>CM042379.1:20558613-22958613 GCA_023634145.1 Thymallus thymallus
GAGACAGAGAGAGGGAGAGGGAGGGAGGGTGTGTGTGTGTGTGCACATCTATATGTCTAAGGAAATGCAGATGAACTTTGTGATTTACATAAATTCACTGAAAACCCATACTAACCCACGGTTATATTAACAGTACTTTTCATGTAGCCTAATTTTGACCATCTAAATGGACCCATGATGAGCACCAACATGTGAAGTTCATAGGAGCATATCAAATGGAGTGTCAAATGAAAGCTAAGAGTCTATATTTTTGGGAAATGAAGGCATAGATAACTTTTTCAACCATTTTTCAACAAAAGAAAGGCATAAGTAAAGGCTTTGATTTATACACAGATGGAAAAAGGGTCTTTAAAAAAATCTACCAGAAAAAGTCTTAAAAGGTACCAGAACACATCAAAACACAATAATGTCAGCTAATATCAACACATATTTTGTTTTGGAGAAATAACAAAAATAACAAAAATATAAAAAACCAACATATCTTTAATATATTTTCTCTTTTCTCTCCCTCATGAGAAGGGAGGAGGATAACAGTTCACAGAAGTAACAAGTAATGGTAGACCTACCAATTATATAGTTACTGATATTAATCAAAACAATCGCAATTCGGTTACTAAATTGGTAATGGAATTACCCAAAAATTGGTAACGGACTTACTGCAACTGAATAGACTACAACAGGAAATTATAATAGTCCAAAACCAAAGTTGGGTCACCCGCTTTTAAGACCCTTTTTCCATCTGTGTATAAATCAAAGCCTTTACTTATGCCTTTCTTTTGTTGAAAAATGGTTGAAAAAGGTATCTATGCCTTCATTTCCCAAAAATATAGACTCTTAGCTTTCCATCTGGAAACCCAAAACGGTTAAAACAGTCTGAGTCTGGACAACCCTTCCCTATCTTTATCACTCTCTCTTGCTCTTGCTCTGCCTCTCTCTCTCTCTCCAGTTAACCTCTTCCAGCTTTTACTGACAGACACCTATGAGCCCCCTCTCTTTCCATTTACTGTAATCAGCATCCTCACCACTGAGCACCGACAGACAGAAGATGTCCACGGACGTTGAAAAGAAGTTGAACTTTGGTCAGTCCACCCTGGCCTGGATGTTAACGTCTACAGATGGACCTGACTAAACCAAATCTGAACCTATCATAGACACATGTTTCACAAGTTTGGATAGCACAGTACAGTACAGTACATCACAGTACAGTGTGTAGAGAACAGTAGACCACAGTACAATACAGTACAGAATAGTACAATAAAGTACAGTACAGTAAAGAAAAGTAGAGTATAGTACAGTAGAGTACAGTATATTGTACTGTACTGAACTATACTATACTGAACTCTACTGTACTGCACTGTACTAAACTCTACTCTACCCTATTCTACTCTGCTCTGATGTATTGTACTACACTGTACTCTACTGTGCTGCACTGTGATCAAATCAAATGTTATTGGTCACATACACTTATTTATCAGATGTTACTGCAGGTGTAGTGAAATGCTTGGGTTTCTAACAATTCACAACAATACACACAAATCTAAAAGTAGAAGAATGGAATTAAGAAATATATAAATATTAGGACTAGCAATGTCAGAGTGACATAGACTAAAATAGAATAGAATAGAATAGAATACAGTATATACATGATAAGTAAAGCAAAAATATGTAAACATTATTGTGGCTAGTGTTCCATTATTAAAGTGGCCAGTGATTCCAAGTCTATGTATATATGGCAGCAGCCTCTAACATGCAGGGTTGCTTAACCGGGTGGAAGCCGCCTAGTGATGGCTATTTAACAGTCTGATGGCCTTGAGATAGAACCTGTTTTTCAGTCTCTCGGTCCCAGCTTTGATGCCCCTGTACTGACCGTGCCTTCTGGATGATAGCAGGGTGAACAGGCCTTGGCTCGGTTGGTAGTTGTCCTTGATAATCTTTTTGGCCTTCCTGTGAAATCGGGTGCTGAAGGTGTCCTGGAGGACAGGTAGTTTGCCGGTGACACATTGGGCAGACCGCGCCACCCTCTGGAGTGCCCTGCGGTTGCGGGCGGTGCACTTGCCGTACCAGGCGGTGATACAGCCTGACAGGATGCTCTCAATTGAGCATTCCACAAATATCTTCAGCCTCCATTCTTTCTGCAGGAACTGTTGCACCTTCTTCACCACACTGTCTGTGTGGGTGGACCATTTCAGATCGTCAGTGATGTGTACGCCGAGGAACTTGAAGCTTTCCACCTTCTCCACTGCGGTCCCATCAATGTTGATACAGCTCCTTTGTTTTTTTTTTACGTTGAGTGAGTGGTTATTTTCCTGGTTCCACTCTCCCAGAACCCTCACCTCTTCCCGTTAGGCTGTCTTGTCATTGTTGGTTATCAGGCCTACTACCGTTGTGTCATCTGCAAACTTGATGAATTAGTTGGAGGCGTGCTTGACCACGCAGACATGGGTGAACAGGGAGTACAGGAGGGGACTGAGCATGTACTCTTGTGGGGCCCCTGTGTTGAGGATCAGCGAAGTGGAGGTGTTGTTTCCTACCATCACCACCTGTGGGCGGCCCGTCAGGATGTCCAGGACCCAGTTGCACAGGGCGGGGTTTAGACCCAGGGCCCAGAGCTTAATGATGAACTTGGAGGGTAATATGGTGTTGAAAGCTGAGCTATAGTCAATGAACAGCATTCTTAAATAGGCATTCCTCTTGTCCAGATTGGATAGGGCAGTGTGCAGTGCGATGGCGATTGCATCGTCTGTGGATCTATTTGGGCGAGGATGTCAGGTAAGGTAGAGGTGACATAATCCTTAATTAGCCTCTCAAAGCACTTCATGATGATAGAAGTGAGTGCTACGGGGCGATAGTCATTTAGTTCAGTTACCTTTGCTTTCTTGGGTAAAGGAACAATGGTGGACTTTTTGAAGCAAGTGGGGACAGCAGACTGGGATAGGGAGAGATTAAATATGTCCGTAAACACTGCAGCCAGCTGGTCTGTGCAAGCTCTGAGGATGTGAGTAGGGTTAACACGCTTAAATGTCTTATTCACGTCGGCCACAGAAGCAAGACGTCGTTGTCCGTGACGTGGCAGGTTTTCCCTTCGTAGTCAGTGATTGTCTGTAGACCCTGCAACATACGTCTCGTGTCTGAACCGTTGAATTGCGACTCCACTTTGTCTCTGTACTGACGTTTTGCCTGTTTGATTGCCTTACGGAGGGAATAGCTACACTGTTTGTATTCGGCCATATTCCCAGTCACCTTGCCATGGTTAAGCACAGTGGTTCGCGCTTGCAGTTTTGAGTGAATGCTGCCATCTATCCATGGTTTCTGGTTTGGGTAGGTTTCAATAGTCACAGTGGGTACAACATCTCCTATACACTTACTGATGAACTCAGTCACCGTATCCGTGTATTAGTTGATGTTATTCTCCGAAGCTACCCGGAACATATCCCAGTTCGCATGATCAAAACAATCTTGAAGCATGGATTCTGATTAGTCAGACCAGCATTGAATAGACCTTAGCACGGGTACTTCCTGTTTGAGTTTCTGCCTATAGGAAGGGAGGAGCAAAATGGAGTTGTGATCAGATTTGCAGAAGGGAGGGCAGGAGAGGGCCTTGTAGGCATTTGGAAAAGTTGAATAGCAATGGTCCAATGTTTTCCCAGAGTGAGTACTACAGTCAATGTGTTGGTAGAACATCTGTAACGTTTTCTTCAAATTTGCATAAAGTCCAGTGTAGTTCTTTGAGGGCCGTCATGGTATCGGCTTGAGGGAGAATATACACGGCAGTGACTATAACCAAAGAGAATTCTCTTGGGAGGTAATACGTTCTGCATTTGATTGTGAGGTATTCTAAGTCGGGTGAACAAAAGGACTTGCGTTTCTGTATATTATCACAATCACACCATGAGAGTTCTTCCAGTCTCCGCGATGTACTGAGAACCCAGCTGGCTGTATGGACGAAGACAGTATATCCAGAGAGAGCCATGTTTCCGTAAAACAGAGTATGTTACAATTCCTGATGTCTCTCTGGAAGGAGATCCTCGCCCTGAGCTCGTCTACTTTATTATCCAGTGATTTAACATTAGCAAGTAATATACTCGGAAGCGGTAGAGGTTGTGCACGCCTCCTGAGTCGGACTAGAAGTCCACTCCGAATTCCTCTTCTCCGCCGGCGGAGTTTTGGATCTTCCTCTGGAATCAGTTCAATTGCCCTGGTGGGTACGAACAAAGGATCTAATTCGGGAAAGTCATATTCCTGGTCGTAATGCTGGTGAGTTACTGCCACTCTGATATCCAAAAGTTATTTCCGGCTGTTTGTGATAACACCAAACATTTTCTGGGCTAATAATGTCAGAAATAACACACAAAAAAATATATACTGCAAAGTTGCATACGAGCTAGAAGCAGAGCTGCCATATATGTCGGCACCATCATGCCATCATCATCATCATCATTCATATCCATAATTATGGCTTTCAGTGTAGTACAGATCAGGGACCCATGATGCAATACCGTTACTGTAACTCCGTTACTGGGTGTAAATCCACTTCACTTACTGTAGTTCAATAACCAAAAGAGATTTTCTCTAAGTCAATTTGTCTTGTCATAGCTGATAACCCATTCTTTCTGCAGGCATCATTGAGTCTTCATTCGGGCCAGATACGTTATTTAACTTGAGTTTTTGGAAAACGTAGACACATCAAAAACCTAGGGAGATTTCACAGAAATTCTCTTACCAAACTTTGCATCTGAACAGTTCTTCCATGTTTTTTTGTAAAATGTTCAGTGTAACGTTTTAGAAGTAGTCCTTGTGCATAGAGTTGTATGGGTTGTTAAACTTTGAAATCAATGGCATTTCTTTTGGCATACATTTTATGTTAGAAATCTGAGTCTCATCGCAATTCCTTTAAAGTGGAATTGCCCAGATGCTCTTATCCATAATATATAATGCAGTGTTTGTATTTGCTCAAGTAGAAATGAGGAAATCTCTGATCTCTGCTTTCTCACGTGTGTAATATCACACCCTGACAGTGTTACACCAACACCTGGCTTCTCTCTATCAACTCTTCAACTCCACTGTAATATCACACACTGACAGTGTTACACCAACACCTGGCTTCTCTCTATCAACTCTTCAACTCCACTGGATCAGTGCACTGTTACGTTCAACCCTTTACTCTGCCCCACATTCATCCCCCTTAACACCGCTGCCCTCCAGTTCCCTCAGCCCTAGTCACCGCACTGGGCCCTCCACCCTCCCCACACCTGATTTCCATACCAGATAGTGAGGCTAATCCTGGCCTGGATCGCTCCTGTGTATCCATACACACTTCACGCATCCACAGTGATAGAATGTAAATGATTAGCTTGAAATCTGCTGTCTATGGCAATGGATTAATCTGTGCTAGCGATGCCACTCCTGCTAGGTTCCTCAGTCTCTCCCTGCCCTAGGTGGCGCATGCCTTTGCCCTTAGGTGTCTCATGCGCTGGCACAGGTGGCACTCTCTGTGTGTGTTGCCTCATCCCTCCTTTCCTGTGTTTGTCAAGACAAAGACTTGGTGTAGTAACACATTAGTGTGTGTGTCTTCACCTCTAACTATGTCTGTCAAGACAGATTAGCTCCCTCCACCCATACAGGTGGACATGTGTGTCCTAGCTTCTTACTGTGAGGTGGCTCCCGTCCCACACACTGCTGAGTGTTGGGGGCCCGGGGGCCTGGCCATCTGCCACTGTGTGACTCCAGTCTGTGGGGGGCCACAGGGAGAGAAAGGAGCCTCATGGACCCCAAGTGGTCTGTTGACACACAACACAGTGAATCACTCCATACAAACTCACACTGTATAAATAACATATGTACACGCATTTACGGCAGATTTGCCCTTAAAAATGCGTTATGTGCCCCTGGGCCAAAGCTGATAATTACATGTGTTGCATAAGGGATATGTTGCAGCCTAGTTGATTATTATTGGCACATATGAACGCAGGGGCGCAACTTCGGGTTTAGAAGTGGGGGGGACATGTGAAGTGGGGGGGGGCATGTGGCCCTTTAGGAACATATGGACACAGTCACCTGATTCTATTGTATCCGGTGGATATCAATCTCATAAAGTACTGTGGCCGACGCAGTACTCACTGCACTCATATGATTGGCTCCTAAATGTCACTCATATGGGCTGTTCATTCATTCCACAAAACTAATTGGGTGTGTATACAGTAAGTGTATTTAAAAGACAGAAAAATCCTCCTGATTCTGTTCCCAGGAGCGAGAGGTGCTCTTTTAATTTCCTCCTCTAGAAAGGTCAGATACCGTGTTCTCCTTAACTGATTATTTAAATGCAGCGCCTGGTGCGATGGGGGAGAGATGGGAGAGAGACAGGGGAGGTGGGAAAGGCGAGAGGGAGAGATGCGAGAGAGACATATGGAGGTGGGGAGAGACGGAAGAGGGATTGGGGAGCAATGGAGAGGGAGCTAAGGAGTAAGGCCTACCTTCCATTAGCCATGGTTAAAGTGCCTTAAACAGTTTGCCATTCACACGTAATTGTATTGTAGCTGCTGTGTGCACAGTGTAGGAACACCAAAGAGTGTTTGTGAGCGCAAGTCTATTTAGTTGGGTTGTTTGTGAATCTCTGAGTCTACCTTTGTGTGTGTTTTACTTTCAATCTGTTCCACGTGATTTTCAAACCCACAGAACATTCCGGCGTTTGGAAATACATTGGCTCTCTAACTCTACAAGGACTTTCTCTCTGTGATGTACTGTGCACTTTGTCCGACGCTACAGTAGATTTCTTTGTTGTGCTCTGTCTGAACAGCTTCTGGCTCCATCTGTTTGCAGTTCACCAAATGTTTGTGAATCGTAATGGCTATTAATTTGGCTTTCACTGCGTCTCTGTGCATAAGAGAAGCATCTGGAGCATTCAGTCATACCAATAAAATGTGAGGTACGCAGTGTGTCCCTCAAATATTGAAATAAAGTTATATTTTCTTTGTGGGCAATGCCCTAGCTGGTTAGTCAAATACAGACAAACTGTTAGCCAAGAAACAATTGTCCATTGCCTTCTGTCAGGCATAACATTGTCTTTTATTTTGTATCTTTCATACTACTCTGGGGATTTACTTTTCCATGATAGAAAGTTTCAGTTAGCAGGGATGGGGCTTCTCTCTCTCTCTCTCTCTCTCTCTCTCTCTCTCTCTCTCTCTCTCTCTCTCTCTCTCTCTCTCTCTCTCTCTCTCCATCTCTCTTTCTTGCTCTCTCGTCCTCCATCGCTCTCCCTCTCTCTCCCTCTTACCCCCTTTGCTCCTTCGGTAGGCTGTACCTACTTGCATGGTGAGCTGGTGAGTGTCGTAGCACCTATTGACCGGGGTTCTCTGTGAATGATGGCACGCGTCAGCTAACAGATTAATAACGTTCATCAAGCGTTCTGCACCCTGCCGCCACACTATGGTATTGACCCGTTCTTCAACCCTCCCCTCCTGTCTCCCTCTCTCCCACCACGGCCCCCTCCATCAACTCTTATCAGATCACCATTCATCTCATGGGTCGGCCAAACTGCCACACATTCCCATCGCACCTCCAGATCTGGTGCAATCCCACTACACACACACATATACACACACTTGCCACTTTAATTACTGTCCCTCCGATGGGCACCTCTCCAGAGTGAGTGTATGTAATTACACACTTATTACTCCCTTCACTACAATGTCAATATACCCCAGTATTGCCTGTAGTTCTCATATGACTCTGCATTGCTTTCCACTGTTTGAAACTCCATTGGTCTCTGTGATCGTTCTGTGATTAGTGAGTACTTCACTGTCTCTAATATGGATGAGTTGTTCTCTCCTTAGATTTCCCTCTCTGGCGCTGAGTACAGTGGAGATACTGGGCTGCTGCTATCAGAGAGTCTCAGTGTCTCCCTGGAAGAAAACCCAATCCTCCACGGCCCAACTTTCCCCCAAAAACATGATCTATCGCATACAAAATGAGTCCGGTAATATATTCATAAATCATGGCTGCTGCCAGGGCTGTCCTTAATTGTCTATGATTAACAGTGACATGTGCTGGAGATAGGAGGATGGCTTTCAAGGCTCTTCTTTTGTCTCGGATGGTTCGCAATCACTTCCCAGGGAAATTAAGTGTGGGAGCATGGCGCCAGCGCTGGAGCTGAGGAAGTCACGCACAGATACTGTACACTCACGTGCATGCATGCACAAACATACTGTATAGGCATTTATGTATGCATACACTCATACGCTATAGCAGAACCCTTTAAATAACCCTTTTTGGTCCCATGTAGAACCCTTTCCACAGAGGGTTCTACCTGGAACCAAAATGGGTTCTTCAAAGCGTTCTCCTATGGTGACAGCCAAATAACCATTTTAGGTGCATATGAGTGTATGAGTGTGAGTGTATGAGTGTGAGTTTATGAGTGTGAGTGTATGAGAGTGTGTGTATGAGTGAATCCAGGTGTGTGTGTGTATATGAGTGGTAGTGTATGAGTGTATCCAAGTGTGTGTGTATGAGTGTAAGTGTATGAGTGTATCCAAGTGCGTGTGTGTGTATGAGTGTGAGTGTATGAGTGTATCCAAGTGTGTGTGTGTGCCAAAGAACCCTTATGGAACCCTTTATTCTAAGAGTGTACCACCTGCATGCAGTAGTACTGTACTGTAAGTAGTACTGTACTGTAAGTAGTACTATACTGTAAGTAGTACTTTAAGTAATACTTTACTGTAAGTAGTACTGTACTGTAAGCCCACACCTGCATATACTATGGCACCCACACACATACACACACATAATGCCAAGAGTGTGCAAAGCTGTCATCAAGGCAAAGGGTGGCTACTTTGAAGAATCTCAAATATAAAATACTTTTTTGGTTACTACATGATTCCATATGTGTTATGTAATTGTATTGATGTCTTCACTTTTATTCTACAATCTAAAAAATTGTGCAAATAAAGAAAAACCCTTGAATGAGTAATATTCAAACTTTTGACCGGTAGTATATGTGTGTGTGTTTTATTTATTTAATCTTTATTTAACTAGGCAAATCAGTTTAGAACAATGTCTTACTTACAATGACAGCCTACCTACAGGGTCAGCCCCTGGAGCAAATTAGGGTTAAGTGCCTTGCTTAAGGACACATCGACAGGTTTTTCACCTTGTCGGCTCGGGTATTCAAACCAGCGACCTTCTGGTTACTGGCCGAACGCTCTAACCACTAGGCTACCTGCCACCCTGTGTGTGTGTGTGTGTGTGTGTGTGTGTGTGTGTGTGTGTGTGTGTGTGTGTGTGTGTGTGTGTGTGTGTGTGTGTGTGTGTGTGTGTGTGTGTGTGTGTGTGTGTGTGTGTGTGTGTGTGTGTGTGTGTGTGTGTGTGTGTGTGTGTGTGTGTGTGTGTGTGTGTGTGTGTGTGTGTGTGTGTGTGTGTTTGTGTGTGTGTGTGTGCGTGTGTTTGCGTTTGTGTGTGTGTGTACTGTATGAAATGATATAGTTAAGAGGTAAATGTAACAATACAGCCAGACTATTGAAATGCCATTTCATTGATTTAATGTATTTACTTTCTCTCTGTGTACTGGAATATTCCTACAACATAGCTAGAACAATTCAATAACACGGAGGTAGAGTGGGTCCTCTCTGGTCCTGATCACAAGATTAGTGAAGAATAGACATCAAGCTAAAGCTTCTAGCACTAACCAGCCTATAACCAGCACATAAGTTCATAATCCCAGGTCTAAAATCGAATCATGTTAAAGGCAATATTTAAGTTAGCAGTGGACTTTTACAGCGTCGTTAAGGGTTCTGATTATCTTTTTATGGAAGCGGCTCGATTTTGACTAGGCTTACAATAGCTAGCTCAGCGACCATGGCTTAGGGGCTGGGCCCAGACCCTGCTGCAGCGCAGTGACACACACAAAACATATGCATGCACACACAGGCACGCACGCACACAAACACACACACAAAAACCTACAGATATACACACCGTTCTCAGGAAATGGTGTTACGGAGTAAGGGACAGGTTACAGTTGTTAGAAGCCTAACTCTCTCTCTCTCTCTCTCTCTCTCCAATTGTCACTAACAAAGGACAAATGACGCACTTTCAAGAACAAATCAACCTCCTCCTAAAATCCACCTCAGGTAGGTTGGGGTTTTGACTTTGTGAGAACAGCCAGAGTACTGAAGACGGGGCATTAGTAGAGGTGGCCACGGTTGGCATCTTATGTGGTGAGTGATTGATATAGGCGAGCGGGCAGGGCTGGGCACATGGCAGTGCCACACTGACTGAGACAGAGCACTGCCCTACGCTCACACCACGTCCACTCGGCCCGTAGCCACGGTGACCGGGAGCGACAGAAAGCCGGCTAACCCCCGAGCTGCCGGGACAAAATGCTCATCAACCTCCAGTCTGCCACAAAGTACTCTGGGTTATTGGGCCAGGGTCGTTTGTTTTAATTCACGTTCCACTTCGAAAAAACTCCAACACACTGCACTGGTAGAGTTGATCTGATTAAAGGTGAAATATATATTTAATTTATAACTACACTGAACAAAAAAAATAAACGCAACATGTAAAGTGTTGGTCCAATGTTTCATGAGCTGAAATAAAAGATCCACAAAATGTTCAATTTTTCTCAAATGTTGTGCATCCACCTGACAGGTGTGGCATATCAAGAAGATGATTAAACAGCATGATCAGGTGCAGTTTTGTCACACAACACAATGCCCCAGATGTCTCAAGTTTTGACGGAGCATGCAATTGGCATGCTGACTGCGGGAATATCCACCAGAGAATTTAACGCTCATTTCTCTACCATAAGAGGCAACTGGCCTTACAACCGCACACCACGTATAATCATGCCAGCCCAGGACCTCCACATCCGGCTTCATCACCTGCACAGTGACACATTGTCTGAGACCAGCCACCCAGAAGGCTGATGAATCTGAGGAATATTTCTGTCTCTAAACAAGCACTTTCGTCGGGAAAAACTCATTCTGATTGGCTGGGCCTGGCTCCCCATAGGGTGGGCTGCACCCCTGCCCAGTCATGTGAAATCCATAGATTATTTCAATTGACTGATTTCCTTATAGGAACTGTAACTCAGTAAAATCTTTTGAAATTGTTGCATGTTGCGTTTATATTTTTGTTCAGTATACATGTAATTATTAGAGTTGTTTTATGTTTCAGTGTCCTTCAGAGGAGAGCTCAGTAAGCATGAAACAGCCCTTACTATGCATGTTGAGGAGAGGGGGCTCAGTACATGGAGCCTAACCCTATCCCCAGCCAACCTTAGCAGGGTGTCAGGCCTCATCTCCATAGGGATCAACAGACTACAGTAATAATGGAGATCTATGGAGACAACATCACAGTCAGCCAGTGATCTATCCAGGGGAGGTCCACATCCACTGACCTCTTGGGGTGTGATCGGAATGAAGTGGATATATACATACACAGACTCATACACACTCCCACATCAGACCCTACCCCCCAGTCTATAGTCCTTATCCCTCCAGGCCCTCTAGCCCCCACAATTCCATCAGACCCCCAGCTCAGGCCACTCCTTCTAGGGTCTTGATGTGCTCTGACATGGCCCACTGGCCCCATGCATGTTAATGCCCAGTGGATGGAGCCAGGGGACAGGAGAGGACTATGACAAAGCAAAAGTGCAGACATACACACAAACTGTGCAGCTATCATGTCTGGGATCTCCCAGGGGGGTGTGTGAGAGAGCCCCTCCATGTTTTTTAGTCCAGATAGCACTCCACCCCTGGGCTCTGCACAGATCCACAGACAGATAGAGAGAGAGAAGAAGGGAAGGATCCCTCTCTCTCTAATCATCCCAATGTTTATACTGCTATCCTCCCCAACCTTCACTCCTTTCTCTCATTCCTCTCTCTCTCCTCTCATACCTCTCCTCATTTTTGTATCCCTCTCTTCCTCTTTTAATCCTTTTCTCCTCCTTCTCTCCCTCTTCTCATCCTTCTGTCCTCCCTCATCACCCCTCCCTATTTTCATAATTCCTCTTTGATCCCACCGTAGCTGCCTTGCTCTATCTTCTCGTCTCGTCGCGTCTCGTCTCCTCTCCTCTCCTCTCCTCTCCTCTCCTCTCCTCTCCTCTCCTCTCCTTTCCTCTCCTCTCCTCTCCTCTCCTCTCCTCTCCTCTCCTCTCCTCTCCTCTCCTCTCCTCTCCTCTCCTCTCCTTTCCTCTCCTCTCGTCTCCTCTCGGTCCTTCTCATCTCCTCTCGTCCCCTCTCATCTCCTCTCGTCCCCTCTCATCTCCTCTCGTCTCCTCTCATCTCCCCTCGTCCTCTCTCATCTCCTCTCGTCTCGTCTCATCTCCTCTCGTCCCCTTTCATCTCCTCTCCTCTTGTCTCGTCTCCTCTCATCTCCTCTTGTTCCCTCTCGTCTTCTCTCGTCTCCTCTCGTCTCCTCTCGTCCCCTCTCGTCTCCTCTCGTCCCCTCTTGTCTCCTCTCGTCTCCTCTCGTCCCCTCTTGTCCCCTCTCGTCTCCTCTCATCTCCTCTTGTCTCCTCTCTTCTCCTCTCGTCTCCTCTCTCTCTCTCGTTGGGTGCAATGGGAGCTTGGCGCTCCATTGGAATAAGAATGCATACATTATTTGATAATCAGAGTGTATTGTAATCCTTGACCCTGGCCCTGCATTTCAAACAGGGATTGGGGATTAGACTGGGGACGGGGCTGCTAGCTAGTCTGTCTGTCTGTGTGCTCTCTGCTCTCTGACAAGCTGGCTGACTCTCTCCTGCCTGCCTGCATCCTCAGAGCACTCCCACTGTAATGCGCAGAGGGACATGCTGTGGTTTGTGTGTGCATGCTTGTGTGTGTGTGCGTATGTGAGTGAGTGCGTATGCATGTGTGTGTGTGTTGGGGCGGGGGTATGGGGGAGAGGGGTTGTGATTATGGAAAGCAGGCGGGTGTCTGTGTGTCTGTGTGTGTGTGTGTCTTTGTGTCTTTGTGGCTATGTGTATCTGTGTCTGTGAGTGTGTGTGTGCGTGTGTGTGTGTTTTTGTGTCTGTGTGTGTCTGTGTCTGTGTGTCTGTGTGTGGGTGTCTTTGTGTGTGTGTGTGTGTGTGTGTGTGTGTGTGTGTGTGTGTGTGTGTGTGTGTGTGTGTGTGTGTGTGTGTGTGTGTGTGTGTGTGTGTGTGTGTATGTGTCTTTGTGTCTGAATGTGCAAGAGAGAGTGTGTATATGAAGCCTGATGATTGTGCAGAGGCCTTGAGCTGACCCTTGTGATGCAGCGAGAGACAGACAGACAGACAGACAGACAGACAGACAGACGGGCGGGCGGACGGACGGACGGACGGACGGACGGACGGACGGACAGACAGACAGAGAACTAGAGAAAAACACATGACCAGTCCTCAGCTATCAGGCATCCTTTTCACAACAAAGAACAACATGTAGAGTCAGCCATGCGGAAGCGAGGCCAGCTCTGGCTGTAAAACACACTATTGACATGTATGATAACAGACGCAAGATGTTGTTTTGTATCCATCTCCGGACCAATCTAGCCTTCCCAACAACAGTGACAGCTTTCCATTGAAGTGTGCAGAGAGAGGGATCACGCCCAACATCAGCACACCATATCGCTCCATCAGTCCCAAACAACCAATTGACGTGGCTACATACATATTGGCAGGGATCGTGAATGTCCCCCTGAGTTGTCCCAACGACTGGCTTTCAATAAATTACTTAATTGTTTAATGAGAACGGAATTCTCTAGATGCAACTATTCAATTTTCCATCCCTTCATTCAGTCCCATCCGTTCTCACAGATATCAATGAGGCACATGCTCAACAGAGGAATTTGGGCTAAATATGCTTGTTTTTGTTAGGGTTTGGAACGAAAGGTGAGGTTGAGTTAACACAGTTGGTATCCATAATGTCAGCTATGAAAACTGATAGAGAACAGAGATAAAGGTAGAGGTAGAGAGAGAGGGAAGAGAGTAATAGGTAGATGGAGAAAGACAGATAGAGCCCCCAGAGCCATGTTGGCATTAATTGAACATTCTGAGCAGGCAATGCACAAGTGAGTCATTCACTACTAGCAGCAGAGTTTTAAAGGCGCCTTTAATATGAGAGAGCCCAGTGGTCATGTCTCTCTCTGTTTCAAACATACACACACAGACCTACTCACCTATTCACCACAGGAGGTTGGTGGCACATTAATTGGGGAGGACTGGCTTGTGGTAATGGCTGGGCGGAATAAGTGGAATGGTATCAAATACACTACATGACCAAAAGTATGGACACCTGCTTGTCGAACATCTCATTCCAAAACCATGGAGTTGGTACCCCTTTAGCTGATATAACAGCCTCCAATCTTCTGTGAAGGCTTTCCACTAGATGTTGGAACATTGCAGCGGAGTCTTGCTTCCATTCAGCCACAAGAGCATTAGTGAGGTCGGGCAGTGATATTGGGTGATTAGGCCTGGCTCGCAGTCTGCGTTCCAATTCATTCTAAAGGTGTTCAATGGGGTTGATGTCAGGGCTCTGTGCAGGCCAGTCAAGTTCTTCCACACCGATCTCGACAAATCATTTCTATATGGACCTTGCTTTGTGCATGGGGGCATTGTCATGCTGAAACAGAAAAGGGCCTTCCCCAAACTGTTGCCACAAAGTTGAAAGCACAGAATCGTCTAGAATGTAATTGTATGCTGTAGCTTTAATATTTCCCTTCACTGGAACTAAGGGGACTAGCCCGAACAATGAAAACAGCCCCAGATCATTATTCCTCTGCCACCAAACTTTACAGTTGGCACTATGCATTGGGGCAGGTAGCGTTCTCCTGGCATCCACCAAACCCAGATTTGTCCGTCAGACTGCCAGATGGTGAAGCGTTATTCATCACTCCAGAGAACACGTTTCCACTGTTCCAGAGTCCAATGGCGGCAAGCTTTACAACACTCCAGCCGACGCTTGGCATTGCGCATGGTGATCTTGAGCTTGTATGCGGCTGCTTGGCCATGGAAACCCATTTCATGAATGTCCAGATGAACAGATATTCTGCTTACGTTGCTTCCAGAGGCAGTTTGGAACTCAGTAGTGAGTGTTGTAAGCGAGGACAGACAATTTTTACGCACTATGCGCCTCAGCGGTCACAATCTGTGAGCTTGTCTGGCCTAGTACTTCGCGGCTGAGCCGGTGTTGCTCCTAGATGTTTCCACTACACAATAACAGCACTTATAGTTGACCAGGGCTGCTCTAGGAGGACAGAAATTTGACGAACTGACTTGTTGGAACGGTGGCATCCTATGACGGTGCCATGTTGAAAATCACTGAGCTCTTCAGTAAGTCCATTTTACTGCCTAACGTTTGTCTATGGAGATTGCGTGGCGGTGTGCTCGATTTTATACACTTGTCAGCAACGGGTGTGGCTGAAATAGCCGAATCCACTCATTTGAAGGGGTGTCCACATACTTTTCTATATATAGTGTTCAAGCCTAGTTTGATGCCATTCCATTGGTTTGATGCCATTCCAGTTGTTTCGTTCAAGCCACTATTATGACCCGTCCTCCCCTCAGCAGCCTCCACTGCTACTCACTTATCTCTCTGGTGAATGGTACCGGTGCTGGAACACACATGTCTAACATTGCCATCTAGTGGTACTTTTCAACGACTTACCAGACAATACCATAGATAAACACTGTATAAACCTACATCTCAGGCACACACTTTTAGACATGAATTGATAATTGAGCTTTCTAGGAAATTGTTATAATTATATAACATGAGTTGTGAAAACTGTGCATGGGTTTGTTTGTACAGTATGTGCTGTACTGTATGTTGTCTGTGTCTCTCATTTATGCAGGAGTTTGTAAATCTACGGAAACACTCTGTAACCTCGACCCCAAGTCATTGCTGCAAAAGAGAGACACACATGGCGGGATGAGTCAGAAGAATCTATCATAGCATCTGAGTTGCCATAGTAGGAAGTAGGAAAGGGAATGCAGATTGGGGAGGATGTTCATCAGACGATAGCCCAGCCCTGATGAACGCACAGCTAGGTTCTATTAACATCTACTGACCGCCTAAAACATCCTGTTCCCTTTTCATCATCACTCAAACATCCCATTATCTCCCTTAAAGTTAAACTCAAGAGTGCGCTTTTATGAATTTCAAGTGATGGTCTTTGTGATTTTTATGTTGTTCTCACTCCCTGATAGTGCTATTGTGCCATATTACGTGGTCCTGTTTTTTCTATTCTATTCTCCAATTAAAGTGCATAAAGCTGTATTTCAATCTCTCCGCTGTCTATTTGTCACTGTCCTTGCTGTCTGCAGTAATAATGGTGGATTGAACACGAGTGTGTGTGTGTGTGTGTGTGTGTGTGTGTGTGTGTGTGTGTCTAGCCCTGCCTGCCTGCGTCAGAGCCAGCATAGCTCCCTGCATGCCTGCCGCCTGTGGTATTTCCCTCGTATTTAAAGGGCACAGAAGATCAAGCTTCTGAAAGACACTTTCATTTACTTACTGGCCTTTAAAAAGAACCTCCGATTTGATTTGGCTGCGTAATACAGTTAATGGTGTATTTCTGTTAAATGGCAATCGTACGCTGGGATATCGATCATCTCCAAGAGAGCACCTGACAGAGCTTGAAGGAGGGCTTCTTGTGAGTTTACCACAGTCACAATGCATGTTTGACTAATATCGTGAGATACGTCCATCTATAGGCTATAGCCAGTGGTGTAAAGTATTACTTAAGTCGTTTTTGGGGGTATCTGTACTTTACTTTACTATTTATAATTTTGAAAACTTTTGCTTTTACTTCACTACATTCCTAAAGAAAATTATGTACTTTTTACTCCATGCATTTTCCTGGCACCCAGAAGTACTTGTTACATTTTGAATGCTTAGCAGGACAGAAATGGTCCAATTCACACACTTATCAAGAGAACATCCTTGGTCATCTCTAGTACCTCCGATCTGGCGGACTCACTAAACACAAATGCTGTGTATATGAATGATGTCTAAGGGATGGAGTGTGCCAACTGCTTCGCTTAATATAAGGAATTTGAAATGATTTATACTTTTACTTTTGATACTGAAGTACATTTTTGCAATTACCTTTGATACTTAGGAGGATAGGAAAGGATGACAATGCCCCCACAGGGCACGAGTGTTCACTGAATAGTTTGATGAGCATGAAAACGATATAAACTATGTGCCATGGCCGTCTCAGTCACCAGATCTCAACCCAATTGAACACTTACAGTAGATTCTGGAGCGGCGCCTGAGACACCACCATCAACAAAACACCAAATAATGGAATTTCATTTCAGACACTTGTAGAATCTATGCCAAGGTACATTAAGCCTGTTCTGGCTCATGGTGGCCCAACGCCATATAAAGGCACTTTATGTTGATGTTTCCTTTATCTTGGCAAGTACTTCTTCATAACCTACTGTACAGAGAGACAAATACAAACAAACTGTACAGACAGGACAACCAGACAGATAGACTTCACACAATCCACTCCAGGAATTTCCAGTCCCAATCCCCCCCCCCCCCCCCCCCTACTCCCCCCTACCCTGACTAAAAGAACTCACAGCGTGCCTAGGAGGAGTCAAGGTATTTAGAAATAAATATTCCCCAGGCTAGCAAATGGGCAGGATGGATAGACACACAGGCAGGCATACAGAAGGACAGACGGAGAGATGGGATGATGCACAGCTGTGCCCGGGCGATGCCTTATCTGCCTCCCCTCTTTCCCCCCGCTCTTTATCCCGGCCTGGCCCCTTCCACAGAGCCAGCAACCGCATTCTAATCTCAACTGTTGCATATCTAATACTAATTGGAATCCTGCAACTGGGTCACTGTCATTGTTTTTCAAGTACTGTCAAGTCGGGGGAAACATATGAAACTGAAATTACACCCCTGCACCGCACAGGAGCGCCTTGATTGGATCCTCTCTCTCTCTCTCACTCTCTCTCTCTCTCTCTCTCTCTCTCTCTCTCTCTCTCTCTCTCTCTCTCTCTCTCTCTCTCTCTCTCCTCTTCCCCCCCCCCTCTCTCTCTCTCTCTCACTCACTCTCCCTCTTTCCCTCTCTCTCTCTCTCTCTCTCTCCCTCTTTCCCCCTCTCTCTCTCTCTCTCTCTCTCTCTCGTTCTCTCAAACTATTAAGATATTCAATCTGCTGTCCGATGGGCTGAAGGGGGCAAGTAGGTGAAGGGCAGATGCTCCCCAGGCCTGCGTGCACCCTATGTGTGTGTGTGTGTGTGTGTGTGTCTGTGTGTATATGTGTGTCTATCTGTGTATGTGTGTGTCTGGGTGCATGTGTGTATGGGTGTGTGTGCACTCATGCGCATGTGTGCATGTGTCTCCATCTCTTTTCCAGGGATTACAACTGCAGTGCTCGTCCTTGAGCCCCATAGACAGGGGGCTTTAGCATAGGGTGGGTGTGTGTGTGTGTTTGTTCAACGTAGGCCTATATGTCTCGCTGCGCTGACCACATTTCCAATCTTGAAGGCCTGTACAGCACAGACATTTTGGGGTCACTTTTGTAATGTTTGTTTATCTTTAAACTCTCCCCCCAAAAGCAATCAGATTAGGCTATCATTCCATCCTAAAGCCTAACCCATAACACATCCACATTTATATGTTCAAATGGGCACGTCATGGACTGGTCTTAGCCTCGCTAAGCTAATGCACTAGAGTAACGACGCCTCAAAAGCGCCTCAGATGGGGGCTACTGTTAATGTGCTCGCTCCCGTCGAGATGCTGAGAGGATAAATAGAGATGGGGGGGGGGGGATTATGAGTTGATGAGTGCGGATCCAAATTAGCACTCGCTCAATCACGCGGCCAAACTGTCCGGGGCTCATTTCATTGGAAGATGGCCGAGTGGTTTGTGCTCTCTCTCGTTATTAATGTAGAAGGCCCTACTGATTGGCAGGGACATTTCTGATGTGACTGCTTGGTCAATCTGGCCACTAATTCATGGGTCTATACTCTTGGATCAGCTCCCATGTCATATTGGGCTCTCCCTCCCTCCCTCCCTCCCTCCCTCCCTCCCTCCCTCTCAGATTATAGGCCTACTTCATGTGCATATTTATGTCAAATGTATATAATTTTATCAATTTGTTCATTTTGTGTGGTGCATGTTGTTTAACTTTGGGGTGTTTCATTTAAGGTAAATATACAGCTTTGTAGTTTAGTTTGTGTCTTTCTATTGAATGCACAAGTTTGATTATGTTTCATTGTATGTCATTGTTATTCACTCTGAAAGTGTATTAGCTATTAAAGAGAACAGACAATTGACATTCAGGCTCCCATTATAACTGTATGCAGTTTGAATATTTGTTGATGTTCTCCATGGCTGCCTTAGTAGAAGGTTTCAGGTCAAATCCAAACAGTTTTACTGACAACCACTGTTTCACTCCTCTCCCCAGTTGGTAAAACCTATTTCACACTATGATTATCAACAAATGAATCATCACAAATAAATGTAACCCAGAAAACCACAACAGAAGGAAACAGAATAAACATGACCACACACTTCCTTCCGTCTCAATTCTTTGTTTTTTCTTTTTCTTTTTTTTGTCTATCTCAGCACGGTTCTCTGTTCTTCCTTGCTACTGAAAATGGTATTTGGGAGACAAACAACTTCATTCTGCTGTGCGTCAGTAATTAGCTGTGGAATTAGCGGGCTTGACGTGCCTCCACAGATCAGCCGGGCCCTCCAGGGAGGCCTGCGGGTCCAGGCAAGCCGCATTTCCAATTATTGTGTTGAATTGCTAATTTAGTTATTGTGCCTGGCGTAATTGTGATGGGTATTGGGTGTGCGATTCAATTTGTTTTAAATATTTGTGGGCTGGCGGCTTGGTAATAGAGCTGACCTATCTGGTGGCCCAGCACAGTGAGGAGAGTTAAGAGACGGCAAACAAAGGGAAGACTACAAAGATGTTGGCTTTTTCTTACTCCCCCTTTTCCTTCCTTCTCTCACTCTCTCTCTCTCTCTCTCTCTCTCTCTCTCTCTCTCTCTCTCTCCGCCTTAGTTTGATCTGCCTCATCCCTCTTAAGACTGTTGAAGTTAAAAAGCTTGAAATTTTGAAAATAACACTTTGATCATCTTCAGGGTGGAAGGCACAGCGCATTAGACGTCGAGAACATTGAGGGCTTTGGTTTTGTAGATAAGCAGGGGAATGCCATTCTATCCTAAATATTGTCGGCAGGAGTATTGTGTACATGTTGAAGGTACCCCATGCCCTGGCCGGATTAGCTGGCCATTTTAACAGGACTCTGAAGACTTTGCCTAACTGGCAGACAGCAGAGGAGTGCTGTGTGTCTCCCTCTAGGCTACATGGATTCATAGTTGTGGTATTAGGTCACCGACATACAGTAGAATGAGGAAAATGAAATTAACCTCTTGTTTGGCTTACATTGATATACAAGGTATCAATTGCTCTCTACTGATTGAATTATGTGAAAAGTTTTTATTATTGTAGCCTGTACATTTTGAGGCCTGACTGAATTCTTTCATAATAATTACATAGTGTCGTCAGATATGACAAATGCAATTTTCTTGTTACTTTAAATTTAGTTAAAACTCACAGTGTGATATCTTCACACCAATTTATACTAGACTGCACCAACATATTCAAGCAACCAAAATGAATTTGAGAAACAAGCCCTCACTTGCCAATAACAAGGAACCCATCATTCCACTCACATTACAATCAGTCCAATGTAGCCCACCTGCCTGTCTGTCTCTCTGTCTGCCTGTCTGTCTCTGTCTGCCTCTATGTCTGCCTCTATGTCTGTCTGTCTGTCTGTCTGTCTGTCTGTCTGTCTGTCTGTCTGTCTGTCTGTCTGTCTGTCTGTCTGTCTGTCTGTCTGCCTGCCTGCCTGCCTGCCTGCCTGCCTGCCTGCCTGCCTGCCTGCCTGCCTGCCTGCCTGCCTGCCTGCCTGCCGCTCTGTCTGTCCGTCTGTCTCTGTCTGTCCGTCTGTCTGTCTTTTTGCTCAGTATGGAAACATGATAATATATCCTGAAGCATTGACAACACAAAACCACACAACCCAGTTTTCATTTTGGGATTAATACCTAACTTGTAATCAATGTTTAGCATGATCGTGTCCCTGTTGCCAGCTCTAATACCATTATGAAAGAGCGAGATGAAAGGTAGTATTTCTGTGCGTGTGTGGACTGGTTCAAGCGTATACACTGTTGCTGTCTGAAGTGTTCATTATGAATGAGGTTTTTGGTGAGGTGTTTGTGGGTGGATATGAATTTTGGGACAGTTTTAGAGAGCTCACTGTGATTGTCTGAGGTGTTTGTGTGTGTGTGTTGTTTGTGCTTTCATCTTGGTAGCAGTGTGTGTGTATGCCTGTCGACATGTAACCTCAGGGTCAATATGAAAGGCTCTGGTTTGAATGAGGCCTCTTGAGCTCTTTGAAATCTCCTCTAACCTACTCTCTCTGGTCCAGCCTGCCCGCCTCTCTCTTCATCCCTTTCTTTCTCCCTCGCTCTCTCTTTTGCTCTCATACATACACACACACGCACAACAGCTATTTACACCTGCCGCGTTCCATCATCAATTAAGTGCTCCTTCTCCGGGTGTTTAATCTCCCACATGTTTGGCACTGCCCCCTCAATCAGTCCGCCTCACTACTTCACAGACAGATTGGTATCACTGCTCGCCTCGCCTGCCTCTCACACACACAAGCACCACACCAAAACACACATCAAGTACAGTCACTCACTACGGTTTATGAAGTCCATCTGATTACCTCATTCCACAGGCTGATAGGATTTTGTAACAGGCTATTTTCAAATAGCAAAGATGATTTGTAAAGTAGACCTATGTCATCACCAGGGGCTGGATTCACGAAACATGACTTATGAAGAAGTTTCTTATGGAAAAAAGAAAGTTCATAAGATAGTTCTTAAGTACAATTCTTCAATATGTTCTAAGGAATTCATTGTTTTCTTAGGAACTTCGTAAATATCTTTCTTAAGAATATCTTCTTATGTGGCATTGATCCAGTGCCTGAACCGCCTTCCACACCGGTGCCCAGTCCGGGACCGGCATCAAGCCCCGCTCCAGAGCCGGAGCCGCATGCTATGTCGGTGCCCAGTCCGGGACCGGTATCATGCCCTGCTCCAGAGCAAGAGCCTCCTGCTGCCTCGGTGCGTCTTGTGCCGGCTTACCGCACCCGACCTCCGGTGCGCCTCCACAGCCCGGGACCGGCAGACATCCCAGCTCCAGGTCCGGAGCCTCCAACAGCGCCTGTGCCCAGTCCGGGATCGGCATTCGGTCCGGCTCTATGGCCAGAGCCCTCCACTACGCTGGTGCCCAGTCCGGGTATGGGTTACAGTCCTGGTCCAGGACCGGAGCCTCCGCCCGACCTGGTGCCATGTTCTGCTCTGGGACCGGGGCCTCAGCGAACGCCAGCGCCGTGTCTTTCTCTTTGTTGTTTTTTCGTGTTTTAGTTCGCATTAATAAAATACATGTCGAACAACCACTGCGCTGCGTTTTGGTCTACCACTCACCATGACCGTGACAGCTCACCTCCTGACACCAGTCTGCACAAGACAAGGGTTTAGCTGTCCTAAAGTTAAGTACATTTCCAAGAAGAAATCCTAAAGCATTGTTTTCAAGAATCCCATTTCTTCTTAATTTTTTTCTTAGGAAGAAACATTGGAAAAAAACATTTACAATCACTTTATTGAGGAATAGCAACTTTGCTTAACTTTCTTCTTAAGTCTATAGTTAAGGAAAAAATGGCAGTTGAGAAGACATTTCTTCTTAAGATGGTTTTGTGAATCCGGCCCCAGGTCCTCTTGTTAAGTCATGTGTGTCATCACATAATGTTGGCCCACGATTTAGAGGAGGTATCCAATCATAGGAACAACCAACTATATAAAAAAAACTATCCAATGAACAGGCAATAATCTCTTACATGTATCTCAACCTCCCAGCAAATATTTTTTTTATGATTTCAAACCTGCTTATTATTCCTGGGCCCTCTCTTTCAGTAGATAAACACATGCAGGCTGATAGGAATCTGGCCATGTGGTCTGAGAGTCTAGGGAGACAGAGGGGCTGAAGAGGTCAAAAAAAAAAGAGGGGAGAGAGAGGGGAGAGAGCGAGAGAGTGAGAGAGGGGGGAGAGAGCGAGAGAGGGGGGAGAGAGCGAGAAGAGAGAGAGAGGGGGGAGAGAGAGGGGAGAGGGGGGAGGGAGAGGGGGGAGAGAGAGGGGAGAGGGGGAGGGAAAGAGGGGGGAGAGAGAGGGGAGAGAGGGGGGGGAGAGCGAGATGGGGGGAGAGAGCGAGAGGAGAGAGAGGGGGGGGAGAGAGGAGAGAGGGGAGAGAGAAGGGGAGAGAGAGAGGGGTGAGAGAGAGAGGAGAGGTAAATGAAATCAATTTGAAAAGCTGTGTAGTAATTGGTTTCTAAACAGAATTGTTTCCTGACTGTCTGGTACCTTTTTTTATTTGCCTTCAGTAGGATAATAATTCCCTGTCCTCCCTCACTGAGATGACAATACAATCACCTTGTTCTTAATTCTGCACTCTTCCCCACAATCACACAATCAAGACAATAGATGTTTGTATGTGTGTATGTGTGTGTGAATGTGTGTGTGTGTGTGCGTGCGTGCGTATTCATGAGATATCCTGCATACAGTGCTCTTGTGTCTGACATTGTAAGTAACTAGACATTGTATGTAACTCTAACAATGTGAGCCACAAGTGCAGAATAGCCCTCTTTTTCTTCATAATGAGGGCAGCGGTTGCTAAACCGATGTGATTTACTTGTGATTCTGCCAAATGTATTTAATCTTACAGTTAAGATACAGTAATCGTGTTCATTATTGGCATTTTAAAAATAGAAGTTATTAAATTAGCAGAAAAAAAGACTCATATGGTCAATTAGAAATAACACTTGGCACCGGAAGCTTTGGACCCGAGCCATATAAGGGTTTAAGTTAAATAGGGTCTGATTATAGAACTGCTGAATATAGAAGCAGTATGGTAATTCCACAATGTTAGCATTCACAGCCTCTTGTTGCAAGGCTTTCTCTAATGTTGGTTCAATGGCTAGAACTTAAACGTGTCATTTTGATAGTGTAACATCGCTGGACAATGTTACACACATAATACACACACACACATAAACACGTACTGCTTCCAATTCATCACCCAGCAACTTGTGAGGAACAGGTTAAGTCTCTGGCCTCCACTACAAAGGGACCTTGAAATGTCGGAATCAAAAAAGTCAACAAGTTCCACAGCGACCAGACGAACAAACGCCACACCGATGCCTTTTGGTCTCAACTTGATAGGGCAAAATGCATATTCATGAAGTAAGTAACTTGTGATCCCAAACAAAGTAAAGCTCTGGCTCAGAGAGATTGGCCAAGCCGTAATGACTTCTTCATTTTAAGCCCGCATAAGAAAGCCAGATTCCCTGTGCTTGTAGTCCATGAGAATATTTAATACTGTTATTAATCATTTTTAATCCGTTTGCTTTTAATTAAGAAACAGCATGTTGCTGTCCTATCAGCGCGTGCCAGGGCTCAGATTAATTGTAGCTTAAGATAGCTTGCCTTGATTGGTGTAATGTATTAGCTAACAAGACGCCAGCTTCTAAAGATACTTGTATACTACCTTGGGAACTTGCCACCACTCCAGGGCCTGCCTCTCTCTCTCTCTCTCTCTCTCTCTCTCTCTCTCTCTCTCTCTCTCTCTCTCTCTCTCTCTCTATCTGCTCTCTCTCCCTCAGTGCGCTCTCTCTCTCCCTCCCTGCACTCTCTCTATCTTTCCTCCTGTATGTCTGCCATTTCAAGCTGCAGTCTGGAGTCGTAGCGACACCTCTCTCATCTCAGCATGGTGGTTTATGTGTACCTCTGTTACCAGCCTGCCTGCTGCCAGGCCTGGCTCCCCTGGTGAGGCAGTGTGATGTTATAGAAGCATTCCTCCAGACTGGCCTAAAGCGCTACACCTAGCCCTCCTGGCCCCTATAGCCTCAGACCCTACTTGGCTGGGGCTAGGGCTGGGACTGGGGTATGATAGATAGATAGATAGATAGATAGATAGATAGATAGATAGATAGATAGATAGATAGATAGATAGATAGATAGATAGATAGATAGATAGATAGATAGATAGATAGATAGATAGATAGATAGATAGATAGATAGATAGATAGATAGATAGATAGATAGATAGATAGATAGATAGATAGATAGATAGATAGATAGATAGATAGATAGATAGATAGATAGATAGATACTTTATTGATCCCCCGAGGGGGAAATTTCATTGTCAAGCAGCTACATCAAAACACAGGGCAGGTGCAAAATGCCACAACGAAAGTACACAAAAGACAGATACACGGTACACTATTATAGTTCAACTGTAGCAAAATAAAACATAAAACTAAAGAAAAGAGACGAAAAAAACGAACTAAAACAACATTTTATGCATGAACAACGGGAGCTGCTTAACATGCGACCACTCAGGGCGGCGCCAAACACGATAGAGGGGCTGGGGCTGGAGCTGGGTCTAGGGCTGAGGCTAGTGCTGAGTCTGAGGCTAGGGCTGGTGCTAGGGGAGAGGGCTGGGTATGGGGTTGGGGCTGGGTATGGGGCTGGGGCTGGCATGGAGGGGCGGCAATAGGCAGGATACAAAGGAGGAGGTTCAGTATGAGGAAGTGGTAACTAGGATCATACAGGGAACACACAGAGATCATACAGCGGGATGTGGCAAGGAGAGGGTGGCACCGAGGGATTGCATCAGGGATAGTAAGGAAGGAGGAGATGTTTGGGGGTGGTGAGGAGGTTAACATAGAGGGGCTGGCAATCAGTAGAGATGGTGCTGAGGGAGGGGCTTAACTACTGGTGTGTGAACAGCAGGGGATGCTCAACTCTGACGCCATTATATGAGGGAGGGGGGATATACAGTATAGTGCCTTTGGAAAGTACTCAGACCCCTTGACTTTACAGTTTTTTTTTTGTGCAAATTTATTAAAAACAAAAAACTGATACCTAATTTACATAAGTATTCAGACCCTTTGCTATGAGACTCGAAATTGAGCTCAGGTGCATCCTGTTTCCACTGATCACCCTTGGAGTCAACCTGTGGTAAATTCAATTGATTGGACATTATTTGGGAAGGCACACACCTGTCTATATAAGGTCCCACAGTTGACAGTGCATGTCAGAGCAAAAACCAAGCCATGAGGTCAAAGGATTTGTCCGTAGAGCTCAGAGACAGGATTGTGTCTAGGCACAGATATGAGGAAGGGTACCAAAACATTTCTGCAGCATTGAAGGTTCCCAAGAACACAATGGCCTCCATCACTCTTAAATGGAAAAAGTTTGGAACCACCAAGACTCTTCCTAGAGCTGTCCGACCCGCCAAACTGAGCAATTGGGGAAGAAGGGCCTTGGTTATTGAGGTGAGCAAAATCCCAATGGTCACTGACAGAGCTCTAGAGTTATTCTGTGGGGATGGGAGAACCTTCCAGAAGGACATCCATCTCTGCAGTACTCCACCAAATAGGCCTTTATGGTAGAGTGGCCAGACGGAAGCCACTCTTCCGTAAAAAGCACATGACAGCCTGCTTGGAGTTTTCCAAAAGGCACCTAAAGACTCTCAGACCAAGAATCTCTGGTCTGATGAAACCAAGTTTGAACTCTTTGGCCTGAATGCCAAGTGTCACGTCTGGAGGAAACCATCCCTACAGTGAAGCATGGTGGTGGCAGCATCATGCTGTTGGGATGTTTTTCAGCGGCAGGGACTGGGAGACTTGTCAGGATCGAGGCAAAGTTGAATTGAACAAAAAGAGATCCTTGATGAACCTGATCCAGAGAGCTCAGGACCTCAGACTGGGGCAAAGGTTCACCTTCCAACAGGACAACAACCCTTAGCACACAGCCAAGATAACGCAGGAGTGGCTTCGGGACAAGTCTCTGAATGTCCTTGAGTTGCCCAGCTAGAGCCTGGACTTGAACCAGATCGAACAACTCTGGAGAGACCTGAAATTATTTGTGCAGAAACACCCCCCATCCATCCTTACAGAGCTTGAGAGGTTCTGCAGAGAACAATGGGAGAAACTCCCCAAATATAGAGGTGCCAAGCATCCTCCTTTCTTACGTCGTCAATTAATATCCCAATAGCCTCTACATTATGGACAAGGTATGTGTATGAAAAACATTAACAAATTATTTTGGTCCACAAAAACCAAGGTATGAATACTGTCGTGTTCATGTCTTGTTAATTGTCTGTATAATTACAAATTTTTGCAGTGCCTTAGACCGCAGCGGTCTAAGGAGCTGCATCTCAGTGCTAGAGGCTGCGCAAAATTCCAAGTTTGGCCGGTGTAGGCCGTCATTGTAAATAAGAATTTGTTCTTAACTGACTTGCCTAGTTAAATAAAGGTTAAATAAAGAATAATAATAAATACAATTTCAACATGCAAAATCATTCTGGCTATGGATACGGAGAACATCAACACTCCAGAGGATAAACCAGTTAGACTTGTGATTCTGTTGGGAGTTTATCTCATATTTTGATTTTTTTACTCTGCCATCATTACGGCGGGGCGGGAGGAGTAGTTCAACGTAACTCAAAAGGTTCTTCAAGGATCCATTAAAAGGGGTTCTAAAGGATATTTCAGGATCCTTTTCTTTTTAGAGTGTGGGAGTGTGTGTGAGTCGTTGGAAATTTAAAGTATGAATGAATAAATAGATTGCTATTTCCAGCACAAATCTCTGCGGCTGCCTCTCTCTCTCTCTCTCTCTCTCTCTCTCTCTCTCTCTCTCTCTCTCTCTCTCTCTCTCTCTCTCTCTCTCTCTCTCTCTCACTCTCTCTCTCTCTGATGCCCATTGTGTGTGATGGGAGTTTGATTGGATGTGTCCCCCGGGGGGGGTGCTCTCCATTACCTAAGGTGATCCAACAGGTAATCAGGAGATAATTAAAATGCTTCACTTTCTAAAAGAGCTCTACTGGGATGGGGTGTAGGGGATAGGGACGTTGTGAGGCCTTCTACAGGCAGTCTAGATCACAGACTTGTGGCTTGCTTGAAGAGTGGCTAATAGAGGCGAATCAGTAGTGAATCAACACCACTTAAGCAGGCAGTGACAAAAAACAGAATTCTGGAGTTCAGAACCACTCGGCGGAGGACAGCGACATCTCCAATGCAGCCATTCTCTATGGGGAGAATCCCTTGATGTAAATAGGGCACCACCGAAGGGAGAGGCTCCCCTTCAAACTCTGTTTGCCATCCTGTTCAACCATATTAACTTTACAAGCACACATTAGACATTTTAATTATAAGGAATGAATTGTTTCTTTGAGTGTGGAGCACATTTTCTCTTGTGCAGTGACATCATGCAGCTTACTCTGGCAGCACTCTGACACACACGCACGCATGCACAGGGTGAGCCTTTAAGTGCTCTGCTGAGAGCCTGCATAGTGGATGGGGCGGCCAGCGATTAAGATGATATTAACAAACAGGTCAATGTCTATTTTCTGCTCAATTTAAAGCCTCACTGCGGCAAAGATTGTCTACTCTCCCTGGAGAGCCTAGAAAATACAGAAAGACAGAACAGAAAAAGAGAATGTGTGTGTGTGTGTGTGTGTGTGTGTGTGTCAGAAGGAGGCTGATGTAGATCGATACTTGTCTATGATGGACTGATCGGAGGTGTGTGCCTGACATTCTGGATGGGCAGACAAGCAGCTGAGCACACTTACACACACTTTATCCTTTTAGATAAAACTGTACTAAATATCACGTCAACAAATAATGTATTATTATTGCACTGTTTTGCAATAAAGTTCTACAAGAGCCTCAACAGCACTCTGTAGGGTAGCACCATGGTGTAACCGGAGGACAGCTAGCTTCAGTTCACCTCTGAGTACACTGATTTCAATACAAAACCTAGGAGGCTCATGGTTCTCACCCGCTTCCATAGACTTACACAGTAATTATGACAACTTCCGGCAGACATTCTCCAACCTATCAGAGCTCTTGCACCATGAACTGACATGATGTCCATCAATCAAATGATCAGAGAATGAATCTAGTACTGAAAGCATAAGCTACATCTAGCTAGCACTGCAGTGTATAAAATGTGGTGAGTAGTTGACTCAAAGAGAGAGAAAGACAATAGTTGAACAGTTTTGAACAAATGTATCTCTTTAAAAATTGAGGAGCAAGAGAGAGATTTCGTATTTATTTTTTACTTTAAGTTTAATTTACTTAGCTAGAAAATGCAGCTAGCTAGTTTAGCCTACTCAAACACCCTGCTCAAACAGAGGGATGCTATCTGGCTATGACTATCTAACAACACTGGAACTCTTCCAAGTCAATGTAAGCTTTTGGTTTTACAAATGTATTGCCACCAGGGCCTGCCGGTGTAATGGCTAAACTGCTTACTGACTGTACACTATAACGTTACTGCATGATTGTAGCAGGTTTACTTACGCATTTGTTCTATTAGTTATGTTGACTATGACGTTACTTTAGCTAATATGGTGGCAATGATGTAGGCTGTGTGTAGGCTTGGAAATGTTTTTTCGCATAGTCACAGACAGCTGATGTGTTGTGCATTGAAGTCCACAAGCAAAGTGAAAAGGTGGGAAGAGGAGAGCACGTAGATGTGAGAAGGAATCAAGCTGCTTGTATGTGGCTATGAAAGTGAACTGTTTGCGTGTGATCAGGGCTGTATTCATTCCGCCGATTCTGTTGAAAAAACATTTCTTAAACGGAAGCAAACGGAATGAGACAGGGATAAACATACCTGAATTTGTCTAACAAAAACTTATTTGCAACTGGTGGACTAATGATTACACCCTAGATCAGTTAGATGCAGCCAAAAATGTACAAGGCGGTATTGAATGTGTCACTGTCTGTCCATGTGTCACTGTCTGTCATCTCAAATCTTTCTCTCGACCTCTGTGCACCTACGTTGTAAACTTTCATTCAGAAGCTAGGTTGTAGCAACCTCGTGATGGTATAGGGAAAATTCAAGTATCATGTAGTAGCCTAAACCTATCGCTGTTACATTGAACTGGGGGAATAGAATATGAATGACAGTCTTCCAGTATAATGTAATAGAAAGCTAAACAAAAAGTCCTCCCACTGGCATAAATGTCCCCTTTCATCATACTGGCTTTTGCACGCATTAAAATCATGAACATTCTATTGTGGTTCTCCGACATCAAATTTATCCTTGTTATTGTGAAAAGGTATAAACAAAACGGTAGTCTGCATGCAGCAGCCTGGTCCAAATAGCAAAGTAATTCGTAACATATGCTGGACAGAATGAATACATACTATATGAAATGTAACATACTAAATGGAGTGTCCCAGATTTACGTTTAATATGTTAAGTCTACCCCTGAGTCCAGGTTGAGTAAATCTAGCAAGCCAGGCAACTACACACAACTTTCTAGACAATGTTTTGGTTAGATGCTAGCTTGTTAGCTAACTTAAACTAGCTTGCTAGCCAGCTCATATAGCTAATTACCAGAACATACACTACATGACCAAAAGTATGTGGACACTTGCTCATGTGTGTGCAAAGCTGTCATCAAGGCAAATAATCTCAGATAAAACATATATTTTGATTTGTTTAACACTTTTTTGGTTACTGCATGATTCCATATGTCTTATGTCATAGTTTTGTTGTCTTCACTTTTTTTCTACAATGTAAAAAAATAGTACAAATAAAGAAAAATATTCCAAACTTTTGAAAGGGGGTGTATATATAGTATATATAGTGTATCTGACAAAGTTTATGTTTTAAATGTAGCCAACATTTTATTCGCCATAACAGGAAAATTAACACATTACAAAGTAATTATTTACAAATTATTTACAAGTATGGCGTGCTGCTAACTTACTGTTGTGAATGTGAAGAAATAAAAGTGAATTCTATCGGGTAATTTAGAATAACTTGCTGCTGTCACATCACGTTACCAATTGAATGTCTCTTGCATCTTGCCAGCTAAAGCAATGGTCTGTGCTATCTGGGATCCTTGGGACTTCCCTACCCCATTTTAAATGTACATTATAAATGGTTAAGTTAAGGGGTAAGGTTAGGGTTTAGGGTGGGGACATCCCAAGGATCCCAGATAGCACTGATCCTAAAGCAATTGTGGTATAAGGCAAAGGCAAATGCCAACAAGAAAGAGGAAGAGTGCTGTTTGAAAGGGGATCAAATAAACATTGCCCAATTGTTTTTACAGGCAACATACCATGAATACTTTGTGAAAGCAGTAATAAAGACGCACTTCACGAAACAGCTGCAAGTTGGTTAATTGCTCCCCAATGTTAGCCATAGTATCGTCTCCCAGCCTTTAACCCTTAGCCTACAATTTCCATATATATATATATATAAAAATAATAAAAACCCGTCTGTTTAAGCTACAGATATCTGTTTGCATGGGCTGCATGCATCTCAATCCACCACATCCGCCGATATCGCCCTTCCGCATCTGCGGTGAAAGGTGGCAAAGAAAGATTAGACTCTCACGAACACAATGCTCTAGGATGCCCACAAGCCTCTGAAGTTGGTACAGCCTCTTCTGCCAACTTCTGTCCGTAGAGTCAGAACGGTTTGGGCTACCTTTTTGGACTATCTGTTGTTCCATGTAGTGAATCTGTTATTCAATGCATTTATATTGGCTAATAGCAGTAATGCCAAATTCAATGTTTCAATGTTACCTTAAGGGGACTCAAAATTCAAAATCAAATAGCTAAATGATCCTTGGTATGACCATCTTAAAACAATTCCATATGTTAACTTAGAACAGGGCTTAGACTCTAGAGGGTTAAGGGCATTGTCCAACAGATCAATAACTATTAACACAAGATTGCTTGTCTCTTGATTCCTCGGGATTCACCTCCACCTCTCAGAACCACTACTACGCCATTCTGTATTATAGGAACTTAAAACACTGGCTAAGTGAAAGTAACATGGAGGGCGCCTACTGGGAACTTGCTGTCCCCTATCCACTTATTTTAAATACCAGGGAAGGAGATGAGGAAAGTGAAACCCCTTTAGACTATTCAGATGCACCCGGCTGCCACAGCCCCCACTTCATCTGCCTTTGTTCCAAACTTGTTTTGGCCAAGCAACCTCTCCCCTGGGTGAAGCAGGCATAGTCTCTGATCCTAAATGCCCTTTAAGCGTTTAATCGGCTCAGTAATTACTTAAACGACCTCGGGACGCAGGATCACTCCACGTAATTAGGAATTGGGAGGTAGGAGAGGATGGAGCGTCTCGGTTTGGGGGAAAATCAGGCAGAAAATCTCCTTTTTGATCTCAGGCCCTTTCCTAAGACCCACAGGGGTGATTGTAGAGGAATGGAGAGAGAGAGGTGGCAAGTTCTGGGAGTGTGTGCGTCCGTGCGTGTACGTGTGTGTGTGTGTGTATTAGTCCGCCTCCAAACACGAAATACAGCGCTGGCTCTCTTCTCCCCAGACCCCCTTGCTCATCAGCTGTGAGATTGATCCCTGTCAAATCCAATCTGTCAGTCTCAACACAGATAGACCAGCCCACCAGCCGGCAAACTGCAGCTCCAGGCAGTCCTACAACATCTACCCGGCACCAAGCCCTATCCTCTGCCGCATCTAGTCCCAGCCTCAGCGCCAGCTCCCAGCCCAGCCCTATGATCCAGCCCCTGTACCAACAGTCCCATTGCTAGTTTAATCAGCAATGCCTAGCCACTGAAGCCCCAGCCCCAGCCTAAAACGCAGTAACCTATCCTCGGCACACTGCCAACTAACAGATGCGTATTTTCAGTTGTGAATCAAATCAATTGCTGGAGAATGAAAAGCTTAATCAGACTCTGATTGATCTGTGGGCGCTCAGATTGACACATGTCCCCAGGGGAAGGAACTGAAAGAGTTGCACACACACACATCACTGATATCTTTTCAGGGATATGCATGATGTAGCTAGACTGTTTTCAGGTAGACAATACATCTACTTTTGTATTGTGTTGGATGGTGAAATAACAGCATATTCACTAGCAGAGAGGTTGAAATAACAATGCATTCTGTTGACTACCTATTCACCACTTGCAGTGCTGGATAAAGTACCCAATTCTCATACTTGAGTAAAAGTAAAGATACCTTAACAGAAAATGACTTAAGTAAAAGTGACAAGTAACCCAGTAAAATACTACTTGAGGAAAAGTCTAAAAGTATTTGGTTTTAAAAATACTTATCTAGTAAATGTAATTGCTAAAAGTAAAAGTAAAAGTATGAATCATTTAAAATTCCTTATATTTGTGATATTGCGAGGGGTGAAAGTGAGTGATGAGGCGAAAATGAGAGAGAGAGAGAGAGAGAGAATGATGGTAACAAGGTTTTAATTAGAGAGAAAGACTGCAATACACAAAGAAGAAGAATAACCCGCAAGGGTTGAACAGAAACACATGGAGTAAAATAGTGACCCTGATGACCAATGTGGAACAGGTGTGGGTCATCAGGGTGTTGCTACCATCTTCCCCTGACCGCCGGTTAGAACGCCGGCGAGGATGATCGCTGGAGAGGAGGAGGGACCGGTGCTCTGCGGGGGGCATTCGTTACAATATTAAGCAAACCAGACGGCACACATGTCTTTATTTACGGATAGCCAGGGGCACACTCGAACACTCAGACATAATTTACAAACAAAAGCAAATTTTGTGTTTAGTGAGTCTGCCAGATCAGAGGCAGTAGGGATGAGCAGGGATGTTCTGTTGATAAGTGTGTGAATTGGACAATTTCTGTCCTGCTAAGCATTCAAAATGTAACCAATACTTTTGGGTGTCAGGGAAAAGGAATGTAAAAAGTATAGAATTTTCTTTAGGAATGTAGTGAAGTAAAGTACAGAAAGTTAAGAAATTTCCCCCTCAGGGATCAATAAAATACCTATCTATCTATCTACAGATACCCCCAAAAACTACTAGTACATTCAAGTATTTTTACTTAAGTACTTTACACCACTGACCACTTGTTTTCTAGGCTATTATGCATGCTGTGGTATATAATAGCAGTGTGTTTGGTGTGTGCATGTGTTACTGACGCGTGTTCATGAACATAATCACAGTTGGTGTCTGTGTTGATGTGAACGTGTTTGTCAACATAATGACAATGTGTGTGCGCACATGGAGTGTGCATGTGTTGGCGAACCTAACGTGTGTGTGTATGTGTGCATTTGTGAACCTAATATATGTGTGTACGTGTGCGTTTGTGAACCTAATGTGTGTGTGTCTGTGTGTGCGTGTGTGTTGGGGAGAGATGTGAGGGTTAATCTGGCGAGGGCCCCTGTAATGAGTAAGCATTCAGTCGTCGGGGCAAGATAAATGGAGGGCCCGGCACTAGTGCAGCAGTCAGCAGGAAGAGAGGCCCGCGGCTTGTTTGTGCCAAATGGAGCTCGCAAAATATCAAAGGCCAGCCATCCAGAAGACACCCGCGTTTGACAAATTTTAAATTAGCCAGAAAGATAGAGAGTGAGGGAGAGGGAGGGAGAAGAGGGAGGAATGAGTTGGGTGGGGTATGTTGGGAGTGGAAGAGGGGAAGAGAGGAGGAGAGAAAAGGAGGGTAAATTATGCAATTCTTTCTGTCGTCCAACACACTGAAATCCATACTCGTCTGCTCTTTCTTTAAATATTTTTTGGGGGTCCAAGCCAACTATCTCTCACAGAATTAGATGTACATGTTTCTCAAACGTCAAATTTCAAAGTTGTTTCAAAAGTATGTTTTTAACAGTAGCGGCTTGTCAATAGAGGGCGCTGGGGCGCCGCCCCCATCAAAATTCCAGAAATGTACATGTATACAAAAATGATATAAAAATGAAAAAAATAACATAGATTACTCATACGATGTGCCGGCTGGTAGTAAGAGCCTCAGCACTTCCAGGCATTCGCTGGAAGAAAAAAAAAGGATAAAGGATCTCGGACCGGACCAACCCGATTTACAAATCCAGCAGCAGGTCAGTGACAGAGGACGAAGCTACACCCGGAGCTTCACCCACGCTTGTTATGAGAAACGGAGGTGGCTGGCTGGATGTGATGTTAGCAATGCCCTTTTGCCCTGTCTTTTATTTCAAAGTGTCGGCACTGAAGTTTTGTGGACAACAACGGGGGTAAGAGACCTCAAACATCTATCTGAAATATGCAAACGTCATGACAGTAGCCACAGCCATCTTGATAATAGCATGAAACTAACGTTTTTGGGCAGAGTTAGCATTGCTGAACAACTAGATGAAGGCTACAGGATTGGCATTAGAAGGCACAACGAAGAAGTTATCATTACCACACCCATGACCACAGCTGAAGCTGAGAGGTGCTTCTCAACCTAAAAATAAAATAAAAAAAATAAGTAGTCAACATGCTTTTTGGTACTGCATGCGTCCCCCCAAAAATAATTATCACCAGCCGTCACTGGTTTTTAAGGTTAAGTTTACGCATTAATGCAGAATTTTAAAGGTAAGGGTTAAGGTTTGGGATAGGCTTAAAACAAAAATCTCAAAAACAACTTTCTATCGCTGGATTCAAACTTGCTACCTTTGGAATCACATGCTTACACCCATCCACCATACCTGGCCACAAAACTCTAGCAAAACCAAAACCTACTTTAAGGTAACATCGCTCACTGTTGCCCCTAGTGGCCAGTTTCCATGTAATCTCCTGATGTCCTCAGACGTGGAAGGACATTGAATACTGACTTATATCACAGGTGACCTGGCTGGTCCAAGAAGCGAAGCTGACATACTCTACATGCATTGACACACACAAACACACATACAGATGAACACACAGACGAACACACACACAAACACACACACACACACACACACACACACACACACACACACACACAGTCTGGGAATAATGTGTGCTCACCCCAGGCTTAATTGGTTTTAGAAAACTAAACAGAGATCTCTGCTTAGTGGCGGCGATTGCAGTCCTTCTTCCTCTCTCTCCCTCCCGGTGGGCTCAAACACACCAGCAGAGACGGAGGCCGGTTTTTTACTCACACTATTTCTCTCCCAGCAGCCGCTGCCTGTTCTCAAGGGCTGTTTAAACTCCCAAAACGCCACAGCACAGATCACAACGGTCTATTGGCATGGATTGAGGCACAAAATGACAACCCCAGGCAGGAAGAGATGCTGAGGAGTGCAAAGGGATGACAACAAGGTCAGTGGTCAATGGGCTGTATGTATGCATTGTGTTGTGTTGTGTTGTGTTGTGTTGTGTTGTGTTATGGCTATGGCTATGTGGTGTGTTGTGTTGCGTTTTGGTGTGTTGTGTTGTGTTGTGTTCAGGCTATGCTCAAACCCTACAACCCAACCCGAGCATTCCACCTCTGGTCTCTTAGCCCCCCGCCCCCCCCCCCCCCCCCCCCCCCCTCCTGTTCAGCCCATTCCAAGCTCCTCTCTCCTGGCACCCCTGTAGTTAGGACAGCAGACTCCATCTTCCAAAAACATCTGAAACCCTACCTCTTCAAAGAGTATCTTAAATAATTCCTTCACACCCCCCTTCTCACTCCGGAAAAAAAAACTAGCTTTGACTTATAAGTACTTTATTGAGGAAAATGTACTTACTATGACTGTGATATATGGTTGTCTGTAAGTTGCTGTGGATAAGAGAGTCTGCTAAATAACTAAAATGTTAAATGTTGTGGTGTGGAGTGTTGTGGTGTGGTGTGTTGTGGTGTGGTGTGATGTGATGTGTGGTGTGATGTGGTCTGTTGTGGTGTGTTGTGTTGGGATGTGTGTTGTATTGTGGTGTGTTGTGGTGTGGTGTGATGTGATGTGTGGTGTGATGTGGTCTGTTGTGGTGTGTTGTGTTGGGATGTGTGTTGTATTGTGGTGTGTTGTGGTGTGTTGTGGTGTGTAAGGTAATCCACATTTTCCCAAACCACTGGCTCCATAGATTTCCCCTTTATGATATAGATTTGTATAGTAGTATAGTCCACAACAATACTGTATGTTCAATATATATTGTGGTGATAAACTCATTCCTGTAGAGAATGGGATTTTAATTGTGTGTTTTTTGGCAAGTGTGTCAGTGTGTATGAATGTTGCAAGACAGGAATTAAATATTATTTTTTATTTCCAATTTAACTCGGATCCCCGGCTGTTCACACATAGAAACACCACCTCCAACACCAGAGTCTCACAATCCCTATACACACACACGCACGCACGCACACACAAAACACTCACACAAACACACACACAATTCAATTCAATTCAATTCCGCATTATGCTGAATAACCTTGTACTTAGATTGAAACACAAAGAATGTGATACGCTACTCCGAGACACAACATCCAAGCATTTTTCTGTCGTTCTGATTCTCCCCCATCGTCCATTCTTTTCTTTCTTTCTAATGCCTAAATTAGAGTGCCGTGCCCGCCCAGTAAACAGTTTTCTTTTACTAATGTCAATTTACAGCCTAGCAAGAGGGAGCTGCCTCTAATCTTCTCCTACTCATTACACACCATTTCCAAGTAGTTTGGCCGCCACGCCGATTGGCTCCTTGTGGTGTACGCAGTGAGGGGTGAACTGATTGTTTATCATTTATTTACTTATTTATTTATGTTTGTATTTACACAACCCTCTCTCTCTCTCTCTCTCTCTCTCTCTCTCTCTCTCTCTCCCCCTTCTCCTGCATTTTCTATGAATAATCAAAGTGGTGCTTAAGCAACTGGATCTGCTCCCCTGCATCCACACACACACAGCATTGTGTGAGTGTGTGTGTGTGTGTGGATGCAGGGAGAAAGGGGAGGACAACCATCCTCAGTGATATTATTTTAAGTTATCCTTTTTAGATAAAACTATACTAAATATATTCACGTCAACCAAATAACTGATTAAAACACACTGCTTGCAATGAAGGTCTACAGTAGCCTCAACAGCACTATGTAAGGTAGCACCATGGTGTAGCCGGAGGACAACTAGCTTCCGTCCTCCTCTGCACTCTTAGAAAAAAAGGGTTCTTCGGCTGTCCCCATAGGAGAACCCTTTGAAGAACCCTTTTTGGTTTCAGGCAGAACTATTTTGGGTTCCATGTAGAACCCTCTGGAACACGGAACTCAAAAAGGTTCTGCCTGGAACCAAAAAGGGTTCTTCAAAGGGTTCTCCTATGGGGACAGCCGAATAAACCTTTTAGGTTCTAGATAGCACCTTTACTTCTAAGAGTGTGGGTACTTTGACTTCAATACAAAACCTAGGAGGCTCATGGTTATAATCCTCTTCCTAAGACTTACACAGTAATTATGACAACTTCCGGAGGATGTCCTCCAACCTATCAGCGCTCTTGCAGCATGAACTGAGATGTTGTCCACCCAATCAAAGGATCAGATAATGAATCTACTGAAAGCATCAGCTACAGCTAGCTAGCACTGCAGTGTATAAAATGTGGTGAGTAGTTGACTCAAAGAGAGAGAGAAAAGGCAATAGTTGAACAGTTTTGAAATTAAGGAGGAGCAAGACAGAGATAGAGACAGATTGTCATTTTTTTTCACTTTCAGTTTCACTTAGCTAGCAAATGCAGCTAGCTAGTTTAGCCTACTCAAACACCCTGCTCAAACAGAGGGATGCTATGTTAGCTAGCTGGCTATGAATATCCAACACAACTTAAATGTAATCTTTTGGTTTTGCTAATTTATTGCTGAGGGGGCACACCGATGTAAGTGCTAAACTGCTTACTGATTGTACACTTTAACGTTACTGCATGATTGTAGCAGGTTTACTTACGCGTTAGTTTTATTAACTATGTTGACTATGACGTTACTTTACCTAATATGGTGACAACTATGTAGGCTGTGTGTAGCTGTTATTATATGATTTGGCTTGGAATGAATGAAATCCACAAGTGGAGGGAACAAGCGAGAGGATGAGAGCACATCGATGACTGCTATGAAAGTGAACTGTGTTAACATGTGATCAGGGGTGTATTCATTCCACCGATTCTGTTGAAAAAACGTTTCTTAAACGGAAGCAAACGGAATGAAACAGGGATAAACATACCTGAATATGTCCAGTAGAAACTCTTGTTTGCAGCTGTTGGACTAATGATTACAGCAGGGTCTCTCTCTCATACACAGCTCAGATAAACAGATTAAACCCTTAATTAGATTGTGGTGTACACAGATCTGTAAATCACATAAAAACACATTTCTCACTCTCTATCTGGCGGCAGGTAGCCTCGAGGTTAAAGTGTTGGGCTAACAACTGCAAGATCGCTGGGTTGAATCCCGGGAGCTGACAACAGGAAAACATCTGTCGGTGTGCCCTTGAGCAAGGCACTTAACTTCAATCCCATGATGCACTGCTCCGTCTCCTCCCTTTTGTCGGTCTTCGTGTCCCCCTGGCAACAGGGCTGTGGGCTGTGGTTACCAAGCGGCCCATGACTATCAAAAGTAGGAGAGCAGGACAAACAAAATGAATTAAAACGTTTGACACCTAGCTGTCAGTTGACGCACCATCAACCAATACACAATAATACACATATAAAGAACCTTCAGAAAGTATTCATACCCCTTATTCCACATAATGTTGTGTTACAGCCTGCATTCAAAATGTATTAAATATTTAAATATATTCACCCATCTACACACAATACCCCATGATGACAAAGTGAAAACATAGTTTTAGAAATGTTTACAAATGTATTGAAAATGAAATATAGAAATATTTAATTTACATACACATCCCTGAGTCAATACATGTTAGAATCACCTTTGGCAAATTGTTCAAGCTCTGTCAAATTGGTTATTGATAATGGCTAGACAGCCATTTTCAATCTTGCCATAGACTTTCAAGCAGATTTAAGTCAAAACTGTAACTCGGCCACTCAGAAACATTCACTGTCTTCTTGATAAGCAACTCCAGTGTAGATTTGGCCTTGTGTTATAGGTTATTCACCTCCCAGCGTCTGGTGGAAAGCAGACTTAACCAGGTTTTTCTTGACGATTTTGACTGTGCTTAGGTCCATTACATAACTTTTTTTTATCCTGAAAAACTCCCCAGTCCTTAACGATTACAAGCAATCGTTAAATCCCTGAGCGGTTTCCTTCCTCTCCGGCAACTGAATTAGGAAGGCTGACTATATCTTTGTAGTGACGTAGTGTATTGATACACCATACAAAGTGTAATTAATAACTTCACCATTCTCAAAGGAATATTCAATGTCTGCTTTTTTTAATTTTACCCATCTACCAATATGTGCCCTTCTATACAGGGCATTGGAAACCCTCACTGCTCTTTATGGTTGAATCTGTGTTTGAAATGTACTGCTCAACTAAGGGACCACAGATAATTGTTTGTGTGGGATACAGAGATGTTCAATACACTATTATTGCACAACTTCTGTGACTTGTTAATGATTTATTTTCTTCTACTGAATGTATTTAGACTTGCCATGACAAAGGGGTTGAATATATATCGACTCAAGACATTTCAGCGTTTCAATTTGTAAATAAACAATTATTACACTTTACATTAAGGGTTATTGTGTGTAGTTGACCAGTGACAAAACATCTACACTGAACTACTGGCTGCTGGCAAAATTGGTTCACGTTCTCGATTCTAGTTAGCAAGATAAATAAAACGTCTCAAATTAGCTACTCACTTCACTTCTTTGTTTCTCCAGTTGTCAATTCGACCACACACACCATTTACACACTCATTTGTTATGCCCAAATAAAAAAATGAGTTTATACTCCACAGCAGAAAATATATGATCATTGTTGCTAGGCTACCAGTTAGTGCTTTTATGCAGAGGGAATACAAAACTTATAGCTAGTGTCTAAAATAATGATATGGATGTAATATTTATAAATTATTGAGCATGTCCTAAAAACTATAGTGAACAAAAATATAAACGCAACATGCAACAATCCAACCTGACAGAGGATCTGCAGAGAAGAGTGGGAGAAACTCCCCAAATACAGGTGTGCGAAGCTTGTAGAGTTATACCCAAGAAGACTCAAGGCTATAATCGTTGCCAAAGCTGCTTCAACAAAGTACTGAGTAGAGGGTCTGAATACTTATGTAAATGTGATAAATCTTTGTAAATTTGGAGGACTATGTACAAAAAGTGTTGTAATTTCTAAACGGTTCACTTAATATGGATAAAAATGCCATCACATTAAAGCTAACTGTCTGCAGTTTAACAGTATAGTACAGAGCCAAAACAACAGTTTAACAGTATAGTACAGAGCCTAAACAACAGTTTAACAGTATAGTACAGAGCCAAAACAACAGTTTAACAGTATAGTACAGAGCCCAAACAACAGTTTAACAGTATAGTACAGAGCCAAAACAACAGTTTAACAGTATAGTACAGAGCCAAAACAACAGTTTAACAGTATAGTACAGAGCCAAAACAACAGTTTAACAGTATAGCACAGAGCCAAAACAACAGTTTAACAGTATAGTACAGAGCCCAAACAACAGTTTAACAGTATAGAACCAAAACAACAGTTTAACAGTATAGTACAGAACCAAAACAACAGTTTAACAGTATAGTACAGAGCCAAAACAACAGTTTAACAGTATAGTACAGAGCCAAAACAACAGTTTAACAGTATAGTACAGAGCCAAAACAACAGTTTAACAGTATAGTACAGAGCCCAAACAACAGTTTAACAGTATAGTACAGAGCCAAAACAACAGTTTAACAGTATAGTACAGAGCCAAAACAACAGTTTAACAGTATAGTACAGAGCCAAAACAACAGTTTAACAGTATAGTACAGAGCCAAAACAACAGTTTAACAGTATAGTACAGAGCCCAAACAACAGTTTAACAGTATAGTACAGAGCCAAAACAACAGTTTAACAGTATAGTACAGAGCCAAAACAACAGTTTAACAGTATAGTACAGAACCAAAACAACAGTTTAACAGTATAGTACAGAACCAAAACAACAGTTTAACAGTATAGTACAGAGCCAAAACAACAGTTTAACAGTATAGTACAGAGCCAAAACAACAGTTTAACAGTATAGTACAGAGCCAAAACAACAGTTTAACAGTATAGTACAGAGCCCAAACAACAGTGTAACAGTATAGTACAGAGCCCAAACAACAGTTTAACAGTATAGTACAGAGCCAAAACAACAGTTTAACAGTATAGTACAGAGCCAAAACAACAGTTTAACAGTATAGTACAGAGCCCAAACAACAGTTTAACAGTATAGTACAGAGCCAAAACAACAGTTTAACAGTATAGTACATAGCCAAAACAACAGTTTAACAGTATAGTACAGAGCCAAAACAACAGTTTAACAGTATAGTACAGAGTCAAAACAACAGTTTAACAGTATAGTACAGAGCCCAAACAACAGTTTAACAGTATAGTACAGAGCCAAAACAACAGTTTAACAGTATAGTACAGAGCCAAAACAACAGTTTAACAGTATAGTACAGAGCCCAAACAACAGTTTAACAGTATAGTACAGAGCCAAAACAACAGTGTAACAGTATAGTACAGAGCCAAAACAACAGTTTAACAGTATAGTACAGAGCCAAAATAACAAAAAATGTGACACTGTCTTAGTACTTTTTCGGACAAATTGGCCAAGTCGGCCAGATAGGAAAAGTTTGGCCAGCCAGAAAGCATAAGTTCAGCAGACCAGTCAGATAGGACAAGTTCGCCCAGGGTAGGGTTTAGAATGACTGATCTGAGTGCTACTGTAAGTACAGTGAGGAGACAGGACTGATAGTTTGGGGGGTCACCCTGGGGGCAGTGCATGAGTCTGTCTGACACATCTGTGTGTGCGTGGGTGAGTGTGTGTGTGTGTGTGTGTGTAAGGGGTACCTTTGTCTCTATATTCAGGTTAGCAGGGTCAGCCATCACAAACAACAGCAGCCTACATTCAAACTATGACAGACTCACAATCCCATTGTGACAAATAATTTTTGTTCTGTCATACTTTATAATAATAACACTTTGTTCATGATTCTCAATGGAGCCTTTGTCGATTACCTATTGCCCTGTATCTGTAATGGCAGGTAGCCTAGCGTTTAAGAGCATTGGGCCAGTAACCTCAAGGTTACCATCTCTTCCCATCCCGGCTCTATTCAAAGTGTAACTGGATAACTGAGATGTTTTTCATTAGCCGTTAGATGAGAATCCAAAGATTAGGGGAGGAAATGGCCTCATCATGGTGTGTGTTTGTTTGTGTGTGCGTGCATGCGCGCATGCATGCGTGCTTGCTTGCGTGCGTGTGTGTGCGTGCGTGCATGTGTGCGTGTGTGTGTGCGTGTGTGTGTGCGTGCCAAGCGGCCCGGAACGAAGAGTCAGAACAAATTGTCCTGACTCTTATAACAGCAGGCATTATTCCACCATTACCACAGAAGAAGAGAAGAAGGGGTGGAGCCATCCCACATGCCAAAAAAGATTGCTGTAAAGAGAGAGCAAGAGATGGAGAGGTGGAGAAAAAGAAGAGCGGAGATGAGGAGGGGATAATGAAAAGATAAGATGAGCTGATGATGAGGCAATCGCCTGGGCTCGGATGAGAACGACAAATAACAGAGAGAGACAAATGAAACAGGAGAGAGAGAGAGAGAGAGAGAGAGAGAGAGAGAGAGAGAGAGAGAGAGAGAAGGAGGGAAAAGCGGCCCAGTGAAGCAGAACGCTGAGGGGTTAGAGAGGGTCATAGGAATCGGGGTAAATGTGATGTGTATGAACAAGGAACATACTTGATGTTTGCAGTGGCCATACTGTACAGTTCATAGAGTGTACAGTACACAGTATGTGTTTGGGGTTATTAAATGTTTACTATACCATGTGTGAATGTATTTCGATGGTTCTGGAGTGTGGAGAGTTCCTGTGTGTGTGTGTGTGTGTGTGTGTGTGTGTGTGTGTGTGTGTGTGTGTGTGTGTGTGTGTGTGTGTGTGTGTGTGTCCGTGCGTGATGCTTTATCTCATGCTGGGGTCAGGTGGATGAGACAGGGACTGACGAGCACACAAAGGGCCCTCTCAGCACTTCTCTTTCCCTCTCCCCCTTCCCTCTCTCCCTCCCTCCATCTCTCTCTCTCTCTCTGCAGTGTTAGCACAACAGTTCCAGAGGTTACCATTCAATTAAGCGTCAGTGCTCATCTAGCTCGGGCGAGACAAAGACTCCACACCTCCTTCTCTCTTACGTCTATCCCTCCCTCCCTGCTTCCTTCCCTCTCTCTCTCTCTTTCCTCCACCAAACTTGTAATTACAATGTTCAACACTCTGCTCCTGCGTGACCCACTGTAAAATATGACCATCAATTTGGACCTTATCCTTTCATCAGGCTTGCTAGGCCGTTGCTGGGTGATTCCGGCTAGGCCCCCGTCAGGATGAAGAATATTGCTGGCCTCTATCTCCCGTAATGAATTACTTTCACTTTTCACCTCGCCCAGATATCAGCTTGAACTTATAGCCACAAATCATCTTTTTTCTTTTTCCTCCGCCTTCCCTTTTAACCATGGAGGCTTCCACGAAGTTAAAATATGAAGTCACTCCATTTAGAAGTTGCTGCTGCAAGCATTTGTTTGATGGGCGATGTAGAGGAATAAAGATGACCCGAAATAAAATAAGCGTGATTAAAAAAAATATATAGATATTTTAAAAACACCGAAAACTAGATTGTAGAGGCTGTTAATGTGGCCGGACCGTCTCCAGCCATAGATAACATAAATCACAAAGGGTGTGTGTGTGTGTGTGTGTGTGTGTGTGTGTGTGTGTGTGTGTGTGTGTGTGTGTGTGTGTGTGTGTGTGAGAGAGAGTGAGAGAGAGAGAGAGAAATATATATATATATAGAGAGAGAGTGAGAGAGAGAGAGAGAGAGAAATATATATATATATATATATATATATATATATATATATAGAGAGAGAGAGAGAGAGAGAGAGAGAGAGAGAGAGAGAGAGAGAGAGAGAGAGAGAGAGAGAGAAAGAGAGAGAAAGAGAAATAGAGAGAGACAGAGACAGAGAGTGAGAGTGAGAGTAAGAGAGTGAGAGAGTGAGAGAAAGAGAGAGTGTGCATGTTCAGTACTTACTCAGTAGCCTACAGTAAGGGTGTTCATGCTTTGGTTGTGTATGTGCATTTGCGTGTGTGTGAATGTATTTGTTGATTTGTTTTTTCAACCTTGTACAATGACATTTGAAAGTCACGCTAGGCGAGCTGACTAATAAGGGCAGTTGATTCCACAGTGCTCAAGGCTTGGCTACCTGCCACAGACCACAGTGTCCAGGGCAATGTGTCTCACCAATATCTTCAGTGTCCAGGGCAATGTGTCTCAACAATATCTTCAGTGTCCAGGGCAATGTGTCTCACCAATATCTTCAGTGTCCAGGGCAATGTGTCTCACCAATATCTTCAGTGCGAAGTGTAAGACTAGGTCTGAGTTAATGTATTTATGAACTGTTTTTATCTCAGAGACAAATTAATGTGAAACCACTGAATCTCTGAATGCATGCCGACTTCTGCACTTTGTTAAGATGTAGTTCTTCACTATATCTTTACTTATCAGAGGCAGTGGGGAGCAGGGATGGTGAGGCTGACAACAGATAAAATACCTGTGTATGCGTACAAAAGTATATTGTAAATCTCTAACGTGTGTCTGTGCACAAATATCCAGGGGTAGTACAGTCAATGTAGTCCTAGGGTGAAGTTCGGCACTGGGTAGGACTGGTATCATACACACACACACACACGTTAGAGATTTACAATACTGTACGCATACACAGGTATTTTATCTGTTGTCAGCCTCACCATCCCTGCTCCCCACTGCCTCTGATAACAGTAGTGACTGCCTCTGATGATACCAATTCACAAAGGCCCATTCTCATTTCTGCAACCCCCAACCCTCCACACGCACACACGCACACACGCACACACACACACGCACACACGCACACACACGCACACACACGCACACACACACACACACGCACACACACACACGCGCACACACACACACACGCGCACACACACACACACACACACAGGGTGTTAGTGGACTGATTACGAAGCTGGATGAGGCTATGTGATGGTACACAGCAGGGTAGGGGTCTCAACAGGATGAGACAGGACTGGACTACACACACACACACACCCTGCGACTGTGCAGATGCAGCTGCCTCGGACATGCAGGCTCCATATGTCACAGGCAGTAGGGGAGCGATGCTCTTCCCAGCACAGCTAATCAATCACAGAGACCCCGTCCTCCAAGGTTCAGCACAGCACCACAGGGTACAGAGCAGTGCTCCAAAAACACCAGCGTTTTCAGCTGAGCCCGAGAGAATTCTCACCACAACTTCATTCAGGTCAAATGAGAGAGATGGATAGAGTTGGTACCTGTCTTTGGGACCTCAAAGTTACAGATTGTGAATTTAAACACACCATGCTCAAGAAAACATTCACAGTTGCTTCTTTCTGTTTTCAATCATTCCCTCTTCTCCCCTCTGTCCTTCCCTTCTACAGTATGCTTAACCCTCACTCTTCCCCACCTCCCTCTCACCCCTCTCTCCAAAGGTGAGAAGAGAAGAAGAATCAACAGAGTCGTCTTCGTAGTCGTCATCTCAGTGTTGTCACCCTTAGTGAGACTGCCATCTGGCCCGGTGTGTAATGGCCCTCGTAATCTGCCCATTATGGGTCAGGGACGAGGAACGTGTCACCAGGGCGGTCCGAGTCTTCAGTCCCAGGGATCCCCAGATCAATAAAGGCCTCCACAGGGACTCCCGCCCTGAGGGACGTCAATACTGTCGATTGGGTATTAAAGAGCAGTCCATCAGGCCACCGTCACTAGAAGGTCCTGGGGTGGGCCAGGGTGGATGGGGGGGTCCCTCTCCCCTAAGGGAGGCCTCTGTAACCTCCAGTGTGTATTAACACACCAGGGGGTCTCCAGTGACATGCCATCCCTCCTGAGTATCGACAGGTCGGTGACAAAGAGCCTTTGCTGGGTCCTCGTTCTCCTCCGCACTGCAGTGTGGTGTGATCAGCCTGAGGAGAAGAGAAGAGAAGAGAAGAGAAGAGAAGAGAAGAGAAGAGAAGAGAAGAGAAGAGAAGAGAAGAGAAGAGAAGAGAAGAGAAGAGAAGAGAAACCTACCTCTTTCCCTTTCAAACTACTCTTTCTCAGTCTAAACACACAGTGAATGTTGGGGGATTTGGTATTTTGATTTTGAATGGGCATTTTCCTCACTTAGCTCTGCTCGCCCCGGGTCTTTCTTACACACTCCACCTCAGACCGATGCCTGCTGCATGCATGCTGTGCCCCTACCCGCTGTTGCATCTCTGCCCTGCAGCCCCTTGCACAGCCACTACCATCTGTTCCCTGGCACTGCCTTGGCACTGCCCTGGCACTACCCTGGCACTACCCTCCGCTCTCCTCTCTCATGCAGGGCACTGGTCACTGCGCTGACACCCTCTCACCACCCTACCTCTCACATAAACACACACCAACACACCCTGCACGCAGGGAGCTGTAGTGCATTCGGCCTAAACATGAACCTTCTAATGTCACTGTGGAGATGACACAATGGAAAAAAATGATGTAGTGTGTGTGTGTGCTTGTGTTTGTGTGTGTGTGTGTGTGTGTGTGTGTGTGTGTGTGTGTGTGTGTGTGTGTGTGTGTGTGTGTGTGTGTGTGTGTGTGTGTGTGTGTGTGTGTGTGTGTGTGTGTGTGCGTAGGTGCTCAAACATGCATGTGCAGAAGTGTGAGCATTGCATGAAAGATGGTGCCGGGGCCACTGAACTAATTTTCGCTTCTCCCACTACACCCCTGACCTCTGACCCTTAGGTCTCATTTATCCCCCGCCCCCCTTCCCATCATGCCGTTCACGCCGGACCAGAAGAGGAAGGAGGGAGGAGGAGGGAAAGGGCGCGAAAGCTCTTTGGCTAAAGGCAGGGCGAGGTGGCGGGGTCACTGTCTTACCGTCTCACCCTCTTTTGTTTTAACCTCTTCACCCATCATTTCTGTTTTTTATGGCCTCCGTGGGTTACGGAGCCAGGCTACAAATCTTGGGCACGCACCTAAAGCTGTCAGGCAGGCAGCACGGTCACCTTGGACTGGAGACACACATCACCGCACACACGCAGAGGCCCAGGACACACAAACACACAGCCACAGCCACAGCCACATACACAGCCACATACACAGCCACAGCCACAGACACAGCCACAGCCACATACACAGCCACAGCCACAGCCACAGCCACATCCACAGCCACAGACACAGACACAGCCACAGCCACAGACACACACACACACAGACACTCCTCTCCTAGTTAATATTCCAAAGGGTAGTGTAAGGATTATAGCAGTCTTCTGTTTTTCTTATTTTCCACCCTCCATATTTCTTATTTTCCATTCTCCCCCCTCTCCATTCTCCCCCCTCTCCATTCTCCCCCCTCTCCATTCACAGTCCTCTTTCTATTTGCTCTGGTAATCGTGGTGGTGGCCAGCATCTCAGATGACTGGTCCTGTCGTTAATTAAGTGAGGAGGCAGTGGTGAGATTGGGGGTGATGCCCTCTTGTTGTAGGCACCCCTGTAAGCTGTCAACAGGGCAGGGTTGGGGTGGCGGAGTACCCCCCTCTCAGTCTGGTCTGGCCCCCTGCTCTGAGGCAGCTGTGAGGGGGGTGCTCTCCTCTTGAAAGTATGGGTAGATGCAGCCCAATATTGGGACCGGAGTATGGGCGAGTGGGTGTGTCAAAAGGAGTGGGTGTATGGAAAGCAAATCAGCTAATTGGGCAGATTTGTTGCCACTCAAGAACGTTTTGCGCGGCTGATTGGGCAGCACAACGAGTCGATAAGCCGGAGACCAGTGCACCGGTGTTGTATCGACGTACTGCTGACCTGAAATGCTTCCTTCTGGGCAGCTGCACAATCGTGTCACCGGCACTAACTAACGTGGCCATTTTTCCCCTCACATTATTTTATTTTAACGATGATAGCAGCCTACACAATAAAATAACATTGGTTAACATATAGATGTCACCTTGATACATACATACACTCAATGGGGAGGGCATGAATGGTCACAGTCACAGTAAGCACACACATACAGCGCTTGAAGCAACAGTACACCCATCTTCAGTACTTTAATCCAAATAAACTATTGTCGGTTTTATAAGTGAAAATGTACAATTGTTTGTGTAGAACTAACAGTGAAATATGACTCAGACTCATCTTCTGGCTTCAAAACAGAAGTCCAAACTCTTGCAGTACGGTAGCTCAATGTACGGTAGGTAGTTGCATGGTAAAGAACACAGCTCAATCGACACACCCACTCCTTTCCATGCGCCCACTACTTTCCTTTCGACACACCCACTCGTTTTTATGCATCAACTTTCTTTCTCTCTTTCCCATTGTGCCTGTCGGTGTGTGTGTGTGTGTGTGTGTGTGTGTGTGTGTAGCGGAGAAGCAGGGCTGGATGGCATCAGTGGGCTCTGTCTGTGCCAACAGGTCATAGAGGTAGAGTTGGCACATTCCCTGGCGCCGCGCCGCACGCCCTGCCCGACCACATCAGCAGTGCGCGAACTCAAACACCCAGTGCCAACCCAGCACCAGCCCACTGCCCACTCTCCTCCCCGCACCACGCCGCGCAGCGCCAAGCAGCACAGTGGCGAAAGTCACACCAACCCGACCAAGGGCAGCCGAGTAGGAAGGAAGAGAGAGGGGAAGGGGAGGGGGAGTGGAGGAGGGATAGTGTTAGTGCTGCAATGTGTTTATATATGCAATACATGTAAACGTGAATATGTATTAAGTCTGACTGGCCCTGACTGTGACAGAGACACAACAGAGGAAACCACACACTATGAAGCAGTACTAGTACTACAGAAACCTCACTGTCCAACGGCACACATCCACACTGGCCTCTATAAAAGCACATTTAAATGTACATGTTAGTGAGCGGTGGTGGTTCACGCAGCGACTTGAGACGTCATCTGATTTCAAATCGAGCCCAGCTAATTCACTAAGAGGGAAACGAGAGGATGGAGAGGGGTAGAGACTAGAAGGAGAGATGGGGGTGGAGGAGAAGGAAGAAGAGGGGGTGGAGGAGGAAGGGGTGAGGAGGAGAAGGAGAGAGGGAAAAAAGTCTCTGTCTCAGCTAAAGTTTCCATTAAAATTTGAGACAAATGATCTCTGTGTCCTTCTCCCATGCTGCCTGCGGCATCATGCTATTTCTATGCAAATAACAACCTCCCGCTTTCCTTCCTATTATATCTACTGGAGCTACTACAACATGACCCGGGAGGGAGCGAGAGGAAGAAAAGGAGGGAGGGAGAGGGAGAGAAAGAGCTAGCTAGAGCACCAAGCATGTACCAGTGAGTGAGGAGAGACAGGAGAAGAGAGGGAGAGAGAGAGTGTGTGTGTGTGTGGGGTTGATTCACTGATGTGTGAAAATATATAACGCCAAGAGTGTGAGAGAGAGACAAGAACAACACAGAGACATGGCCAGAATTTGTCTCTGGCTGCCTCCCATTTAATATATGACACCCCTCCACTGACGCTTCGCTGGTTCACGGTGCTCTACTGTTTAACAGCGCACTTACAACCACATCAAACCCTCTGCATCGATATCACAGTCACACACCTTCAGAATTACACACTGTACCGTGCCAAAGCCTTCTACAAATAACACACTTTAAATCGGTATCATGTGCAAATAAATAATAATGGGAATGATTGCAAATGCATGCGGAATTCTGAGCAAATATTCCACTCGAAAGAATGGTGTTTGTAGTGGGCTTTTGTGCATGGCAGTACCGTGCTTTATTCAGTATCATATGTAAACAGATGTTTAAATATCTGCAAATACATATGCAATTCCGAGCACACATTTCACCAAAATTCAAGTATGCCACTGTTTACATAATTTGTGGTCTCATCAAGCGGTGTCATATATTGAATATTAATAAATGGCAAAATATGCTGTATTATAATAATAAAAGCAGGGGGGAATTGTGCCTGTTTGAGAAGACATATCTCAACCTTTTCCAAGCAAACACTATGAATGGGCATGGGAAGGGAAATGTTTAGAGGTTCCCTAAAGATCCGGTCTGCGGTGGCATTTACGAACACAGAGCTGCTGTATATTGTTCCAAGGAGACTGTGGTATTTCCCTGTATCCTACTGACAGTGCTGATTGCTGACTATTCTATCCATACCCACACACAATAAATAGAGAACCTCCCCTCATATCTATTCCTCTCTATTTCTCCATCCTTCTTTCTCTCTCTATTTCTCCATCCATCTCTTTCTTCACTCTCTCTACCTCTCTTTTTACACTCTCTCTCTTTCCCTCTCTCTTTCTCTCTCTCTCTCTCTCTCTATCTCTCTCTCCACACACATCTAGTGTTCTGAATGACAGGCACATATCCACTCAGTTGGCAGAACCGATCGATTTGTTCCCATGTCTGTATCGGGCTAGCGAGGTGGACGAGAGGAGAGGGTTTATGGGGTAGGAGGAGTGACTGCGCAGCCGCACGTCCACCTGCACAGACGGGCCCTGAGTACAGACAGAGACACCCTGTAGGGGGGCAGCTAGCTACCAAACCGGAACTGAACTGTAAAACAAATGCAGTCAAAACAACATGCTGGTTAGCAACTAATTGCGCCTGCCTCCATATGGCGCGGGCTAACCCCGATATGTCCAAAAAGTAAGTGCATCTGTGTCTGTGTGAGAGAGAGCCCACTCAGCCCAGTGATGGCAAAACAAATCATAGCCCAACATCAGCAATGATAAATCTAGTCACTATTACCTGTGAGTCGGGAAAACGGAGACAACCTGCGAATGACTTCTCACACAAACCCAATCCCTCCATTCCACCCCTGTCCCCCCATAGTGTCCCCGTCCCCCCCATCTCCGTCCCCTCTCTCCTTAAGATTCAGCTGGTGTAAGGCGAAGGCACTCAATCCATCTGCTACACATTGTCATTTGCATTTCATGCCTCCCGGCTTTTTTTTCTGAAGTGGCAATATTTTGATGCAGTCAGAGGGACACATTATCATTATTTCAATTTCCATGGTGAGAGAGAGAGAGAGAGAGAGAGAGAGAGAGAGAGAGAGAGAGAGAGAGAGAGAGAGAGAGAGAGAGAGAGAGAGAGAGAGAGAGAGAGAGAGAGAGAGAGAGAGAGAGAGAGAGAGAGAGAGAGAGAGAGAGAGAGTTTGTGAGTACAGATGTGCTGGGTAGCAATGCTGTCCACCTATCTGCCTGTGGTGTCTGTACAGTTGTATGGATGTCCTGTATGTGTAGTAGAAAGCAGTAGAAGGAGAAAAAGAAAGCAGATAGAGGAGGGGACACACAGAGGGAGATGGACAAAAAGCAGATGAGAGAAAGGCAGAACGAGATGAGAGAGAGCAGTGAAGAGAGAGAGAGATGAGAAAAAAAGAGTGCTGTGAATTTTGAGATGCCGTCTGTAAGCCTCTCCTACAGCAATATTCTTTGTGCTTTGTGATGTGCCTCTCTCTCTCTCTCTCTCTCTCTCTCTCTCTCTCTCTCTCTCTCTCTCTCTCTCTCTCTCTCTCAACAATGGCACTGCCAGGCTAGCTCTGCAGAGACGCTTGCAGCACAACATCCAAAATCTCTCTCACCACTGGACTTTACATCTCAGGAAAAACAGAGAAATTAGAGCAGCTCTTCTTCAACCTGGGAAGGAATCATAAGCCTACTTAATTCTAGAGCTGTGATCGAATACGCATACAAACATACTGTATACTACATACTGGTTCATACTGGTTCATTTTAGTATAGGGTAAACAAATGGTATCGTTTTAGTTGAGCTTGCTAGAGCTTCACCTGTCTAACGGAAGTTGATGCTGTTGCTATGCAACCTCTTGCTAGCTAGTTAGCATAACAAATGAATAGCTAAACATTTAACAATTTATGAGTGCCAGGGTGCGCTCTTGGCGTTCGTAAATCCAGAGCATTGTTAGATTGTCCGTTTGTAAAATCCAGGAACTTTTGGCATACTACCTATATTTATACTATGACCAGTAAGCATACTATATACTTAATTCACGTCACAAATAGTACGGTTAGTGCGGTTAGTATGAGTATTCGAACACAGTTTAGGTGTCTGTTGGCCATTTTGAAAGTTATTTGAATTTTGTCTCTACAATGTTGATTTACATGTAATAGTAACAGACAGCTATCATAGAAAAGGCATAAAAAAGGAATGATTGAAGGCAATTAGAAAATAAGGCTGACTGGAGAGAGGATAGGACAATACCACACCAAAGATTTTTATAACGATGATAGACCACAGCCTGTCTTTTCCAATGGGAACAAATGAGTCATTGTGGGCAGGACAAGCAAGGAGGTGGGCAGAGCCAAGCACGAGCTAGCAAGATCCTATTTGTGTATTTCCTTTAGGGAACGCCTACTCTGCGAAGTGCGCGTGTGCAATAACTCAATTCGTCTTTGCACTCCTTCTAAACAACTGCAATGTTTTGAAACTTTGGGCAAAGGTTAAAGTCTTCAAAACGTATTCCACTCTGTTTGGCAAAGATTCTAGTTTTGGTTAAGTAGTTTTTTCTGTGGCCACACTGGAAGCTACTCTTTGTGACAGCGTTACACGTAACCCCCCTCCACTCCCTCCGTAAATCCACTGTGGAAAAATGAGAACGCCCGACTCTCCACCTTGCAACCACCCCTCCCTTTTCCCCCCACCCTGTATACTCTGTCTCCACGGACCAGTTGGGCATGGTGACTGGGACTGCCTGCCTTGGCCTGCCTGCCTGCCTGCCTGCCTGCCTGCCTGCCTGCCTGCCTGCCTGCCTGCCTGCCTGTCTGTCTGTCTGTCTGTCTGTCTGTCTGTCTGTGGGCCTAATTTAAAAACTAGCCAGCAGGGAGCCGGCAGTGGGGAGTAGAGGAGATGAGCCCTATACAGGCTGTAACTCTCTCTTACTCAGTCCCAGGCAGCCTCCCACTGAGCTGGGTGCCCTTACTCATGTCTCAGTCTATAATACTGCATCAGGGAGGAGTCGCCAGAGAGCTCTTATCATGGAAGGGGTCTGTGGGATGATGGGGAAGCTGCGGGGCGTCCTTTCGGCAATGCCAATATAATGTACTGTACTGTATTGCACTGCATGTCACGATACTGGAGATAAAGTTGTAATACAGTACAATCCAGCCACTCTCTAGGAGGAGCCTTTTGTTCCAGCCCTGCTCTAACAGACCTGATTCAGCTCACCAAGGTCGTGATGAGAAGTAGATGCCGGTGTATTAGAGAGGGGCTGGAACAAAAGCCTGCATGTCCAGTCCCTCTCCGGGAGGAGGTTTGGCCACCGCTGTAGTAAATCCTTAGTGGGACAGAGTCAATATTGAACAGTGCTTCCCCTATCCAGCACGTACAGCGCCATCTTATGGGAATGTCCTGCTCATCACAATGACAGTCATTGCCCAGGGGTAGAGTGAGATTGGATCTGTATTGTCATCTGCCAGGCTAACAAGCTGACCTAGTGTTAACACATTTACAATGCATTATATAGCATACAGAGGCAGCGGACTTGACGTACAAAACCACACACACATAAAAAAGCTAACTCAATACCCTGGTCTGTGTGGATTGTTTCAGGCAAACCATTTCCACAGCTATATTGTTTTGGATTCGGTATCTCCCAGTGGACTGGCCCAAGATAGGCTGTTATTTACTGGGAATGCTGGGATCCATTAAAGAGCATTGGATTAACCCTCCGCCTTCAACTCTCGCTTTCTGGGGTTAATGTTAATGGCGGTCATAAAACGCCACCGCGCTCAATCTTACATTACTTCTCTGTGGGTCAAAGCCATCCATATGGAATACATTAGAATAAATAAAGGGTCTGGAGCAATCACCATCAGAGAGAGAACACTTACACACACACACACACTTTCTCACTACAACATATAGCTCAAGTCCCTTCCAAAATCTCCATGTTACACCCCAACACTATAATATTCCTGTGCTCCCGGCCTGGCTGGCAATTTCCAAGTAAATGAGAAGCCCTTGCATCAGTGGGTAGATTGAAACAAAGTGCCTGAGATTGTCTTAGCATGCCAGAGAGGTAGTTACTGATGTGTTTTTATGTGCAGATCAAAACGCAACCCCCAAATCCTCCCATTTGAATTAAGGGGCCGGGATACGGAAAGACTGAGGGGACTAGCTTGGAGTTCGGAGGTTGCCACGGCGGTATCCATGGACACACAAACACACACGAACACATGTACACACACACGCACACGCACTCACACACACCACACACACACAAACACATTCACACAAATACACAAATACACACACACACACTGCTTAGCAAGAGATCAGCCAGTGAAACAGCATTGCAATGGATTTATGAAGAAAAAGAGGGACACCTGTTGGTCAAAAGGAGGAACTGCACACTGTAGATGATCCACTTCTGTCAAGTTGTAATTTCTGCTTCAGTTGAGATGTGCTCACAGTCAAAAGAGGCTAGTTGGATTTGAACAGGCAAACAATGCACAGGAAATGAGAAGGAATCACTTTGTTCTGAAGGAAATGTGTTTTGAATGTGTTGTCTTAGAAATGAGTCTCTCCATTCAACATTCTCAGTATTCTCTAGAAGGCTACACATATTAAAACAGGATTGAATGAAATAGTCTTTCAGCCACAGGACAGGGCTTTGTGTTTGTTTCACCACTTTCTTTCGCCACTGTTTCACCACTTTGTTTCACCACTTTGTTTCACCACATTGTTTCACCACATTGTTTCACCACTTTGTTTCACCACATTGTTAACCAAGTGCTTCCATATTTTAACAATACAATGTGCTCCGGTACACAGGGTGAATTTGTAGGTCACACACACACACACACACACACACACACACACTTGGAGAGACTATATCTGTACTCTCACACTACTGCAACAATGCAGACAAACCTTCCTCTCCCTCTCCTCCTCCTCCTCCCAGCTCTAGGTTTCAGGGGCAAAAACAGCAGCCTTCAAACATAATCTGTATTTGAATGAAAAATATGCTTTGTTGTCCACAAACCCAACCACTGAAAACGATGCCCCTTATTCGGAGGCAAGAATGAGCTTGCCTCACATCTATACTGGTATAAGTGTTAATTAAGGAAAGTGAATAATGTGTTTTCAACTGGATACCTGTTTAATTCTGTCTAGCAACTCTAAATAGAGTAGGAATTAAGTAATCTACTGTCTCTATTCACTACTGAGGCCACTAGCCAGTTTGTGTGAAATAATTATGAAACATGTTTTAAATGGCAGTAGGTGTAATGTTAATCATCTCTGCGTTGCGACAACTTCTTGTTCATGGCTACTAATGATTATGGAAAAAGGCAAAAAGACAAGTTTTTTAAAAGCAACTACAAAGCTGGAGTAATTTACAAACAATAACATGCATATGCATTATTGCAGAACAGAAACTATAACTGTGTTTAATAGAGAACAAACAAGCCCTATAATAACTATGTCCAATTAAATGTGAATGTTAAAGGTAACAAAACGATATATTAGCAATGTAATTCAACCATTTTGCTTTCAACGATTAGAAATGTCATTGTTATGTTTTAAATTCCAGTGGGTTTATAATAACAAGGAGCAGATTGAAAATAAGTTGGATTTATTTTGACACAAGTTACTTTTGTACATTTTGTCATTTCTTTGTGCCAATTAAAAATACACGCAAGTCAGTTAAGCCTGCAAATAGTTGTCCTCTTACAATCCAAATACGCCAGCCAGAATGTAACATAATCAGAAGCTAGCATCTCCAGCCTAGAATTTAGATATGGTCATAGGCCTAACCTGGTTCTTGAAGGAGGTTTTTCCTCTTCCAATCAAGCATTCAGTCCAACTCTTTTTGTGAGACAACTGCTTTAGCTGTGTCTGAAAGTGAAGAAAAAGGGAAGATGCTGCTTGAAAGATAAGGAGTTTATTGAGGTTGGAAATGGCTGCCGGTTAGTGGCCTGGTCTAAGTCAATTATATATAAGGGAATCACATCCTCTTAATGGGTGCCATTTTTTGTCTGAAAGTAATTATAAAGTGCATTACAGTAATGAGGCAGGCAGCTTTCAAGGAGCCATGGCTCGGCCTGGCTTGGCCAGAACAGAGCACAGACAGGGCCACCATTGATCAAGACATCAGGACACTCACAGCACGCCGTGGGGACAGACAGGGGACAGACGGGACAGCTTGTGATGATGTCATCAAGAGGGTTTGTTGAAGTCTCTCTACACTCCTAAGAGCTCAACCCACTGCAAAATAATTAACTATTAAACATGAGACACTTCAATGCAATTTTTACATTTTGACATCTGATCGTCTTTTTGCTGAAGATTATGTTTTGAAGAACAATGTGAAATGGCAGGTTCAATTCTCAATGCCAGGGAGTCATGGCTCTCCAGTGTACTCATCCTCACTGTTTTGCCTGCACAGACCTAAATTATGGTTGTGTATTGAGTTTCCTGAGTACTCTGGACACGTAGAGAGACTAGTCTATACAAACACACCACACCACTGTTATTTCAGCCTGACGCCTCTCGTGTGTGATGGAGAGAACAGAGAATCGATCCAACGCCGTTTCCGATGCAAATCAGCACTCTGAAGGAGACAGCAGACAGACAGGAGAGGAGAAAGAGAGGGTGGGGGAGAAGGAGGGGTAAGGACAGTGAGGGAGAGAGAAGAGTGTGGAGAGGGGGGAAAGAGAGTGGTGAAATTCAGCATTGAGATTAGAGATGTTTGTGTTGGTTCTTCTGAAAAGAACTTGCAAACATGCTCATTTCAAGTTAACTTTTGCTTGTCAAAACGTTCAGATGAGTTAGTATAACGGCGGGGTGGAGGGGGACTATCCGAGCAAGAGACTCCCACTGAGCACTAATCTGATCAACATTGTGAAAACAATCCCGATGATGCCCTGGAATTATCCCGATGTGGCCCCCCGCTAGCCAGGAGATTGGAGAACAATCGGGGAGAGACCTAGCCTAATGAAACCGCTAACTACCCGGCGAGCCTGGGAAATTGGGTGCCTGGTCCTTGGTGGGCCCTTAATGGTGAACGCATTGTGAGTCAATTAGCAACTGTAAATACAGTACAGTATGCACCTTAGAGACTATTTGCACGGACTCTCCACATATCCAACCCTTACGCAAAAGCACACACACAAACAACCACCCATAAACAAACACACAAAAGCACACGCGTGCACACTCACACACAGTCAACGCTGTTGTTCTATTACGTACTATTTATTCAACTGCGCGACCAAGACACTACGCACTTTCTGTTTGTAAATACAGTCATACTTTACATTCATTCTCTATACTCTATTGTGTATACTTTATATCAGGATATTAGTATGCATACTACCTCTTCTATGACTTGTTATTTTTTATTGTATTCTTTATTATTAATATTGATTATTGTCCTGTAATATCGAGGGAGCTAGCACACAAAATTTAATTGCACCTTTTATACCTGCTGTAAACTGTGTACGTGACAAACAACATTTGATTTGATTTGCAGACCAGGGGCCTTGGAAGAAGTCTCTGTTAGAGGGGGATGCCTCAGAAACATTGTAAACACTCACTACTGGATCGAACGTTTTATTCCACAACCAAGATGCAAGCTGTGGGTATCTCTTCAGAAAATAGAGAACTGAGATTAGGAGTAATCTGCCTCCGGAACTGGCCTCATAGTGTTTAGAGTAAATGACAGTAAATAGAAGCTGGTAATCAGCCTCTGACCACATAGAGGAGAAATCACCTGTTGGATGAATAAAACATGCGCGCAAAGGCGGCTGTAAAGTGATCAGAAATGAGGGAGTATGGCTGCTGTCTGTCAAAGGTCATTGGGAGGCTTAGTCCCTAGACAATGGTCCGTTAGGTACAGAGACTTGCTGATTGGGCCAGTGCATTGATTGTGCATCATATCAGGAAAGCTGCAGTTGAGCTCCCATAGACATAAAGACCTACACCAGGCCACCCAGGCACTATTGGCTGCATCACTTGTAGCGTTCTGATTTGGTAGAGGCATAGCCAACGGCTACACTGCAATTTTCATTACTGAAGGGCCGGCTGTAGTTTTACGGCATAGCACCCAGCAATTTGTATTTACAAATCAGCCAACTGTGCGGGCGTGTGCGTGGGTGCGTGTGTGTAGTAAATGTGTGCGTGTCCGTTCGTGACTGTGTGTGTGTGTGTGTGTGTGTATCTCTATACAAGCGTGTGTATTTGTGTGTGCTTATGCATACACTTCTGATTATGTTTGTGCATATAAATTAATGTGTATTGGTGGTGCTATGCCATGCATCAGTGCCTCACGCAAACACCCATCCCCACTCTCTCTCCCGCCTCCTCCCCCGTTTGGCAGACAAAGCATGAAGGAGGGAGTGAGTGACTCATAATCCACTTTTCTCACCTCCTCTCGTCCTCTCCTCTCCTCGGCTCCACACACAGCCAGGGTCTCCTTACACAGAAAACAAAGAAACTATGAGAGAGCGAAGGATCATTTAATAGGATTTCATTCAGCAGTGATGGGGGAGGGAGACATGGAGCCCAGCCAATGGAAGACTGAGCCATGGCACATTCTCCTGCGTGAGACAGTAACACCTGACAAATAAAGTAGCAGGAGGAAGCGACACATGATGAGGGTGATTACCTCCTAGGGCCAGGAAACAAATAGGACTGGGTGCAATCAAGGCCCTGCCTTGTCTAATCAAATGCTGCTGCAGGCACTAATCCCGGCATTTAAGGAGAACATGAAGCCTTGTTGTCATCTAGCCACATTCAGGGGTGTGAGAGAAGTGGGAAGGGGGGTGAAGGATTCATACACACATACACCCGTAACATAGACTTATGAATGCCATTTGGCAAGAATATGCAGTACTGTTATGACTAAACCATTTGGTGAAAACTATACAATTTCAATTAGTAGTATTACATGAGTAACAAGATGTGCAGGCTAAGTTGTTGTCCAATAGTTGCTACAGTGAAGCAGTGACTTTCTCTGAGAAATACTGACCAATCAGTGTGAGTGGACATACCATCTAAGACCGCCTTGAGATGCCTATATATAACATGATTTTGGTGTTTGTGTGTGTGCGCGTGTGTGTGTGAGTCCGTCCGTGTGATGTATATTTGAAAGTGTGTGCATGTCTGATATCTCAGTTGAGTGCAGCAGGGTGAAGTGGGCACTGACAAATATACCCTGTACCCTGTATACCTTAAAGATAGATCGTAATATACACTGGGGGCCAAAAGTTTGGAATATTTCTCATTCAAGGGTTTTTCTTTATTTGCACTATTTTTTACATTGTAGAATAAAAGTGAATACATCAAAACTGACATAACACATATGTAATCATGTAGTAACCAACAAAGTGTTAAACAAATCAAAATATATTTTACATTTCATATATTTGAGATCCTTCAAGTGCACACTCATGGCATTCTCTCAACCAGCTTCATGAGTACCGCCACAGGAATGGAAGACCCAGAAATACCTCTGCTGCAGAGGATAAGTTCATTAGAGTTATCAGCCTCAGATTGCAGCCCAAATAAATGCTTCACAGAGTTCAAGTAATATACACATCTCAACATCAACTGTTCAGAGGAGACTGTGTGAATCAGGTCTTCATGGTCGAATTGCTGCAAAGGAACCACTACTAAAGGACACCAATGAGAAGAAGAGACTTGCTTGGGCCAAGAAACACCATCAATGGACATTAGACCGGTGGAAATTTGTCCTTTGGTCTGGAGTCCAAATTTGAGATTTTTGGTTCCAACCTCAACCAAATTTAGATGGTTTGGGATGAGTCGGATCACAGTGAAGGAAAAGCAGCCAACAAGTTCTCAGCATATGTGGGAACTCCTTCAAGCATTCCAGGTGAAGCTGGTTGAGAGAATGCCAAGAGTGTGCAAAGCTGTCATCAAGGCAAAGGTGGCTATTTGAAGAATCTCAAATATAAAATATATTTTGATTTGTTTAACACTTTTTTGGTTACTACAAGATTCCATATGTGTTATGTCATAGTATTGATGTCTTCACTTTTATTCTACAATGTAAAAAATTGTGGAGAGAGAGAGAGAGAGAGAGAGAGAGATAGAGAAACTGAGGGGGATTGAGAGAGAGAGTGAGAGGGGCCAGAGTCAAACAAGGCCAATCAGCCTCAGAGTGTCAGATAATGGGCCCTGGCTCTCCTCCCCTCTCCTCCCCTCTCCTCCTGTTATCAGCCAGACCATAGGGCTGCTGAATCAGGCAGGCGGTGTGTGAAGCAGGTTATTAGGGGCCAGATTAGGTCATCCTTTACCTGCCTTACCTCCATCTCATCCCACCTCTGTCACCAACGGTCCGGCAGTCACTCATAGCGATATGATCCTAATTTCCACAAAGGAACACAAAAGAGCCGGGCTGGGCTGTCTCGTGAGGCCTTGAGGTTTCAGCTCTATCTCTCGCTCCTTCACGCCACTGCTCCCCTCACCTCACGCCCTGCCGAGCGCAGCCGCCCAGCAACTTCCCATTTTCCCATGACCATATTTTACTTTCACCTTTTCCACTTGTCTGAGTGGCCCACTTTCTCCAACGAGCAGCACACTTAAAGAGCAGTTTCCAACCTCTCTGGCTGCCACAGCGCCGGACACAGACATCAAATAGAACCTGAGATGTCTCACAAGTGTGCGCGTGGGAGAGTCGACCACCAGACAAAACACATTGCGGCTCAGAGAGGTCTAAATCTGCTTTTCCCTGACCTAGAAATATACAACAGCGCTGTGCCACATAATCATAATCAAAGTGTTCTACAGGCAGCAGAGTTAGTTGCTCATGTATCACAACCTCCAACAGGGCCCAGCTACACTGGGAGGGAATCAGCCTCGGCAGCCCCAGAGATCACAGCATTTGAATAATGCAAGTTGAAGGCACCTTTTTCACCAGCGGAAAGAGATTAAAATTGTGAAACGTGTAAACGTCTTTTAAGAAGCTGGGGCCTGGCGATAAAGCGTGATGTGCTGCTACTAAGGGAGAAGAGGAGGCGGGGCAAGGCAAGAGGAGAGGAGGGAAACATGGACTGTGGTCTCTTCAGGATGTTCTGGGCTGGGCTACCTTCACTTTGACTGCTCCTCTTTTCTGCTGCAGCCTGTAAGCCTTCAATTAAATGACGGCTACCTTTTTCAAGTCACTAATCCTCTTAACTCAGCGCCTGTACCCTTTGCCATACGCAAAGAGCCCCGCATGGCAAAGAGAAGAAGAACATTTTGAAGAGTAGAGTCACTCCTCTTTGCCCCCTCTATCCCTCAACATTACCTTCTGGGGTTCACCAAGTGGGGGCCCAGTCACTGGTCCTGAATGAAGCCTGAGTGTAAATATGATCTTCCTACAGCCATGGGTAATGATGTGTTGGTGCTAAAGGAGTCTTGCTACAGCCATGGGTAATGGTGTGTTGGTGCTAAAGGAGTCTTGCTACAGCCATGGGTAATGGTGTGTTGGTGCTAAAGGAGACTTGCTACAGCCATGGGTAATGGTGTGTTGGTGCTAAAGGAGACTTGCTACAGCCATGGGTAATGATGTGTTGGTGCTAAAGGATACTTGCTACAGCCATGGGTAATGGTGTGTTGGTGCTAAAGGAGACTTGCTACAGCCATGGGTAATGGTGTGTTGGTGGTAAAAGAGACTTGGAGAGTCTTGGAGTTATGGGACAAAGTGGTGTCATTCCAACAGCATTTCCTTCCTTCCTAAGACACACTTCTATTAGCCGTCAGTGATCCCATCAACCACCCCCATCCCCCAGCCATGTGGAAAGCCAGTGCTTTATGACAGCAAGGTCAAAGGTTAAAGATGAAGGGTCAGCTACACCACTCCTCCCATCCCTTATGTGTTAGCTTTGCTTTGCCTCTATTCTTGAACCCAAAAAGCATTTCCAAAGAGCATTGGAATACATAAAAAAATGTAGCTGAATTTTTTTTGCTATTATTTCTTATTCAGGAAGCATAATGAATTTGAGAGGTCGGAAATTGAACCAAACTTCCTCAGATCTACCAAAAGGGAAACATTTATCAATGGTAATTTTCCTTTCCAAATTGGTTAAATTGCAGAGGGTTGGAAATTGTGGGGAAAGCAATTTTAGGGAGAGAACAAAAGTGCAAAAGCCCCAAAAAGCCTTAATCATTTAGGTTTAGATTTGACTCTAATCTTTTACCATGTAGTATATGCAGAGAGTTAGGCAGGAGGCAGGCAGATAGGGGAGGCAGGAGGCAGGCAGATAGGGGAGGCAGGAGGCAGGCAGGTAGGGCAGGCAGGAGGCAGGCAGATAGGGGAGGCAGGAGGCAGGCAGGTAGGGCAGGCAGGAGGCCGGCAGGTAGGGCAGGCAGGAGGCAGGCAGGTAGGTAGGGGAGGCAGGCGGGTAGGGGAGGCAGGAGGCAAGCTGGAGGCAGGCAGGTAGGAGAGGCAGGCAGGTAGGGGAGGCAGGAGGCAGGCAGGTAGGGGAGGCAGGAGGCAGGCAGGTAGGGGAGGCAGGAGGCAGGTAGGGGAGGCAGGAGGCAGGTAGGGGAGGCAGGAGGCAGGTAGGGGAGGCAGGAGGGGTGCAGGTAGGGGAGGCAGGAGGCGGGCAGAAGGCAGGCAGGAGGCAGGCAGATAGGGGAGGCAGGAGGCAGGCAGAAGGCAGGCAGGTAGGGGAGGCAAGAGGCAGGCAGGAGGCAGGCAGATAGGGAGACAGGAGGCAGGAGGCAGGCAGGAGGCAGGCAGGTAGGGGAGGCAAGAGGCAGGCAGGTAGGGGAGGCAAAGGTTTGGGGGCCAAAATGGGAAGACAAGAGTTTGAGACAGAAATACTGGTGGAAGGTCATAGAGGACAGGAGAAGATTCACAGAGCTCTCAAACCTTCAGGATTACCCCTACAGTTGTGTCACAATCCTACCATAGTCATTCTACACGTACCACACAATACTACCATAGTCATAAATTACATGTTATGTACTGCACTGTAGGAAAGATGCAAGCTGAAAACCAAAGATGTCTAGAGTCCAAGTCATGTCTCAAGTCTTTTAGGGCCAAGTCTAAGTCAAGTCAAGTCTTTTGGGGCCAAGTCTAAGTCAAGTCTCAAGTCTTTTAGGGCCAAGTCTAAGTCAAGTCAAGTATTTTGGGGCCAAGTCTAAGTCAAGTCTCAAGTCCCTTTTGGCAATGGCTTTCTGCCTGCTGTGGGTTAGGTCTATAAACCTTGTAAATTATTTGAAGTAAATTATTTCCTAAATTCCTTTTTGGACAATTTCATAAATGTAAAGTTAGTTGCCAAACACAGTCATAATTATATAATTTACAGCATATTATTTAAATATGACATGATTTCACATACTATGATAAACGATTGCTAACTTTTGCTTGTCTTAAAAGACTTAACTTAAGATAAACGATAGCTTAACTTTTGCTTGCGTTTTGATGTTCCGAACCACTATCCTCCCATTGAAATAGACAAGTGCTTGTCTGCATATTTTTAGCAAAATGCAGACGTTCTAGAACACTTTTGAGGCCTCTGTATTAAACTACTTTCTCTGTGTTACAATGCCGCCTGTTCCGTGTTATCTGACAGAACGCACAACAAAAACGTATCCCAGTACTGACTTGCATTGTTCACGAGTCTCTCATCTAGAGTCCAAGTCAAGTCGCAAGTCATGTTCTTTGCGACTTAAGTGCGACTCGAGTCCGAGTCACAGACTCAAGTTTCCATCTCTGCTGAAAACCTATGGTAATTCAAATGAGCTCCACGTGTAACCAGACTAAACATTTAGGTTACAACATAAAACTGTGATTTGTGTTTACATTAATTTGGGTTCTTGTTTGTGTTGCTACCCGTCACATGTTTTCCTACTCTGAATCATAGAGCACCCATGGAGAGCTGCCTTTCAGTGGTCTTATTGATTGGTGTTGTGTACAATGCCTCTTTAAGAGAGGGGCTGTTCCCTCTATAATCAGACAGCGTTAACTATTGATTGGCTAGTGGCAGGCAAACAGGGGAGGACACAGTCACAGAGTCATGGACAATTAATGTTCTCGCTCTCTTTCTCTCCCTCTCGCTCTCTCTGTCAGGCATTTAAATTATATTCAAACTGGTTTATTGACATGGTAAATATGTAGCTACACTTCCAGGGTGTGGGGGAGCATGATTTATTAGCAAAAACACCAATACTTAGGATTGTGGTTACACACCAAACAAAACTGCTCTAAACAGTAGTCTCCCACTACTAACTAGCTGGTAAAATGAGATGGACACTGACTACAGGAGGTTGGTGGCATCTTAATTGGGGAGGATGGGCTTGTGGTAATGGCTGGAGTGGAATAGGTGGAATGGTATCAAATACATCAAACACATGGTTTCCATGTGTTTGATGCCATTCGATTTGCTCCCTTCCAAACATTATTATGAGCAGTCCTCCCCTTAGCAGCCTCCACTGACACTGACATGTTGTGTTTTGATGTACAACACACACACACAAACATGCGCGAATGCGCACCATGTCCACCCACATTCACACAAACACATACGTAACAAAAATACAATAATCCAAGGAAATCAAGTCTCCTCGTTCAACACAGAAAATAAGCTGGTAATGACAATAAGGGCTCTGTAATGGCCAATCTCTAGCAAAGAGAAAAGCCATTATCTGTCAATACCCTCTGAGCCCGCCCGCCCGCCTCAGAAAAGCAAGCCTGGCTGCAACACAATGATTTACTGGACAATTTTACACTGCTCCTGTATCCGTTTCAATCAAATCTCCAATATTAACACCAAGCAATAATTTCTTCTGCTTTATTACAAATGCAACCCCCCTTTTTTTCGATAAATCAGCCACTGAAGCTAGAATAATTCACAGTGGAAATCAAGCATATTTTCTTTCGGGCAGAGTCATTATTTCAAAGTTCTTGTTCTGTGGAACAGAGCGAGAGAGAAAGCCAGAGAGAGCGAGAGAGAGTGAGAGAGAGAGAGAGAGAGAGAGAGAGAGAGAGAAATAAAAGAGTATGTCACTCTATTCTTGTGTTCAAACTTTGTAGTCGTATAAACTATTGCCTCTTGTCAAAGTATCATTATATAAAATACATCACAGAAATACAGTGAGGGAGTTTCAATTATTCAAACCTTTATATTTGACAGTTATATTTGAGATTTTCTGGTCATAAGAGACATGTTTGGTACCAAAACTAGTAACAATTATTGTCATGTACAGTAATGTACTGTCATGACAGGTTTGCCATGCCGGCGTACAGCACCTTCAAACCTACTTCCTCTCTCCTCTCATTAGAACACACACAGAAACCACATATGCCTCAAAGTGCCGCTCCATCAACTAGCAGCAATTAACACTGGCTTGAGGAGCACCTGTGCAGTGTGTGTAGCGTTATTATCTGGGCCATGTTAGAAGGAGTGCGTGGTGTGGTGTAACACAGAGATGCCCCAGGTGGACCCTGTCAGCCCCCAGTTGGCCCATGTCTCAGCCAGTCTCTCTGAGGCAGGACCAGCCACCAGACCAGCCACCAGATCTAGCTGTTTATTTCTAGATCCTCCATCCAGTCAAGCAGCAGTCGGTCCACATAAACATTTCATGACTAGCGCAGAACCTGGGTTTTGGTGGAGGGAGGCAGGTGGGGAGGGAGTGAGTGGAAGGTCGTGGGGTGGGAGGAGAAGAGGTGGGGTGGGGGGCAGGCAGATTAAAGAAACAGCTGTATACAAATGACAGCCATGCAGCACGCCCCTCCAACCCCCTGCACCCCCCTCCTGTGGTGAACTGCCCGGTGCGGTCATCGAACAGCTTCAAAGAGGCATGCAAGCGAGCACCACAGAATCCTCAAAGAGCCAGCCTCCGTCACACAGCCGCAATCTCCCCCGCGCACACACACACACACATACACTCTCACACCCCTGCTACACACACTGTGAGAGAGAGAGAGAGAGAGAGAGAGAGGGTCTGTATTCATTATAGACATTATAGACAAGGATTGGTTAGATCTACGCAGTCCATATATGGAAGTGTGAGTGACTCACAAGCAAGCCTCCTGTACCTTCTCTGTGTTATAAGCCTTGCTGGGAGATTTATGGTGCATTGTATTTGGTCGGACATTTACAAAGGAAAAGCCATATACATTAAACAAGCATAGCCTGTCAATGTAATAGGTTTATTTCCTATCAACCAGTATCAAACCATAGATGCAGTGACATTTTAGGCCCATCTCCTGTGCACACTGTACCTGTGAGAAGTGTTCATACACCAAGACGGTGGTGTACAAATGCTAAATGGTGCCAACAAAGGACTTGGTGCCAGCATACTGCAGAGTACACTGTACGAGTGAATACACACCAATACACCGTAGCTAGGAAGGGTAAAAGTGTATGAACAGAAGACTGTGTGTGTGCATGCATGCATGGATGAGTGTGTCATGGGGGTCTCAGTTGCGGATCATGGGTGCTCAGTGTGTGACTTCGGCGGTGGCAGGGGGTGCCTGTGTGGCGGGTAGAGGGGGGGGGGGGGGGGGGCGGTGGAGTGTGGGGGTTGGCAGGTGGGGGGGTGTTAGCAGGCGAAGGGATCACACCTCCACGCCAGCCCCCCCATAGTAATTACACACTCCATTGGCTGGACTGGGAGGGAAATTGAAGGCCTGGGCAAGGGAGGCCCCAGCTGCCTCTCTCTCCCTCCCCATCAGCGGAGTGGTGATTGAACCTGGCTAACACACACACGGCACAGGCGCACACACATGGCACACACACACGGCACACTCTGATACACACACACATACTGAATCCTCAGAGGAAATGCTGCTTTGTGTCACGGTAATGAGATTCTCACACACCCGGCCTTATTTACCAGCCCAGACGGGTGAGGAGGACGGAGGGAGGGAGAGCGCGAAAGCGGGAGAGAGGGAGGGAGCGAGGAAGAGATGGAGGACGACGGGAAGTAGAAGGGGTCGGCCATAGTCAGCCAGCTTCACTTCACAATTTTAGAAATAAATCTAAATATCCGCCCCACCACCTGAGGGAGTGAGGCCTGTTTTGACTATGGGTGGGACCTGTTCTCATTCATTTGCTTATAGGACAAGGAAGAAGGTAATATTGATCAAAACTATAAAAATATACTCTATAGCCAATCACGTCTGGGCCCTGTGTCGCCCTTGTCCTCCTTGGCCCAGCAGGGACACATAGTCGCCAGCGAGGCATGGGACTTGCATACAATTAAACACGTCAGCGTGGGGTAACCTACCACACCTGCAGTGGGTGAAGACAGCAGTGCCTTGGACAGACCAGGCACACAAACACACACACACACACACACACACACACACACACCAGACACCAGACACCAGTGGGGACAGGATGATTAAGAAGTTACCTCGAGAAGGGGACCAGCTATGACCTCGATTCCCACTGCCCTCTCTGCCCAACCACTCCATACACAGTAGGGACATGAAGAAAATACATCTAGATAACACTAACACATGGTGAAAATATATTACATAATAATAACTTATTACTCACTTTCTTTCTTTGGAATTCATCAAAACATGCACATGTTCCCTACCAGGTAGTTACAATTGTATTTCTTTGAAATATTGTTCTATATACTGTATATAATATTTAAATAAGTAGCAGAATGTACCCATTGCTACCACATAATTTCCTACCAGGAAATAGAGCAAAAGGTACCGTTAAATAAAGTGCTACTGACAACGTTATACAAAGGTTAATGAAAACAGGTGTCACAGACTAAAGCAGTAGTTTGCCAGTCAGTGTTTGCTTTACTTAGCAGCCAATCGTACAAGCAGTGCTGCTCTTGTTTGCTTTAGACGGAATTACCTTGATTATGTACCAAAAAAGTCAATTAAATTAACTGTGAAAGGCTATTTATTTTAACCCGAGGATGCAGTTTTTTTTTCTTTAATAGGCATTATAGGAAAAAACTGAATAGCACAAATATTGGCAGGAGAACAAAGGAAGAAGCAGTGACTACTGTGAGCAGCTGAGTCACACTGCCATCATGTGGACACATAGAAGTACTGCACAACTGCAAAGCAATGGGTGTGCCATTACTGTATAAAGTATTTCTCAATTCATTCCTAGGGGACACCATGGAGTGCAAATGTTTGTGCTAGCCCTGCTATAACACACCTGACTAGCTGATCAACCAGTCACCAAACTCTTGGTTAGTAGAATCAAGTGGGTTCGTGCTGGGCTACAACAATAATGAAAACTTCAGTCTGAGGTAACACTTCATCGACTTTCTCCATAGAGATACATTGCTTTTGCCTTCAATAAAGTATCTCCCTACTGTTGAGTGTTGTTGAGTATAATCCACTCTGTTACAAAATACACCTCTTTATTTCTTTGAATAAACATTGCCTACGTACACGAATACTGGAGTGCAACAAATTGATTTCTCCTCCACGTCACTACATACTCCTGTTGAGTTGAATGGGGCTACCTACTCTGTTGAGTTGAATGGGGCTGCCCACTCTGTTGAGTTGAATGGGGCTACCCACTCTGTTGAGTTGAATGGGGCTGCCCACTCTGTTGAGTTGAATGGGGCTGCCCACTCTGTTGAGTTGAATGGGGCTACCCACTCTGTTGAGTTGAATGGGGCTGCCCACTCTGTTGCCAAGTACATAGTAGGAGCAACTTCAGTCTGAAGAACCCCTCTATTTTAACTACAGTCAGACTGACAGCCACACACCCAGAGAGACTTAAACACACACACACACACACACAAACACACATACAGACAGAGAGAGATAGCGATATGCAAGTGGGAAATAAACAACGTGATTGCTTTTGATAGAGTGTGGGAGGCTTTCCATCTCATTGAGTTTGAATAATTTCCCAGATCAAATGGAGAGTAATTACACAACACTATGTCATGTAGAATGAGGGAGTGGCCAAGTATGTTTCACTGAATTGTAAAAAGCCCACTGGGAACAGATGTCAATTCAACGTCTATTCCACGTTGGTTAAAGGTCATTTCATTGAAATGACGTGGAAACAATGTTGATTCAACCAGTGTGTGCCCAGTGGGAGATGTCATATTGGCAATGTAGTCACTTTCTTCACCGCTATAGCTATGAGCTTTGGCTCTGTCGTAGTATGTAGTCTGTAGTCTGTAGTCTGTGGTCTGTAGTCTGTGGTCTGTGGTCTGTGGAGCGGAGGGAGTTGACCATGGTGCTGAGTAAGGACTCAACTTTATGATGCAAGGGATACAGCTACACTTGTTTCTCCACTGTTGCCATCTTGGAAAGGAGTCACCTAGCTACCACCTGTTACACTAGGAAGAATCAACACTACTCTGAAATCACTGAATTGAATCTCCACATTACTCAACAAGGTTCCTACAATGAATAGTAATCTGCCTAAATATATGTGTGATACATCCACACAATTCTCACCCAAACACCAGTGGAGGCTGCTGAGGGGAGGACGGCTCATAATGGCTGGAATGGAGTCAATGGAATGGTATCAACAAAGTGTTTGATGCCATTCCATTGACTCCATTCCAGCCATTACTATGAGCCGTCCTCCCCTCAGCAGCCTCCACTGGTCCACATTATAGGCCTATATGACATAATGTGAGCAGCAGCAATTGGCTATCTGCCACCTCTGAAACAGTGGTTGTAGGGTGGCACTATGGAAATTATGTTTACTTCACGTCAAGCATGTTAATGTGGCTAATCCCCAGATTACGGGCCCATTTTCAAGGTGCTATTACATCACTGAGTGTGGGGATCACCATAACAACGGCTTCTCACTGGCATTTCCACCTAATCCTGCAGCATTTTATTATCAAACCAGGTGGGCTGCGGCCCTGGCGGCTGATCGGGAATGATGTGGGCCTTAAGGCTCTTTGTCCTTCACACAAAGGGATGGATCAAAAGTGGAACAGGACGCATGCTTGCTTTCTGAGACACTGAGACATAAGAGCAGTCCAAGATGGTGACCTGTAACGCAAAGTCATGCCACCATGGGGAGAAGTGTCATGGCTGTATCCCGGGGGGGTTGGGTGCATCTGATTGTGAGGACGTACTGTATCGTCCATGGTCCAGCTCCAACCCACAGCTGGTTTCTAGGCAACAGTTGAGGAGGAGAGATGGAAAGATTTGTCACCTACATAAAGATGCATAAACCATGGTGCAGGATGGATAACCCACTGTGGGCCACGGAGATGCTATTAAATTAGATTTATAATATATAATTCTATGCTGTAGGCCAGGAATCAGAGGATGGTTTGTGTGTGTGTGTGTGTGTGTGTCATGTTAGGAAGGGTATAAGTAAGCAAAAAAGCAAATAGCGCCAATAGAGGCATAGTGCCAATAAAGGCAATCTAAGATTCAGCACCACAGACAGTGATGATACCCTTGGATGTAATCTTCATCATAGTGTACAGTGCATTCGGGAAAGTATTCAGACCCATTGACTCTTTCCACATTTTGTTACGTTACAGCCTTATTCTAAAATGGATTCAAAAATGGTTTTATGTCATCAATCTACACACAATACCCCATAATTACAACGCGAAAACAGGTTCATAAATGTTAGCTAATTTATAAAAAATAAAAACAGAAATAACTTATTTACATAAGTATTCAGACCCTTTGCTATGAGACGTGAAATTGAGATCAGGTGCATCCTGTTTCCATTGATCATCCTTGAGATTTTTCTACAATTTGATTGGGGGACACCTGTGGTAAATTAAATTGATTGGTCATGATTTGGAAAGGCACACACCTGTTTATATAAGGTCCCACAGTTAACAGTGCATGTCAGAGCAAAAACCAAGCCATGAGGTCAAAGGAATTGTCCGAAGAGCTCTGAGACAGATCTGGGGAAGGGTACCAAAAAAGGTCTGCAGTATTGAAGATCCCCAAGAACACAGTGGCCTCCATCATTCTTAAATGGAAGAAGTTTGGAACCACCAAGACTCTACCCAGACAAACTGAGCAATCGGGGGAGAAGGGCCTTGGTCAGGGAGGTGACCAAGAACCGGATGGTCTTCTGCAGCACTCCACCAATCAGGCCTTTATGGTAGAGTGGCCAGACGGAAGCCACTCCTCAGTAAAAGGCACATGACAGCCCACTTTGAGTTTAAAGGACTCTCAGACCATGAGAAACAAGAATCTCTGGTCTAATGAAACAAAGATTGAACTCTTTGGCCTGAATGCCAAGCGTTACATCTGGAGAAAAACCTGGCACCATCCCTACGGTGAAGCATGGTGTTGGCGGCATCATGCTGTGGGGAACGTTTTTCAGCGGCAGGGACTGGGAGACTAGTCAGGATTGAGGGAAAGATGAACGGAGCAAAGTAGAGAGATCCTTGATGAAAACCTTCTCTAGAGTGCTCAGGACCTCAGACTGGGTCGAAGGTTAACCTTCCAACAGCACAACGACCCTAAGCACACAGACAAGACAACGCACGAGTGGCTTCGGGACAAGTCTCTGAATGTCCTTAAGTGGCCCAGCCAGAGCCCGGACTTGAACCCAATCAAACATCTCTAGAGAGACCTAAAAATAGCTGTGCATCAACGCTCCCCATCCAACCTGACAGAGCTTGAGAGGATCTGCAGAGAAGAATGGGAGAAACTCCCCAAATACAGGTGTGCCAAGCTAGTATAATACTCAAGAAGATGCAATGCTGTATTTGCTGAAAAAAGTCATTCAACAAAGTACTGAGTAAAGATTCTGAATACTTATGTAAATGTCATATTTCAGTTTATTTAGTTTTTTTTTTTACATTTGCAAAAAATAAAAAATAAACTGTTTTTCTTTGTCATTATGGGGTAATGTGTGTAGATTGATGAGGAGAAAAGCTATTATATCCATTTTAGAATAAGGCTTTAATGTAACAAAATGTGGAAAAAGTCAAGGGGTCTGAATACTTTCCGAATGCACTGTATAAGCAAGAAAGGGATGGGGGCTAGTGAGGTAACTTATTAACTGTTTGTACCACTTACTGTTTTAGGAGGGAATTCAATCCAGTTTCTGAGAATGTTTGATATCCATCAAGCAACCATTAAATACAATTAAAAAATCTGCCCGCTCAGTCTAGCATGCTTGTCATATGCTGTCTCCACCAACCAAAAAGGTGGTAGATTCCAAATGGGCCATAAATATTAAATATTGAACATTTGTTTTAAAACTAAATTGGATAAATCATGCACTATGACGACATTATCACCATTAATCGTATATAGTAGAATAACTATCATTAGTATGATTAAATATTACTGCAGTGAGAATACTCCAATTACAGATGTAGGATCTTAATTTGATCAATGCAGGAAATGTTAGACTTATAGTGTTTTTGAGGTTTAAAAAGGCTTCTGAAGTTTGTAATTTCCAACTTGATTTTCCCTTATGAAAAATTAATCAACTCCTACAATTATTTAAATATCTTGTTGCTGCAGGGTTATTTTCCCGCTGTAGAAAACTGGATCAAATTAAGATCCTACATCTGTATAATAGATACATAGTATGATTGTGGTGGTGAATGTGAATAAAAGAGACAGTGAACATATTCCAAGGGTTTCGTACTGACTACAGAGAGACTCTGAAGGGCATTACCTGTATCTGTAAGGTGTTGGAACGATTATAAAAGATCCGTATGAAATCAGAGTAAAATGTAAATAGTTTAATGAAATTGTTTAACAAACTTGCCATTTGTTGTTACAGAATACATACAAGAACTCAAACAAAAAGTAGAGAGAGTAGGAAGTAAATATTCTTATAATATTTTAGGTTGATACATTTAGTTTCTAACGAATGAATTGCAAATCTTCCGGAAATTTACCAAAGTTACCGACATTTTTCAGAAATAAATTATGATTAATTAACAGGTAATTTTGGAAGTGGAAACTTTGAGAATTTACACTTGACTATTTTTAATTATACATATTTTTTCTGCCCATATTGTCCATGTGTTTCTAGTGGATAGACCATATAAAATAGCCTTATAAACATCTTATCAACAATGATGGCATTTGAAAGCAACGCTACAAGAATTTAACTATTGGCACAGACAACTGACACTGACACAACGACAGATATAAGGGACCCAAAAGCGGACACGGAGGCAGAGATATGATTGACTGTTTAATAGGAAATATAGGGCAAGACAGGTTCGTAGTCAAGGACAGGCAATGTTCGTAACAGGGAGTCTGAATGGCAGTCGTCCAATAAGGGGAGTCAGGCTCGTAGTCGTAGTTCAGGCAGCGTTCGGTACCGGGAATCAGAAGACTGGCAGTGCAGAGGAGTAGACAGGCTCGTAATCCGTAATGCAGGCAGAGTTCGTTTGGCAGCAGATCAGATGGTCGAAGGCACATGAGGGGGCTAGACAGGAACGTAATCCAACAGGCAGGTAGAGGTCCAAATACCGGGAAACAGACTGGCAGAGTTACTAATACTAGAGAGTGCTGGAAACGACTGACTAAGCAAGACGATCTGGCAAAACCCCAACAGAACCCAAGGGACTAAATACCCAAACTGATTGATGAAGGAGATAGGGTGCACCTGGTGTGGGGAGGGGACAAACACAGACAGGTGAAACAAATCAGGACATGACAGTACCCCTCCCCCCACGGGCGCCACCTGGCGACCGACCCGGGTGCATACCTGGCTGACCGGGATGCCGTCGATGAAAGTCGGCGATGAGCTCCGGGTCGAGGATGTCCCTGGTAGAGACCCAAGACCGCTCCTCTGGCCCGTAGCCCTCCCAGTCAACCAGGTACTGGAAACCCCGGCCCCGGGGACGGACTTTCAGGAGGCGACGCACCGTCCAGGCAGGTTGGTTGTCAATAACCCGAGGAGGAGGAGCAGGCCTAGGAACAGGAGACAAAGGACAATGAGAGACAGGTTTTACACGGGACACATGAAAAGTAGGATTAATGCGGAGGGACCGGGGCAACATGAGGCGTATAGCTGAACGGTTGATAACCCGGGAGATCTGATAAGGGCCGATGTAACGGGATGAAAGCTTGCGACTCTCCACCCGAAGGGGCAGATCTCGGGTGGACAGCCACACCCTCTGGCCAACACGGTAATGGGGAGCCGGGGTTCTGCGACGGTCGGCCTGCCGCCGATACCTGGCATTGGTGCGTATCAACACAGCCCGGGCTTTTCTCCATGTCCGACGACAGCGGCTTACGAACAACTGGGCCGACGGGACGCCAACCTCCTCTTCTTGCTCCGGAAACAGCGGAGGCTGGTAGCCCAAGGAGCACTCGAAGGGGGAAAGCCCCGTAGCGGAGGAGGGCAGGGTGTTGCGGGCATATTCCACCCAAACAAGTTGCCGGCTCCAGGTGGTGGGATTGTCAGAGACCAGGCACCGTAGCACAGTCTCTAGGTCCTGATTGGCCCGCTCCGATTGACCGTTTGACTCTGGATGAAATCCTGAAGACAGACTGATAGATGATCCAATAAGGGTGCAGAAAGCCCTCCAAAACTGGGAGGTGAATTGAGGACCCCGATCAGAGACAATGTCCATGGGTAGTCCGTGGATCCTAAGGACGTGCTGCACCATCAGTTGGGCCGTCTCCTTGGCCGATGGCAGCTTAGGCAGGGCGATGAAGTGTGCTGCCTTCGAGAACCGGTCCACTATGGTGAGGATCGCGGTATTGCCGTCGGATTGCGGCAGGCCTGTGACAAAATCCAGGGAGATGTGCGACCATGGACGATGAGGGACCGGAAGAGGCTGTAGGAGACCAGCCGGGGCCTGGTGGGGCGTCTTGTTTTGGTTGCACACCGTGCAGGCAGAGACAAAAGAGGGGACATCCACTCCCATGGTGGGCCACCAAAACCTTCGACGTATAAATGCCAGTGTCCGGCGAGAACCGGGGTGGCAGGTCAGTCTTGATGAATGGCCCCATTCCAGGACTCGGGATCGGACAGGGTCTGGCACGAACAGGCAGCCTGGCGGACCCCCTCCGGGGTCAGGGCTCAACTGTTGTGCGTTACGCACATCCTCTTCAATACCCCAGGCCAAGGATGTAGCCAAACAAGAGACAGGGAGAATGTGCTCATTACCTTGGACAGCAGCAGGACTGAACACACGGGAGAGGGCATCCGGTTTAGTGTTCTTAGAACCGGGTCGATAAGACAGGGTGAAATTAAAGCGAGTAAAAAACAGAGCCCACCTGGCTTGTCGGGCATTGAGCCTCCTGGCTGAGCGTAGATACTCTAGATTCTTGTGGTCTGTCCACACAAGAAATGGTTGTTCCGCTCCCTCCAGCCAATGTCTCCACTCCTCCAGTGCCGTCTTGATCGCCAGCAACTCCCTGTTGCCGACGTCATAGTTAACTTCAGCAGGTGTCAGACGACGGGAGAGGAATGCACAGGGGTGCAGCTTCTGCTCGCTGTCCGACCTTTGTGACAACACGGCCCCCACGCCGACATTGGAGGCGTCCACCTCCACCACAAACTGCCGGGCCGGATCTGGGTGAATCAGAATGGGGGCTGAAGTGAAGCGCTGTTTGAGAGCAGCAAAGGCCTGGGCTGCTTGGGAAGACCATACAAAGCTCACTTTAGTCGAGGTTAGTGCAGTGAGTGGGGCTGCCAAAATACTGTAATTTCGAATGAATCGCCGATAAAAATTGGCAAACCCCAGCGTTGCAGATCCAAGCGTGAAGAGGGCTGTGGCCAATCAGTGACGGCTTGGACCTTGCCTGGATCCATTCGGATGCTACCCGCAGCCACTATGTAACCCAGGAAAGGAATGACAGAGCGATGGAACTCACACTTTTCTGCTTTTACAAACAGTTGGTTCTCTAATAATCGCTGGAGGACCTGACGTACGTGTGCCGTGTGTTCCTGGGCCGAGTGGGAGAAAATCAAAATGTCATCCAGATACACGAAAACAAAACGATTAATCATGTCCCGGAGCACATCGTTTACCAGAGCCTGGAAGACAGCGGGAGCGTTAGTCAACCCAAATGGCATCACCAGGTATTCATAGTGTCCACTAGCAATGTTAAACACAGTCTTCCATTCATCACCTTCTCTTATCCGTACCAAGTGGTACGCGTTTCGGAGGTCCAGTTTTGAGAAGATCGTGGCTCCCTGGAGCAATTCAAAAGCGGAGGCCAGCAGAGGGAGTGGATATCGGTTCTTCACCGTGATGTCATTAAGACCCCGGTAATCAATGCATGGGCGAAGAGTCTTATCCTTTTTGGCTACGAAGAAAAACCCTGCGCCAGCAGAAGAGGAAGATGGCCGAATGATCCCAGCCCTGAGGAAGGTCTCCACATAATCTGCCATGGCCTTAGTCTCCGGACCGGACAAGGAATACAGACGTCCACGGGGGGGTGATGTGCCTGGATGGAGGTCTATGGCACAGTCGTATGGCCGATGGGGTGGTAGCGAGGTAGCCCGAGACTTATTGAAAACCTCCCTTAGATCCCAGTATTCAGGGGGAACAGATGACAAATCGATGTCCTCCGTGGCCTGTGAAACCTGTCTGGTTATAACATGAGGTGCAGCCTTCAGACAATGAGCAAGGCAAAAAGGGCTCCAGTTAGTAACAGAACCGGTAGTCCAATCTATGTGAGGGTTGTGCTTAACAAGCCAAGAATGGCCTAACACAATTGGAGCATTAGGGGAATGTAGGGGCAGGAACTGGATCTCCTCCCTGTGGTTGCCAGACAGAATCAGGGTAACGGGCATCGATATCTGAGACACCTGCCCAATAGAACGACCGTCCAGGGCTGTGGCCTCGATGGGTGTGCTTAGAGGGCGTGAAGGAATGCCTAATTTGACCATAAGGGAATTATCAATAAAACACTCGTCAGCTCCTGAATCTATAAGGACATTTACTCTAAGGGTTTGGGAATCCCAAATAATGGTGGCAGGAAAAGGAAAACGACTCACCCGTATTCCTGCAGTTACGAATGAGCCCGCCCTTTTAATGGACAACCGGCTGCATAATGTCCCTTCTTTCCACAGTAGAGGCAGCTGCGACTGTCTATCCTGCGTTGACGTTCCTCGGCCGTCAGTTGTGTCCTTCCTATCTGTGCCAGTAGCGCCAGTGTTAATCTCTCCAAGTGTTGGAGCAGGCATTCGGTGACCCGCTGCTGGTTATCTCTCTGCTCACGGATTTCCTCTGCTATTGAACGTAGCACCTCCTCGTGTCGACCCACAACAACCTCTTGGTGGGCTATTGCGTTCTGTAGATGGGTCAACTCCGCTGGGTCCGTCATGGCCAGATCGTTCTGACACAACGACAGATATAAGGGACCCAAAAGCGGACACGGAGGCAGAGATATGATTGACTGTTTAATAGGAAATATAGGGCAAGACAGGTTCGTAGTCAAGGACAGGCAATGTTCGTAACAGGGAGTCTGAATGGCAGTCGTCCAATAAGGGGAGTCAGGCTCGTAGTCGTAGTTCAGGCAGCGTTCGGTACCGGGAATCAGAAGACTGGCAGTGCAGAGGAGTAGACAGGCTCGTAATCCGTAATGCAGGCAGAGTTCGTTTGGCAGCAGATCAGATGGTCGAAGGCACATGAGGGGGCTAGACAGGAACGTAATCCAACAGGCAGGTAGAGGTCCAAATACCGGGAAACAGACTGGCAGAGTTACTAATACTAGAGAGTGCTGGAAACGACTGACTAAGCAAGACGATCTGGCAAAACCCCAACAGAACCCAAGGGACTAAATACCCAAACTGATTGATGAAGGAGATAGGGTGCACCTGGTGTGGGGAGGGGACAAACACAGACAGGTGAAACAAATCAGGACATGACAGACACCACTTCGGCCTCCACAAATTACAACAAAGATGTATAAAAGATAAAGAAAGTTAACAATATAAAAGGATATTACATGTTGAAATCTTCTTAATAAGCAGCAATGATATTCACTGAATTTACATTATGTCATTTTGGGGTAATGTGTGTAGATTGATGAGGGTAAAAGCTATTACATCCATTTTAGAATAAGGCTTTAACGTAACAAAATGTGGAAAAAGTCAAGGGGTCTGAATACTTTCCGAATGCACTGTATGTGCATGCATTTAGTTTAAAGTGATATTTTACAAAAAAACGTTTGAGTAAATATTTTTTATTATTTTTATTCATATTCGTGCATATAATTTGCCTTATCATCGCAGTTTCTGTTCTATACTGAAAGTGCTCCAACTTCAAAATTTCACTGCTGACATGCAAAAACCTTTTGAAATCGTATTAACAATGGAATAATGAACAAAATACTATTAGACAGTTTATATATTTTTTTGCCTCCTTTTCTCCCCAATTTCGCCATATCCAATTGGTAGTTACAGTCTTGTCCCATCTCTGCAACTCCTGTACGGACTTGGGAGAGGCGAAGGTCGAGAGCCATGCGTCCTCCGAAATACGACCCCGCCAAGCTGCACTGCTTCTTGACACAATGCTCGCTTAACCCGAAGCCTGGCGACCGTGTCAGTGTGCCTGCGGCCAAACCCTCCCCTAACCAGGATGACGCTGGGCCAATTGTGCACTCCCAATTGTGGTCTCCCTGTCGCGGCCGGCTGCGACACAGCCTGGGATCGAACCAGAGCTGCGTTTCAAACTCAAAGTAGGCAGCCCTCGGCCCTAAACCCTCAGCCCTTGAATGACGTTTTACATCGTCACATCCGAGTGTACCTTAAATGTCCCTTTTCCAAGCGAGGGAGAGTGATGATCGGCGAGGCAACGTCCTTGGTTGAAATCTTGAAGTTGAGCTTAAAAATAACCTACCTAAAGCTATTAATGTACCTAGTAAGCTAATGTATCTAGCTAGCACTCCTGACTACAGTTTGCATAGAATTGTGGGTCATTTCAACCCCGCAAGTGACCAAAGTTGTTCACTTGCTCCCTCAAGCTAAATCGAGGGCAGAGGTGGCAACGTTATTGAATTGGACCTCCACTTAAGATGGCAATCAAACTGCATGCGGTTTATAAAAATAATAATAAAAATAACGTGTTTGGACTGCAGCCCATAACCTGTAGTTATGCGATGGAGTGCCTTAGACCGCTGCGACACTCAGAAGTATTACATGCTGACCAGACCGTGCGCCATCGCATGCAAGATAATTTTGTACACCCATATCAAACGCGATCAGGACACGCAGGTTGACATATCAAAACAAACTCTGAACCAATTATATTAATTTGGGGACGTCAAAAAGTATTAAACATTTATGGCAATTTAGCTAGCTAGCTTGCTGTTGCTATCTAATTTGTCCTATTTAGCCAGCTAGCTCGCTGTAGCTAGCTAATCTGTCCTTGGATATAAACATTGGGTTGTTATTTTCCCTGAAATGCACAAGGTCAAAAAAACATCTGATAATTAATCCACAGATATAAACGGTCAACCAAATCTTTTTCTTCTTTGGACTTTATATGGCGGTTGGCAACCAACTTGAATAAGGTGAATTACCACAACCGACTGTAGCGTGGACCTCAGTTCATCTTTCAATCACCCACGCGTGGGTATACATTCCTAAAAACTAATGAGGAGATGGGAGAGGTAGGACGCAGACGCTCGTTGACATGCGAGAGCAGTGGGGGAGCAATGATTGAATAACACAAGTGGTGTGGTCAGCATGTTAGACAGTTTTGGAGTAAAATATGCATTTAAGTTATATTTTAATCTTGGAATTTAAGAGTTTATGGTAGGCACACTATCGGCAGAGAAAGCAGGAAAATATAATCTCCCCATCATTTACTCACTTGTGTGTGTTGTTGTTAACTTGATCCTGTCCTTAGATATATTTTTGTAAAGAACAAAAAGAGACTCAGCGTAGTGACTAGAGATCTATGAAGAGCTGGGCTTGTTTCTGTATCCGATCCTTTGGTCTGATCTAGTTTCAATTCACCAAGAAGACGGAATCTGTCTCTCGAGTCTTTCCTCAATAAAGAGGCTAAGTGAAACACGTATCTCATACATGGTCTACTGTCTGTATTTTCTACACTAAAGCACACTGCATATTCACTCTTTATCATTGTTGTGTCAAAGCTTTTTTTAAGCTACAATAATTTCCTCCTCCAGTTTAGATGGACGTCACATTCTATTTGTCTTCCCTTCTCATAGGCCTATTATATGGACAGCGTCGTTTTTATTGATCTGTTTGTCAGTGTCAGCACAGTAGGCTACCCTGTAATTTGTCATATAAACCATATTCTGCCAATGCAGTCATATAAAGTGTAGTAGAATTGAATGAAATGTGTCTATAAAAGGCCATATTTTCAAGGCCAGATTAAGAAATCATAGACCCTGGAGTTTAGTTTATGAAATACTTTTTTTTACAATTTCCAGTGGCACACTGACTCACCTAACGATGAAGATGAAGCCATAAGCTACTACTCACGGCGATGGGCAATGCACTCCCCTTGGCAATAGCCTATCTCAAGACGAGTTATTTTGAAAAGCAATGCTGCTGTTCGCCAAAAAAAAAAAAAACATTCTGTTCTGATCTAATTTCAGTTCACCAAGGTGACGTTACTCAGCCACTCCCCATCCTTGATGACTACTGCATGTCTGTGTGTGTGTGTGTTTGTGTGCTTGCCCCTCCGACTGCTGGTCATACTGGAGCAGGGTTCATCTTTACACAGAGCTGGGCCCTCAAATAGCTTTAGTCTTTACAATACTAGAATGACAGGAGTATTTCAAAACTGTTATTAAACCTTTGTATATCCATCAAAGATAAGGGAAAGCAATTATAATGATATCACATAACCCCAAATGAATCTGCTCAGGAGCTTCACTCACATACTACATTCCAGTCAGTGGAAAATAGTTAGGAGTCAAACAGGACCTGACTAGGATTAAATCTTGGCCTAAGTCATAGTACCAGGAGGAGGACAGGCCAGTAACATATACTCTGCTGCCTACCTCCCATTTGAGAGTACAACAGCCTCTAGAAACATTCTGAGGATGAAAGAGGAGAATGGAATGGTGTGGTCATCTATGACGGGGCTATGTTATACAATGGGTGCTACTTTACCAGTGTTTTTGGAAATATACGGCGGCAGATTTTTGTCTCGCCTAGGGCGGCAGAACTGTCAGTGACAAGTAGAGGCCCAGCCAGGCATATCACAATATTTCTAAATATAATCACGGGAAAACATAGTTTGGAAAGCAAACAGTTATTTATGTAAAGAGAAGACAATGAAAATACTCTAATCTGTCCAGCGGCGGTTTTATCTTATATGTATAAAAACCTGTTTTCTTTTTGTCATTCTGGGTTATTGTGTGTAGATTTTTATTTATTTAATCAATTTTAGAATAAGGCTGAAATGTAACTAAATGTGGAAAAAGTGAAGGGGTCTGAATATTTTCCAAATGCACGGTATATATACAGTATATATATATATATATACACACTGCTGTTCTACCTTTGAACAGTAATGTGTGTATATATATTGTTGGAAGAATTACTTGTGTCATGCAAAATGTAGATGTCGTAACCGACATTCCAAAACTATAGTTTGTTAACATGAAACCTATGGAGTGGTTGAAAAATGAGTTTTAATGACTTTATGAGTTTATGAGTTTATGTAAACTTCCGACTTCAACTGTATACACTAGTCAAAAGTTTGAACACACCTACTCATTCAAGGTTTTTATTGTATTTTATTTTTTACAATTTTCTACATTGTATAATACTAGTGAAGACTTCACTATGGAATCAAAAAAAGTGTTAAACAAATCAAAATATATTTTATATTTGAGATTCTTCAAACTAGCCACCCTTTGCCTTGATGACAGCTTTGCACACTCTTAGCATTCTCTCAACCAGCTTCATGTGGTAGTCACCTGGAATGCATTTCAGTTAAGGTGTGCCTTGTTAAAAGTTAATTTGTGAAATGTCTTTCCTTCTTAATGCGTTTGAGCCAATCAGTTGTGTTGTGACAAGGTAGGGGTGGTATACAGAAGATAGCCCTATTTGGTAAAAGACCAAGTCCATATTATGGCAAGAACAGCTCAAATAAGCAAAGAGAAACGACAGTCCATCATTACTTTAAGATATGAAGGTCAGTCAATGCGGAAAATTTCAAGAACTTTGTTTGTTCATGTGCAGTCGCAAAAACTATCAAGCGCTATGATGAAAGGAAGACCCAGAGTTACCTCTGCTGCAGACGATAAGTTCATTAGAGTTAACTGCACATCAGATTGCAGCCCAAATAAATGCTTCACAGAGTTCAAGTAACAGACACATCTCAACATCAACTGTTCAGTGGAGACTGTGTGAATCAGGCCTTCAAGGTCGAATTGCTGCAAAGAAACCACTACTTAAGGACACCAATAATAAGAAGAGACTTGCTTGCACCAAGAAACACGAGCAATGGACATTAGACCGGTGGAAATCTGTCCTTTGGTCTGATGAGTTCAAATTTGAGATTTTTGGTTCCAACCGCCATGTCTTTGTGAGGCGCAGAGTATGTGAACGGATGATCTCTGCATGTGTGTTTCCCACCGTGAAGCATGGGGGAGGACACTGGCGGATTTAGGTATAGGCGACATGGGCAGCAGCCAAAGGCGGCATCTTGCTGGGGGCGGCACGGGCATTTGAATGGTGACATTTTTGCGATCAGTTTTCATTCGCTCATTTGCACGTCACGTCAATGATATCATGTGGGACTGTGGGTCAATTAACCTTGTTGGAGTGGGCACACTGATTCTAGTTTGTGAGCTAGACAGGCTACTGCCTGGAAAGGTCTCCCACTCAGAAGTACGAGATGGGGAGGGGGGCGGGGGTAGGTTGACCTCAGGTCTCCCCACTGGAAGCCCGAGGTAGGGGGAGCAGGGGAATCTATCAAATACCGCACTTCTAACTTTTTTACAGTACTAATACATTAGTAAATGTTATGATTATTTATTTGTGTTGTTCCAAATGTCTGAATAAAAACTACAGTTAGCGCAGAATGGTGGTTTTTTGTGGGGGGGGGGGGGGGGGCGAAGGTGGTGCTGAAGGGGGGGTTCGCCGTGGGTGACATACAAGCCCTAAACCGCCACTGGAGGAGGTGTGATGGTGTGGGGGTTGCTTTGCTGGTGACACTGTCAGTGATTTATTTAGAATTCAAGGCACACTAGCATTCTGCAGTAATAGACAATCCCATCTGGTTTGCATCCCATCTGGGACTATCATTTGCTTTTTTTACAGGACAATGACCCAAGACATCTCCAGGCTGTGTAAGGACTATTTGACAAAGAAGGAGAGTGATGGAGTGCTGCATCAGATGACCTGGCCTCCACAATCACCCAACCTCATCCCAATTGAGATGGTTTGGGATGATGCAGGGAAGGGAAGGAAAAGCAGCCAACAAGTGCTCAGCACATGTGGGAACTCCTTCCAGGTGAAGCTGGTTGAAAGAATGCCAAGAGTGTGCAAAGCTGTCATCAAGGCAAAGAGTGGCTACTTTGAAGAATCTCAGATGTATTTTGATTTGTTTAACACTTTTTTGGTTACTACATGATTCCATGTGTTATTTAATCGTTTTGATTTCTTCACTATTATTCTACAATGTGGAAAATAGTAAAAATAAAGAAAAACCGTGAAATTAGTACCAGTCAAAAGTCAATATATACAGTCGTGGTCAAAGGTTTTGAGAATGACACAAGTATTGGTCTCCACAAAGTTTGCTGCCTCCGTGTTGATGACGGCAATTTGCATATACTCCAGAATGTCATGAAGAGTGATCAGATGAATTGCAATTAATTGCAAAGTCCCTCTTTGCCATGAAAATGAACTTAATCCCCCAAAAACATTTCCACTGCATTTCAGACCTGCCACAAAAGGACCAGCTGCCATCATGTCAATGATTGTCTCGTTAACACAGGTGGAGATCACTCTGTCATGCTGATTGAGTCAGAATAACAGACTGGAAGCTTTAAAAGGAGGGTGGGGCTTGAAATCATTGTTCTTCCTCTGTCAACCATGGTTACCTGCAAGGAAACTCCTGCCATCATCATTGCTTTGCACAAAAAGGGCTTCACAGGCAAGGATATTGCTGCTGGTAACATTGCACCTAAATCAACCATTCATCAAGAACTTCAAGGAGAGAGGTTCAAATGTTGTGAAGAAGGCGTCAGGGCGCCCAAGAAAGAGACTTTTGGAGGATGGCCTGGTGTCAAGAAGGGCAGCAAAGAAGCCACTTCTCTCCAGGAAAAACAACAGGGACAGCCTCGGGCCATTCTTTAAAACTACTCCATCTATAAATTGATAGTTATGTGGCGACCCTGTACTGTGTAAAGTTCCTGATCGTCCTGCTGATTGGTGCTCAGGGTGGTCAGTTAATCGCTGGGGGCGGCACCTGAGGGTTACCAGGGTAACAGTTATATAGGGGAGGTTTAGGCTGGTTTTTAGTCAGTATTGTTTTTCCTTGTAGCATGTTCTAACCTGTGTTCCTTGGTGTTAGCAATAAGTGTTAGCATATTCTCCACTTTCTGTTCCGTGTGTTTCTACTTGATTGAGTGCGTGTAGTTAGGGAGTGGGCAGTAGCCTATAGCTGCCTGAGTTTAGTTTAGCCTTAATAAAGTGTTGGAAATAACATCTGTGCCTCCGGCTCCTTCTGTATGTCAGACTGAGACGTTACAGTTATATCACAAACAATTTACTGTTATTTAGATAACAAAAATTGGAACAAATTCACTATAATACATTATAAAAGGAGGACGTTTAGTAAACTAGAAAACAACATTTACCACCGCCCACTGTGTGACGTTGTTGAGCCAGGGAATCCGTGTGTCCACCACGACAAATGAGCCTCATTGACTTTGTATGGGTGTTGTTTCCTAGGTGCCGACACGTAATTTCAACACATTCCGTACCACCACCACGTAAATCGGGGTTAAGGGGTCGTGTTCATTTCACGTATTTCTGGGAGATCAGGTTGGAGATGCAATATGTGCACACACATTGAGTGACTAAGATACCGTATAATGTGGAGTGCAGTTTATACATAGAGATGAGTGATGCACATACGTATACATTATTAAAGTGGCTAGTGTTCTATTCCTTAAAGTGGCCTGTGATTTCTAATCAGGGTCTATAGGCAGATGCCTCTGGTGTATTAGTGATGGCTGTTTAGTGATGGCAGTCTGGAGGGAGGGAGGATAGGTAGGTAGGTACGAAAAAAACACAGGGCAGGTGCAAAATGCCAGAACGAAAATACACAAAAGACAGATACACGATACATGATACATATAGCGGCAGTATGAAAAAGTATAAAAATACAAGAAGTCTGGAGTGCAAAAAAGCTATAAAAAGACATTGCATAGTATGGGTGGATGACTGAATATGTACACTATACATTGGTGGATGGTGCATGGTTAACTATACTATGTCGATTGCAGATAAATACTTAAATAGCTAAAAGTGCGTATGATATAAGTGAGGGATGTCTGATGCTATAACAAGATTGCCTTTATCATGGAAATTAGCCAGTTATATCGATATCTGGTAACAACTAGATGCCTAGTTGTTACCAGTTGATGCGGTCAAAGTGCGCCGACACTCACAAAACGCAGTCAAGGCATTCGCGCTTGTCTCCCCCTGAATTTTGGTGCACGAATACACAGTAAATTAGGTCAATGGCCTACAATCTACTACGTGATCCAGTGGGTGCTGCTGCTGATTAAAAAGCTGGGTTTAAATTAATCAAATAAGAGAACGATATTCACACACAAAAATCCAGCAAATGTGGTCTAATGTCCGACTAAGGCGAGGTCAGATTTACTGGTTCAATCAACTGGACCATACACAATACATGTTGTACCAACTTTTATCCACAAGAGGGCAGCATATACATGGCAGAGGAAGGACCACTGGTTGACGTCTGTGTTTTGACTATAGACCTGCAGTGCAGAGAGTGGCGGTTATTTTCAGTGTAGTAATTCCTACTGTAGTTCCGATTGATATAAATTTGATCGTAGGCTGGCGCGTATGGAAAATATTTGACGGGAAAATGTTTAATTATGGATTACAACGATGCAGGTCAGATTTACCTCTGTAGTACTACATTGGTTCTCTATATACAGTGGGGAGAATAAGTATTTGATAACCTGCAAAATCGGCAGTGTTTCCCACTTACAAAGCATGTAGAAGTCTGTAATTTGTATCATAGGTACTCTTCAACTGTGAGTGACGGAATCTAAAACAAAAATCCAGAAAATCACATTGTATGATTTTTAAGTAATTAATTTCCATTTTATTGCATGACATAAGTATTTGATACATCAGAAAAGCAGAACTTAATATTTGGTACATAAACCTTTGTTTGCAATTACAGAGATCATACGTTTCCTGTAGTTCTTGACCAGGTTTGCACACACTGCAGCAGGGATTTTGGCCCACTCCTCCATACAGATCCTTCAGGTTTCGGGGCTGTCGCTGGACAATACGGACTTTCAGCTCCCTCCAAAGATTTTCTATTGGGTTCAGGTCTGGAGACTGGCTAGGCCACTCCAGGACCTTGAGATGCTTCTTATGGAGCCACTCCTTAGTTGCCCTGGCTGTGTGTTTCAGGTCGTTGTCATGCTGGAAGACCCAGCCACGACCCATCTTCAATGCTCTTACTGAGGGAAGGAGGTTGTTGGCCAAGATCTCGCGATACATGGCCCCATCCATCCTCCCCTCAATACGGTGCAGTCGTCCAGTCCCCTTTGCAGAAAAGCATCCCCAAAGAATGATGTTTCCACCTCCATGCTTCACGGTTGGGATGGTGTTCTTGGGGTTGTACTCATCCTTCTTCTTCCTCCAAACACGGCGAGTGGAGTTTAGACCAAAAAGCTCTATTTTTGTCTCATCAGACCACATGACCTTCACCCATTCCTCCTCTGGATCATCCAGATGGTCATTGGCAAACTTCAGACGGGCCTGGACATGCGCTGGCTTGAGCAGGGGGACCTTGCGTGCGCTGCAGGATTTGAATCCATGACTGCATAGTGTGTTACTAATGGTTTTCTTTGAGACTGTGGTCCCAGCTCTCTTCAGGTCATTGACCAGGTCCTGCCGTGTTGTTCAGGGCTGATCCCTCACCTTCCTCATGATCATTGATGCCCCACGAGGTGAGATCTTGCATGGTGCCCCAGACCGAGGGAGATTGACCGTCATCTTGAACTTCGTCCATTTTCTAATAATTGCGTCAACAGTTGTTGCCTTCTCACCAAGCTGCTTGCCTATTGTCCTGTAACAGGTCTGTGAGAGCCGGAATTCTTACTGGTTGGTAGGTGATCAAATACTTATGTCATGCAATAAAATGCAAATTAATTATTTAAAAATCATACAATGTGATTTTCTGGATTTTTAGATTCCGTCTCTCACAGTTGAAGTGTACCTATGATACAAATTACAGACATCTACATGCTTTGTAAGTAGGAAAACCTGCAAAATCGGCAGTGTATCAAATACTTGTTCTCCCCACTGTATACAGCGGGTGAAATAAGTATTGAACACGTCACCATTTTTCTCAGTAAATATATTTCCAAAGGTGCTATTGACATGGAATCTTCACCAGATGTTAGTAACAACCCAAGTAATCCATACATACAAAGAAATCAAAACAAATAAGTTCAGAAATTAAGTTATGTGTAATAATGTGAAATGACACAGGGAAAAAGTATTGAACACACTTACTGATATTTATTTAATACTTTGTACAAAAGCCTTTATTGGTAATGACAGCTTCAAGACGCCTCCTGTATGGAGAAACTAGTCGCATGCATTGCTCTGGTGTGATTTTGGCCCATTCTTCCACACAAACAGTCTTCAAATCTTGAATCTTGATCTTCAGTTCTTTCCATAGATTTTCAATGGGATTTAAGTCAGGTGATTGGCTGGGCCATTCTAGCAGCTTTATTTTCTTTCTTTGAAACCAATTGAGAGTTTCCTTGGCTGTGTGTTTGGGATCATTGTCTTGCTGAAATGTCCACCCTCGTTTCATCTTCATCATCCTGGTAGATGGCAGCAGATTTTTGTCAAGAATGTCTCGGTAAATTTGCCCATTCATCCTTCCTTCAATTTTGCCAGTACCATTTGCTGAAAAGCAGCCCCACACCATGATGTTCCCATCTCCAAACTTCACTGTTGGTATGGTGTTTTTAGGGTGATGTGCAGTGCCATTTCTCCTCCAAACATGGTGTGTATTATGACATCCAAACAGTTCAATTTTTCTCTCATCTGACCACACTATATTCTCCCAGTATTTCACTGGCTTTTCCAAATGTTGTGCAGCAAACCTTAAACGAGCTTCAGCATGCTTTTTTTTCAGCAATGGAGTCTTGCGTGGTGAGCGTGCATACAGGCCATGGCGGTGGAGTGCATTACTTACTGTTTTCTTTGAGACAACAGTACCTGCTAATTGCAGGTCTTTTTGAAGCTCTCCACAAGTGGTCCTTGGCTCTTGGACAACTCTTCTGATTATTCTTTTCACTCCTCTGTCAGAAATCTTGCGAGGAGCACCTGGTTGAGGCAAATTTATGGTGAAATGATTTTCTTTCCACTTCCGTATTATGGCCCCAACAGTGGTCACTGGAACATTCAGAAGCTTAGAAATGCAACAATTAGGTTGCAAAGGTCTTGAGACAGCTCTTTGCTTTTACCCATCATGAGATATGTCTTGTGTGACACCTTGGCAACGAGACCTTTTTGTAGGCCATCAGTTGGGACTGAACCAGCTGATATTAATTTGCACTGACAGGGGGCTGGATTGCTTTTTAATTACTGATAGTTTTCAGCTGTTGTCTTGGCTTTCCATGCCTTTTTGCACCTCCCTTTCTTCATGTGTTCAATACTTTTCCTGTGTCATTTCACATTATTACACATAACTTAATTTCTGAACTTATTTGTTTTGGTTTCTTGTATGGATTACTTGGGTTGTTAGCAACATCTGGTGAAAATGTCATGTCAATAGCACCTTTGGAAATATATTTACTGAGAAAAATGGTGACGTGTTCAATACTTATTTCACCCGCTGTATCCATGATGTGCAGGTTGTGTTATACATTTTCAATGGATCTGTAGTCAAACTGTAGTTGAAATGTAGTCAGTAAGAAAGGTTACATATATATAGTCTTATTAAAATAGGCCTTTCGTAAAAACATGCAAACAATTCTATCAGAGAATATATTGTTAAAATATAAAACATCAGAGGCACACATCTTTAGTCTCCATGAATAAACACCTGGACAGGGGATCTGTAATTGAGCTCCTGGAGACAAAATCTGTTAAAGCTGTTAAGGTTACAAATGGAATGGAGTCAAACATGTGGTTTCCATGTTTGATACCGTTCCATTAATTCCACTCTAGCCATTACAATGAGCCCATCCTCCTATAGCTCCTCCCACCAGCCAACTCTGGTTTAAACATGGATATCTCTAACCTCATAAATGGATTAGCAATCATTTGTCCATTAAAATTCACATTTATCCCAATTTGCCAGCCAATGCATTTACTTTCTAATGCCGTACATAATGTAATTTACTGTATCAACCTTTGAGCAGATTTGAATTCATGAGCATGAAAAGATCTCAAAAGGACAAATCAATTGTATGATAACAGTAGAATTACAATGCTTTTTAGATTTGTTTGCAGTAAAGTGATCGATTTGCCAAGTTCAGACAGGAATTATCATGCTTTGCTTGTTCGTTTTAAAGTTCCCAGACCTCAGTGAAAGTCCACCTGGGAATTTCAGAGGACAGTATCATCAGAAGTGTCCACGAGTAACTTTCTGACAATGAGATTTTGCCTCCTGCCCACCTGAGCTGACCGTTGGTCTTATCAAGGAGGTGGTCGAACAGCTTAACTCGGCCCTCTCTGTGACCATCAGCAGAACCATTTCAGGACGGTCCTCCTCTATTGCTTCTGATACTCAGGCCGCTGAACAGATGGTCAGCATGGTCCAGAAGTTTTGTAATGATCATGCCGTTCCAGAGGACCAGAGCTCCACTTCTGAATTAGATGTTGAGTCCGGCATTTCACCTGCAACGGAAGAGGTGATGACGGTTATTGCAGACATGGTGGATGTGGCAGTGAAAAAATTGAGAAGTGGCTGTGAAAGTTAAAATGTTGGCATCTGGCAGTGACCTTGCAGTGTAGCACCTGAATGCTGAAGACTCTTCAGTTCCAGAGGAGCTGAACATAGTAGGTACATCTTGCAAGGCACTGACGCAACATTTTGACACTCTGTTTAGCCTTAAAGGCAGTGGGCGAAGTTCTCGTGAGGAGGTTCAAGAGTGGTATCTCTGCTATGGTTCAATCTTCCCATTCATTTAGTGCCACACCCAGCTTGATGAACGTGTCTGGCCCATCTGACAGGATCCTTGATTCCGCGGCAACTGAGCTTATACAGACCACCGTGGATTCTGAGGCATTAAACATAATTGATTACTTTGTTGAAGATGTGAATCAAGCTAAATTAGATCAAACACCAGAGTAACCTGAGACCATTAAGAGCGAGTAGCTCATCTTCTGTATCTGGAGTGCCTGATTCAACTGCCTCTGTAGAGGAGAAAACACATGCTGAGACCGGTAAGAGCGAGGCAATACTACAGGAGATCAACTCAACTGGACTTGGTCCTCTCCATAAATGCCAAAGTGAGAACTCTCAACCATTACTGTCTCTCTTTGATTCCAACCTGGTGCCCTGCACCAAAGAGGTCTTATCCCAGAGTGTGGCCATGTATAGGTCAGAGGTGGCAGATTTGAAAAGCACATCATCTGTTGCAAAGAGTACAACTTCCTTGAAGTCTGTGGCTTTTTGGACGGTATCATGTCTTACCTAAGACATGCCTGTGTCCGGTTCATCTGCGTTGGAGGGATTAAGAGATACTCCAGCCTCAGTCATTCAGAAGCTCTCCAGTGAAGAGTTCCAGATGAAGGCTACCAACAAAGTGAGAAAAAATACTGATCAAATCTGTCAGTAGCTTTCCCAGGAAAGTCAGTTCCAGCCAGGAAGATTCTCAGGTGTCACCAACAACATCAATAATTTCCTCAAGGGATACTGATTCAACTGCTTTTGAAATCTTTGGATGAATTGACAAACACATGAAGAGCCTTTTCACACCCACAACATATTCTACGTCTCTATGGCAGGCAGACTCTATGCTTCAACAGAGCGATGAGAAGCTTATAGTACACTGAGGCCACACCCAAAGGCTCCCAGTTTGCTGTGGAAGTGTCTAGGAAGAAGATCTGGACAACTTCAAAGACTATTTACCACAATGTGAAGACAAAGATGAGGAAATATTTCACATGGCAAAAACAAGCCAAAGCAACAAAGGCTCGAGCCAAGATGACTCTCAGCCATATTCTGGTTTCAATTCAGAAAGAGCTGTCGATATCTGACCAAACGGTGACTGCAGGAGAACTTTCACAAATAGAGAATGTGGTTGGAATGATGCTGGAGGATGTTAAGAAGGTAAGCAGAGAATGTGGTGAGGAACTGGTCTATGAAGCACCACAGTGGCCTTCATCCTCGTTGTCATCCTGATCTGCCAGAGCACAGAAGTCAGAGTGGGAAGTGCACTCCCTGGCACTCCTATCCCTTCTGAATTACCAGAGAGTACTACTCAGCCCATTTTGAGATGCTCAGTCATCGACATGGGCAAATCTACTAAAAACAAATCTACCAAAAACATTGGTGTGTGTATTGCAAGGAAAAGCACGTCTGCAATAGTGGATACCATCATAAACAAGGTATATACACCCAAAGAAGGGAGGGTTGCATCTAACCCTGATCAAATCAGCCTGACAGCCACGGCTGGAAAGAGTGCATCCGATACAGTCCTTACGAAGCTGAAGAAGAATGACAAAAAGGTGGGGAAGCCCACGAACTGGTTCAGCTGTTTGCAGATGGGTCAAATCAAATGTTATTTGTCACATGCGCCGAATACAACAGGTGTAGACCTTAGAGTGAAATGCTTACCTACAAGCCCTTAACCAACAATGCTTTAAGAAGGTTTAAGAAAAAATAAGTGTTGTGTAAAATGTTTTAAATAAAAGTATCAAATAATTAAACAGCAGCAGTAAAATAACAATAGCGAGGCTAAATACAGGGGTACCGGTACAGAGTCAACATCCGGGGGGCACCGATTAGTTGAGGTAATATGTACATGTAGGTAGAGTTAAAGTGACTATGCATAGATAATAAACAGAGAGTAGCAGCAGCGTAAAAGAGGGGTCTGGTGGCCCTTTTTAGCTGTTCAGCAGTCTTTAGGGCTTGGGGGTAGAAGCTGTTAAGAAGCCTTTTTGGACCAAGACTTGGTGCTCCGGTACCTCTTGCCGTGAGGTAGCAGAGAGAACAGTGTATGACTGGAGTGACTGGAGTCTTTTTAGGGCCTTCCTCTGACACCGCCTGGTATAGAGGTCCTGGATGGAGGAAGCTTGGCCCCAGTGATGTACTGGGCCGTACGCACTACCCTCTGTAGAGCCTTGCGGTCGGAAGCCGAGCAGTTGCCATACCAGGCACTGATGCAACCAGTCATGATGCTCTCGATGGTGCAGCTGTAGAACCTTTTTGAGGATCTGAGGACTCAGTAAAATCGTTGGAATTGTTGCATGTTGCAATTATATTTTTGTTCAGTATATAAGTATTCATATTTTCCAAACCTCAAGATGCTGGTTCTCATCTCATAATAAAAGTTATGTTGAGTTGCAACTGAGAATGGTAGTTATATATTAGCCTACATCCAACATAATTTCTAAAGTCCATGTCAACTCTATTTTCTGTAGCAAAAAATGTAATAAAATCAAATGTTATTTGTCCCATGCACCAGATGCAAAAGGTGTAGACTTTACCGTGAAATGCTTACTTACTTACGTGCCCTTAAACAACAATGAGTTTTTAAAAAGTAAGAAAAATGTGTTAAATAACTAAAAGTTGTATTACTTTTTTGAGGATCTGTAGACGCTCAAAAAGCACCCAACATAGTGATATATGCTGTCACGTCTGGACTCCCAGTGGACCTACCCTCCACCTTTCAACAGGAGAAGCCTCGCAAACGTCACCTTCTTATCAGGATATTTTGCACAATCTCCAAAGGCCTATCCAAGTAATTCAAACGCTCCTCATAGAGCAAGTAACCCAACTAATGTATTGGCCAATTTATTAAATATACTGTAATTGCATTTATGGCCTTTCTGGCCTTCGTTTTCCTGTTAAGTCCATGTCCGTGCGCCCACGGAAATCTAATTAGTACAATAAATAAAACATTTAAAAATGTGAATTAATCTCCATGAAGAACAGCAAGTCACATTAATAAGAAGAAAGTGGAATATCAAATCAAATCAAATGTTATTGGTCACATACACATATTTAATAGATGTTATTGCGGGTGTAGCGAAATGCTTGTGTTCCTAGCTCCAACAGTGCAGTAATATCTAACACTTCACAACAATACACACAAATCTAAAAGTAAAAGAATGGAATAAAAAATATATATAAATATTAGATTGAGCAATGTCGGAGTGTCATTGCCTAAAATACAAAAATTCAGTAGAATAGAATACAGTATATACATATGAATAAAGCAGTATGTAAACATTATTAAATATAAGGCAGCAGCCTCTAAGGTGCAGGGTTGCATCACTTGGTGGAAGCCGGCTAGTGATGGCTATTTAACAGTCTGATGGCCTTGGGATAGAAGCTGTTTTTCAGCCTCTCGATCCCAGCTTTGATGCACCTGCACTGACCTCGCCTTCTGGATGATAACGGCCGTGGCTCGGGTAGTTGACGTCCTTGATGATCTTTTTGGCCTTCCTGTGACATCGGGTTCTGTAGGTGTCCTGGAGGGCAGATAGTTTGCCCCTGGTGATGCGTTGAGCAGACTGCACCACCCTCTGGAGAGCCCTGCGGTTGCGGGCGGTGCAGTTGCCATACCAGGCGGTGATATAGCCCGACAGGATGCTCTCAATTGTGCATCTGTAAAGGTTTGTGAGGGTTTTAGGGGCCAAGCCAAATTTCTTCAGCCTCCTGAGGTTGTAATAAGCCAACAGTCCTTGGTAGCCGCGTCGGTGGCACTGTGTTATCTTCAAAGCGGGCGAAGAAGATGTTTAGCTTGTCCAGAAGCAAGACTTTGGTGTCCGTAACGTGGCTGGTTTTCCCTTTGTAGTCCGTGATTGTCTGTAGACCCTGACACATACGTTTCGTGTGTGAGCCGTTGAATTGCGACTCCACTTTGTCTCTATACTGACATTTTGCCTGTTTGATTGCCTTACGGAGGGAATAATTACACTAATAACTACACATATCTAGAGCAAGTCACACTAGTAAACTATAGGCCTACTTAGTTTATGAACAAATTCAATAATAAAGGATCCAGGACATTTAGTGACAAGGGAGTAAACAGTTTTTATTTTTCAATTGCATTCAAGGGATATATGTCATACCTGGATAAATCCAATAGGGGGCAACATATACAAAGCAAAGTACCAGTTTGGAGCTACAAACATAGGCCCGAATTATAATGTAAATCTCGGGTAGCCTATTACAGTCTCTACAACGCTAGAGGGGGATGATCATGGCATGGGATACCTATACATCATTGGGGTAACTGGGCTTTTCATCCGAAGGCATATGAGATAGGGTTCAATCATGTTTTGTTGAGTGAGAGGTTATTTTCCTGGCAACACTCTCCCAGGGCCTTCGCCTCCTCCCTGTAGGCTGTCTCATTATTTTGGGATGACAGGTAATATGCTATATTTATTAATGATACTGTACATTTTTGCTATTTAGCAGACACTCTTATCCCTCCTGCTGTTCAGAGCCCATTCACTGGCATTTTGCCTCCAGCACACAGGCACTGTTGGGGCGAGTGACTCTGATCTTACGATGGTTAGACCCATTACATTTTTTTCTTGCACATTTTTCTATTTTGGCATTTGCCTGATGTCTCATACATGCTTTGTTGACTACAAACCTTCTTTACCCAACTGTGGGACAGACTATGTCTGTTCCCACACTCGGGACTCTGACTCTCTATTGGTTACACAGACTTTTGGCCTACCATCCCATTCTAACCACCTCCCGCCGGCTTTGTATTCATGTTACCTGATGAAATTGCTGAAGTCTGAATTTGTCCTGCTAGGTGACCTAAACTGGGACATGCTTAAACCACCTGACCAAGGCCTAAAGCAATGGGACTCCCTAAATCTTTCTCAGATTATTAGCAGTCCAAGAAAAGGCTACTCTTCTAAACTTGACCCCCAAAAAAACATCTGGGTCAAATGGCTTAGTCCCTTTCTTCTTTAAAGTTGCTGCCACTATCATTGCCAAGCCTATCTCCGGCCTTTTTAACCTGTCTCTCCTTTCTGGGGAGGTTCCTATTGCTTGGAAGGCAGCCACGGTTAGTCCTTTATTTAAAGGGGGAGATCAAGCTGATCCTAACTGTTATAGGCCTATTTCTATTTTGCCCTGGTTTTACACTCTTACTGACAGTTGTGGCTGCTTTGCATGATGTATTGTCATCTCTACCTTCTTGCCCTTTGTGCTGTTGTCTGTGCCCAATAATGTGTGTACCCTGTTTTGTGCTGCTACCCTGGTGTGTTGTTACCATGTTGCGTTGCTTCCATGCTGTGTTGTCATGTGTTGCTGCCTTGCTATGTTGTTGTCTTAGGTATTTCTTTTGGTAGTGTTGTTTTGTCTCTCTTGTCTTGATGTGTGTTTAGTCCTATATTTATATTTTATTATTTTTTATTTATTTTTAATCCCAGCCCCCGTCCCTGCAGGAGGTCTTTTGCCTTTTGTTAGCCCGTCATTGTAAATAAGTTCTTAACTGACTTGCCTAGTTAAATAAAGGTTAAATAAAATAAAAAATAATACAAATTACAGGAGCAATTAGTGTTAAGTGCCTTGCTCAAGGGCACATCAACAGATTTTTCACCTTGTTGGCTCAAGATTAGAACCAGCTAGCTTTTGGTTACTGGCCCAACGCTCTTAACCGCTGGGCTACTATAAATCCCTTAAATTTAACTTTGGACCTCGAAGCCAGTTCCACTGCTTTTGTTCATGGTTCCCCTCTAATCAGGGACTGATTTAGACTTGTGACACCAGGTGTGTGCAATTAATTATGAGGTAGAACAGAACCAGCATGATCCGGATCCGAAGATTTGAATACCCCTGCTACAGGCGAATACTTGTATTCCTATATCCCATTCATCTGAAGTGGCCGAAACTCTTGGAAATTATGTAATCTTTCAAGAATAAAATGTTTTCTTTTGGCGAGCGTTCACGTGCCAGTCGGAACTAGGAAACTCGGAAATGTCCGACTACCAAACTGGTTGTAGTTATAAACGTGCCGCGTTCAATGACTCAGCAAATCGGACATTTTCGAGTTTCCTAGTTCTGACTAATAACTGAACGCGGCATTTATCGTATGGGTGTCAGTGAAACAATATCATGGTTTCAGATTATTTATTTTTTTAATCAAACATACCTTGATTCTGGTAGATACATACCAGTTCAATGAAGATCACAAGATGAGTAGCCTTATTTATATTCTCTCGTGGACAGGCTACGTAAATCGAGCATCTGACCAATTACACAAGACTTTAGGTATTTTTTCTTTGTATTATTAAAATCAAATCAAATTTTATCAAATTACAATACATTAACAAATTGGACATCACTACAAATATATTTTATTCTTATGAAACAAAACAAAAAACAAAAATAATATATAAAAATCACTGCACATGAATTTGCCAGTGACAAGAGTTTCATTACAATTAAAGTACCTTTTATGGTAGAGTTGTAAGAATACGTGTTGTTTTTTGTCATTGACTAATTGTAGAGATTTGATTAAATATTCGATTTCCAGTCAAAAAATATATATTGTATTTGGGGACAGATTTCAAATATTTGTTTTTGTGTATGTAAAATGTACCCCAGAGAATGAAGAAATTAACAATTAATTCAGAAGGAGTAGGGGGAACTTTTAAACACATTGTTTATGAGTGTGACTGTGGAAGTTATTTTGGAGCGAGCTAAGTAATTCATGTTTTTTTTTTCATTAATACGACACATGTATTTACAACGAATGATATCATACGTTATTATTCAAATGAAATCAAAGCTACAAAGCGCGATTTTTGTTCTGGGTTAACCGAGGTTACGTAAAACATAATGGAACTATCCTTCGTGGCGGAGGGTATATTGCGCATTGAAGTAGTCCGCGGAGGGATATAGTATAAATGATATGTCACGGTACTCTTTTCGCCATTTGTTCTGTATTGATATTGTGAACGTGTGAGGCTGTACCTGGCCAATGTTATGGGAAGGGGCAAGACGAAACCAAAACAATATAGCTGATTAACCGTAATAAGTACTGCAAATGTAAACTTGAATCGGTTGCCATATTCTTGCTGACCCAAGTATGGTCGCCCTGGGACAGATTTGATGACCAGTGATGAAAATCAAGGAATTTGAATATATGCTATTTGGATTACATTGAAGAGAATCGCAAGAACGTCAACGTTTTGAGAAAGGAGAGACGTAATCTGGGTTGAGCATCTCGCCACAAGAGGACTATTATGACAGGACTAGTTGTGATTTACACGAATTCTATTCAAACTCATTAGTGTTGCATTTCAGGCAAATATATATAGGCCTGTATTTTTTACATTCTTGCGATAACCTGGGATTATCTGAACATTACAAATTGATGTCCGACAATTCCATTGATGTTCTTTTTTAGCTAGCATGAAGCTAACATTAAAGCTATCTAGCTATATAAAATGTTGTTAGCATGGTTGCTTGCCAGTAATAATACATGGGAAACATGACGCTTGTCGTCACAGCATGTCACTATCTGGTAGTGGGTGTTTGAAGCTTGCAATCTATTCATCCAGAACACTTGACATCATGTAGAATGTCAAGCAAAGCAGTTTTGAGCTAATGTGTTTGCTAACTAAATGCATATATAACTAGCTAACTAGCCAGCTTGCAACGCTAGCAATCTGGTTCAGAAAATGACAGCTGGCAGTAGGGACTGACATTGTGTACATTGGGATTGTGGCCAGCCATGCGTAAAGCTGACTGCAGGGTATGATTGTGAAAATAGTTCAACGTCAAGCCTTACATAATCTGTTGTATTTGGCTACGGAATAATTTGACACTAGTTTTTCATTTCTCATTTTGAACGTGATAAGTTCCAGCATCACCTAGCTGTTTTTCAGGCAATATCAAAGGTGCATGCTTGTCCTTGTATTGTGTTAACGCCACAAGCACTAGTTTGTTTGACAGCTAAAGCAACGTTTGGGTGAATAAATTGTTGCACCAGGGTTCCACGATCAAAAGAGAGCATCCTTCAACGTGCATCGCTGAAGTAAAAAAAACCTTTCGACACCTGACCTAAATTGGACAGTTACTTTGGCAATGGAGACTGTTGGAGACTTTGAATACAGCAGAAAGGAACTTGTGGGACATGGGGCTTTCGCTGTGGTGTTCAAAGGAAGGCACAGAAAGGTAAATATGAACATTGAAGGTCTGCATCTCCAACTATCACAATGCATTGCTTGCCACCTCCCTCCACCCTCTCCTCTTTTTTTTTTTTTTTTATCTGAGTTTACGTGAGTAGTGACGTTTATATAAATCTGGGTCAATGGCATTGCACTGCAGTAAATTAACTGTCCTTTGGCATAATTTTGTTCAGTTTTCCTTCAACTAATTATACTTATAAATATTCGTTACGATAGCGATGCAAAAAAAAAAATTAAACAACTCTATCCATTTACAGGCTTCACCTTATTCAAATATAACAATGTGATTTACATGTTTGATCATGCACGTTATTTGGTTTCATGAGCCTCGATCATGCGTTATGGTCTGGCACTGGGATGCAGAGATGCGAGCCGTTCATTCATGAAACGGATGACTCGAACAGCAGTGAATAGCTCGCTGACGTAGCCAGCCAACCTAGACAAGGTGGCGAGAAAGGAGCATATCTTCTTGTTTTTTCTCCTCGAGCAATAGTCTACACATCAATAGGATGAATGTATCATCACTAGACTATTAGCTTGATTGGCCACACACTCAGTGATAACAAAGCATCTTGACCGTCCGACCGTCTGACTGACAGTGGTGACTGTCCATGATGGGGATGTGGACCAAACAGTGTTGTCTGTCAAGGCGTAGTTGAACGACGGTTAGAGGATAGAATGTTATATTTCTGAGCCTGCTCCACATATATCTCACTGTGTGAAGCATCCAGGGATGATGTCACTATGCTACCCTATTGCCACAGTTGCTCGTCTGTGTATTAACATCCATACCCCCCCCCCCCCCCACACACACACACACACACACACACACACACACTCACACACTCATTGCCTTGTTATCCGCAAATGCTAATCGCTAGTTAGCTGGCTAGCTAGCTAGCAAATATGTACTGTTTGCTCATATTGTGCAGCCCGATGTGGGAGTGTGCAAATGATCTGAAATGAGTACAGGAAATGCAGACATTTATAAAAAATTATAAATAATTTTGGGTTGAATTGAACAATATAAAACCATCAGAATGGAGAAAGACCAATTGAAATCACTTAGAAAGTATGTGTTGTCACCCTGGGATCACGCACTTATTATAACTTTTATTATTCGAAAATTTAAAATACCGTCTCACCGTCCTATTTTTAAACAAATACTGGGATATGGTATTTTGGCCATATCGCCCAGCCCTAGTGGGATCCTTTCGATATGCCTATGGGGCTTGGGCACACAAATGCTCCTAAAGAGAAGCATGTGTGATGAGTTCTACAGTCTCCATCAGAGGCCCAGGATTTTGGCATTTCTGAACTGCAACATTGTAATATTGTGCCCTCCATGGCACTCGATATTCAGTGCATACGGAAAGTATTCAGACCCCTTAACTACAGCCTTATTCTCAAATGTATTAAATAAAAAAATCCTCATCAATCTACACAAAATAGCCCATAATGACAAAGCAAAAACTGGTTTTTGTAAATGTTTAAAAAGATTAAATAAATAAATAATAGATATATATTTTTAAACGTATTTACGTAAGTATTCAGACCCTTTGCTATAAGACTCGAAATTGAGCTCGGGTGCATCCTGTTTCTATTGATCATCCTTGAGATGTTTTTACAACTTGATTGGAGTCCACTTGGACCATAATTTGGAAAGGCACACACCAGTCAATATAATGTCTCACAGTTGACAGTGCATGTCAAAGCAAAAACCAAGCCATGAGGTGGAAGGAATTGTCCATAGAGCTGTGAGATAGGATTGTGTCAGCACATATTTGGGGAAGGGTGTCAACAATTCTGCGGCATTGAAGGTCCCCAAGAACACAGCGGCCTCCATCATTCTTAAATGGAAAAAGTTTGGAACCACCAAGAGCTAGAGCTGTTAGCCCGGCCAAACTGAGCAATTGGGGAAGAAGGGCTTTGGTCAGGGAGGTGACCAAGAACCCGATGGTCACTCTGAAAGAGCTCCATAGTTCCTCTGTGGAGATAGTTGTCCTTCTGGAAGGTTCTCCTATCTTTGCAGCTCTCCACCAATCAGGTATTTATGGTAGAGTGGCCAGACGGAAGCCACTCCTCTTTAAAAGGCACTTGACATCCCGTTTGGAGTTTGCCAAAAGGCACCTAAACAAGATTCTCTGGTCTGATTAAACCAAGATTGAACTCTTTGGCCTGGCACCCTCCCTACATCTGGAGGAAACCTGGCACCCTCCCTACGGAGAAGCATGGTGGTGGCAGCATCATGCTGTGGGGAAGTTTTTCAGCAGCAGGGACTGTGAGACTAGTCAGGATCGAGGGAAAGATGAACAGAGCAAAGTACAGAGAGATCCTTGATGAAAACCTGCTCCATTGATATTGCCTGGAGAGACCTGAACATAGTTGTGCAGCGAAGCTCCCCATCCAACCTGACAGAGCTTGAGATGATCTGCAAAGAAGAATGGGAGAAACTCCCCAAATACATGTGTGCCAAGCTTGCAGCGTCATACCCAAGAAGACTTGAGGCTGTAATCGCTGCCAAAGGTGATTCAACAAAATACGGAATAAAGGGTCTGAATACTTATGTAAATGTGATATTTCAGCTTGTTTTTTTAAAATAGTTTTACCAACATTTCTTAAACCAGTTTTTGCTTTGTCGTTATGGGGTATTGTGTGTAGATTGACGAGGGGAAAAAAACAATTTTATGCATTTTAGAATAAGGCTTTAACGTAACAAAGTAGAAAAAGTCAAGGGGTCTGAATACTTTCCGAATGCACTGTACATTGATTGGTAGGTTACACTATATTTAGATACTTCCACATAATGCCTGTGACACCTTTTGATATTTGTCTCCATACTCACTATGTGTGTTATGGTGTTCTTTGTTCGCATGCGTGAAACGTACAAACATGTCTCACACTCAGTCATGGTTGGTAGAATAAGATCTTGGCACTTAACTTTTAGAAGGTTAGTAGGAAAGTGAATAATTTAAACCACCTAAATATACTCACATTCTCTGAACATTTTGTATTTGAAACTCAAACATTCATTTCCCAACTGCTTTTTCTATAATCCTACAGGCTCTTTATCATTCTCCATACCTTATATTCCAATGCACTCAACATTCATCATGCCCTCCATGGTATTTGGCAGCAGCTATCTGAGAACTCATCTGGTTTAGCAATCAAACTTATCTTATTGCAGAACACATTGTACAACTATATTTAGAGAAAATTGTATTGCAAGGTATGCTGTATGTGTAGGATATGCCATATGTCATTTTTTTAAACCTCCATTCTAGCATACATGACACACACACACACACCTTTCTATCAGCATGCTTTTATTTTGGTTTCTATGCAAAGTATATGATTGACTGTTTCTTTAAGCCTGGTGCTAGTTAATTGAAATGCAAAAACATGAATTCACTGACAGATGGCTAATGAAATAGATATTGACATTTTAAATGAGCTGGCTAGGCTAGTCTGCGATATTGGCTAGCTTGCAATAAATTGGCTAAAAGGTCAACGGAGTTACCTCTTCCATATAATCAAGACAATTTGTATTGCATGCGGCTTGTTTCAAGATGCTGTGTTATTGTAGATAGAAGCAGGTCATTGGCTGCCTTCATCACTAAGGGAATGTACAGGATCTCTGATTGGTTCCAAGTTTAGTAGTATTGATGCATTACTAGCGCAAACACTAAATCTGCAAAAATGTCAAGTTAATTAGTGGGTGATGGTGATTTAGTCAGCTCAGACATATCCAGCGAAGAGAGACCCAGCTCATGAGCTCCGTCAGCAGAAGATTTTAATTTAGAATGGAAAATGTATGTTTATGCAACAAATGTTAGTGCATCGTATTGTATTGTATCGAACTGAATCGCATCGATTCATTTTGTAGTCTAACTGAATCACACCAAATAATTTAAAACTAAAAGTTGAACCGAGCGAGTGTGCTCACATACTCCCTTAAAAGACCTTCGCTTAAAAAAAATTGAAAAAAGCTGCAAAGGTCCATCTTGAGGCGCCATAGCCAGTATGCTTCCTCAAAACAGTCAGAATTAATCTAAGATAATAGAAATCAGTCATTCTGAAGTTTTTGCAGAGGAGATCTTAGTTGCGCAATTTTATAACTAACTAATATGTTTGGTGCAGTATATTTTCATGAAAACGAGTCGTCTATGGGTGAATGACAACAAACACTTCATTGAAGAATCCCTACTGTTGACCAATGCCCCCAATAGACTTCGACTACCAAAATTCGTCTTGCCTCAAATTTTTGGTGCACAAACTGCTGAAAAAACCTGAAGTCCAATGGAAAGTGCTTACTTGGCCCTTCAGTCTCTCTGACTGTCTCTGTGTCATCATGGCAGGAGCCTTGATTTGGTGCAAACAATACCCCCCCCCCCCCCCTGCTCAGCATTACACCATAGGCCAATGGGGTCATTCTATTGTATGGGGTTTCTGTTTGCTGCACTGCCTCGGTATACTGTATGTCACGGTTGGCTGGGTCATGCTGTCACGGTCACGTGCTGCCTTCCTGTGCCACTGCCAGTACAACCCTGCCTGCCGGCAGAGCGAACTGCAACACGGATTGAAAACCTCTCTAATTAACCTAGATTCATCTGGAAAGCAGCAGCCCTTTTTATTCATAGAATTCCTCTCGGCAACTCTTACAATGCACCATCCATTCCACATAGCCTAACAATTTAGGCTAGTACCTTTTACGTTAGTTGGAGTTGTGGTCATTATCCAAGCTCAGTGTCTCAAAGTTAAAGAAATCCAAGCCTTTTCATTCATGTGAGCTTGAATAGTCTTATTTATTTATATATTTATTAAAAAATTGTGGGGCTACTTATTCACACTAAGGGATCATGTGGATCTCAGGTTTTAGTAAGAGTGGGCTACCTCACATGATAACTGTGTTATGTATTCGTTTGACTGTTTTGTCATTCAGTGTCACAGAGGCTTATCTGATTGAAACCCAAGAAACCTGTGTTGGTTTATTGTCTAAGATGTCCTCTCTTCCCCCTCATCTCTTTTTCACAAACAATGATGCGCACACAAAGCAATTAAAGGCCAGCTGGCCTGGGCTTTACACGTACATGCTTCCCTTGGCGTTAGTGTGAGTAATGGGGTAACTGAACACATCTAATGGGATTTTAACTAATTGTTCCTTCTTTATTTGTCTCCTTCCTCCGACTGCAGAAGACTGATTGGGAAGTGGCCGTCAAAAGCATTAACAAGAAGAATCTCTCCAAGTCCCAGATCCTGCTTGGCAAGGAAATTAAAATCCTCAAGGTGAGTAGATTCTAGCCTAATTGCTTCTCACTTATCTTGTAAACATAGAACTGTTAATGTGTCAACAGTACATTAGCCAATGCATCACTAATGTACTTGTTTTCTTCACTACTTTTCCCAGGAACTTCAACATGAAAACATTGTGGCGCTTTACGATGTTCAGGTAAGTCATTATCTTGTTTTCCATTGAAGTAAGACAGAGCTCAGCAGATTGCAGGTAGACTGAGTGTGTTTGGGGTTTTCCGAGTTAGCCTAGCGTCACTAAAGCAGAGTTAGCCTAGCGTCACTAAAGCAGAGTTAGCCTAGCGTCTTTGTTTCATCTAGCCATTCTCATCAACAGTGCTCAATTAGACCTACATGGCTATAAGCAAATTAATTGAGTCATTATAACTAGCAAAATGGGACAGTGCAGGGGCAGGGCAATGCAGCAGCATACAAGCAGAACACTCTCAATTACTAGCTGACCAGTGAGCCAGACAGACACGTTAGAATGGATTGCCAAGCTCCTGAGTAGACCTTTTTTGTTGGTTTGTCCGGTCCATGTGGAGCTGGCTGCAAATGTCCACCGTCGACCGTCCTCAGTGATGTAACAGGGCCACGGGGCAGGGTCGTCCACTTCAAGGTGGGGGACAAAATGGCCGCCACCAAAGGTCACTTCTTAGTCTAGCTCACCATGACCTTACTTCATGGCGACTACTAGACCTGTAGATTTGGTTCAGCATGAAAATCACTGAGAGCCTTCTATAAAAGAACAGGAAACAGCCTTTGAAACACCAGCTCAGCCCTCATCAGTCCATGAGATGTGTGTGGGCTTCATTGTTCACTCCATGGTTAGCAGGTAGCGCTATTAGTCTCTGCGTTCTCTAGCTATAAAAAGCCTTTCCAGTAGGAAAAGAGTGGAGAGACGGAGAGTGAGACGGAGAGGGAGGGGGAGGGAGGGAGAGAAGTGATGATCAAGCAGCGCTGCCCACACGGTGAGGCACTTCCTCTGTTTATGTAAGCTTCCCACCGGGACCCTGCTGCTCTACCCATCCGGCCCTCCTCCCTTCATCCCTCCGTCCGCACCCCTGATGTCATCCCCACTTACAGAGTCAGACGTTTCCGTTATGATAATGTGGTGTGTGATGTATAATGTGTTTGAAAAGTTCCTTATCAATGCTGAACAGACTGGATGAATGGAAGTAGGTTAAACCCACTAATACAGGCACTAGGTGCCAATATCTTTTCATACCCTTTATGATTAAGATTAGGATTGGGGGTCAGGGTGTGTCTTAGTCATTCCCTCTCCTCTCCTCTCCTCTCCTCTCCTCTCCCCCCATTGGCAGGGCTGTACTCTGCCTGGGCCATCTCTCGCCTCTGCAGCTGTCGCCTTTTGGCACACTGGCCGTGGGGCTTAGAGATGCCATCTGAAAGGAAAGAGAGGAGAGACTGCAGCTTTGGCGTTTTAGAGGGAGACGAAGATAGCGTTGCAGTGTTATTGATGGATGTTAGGCCTCCGAGCGTCCTCTCTTTCTAGGCTTTCTTTTCACTCTGTATCTTTCTATCGCACTCTCTCATTTCTCTTCTTTGTTTCTTCCCACGGTCTTTGTTTCTTTAGTCCTCTCTCTCTCTCTTTCCCTCCCTCCCTCTGCAGTCCCCATGTACAGTATTGTGGCCTTTCTGTCTGTCTGGTGTAATGTTGTTTATTCCCTTCTCCTAACTATAATGAAGAAGAGTGGGTGACTGCTGGGTTCTGTCCTGGCCTTGTGGCTGCTGGCTTCTGTACCGGCCTTGTGGGTGACTGCTGGGTTCTGTCCTGGCCTTGTGGCTGCTGGGTTCTGTCCCGGCCTTGTGGGTGACTGCTGGGTTCTGTCCCGGCCTTGTGGGTGACTGCTGGGTTCTGTCCCGGCCTTGTGGCTGCTGGGTTCTGTCCCGGCCTTGTGGCTGCTGGGTTCTGTCCCGGCCTTGTGGCTGCTGGGTTCTGTCCCGGCCTTGTGGCTGCTGGCTTCTGTCCCGGCCTTGTGGCTGCTGGCTTCTGTACCGGCCTTGTGGCTGCTGGCTTCTGTACCGGCCTTGTGGCTGCTGGCTTCCTCTCTCCCTGTCTTTCTACTCACTTTCTCCTCTCTCCACTTTCTCTTTCTAGCCATTCAATTCAAGGGCTTTATTGGCATGGGAAACATACAGTATGTTAACATTGGCAAAGCAAGTGAAGTAGATAGTAAACAATAAAAATTAACAGTAAACATTACACTCACCCATTCTCTCAACTTTCCCTCTCTCTCTTTCTCTATCCATTCTCTCAACTTTCTCTTTCTTCTCTCTCTCTCTATCCATTCTCTCAACTTTCTTTCTTTTTCTCGCGCTCTCTCTCTCCCTTGTTTTTATTTCTCTCCATGTCTCTCTCTAGCCATACTCTCTCTCTGCTCTCTGCGGGCCTCTGCCCAGTCTCTTCAGCTGTTCTGGTTTGCACCACGTGCTCTGTGTCACTTAGTTTACCCAGAGAGCTGTAAATGACAGGGCTTGTGCAATAACCACCAGACAGAGTTACGGAAGTGTCCTGACAGGGTCTCCCCTCTCCCTTTGACTGACAAGGAAATAGGTTGCTATTGTCAACTAGAGCTGGCTAGGTCACTGTTGTGATACTAATGCCTAAGATAAGTTTGCCTTATTTCAGTTTGTAACAAAACAAGCACTCAATATAGCTAAGTATTATATAAAACACTTTAAAATATATTTTCAATAACTACAAATATTGTATTTTTTAGCTGTTTTGAAGATGGTGTACAAAAACTGATATTGTAGCTTAGTAAGGCCTGGCGCAGGGGATAGGCAGCTAGATGCAGCCGCGGGGAGACTGAATATAATTAGAATAATTTGTACACTGCAAATTGACCACAACTAAGCCCAAAAAGAGATTATATTTTAAAATGACAATCATTTCGTACCTTGATTAAATTGCTAACAATTTTTTGAACAGATTTTCCAAAATGCGGAATTCCTGGTGATTCTAGACTTTTTTTAAAAATAAACAAGACCCCTGGCCTAGCATTGGATTCAGATATAGGCCTAGATATTAGCCTATCCTTACTCCTACTCTTCAATCTCAGTTGAGGGGGAGGCCCACTGGTGATTATCGATGCCAAACCGCTGAAAGGCCAATTAAGCAAGTATGGTCTGTTTACAGTCAACGGTCATTAGCTGAGGGTAGGAGCACTGTCGCTGGGTGTTTGTAGCAGTGTGAGGTGGTGCCTTGTTAGAGAACGCTGCTGGGGAACAATGACCTTTCAAAGGCCCGCTGCATGGTGAGGGCTCCTTTTTAGATGTGGGCAAAACATAAAGCCTAGCCTATAGACGCACACATCACAGACGTTGTGATATCAATCATTCATGTGTAGTATACAGTACACACTCGGAGGGCTATACATAGAGACCTCCTCTCATACACACACACAGCATGCACACTCAAACTAATTAATCTGTCATGGCTCAACACACGCATCAATCACTAGTGTACACACACACACACACACACACACACACACACATAAGCGCACACACACACTCACAACTATTATATCAATCACACACACATATGCACTCTCACATAATCACACGGTGGCTATTCCTGGTCTTCTGGCCTACACCACTGTGTGCTAATTCCACAGTGACATATTGAATGTGGTCTCGAACCAAGCATTGAGTAGTTTCACACATATTCTTTGGGAACACGTGCGTGTGAGCTTTCTGACTGTTTCTACATTCTTCTGCACGTATTGCCAGTCGCTTTGGAAACGAAACCAACGACTCAATATACAGTGCATTCGGAAAGTATTCAGACCCCTTTACATTTTGTTACGTTACAGCCTTATTCTAAAATAGATTGGACATCACAGCCTTTGCTTATTCCTAAAAATATATATACAGTGCATTCGGAAAGCATTCAAACCCCTGATTCATCAATCTACACACAATACCCCATAATGACAAAGCTAAACTGTTTTTTATAAATTGTTGCTAATTTCTTAAAAATAAAAACAGAAATACCTTATTTACATAAGTATTCAGACCCTTTGCCATCGAAATTGAGCTCAGGTGCAATCACACAACCTCAACCCAATTGAGCTGGTTTGGGATGTGTTGGATCGCAGAATGAAGGAAAAGCAGCCAACAAGTGCTTAGCACATGTGGGAACTCCTTCAAGACTGTTGGAAAAGCATTCCAGGTGACTACCTCATGAAGCTGGTTGAGAGAATGCAAAGCTGTCATCAAGGCAAAGGGTTGGCTCAACATTTCTTTTAACACTTTTTTTGGTTACATGATTCCATATTTGTTATTTCATAGTTTTGATGTATTCACTTATTCTACAATGTAGAAAATAGTAAAAATAAAGAAAAAGCCTTGAATGAGAAGGTATTTTCAAACTTTTGCCCAGTACTGTATATCATAATAACAGGCCTGCACTACACTAGCTAGGCTACGTCTGTCCCTGCACTTATTTATGGAGCTGTTAGCGTTAAGCGGGAGAGGGAGGCAACAGTGTGCTGCAGAGAACAGTAATCGCAGGGTAGAATGTTTCTCTCTCTCACTCTCTCTCTCTGCAGGCTGACACAGCCCACCCTGTACTGTACAGCATAGCTCGGTACATCCTCGCTATTTCATTAAAGGTTTACTGCAGAGAGTGAGAGAGAGAGTGTGAGAAAGAAAGAGCGAGTGTGTAAGGGGTAGACCAGAATTCCATAAGGCATTTTAATGGATTCGAGACACATTATTTTTCCATCTTAAATTGGCATCTATGACACTAAACTGATAAACAGCCCCCACTGATTCACCAGACGTGAAAGTGGAGAGGGCGAGATTGACAGATAAGAGCCAAGTAAAATAGAAGGAAGAGAGGGAGACTGAGGGAGGGAGGAAAGGAGGTAGGATGCGAGTTTGTTTACGAAGTTAGTTGTCTGAGGCAGTCCCGTGGTGGAAGCTTTCAAAACAAAACCTGAACTTCATCTGAACTCTGGTAGAACACTGTGTCCTTGCATCAGAGAGAGAGAGAGAGAGAGTGTGTGTGTGTTGAAAGAAGGGGAGGGGGACTGACTTGATAAAAGAAAGGGTGGGCAGTAGAACTTGTTCTTGGCACACATGTGAGATTTCAGGAATCCTGTCGGTTTTCCTAGAAAACGAACTGCCTGGCCCTCAATGCATTCAATCCTCAGGCTTTTCTTTACACCGCATTAAACGGGTTTGAACAAAAACCCAGTGTAATCTCCATACTGTAGCAGTTAGCACACAGGAGGATTGTGGCACTTTAATTGGGAGAACGGGCTTGTGGTAATGACTGGAGCATAGTAAATGGAATGGTATCAAATACAGCGCATTCAGAAAGTATTCAGACCCCTTGCCTTTTTCCACATTTTGTTATGTTACAGCATTATTCTAAAATGGATTAAATAAAACATTTTCCTCATCTATCTAAAGACAACACCCCATAATTACAAAGCGAAAACAGGTTTTTAGACATTTTTGCAAATTATTTACTTATTTACATAAGTGTTCAGACCCTTTGCTATGAGACTCAAAATTGAGCTCAGGTGCATCCTGTTTCCATTCATCATCCTTGAGATGTTTCTACAACTTGATTGGAGTCCACCTGTGGTAAATTCAATTGACTGGACATGATTTGGAAAGGCACATACCTGTCTATATAAGGTCCCACAGTTGACAGTGCATGTCTGAGCAAAAACCAAGCCATGAGGTGGAAGGAGTTGTCCGTAGAGCTCTGAGACAGATTGTGATCCTTGCATGAGGTGATGGCAGCGGATGAATGGCACGACAATGGGCCTCAGGATCTTGTCACGGTATCTCTGTGCATTCAATTTGCCATCGATAAAATGTCCGTAGGTTATGCCTGCCTCTGTTTACAACGTTTACATCAGCAAACTGCTCGCCCACACGATGCCATACATGTGGCCTGCAGTTGAGAGGCCGGTTGGACGTACTGCCAAATTCTCTAAAACAACATTGGAGGTGGCTTATGGCAGACAAATGAACATTCATTTCTCTGGCAACAGCTCTGGGGGACATTCCTGCAGTCAGCCTGCTAATGGATGCTCCCTCAACTTGAGACATCTTGTGGCATTGTGTTGTGTGATGAAACTGCACATTTTAGAGTGGCCTTTTATTGTACCCAGCACAAGGTGCACCTGTGTAATGATCACGCTGTTTAATCAGCTTCTTGATATGCCACACCTGTCAGGTGGATGGTACGTTTTTGAGAAGTAAGCATTTTTGTGCGCATGACATATGGGACCAACAATTTACATGTTGCGTTTTTATTTTTGTTCAATGTAAATCCTTCCTCCTTTGTTAAGGAGCAGGCATAGGTTTTTATCTTCATCATGATACCAATAGAAAATAATAGCAATCCTATTTTCAAAAGCATGCGAGTCTGGTGTTCATATTTCACAACATATGCAGGCTTTCGGAGTTGCCTATACGCGATTGAGCGAAAATAATAGGCCTACTCTTGATTTAGGCTACATTACTGCACGCTAAATGTTTCTGGTCAGTGATAGATGAGCAAACGAATAGATTGGTTTTACCACCTCCACTTACAGTATTTGCCCAGACAGAAACCAAGTAGCCTATACAGACGGAGATTCAGTAAAACAAAATCCCATTGATTGATTATCAGACCAGCGAAGTCGCAGGCTTTTGGTCAGGAGTAGGACTACTAAGCGTTACTAAGGTTACTAAGCGATCGCGAGTGAAGAGCAAGATAATCCACTTGTTAAAACACATAACTTGCTAAATGTTCTGATAAGTGAACCAACTAGACAACATGTGCATGAGCAGCACTCACATCAACTTAGCCTACATTCCCCCAGCCTAATTGTAGCCTAATCAATATCCAAACAGAGATTCAGTGAAAACAAAACTCTGGCATAGATTGATTTAACTCGATAAGCCCCGACGCTTGCAAGAGTTTAAGAGCTTATAGTTTAAGAGCGTAATGTGTGCCAATGCCGCCTCCGCATTACGGCTATGTTTCGTACTAAACCATAGGCAGAACTTTTATCAAAATAATTGTTTATTTTATTTTATCCTTTATTTTACCAGATAAGTTGACTGAGAACACATTCTCATTTACAGCAACTAGGTTGTTTTGGCGTAAATACAATTTTAGATTTTTTTGATACTGGCAGTACCTTACATATATAAAGAAAAGGCAGAAAGATTATGGTAAAGTATAATAGTGTATTTCTTAGAAAAGCTTGGTAGCTTGTGTGGTTTGTTCCCCCTCGAGGGAGGAAAGATGAATAGCTTTGTGTTTTATTTGACACACAATACACACACACACGCATATTTGGTTATAGGATTATAACTTTCTTATGTACCAAGCAAGGAGTAAGTGTTATGCTAGAGGCATCTAATTTCATTATGCTTTTCTGAAAACAACAACAACAGTCAATATATTCCTGACATTCTTTGTCTGGGCCGAAGTAGTAGAAGGATGCCTCTTGTTAGTTGGCCTAATTTCTGGACACTCTTGACCTAAACGGTGATCTCATAGAGGGACAGTGCCAGGTTGTCTCTGATGTGATACCTTTGCAAGACATTAGGTTCTCCCATAGGGACAGCCTGTGCCCTTCCACTGCAAATAGATAACACCAACAGGTCCGCAACGTAGAGTGCCTGGACACAGCCCTTAGCCGTGGTATATCAGACCGTATACCACGGGTATGACAAAACATAGCGTTTTACTACTTTAATTACGTTTTGTAACCAGTTTTATAATAGCAATAAGGCACCTCAGGGGTTTGTTATATATGGCCAATATAACACGGCTAAGGGCTGTGTCCAGGCACTCCGCGTTGTGTCTTGCATAAGAACAGCCCTGAGCCGTGGTATATTGGCCATATACCACACCCCCTTTTGCCTTATTGCTAAATGAATCACCACCGTGTCTCTCATATTGTGTGACACAGCTATGTATCTAGTGTGCAGTAATATTAGACTAGGCTAGATTCTTGTTTCTCAGAATGCTAAGGGTTACTCTGAACAGATGTGTGCCGGGTGGATTTCCAGTCCACATATGGAACCCCTATTCTCTAATGTCCTCAGCAATTTTAAACTGAGCCCAGCCGGCCCCCTCCCGTCCACTCTCTTCTCGCTCTGCTACCATCCCCACCCCCCCTCATTCTTATGTAGCCTAGGACTCATGGAGTCAACCGTGTGATGCAACAAGCAGGACAGACATACTGAGAATACGTTGTTGTTTTGACCCGGCTCTAGAGTTGTGTTGGCAATCTGAACATTTCTGTGAGGTGGAGGGCTGAAGCGGTGGAAAATGGTTTGGGGATGTTTTGAGTTTCCCTCCTCAAGACAACATTTCTTTGAGCTTGTGTAGTACTGTTCCTTCTAGTGTTTTCTGACTAGTATGAAGTCGATAAAAGCTTGTTTGTGGCATAACTCTGACTTGATCGCCTCGTGAGTGGATGGGAATAGGATTGTGAAATGCTTTTATAAGTGGAATATGACGGCCTGTGTTTGAGGGGCTGCTGATGTTTTGGTGTATTCCTTTGAGGAAGGTGGTTTATGAAGAATAACCCTGTTGACAGTTGGTCTTGTGTGTCTGTGTCCAAGGTCCATCAATTCTTTAACAGATAGTGTTTTGTGTGACAGTACATTCTGACTCATTGGGTGTCTCCTCTCTTGTGGTAAACGTGTTGATAACAACCGCTGTAACCAACCACTGCCTTAGAAAATACTGTGTCACTTAGTCTAAATTTGGACCACAGAAGAGGTTTTGGACTCTTGTAGGTTAGATTTTTATGGTGGCATAGACAGTTAATTGTCAACTGGAGGTTAATGTGGGTGAGGCTGTCCTGTATCAGTTACCCTCCCCCTCAAGGACAGTGTCCAGCCTGGCCAACTCCCTTCTTTCCTATGCTCCCAGTCCCCAGTATATAAGCTGAAAACAGCTTATCTAATCTTCCGCAGGCCAAGACCAGCCACCACACACGCACACACACACCGACCAGAGCGGATAACGACGATGATGGTGGTTGTGGGGCCTCCCTACGCCTCCCCTCCCCCATTGCCACAACCCAACAGCAGCATCCTAGAATCCCATTATCCTAGTATCCACAGCTACGAGTCAATGAGATTGGCCAGGGAGGAGGGGCCCCAGCCAATAAGCCTGGTGCAGGCTGACCGGTCAGCTGATAGAAAGGAAGTGAAGTGGAATTAATGGGTGGCTGATTTGCAGAGCCAATGCAGTGGTGGTTTCTGTCTGAGAGACCATTAGAACCAGATAGTAATGCAGTCAAGTAACTGACTAGTATGGCTGTTGGTAGTCAAGGAATTTATTTTCTGAGATGCATTGATTTGTTAGTACGGTACACAGAAAATAATGCCATAAAATGTATTTGAACTCATACGCTCTTTAGAAAGGAAAGAAGCCTTTTATGTGGCAGACTATTTCCGTCATACCTAGAATCAGTTATGGAAATTGGTGTTGCCTGGTCATGTCACACGGTCACAAGAAACACTGCTGGATCTAATCATAGATAGCCTACTTAGAATGGCACCTGAAGGGATTGGAACATTTGTGGCTGTTGATGAGAACTTGATGCACACGCCAAGATGCTTTGTCTGCCATATGCTGCAGTAGCCTCAACCTGACACCACACACACAAACACTCCCCCAAATACATGTTAGCTTGCTTGCTTAACCTGGAGGCCTGCTTGTGTTACTTGGCTCCTGTCCAGCATCTTCTTAGCTCCTGCATCACCGTGTTGACAAGGTGACTTCTATATCTGTCACATTCTCTTGAACCCAAGACCCCGAACACATCTCTCACTCTCTCTCACACACACACACACACACACACACACCTCAGCACACCCCAACAACCTCCACTTGGCCCTGTTGTGTAATGAACGCCATTCCTCTCCGCTCAAAAATGTAGACTGTAGCGCGACACCGTTTGGAGGTGAGGGCTTCACTAAGGATCTTAACCCCATGTCAGTCGCACAGTAAGAGATTGAGGATGAGGGTGTCTGTAGATTGTACTGTACGGATCCAATCCAGATCAGTTATGCTATGGGCTTCAGTTCACGCTGGGTGGCAAAGGAATCCAATTCTCTGTACTGTACACACACGATCCATCTATACAGTATGTGTAGGCTATGTCTGTTTGACGATGCTGCTCCTCTATGTTGTGGATGTGGCCGGCGTTGTGAGAGGGATGATCACTCTAACCCATGTCACTTCTTTCCTCTCTTCCAGGAAACTCCCAACTCTGTGTTCCTGGTCATGGAGGTAGGTGGAGTGTCACACTGTCAGCATGCAACCTCTTCTACCGAGCTGCCTGTAGGCTGCCACGGTCTCTGTCTTTGTGTTGATAACTTTCCCCTCTCTCAATTCAAGAGGCTTTATTGGCATGGGAAACCATATGTTAAGACCGCCAAAGCAACAGACTGTCTGTCTCTGCTTAATTATCCTACCCGCCCCCTCCCACCATGCTCGTTCTCACTCCACGTTCCCATGGTTATTTCCTTAGTCCTATAAGAGGCTGCAAACCCAGTGGCTCCTGTCCTCACTTTGCCTCTCCTCTTCTCCCCCCCCCCCCCCCCCCCCCTCATTGCTCAAGACCCAAAAATTCCACAAACCACCTATTTTTTTGTATATATTTATAAAACATTTCTAACCTTTTATTTAACTAGGCAAGTCAGTTAAGAACAAATTCTTATTTACATTGACGGCCTTCCAAAAGACAAAAGGCCTCCTGCTGTGACGGGGGATTAAAAATGCCTTATGCCTGAAGGAAAAAAAACAAACTGTATGCCACCTTAAGTAGCCCTCTAAAACGATACCTGTACACCCCCACCCCGATGTCGAGGAATCCTGTTATCCAAGAGCAAAAATGTGTTTGTTTGCCTTTTATATTTAGCCCAGCAATACTTATTCTGCCCCTTCTAATATTCTAGCTGTTGTTAAGCTAACTGTCTGTGCAAAGTGTCATGGGACCCTGGTACCTGTTACCTTAGCCTGCCTGGGGGTGTTCTAGCTTGTTGTTGTAGACAGGGTTGTTGTTCTGAGAGCCACACTGACACTAAGGAGGCGGGGTCTCCTGGCACAGGAGAAGAAACGGGCATAAATCTGTCTTTGTTCCAAGTCTTTGAGCATTGTTCAACCTTGGTCTTATAGCTAGCAGGCTGCTTAATCAATGCTATGCCACTACCAGAGAGATGAGCATAGATAGCATCGACACTAAGCTAGCATGGATGCTAATCCGGCTGGTGTTTGCCAGACTCTGCTAGTTTTGCTTAATAAGAAAGGCTTGTCTTATTCAAAGGTTAAAGGAGGGATCAGATGAATTATTACTTATTAAGCAGCCCATAACCTTACAGCAATCAATGTGGGGACCCCCATAAGAGTGAAACAACATGGTGTGGTAATGAACTAAACTGGAGTCAGATCCTACCGGTCACTGTGATAAGGCAGAAGCTCTTTAAGGCCAGATCAAACCAATGCTTTGATCAGATGAAGCTCTGGTAACCAACAGGATTTAAGAACTGGAAAATGATGGACAGACCAAGGGTAGATGCTAGCATAAATTAGCCTACCACTTAGCTGACCTTTCTCCCCTGCTCCCTCACACCTTTTCACTAACTTTCTCTCTCTCTCTCTCTCACTATCTCTCTCTCTCTTTCTCTCTCTCACACTAACTCTCTCTCTTGCTCTCTCACTAACTATCTCTATCTCTCTCTCTCTCACACACTAACTCTCTCTCACTAACTCTCTCTGTCTTTCTTGGACTATTCTCCCACACACACTCTCCTTCCCTCTCTCTGTGTTGAGTAATGCCAGGATTAACAGATACTGTCAGTACTGATAACAGCACAGCCATTCATCAGATTAATTGATGAGACCCATCGTTATCTGGGCTTTGTGGTCACACACAACACACACATGTACACACACACACACAACACACACATGTACACACACACAGCTTGATACTGTTAATCCGTGTTGTTCTTACACAGCCCCCTAATAGAATGGTTTTGCTTGTCTTGTTCCTCCCCACAGTACTGCAACGGTGGCGATCTGGCTGACTATCTGCAAGGTAAGCATCACACTAATCTCAACACACACACTGGGTATTATTCATCAAAACAAAGTCACTAGCGGTGGAGAGAAGTGTGGGTTCTTTTGTGTGCATCTCTATCTGCCTTTTCTGTGTGTGTGTTCCAAATGCAAGGGAGTGCTGTGTGTAGGAGCCCCCACAGTGATATGACACAATGGGTTCCTTCTTTAGCACCGAGGTCAGCACAGCTCTGACGCCAGTCTAGAAATGGGCCGTCTCAAAGGTCACTCATCTCTCATAATGCTTCCCAAGAAAGCACCAAGCACTGAATGTCTTAATACGATACTGCTTGTGGAGGTCTACACGGGATATCATTGACTTTATTGATATAGCAGTGAATTGCATAACACACACACCTGTCTCCCTGTTGATATGGATCCTATTTGCATATGTATGTCAATGTCAACAGCACGTAGTTGTGTGTTAATACCAGCAGAGCTACAGTTGAGAAACAGAGAAATAGGTCATCATGAAATGGACACCATAAGAAGAGGTCAATTCTGCCCTACCAAAGCAAAAAGGCAGTAACTGCACATTTGGTCGAAAATGAGTTTGTAATGTTTGCTACATTAAATACATGCTTAATCATGTGAACAAGTATCCTGCCTCTATTGTGTTTTGGAGAAAATTTGGGTCATGTTAGCAGTAACTGCATAAAGTTACTGTGAAACCAAGGTAAATAAAAGCAATTTTTCTCAGTTCCTTGCTATGAGCATTTACTGCCTTTTTGCTTGGTAGGGCAGAATTGGGAGTCTTAAGAGGCACTTAGGAACAGAATGTCCTAGTGCACCAGGTTTAGTGTAGATACTGTGTTATGGACTCTGGTCCTCATGTTGTGTTCTGATTTCACTTGTTATCAGTGGATTTTATTTTTATATATATATATTTTATTATGTTGTATAGGGGCACGCATTCACGTCACCTCAGGGCATGGTACCGTGTCTGTACCTCTCTCTTCTAGCGTGCACGCACAGTCTCACTCTCCCCCTTTCTGTCGCCCTCTCTCTCTTTACTGTTCTCTCCCTCTCTATTTTATACCCTTGTATAATAGCACCATAAAGCCATGTTATGTTATTTCACTAATTGCACATTTTTGCTGTGTTAGAAGAAGTTGCTACTGTTGCACTTTAGAGAGTGTTGTTAAAGTCCCTGATCTAATGTGTGTAAGCACGGTCAGATTGAAATAAGATCTGTTGTGACCATAATGGTTTGGTTTACCCAGGAATCCTCTTACCTAACAGCTCACTGGATTAGCTAATGTTGTTGTTTCACTGCAACCATTACAAGCAGGGACCAGGCATACTCCACTGCCCGACCTCTTATGCTAGCTAACATTCACTGTTAATACTTTTATTACTTAAGTAATGTTCAAACAATTACTACCCTAATCAGTTGTGCTTGCATAAAATATGTAGACTACTTGCAGAATAAGCATTTTGTGCATGTTGCTTCCCCTTGGATTCAGGGTGCAGTTGTGGTGACAGAGCTCTCCCAATGCATCCTGATGTAGACGTGTTAATGCATTTCTCTCATTGATATCGGTGCATCGCAATCACTTAAATGCAGGTGCGAAAACGGTGTGCTTCCATGCAGACGCCTACGAGCGTCGGGTAGGCTGTTTGGAGTGTTTATCTGACAGGAGAAAAAATGCAAAGTTGTGCCTCTGCTTAAATGTAAGCTGAGGCAATCGGTCATTAAGGGAGATGGAGTTATTGAGTGTGTTTAGCTGCTGGCAAATGTTTTGTATGAGTTCCATGTGGCTCAGTTGGTTGAGCATGGGGCTTGCAACGTCAGAGATGTGGGCTTCGTTTCCCACGGGGGAAAAGTATGAAAATGTATGCACTCACTACTGTAACGCTTGGAACACACCGACTGTGTATTGCGCAAAATGGTATGCAGCATCATCTAGATAAGTGTGCAACAAAAGTTCAACAATCACCTTCTGCTACCATTTCTGCCAACCCGTTAACGCATACAGTTTGACGCATACGTTCGATAAATCCAACGTATGCACCACACAGAACGCACTGCAACTGCCAACCGCAACGCAATGCTGCGAGGTAAACGCAGCGTTCCATTGGAAATGAATGTACTTCTGGTGTAGCAAAACGCAATGACTGAGTCTGTGTGTTCGAAGCGTTAGTCACTCTGTATAAGAGCGTCTGCTAAATTACTAAAATGTAAATCTAAAAATGTAAATGCATGTTAATGACAAGTGTGGTTGAAATGTTAGTGTGTAAAATTGTTGTAAAAAGTTGTCTCTGTTGCCTCTAGACTAGTGCATAGTGGGTGGGTAATTTCCTTTATAGAGAATTCAGTGCAGTATGGGTAATGTTGTTTTGTATAGATAAAATATACTAGATAGATAGATAGATAGATAGATAGATAGGTACTTTATTGCTCCCCCGGGGGGGAAATTTCATTGTCAAGCAGCTACAACAAAACACAGGGCAGGTGCAAAATGCCACAACGAAAAGTACACAAAAGACAGATACACGGTACATGATACATAGAGCGGCAGTATGAAAAAGTATAGAAATACAAGATATCTGGAGTGCAAAAAAAAAAAGCTATAAAAGGACATTGCATAGTATGAGTGGTTGGCTGAATATGTACACTATACATTGGTGGATGTTGGATGGTTAACTATACTATACAGGTCGATGGCAGAGAAATACTTCAGTAGCTAAAAATGCGTATGATATGAGCGAGGGTAATAATAGTTTACTTAATAGACAGACTGGGTAAATGAACAGGTAAGTGAAAAGTTTGCATGGTTAAATTAGTTAAATTAGCTGTACAGTTAGGTATACAGTTATATTTACAGATAAGTGAATACTTGCATGTTTACACAAACTGTACAGGTAAATGACAGGAAGAGATACTTTAATAGCTAAATGTGTGTATGATATCATTTGGGCTAATAATAGTAATTCCCTTAAAATACAGTCCTTAGTGCGCAGGGTTTAATTACAGACAACTGCATGTATTGCACATTTGATATACTAAAAGCAATGAGAAAAGGTGCAACTGGCAGGATACTAATATGCATTCCTGAGTTAATGCCTACGTAAGTTATGTCCAATAATGACTTACAATATTGCATGTGATATGATATAACAACTGTACATGAGTATGTATATACAGACCTGTATGAATACATAGGTCCTGAGTGGATGAGTGCTGACGGACCAGAGTTACTCACGGATGGATGCATAATTGTTAAACTAGGTCCTAGCACCCCAACAGTTCCAGATCTATGTTGCCGACGGCACGGCACCCCGGTGAGGCATTATATAGTCTCATAGCCGCCGGCAGGAAGGACCTCCTGTAGCGCTCTCTGGCACACCGTGGTGGGATCAGTCTGTGACTGAAAGTGCTCCTCTGCGTCATAACCATAGTGTGCAGAGGGTGGGTGACGTTGTCCATGATGGCCAGCAGTTTGGCCAGGATCCGTCTCTCCGCCACCTCCTCTAGGGTGTCAAGGCTCATCCCCAGGACAGAGCTAGCCTTCCTGATCAGCTTATTTACCCGAGAAGCATCACCGGCTTTGATGTTTGCTCCCCAGCACACCACTGCAAAAAAGATGGCACTGGCCACCACAGACTGGTAGAAGGTATGCAGTAGTTTACTGCACACGTTAAAGGACCTGAGCCTCCTCAGAAAGTAGAGTCGGCTCTGGCCCTTTTTGTACAGGGCCCCGGTGTTACCAGCCCATTCCAGTCTGTTGTCCATATGGACACCCAGGAACTTGTATGACTCAACCATTTCCACATCCGTCCCCTTTATAGGGACTGCAGTCAGTTGTGCCTTGGTTCTCCTGAAGTCCACCACCATCTCCTTAGTTTTGCTGATGTTGAGCTGAAGGTGGTTCTGCTCACACCACAACACAAAGTCACTGATTGTGCTCCTGTACTCCTCCTCCTGCCCACCCCTGATGCACCCTACAATAGCAGAGTCATCCGAGAACTTCTGTAGGTGGCATGTCTCAGAGTTATATCTGATGTCTGAGGTGTAGAGGGTGAACAGGAAGGGGGACAGGACCGTACCCTGGGGGGCCCCTGTGTTGCTAACAGCCCGTTCTGACACACAGCTCTGTAGTCGCACAAATTGTGGCCTACCGGTCAGGTAGTCCGTGACCCAGGAGACTAAGGGTGCTTCCACTTTCATCCTCCTCATCTTCTCACCCAGTAGCAGGGGCTGAATGGTATTGAAGGCACTGGAGAAGTCAAAAAACATGACCCTCACAGTGCAACCTGCGTTGTCCAGGTGAGAGTAGGCCCTCTGCAGAAGGTAGATGATTGCATCATCCACCCCGATTTTGCGCTGGTATGCAAACTGCAGGGGGTCCATTGATGAACACACCAGGGGTCTGAGGTGAGCGAGGACTAACCTTTCCAGGGTCTTCATGATGTGGGATGTTAGCGCTACAGGTCTGAAGTCATTCAGGACAGTGGGGTGTGCCTTCTTGGGCACTGGGACGAGGCAGGATGTTTTCCACAGCACAGGGACCCTTTCTAGGCTCAGGCTAAGGTTGAAAAGACGCTGGAGTATTCCACACAGTTGGTCAGCACAGACCCTCAGCACCCTTGGGCTGATGCCATCAGGGCCCGCCGCTTTCCACTGGTGTAGTCTCTCCAGCTCTCTCTTCACTTGGTTGGTGGTGAAAGCCAGCCCAGGTGGGGAGGTGGGGGGAAGGGGGGTGTTGAGGATCAGTCCAGGGGGGGCAGGGGCAGAGGTGGGGTCACTGATTGTCTCAGCAGAGGTGCTGTGAGCAAAGTGGGGGTGGGATAGCCGTGTTGGTGTAGTAGCCTTTTACCACTACATCCCTGGTCATCATACATTATGTGCCAATAAATTGATACTGTATGAAGGATTGTGGGTAATGCAGTTTTTCTCTGCTCTCCCTAGCCAAGGGGACACTGAGAGAAGACACTCTGAGGGTGTTCCTCCAGCAGATAGCAGCAGCCATGAGGATCCTCAACAGTAAAGGCATCATCCACCGAGACCTGAAACCACAGAACATCCTGCTGTCGTACACGAGCCGCAAGAGATCCAGCATCAACGGCATTCGCATCAAAATAGGTGACTGACCAACCCAGCCCCTCAAACACAACACACACACACTCAGCTAAAACTAAGCTAAACCTTTAAAAAGAGAACTATCCCTTTAATTCTGTATATAGTGTTCTTTCTGTATATACACAACATCAAGGTTTATATGTTATAAACACTGTCTATACTCTATATATAGAGATGTTTATATGATATAAATGCTGTTTATACTCTATATATAGAGATGGCCTATCTATGAACTGTTAGCCATCATATGATTTGTCACACAAGTGTCATGTATCAAGATGCACCACAATGATAGCTAGCTAAGGTCATGGTTAGTTGTTTTGAACCCCACAGCTATATTTAGTTTGCTACAGTGCTATTCCCAGAAGGTGTGGTGACTCATGTTGTGTGTAGAGTACCCAATTGTCTAGTGTCTGACAGGCTTGGGAATAGGAGTCGTGACACTCCGACACTAGTCGTTATTAATAAGACAGACAGACTGACAGCCTTCTCTCTTTCAGCTGATTTTGGCTTCGCACGATACCTCCAGAGCAACATGATGGCTGCCACACTGTGTGGCTCCCCCATGTACATGGTGAGTGGGTGCGGGTGGGTGTGCGTGTGAGGGTGTGTTTTTAGTGAATGTTGTGTGTGTAAGGGTGTCGTGTCTGCAGTCTCTTGTTCTCCTGTGACAACAGCTCCGCTTACTCAGCACCCTGCAACTGGAAGGGTCCTTTCAGAGTATGACCGCTAACCTCTGTCCTTTAACCAGGCCCCGGAAGTGATCATGTCTCAGAACTATGACGCCAAGGCAGACCTGTGGAGCATTGGGACGGTCGTCTACCAGTGTCTCGTAGGGAAGCCGCCTTTCCAGGTAGGATGGAGAGAGTGGATATGGAGCAACATTCTTCCTCACACAAAGCAGAATTAAACTGTGAGAAAAAAATTCCATATGCCTCTGCAAGAGAAAAATGTCACCCATGGTGTTTGTTTATAGAAACCCCCTGTCACTCTGTTCTCTCAATCTCTCATTCGCTCTCGCTCTCTCTTTCTGTTTCTAGGCCAACAGTCCCCAGGACCTGAGGATGTTCTATGAGAAGAACAAGTCGCTGCTGCCCATGTAGGTGATAGGATTTATAATAGGATGAACTATCTCGTCGAGGCCTTTTGGACTAAAAAGTTGTTTTTAACTAGAACGTATGTCTGTGCCTCTATTACCCAGCATCCCGAGGGAGACGTCTCCTCCCCTTAGCAACCTGTTGCTAGGCCTGCTGCAGAGGAACCAGAAGGACAGGATGGACTTCAGTCAGTTCTGACGTCACTTCCCTTCTAGAAAGACAATTATTTACAACATAATGTTTATCCATAAATTTTACTTCTCTAACCTTCACACTTCTGTCTTGTTTTTTTCTGCTACAGATGCATTTTTCAGCCATCCTTTCTTAGATCCAGCGTCTGCCATCAAAAAATGTGAGTAGATAGATGAGAACTTCCTTCATCAATAACAGGGAAATACATGTTGTGGTATCAGAGCTGTATTGTGAGATGTTGAAAGCACTTAGGTCTTGTGTGAAAACGTGTATTTGTATGTTTTTTTCTCCAGCATGTCCTGTTCCAGTACCCACCTACCCTAGCGCTGTGACCGACATCACCTGTGGCAGCTCACCCTCTGTTCGCTACAACTCTCCTCCCGTAAGTTCATCCTGACTGCCTATACACCTCATAGTTACTATTCACACCTCAAGGCATGGCACCACACCTCAACACTGAGCACTGAAGAATGCAGACTTTGTACAGTAGCTCAGTGGAAAAACAGGGAGGTCTCCTCTGTTCTCTGTGATTGCGTTATCCTGTGAGTCTACATAGCCATGTCTGGCTCTAATTGAATTGAACATCCCAAGCCCTCTCTCTCACTGAGATGTAATCCTCTCGCTTTCTTTCTCTTGGCCTATCCTCCTAACACACACACACCCCACCTTCCCGTCTCCAGTCTCTCCCAGACATGCAGACGTTACCTGAGGACTGTCTGTCGTCGCCCCCCCCGGGCCCTCCCAACTACCTGCAGCTGTCTAAGGAGTCTGGAGGAAGCACCAGCAGCAAGAACTCCTCCAGCGACACGGATGACTTTGTCCTGGTGCCACACCTCTCCATAGAGTCTTGTGAGTCTGCAGGAACACAGACACACACACACTAACACTGGACACTTGCTACTCCTTATAACACCATTTAGGCCTACTGGCAGCACTACATATACAATGAGCACCTACTTACACTCCTCTTACACTAAGCACCTGCTATAAAACACACACTGAGCACCTACTCACACAGACAGTTGACCAAATAGACACATTTTGAGTGGCAGTATGGGTAGTCAGTTAATTCACTAACGTGCCATGGTTTCTACTCTTGTCTGGTCGGCTCACGTCCCTCTCCCTCCTCTTTCTCTTCCTCAGATGACCAGCCAATGGGAGCAGTGGGGCGTCGGGCGTCCGGAGAGTGGTGTGGAGGGTGAGTGATAACGTCGTCAACTTTAGCTCTTATTAACATATGTTTTGTGTGAGCGTATGTATTTATGTATGAGAAAGAAGTATTTAAAGCTGTCCAACTCTTTGTTGTCTGATTTGGGCAGGCCACCATTTCCGAAACCTCCTCTAGTTACTAGAGAATAGCAGAACACCAAATAACTCCCAGGAGCACAATATACAGATGACCTGACCTGGTTTCACTGTTGACTCCCCTGGGCTTTACTATGTCACACCTTGCTCCATGGAAATCTATCCTTTTTTCACTGTTGACTTGTTGCGTCATGGAAATGGAACCTACGCTCCGAGAGGATTAATAAACAGTCTGTTTGACCTGTGTCCCTAAGCCCGGGATATTTCAGAACATTTCCACGGTCCGACAGATATTGTGTGTTTGTGTGTGTGCGTGTGACGTGTGTGTGCGCGTGACGTGTGTCAGCTGTGAATGAGCTCTGCATGAGAAAGTGCATTCTGTCTACTTCACATGGACCTGTCTATGTAGAACGCTACTGCTGGCATCTCAGTGTCTGTCAGTGTGCACAGCAGCTCTGGGGTTTTATTTTTTACTACGTAGTCAGACACAAATAGCATGTTGTTTATGAGGCAATATATCAGTCTTCCATTTCTATGAAGCTATGTCAAAGGCTAAATAAGGCATTTTGTTCATGTCAAAAATAAATTGATTTGTTTTTATATTGTGTAGACGTCTCAGATAAACGGCTACTGTGTAAAGGCCAGTTATATCCTGAACCACCCAGACTAGGCAGGCTTGTGGTTTAAGAATAGATGTCTTACACACACACACACAGGAAATCGCTCTGGGCAAATGTGACTGTTGTTGTTGTGGCATCTGACTGTCACACATACACTGAGAGCAGAGGCACAAACACCACTTCCTGGTCTCTTGTCTCTCGCTCTCTATGTTTGTAAATAACCTGCTGCAAGACGATGCTCTCCACCCTTCGCTATAACTCTCTTTTTCTTTTTTCTCACCCTGTTCCGCTCCCCGTTTCTCTCTTTGTAAACAGCCTCCAGTAAAACTGTTTTCTATCACTCCGTCTTGTATTCAAAGGTTACGAATTGCAATTCGTAAAATATGTTAAGAATTTAAGTGCATCTTTAACTCTCTCTCGGTCTGTCCCTTTACCCCATCCCTCCCCTCTCTTTCCCTGGGTTCCCTGGATGTGCTGCCAGGTGGTTAACACTCCGCCTGCCCCTCTTGGTTCCCTGGCTGTGCTGCCAGGTGGTTAACACTCCGCCTGCCCCTCTTGGTTCCCTGGCTGTGCTGCCAGGTGGTTAACACTCCGCCTGCCCCTCTTGGTTCCCTGGCTGTGCTGCCAGGTGGTTAACACTCCGCCTGCCCCTCTTGGTTCCCTGGCTGTGCTGCCAGGTGGTTAACACTCCGCCTGCCCCTCTTGGTTCCCTGGCTGTGCTGCCAGGTGGTTAACACTCCGCCTGCCCCTCTTGGTTCCCTGGCTGTGCTGCCAGGTGGTTAACACTCCGCCTGCCCCTCTTGGTTCCCTGGCTGTGCTGCCAGGTGGTTAACACTCCGCCTGCCCCTCTTGGTTCCCTGGCTGTGCTGCCAGGTGGTTAACACTCCGCCTGCCCCTCCTGGTTCCCTGGCTGTGCTGCCAGGTGGTTAACACTCCGCCTGCCCCTCTTGGTTCCCTGGCTGTGCTGCCAGGTAGTTAACACTCCGCCTGCCCCTCTTGGTTCCCTGGCTGTGCTGCCAGGTGGTTAACACTCCGCCTGCCCCTCCTGGTTCCCTGGCTGTGCTGCCAGGTGGTTAACACTCCGCCTGCCCCTCTTGGTTCCCTGGCTGTGCTGCCAGGTGGTTAACACTCCGCCTGCCCCTCTTGGTTCCCTGGCTGTGCTGCCAGGTGGTTAACACTCCGCCTGCCCCTCCTGGTTCCCTGGCTGTGCTGCCAGGTGGTTAACACTCCGCCTGCCCCTCTTGGTTCCCTGGCTGTGCTGCCAGGTGGTTAACACTCCGCCTGCCCCTCTTGGTTCCCTGGCTGTGCTGCCAGGTGGTTAACACTCCGCCTGCCCCTCTTGGTTCCCTGGCTGTGCTGCCAGGTGGTTAACACTCCACCTGCCCCTCTTGGTTCCCTGGCTGTGCTGCCAGGTGGTTAACACTCCGCCTGCCCCTCCTGGTTCCCTGGCTGTGCTGCCAGGTGGTTAACACTCCGCCTGCCCCTCTTGGTTCCCTGGCTGTGCTGCCAGGTAGTTAACACTCCGCCTGCCCCTCTTGGTTCCCTGGCTGTGCTGCCAGGTGGTTAACACTCCGCCTGCCCCTCTTGGTTCCCTGGCTGTGCTGCCAGGTGGTTAACACTCCGCCTGCCCCTCCTGGTTCCCTGGCTGTGCTGCCAGGTGGTTAACACTCCGCCTGCCCCTCTTGGTTCCCTGGCTGTGCTGCCAGGTGGTTAACACTCCGCCTGCCCCTCTTGGTTCCCTGGCTGTGCTGCCAGGTGGTTAACACTCCGCCTGCCCCTCTTGGTTCCCTGGCTGTGCTGCCAGGTGGTTAACACTCCACCTGCCCCTCTTGGTTCCCTGGCTGTGCTGCCAGGTGGTTAACACTCCGCCTGCCCCTCCTATGTGACCTTTCTCTCTGTTGTGGATGAGGTGAGGTGAGGAGCAAGTCTGTGTCAGTGCCAAGAGAGTCGTTCTCTAGGATCCCACCCCTCAGTCAGCTCAGTTCCCTCACCTCCCACAGTCAATTGTGTTTCCCCCTGTGTCCTTAATCGATTCCTGAGCCAGGGAATGAGAGGGGGAGGGAGGGAGGGGGAGGGAACAAACAGCCACTACTGAGGATGAATATGGAGAAAATAAATAATGGAGGGAGGAAGGTAAGTAGAAAGAGAGAACAGCTGCCCAAGATGAATGAGGAGAGGGCAACAAGCAGAGACAAAGCAAATAGAAAAATGCACACAGAGAAGGAGAGGGAAAAGACAGTGCTGTGCTTCCATCCCCCGCTGGGTAGATGCAGTAAAGACAAACAGGTAGACAGTAAGAAGACGCTCATGACTGATCTACAAACTGCCTTTTGTTAAGGAGAGCACCCTGTGTAGCGCCAATGTGCCCATTCGCTTCTGTTAGAACACATAAGCTTTTAACGACCTGCTCTGGGGAGAAATGAATGTGTTAAACTGAATGACTGCATGAGGTAATACAGTGCACTGAGGTTAGAGAATAAAACACAGGAATAGTTGGTTTGTTTTCACATTTTAAAATGCCACTTTGATGAACCTTTATGGCCCTTTTTTTACTTTTGGTTCAAATCAAATCACATTGTATTTGTCACATGCACCGAATACAACTGGTGTAGACCTTATTGTGAGATGTGGTTGTCCCACTGGCTATCCTAAGTTGAATGCACCTATCTGTAAGTCGCTCTGGATAAGAGCGTCTGCTAAATTACTAAAATGTAAATGCTTACTTACAAGCCCTTAACCAACAATGTTGTTTTAAGAAAATAAGAGTTGAGAAAATATTTGCTAAATAAACTGAAATAAAAAGTAACACAATAAAATAACAATAACAAGGTTATATAAAGGGGGTACCGGTACCGAGTCAATGTGCGGTGGTACAGGTTAGGAAAGGGTAAAATGACTGCATAGATGTAGACAGCAAGTAGCTGCAGTGTAGAAAAATAAATAAAAGCGGGGGTCAATTCAATGCAAATAGTCGGGGTAGCAATTTGATTAACTGTTCAGCAGTCTTATGGCTTGGGATAGAGGCTGTTAAGGAGCCTTTTGGACCTAGACTTGGGGCTCCGGTGCCGCTTGCCATGCGGTAGCAGATAGAACAGTCTATGACTTGGGTGGCTGGAGTGTTTGACACTTTTTTTAGGCCTTCCTAGTATAGAGGTCGTGGATGGCAGGAAGCTTGGCCCCAGTGGTGTACAGGGCCATACGCACTACCCTCTGCAGGGCCTTAAGCTCGAATGCCGAGCAATTACCATACCAGGCGGTGATGCAACTGGTTAGGATGCTCTCAATGGTGCAGCTGTGGAACTTTGAGGATCTGGGTACCTATGCCAAGTCTTTTCAGTTTCCCGAGGAGGAATAGGCATTGTCATGCCCTCTTCACGACTGTCTTTGTGTGTTTGGACCATGATAGTTTGTTGGTGATGTGGACAGCAAGGAACTTGAAGCTCTCGACCCGTTCCAATACAGACCCGTCAATGTTAATACGTGCCTGTTCGGCCCTCCATTTCCTGTAGTCAACGATCAGCTCCTTTTTTCTTGCTCACGTTGATGGAGAGGTTGTTGTCCTGGCACCACACTGCCAGGTCTCTGACCTCCTCCCTATAGGCTGTCTCATCTTTGGAACTCGAAGGGTGATTGTAAAAATGGAGGGAGGTAAGTAGAAGGGCGACTGTGTCTAATCGAAAGCTATGTCAATGTGTGTCTTGTGTTATAATGTGTTTCTTTGCTTTGCAGAGTGGAAAACTAACAAAGAAAGCTCTCTGTCTTTGTCTGTGTTGCTGCTGTACAGAACAGACGGATGGTCGTGTGCCTCACGTGTATCCCTCGGTCTATTCTCTTTTCTCTGGTCTAGACCCTCCCCCGCTCACGAGACCCTCCCCCGCTAATCATCTTATTACATAATGTTGCTTTTTCTGAATCTGCCCTGTTCTAGAGCATTTATATTCCTTCTCCCCTTCCTCTCGCATTCCCTTTGTCATTCTAAAGGAACCCAAGTGAACCCCCTATGGTTGACCCGTGCATGGCTTTTGCTCAGGGAACATTTTGTACCAATCGAATAACAATGGAATGCAAATGAGCCTGGCTTTCTTTCCTCCTGTCCCTCTCTCTGATAGAAAGGAGGAGGGCTCAGCACATGCTTTTGGCCGAGCCCACAAACCACAGTTTCTTCAGGCCCGCCCATGACTCCTCCTCTTGGCACAGACTGCTCCCCACTGATTGGGCAGACACGTGTGTTTACACAACGGCCCTGCCCCCTCTGAGTTAGGCCAGCCCCCTTCTAGCAGGACTGAAGTTTAGTTCCTCACCCAGGCTCAGTTGAAAATGCTGTATGTGTAAAAGTAAACAAAGAACTCGGAGACATAGCCTAGCTAGAAACTTCTAGTCAGCCTAGTGTTTAATTTAGTCCAACTGTTGCGCTCTCCACGTTCTATTTATACAAATGTAATCTCAGAAGGTCAAATACTTTTTTAACATTGAGTTCTATGGGTGTTGACATTCCTGAACAGATGGTGCAGACAGACTGGCTAACGGACCTGCTCTTCCCACTTCACCCCTCCAGGCAGCCGCAGACCACCATGGTATCCCCCCGGGCAGAGACCACCCCCATCCCTGTGCCCACCCAGGTGCGGAACTACCAGCGCATCAAGCAGAACCTCTCTAACAGCCCCACCACCACACTTTACAGCTCCCCCAGGTAAGAGAGACACTGTCTTTGGAAAAGGGTTTGGGGAAAAGACTGCATTGGTACCGGTTGCCGTGCGGTAGCAGAGAGAACTGTCAATGGCTTGGGTGGCTGGAGTCTTTGATAATTTTTAGGACCTTCCTCTGACACTGCCTGGTAAGAGGTCCTGGGTGGCAGGAAGCTCAGCCTCAGTGATGTACTGGGCCATGCGTGCTACCCTCTGTAGTGCCTTGCAGTCGAATACCTAGTAGTTGCCATACCAATCGGTGATGCAGCCCGTCAAGATGCGCTCAATGGTGCAGTTGTACAACTCAGTCACTTTAACTCTACTGGCATGCACATATTAATCTGTAATTTGTCTCACCACTATGGTCTATTTATTGTCCTACCTCTTAACCTTACTGCATTTTGCACTACATTTTGCACTCTGTATATAGACTTTCCATTGTGTTTTTGACCATGTTTGTTTACTGTGTAACTCTGTGTTGTTTTTGTCGCACTGCTTTGCTTTGTCTTGGCCAGGTCGCAGTTGCAAATGAGAACTTGTTCTCAACTGACCTACCTGGTTAAATAAAGGTGAAATAAAAAAAATAAAAAAAATTACCTCGACTAACTGTTGCCCCCTGCACATTGACTCTGTACAGGTAGCCCTGTATATAGAAAGCATTGTTGGTTAAGGGCTTGTAAGTAAGCATTTCACTGTAAGGTCTATATCTGTTGTATTCATTGCATGTGACAAATAAAGTTTCATTTGATTTGATCATCAAGACTGTTGCTTTGCAAGAAGGCGTTAACGTTCAAAGTTAGCCAGTGTTATGTAAATTCAAGCGGAAAAGTACCGAGGGCCTTGCCTAGGCTACAAGTTAGAGCAGGTCCACCGGAGTAGCCCAGTGAGACATGGGTGCCGGCCTGCATTGATGGAGACAGAAAAGTCTGAGCCTTTTGGGTAAAACACTGGGGTGAATTCACAATGGTAATGCGGTACTGGAGTAGCCTAGCTCCACAATGAACCCTCTACCCCCTACCTACCCTCACCACAGGGCCCCAAAGCCTGGGCAACGGGTACTTAGTAGCCAGTTTCCCCCAACTGCTGACCCATTTCTCTTGGCCCTGGGTTTTACTCTGTGTCCTCCAAGGAGGATTAAGCTCTCTGTCAAAGAAAGACTACTGTGTCTGGGCTAGTTAACAAGTTAGCATTTAGCGCCAGATCTTTATGATCCAAGAAGAGATGAATGCATAGACAGTGTGCAGACATCTCGGGGGAAGACTGGCTCCCATATGTGCCTGCCTGCTGCCTACTCTCTCTCTCTCTCTCTGTCAGACGTAATTATTTTTGAAACACCAGAAATCTCAAGAGAGGAAGTTAGGCAGAAAGAGAGTGTGGAAGACTACTCGCTATCAGCCCAACAGTTGTTCAACCAATGTTCCGCCATGCTTGTTTTTCACAAGGGTAGGCTAAAAGCCGTGTTTTGGTGCTTGCAGCGTGACAAGGTTGTCTTGGCAGCAGACTGACAGTCCCTGAATAACTCAGGAAGTTGAAATTAGAGCCAAGTGAAAAAAGGCAACCGTTAGACACAGCTGAGGGAATGGAATCTAGCTAAGCTCATTGGCAAAAGTTTTATTAAACGTACGTTAATTTTTTCAGATGTTTTAGAACGGTTATTCAAGTCTTATTTGATGATAAATGTGAAGGATAGTGGTTGTAAAATAGCGCATCGCTGTAAGCTCCAATAAAAAAGGGGGTTCATGAACTGTAGGGGCTGTTGGTTCTGGTGGACTAACAACTGTAGGGGGTGTTGGTTCTGGTGGACTAACAACTGTAGGGGGTGTTGGTTCTGGTGGACTAACAACTGTAGGGGGTGTTGGTTCTGGTGGACTAACAATGAATCTTTGTAACATTTCTGTTATGTATGTACTGTATATTTGTGATATCTAAACCTCCATTGTGTGTGTTTGTTGTCTATGCAGGTCTGGTACAGTGAGGCGGTCCAACACCAGTCCCATGGGTTTCCCTAAGGTTGTCTCTGGGTCCCCCAGCTCTGCAGACTGCAGCCCTCAGATGACAGGCAGACGCCTCTCTATAGGCAGCTCCCGCCCATACTCCCCCTCACCTCTGGGTAAGAACATGCCCCAACAAGTCCCCATCTCATATCATTCAGCACGGCTGGCATCATAATCCTTTTACATTGACACCTTCTGTTGACATCTAATGCAAAACTGCATTAATATGTCTGTGTGTTTCTCCTTAAGTGGGCGCCATCCCAGAGCAGCTGGGTCACTGTTGCTGTGGACACCCTCAGGGCCACGAGTCCCGCAGCCGCAGCTCCTCAGGAGGTGAGTTCAGTAGACAGACATACTTACAGAACAATGCTGGGTTTCCCAAAAGCATCGTAGCACTAAGATCATCATAATTCCATTGAAACTAGATGGACAAAAGATGATCTTAGTGCTACAATGCTCTTGGGAAACCCAGCCCAGGATGACGTTTAAAGAGAAACTGACAAAGGCAGCTACAGAAGTGTTTACTTTTTCTTCCCTCCTCCCCTGAGGCGGATGTTTGATTGACAAAAGTCATGAGTCAGGTTTTTTATTTTATTTTTAATAACAGGAGTTCCATTAACATTCTGGGAGGAAGGTTGTGTGTATGGGAGTTGAAGTCTTTCACCCACCCGTCCACGCAGTTTTCAGAAGTTTGTCGCTGTTTGTGTTAAGGGGCCAGTATCCATAGCAACCACAATGTCATAGGAAGGATTTAGTACTTTGTCTCCTTTGGAAAACCAGGTGATTAACAACACAGAGGTCTTTTTGAAGCAGCAATACTGTGAATGAACAAGAGGCTCATAAAAACATGAACCTAGTGGCCCTTCACTGCTGCTATTTTTGACTTGGTTTACAGGGGAAAGATACACATTCCAAGACTGTAGAGCCATCTAGTGGTAAATTGCACATCTTCTCTAGATCAGTAGCAGCCAACTCCACTTACACTATACCAACACTAATGTAATTAATCATCGCCACTAAAACAATTATTCATGTGAAACTTTTACATTAAGTGATATAATTGACTTGTATGAATGACTCTGTGTGTCTCCTATAGGTTCTCCGATTCCGTCGTCCCAGTTACTGGGGGCTCGCCTGCAGAGTGCCCCCACCCTGACCGAGGTCTACCAGACAAGACAGAAACTCCACAAGCAGCTGTCGGATCCCATCCAGCCCTCCAACTACCCCCCCAGTCACTCCCCCCACATGGGTCGCCCTGGCAACCTGGGCACCTCCCCCACCAAACACCTGGGCTCCTCCCCCCGCTCCTCTGATTGGCTGACAAAGTCGCCGCTGCCCACCATCATTGGCTCCCCCACCAAGGTCGGTTGAGTTGATAACTATTTTGGCATATTTTAATCAGAAGCCCAGAAGCCTGTTTTGCTGCAGTCCTACCACAATCTTGGAGTGAGTATTCTTAGTAACTGTTGTCCCTGTTCAGCCCTTCTCTGCCCCATTCAAGATCCCTAAGACACAGGCATCCTGTAACCTGATGGCCCTGGTAGACAGTCCCACACCCACTAAGACCCTGGCGGAGGCACGGGACATCTGTGCCCACCACTGCACCCCCTACCCCAGCGGGCGGCAGTCTGCCCCTGAGGCCAGCAGGACCACCTTTGGCAGGTAAAGGTCTTTCTCTCTCTGTGTGGGTAATGTACACTACATGACCAAAAGTATGTGGACACCTGCTCGTCGAACATCTCATTCCAAAATCATAGGCATTAATATGGAGTTGGTGATTTGCTATAACAGCCTCCACTCTTTTGGGAAGGCTTTCTACTAGATGTTGGAACATTTCTGTGGGGACTTGCTTCCATTCAGCTACAAGAGCATGGTGAGGTCGGGCACCGATGTTGGGTGATTAGGCCTGGCTTGCAGTCAGCGTTCCAATTCATCCCAAAGGTGTTTGATGGGGTTGAGGTCAGGGCTCTGTGCAGGCCAGTGAAGTTCTTCCACGCCGATCTCGAAAAACCATTTCTGTATGGACCTCGCTTTGTGCAAGAGGACATTGTCATGCTGAAACAGGAAAGTATTGTTGCCATAGTTGGAAGCACAGAATCGTCTAGAATGTCATTGTATGCTGTAGCATTAAGATGTCCCTTCACTGGAACTAACGGGCCTAGCCCGAACAATATAAAACAGCCCCAGACCATTATTCCTCCTCCACCAAACTTTACAGTTGGCACTATGCATTCGGGCAGCTAGCGTTCTCCTGGCATCCGCCAAACCCAGAGTCGTCCGTCAGACTGCCAGATGGTGAAGCGTGATTCAACACTCCAGAGAACGCGTTTCCACTGCTCCAGAGTCCAATGGTGGCGTGTTTTACACCACTCCAGCCGACGCTTGGCATTGCGCATGGTGATCCCATTTCATGAAGCTCCCGACGAACAGTTCTTGTGCTGACGTTGCTTCCAGAGGCAGTTTGGAACTCTGTAGTGAGTGTTGCAACCAAAGACAGAGGAGTTTTTACCTGCTTCAGCACTCGGCAGTCCCGTTCTGTGAGCTTGTTTTGGCCTACCACTTCGCAGCTGAGCCTTGTTGCTCCTAGACATCTCCACTTCACAATAACAGCACTTACAGTTGACCGGGGAAGCTCTAGCAGGGCAGAAATTTGACTTTTTGGAAAGGTGGCATCCTATGACGGTGCCACATTGAAAGTCACTGAGCTCTTCAGTAAGCCCATTCTACTGCCAATGTTTGTCTATGGAGATTGCAAGGCTGTATGCTTGATTTTATACACCGGTCAGCAACGGGTTTGGCTGAAATAGCCGAATCCACTCATTTGAAGCGGTGTACACATACTTTTGTATATACAGTGTATATATTGTACATCTCAATGTGTTCTCCATGTGTTTCTCCCCAGGTCCGTCAGTACTGGCCGTCTGTCTGAACAGCCAATCAGAATCACTCTAGGGGGACAGCCCTACCAGGGAAGCACAGACAACCTCAACACAGAGCGGCCCATGGATACAGGTAAATAAACACACACACATACTGTCCTAGTTTGTCCTCTCAGGTATAATTAATGGAACAGATGTTTTTACCGTTAATTAGAGAACAGCTGTAGACAGAAAATGAGTTGTGAACGTATTAAGAAACAACCTAGCTAGTTAACTGACCTGGACAACAAAGGTTTAGTAGATGATATTTGTTGTCCCAAAGAACAACACAAATACAAACACGCACCAGTCTATCTGTTTCATGGCTTCTCGCCCTGCATGAACTGCTTGGATTGGCTGCTCTGACAAGGCACTTTCTGTGTAACAGAAAGCTTGTTTGGCTTAGTGTGAATGACCGCCCCCTCCCTCCCTAGCCCCAGCAGGACCGTTTGGGCTGGCTCAGCCTTATGGTGGGACGGCGAGTCCCCGGACCGTTCTCTTCACCGTGGGCTCGCCCCCCAACAGCAGCACCCCCCCTACCTGCAGCCACCTGGGCACCCGGCCGCGCACCACTTCAGGTGAGACCGCTCACTGCGTCAGCAGCTAACTGCTAGGCTAACCTGCTAGGCTCACCACTTGCTAAACCCCACTTCACAAAGCTACACCCTCCTAGCTAACCTGCTAACGCTAATTACTACGACTCCACTCAATGTTGCCTACCTGGAGTGAAGCGCTCACTCAGTGGTAGTGGTTCAAATGCCAATCCCCTGAGGTACATAACTGTTATTTAGTGGGAAATCTCTCTCCCTCTCCTTGTGCTGTCCATCTTAGTGGGTACTATCAATAATAGTCTGTGTCTCAATGGACTGAACTTTGTTCTGGAAAATTCTCAAAATCTGTTATCCTAAAATCTTAAATTCTCTAGAATTCAAATTCAACCAATGGAAAGAGCAATCAGTATGCCAGTGATAGTCCTACATAATGACACACATTAACAATAAAGTGCTCTCTCTCTCTCTCTCTCTCTCTCTCTCTCTCTCTCTCAGTGGGCTCCAACAGTTCGGCAGGCTCCCTGTGCTCCACCAGTGGGCGGGTGTACATGGGCTCTCCTCCGGGTATGGCAATTGGGACCCCTCCCCCAGGGGGGGCAGAGGCAGGTCCCAGCAGCCTACGCTATGTCCCCTACGGTACCTCTCCCCCCAGCCTGGATGGATTCATCACCTTCGAGGCCCCAGAGCTGCCTGAGGAGACACTCATGGAGGTGAGAGAGGGGACCCTTGTGTGTGTGTGTGTGGCATTTCTATTTGCACACGTCTTTATGTGATATCTGACCTGTAATGTGTGTTTGTGACTACAGCGGGAGCACACAGACACTCTGATGCACCTGCGGATGATGCTGTCCTTCACTGACTGTGTCCTGGAGATCGCAGCTGTGCGAGCAGGAGGGGCAGACCTGGGCCTATCGGCTGCCTCCCTCTACCCCCCTCAAGAGAGTGTGGTAGTGGACCAGATCAGCCAGCTCAGCAAGGAGTGGGGGTATGGGAGATGCCAAAAATGTGGGAGGATGGGGTTTTAGTTTGGATCCAAACCTGTAGCATTTAATCATAGTGATGCACAAAAAAACATTGTTGTTTCATCACAATTTAAACTTATTTTGTCCCAGATTCTTGTTGTAAAACAAAATGATAACGTTTTTAGAAAGAAAAGCCTTTGAAAGAAGTAAAACGTATAGGTTAGTAATGTGTGCTGTGCTGCCCTCTACAGGCAGGTAGAGCAGCTGGTGCTGTACATGAAGGCTGCCCAGCTCCTGGCCTCCTCCCTCCACCTGGCTAAGGCTCAGATCAAATCAGCCAAGCTCAACCCCTCCAGCGCTGTCAAGCAGGGTAAGACAAAAGTCCCCAGACACAGTGGCATTACACTATAGTATTTATGGAAGAAAAAACATGAAAGAAAACTGCATACTAACTTAAAACACTTCAAATATCAATAGTATCCATATGTATGTATAATACTTAGATATCATTATCCCTCCCTCCCCTTCCTCAGTGGTGAAGAGTCTGAACGAGCGTTACAAGAGCTGCATCTCCCTGTGTCGGCGGCTCACAGACAAGCTGAACCACTTCTTCTCAGACAAGCAGCGCTTCGTTGACGAGATCAACAGCGTGACCGCTGAGAAACTCATCTACAACCACGCTGTGGAAACGGTGCAGTCTGCAGCTCTGGATGAGATGTTTCAGCAGACGGAGGACATAGCCTACCGCTACAGCAAGGCTGCCATGCTGCTAGATGGCCTGTCCAAGATCCTCCAGGACCCTGCCGACATTGAAAATGTGGCCAAGTGTAAGTATCCACCCGCCGTCCTCAACTGTAGACTGGATACTGCTACGTCATTGTTATGTAACGTATGGCCAAAGCACAAATCCATCTGACAACCAGGCTAGACTCCCGCAACATGCTCTGTCAGAGACCAAACCAGCTCATCACATTGTAGTGTATCAGAGACTCTGGTGTAGTGGACATGGTTATTAATAGGGACAGTCAAGTGTGTTAACTATGGTAATATGGACAGTCAAGCGTGTTAACTATGGTAAATATGGACCGTCAAGTGGGGCAGTGGTCTAAGACACTGCATCTCAGTGCTAGAGGCGTCACTACAGACAACCTGGTTCGAATCCAGACTGTATCACAACCGTCCGTAATTGGGAGTCCCATAGGGCACCGCACAATTGGTCCAGCATGGTCTGAGTTTGGCCGGTGTAGGCCGTCATTGTAAATAAGAATTTGTTCTTAACTGACTTGCCTAGTTAAATAAAGGTAAAATAAATAAAAACTGTCTCTTGAGAATCTCTTGAGAATGATCCCTTTGACCTCTTATCATAATGGTAAAGACCGGCACTCGCAGGCTTACTTACTGCATTCAGATGAGGCTTCAATCAGATGAGGTTTAGAGTCCACAATGGTGTTCTGAACGAGTGTGGGGCATGGCAGCCAGGGCATTGTGACATAGAACAGCAGCTCCAGTCACTGTGATCTGACTGTGTTGGTGTTTGTTATCTCTTCAACAGACAAGGCCAGTGTGGACCGGAGGATCTCTGCCCTCTGCTACTGCACTGTCACACTGTACGAGTAGAAGACCACACACATACACACATCAGGGGCAGTTGTGACCTACCTGCCCTCCTTCTCTGACCAGAGGGACCACTCTCCATCCTAACAATAGAACCTTGAGAACAAGCACGGAACCCCAATGTTCACTCACGTAGCATCCAAGCACCTTATAGTTTTGTATCTTTTTCTTGAGTGTAAGCAAACAACAACACGACAGATGGTATTAAACCTTCTTTGGCATTGCAGACTGAACGCTGAAGTGCGTGAGAGATGATGCACACATTCACTACCAAAGATGATCCAATGATCCTGGAACTGAGACATTCACAGGACACGAACAAGACGCAGGCATCTTCTCGCGGGCTGTCTGTCAACCGACTCCTTGAAGAGAGTGGGACGAGGACACACATCACCAGATCAAACAAACTCTACCCAGTGTTTTGTTTCCGACTTGCAGGATTTTTTTTATTTTGTACCTGAAGAAAGAGATTGACATGGGGACAATGGCAATCTATTGTGGGCCCAGAGACTTATACACCCATGAAAAATACAACGTTTTAATGCAAATCACAGTTATTATAATGTAAAGGTTTTTACTCTGTATTAGTATTGCTGTTGTGATTTATTTATTGGTTTGGGATAGAAAGAGGATGTTGTGATGCCAGTCTGACATCATCTTTAGTATTGAAGTGGAAGGAAGGAGTATATGAGATTAGTCAACTTAAAGGCAGGTAGTCTAGCCAACACTGTAACAAATACACATACTGAAACGCCCAAACAAAATCTTTACAATACATGTACATACAAGAATACACACACAGCGTTGTTACACACATGGAAGGAAGCCTGAAGAGCAAAGGAACCTGTAGATTTGTAATTAGATATTTTTGTTTTGTTCATTTGTTAGCTGAAGCACTTTATTGTGAAAAGTGGGGGGGGAACACTTTGCCCTCACAGGTTAGGAAAGAGAAATGTGAAGGCTGCAAGCGGTAGCTCAGGTGGCTTAAAGGGATGGGGGAGGGTCTCTCTCACACCCTCCTCAGCCCACAACACCACTTGCCCTGCCACAGCTCTCCCTCTCATTGCTGGGCAACCTGCTCGCACGCGTTCTGACTGTGTTGCCATGGAAATGGGGTGAGGGGTCGTAAGAAACATCCAGTCTCTACACGTCTCCACACCACAAATGTATGTTTTTCTTTACCCCTGGAACTTTCAGCGGTGACCAGCACAGGCTCCTAGGCATTTGGGGAGGAGGGGTTCCTGATCAGTTAACCAAGGCCCCCCCCCCCCCCCCCCCCCCCCCCTCCAGGGTGAATCAAGACAAAACAGTCCAATTACTTGAGTAGTTACCTTTTAAGTTTAATTTTCGCTAAATAATACAGAAACAAGCTTTTTTATGTTCATACATGAATAACCGTAGCTAATTTCCAAGTAAATTGATGTTTGCAAGAGTGTAAATATTTGTATGTTGTGCATGTGATTTTGTTATTTTGTTTTCCTGAATGAATGTGTGTGTGTGTGTGTGTGTGTGAGAGAGTGAGGGGGTCGACGCCATTGGATGCCCTGCCTCTCAATCAAAGAGCACAAACATTTTTATGTACCTCCTTTTACCCCCGCCTGCCACGGGTTCAGTCACCTACCTCTAATAGAGGTCCCTGGCACAGAGGAAGGTGCCAACCACAAGGCAGCTGCTCCAAATATCTCCACACAACTTCCTCTTTATACTAGGACTGCTCATACTATACCGGATGGGGAATCTGTCTGGAGAGATCAAATCTACTGTGTGTTGGAAGTCAAGAAAGGCACTGCCTAGCATCCACTCAAGTCTGCTCCGCTCTCTCCCCAAGCATCCGCTGTGCTCGCAATACGATAGTGTTAGTGAGTCTGAATAACGTCATGTATGCGAAAGGCCAGTGATCATAGAAAGTCCATTACAGAAGAAGAGCTGCCTCATAAGCCTGTTTGAAAAGTGGGCAGACTCCTTTTATTTCCTATTGTATAAGTGTGTAAATGCATAAACTTGCAACTGGTGGTCACTAGGTCTTTTTATGATGTAATGTTGTTGTTTTTCTAGACATATCCAAGTTTCTGTGAATTTATTTAGTTTTTGTTCTTCTTGTGCCCTCTCCCCTGCTGGTGAGCACGCCGCACCACAAAAATACTTTTCTGCACACTTAACTGGAGGGAGAAATAAATTAAAACAATAGTCAACTCTGAATTGACCAAATCCATGCATCTATTTATAGCGCTGTAGTTTTAGTCCACACTCCCTCACTAGCATTAGTTTATGAAGAATGGAGTACTAACGATGGACTGTTTTAGAGACAAACCATTGGTACTAAGCACATGTTATATCCAGTAGAGTGAATGTATTTACCCTCCCTGTCATTTGCACCTCAAGCTGAACGCATACCAACCCTCGTGATGGTTAAGCCCCCTCTGAACCGACCATGAAAATGCAACTGAATTTCCACGCACCTATTTTTCAATGAGAAATGTTGATGTTTTACTTGATGTGTGTTAAAGGGCATCTTTCTTTATGGATCTCTACAAATGCAGCCTTTGTTAATTAAAAAGAAAAATTGGAACTACATGCATGGTCTGTCTTACTTCATGGAAAAATACCAACTTGTGGGATCTCGAGGGACCCCATTTGAGCCAATGAGCAGTCATTTTGATTCTAACGTTCAATAGATGGAGCCAAAATCATCCCTCAGCTGGAGTAACTTTTTATCTGTCTAACGAGCAAGCATCCCCATCCCTACAGATTCTGATAGCATAATTAGCTACACAAGGGGCTCATTCTCTGAACATCACCTAATAAATGAAAAGGATTCCAAATTCACACTGTTCTTTATGGAACTATTCTAACTCTTCCAGACATTTACTGCCAAATAGAAAGTGACAGATGGGGAGGGAGGGATATTTTAGGACTGTGTTACTGCCTATGTTTTCTGAGGACACAGCAAATTATTTAGAGTTGGAAGTCGGAAGTTTACATACACTTAGGTTGAAGTCATTAAAACTCATTTTTCAACCACTCCACAGATTTCATGTTAACAAACTATAGTTTTGGCAAGTCGGTTAGGACATCTACTTTGTGCATGACAAGTAATTATTCCAACAATTGTTTAAAGACAGATTATTTCACTTATAATTCACTATATCACAATTCCAGTGGGTCAGAAGTTTACATACACTAAGTTGACTGTGCCTTTAAACAGCTTGGAAAATTCCTGAAAATTATATCATGACTTTAGATGCTTCTGATAGGCTAATTGACATAATTTGAGTCAATTGGAGGTGTACCTGTGGATGTATTTCAAGGCCTACCTTGAAACTCAGTGTCTCTTTCCTGGACATGATGGGAAAATCAAAAGAAATTAGCCAAGACCTCAGAATTTTTTTTGTAGACCTCCACAAGTCTTCATCCTTGGGAGCAATTTCCAAACGCCTGAAGGTACCAAGTTCATCTGTACAAACAATAGTACGCAAGTATAAACACCATGGGACCACGCAGCCTTCATGACGCTCAGGAAGGAGACGTATTCTGTCTAGAGATGAACGTACTTTGTGAAAATCTATCCCAGAACAACAGCAAAAGACCTTGAGGAAATAGGTACAAAATAATCTATATCCACAGTAAAACGAGTCCTATATCGACAGCAAGGAAGAAGCCACCATAAAAAAGCCAGACTACGGTTTGCAACTGCACATGGGGACAAAGATCATACTTTTTGGAGAAATGTCCTCTGGTCTGATGAAACAAAAATAGAACTATTTGGCCATAATGACCATCGTTATGTTTGGAGGAAAAAGGGGGAGGCTTGCAAGCCGAAGAACACCATCCCAACCGTGAAGCACAGGGGTGGCAACATCATGTTGTGGGGGTGCTTTGCTGCAGGAGGGACTGGTGCAATTCACAAAATAGATGGTATCATGAGGAAGGAAAATGATGTGGATATATTGAAGCAACATCTCAAGACATCAGTCAGGAAGTTAAAGCTTGGTCGCAAATGGATCTTCCAAATGGACAATGACCCCAAGCACACTTCCAAAGTTGTGGCAAAATGGCTTAAGGAAAACAAAGTGTGTGGGCAGAACTGAAAAAGCGTGTGCGAGCAAGGAGGCCTACAAACCTGACTCAGTTACACCAATTCTGTCAGGAGGAATGGGCCAAAATTCACCCAACTTATTGTGGGAAGCTTGTGGAAGGCTACCCAACACATTTGACCCAAGTTAAAACAATTTAAAGGCAATGATGAAAGAAATAAAAGCTGAAATAAATCATTCTCTCTACTATTATTCTGACATTTCACATTCTTAAAATAAAGTGGTGATCCTAACTGACCTAAAACAGGGAATCTTTACTATGATTAAATGTCAGGAATTGTGAAAAACTCTATTTGGCTAAGGTGTAGGTAAACTTCTGACTTAAACTGTATCCTTGAAACAAATTCTGCATACAAATTGATCTAGTACACAAACTGTTTGTGGCAACCTTCTAATCTCAACTTTAGCTATTTTCTTTTTACAGACCTGACCAAGTCCAGTTAAAGGAGAGGTGTGGCCAGGTTTCCAAATTCTTCTAACAAGAGCACCACTTTTGCGGGGGAAAAAAAGAAGGTAAACGCACAGTTGAATAGACATTGAATTGTTTTCTCTCTCTCTCCCATTCAGTGTGGGGGGGGGGCACTCTGTCATCATACTGTGAAAACAATGTAGCCCAGAACCCACAGATAAACAGTGTCGAGCCCAATATTGTGCAGCACAGATGTTGATCATCATTTCTCCCACTTGGCCTTCCCTTCCCTCTCTCTTCCTCTTACAGCTTTGTTAACACCCAGTGCCCCTGTTGCTGTTTTCTGTCTACATCAACCATTTGTCAGTTGCTATGGATGACCTTCATCACCACATTGAGGCTGCGGTGGATATAAAGAACTAAAAGCATGGAGTCCATTAGTCCATTGCCCAAACTAAATATGTTGCCTATTATTACTTTGATTTCCTAAATGCCATCTTGAGATTTAGGCTAAAGGCTACATAACATTGTTAAATTCTATTAGGCATTCCCTTAATAATAGTGTTTATAGATAGATAATAGATACTGTAAGCTACAGACAGTAGGCTATTTAGGGTTTCATATTTCATCAACAGCCACATTTTCCCTAAGGTGCGAAAGTGCAATGATATTTTCAATTTCCTTTAGCCAAAAGGGCTATATTTCCTAAAGTAGAACCCCATCATGTGGAGTAAAACTACAGTATGAGTCATAATACCCATAAAACCTAGCAGGTTTTATGGGTATTACCTCTCCTCTGCTCTTATCCTTCTAGACCTATCTGCTGCCTTTGATACTGTGAACCATCAGATCCTCCTCTCTACCCTCTCTGAGTTGGGCATCTCTGGTGCTACACACTCTTGGATTGCGTCCTTCCTGACAGGTCCTTTCTTGGCCCTCTCTTATTCTCTCTATACACCATGTAATTTGGCTCTGTCATATCCTCACATGGTCTCTCCTATCATTGCTACGCAGACAACACACAATTAATTTTCTCCTTTCCCCCTTCTGATAACCAGGTGGAAAATGTCTGGAAGACATATCAGTTTGGATCACCACCTCAAGCTGAACCTCGGCAAGACGGAACTGCTCTTCCTCCCGGGGAAGGAATGCCCGCTCCATGATCTCTCCATCACGGTTGACAACTCCATTGTGTCCTTCTCCCAGAGTGCAAAGAACCTTGGTGTGTCCCTGGACAACACCCTGTCGTTCTCTGCAAACATCAAAGCGGTGACCCGATCCTGCAGGTTCATGCTCTACAAAATTCACAGAGTACGACCCTAGCTTTCACAGAAAGCGGCACAGGTCCTAATCCAGGCACTTGTCATCTTCCGTCTGGATTACTGCAACTCGCTGTTGGCTGGGCTCCCTGCCTGTGCCATTAAACCCCTACAATTTATCCAGAACGCTGCAGCCCGTCTGGTGTTCAACCTCCCCAAGTTCTCTCATGTCACCCCGCTCCTCCACACACTCCACTGGCTTCCAGTTGAAGCTTGCATCTACTACAAAACCATGGTGCTTGCCTACGACGCTGTGAGGGGAACGGCACCTCCTTACCTTCAGGCTCTGATCCGACCCTACACCCAAACAAGGGCACAAGGGCACCAATTAAAAAAACTACCACTTGTCTTTTGTCTAAACTAACACTTGACTTATTTCCCTACTAGCCCTGCCTTTCCTCACAGCTGCTTGTTTAAACAAATGTACTTACTGTGATCGAGAAGTGGTTGTCCCACTGGCTATCCTAAGTTGAATGCACCAATTTGTAAGTCGCTCTGGATAAGAGCGTCTTTTAAACGACTAAAATGTTTTGTAAATGTTGAAATGGTTCCAATCGTTTTTTCCGCCATTCATTTTTCCCATAGGGGATTTTAGAAGCACTTCAAATAAGGGCTGTGTTTCGTGTAGGCTTACCCTGGCATGACGTTTTGATAACTGTGTAAATCTCTCTCGGACAAGGTGACTTTTATCAATATATTTGCCTGTATTTCCTCACCAAAAATGAAATGTTAATTAGCTGCTAATGTGGCTGTCACAAAGAACTATAAATGCCATGATGATCTGGACGAGACTGCCGAATACAGATAAAGATAATTCTCTCTGGATTAACTATCTAATGTTAGGTAAATGTAGTACGGAAGAAACTGGCTACATTTCTTTAAATGGACAATTCTGTGAACTGCCTTGTGCAAGTTTTAAATTGACATAATACCTGTTTGCAAAGGTGCCAGCTAGACATGACATGCAAGAGCTTGCAGGGATTTGTAGTTTTTCATGATGTATGTATGATTGATGCGAATTAGCATTTTCGAATCTGAGAGTAAAAGGGGAAAAATATATTGATAAAAGTCACCTTGTCCAAGAGAGATTTACATGTTATCAAAACGTCACTCCACAGACCTTATTTTAAGTGTTTCTGAAGTGCCCTATGGGGTAAATTCATGGTGGGGGAACGATTGGAACCATTTCCCTGTTTGACCGATAGGTTTTATGGGTATTATGACACCTCCAATGTGGGGGGCTCTATTGCATAACTTTCTTAATATCTGTAACAATGGAATAATTTAATGTCGGTCCCCGAAGCGCAAGTCTCGCCACTAGTGCGCACCTTTGTGTCCAACTTCAAAAGTAATTAGAAAAAGGAGAGGAGTGCTGGCACTAACCAATCGGGGCTTCAGTGCTCTGCGAAGAAGTTGGAAGGGGGTCTCGTCTCAAATCGAATAGCTAGTCGCAGCACTGACAGTTAATATAAAACCGCAAGACATCTCTCTAACTTGCCTGAACCGCACGATGATATGGGACTTACAAAAATGGGAGCGGAGGTTGAGTCTCGTGCAGGATTCCTTGACACGGTGAAGTAAATTGGATTCTCCAGGCGAGCAAACTGTCTTAATTCATATTTGATGGTCAAGGTATGTCTGAAAATGTGTGAGAAAGTTAGAATAACCCTTATTATCAACGGTATTTTACAGTTTCCTTTGGTTTTCAAGGTTTTCAAGCCTCGGAAAGACGGAGGTCAGATCATATTTCTGATTTCTCAGAAAAACTGCGCTCCTCTGATGGGCTATTAGGTTCAAATTGTACCTATTAGTTAATTACAATCATAATAATATAGCCACTTTGTATTTTAAACCCCTGGCCCTGAATACCATTACTTATTCACAGGCCAAATGCGTAAACTTGGTTGAGTGATGTGCTTCAGAGAAAGTGACAAGTCGAGTGATGATTGACAGAGGAAGGTGGCGGGAATTGGGAGTAGTCTGGTAGATATGAGATTGTATTCATTTCTCAGGTACCACACGGATGAGCTTGACAGTCACAGAAAAGTCGGTAGGCTGCAAGTTAAGGCGAGGTTTGCCACGGCTACAGGAAATGTGATCTCCAGCGGAAAACGAAGTCAATTTGTTAGCCTTGTAGTTGTATTACTCACCGCGGCCAGGGGTCCTCCAGTTCATATTGCGCTTAAATACTTTATCTTGAAAGGGGCATGTAGGCAGCCTATGTGGAAATACATGCATAGGGCTTTAAGACAGACTTTATCAAAATAATGCAAGCAAGACATTGCCATGGCTTTACGATGATTATGGTAAACACGATACACGTTTTTTGTTGTTGTAAGATTTCACTCTAAAATCTAATATTGAGATAATGTCATGCCATGTCTATAGAATATGGGTAAAGCTAACTCACAGACACCATTGTGACATACCTACAGGGCTCTGAGAGCACCATCCACGGGGAATGAATGGGAAAGATAGGCACCATCTGAAATGATGAAATTGGTGCCCATCGTTTCCATTAATTTGGGATTGAGTCCTGTAGCTGGATCTTCAAAACAGATGGTGTGGAACTCATTTTGAGAAGACCACTTTTGAAATCTTAAAACACTTTGTAAACGTTAACTCTACACTGACAGCACTGACTGATAGCCTGTGCAATAGTTCAACCTTATTAATCATGGCAACTGAGGACTTACTTATTGTTGTCCTGATGAGCCTAGTCTGTACTTTTTTCTGCACTACTTCAAGCTCACATTAAATGTGTCTCTTCTTAATGTCATGCATTAATTTGGCTTAAATGTATTAGTGTGCCCGTACCATCTATCTCCTAATTACATTGTTTGTAGGCTCTGACTTTGGGACTAAGCTAGTAAAATACACTCTTAGAAAGAAAAGGTGCTATCTAGAGCCTAAAAGGGTTCTTCGGCTGGCCTCGTAAGAGAACCCTTTGAAGGGTTCCATTTAGAAACCTTTTGGTTCCAGGTAGAACTCTTTCCACAGAGGGTTCTACCTGAAATCAAAAATGGTTCTCCTATGGGGACAGCCGAATGACCCTTTTGGAACCCTTTTTGAACCCTTTTTTCTAAGAGTGTACTACCCATCACATGGAGGATGCTTCTGAACTGTGATAGACCCGCTGTATGGGCTGCAGAAATCAGGTATGAGCTACATTGCAAAGGCCTATGTAGGCCTATGCTAATGAGTTTCAAATCATCCTCAGATGGCGGGACATCAAATTACACTGAACAATAGCTAAAAATGCAGTAAAACGTCCTTCCCAGTTCCCACATAGCTTAGCTTTGTATTACTCACATGTTGAGAGTTAAAGAAGAGGGAAAGTCAGATGAAATGTACAGAAAGTATTCAGACCCCTTCACTTTTTCCACATTTTGTTACGTTACAACCTTTGATTGTAAATTGATTTTCTTCTTCATCAATCTACACACAATACCCCATAATGACAAAACAAAAACAGGTTTTTAGACATTTTTGCAAATGTTTTAAAAATAAAAAGTAGAATAGCTTATTTACAGTACATAAGTATTCAGACCCTTTGCTATAAGATTACATTGAGCTCAAGTGCATCCTCTTTCCATTGATCATCCTGTGGTCCACCTGTGGTCAATTCAATTGACTGGACATGATTTGGAAAGGGACACACCTGTCTATATAAAGTCCCACAGTTGACAGTGCATGTCAGAGCAAAAACCAAGCCATGAGGTCGAAGGAATTGTCTTTAGAGCTTTGAGAAGATTGTTCCGAGGCACAGATCTGGGAAAGGGTAACACAAAATGTAGCATTAAAGGTCCCCAAGAACACAGTGGCCTCCATCATTCTTAAATGGAAGAAGTTTGGAACCACCCAGATTCTTCCTAGAGCTGGCCGCCCAGCCAAACTGAGCAATCGGGGGAGAAGGGCCGTGGTCACTCTGACAGAGCTCCTCTGTGGAGCAGGGAGAACCTTCCAGAAGGACAACTGCAGTACTCTACCAATCAGGCCTTTATGGTAGAGTGGCCAGACGGAAGTCACTCCTCAGTAAAAGGCACATGACAGCCCTCTTGGTATTTGCTAAAAGGCACCTAAAGGACTCTCAGACCATGAGAAACAAGATTTTGTGGTCTGATGAAATCACGATTGAACTCTTTGGCCTGAGTGCGAAGCGTCACGTCTGGAGGAAACCAGGCACCACTCATCACCAGGCCAATACCATCCCTACAGTGAAGCATGGTGGTGGCAGCATCATTCTGTGGGTATGTTTTTCAGCGGCAGGGACTGGGTGACTAGTCCGGATTGAGGGAAAGATGAACCAAGCAAAGTACAGAGAGATGCTTGATGAAAACCTTCTCCAGAGTGATAAGGACCTCAAGCTGGGACAACGACCCTAAGCACACAGCCAAGACAACGCAGGAGTGGCTTCGGGACAAGACTTGAATGTACTTGAGTGGCCAAGCCAGAGCCCAGACTCGAAAATAGCTGTGCAGCTACGCTCCCCATCCAACCTGACAGAGCTTGAGAAAATCTGCAGAGAAGAATGGGAAAAACTCCCAAAAATACAGGTGCGCCAAGCTTGTAGCGTCATATCCAAGACGACTTGAGGCTGTAATCGCTGCCAAAAGTGCTTCAAGAAAGTACAGATTAAAGGGTCTGAATACTTATGTAAATGTTATATTTTTAAAAAATCATTATACGGCATTGTATGTAGATTGATGAGGAAAAAATAAATCTATTTTAGAATAAGGCTGTAACGTAAGAAAATGTGGAAAAAGTGAAGGGATCTGAATACTTTCCTAATGCTCTGTATATTGTGTCATATGAGGGTATAATTATGTTGAAAGATATGATCCTAAAAGTGAGATGTGTTTGTGGCCTATAATTTCCCCTGAGGAGAGTTGAGGGTTGGACAGCTGTAGTTGTCAAGTAATTATAGTGGTTAATGTTGGGCTGATTTGAAGTCTGGGCTAACAGCCATTTGCTGTTTGCTGTAATTTTTGGGTGAAAGGATGAGAGGAACACCTGGTGTGGAGAAGTTCACGGTCCCCAGTAAAAGGGCAGCAGATGTATTCATGGACAACATACATGGACAATGACAAGTGAGGGAAAGACCCTAACTAGCACCAATGTAGTAGACTACAGTTGTGGCCAAACGTTTTGAGAATGACAGAAGTATTGGTCTCCACAAGGTTTGCTGCTTCACTGTTCTTAGATCTTTATGTCAGTAGTTACTATGGTACACTGAAGTATAATTACAAGTATTCCATAACTGTCAAAGGCTTTCATTGACAATGACATTCAGTTTATGCAAAGAGTCAATATTTTCAGTGTTGACCCTTCTTTTTCAAGACCTCTGCAATCCACCCTGGCATGCTGTCAATTAACTTCTGGGCCACATCCTGACTGATGGCTGGCCATTCTTGCATAATCAATGCTTGGAGTTTGTCAGATGTTGTGGGTTTTTGTTTGTCCACCCGCCTCTTGAGGATCGAGTTCAAGTTCTCAATGGGATTAAGGTCTCGGGGGTTTCCTGGCCATGGACCCAAAATGTCGATGTTTTGTTCCCCGAGCCACTTAGTTATCACTTTTGCCTTATGGCAAGGTGCTCCATCATGCTGGAAAAGGCATTGGTTGTCACCAAACTGTTCTTGGATGGTTGGGAGAAGTTGCTCTCGTAGGATGTGTTGGTACCATTCTTTATTCATGGCTGTGTTCTTAGGCAAAATTGTGAGTGAGCCCACTCCCTTGGCTGAGAAGCAACCCCACACATGAATGGTCTGAGGATGCTTTGCTGTTGGCATGACACAGGACTGATGGTAGCGCTCACCTTGTCTTCTCCGGACAAGGTGTTTTCCGGATGGCCCAAACAATCGGAAAGGGGATTCATCAAAGAAAATGACTGATGTTTTTCCTGGAGAGAAGTGGCTTCTTTGCTGCCCTTCTTGACACCAGGCCATCCTCCAAAAGTCTTCGCCTCACTGTGCGTGCAGATGCACTCACACCTGCCTGCTGCCATTCCTGAGCGAGCTCTGCACTGATCCCGCAGCTGAATCAACTTTAGGAGACGGTCCTGGCGCTTGCTGGACTTTCTTGGGCGCCCTGACGCCTTCTTCACAACAATTGAACCTCTCTCCTTGAAGTTTTTGATGATCCGATAAATGGTTGACTTACTTGCAATCTTACCAGCAGCAATATCCTTGCCTGTGAAGCCCTTTTTGTGCAAAGCAATGATGACGGCACGTGTTTCCTTGCAGGTTTCCATGGTTGACAGAGGAAGAACAATAATTTCAAGCACCACCATTCTTTTAAAACTTCCAGTCTGTTATTCTGACTCAATCAGCATGACAGAGTGATCTCCAGCCCTGTCCTCGTCAACACTCTCACCTGTGTTAACGAGACAATCACTGACATGATGGCAGCTGGTCCTTTTGTGGCAGGGCAAGTTCATTTTCATGGCAAAGAGGGACTTTGCAATTAATTGCAATTTATCTGATCTCTCTTCATGACATTCTGGAGTATATGCAAATTGCCATCATCAACACTGAGGTAGCAAACTTTGTGGAGACCAATACTTGCGTCATTCTCAAAATTTTTGGCCACGACTGTAGATTCCCACTGCATGGCTTTATACTACACCCTCATCTGTGTTCTAATAAAAGTTAGTCACTCAGGGTGTAGTTGGTGTCTGGGGAGGATGCAGGCTTGTAAATGTGGGATGAGAGGATGGAGGAGGATGATTTCCGGTTTAAATAATAGTTTTTATTAAAAGGGAAACAAATGGGTAGTAAAAGTTCATCCAGTACTGTGAAAACAAAACCTCATGAAAGATACATACCTTATCTTGGATTTGTGTGAAGCCAGTGAAGGGAAAACAGAAGCATATCTTGCTCTTGTTTAATAGGAAAATATTTACTCACCGTTATTTGATAGCCAAAATAAGTATCTTGTATGGTAATGGGGCTCAGGCTTTGGGTCAACAAATCGAAAGAAAGCACATTCTCTCTCACAAACACACACACAGAGTACAGAGTGGCACCACTGAATACAGGGAAACGGACCTATTTATATGCAAATCTGATAGAGCTTTGCAGAATTATTTTTTTTAACCAACATTTTGCTACATTACTCAAAGTCAGTACACATTTGCCTGATTAAACACCAGAACCAGTCCGTATAGATTATTAGAATAAACAGTCTCAACCACCACACAAAATGAACAACTCCAGTTGAGTATATCAGAGTTCCTGGGCAGCTTACCACATAATCAGCTTTCATGTTGAATCTCATGTATTCCAGATTTCCTTTTTGATTATGCAACGTCCCCTGTTACATAAGAACATTCTGTAGCCTTTTCAGGCCATCTAGGATGAACATACCTGATAACACTCCAAACGTTTTACTGCAGTGTGCTAAATCAGGGTCACACAGTGTTTCTTGGTAGTCTTAAACAAATCTAAATGGCTATGGTCTTAAAAAAAAAAAGAAGACACATGTACCATGTCAGATAAAGTATGTATTACCTTTTGAGTTTGCATCCCAATATTACACTTTATATACATCACAGACGACTGAAATATAACAAAACCGTTTGACATAGAAACACCGGATGTTCGGCTGTTTAAAAAAAATGCTTATTAATTATGAAATTATGGAACATATTAATAACATTCCACCCATGAGGCCACTAGAGGGCAATTTTGTAATTTCACTGCAGGAAAGCTTGATGTTATAACCTTCCACAGACTATATCTAACTTTGGCCCACTGCACAAATTAATGATCAATCCTTCAATGGCTTTTCTGCTGTTTCATGCTTGTGTATACGCCTCCTGACTGGTGAACACTTTTCCAGTTGTTATACAACTGTTAAAGCAGCAATCAGCAGTTGAAACAATATCAAATCTTGGAGTAAAACAAGCTTATATTTTGTGTTCTGATAGGGTACGACAGTTGAACTAAACTCATGAGGCATTTATAAGTTATATTCTTTAAGTACTCAATGGGTACATATCATTAATTTATAAGTCAACAAAATGGATGTAGCAACTGCTGATTGCCCCTTTAACCTTTGTCCAATTTCCATGTGTTGCGTGCGGGTACTCTGTGCTCTGCTCATTATGGCAGTGTTGCTGCCAAGTGCACAAGAGGTTTAGAAGCAGATCATTTACCTGCACAAAGGATGCAGGTTAGGTGGGTTCAGGAACATAAGACCTGTGAACCACCAGCCTTCTCAGTTATATATCTAGCACTGTGCAGTGAACAAGAAACTAGCGACAACAACAGAAAATAGAGGTATGAAGTGCATTTTCTGTTTTAGTTATTGCTTGATTATTAAACTTATTTCAATGTTTTCAAGGTTTCTGAAGGAATCATTTAACAGTTTTGCCATTGGTATTCCATTGTTATTTGTGATAAGGTAGTCATCAATGCGTGCCATTTGCCACACAATACTTAATATGTGAATGTGAACTTTCTAATGAGTAGCTACTGGTGTCTCAAACATCTTTATACAGAACTGTCTGCTTGGATGAGACCAATGAGGACTCTCCTAAAGATGCATTTCCTTGTTCCCAGTGTACGCACTTTAGAGAAGACACAGATAGTACCTTGAGTGATGATGTCTCTGCTTGCATCCTCACAACCATGAAAAAACGTGTGCTACATTTTGATAAACAAAATTAGGTCAAATCCATTGGGAGCCCAAAGAAAAGAGAAATTACGTCCGTTGGTGTGTGTTGCAAGGAAAGCTTGAAGTGTATCCAGAAACAAGAGTAACAAAGACAGCTAAGGTGGCAGTTTGAAAGGAAAAACTCTTTATTTGAATTCTAAAACTGTTGTTCAAATAAGTGGCTTGAGGGAAGGAATACCGTTCAAAAACATGAACTGCTAACTTGCGTCTGCTAAAAAATCCCCCCAAAAACAAGACAATTATGGCCATTACCAAATTTTTCATATTTATTTTGTATTTAATGTGTGTGCAGAGATTATGTTTATGCATGATGTGTTTAATGCTAGCTTTATGTATTTATAGCTCCATAATGTATCCCTGTAATTGAGTGCATAGCACTGTGACTCACAGAGCTTATTTACTGCCTGTAGGGTCTATGGAGCCCCGATCTCCTCTAGTTTACCAGGATGTTGCTCTGTTCACTGAATGATGCAGAGTGCTGTTAATGGACCATATACTGTGTTTAGCAGCAGCAGGGGAAACAAAGTTTCAGACAAAACAACTTACATACACTAACACAACATTGAACAAAACTATACACACATACAGTACAACAATTACATATTACGTAAAGAAACACGAATGTCATAACTAAAAAAAACAGCTGTCCTAAAGACAATTACACTCTTCTATGATATTTACATCAACCTCAGTGTTTAAACTACCAACGTGACTAGATCATCAAACATTCCAGAACCACGGGGCTGACTAACTAAAACTATTTCTACCATGACCTGTTCTATTTCTTGGTACTGTTAAAAGCAAGTGAGAATGGGACCGTAATTTATATTTATTTACTGACCTGATAAAAAAAAAAAGAATAGACATAAAGTGTAATTTTACCCAGTATAGCCTTATAAATCAGTGTATACCAGTGTCAATGACGACCAGCCAACGGCGCTGTAGAGATCACAATGATGTGTTAGACGTTTTTGATTGTTAATGAACCTGAGGGCCGCATGATATACTGCATCAAGTGCTCCTAGGGTAGTGGTTGAGGCCTGTATGTATAAAATCTAAAAGTAATGTACATCGTAACAGCTCCTTCCTGGCCTCCAGAGAAAAACAAGCCTTATGCCGGTAATAAAAACCTATTCTCAGCTTGAGCTTCCTTATCAAGTTCTCCACATGAACAGTGAAGCTCAGATGTCATCCACCCACACTCTCAAATATTTGTACACTTTGACTTGCTCTATAGTATGTCCATCCAATGTAGCAATGACATGATTAGTAACATGCCTGGCATTTGAAAATACCATGCATTTTGTTTTAACCGAATTCAGAACCAGCTTCAAACTATACAGATTCTGTTGTATGATGTTAAATGCTCTTTGGGCATTTTCAAAAGCTAAAGGTAAACTACTACCACTTGAATAAAGAACAGTATCATCTGCATAAAAATGAACATCCCTGTTTCAATATGATCCCCAATGTTGTTTATATACAAAATAAACAACAGTGGGCCCAAAATAGAACCTTGTGGAACACCTGAACACAACTCAATGGACTCAGATTTACAACCATCCGCCATTACAGATTGTGTACGATTTGATAGGTAATTTATAAACCAATCTAGAGCTTGACCAGTAATTCCACAACATTTTAACCTTTGCACCAACACAGCATGGTCCACGGTGTCAAATGCCTTCGACAAATCAATAAAGACAGACAGACAATGTAACTTCTTGTCAAGAGCACAGTGGATGTCATTTAAAACCTTCAATGTTGCTGAAACAGTGCTGTGGCCAGACCTAAAACCTGATTGCATTCCATTTAAGATGTTGTTTTCTTGGAGGTAGGCCTTCAGCTGCCTACTAACTAAGGACTCCAGTACCCTAGACAGTACAGACAATTTCGATATGGTTCGATAGTTGTCAAGTAGCGAAGGATCTCCATCTTTCAGGAGAGGCAGTACAAAAGCAGATTTCCATAACTTCGGGATTTCCTTAACGTCAAGCGTGAGGTTAAAAATACATGTTAAGTGGGGAGCAATGATGTCTGCAGCTAATTCTAGGAGGCGGGGGTCTAGATCATCAGCACCAGGGGATTTCTTTCTATCAATTTCTTTCAGGGCTTTACGCACTTCTGAAACAGAGGAGGATGAGAAGGAGAATCTGGCGAAGGAGTGCACAGGGGTGTCAGGTAAATTCACAGGGGGCTCATTTAGACCTTTAACCTTTTCAAATAAACTGCCTGCATCGAGAAAATGTTGATGTAAGGCTTTCAGAATAGAGGTTCTCTCAGTTACAATCTGTGTGTCTACCAGCAATTGTTTGGGAAGCTGTGTATCTTTTTTGCACTCCAAACCTCACTACTTGCCCAAATTTGGAGGGATTATTTAAATCATCCGAAGTAGATTTAAGGTAGTGGTCTGCTATCCGTTTTTGGGTTTTAGCCACACCCAGATTTCAAAGACGTTTAAAAGCCATCCAATCATCCGTCAAACCAGACCCTCTTGCTTTTACCCACATAGCCTTTCGTTCCCTGACGTTCATCAGTAAACCAAGGGTTATCTCTGCCCTTAATCCTACATTTTTTGAAAGGGGCATGCCTATTGCATACATCCTGGAATGCGTTGTGGAAGTAAGAAAAGCCTAATTCAACATCAGGGATTCATTAAATTCTATTCCATTCAATGAAAAATACATAAAAAAAATAACTTGAATATCAAACTGCTTCCAGTTTCTTTTCGTAATGACATGTGGAGATCACTTAGGGATTTTACCATCTCTCACACAGGCAATATTTTCTATTTTTTATTTTAAAGTTATTTAACTAGGCAAGTCACTTAAGAACAAATTCTTATTTACAATGATGGCCTACCAAAACGCAAAACGCCTCCTGCGGTGCCGGGAGCTAGGATTAAAACAACACTTCAAAAAGAGATACCTAAAACAACAACATAGCAAGGCAGCAACACATGACAACACAGCGTGGTAGCAACGTAACATGACAACAACATGGTAGCAACACAACATGGTAGCAGCACAAAACATGGTACAAACATTATTGGGCACAGACAACAGCACAAAGGGCAAGAAGGTAGAGACAACAATACATCACGCAAAGCAGCCACAACTGTCAGTAAGTGTCCATGATTGAGTCTTTGAATGAAGAGATTGAGATAAAACTGTCCATATTGCGTGTTTGTTTCAGCTCGTTCCAGTTGCTAGCTGCAGCGAACTGAAAAGACGAGCGACCCAGGGATGTGTGTGCTTTGGGGACCTTTAACAGAATGTTACTGTCAGAATGGGTGTTGTATGTGGAGGATGAGGGCTGCAGTAGATATCTCAGATAAGGGGGAGTGAGGCCTAAGAGGGTTTTATAAATAAGCATCAACCAATATGTCTTGCGACGGGTATACAGAGATGACCAGTTTACAGAGGATTATAGAGTGCAGTGACGTGTCCTATAAGGAGCATTGGTGGCAAATCTGATGGCCGAATGGTAAAGAACATCTAGCAGCTCGAGAACACCCTTACCTGCTGATCTATAAATTATGTCTCCCTAATCTAGCATGGGTAGGATGGTCATCTGAATCAGGGTTAGTTTGGCAGCTGGGGTGAAAGAGGAGCGATTTAACTTAAGTCTAGATTTAACTTAAGCCTGCAGCTTTGATATGTGCTGAGAGAAGGACAGTGTACCGTCCAGCCATACTCCCAAGTACTTGTCTGATGTGACTACTTCAAGCTCTAAACCCTCAAAGGTAGTAATCACAACTGTGTGGAGAGGGGCATTCTTCTTACCAAAACACATGACCTTAAAACAAGGTTAAGGGTAGAGAAAACGTTTTGGACACTAAGAAAGCTTTGTTGTAGAGCATTTAACACAAAATCCGGGGAGGGGCCAGCTGAGTATAAGACTGTATCATCTGCATATAAATGGATGGGAGAGCTTCCTGCTGCCTGAGCTATGTTGTTGATGTAAATTGAGAAGAGCGTGGGGCCTAGTATTGAGCCTTGGGGTACTCCCTTGGTGACAGGCAGTGGCTGAGACAGCAGATTGTCTGACTTTATACACTGCACTCTTTGAGAGAGGTAGTTAGCAAACCAGACCAAAGACCCCTCAGAGACACCAATACTCCTTAGCTGGCCCACAAGAATGGAATGGAATCAAGAGCAGTGGTGACATCATTGAGGACCTTTAAGGTTGCAATTGCACATCCATAACCTGAGCGGAAACCAGATTGTATACCAGAGAGAATACCAGTCAGTCAGTTGATTTTGAAGTTTTTCCAACACTTTTGATGAACAGGGCAAAATAGAAATAGGCCTATAACAGCTTGATCTCCCCCTTTAAATAAAGGACGAACTGTGGCTACCTTCCAAGCAATGGGAACCTCCACAGAACGGAGAGACAGGTTATAAAGGTCGGAGATAGGCTTGGCGATGATAGGGGCAGCAACCTTAAAGAAGAAAGGGTCTAAACCATCTGACCAAGATATTTTTTGGGGGTCAAGTTTCAGAAGCTCCTTTAGTACCTCGGACTCAATAACTGCCTCCAGGGAAAAACTTTGTAGCAGGGCAGGGGAAAAAGACGGAGAAGCATCGAGGATAGTTGCATTAGAAGGGGTGGCAGATGAGGAAATGTTGGACGGGCAAGGAGGCATGGCTGAGTCAAATAGGAATCCTGACTTAATGAAGTGTTGATTAAAGAGCTCAGCCATGTGCTTCTTGTCAGTAACAACCACATCATTAACTTTAAGGGACATGGGCAGCTGTGAGGAGGAGGGTTTATTCTCCAGGTCTTTAACCATTTTACTGAATTTCTTGCGGTTAGACCCACAGAGAGAGAACTGAACATTTCCTTAAAGTAGCATACTTTGGCCTTCCAGATAGCCTGAGTGCACTTATTTCTCATTTGCCTGAACGAGAGCCAGTCATCCTGAGTAAGCTTGTGCCGGGCCTTTCGCCCAATGCAATTCTTGAGGTGGAGTAACTCTGCTAGATCATGGGGCTGAGCCTGTTTTTAATTCTCATTTTCTTTATGGGTGAAAAAAAAAAAATCCAATCGTCTTTGACAGAGGGGATCAAGCTGATTCTATTCCATTTTACAGAAGCCAGTTCATGAAGGAAGGCTTGTTCATTCAAGTTTTTTAGCAAATCAGGACAGGTCATTTCACTGAGCAGCCATTACAAACACAGGCTGTAAAACAGTGATCACTAAGGTCATTACAGAAAACACCAAACTGATACCTATCAAGATTATTTGTGGGGATAACATCAAGAAGAGTAGCCTTTTCTGGGTGTTTGGAGTCATACCTTGTGGGATTGCTAATAATCTGAGAAATATTTAGGGAATCCCATTGCTTTAGGACTTGGTAAGGTGGTTTAAGCATGTCCCAGTTTAGGCCACCTAGCAGGACAAATTCAGACTTAGTGTAAGAGCTGAGAGAGCTTAGGGCAGGTAGGGTACAGGCCGGTGCTGATGGACAGTCAACAAAGAGTTATTTGAAAGTTTAATACTTAAAACCAGCAAATCAAATTGTTTGGGGACAGACTTGGTGGAGACAACCAAGCACTGAAGGTGATCCTTGGTAAAAATTGCTGACTCCCCCACCTTTGGAAGATCTGTCTTGCCGAAAAAGGTTATAAGCAGAAAGGTTAACATCAGTATTCAAAACACTCTTCCTTAACCACGTCTCAGTAATGACCAACACATCTGGATTGGAGATGTGAACCCACACTTTCAATTGATCAATTTTAGGTAATAAGCTTCTAGTGTTAACGTGCAGAAAACCCAGGCTTTTACGAGAGCAGAAATCAGTGAAGCAGATATCAAAGTCAGAATTGGGGCTAGCAACAGTAGATGGGCCGGGGTGTACATGCACACTACCAGATATCATCAACAGTAATACAATCAAGGCACGGCATAGGACAGGGAGAGCTCTTCAGTGCTGATGTATGACATCTGAATGTGCATCAGATGGTAACAAGATCATATTGTACAGCAATTTCACCAGGTAACATGAATACAAAGCCGGCGGAAGGTGGTTAGAATGGGATGGTAGGCCAAAAGTCTGTGTAACCAATAGAGAGTCCTGAGTGTGGGAACAGACATAGTCTGTCCCACGGTTGGGTAAAGAAAGTTTGTCAACAAAGCATGTATGAGACATCAGGCAAATGCCAAAATAGAAAAATGTGCAAGAAATTGTTTTAATATATAACGACTTGGGGCTAGCCATTGTAACAGTGCCTGTGTGCTGGAGGAAAATGTCAGTGAATGGGCACTGAACAGCAGGAGGGGTCTTCAAAGCCTCAGGATCAATCGTTTCACACGTGGGAAGTGTGGTTGGGGATGCTTGCTTGAAGAAAATGGCAGTGGATGGCCTCTGAACAGCTTCAAAGGATTCAACACCTCTCTTCACACCTCAGTGCTAGTTGAAGTTGTATCATATTCCAGGATCTCAGGACGTTGATTGTCAGAGCACCCCCTGAATAGCTTGGGAAAATGAAATCCTTGATAGAATATTCCAGGTAAATATTGTCCAAAAAAGTTTTGATCTTGAGTGAAGGTTAAGTTGTGGAGGGTACCATCCTTTATATGTCCCTGCCGAAAAATCCAAGTTTATCTAACTCCAAAACTATCTTATTGTAGAAAACATGTTGAAAAATGTGAGAGCTCACATGAGCTGTGTCTGTATAAGCAGAGGGAGGACATCATGTGTAGCACAGTGATCACTAATGTAAATTGCAAAAATACCAGAAGCATTAAAACTATGGAGTATTGGTTAAGATCAAATCAATCAAAGATGATTTCAGAGGATACTTTAAATTCAACCTAGTTACACTGTTGACAATCTGAGTGAGATTATAGGTATTGCATAGAATTTTGAATTGGGCCAATCTTCAGTAAGGCCATTCTACTGCCAATGTTTGTTCGTTGAGATTGAATGGCTGTGTGCTCGATTTTATACACTTGTCAACAACGGGTGTGGCTGAAATAGCCGAATCCACTAATTTGAAGGGGTGTCCACATACTTTTAATCTGAATACATTAGACGTAACATCTTTGTTTTGTATTTGTGTCCCCTCAGAGCATGATGGCGTTCCTCCTGTGTGTTAGCCTGTGGATGCTCCTGGCTGTCCATGGCCAGGCTGGATCCATGAAGAACTGCCACCCAGGTTGCCACTGTGAGGTGGAGAGCTTCGGCCTGTTCGACAGCTTCAGCCTGACCAGGGTAGACTGCAGGGGAGTGGGCCCCAGCACCAGCCCCATCTCCATCCCCCTGGACACTGCCCACCTGGACCTGTCCTCCAACTCCATGTCCCTGCTGACCGACACCATGCTATCTGGGCCTGGCTATACCACCTTGGTCAGCCTGGACCTCAGCAACAACCGCATCTCCATGGTCAGCCCCAAGGCCTTGTCCAGGTTGCGCTACCTGGAGTCTCTGGACCTCAGCCACAACTCCCTGGAGGGCCTTGACGAGGGCTGCTTCTCTGGCCTCCCGCTGGCCAAGGTGGACCTCAGCCACAACCGCTTCCGGGAGTTTGACCTGGACATGTTCATCACTAAAGGTCACGGAGAGCCAATCAGCGTGGATCTGTCCCACAACCGGCTGACGGTGGTCTCCTGGAGTTCCTCTAGGAGCCCCTTGCTACATGTCCAGAGCCTAAATCTAGCAGCCAACCAGCTGAGGGCTGTGCCCAAGCTTAAAGGCATCCCACTGAGGGACCTAAGCCTGGATGGGAACAGTATCTCCCGCATTGAGGAGGGGGCCTTTGAGGACCTCAAGGACCTGGTTCACCTGTCCCTCAGTGGGCTTCCTGATCTCTCTGACATCCAGCCTAACCGTTTCAGAGGCCTACAGAGCCTTCAGATCTTGGACCTGTCCAACAATGCCAAGCTAAAAACACTGAACCCAACTGTGTTCAGTGGACTTGTGTCTCTACAGGAGCTCAATCTGTCCAACTCTGGAGTAATGTCATTGCCAAATAACATGCTGAGTCACTTGCCAAGCATCAAGAGTATTACCCTGGGCCAGAATATCAATTGTTGGAGGGCTCAAAAGCAGCGCCAGTTTCACAGGCAGCTTGGACAGAAACAGAAACATGACGAGGTGCTGACCTGTGACGTTGAAGGGATTGTCTCGTGATTGTGTTGGGATCGTTGCCTTCAGTATGGACATCTAGCTAACACATTAGTGCTAAAACTGTGCCTTATCTTACTATATGCAAAGAACATGTTTTGTTATTGCCACAAATCATGATTATTTGAACAGTTTTGTTTAAATTTAAATTCAAAGATTTATATGTTGCTTTTATTCCAAAGGCCTGAGGTATTTACAGTATATTAATCTACTGTTGACACTATCATGTCATGCTTGCTATGCATAAAGCATATATTTCAACTACAGTAACAAGCTAGCAATAGCATTGATGGATATTATCGTAAAACCATTTAACTTTTCCTCTTCCAAGTTTGAAGGAGATTTTAGGACCTGAAAAATAAAAAAGATACCTCAGCCACTAGGAAAAACATTGTTATATTCCATAACAATCATCAGATCGTTGACGTATACACATTACTATGCAAGGACCACTCTTATGTCAGAACGAAAGATAAACATCTTATGTAGAGTATATAGTTATGTATGTCTTGCATAGGAGGCTGGTGGGAGGAGCTATAGGAGGACGGGCTCATTGTAATGGCTGAAATGGAATGAATGAAACGGTATCAATCAAATTTATTTTTCAGTCAAATTTATTTATAAAGCCCTTTTTAAAATTGTCTCCCTGTACTTGTATTAGACATGTTTTGTTCTGTATTTTCAGATCTCTTCTGACAGAGAACTAAGTGTGCTTTAACTGAAACACTATGCGCCATTTGATACATTGTATTGTTCACCCTACTTTGAAACATTATAAATGTTGCAGCTATTCTACACATCAACTTTGGATCTACATTGGCCAAAATCCTTCAGATATTCTGTGCAACAACAACTGTATGTTTGAACCCCTACCTTGGTTGCCCATCCCTGTGGTATAATACGGACCGAAGAGACAATCAGCGCCTTATAACTGCACATGAGCTGTTTTGAATGTTAAAAATCTCTGTAAAAATGTTATATTTCTTCATCAATAGTGTATACACTGAGTGTACAAACTATTAAGAACATCTTCCTAATATTGAGTTGCACCCCTGACTTAAAAATCATTCTTTAACCTGTCTCCTCCCCTTCATCTACACTGATTTGAAGTGGATTTAACAAGTGACATCAATAAGGGATCATAGCTTTCACCTGGATTCACCTGGTCAGTCTGTCATGGAAAGAGCATGTGTTCTTAATGTTCTGTGCACTCAGTGTATAACTTTATACATGTAAAATAAATGGATTATTCTCACACTGACAGCTGTCCAGATGCTTTTGTACTGTCTGTGTACTTTACGTAAATGTATTAACTTTCTTTGGTTACTAAGTATGGCATCTTACCCTGTCCCCAACACCCTGTGGCATTTCACAATTGCTAGGTATGTCTGTACAGTATATGAAAATATATCAATTGTTTGGGTTTCACAATTTCACAGAATTCCCTGTATTTCATAGAGTTGGATTCATGTGATTTCATTTTGTTTTCTGAACAGACTCACAGGGTGTGTCCTGTAACAATAGCACTTATGTCTTCCTCAGTGCATAGCGCAGCACTTTATTTACTTTCACATGCTGCCTAACATCCTTCCTTTATTTACTTTGAACTCTGCCTGTAAACGCACACATACACACTAGTGGTCTCGAGAGGTCCTTAAACAGAAGGGGTCAGAGACACTAGTTCCAGGCAGGGAACCATCTGACTGTGGACTGATGTCTGAAGCCGATGAGAGGGAAAGAGAAGGGGAGAGGGAGAAGGAGGAGAGCGGCCTGACTTTGTGTAATGGCTGCTGACTGTAACTCCACAGATCTCTGTGCTCTGAGTGTTCCATTGTGTGCTCCTCCTCAGAGACACACAGAGCATTCAGATATCCCCTCAGCCTCTTGCAGTGGTTGCCAAAGCACAGTTCTTTGAAATTCGAAGAGACCCGTGTGGGTCTGACTCCACAAAAGAAGGTTTCCTCCAGATTACATCTCCTATATTACAGCATCCTGCTCAGGAAAAGTATGGCTTGCTATACTTAGTGATTTTGCTTCAGTTTATACTCTTTTAGATATATTTTGGCCAACCAAGGAGAAAAAGAGGTAAAGAGAGAGAAGAAGAGCAAATGTTATTTTCTGAGAGTTTGGCCCTCTGCGGATAGCCCCATTAGTAAACCAGTTCCAGATGTTTGAGCCATTTGTCCATCTTCTGGAGAGCAGGAATTTGGAGGCGGGGAGGTTGGAGGGCTGTCAATCACAGCTACCTCCCTCAGGTCTGCCTGCCAGGATCAACCTGAACGGTGTTAAATTACAAAAAAAACTGTTGCAATCCAAATACAACTAATCAGGTTAGTAACATATGAGAGTCACAAGGATTTGATATTTTCTTTACTATTTATTTACTTGTTTGTAATCCAGTGACTCAATCTACTGAGCACTATGGTTGTTACTTTATCTGTGGTTTTGGAATAGACTGATATCCACACGTCTCTCGAGGGCAATATAAAAGGTTCATGTATATGAGGGGTCATGACACTCTCAGAGATAATGTATCAGTGGTCTAAGACACTTCATCTCAGTGCTAGAGGCGTCACTACAGACAACCTGGTTCGAATCCAGACTGTATCACAACCGGCCGTGATTGGGAGCCCCATAGGGCGGCGCACAATTGGCCCAGCGACGTCCGAGTTTGGCCGGTGTAGGCCGTCATTGTAAATAAGAATTGGTTCTTAACTGACTTGACTAGGTGAAAAGGTTAAAGGTTAAAGGTTAAATAAATAAAAACAAATAAAAAAATAAATAAGGTTAGCCCATGAGAACACAGAGCAGTGAGGCAAAGTCTCAACTCTCCTGAGGTGTTTTAATGCAGCAGTGGTTTGCTTACTGAACCCTCTGGAGACATGTTCAACATCCCCAGGCCACTTCATAATATATTATAAGATACAGTGTCCATTACAAACATACAGCTGACCATGGGCTCCATGCATTATGGATTCACTGGCTGAGAAAGTCAATGCTTCCCAGTAAATGTAAAGATTTTCATTACACTTTCAATGACAATGTGTCTTCATCTGACAAAAAGAGTAACACAATGTGGAATTCACAGAAAATTGTCATACTGTAACCTGGATGTCTAAGAGTGGTTGCTAATATACAGTAGCTATCTGCATACACACTATATATCGTATCGCCATTTGCATTGCATTGAACTAGTGTCATGTTTTGTCAAAAAAAAGTTTAAAGACCACAGCAGCACCCTTATCAATAGCCCAGTTATCTACAGAATCCCTTTGCCTTTGGATCTGGCTCGATGAGGATTTTGATTGACCGGTCCCCCCTGAGTGGAGGAAGTTATACCTCTAATGCCAGCAATAAAGGGGACTCCCTAAAAACACGCCATTTCGATACAGCTACGACTGGAAGTTACTTTTCACTAACTATAACCTTTTTCCTACCCTTAACCTAATTCTCCTAACCTGCTACGAAAAAGTAACTTCCAGTGGTAGCTGTATCCAAGTGGCGTGTTTTTAGGGTATCTCAGCAAGAGAGACAAAGATGAATTCCTAAAGATTGTGGATAAATGAAGATGTCCCACTCAGGCCATTTACAAGTTGGACAGTTCCAGTCTGCTTAAGGGGTGGCTCCAATCCATTAGCAGCTGGCTCTGGTCTTCTTAGTTTATTGACTGTATTTGAACCAGATAAAAAAGGAGTGATTGAGATCTCGCTTCCTCTTCCGTTTCTAATGTCATGTGAGTAGGAAATGTGATAAGGAGCTGGTCTGTTAATAATCACACTTGAAGTACCCTCTCTGTTCCCACTTTAGCCCATGTGTTGATGGGTGACCCACATTTTTAATCTCCTATTAGCCCTACTGTAATGACACGGTATGGTGGTGGGACTTTGTTCATATTCTCACATCTGTTTCAACAGAGATAATACAAAGAGGTTTACCTCATCAAAAACACAGCATGACCACAGTCTTACTCTTACTCTGTCTTACAGGAGAGCATTTCTTTGTTGTGTCTGTACTTTACTAGTTATATTTTTGACAACTTTTACTTCACTACATTCCTAAAGACAATAACGTACATGTTAATCCATACATTTTCCCTGAGGCCCGAAAGTATTAGATACATTTTGCATGCTTAGCAGGACAGTGAAATGGTCCATTCACGCACTTATCAAGAGAACATCCCTGGTCATCCCTACTGCCTCTGATCTGGCGGACTCACTAAACACACATGCTTTGTTTGTTAATTATATCTGAGTGTTGGAGTGTTCCCCTGGCTATCCATAAATTACAAAAACAAGAAAAGGGTGCTGTCTAGTAGCTTAATATAAGGAATTAGAATTTGAATATTTATACTTTTACTTTTGATATGCTTAAGTATATTTTAGCAATTACATTAACTTTTGATACTTAAGCATACTTAAAACCAAATACTTTTACCCAAGTAGTATTTTTGACTGTCCAGCCAATGACAATATACTGTATATATATATTTTTTATTTAACCTTTATTTAACTAGGCAAGTCAGTTAAGAACAAATTCTTATTTACAATGACCGCCTACACCGGCCAAACGTGCACCGCCCTATGGGAATCCCGATCACGGCCAGTTGTGATACAGTCTGGATTCAAACTAGGTTGTCTGTAGTGACACCTCTAGCACTGAGATGCAGTGTCTTAGACCGCTGCAACACTCGGAAGCCCAGTTACCGGTTACCTCCGCTGGAGTTGAAAATTGGGTCATGAAAGACCTGAAGGTTTGTTTTTCTGTTTCCAGTGAGAGAGCTAGAGCGATACGATCAGAAACACAATCAGCCATCTCAAGACTTCAGACATAACTCTAAACAGTCAGTAAATGACCCACTGTAGCAGGTCCTGAGCGGAAATTGGTTACACTGCCCTAATTCATGTAGGATTGTTTATCACATTTTGCACGATAATACAGCCACAACAAGGGAGGGAAGGATGAAAACAGGAGGGAAGGATGAAAACAGGAGGGAAGGATGAAAACAGGAGGGAAGGATGAAAACAGGAGGGAAGGATGAAAACAGGAGGGAAGGATGAAAACAGGAGGGAAAGTAAAATATAGGGTAATGCTAAACCATTCTTTCCACTCACACAGATTGTGGAAATGATACTGCACCCGAGCAGGTGTGTGCACAACTCCATCCACCTCGGACCTGCCCATAAGACCTTATTATAGGCTAAGGGTTGTTATTATCCATATTGGTGATTTGGGTTGAATGAAATACACCAGAGAGGTAATCATTTTGTTCTCCACAGGCTCCCGTGCGACAGTAGTTTGGCTCTGAGATGTAATTACTACAAACGGAGGGAGCTTTTGGAGTGTGTAATTAGTTCAGGCATGCAAGACCAGGGTGTCTTCATTAACTTTTCCACGCTCCCTTGAACCGCTATCAGACAGATGCAATCTGACCTTAAAATGGACAGATCCTCTAGAGCAGAGAGTTATTGAAGCAGCTAATTCATTTAGCTCCCATAGCCTATTGCGCCATGGTTTTTTGAAAACGACAGAATTTGTAATGCCTCAGGGGATTGCCACAGTTCAAGGGAAAAGGATATTTATTTCCTCATAAAGCTGGGTTTTGTTTACATGTTTGTTTAGACAGCACAGGCCAATCTGATATAGTTTTGTTGGGTGAATGAACACGATGTCTAGGGCTTCAATGCAGGGCAACAATGGGAGCTGACACAATGCTAGGCCATTGTCGTGTCAGACAACGACAATGTCTCTTCTCTATGTGTCTTATTCAGGGACAGCGTTTAAAATTGTGGTTAGAATTTCCCTCCAACTGGCCCCAGAGAGCATGACCTGTCCAGCTGGCTGGGCTGGGCCTGATGGGAATGAGAGCTATTGGCTTTGTCAGCTTCATATTAGACTAACTTTGTGTGAAATAATATTTTTTTAGAATGCCATTTTACACAGTACACCATCAGGTGTATTGGAGAATACAGCAGATTATAATCTAATTCAATTTACATTCACATTTACATTTTAGTAATCTAGCAGATGCTCTTATCCAGAGCAACTTAAAGTAGTGAGTGCATAAATGTCTGTACTTCTAATCCGGCCGTCTTTATTGAAATCTATACTGGATAAAATATATTAACGCAACATGCAATCATTTCAACAATATTACTGAGTTACAGTTCATGTAAAGAAATCAGCCAATTGAAATAAATGAAATAGGCCCTAATCTATGGATTTCACATGACTGGGCAGGGGCGCAGCCACTTGGTAGCCAGGCCCACCCACTGGAGAGCCAGGCCCAGCCAATCGAAATAATTTTTTTCCCAGAAAAGGGCTTTATTACAGACAGAAATACTCCTCAGTTTCTTCAGCTGTTTGGGTGACTGGTCTCAGATGATCCCGCAGGTGAAGAAGCCTGATGTGGAGGTCCTTGGCTGGCGTGGTTACACGTGGTCTGCGGCTGTGAGGCAATGTTGGACATACTGCTAAATTCTCTAAAACGACGTTGGAGGCGGCTTATGATAGAGAAATGAGCATTCAATTCCCTGGCAACAGCTCTGGGGGACATTCCTGCAGTCACCATGCCAATTACACGCTCCCTCAAAATTTGACACATCTGTGGCATTTTTTTTTTTAACCTTTATTTTACTAGGCAAGTCAGTTCTTATTTTCAATGACGGCCTAGGAACAGTGGGTTAACTGCCTTGTTCAGGGGCAGAACAACAGATTTCTACCTTGTCAGCTCGGGGATTCGATCCAGCAACCTTTCGGTTACAGGCCCAACACTCTAACCACTGGGCTACCTGCAGCATTGTGTTGTGTGACAAAACTGTTGTCCCCAGCACAAGGTGCACCTGTGTAATGATCATGCTGTTTAATCCGTTTCATTATATGATAAATATTTGAGAGAAATAAGCTTTTTGTCCGTATGGAAAAAATATATTTTATTTCAGCTCATGAAACATGGGACCAACACTTAACATTTATATTTTTTGTTCAGTATTTTTTATTTCCTGATAGGGAACTTGATGTGTGGTGACAGATTTGTACATAAAAACACATAACTACTTAGAAGACAGAAACATGAACAAAACATGTACTGTATGTTAAGAGGGGGTGATTTAATAGTTGATTACAAACTGATTACACAAGAGAGTTATGTTATTACGTGGTTGTTAAGTTATTTTGTCATCTAGGAATTCCTCACACTCAGCCATACCCTCTTTCCTAACCCTATGCAATCCAGCAGGCTTGCTTACTCACTCTCAAAATAATCAGATCCACCAACTGTGCTGTTTGGGAAGGAGTGTGTTGAAGTTTAAAGGGCTTGCGTCACTCTCAGTAGTGGTCGTCTGAGATGGGAGTTTTCCTAAGGAAAAGGGACATATCCTGAGATTGTACGGCCTCTCTCTCTCTCTCGTTTCCTAACATCTGGTTTCCATCAGAGGAGCCAAGTCTGGAGCTACTCCCAGTGGGACACAATAGAACACCTCCATGCAGTTAACGGTTTGTGGGTCTTTACTCTGCATGAGGTGTTAACTTAACATTAGATTTTGAAAGTAATTTTCTTTAGGTGTTTCATTGTGTTATCGCTCTACATGTTACATTTCCAATTCCACAGTGCATTGGGTTCACTGACCGACAGTAAATGGCCAATATCAGTCAGAATCAGGAGGGCAACAATATGAAACACAACCGGACCGGTTTTGTATCATTTCGAGGCCTTACGGATGTTTTCCTATATCTGCTGAGCTTTGGTTATGAGACCTGGGATGACTCCGCAGAGGGACTTAACCACTGGCCAACAACAGCGCCTGTCTCAGAGAAATCATTGACGCAGCTAACGAGGAAATGAGAAGATAAGGAGCCTGCTCTGTAATTGCATCCACATGGTCGAGCCCAAAGATTAAGCTTTTTAAGCTCATGAGCTTCGTTACTATTTTTGTTTCAAGTTTTGGAGCCTGTCATGCTGACTCACTGATGCATCACAGGTATCTGTTATGTAAAGGATCCTTTCTGATCAGTTCAGTTCAATAACATGTACTAAGAATATAGCTACTAGATTGAATCTCTATTTGCATACGTATTTGTATCAATAGACTTGATATTAGACTTTTTACTATAGGTGTAGGCTATGGATCTAAGATCTCTATTTGCACATCATCATTTGCACATCTATCACTCCAGTGTTCATTCTAATTTGTAAATCATATCGCCACTGTGGCCTATTTATTGTCCCGCCTTCCTAGCATTTTGCACTACATTTGCACTCTGTATATAGATTCTCTATTGTGTTATTGACTGTACGTTTGTTTATGTGTAACTGTGTTGTTTTTTGTCGCACTGCTTTGCTTTGTCTTGGCCAGGTCGCAGTTGTAAATGAGAACTTGTTCTCAACTGGCTTGACAGAAGTAAGTAGAACAGTTGTGCAACATAGGCTGCTACAGTATTGCACTGATAGGGTTGTCAATATTCCCATAGTTGAGCTAAGAGGTATAGTATGTGGGTCTGTGGCTGCATCTCAACACAGAGCTTTTCTTGTAAGAATCACAGCATTTAATGAGTGACACGTGTTACTCAGAGTATCCCATTATTGTCTGGGGGTCTGAGCTCAAAGTAAACCACCATTCAGACTAAGCTCACAGTAAACCACCATTCAGAATGAGCTCACAGTAAACCACCATTCAGACCAGAGGAGGCTAGTGGGAGAAGTTGTAGGAGGACAGGCTCATTGTAATGGCTGGAATGGAATAAATGGAACATGGTTTCCATGTGTTTGATATGTTGCACTCTGTTCCATTCCACTCCAGCCATTACAATGAGCCCGTCCTCCTATAACTCCTCCCACCAGCCTCCTCTAATTCAGACTGAGCTCACAGTAAACCACAACACACCAAGTTGACGTAGAGCCCTCTAGTGGTGTAAACATAGAACTGCTGTCCAGCCAATGACAATATACTGTATATATATTTTTTTTATTTAACCTTTATTTAACTAGGCAAGTCAGTTAAGAACAAATTCTTATTTACAATTACGGCCTACTAAAAGGCAAAAGGCCTCCTGCAAGGATGGGGCAGCAACACATAACAACACAGCATGGTAGCAACACAACATGACAACAACATGGCAGCAACACAACATGGTAGCAGCACAAAACAGGGTACAAACATTATTGAGCACAGACAACAGCAGAAAGGTCAAGAAGGTAGAGATGACAATACATCACGCAAAGCAGCCACAACTGTCAGTAAGAGTGTCCATGATTGAGTCTTTGAATAAAAAGATTGAGATAAAACTGTCCAGTTTGAGTGTTGGTTGAAGCTCATTCCAGTCGCTAGCTGCAGCGAACTGAAAAGACGAGCAACCCAGGGATGTGTGTGCTTTGGGGACCTTTAACAGAATGTGACTGGCAGATCGGGTGTTATATGTGGAGGATGAGGGCTGCAGTAGGTATCTCAGATAGGGGAGAGTGAGGCCTAAGAACGTTTTATAAATAAGCATCAACCAGTGGGTCTTGCGACGGGTATACAGAGATGACCAGTTTACAGAGGAGTATAGAGTGCAGTGATGTGTCCTATAAGGAGCATTGGTGGCAAATCTGATGGCTAAATGGTAAAGAACATCTAGCCGCTCAAGAGCACCCTTACCTGCCGATTTATAAATTACGTCTATGGCAGAGCTATGCCAATACAAGGATGTATCCATGTAAAAACAGGCAGGAAGGGCATGGAAAGTCATAGCATACACCAGAATAGCAGAGCTATGCCAATTAAGCTGCCAAGTCATCCCTGTTACAGTATTGATGACAAAGAGGGAGTATTTTGTAGCATTTTGACGCTTGTGGCTGGTGCTGTGTAGGTGCTTTGTGTGTATTTTTGATTCATAAGCAGTCTTTTAGGCAGTCTACTATGTATCTTGTTGACTTCCTGACCACAATGACCTTAGATTGACCCAAGAGACTCAACAGAATCTGTGGCAGCATGACCATGCCTGTCAAAATAAGCACCCAGTAATAGAATTTGGTCCCAAAAACCCTGTCTCTTCCCATCCCTGTCTCCATTTTCCTCCATCTCTTACCAAACATACCATCTCTACCCACCTCTCTCACAATTTTTTTCCAAACCGGGAAACTTCAACAGATGTATTTTGTCTTGTTACAGAAAAATCTTATTTTGAGCATGGTGTAGGCCTACGTATAAATCTCACATTGTTTGTAAATCCCAAACACTCAGACAACACCACTCAGACAATACCACTCAGACAATACCATTCAGACAATACCACTCAGACAATATAATTTGCACTCATTATTTTATTCATGAAAGTGTGTCATTAAAAGGAGTAGTAAAAACATTCACAGTCTATAAGTGCATTAGCTCATACTCTAGATGTTGTTTCCTTGACTGCCACCTATTGGTGAATCTGCAACACCACACTCCAATTTCATTTGCTAGAATCAATATTACTGTAACTTCCCCAAGTAACATTTATATCCAGAGAGAGATGCAATTACAGTATTAATTTACAACAAGTCATGTGGATATTATGCTACCATAAAGCAAGAACCTGTATAATGGTTTCTGCGTTCGTTTGGTGCATAAGCCAACCGTTTTCCCATTCCCTATAAATATTCTACCTACTACAGTCTTCATACATATATTTGACATAACATGTCCCAGCATCCTTTGAGATGAGTTACAAATAACAATGGCAAGCAAGTGTCCAGCACAAATGACCTATGGGCTACGTTTCCCATAAAATAACAGTAGTTCTCCACCAGTGGATCAGCAGTTGAGAAAAGAGTTTGTCCTAACAATCTGAATGACCTTCCTTGCACTGTAGCTGTATTCAAACTGTGTATGTTCATGGAAGAAATGCAAATATCCTGCAAGGAGAAAGAAAGGGTGAATTTGTTAGAGAGAGCTATTTGTTATATATTTAAAGCAAATACAACGGAAACTACATGATAAAAATTTATGTTAAAATAAGTGACTTTGATATACCATATTGATATACGGCAGCATCCACCTCCTCTGCCATTCCAGGGAAATCCATCTCAATGGATCTTGGGAAGCCGCTGTCCATTGTGTTTGTCTTCTCATCATAACTGTCAATTAAACACAACCAAGACTAAAACCTATAATGAACACAGTCATGTTTGCAGATAAGGTATCTCAACCAGTCCAGACCAACCTAGACCAAGCCAGATCAGTCCAGACCAGACCATAACGTCCTACCTCCAGTAATGCTCCTCAGAGAACAGAAGGGTCTTGCCGGTATCTGGGATGTACACAGCAGCATCCACCATCCTCACAGTCTTGGGGAGTCCCAGTTTATGGATGTATTTGGGGTAGCCCTCCACCAGGTCATAGCCGTTCAGGGCCCACATTCTGATACCTAGAAAAATATGAAAATTTGTCAACTAAATGAACCTATGCCTCTTGCACTGACATCAACTTTATAAGATATCTTCTTTATACATGACGTAAATGAGCAAAGCAGATATCTGTAATTGCATATTCAGAACGACAGAGGACTATTGTCAGAACAGTGTTGCCAGCATTAAACTCACCACTGAATATGAAGACCATGTCTTTCTCAGGGTACTCATAGGCAGCATCCACTTTGTTGGGGAGGGAGGGCCAGGTGGATTTGATCATGGTTTGCTCGGGCTCCGCAAACTGGGGATGGAGACGCCAGTAGAATCTGCCATCAAATAGAATATATCAACACACATTCATTTTGTCCATTGTAAGTTTATAGTTTGTGAATTATTATTGTCTTCATGAATGGACACACTACCTACCTATCTTTGAAGATGATCGTTTCACCTCTGAGCTCAGTAACAGCATCAAAACTCAACATGGGGTCACATTTGTTTGGGGCATCTGGCTTTGGCTTCACTTTCCTGTGATTGGGGTTCGGCCCTTTAGGATTGAACCACATAATGAACATTTTACAATATGACACCAGCAGATACAATTATATGAATTACTTCATTTTCTGTCTCTACTTAGGTTTGGGTTAGTAAGTGGAACACTGACCATAAAGAGCTTGAATGCCGGCGATATCATCTTCAGACAGTGGGTAACCCTGGCTATAGGAGTAGACTGGGTACATCAGAGCCCCAGGATCAGTAGAATGGGACAAGCCAAGGGCATGGCCAAACTCATGGGTGGCCACCAGGAATAGGTTGTAGGCTACAGGGGAGGCAATATGTTAGTAAATGATAAGTGATTAAGTAAGTGATTAAATATCTTCCATTTCACCTGATCTCCCACATAAATGTAAATATATATGTACCGTCTGAGTCTTTTGACCAATGTTCATCTTCATCAAAGTGTGTGTCTCCTCCTATGTCTCTGCCAGGGGGATAGGCATGGGCTAAGAGACCGTCAGGGCCGTCAAAGGGGTTGAAGTCTCCATGTTCTAAAGACAAGGAAAGGGCAGAGAGAAAATTGTGTTTGACGATGGTTTCAGGAAGTGTTGCCAGCATGCCAGAGTTCAGTCATTATCTTCTGAAATAAAGTATCTATCTATCTATCTATCTATCTATCTATCTATCTATCTATCTATCTATCTATCTATCTATCTATCTATCTATCTATCTATCTATCTATCTATCTATCTATCTATCTATCTATCTATCTATCTATCTATCTATCTATCTATCTATCTATCTATCTATCTATCTATCTATCTATCTATCTATCTATCTATCTATCTGTCTATCTATCTATCTATCTATCTATCTATCTATCTATCTATGATGGGGTCATGCACAACTCTAAACAAGGATCACTGAATGTTAAACAAAACTACAGTAAGATGAAATAAATATATTCTCCATATATTCTGTATAGTCTTACTGATAAGAATGTATCAACTGTAGGCCAGAATAAAGAAATGTGTCTACCTTTTGACCCAAATGCTATCATGATGTCAGCCTTCCCCTCATGCAGTTTCTTGAAGGTCAGAGGAGTGACGTCAGCCCAGATGTTGAAGGCATTTCGGATAGCTCTGTCCACATCAGCCTTCTTCAGATCAGGAGTATAATTCACTATTCTGAAGGACCATTCAAGGAAGAGGAAACATATCTTCGTTCAAGAGAGACTTGATAGGTTTTATCCAAAGACATTAAAGCTGATCATATCCATTGAATGTGGTGTATGTGGATTAAATGAACATTATTACACCAATACCATAAATAATTAACAAATAAGGGTTATGAGACACTATATGACTCAGAGTGTTTGAGAAGCCTTACCTGAAGGTCACATTGGTGTTCTGCCATTTGAGGTGTCGGGGGAAGTGATTGTATTCTCCCACGTCAGGAACACCACACCTGGCCATGCTCATCAGCTCCAGGGTGTTAGCGTCTAGGCTTCCCGTCACCTGGAGGTTGAAGAAGGACTGCATCTCCCTGATCTTAGTCTGCATGGCGTCTGAAGACCTGTGGGTCTTTGTTCCCTGAAGTCCAGCTCGAAGGTTGTAGAACCTGCGGAGGTATTTCTGAAGAGGAAAGTAATAACATAAGAACACCTTCATGATATGTAGCTGTTTAGGCATAATCATATAGAATGAATGTAATAAAAACAAGTGGTAATTTAAGGAGCAAACTCCCAAATGAAACAGATTAAAAGTGTTAAATTTGAAGGGTTATAGTATTTCAACATGTTCTGGAATTGTGTCTGCAATTAACAAATTTGTTTAAATAAAACAATGATAATTTAGTTTATACTATAAATGATTGCATTAATCCTCATTTAGAGTATAAGGATTACTGTAAAATCAACAATAAAACATAAATATTGAGTGAACCAAACAGGCATTGATAAACAAAAGGACATCAGACCCACAGTTTTAATTTGCTTACCTCGGCTAATAGCCACTTATCAGTCTCCTCCGGCGATGACAGAGGCATAGCAAATGATTGAGCAACCACCACAAGGAGCAGTAAAACTGTGGTTTCCATCTTGTCTTGTCTTGGTGGCGTCCAGCAAAGTTACTGACTGGGGTCCAGGAGCCAAGACTGTATTTATACAGTGCGCTTGAGTGTTTTTTTTTTAAGTGTGTGTGATTCATGTAAAAGTACCTAGCCACTTCCTACTAAAAAGATAGCCTAAAACTGCTGGTAGGTCAGAAAATGAATTGCTTGTGGTTTGGTAAACTGCTTTGAACACAACTGAATACGCAGTGATGTCAATTTTTTTTGCCAAATGTTCATGACAAATGTTTTTTAGAGTCAATGATAACATATTGCAAGTGACCAGTTCTCGTAACTATTGTGATACTATTTAATGTTCTTCAAAAGAGAAATACATCTAAATGTCTCTATAATTTCAAAAAATCTCTTTGGCTTTACAGAAGAAAGTTAATAAAATATTTGGTCTTAAACTAATATATAGTACATACATCTCGAATAGTACACATAAAACATTCAGACACCCATGACTGTGATACACTTCCATGTTATTTTTAGCAAGACAGGATGACAGTTGGGGGCGATAGAGAAATCAGTTAAAGGGATAATCCACTCAAAATACAACCCAACATCATTTTCCACGTGCTGGTACCTTGTTAGAACAGGATGTACGTGTCTAGAACAGAATAGGTATTTCACATTTGGTCACTGATATTAGTTTATATATTAGATTGTATTGGATAAGGCTAGCCTGTGTTTTGTAGGAGCAGAGTTTAAGTACTGGGGGCAGAGCAGGTTAAGGCATGCCGCATGCCCTGTCACTTGTATGTCTGCTGCCTCTGTGTGAGTGTGTGTGTGTGTGTGTCACCACTTGTGGTCATACAGTCTGCTATAACAATGGAATTCCTGAATCCAGACTCTGAGCAAAGAGGAGTATTTTTGACAGAGTTCATTGGGGTGTAAAGCTTGCCAAACATACAAAGTGCACCTCTTGGAGATAGAAGTCTAATATTGGTATTTGTGAACATTGGCTGACGCTATTATACCTATATCACTGTTATATCGCAGATACATATGGCTATGCTGAGAGAGAGCATTAGCTAAACTGTTTTAGACTGTGGGCAACAGAGCCACTGAGCTGAGTCATATTTAAGGGAAGTTGGCTGGGGGATTTTTGCAACTAAGATGGTCACCCACATTCACAAACACAAACTACTAGAACATAAATAATACATCCAATTAAAACGTTAACATATCCAATAATACGTTTGTGTCACTGTTACGTATCCTGTTTGTGTATTTGTTTTCTTTCCTTCTGCCCTAGTCACAGGTGTCACTCATCAACAGTCATCAATCACCAATCAGAAGACACACCTGCTCCTTTTCCCTTACCCAATCACATCCCCTTTCCCTTGGTTTAAAACCTCCAAAGTTGTCTCTCCCATGGGCATACATTACCCGTAGGAAACCCTTTGTCTAAATACATTAGTTAGAACTGGGCGGACCACCCACTGTATTTAATTGGTTAGTTAGTTAGCTGTTCGTGACGCAGGTAGACTAGCTTAGGGGTTTATGAATATTTATTATTTCTTTCCTTTGGTCCGGCTCAGCCCATTATTCCCACACCCCGTGTGTTTGGAATAAACCAGTAGTGTTTGACGGTAGATTTAGGTTGTCTGTTTTATTTTTGTTCTCACTGTTACTTTTTCACTGGGGTGATTTGCATGAGATATGTTACGGGTCTCGTTTCCATCCCCCCCTAGACTACGGGGCAAAAGGGATTCGTAACAGTCACTGATACAATGATACAAGAGTCGTTTTGCCTTTTAAAATACTTATTTATTGGTTAGAGGGGAACATTGGGGGCTTTAATTAACAATGCAACCTGATAAGAGCTAGCTAAATGAGTAATCTGTTTGAATAAGGCAATTGTAAACATAAATGACAGTTATTTTAGCTATATTTACCTTATCACTGGAGACAAATGTGAAACCAGTCGTGACAGCAAACTGAAACATAACATCTTTTCCACAGTAATGATTATGAAATGCTGTTTCATTATGCAGCATTAGGGATGAATGAAAGAGAGCCATCTAAATATATGCATACTTGAATCTGTTTCAGCACCAATTGGTATATTCAAAAATACTCTACGAATCAAACTGTTTTGAAGAGTCTTAACATACGAAAGAAAATGGGGGGGGGGGGGGGGTTTGATTCATTCAGAAAATTGCCACATTCTGGTCTTTAACCCATGGTAATGCTGTTGGAAGATTATTGTACATATAATTTATAATAGGTAGAATAGCATACAATAGTAGGCTATACCCTCATCTATTGCCTGCACTAACCATGAAACTGTGTGATGACCAGTGGCAATTCTTGCAAGTAAATCTTGGTGGGGCAAAAATAAATAAAATGTGGGATGCATGCCAGCAAAGCCACTACACTACTAAACAATACATTAATTGCACTATAGCGGTGACAAGGGGTGCCCACAAACTGTTAGGGCCTACATAAAGCTGTCCCAACAGCAGAGTCCCAACACCTTACCACTGCTACACCTGGCTATCAGCGGAGCCTTGTCTGGCAGTGAAACAGTTAATTCAGCCTCATTTACTACCTTTTAAAAAAACATAGCTGACTTGCTTAAACAAATGTGGTTTCTACTGACAATTGAGATGTACAAACTATGGCATAAGGGGACGATAAGAGGCAATCCGTAATTTAGATTAAAACATTAATGAGCAAGCGACGACGGACATAGTCATAACTATTTGTTCAGCACTATTGAAATGTACAGTGACAGATTTCAGAACATGGTCCATTCTTAGTGTACTCCCTGTACAAGTCACGTCAAATAACACAATTCTATTATAGAATGTTGTGTGTGCTGAATTTGCACCTGCAAGCCAAGCACCACCACTACTATCAGTAGCACTGTCAAAGCTGTACAAAACTGCAAACAAGCATACAAAGATGTGTTTACAATACCGCATTGGTGAAAATAGACCAAATTATCAGGGTGAGGCACATGAGCTACTAACAGCTTACTACACAACATACATTTTTGGACTCACCTTGTGAAGGTGGCGCAGCGGTCCTTTGTGGGCAAATTTTGTAATCAAAGTCTGGCATTCTCTGGATTTATGGTAGGAACTCGGAAAAAAACAGCCACTCCATTGAATAGCAGGCTAACATTAGTGGTTTCTTTGCAACGCTTGCAGTTAGCCACTGATTCCAATTTGCGATTTCCAACTTGTGTAATCTTTATGTCCAATCTTTATGGCCGATGAGCACTGATACGTTTTATGTATAATTTGTATACTTCATTATTTATCTTCATATGACAAGCATTAAAAAGGATTTGCCAGTAAATTGTCGACTTGATGACGACTGCTAGCTAAGACTTTGAAAGCAAGATGTTGACATGATCAGTCCAATCAAAGCTACTGTAGCTATAACGTGATTTGAAGTCATTTTATCTGTGGCCAATGACCTTGAGCCTTCTTGGAAGGGCACTTCTAATATAAGTCTATGGCAGGACCCAAAGGGCTCACATTCTTGATGTCCACCCTTACTAAAGGCGGGTGACGTAGTGTCCCCATGAGTGACAGAACACTGAGCCAATCACGGTACAATGCTCCTATTTTCTGCCGGCCTGCCCCACCACCACAGAAAGCACTGAGCTAGGCTGAAACACCAGCATTTTGAAGCTGCCTGTTTGTAGATAGATAGAAATTTCCCCCCGGGGATCAATAAAGTACCTTTGTCAAGCAGCTGCAACAAAACATAGGGCAGGTGCAAAATGCCTGTCAGAACCAGGACTTGAACTCGGGTCTCTGGTGTGAAAGTCAGACTCTCAATCCTTGAGCCACAGGAGAATGGTGAACCCAATAGTAAGACGCACTAAGGAGAATCAGGCAACTGGCTTCAGGACAACTAAACACCAAGCAAAGAATCTATGAAACAGAGTCACTTAAATACACACAGCAGACGAGACACATGTGAACCTAATAACACTGATTACCAGCTGAGTAAGCTGGGCCTGAGGGTAACATGAGGACCTCTAGAGGTCAAAACACAACATGACAGCAAAATACTGACAGGACCCCCCCCCCCTAGGAACGGCTCCTGACGTTCCTCCCAGGACGACCAGGTCTACAAGCATGAAAGTCCCGAATTAACTTTGGGTCCAAGATGTCTCTGGCAGGAACCCAGGAGCGCTCCTCTGGGCCGTAGCCTTCCCAGTCCACAAGATACTGAAGTGACCCTCGCACATGACGGGAATCCAGTATACGGTGGACCGTGAACGCTGGTTGACCTCCAACAATGCGAGGAGGAGGAGGGGGTTTACCTGCCGGAGCAAAGGGAGAAGACAAAACAGGTTTTAGAAGGGAGACATGAAAAGTAGGGTTAATCTTTAGAGACCTAGGTAAGTATAAACGGTAAGTAACAGGGTTAACTTTCCTGGCCACTTTGAAAGGCCCAATGTACCGCTGGGAGAGTTTGCGGGACTCTACTCGTAAGGGAAGGTTCTTTGTGGAGAGCCAAACTCTCTGTCCGGAACGCAGGGTAGGGGCAGGTCTGCGTCTACGGTTAGCATGTCGCTGGTACTGCTGAGAGACTTGAAGAAGCTTGTGTCGAGCTTTCCTCCAAGTCAGATGACAGCGTCGGATGAACTGCCGAGCGGAGGGAACTCCAACTTCAACTTCTTGATTAGGGAACAGTGGAGGGGTATAACCAAACTGGCATTCGAAGGGAGACATGCCTGTAGCCGATGAGCATAGAGTGTTGTGGGCGTACTCCGCCCACATAATGAAGGATGACCAGGAGGATGGATTATTGGCAGCCATACACCTCAGAGTAGTCTCCAGATCCTGGTTTAACCTCTCCGTTTGGCCATTGAACTCAGGATGGAATCCCGAAGATAGGCTCACGGTTGCCCCTAGAAGTTGACAGAATGCCCGCCAGAATCGAGAGGAAAACTGGGGGCCTCGATCAGAAACAATGTCCTGTGGGATGACAAAAACTCGAAAAACATGGGTAATGATCAACTCCGCAGTCTCTTTAGCAGTGGGCAACTTAGGCAAGGGAATGAATCTGCCAGCCTTAGAAAATCTGTCAACAATGACCAGAATGGTGGTGTTACCTTGGGACAGCGGGAGTCCAGTAATGAAATCCATGGAGAGATGAGACCAGGGTCTTCGAGGTATGGAGAGAGGATGGAGCAACCCCTGAGGTGAGCGGTGAGACACCTTCCCCTGATTGCAAGTTGGGCAGGCACTTACAAAGGTCTTGGTATCCTCTTTGATATTAGGCCACCAAAACCTTCTCTGGAGGAATTCAAGTGTGCGAGTGGTACCTGGATGGCAGGTCAGACGAGAGGAATGACCCCACTGGAGAACCTGGGAGCGAACAGCTTTAGGAACAAACAAGCGGTTGGCTGGCCCCCCTCCTGGGTCTGGCTCCCGGGTCTGAGCTTGTCTTACGGTACTTTCAAGTCCCCATCTTACGGGGGCCACGATCTTGGAGCTCGGGACTATGGGTGTGATGGGATCTTCTTGGTTACTGCTTGCGTATACTCGAGACAGGGCATCAGGTTTCAGATGTTTGGAGCCAGGGCGGTAGGACAAGATAAACTGAAACCGGTTGAAGAATAGAGACCATCGAGCCTGACGAGGGTTCAGTCGCTTGGCCTGCTGAATGTACTCTAGATTTTTGTGGTCAGTGAGCACTTGAAATGGGTGTTTGGCCCCCTCAAGCCAATGTCTCCATTCCTCAAGCGCCAGTTTAACAGCCAGTAACTCACGGTCCCCCACATGGTAATTCCTCTCTGTAGGTGTAAGACGGTGTGAAAGGAATGCACATGGATGAAGTCTGTTATCCTCCCCCCTCTGGGAAAGTACTGCTCCAATACCCACATCCGAAGCATCCACCTCCACCACAAAGAGTTTGTCTGGGTCGGGGAGGTTGAGAATGGGTGCTGAAGTAAAACGGAGCTTGAGTTCATTAAAGGCTGACTCTGCTTCAGGACTCCAGCAAAAGCCTTATTCCCTTTAGTGAGAGCTGATAGGGGAGCCACCACAGAGCTGAAGTTCAAAATGAACTTGCGGTAAAAGTTAGCGAAGCCAAGAAATCGCTGCACCTCCTTCACAGACGTGGGAGTGGGCCAACCCGTGACTGCTTGAACCTTCTGGGGATCCATTTGAATATGACCAGGTTTAGTGATGAATCCCAGGAACTGTACTTGGGTCACATGGAATTCACACTTCTCGGGTTTGACAAAAAGGTGATTATCGAGAAGGCGTGTAAGAACCTTTCTGACATGCTCAATGTGTTCACTGAGGGATCTTGAAAAAATTAGAATATCATCCAGGTAGACAAATACAAACTGATTGAGCATGTCTCGAAGGACATCATTTATCAGAGCCTGGAAAACTGCAGGAGCATTGGTGAGACCGAAGGGCATAACTAGGTACTCATAGTGCCCGGTGGGGGTGTTAAATGCGGTCTTCCACTCATCGCCTTGTCTAATGCGCACAAGATGGTAAGCATTGCGCAAGTCGAGTTTGGTGAAGATGGAAGCTCCCTGCAGAAGCTCAAAGGCTGTGGCCATAAGTGGCAATGGGTAACGGTTCCGGATAGTGATTTTGTTGAGGCCTCTGTAATCTATGCAGGGTCGAAGGCCCCCATCCTTTTTGCCCACAAAGAAAAAACCAGCACCAGCAGGTGATGTGGATTGACGAATGATCCCTGCTGCGAGGCCCTCCTCAATGTAATTGTCCATAGCAGCACGCTCGGGAGAAGACAAGGAGAATATGTGGCCTCTGGGGGGACATGTACCTGGAAGCAGGTCAATGGCGCAGTCATAAGGACGGTGTGGTGGTAAAGAGGTGGCTCTCTTTTTACTGAAGACTGCCTTGAGTTGGTGGTACTGAGTGGGGACTTGAGACAGGTCTAGGGGGTCTTGGGACTCGAGAATAGGGTATAACCTCCTCCTGGTGTTGGTAAATAGAGAGGTGAAGGGGAGAGGTAAGAAGGGTTACCTTCCCGTGGCCCAGAGGTCTTCCATCCAGTGCAGTAACTGTCAGAGGGGTAGCGAGTGCATCAGAGGGGATCTGGAGACTCCTAGCAAGAGATAAGTCCATAAAGTTCCCGGCTGCACCTGAATCCACCAATGCTTTGAGTTGATGCTTATGATTTCCCCAAGCAAGTGTGATGGGGAGAAACAATCCTGAATTGGAAGGCGGGGCAATGCGAGTGATTCCCGTTACAGTCCTTCCTTGCCTGTACGGGACCGAGCGTTTCCCGAGAGCTCTGGGCAGGCAGAACGGAAATGTCCAGGGACCCCACAGTAAAGGCAACAACGCTCCCTCATGCGGCGGTCACGTTCTGACGGAGAAATCCGGGTACCACCCAACTGCATGGATTCTGGAAATCCTTTGGATGGAGGTAACTCCTCTGTAGGAACTGAACTGACAGGAGGTTTGAAAAACTGGCGACTCAAATTCCTCTCCCTCAGACGATTATCCAGCCGGACCGCCAGGTCAATGAGGGACTCTAGATCACAGGTTGGCTCTCGTGTTGAAAGTTCGTCTTTGAGTGCCTCAGAGAGACCATTCTGGAAGCACACCATGAGAGACTCGTTGTTCCAGCCACTCCCTGCTGCAATAGTGCGATAATGGATGGCATATTCTGCAGCACTGAGACTACCCTGCTGGAGGGACAGCAGTCGTTTAGACGCCTCTCTGCCACTAATGGGATGATTAAAAACCCGTGTGAATTCCTTTTCGAATGTAGAATAACTTGAGCAGAAAGGGCTCTGGACCCTCCAAACTGCTGTTGCCCAGGAGAGGGCCTTACCAGAAAGGAGAGTGATGACATAAGCGATCTTGGCCCTGTCTGAAGGGAAGGATGATGGTTGTAGCTCAAATGTGAGGGAGCACTGAGTGAGGAATCCACAACAAGCACTGGGATCTCCCGAGAATCGTTGTGGTGGAGGTAGGCGAGGTTCTACAAGGGAAGCTGACATTTGAGGTTCCGGAAGCGGTACAGAAGCTGCAGTTGAGGCAGCAGCTTGGGTAGAAGACAGCCGATCAAAAATCTGATGGACAGAGGACATGACGTTAGACAGTAATTGTGAATGTTTAACCATCAAGGCCTCCTGTTGAAGAATCACTGCTTCATGACGTTGGACTGAGGACTCATGCTTAGCCACGGTAGTGAAGAGCTCTTGCATGCTGGGCGTCTCTGGGTTCATGTCGGTGCTTGGTGTTTCTGTCAGAACCAGGACTTGAACTCAGGTCTCTGGTGTGAAAGTCAGACTCTCAATCCTTGAGCCACAGGAGAATGGTGAACCCAATAGTAAGACGCACTAAGGAGAATCAGGCAACTGGCTTCAGGACAACTAAACACCAAGCAAAGAATCTATGAAACAGAGTCACTTAAATACACACAGCAGACGAGACACATGTGAACCTAATAACACTGATTACCAGCTGAGTAAGCTGGGCCTGAGGGTAACATGAGGACCTCTAGAGGTCAAAACACAACATGACAGCAAAATACTGACAATGCCAGAACGAAAATACACAAAAGACAGATACATGATACATAGAGCGTCAGCATGAAAAAGTATAAAAATACAAGAAGTCTGGAGTGCTAAAAAAGCTATAAAAGACATTGCATAGCATGGGTGGTTGGCTGAATATGTACACTATACATTGGTGGATGGTGCATGGTTAACTACTATACACGTCGATGGCAGAGAAATACTTCAATAGCTAAAAATGCGTATGATATGAGTGAGGGTAATAATAGTTTACTTAATAGACATACTGGTTAAATGAACAGGTAAGTGAAAATTTAGAATGGTTAAATTAACTGTACAGGTAAATGACAGGAAGAGATACTTAAATAGCTAAATGTGTGTATGATATAATTTGGGGTAATAATAGTAATTCCCTTAATACAGTCCTTAGTGCGCAGGGTTTAATTACAGATAACTCCACGTATTGCACATTCGATATACTAAAAGCAATGAAAAAAGATACAACTGACAGGATACTAATATGCATTCCTGAGTGAATGACTACGTAAGTTAAGTCCAAGAATTATTTGCAATATTGCAAGTGATATAATATAACAACTGTACATGAGTAAGTATATACAGACCTGAATGAATAAATAAGTCCTGAGTGAATGAGTGATTACGGACCAGAGTTACTCACGGATGGATGCACAGTTGTTAAGCTAGGTCCTAACACCCCAACAGTTCCAGGTCTGTGTTGCCGACGGCACGGCACCCCGGTGAGGCATTAAATAGACTAATAGCAGCCGGCAGGAAGGACATCCTGTAGCGCTCTTTGGCACACCGTGGTGGGATCAGTCTGTGACTGAAGGTGCTCCTCTGCGTCATAACCATGCAGAGGGTGGGTGATGTTGTCCATGATGGCCAGCAGTTTGGCCAGGATCCGTCTCTCCGCCACCTCCTCTAGAGTGTCAAGGCTCATCCCCAGGACAGAGCTAGCCAACCTGATCAGCTTATTTACCAGAAAAGCATCACCAGCTTTTATGTTGGCTCCCCAGCACACCACTGCAAAAAAGATGGCACTGGCCACCACAGACTGGTAGAAGGTATGCAGTAGTTTACTGCACACGTTGAAGGACCTGAGCCTCCTCAGAAAGTAGAGTCGGCTCTGGCCCTTTTTGTACAGGGCCCCGGTGTTACCAGCCCATTCCAGCCTGTTGTCCATATGGACTCCCAGGAACGTGTATGACTCAACCATTTCCCCATCCATCCCCTGTATAGGGACTGCAGTCAGTTGTGCCTTGGTTCTCCTGAAGTTCACCACCATCTCCTTTGTTTTGCTGATGTTGAGCTGAAGGTGGTTCTGCTCACACCACGACACAGTCACTGATTGTGCTCCTGTACTCCTCCTCCTGCCCACCCCTGATGCACCCTACAATTGCGGAGTCATCCGAGAACTTCTGTAGGTGGCATGTTTCAGAGTTATATCTGAAGTCCGAGGTGTAGAGGGTGACCAGGAAGGGGGACAGGAATGTTCCCTGGGGGACCCCTGTGTTGCTCACTGCCCGTTCTGACACGCAGCTCTGTAGTCGCACAAATTGTGGTCTACCGGTCAGGTAGTCCGTGACCCAGGAGACTAAGGGTGCTTCCACTTTCATATATCTACCATAGCTTTAATTGGACGGATCATGTCAACATCATACTTTAAAAATCTTAGCTAGCAAGCTAGACAAGCAGTCATCATCATGATTCACGTCGACAATCTACTGACAAATCCTTTTTAATCCTTGTCATATGAAGAGATATTATAGAAAAAACGAATCGGTGCTCATTGGACAAGTTTGGAATATTACTCATTCAAAGGTTTTTCTTTATTTGAACTATTTTTTACATAGTAGAATAAAAGTGAATACATCAAAACTATGACATAACACATATGGAATAAAGTAGTAACCAAAAAAAGTGTTAAACAAAATATATTTTATATTTGAGATTCTTCAAATAGCCACCCTTTGCCTTGATGACAGATTTGCACACTCTTGGCATTCTCTCAACCAGCTTCAACTGGAATGTTTCCATGTGTTATTTCATAGTTTTGATGTCTTTTATTCTACAATGTCAAAAAATAGTGCAAATAAAGAAAAACCCTTGAATGAGTAGGATTCCAAGCTTTTGACCAGGGGTGTAAACATTACACAACAAGTTGGAAATCGCTAATTCAACAATATGTGGTTTGGGAGGAATCAGTGGCTAACTGCAACCCAATCACTATTTTGCTTCCCCTGCTATTCGGTGGAGAGGGTGTGGTTCAAGTCTGGGTTTAAGGGTCTCTTTTCCAAGCTTCAAAGGATAAACATTGGTCATGCTGTCAATCCAGCATGACTTCTGCCGTGTTCAAAACAACTGGAAACTCGGAACTGGGAAATCTCAGACTGCAGTGAGTTCCAGATGACTGGGAACTCTGAGAAAAAGAGCTCTGACTGGGAAAATATGTTTTAAACGGTCATCCAACTCGGAATTCCAAGTTGGGAACTCTGACCTATTTCTAGAGCTTTGACCTGAAGAGTTCCCAGTTCTTTGAGTTCCCAGTTTCCCAGCACAGTAAATCTAGAAAATGCCAGACTTTGATGACAAAGTTTGATGACAAAATGTGTCCAATTACAGATTGCCTCTTATCCGCTCATCGTTCCCTTATGCCATAGTTTGTATATCTCAACTGTCAGTAGAAACCACATTTGTTTAAGCAAGTCAGCCAAATCAGCTATGTTTAAAAAAAAAAAGGCAGTAAATGTTGTTTAGTGTTATGTTGCGTAGTGGCTTTGTTGGCATGCATCAAATTATTGAGTTTTCCCCACCAAGATTTACATGTTATAATTGCCATTGCAAACAGCATGCGCTACCAACTGAGCCACACAGCACCACATTATCAGGTTGGTTATCTAAATGTCAGAAGAGCGACAGGAGAATAAAAGGCAACTTTTCAACCTCATCATTATACCAGTGTCTACATATGTGAAAAGGGTGCGTTTCTATGATTTGTGGTAAAAAAATAAATGCTTCTCTGTGACATCATAGGGTATAATTTAAAAGGGAAACAACATTGATTTAATGAGTTAGAACATATCAGTTACACTCTCATTAGGAACGTGTGTGTGTGAGGAGGATAAGAGGGGAGTAGGAGAGAGAGTCTGCTGTGAGGAGAGAGGGGGATGAGAAGAGACGAGGGGGAGGAGAGGATGAGAGAATAAAAGAGAGTGCTGTGATGACATAGCATCACAGTATTCAGCACTGTGACTTTAGAATTGGCCACACTCTGATCACTATGTCCAACAGCAGTGTCTTCATAAAAGTTTTATAAGCAGCAAGGGCACGTAGCCATGGGAGGGCCTAGGAGGCCCAGCCAATCAGAATGAGTTTTTCACCACAAAAGGGCAGAAATACTCTGCAGCAAACCCCCCCAGACGATCACGCAGGTGAAGAAGCCGTATGTGTAGGTCCTGCGCTGCCATGGTTACACGTGGTCTGTAGCTGTGAGGCCGGTTGGACGGACTGACATATTATCTCAAACTTTATCTGGCAACAGCTCTGTTGTACATTCCTGCAGTCAGCATGCCAATTGTACGCACCCTCAACTTGAGACATCTGTGGCATTGTGTAATGATCATGCTGTTTAATATGCTTCTTTCTTTGCCACACCTGTTATCTTGGCAAAGGAGAAAATGATCACTAACAGGGATGTAAACAAGAAAAATAAGCTTTTTGTGTGTCTAGAACATTTCTGGGATCTTTTATTTCAGCTCATGAAGCATGGGACCAACACTTACATGTTGCGTTTATTTTTGTTCAGTATAAATAATCGATACGAAGCGTTGTAATTTATAAAATGAAGTCTGCTGACCTATATGATATAGTGTGTGTTTTTGGCTTATTCATTAGAACAGACATTCCTTTATTTCCTATAATAATCGACAAACCGAAAACAAAGGAGAGGTAGCCACCGTGACCTGGCGTGACCACAAACAAGGAACAACACACAAGAATCCACACCACAGGTGGAAAACAGTGGAACATAAATAGAATCCCCAATTAGAGACAACTCGAGACAGCTGCCTCTAATTGGGGATTGAAATGAACAAAAACTTAAAACACCCCAGTCCATTGTCAGGTCCTAACTGTGGCCCTACAGCTCCCCCTAGAGGGAGCCAGAGACCTGGCCTCAGTCAGAACCTGACAATATGGAAGAGGATCTTCTAAATGCATTCTCAATCTCATCCCCTTAACTGAAGGGAAAACTTGAAAAGTAGTTGTCATTGTCCGCAACAATCTACTGATTATGTCACAGCTTCCCACTACATCATTTAGCACTCGACGCTCTTACCCAGAGTGACTATGGCTGCGTTTACACAGGCAGTCAAATTCTGATATGTTTTCCACTAATTGGTCTTTTGACCAATCAGATCAGCACTGAAATAGATGTTAAAATATCTGTGATTGGTCAAAAGACCAATTATTGGAAAAAATATCAGAATTGGGCTGCCAGTGTAAACGCAGACAGTCAGTGCATTCAAATAAGGTAGGTAGGTAAAACCACCACAAATTAGTCACTTGATGCCATGGTTAGTACTGGGACAGGAGACCGCCTGGGAATACCAGTTGCCATAAGCTCAAAAAAAGAATATATATATACTGTACCAGTCAAAAGCCTGGACACACCTACTCATTCAAGCTGTCATCAAGGCAAAGGGTGGCTATTTTAGTTGAGAAAATAGTCAAAAATAAAGAAAAACCCTGGAATGAGTAGGTGTGTACAAACTTTTGACTGGTACTGTATATACACTAGCGTTCAAAAGTCACTTAGAAATGTTATTGTTTTTAAAAGAAAAGCATTTTTTTGTCCATTGAAATAACATCAAATTGATCAGAAATACAGGGAAGACATTGTTAATGTTGTAAATGACTATTGTAGCGGCTGATTTTTAAAGGAATGTCAACATAGGCGTACCGAGGCCCATTATCATCACTCCTGTGTTCCAATGGCACCTTATGTTAGCTAAGTTTCTAATTATAAAAGGCTAGAAAACCCTTTTGCAATTATGTTAGCACAGCTGAAAACTGTTGTGCTGATTAAAGAAGCAATAAAACTGGCCTTCTTTAGACTAGTTGAGTATCTGGAGCATCAGCATTTGTGGGTTCGATTACAGGCTCAAAATGGCCATAAACAAAGAACTTTCTTTTGAAACGCATCAGTATTCTTGTTCTGAGAAATACACTATAATACACTATTCCATGTGAGAAATTGCCAAGAAACTGAAGATCTCGTACAACGCTGTGTACTACTCCCTTCACAGAACAGCACAAACTGTCTCTAACCAGAATAGAAAGAGGAGTGGGAGGCCCCGGTGCAGAACTGAGCAAGAGGACAAGTACATTAGTGTCTAGTTTGAGAAACAGATGCCTCATAAGTCCCCAACTGGCAGCTTCATTAAATAGTACCCGCAAAACACCAGTCTCAACAGTGAAGAGGCGACTCCGGGATGCTGGCCTTCTATGCATAGTTGCAAAGAAAAAGCCATATCTCAGCCTGGCCAATAAAAAGAAAAGATTAAGGGCAAAAGAACACATACACTGGACAGAGGAAGCTTTTGCTTTTTCTTTGGAACTCTGTTTAGAAGGCCAACATCCCGGAGTCGCCTCTTCACTGTTTTACTTCAAATGTGCTTTTCTCTTCTTGAGGAAGGTTTATTTTTATTTTTTTAAAGAAGCTATCAGCAAAATCATTGCTAGACAAGTGTGAGTGTAAGAAGGTACAACAGTAAGGTTGTTATTTTAAGAAGGGGTCAACCAAGACCACCTTCTTCATCCTCTCCTCTTACAGCCCTGGACATAGAGGTACTGTGGGGACAGTCTCCACTCCTTCTCTGCCTCCATCCCCCTCCATCTCCACTACCTTCCTCTCTATATACCCTCACTCCAGATCCAATCTAAGTAAGGAGGTAGGAGAGGAAGGAGAGGTGTAGGATGAGGAGATGGAGGCGGAGGGTGGAACACCTGTCCCTGGGGGGTCACTCCCAGACCCTCGTACTCCGCCATCATCATCATCATCAGCAGCAGCCACAGGAGGAGATGAGGTAATACCCTGAGAACATTCACACACCACACACACAGAAAAACATATACATGTGGTTCTGACACACACACAGAAACACAAAGAAAATGCAGATAGAAATGTACTGTGTAGAACAGACTGTTTTGTGTAGATCGCAGCCCAGCTCTCACCTTTCCTGTGGGTGGGTGTGTCGGTCGGTCGGTCAGTCTCCGCTGAGACCGACCGACCGACTCTTGGCATTCTCTCAACCAGCTTCACCTGGAATGCTTTTCCAACAGTTTTGAAGGAGTTCCCACATATGCTGAGCACTTGTTGGCTACTTTTCCTTCACTCTGCGGTCTGACTCATCCCAAACCATCTCAATTTGGTTGATGTCAGGGGATTGTATTGGCCAGGTCATCTGATGCAGCACTCCATCACTCTCCTTCTTGGTAAAATAGCACTTACACAGCCTGGAGGTGTGTTGGGTCATTGTCCTGTTAAAAAACAAATGATAGTCCCACTAAGCCCAAACCAGATGGGATGGCGTATTGCTGCAGAATTCTGTGGTAGCCATACTGGTTAAGTGTGCCTTGAATTCTAAATAAATCTTAGACAGTGTCACCAGTAAAGCACCACCACACCACACCACAACACCTCCTCCTCCATGCTTTACAGTGGGAAATACACAAGCGGAGATCATCCGTTCACCCACACAGTGTCTCACAGACACGGTGGTTGGAACCAGAAATCTCCAATTTGGACTTATCAGACCAAGGGACAAAATTCAGCCGGTCTAATAGCCATTGCTCGTGTTTCTTGGCCTAAGCAAGTCTCTTCTTCTTATTGTTGTCCTTTAGTAGTGGTTTCTTTGCAGCAATTCACCCATGAAGGCCTGATTCACACTGTCTCCTCTGAGCAGTTGATGTTGAGATGTGTCTGTTACTTGAACTCTGTGAAGCATTTATGTGGGCTGCAATTTCTGAGGCTGGTAACTCTAATGAACTTATCCTCTGCAGCAGAGGTAACTCTGTGTCTTCCATTCCTGTGGCGGTCCTCATGAGAGCCAGTTTCATCATAGCGCTTGATGATGTTTACGACTTCACTTTAAGAAACTTTCAAAGTTCTTGAAATGTTCTGTATTGACTGACCTTCATGTCTTAAAGTAATGATGGCCTATTCGATTCTCTTTGCTGATTTGAGCTGTTCTTGGACTTGTAATATGGACTTGGTCTTTTACCAAATAGGGCTATCTTCTGTATACCACCCCTACCTTGTCACAACACAACTGATTGGCTCAAACGCATCAAGAATGAAAGAAATTCCACAAATTTATGAAGGCATACTTGTTAATTTAAATGCATTCCAGGTGACTATCTCATGAAGCTGGTTGAGAGAATGCCAAGAGTGTGCAAAGCTGTCAAGGCAAAGGGTGGCTATTTGACCAATCTCAAATATAAAATATATTTTGATTTGTTTAACACTTTATTGGTTACTACATGATTCCATATGTGTTATTTCATAGTTTTGATGTCTTTACTATTATTTTACAATGTAGAAAATAGTAAAAATAAATAAAAACCCTTGAATGAGTAGGTGTTCTAAAACTTTTGACCAGTAGTGTAACTCAGATGGTTTTCTTTAATGGGAGCTTCTCTAATGTCAAACATGTCAAGTTTGGTGTACCGCTGGGTAGCTTTTTAGGCCCTCTACTCTTTTCTATTTTGACCAATGACCTGCCAGTGGCATTAAACCGACCGTATTAACTCCCAAAATAATTATCTTCAGAAACTCAAACAGGAATTACCTGTGCTAAGGTCTAGTCAATGCTGTCTGACCAATCGGAATCCATGCTTCGAGATTGTTTTGATAACGTGGACTGTGATATGTTCCGCGTTACCTCTGAGAATAACATTGACATATACACTGACACGGTGACTGATTTCATCAGGAAGTGTATAGAGGATGTTTTTCACTGAAAGGACGAACCAACACATTTAACCACAGCAAGGTGACTGGGAACATGGTTGAATACAAACAGTCAGTACAAAGACAAAGTGGAGTCTCGATTCAACGGCTCAGACACGAGACGTATGTGTCAGGGTCTACAGACAGTCACGGATCATAAAGGGAAAACCAGCCAAGTCGTGGACACCAACGTCTTGCTCCCGGACAAGCTAAACACCTTCTTCGCCCGCTTTGAGGATAACACAGTGCCACCGACGCGGCCCGCTCCCTACGACTGTGGGCTCTCATTCCCCGTGACCGACGTGAGTAAGACATTTAAGCACGTTTAACCCTTGCAAGGCTGCCGGCCCTGACGGCATCCCTAGCAGCGTCCTCTGAGAATGCACAGACCAGCTGGCTGGAGCGTTTAAGGACATATTCAATCTAGCCCTATCCCAGTCTACTGTCCCCACTTGGCGGAGTGGTGCCAAGGAAATAACCTATCCCTCAATAAAATGAAGGTGCTCATCATGGACTTCAGGAGACAGCAGAGGGAGCACACCCCCCATCCACATCGATGGGACTGCAGTGGAGAAGGTGAAAACCTTCAAGTTCCTCGGCATACACATCACTGACAATTTGAAATGGTCCACACACACAGTGTGATGAAGAAGGCGCAACTGCACCTCTTCAACCTCAGGAGGCTGAAGAAATTTGGCTTGACCCCTAACTTTTACATATGCACAATTGAGAGCATCGTGTCAGGCTGTATCACCGCCTGGTACGTCAACTGCACTGCCCGCAACCTCAGGGCTCTCCAGAGGGTGGTGCTGTCTGCCCAACGCATCACCAGGGATACACTGCCTGCCCTCAAGGACACCTACAGCACTGGATGTCTCAAGGCCATCAGACTGTTAAATAGCCATCACTAGCCGGCTACCACCCATTTACTCAACCCTGCACCTTAGAGGCTGCTGCCCTATGTATGTACATACACATTGAATCACTGGTCACTTTAATAATGGAACAATAGTCACTTTAATAATAATAATGTATATCCTGTTGTACTAATTTCATATGTATATACTGTATTCTACTGTATTCTAGTCAACGCCACTGCGACTTTGCTCGTCCTTATATTTCATAATTCCATTATTTTAGATTTATGTGTATTGTTAGATACTACTGCACTGTTGGAGCTACATCCGCAATAACATAACATGTGATTTGATTTGAAACAAAGCATGTGTGTCTGTGATTGCTGATGATTCAACCACATACGCATCAGCAACCACAGCTAATGAAGTCACTGAAATCCTTAACAAAGAGTTGCAGTCAGGTTTGGAATGTGTGGCCAGTAATAAACATCCTGAACATCTATCAAACTAAGAGCATTGTATTTGGTACAAATCATTCCCTACAGTAAGTTCTAGCCTGAATCTGGTAATGAATGGTGTGGCTGTTAAGGACACTAAATTAGTGTTAGTGTTACCTTGGATTGTAAACTGTCATGGTAAAAACATATAGATTCAATGGTTGTAAAGATGAGAAGGTCTGTCCATGATAAAGAGCAAGTCCTTCAGGCTCTAGTTCTATCTCATCTTCAATATTGTCTAGTCATATGGTCAAGTGCTGCAAAGAAAGACAGAATTAAGCTGCAGCTGGTCCAGATCAGAGCGACACGTCTTGCTCTTCAATGTAATCTTTAATAAAAAAAGTTACCTTTATTTAACTAATCAGAGGGCTAATATTAATACTATGCATGCCAGTCTCTCTTGGCTAAGAGTTTAGGAAAGGCTGACTGCATCACTTCTAATTTTTATTTTTATAAGAAACAATGTGTTGGAGATTCCAAATTCTTTGCCTAGTCAACTTACACACAGCACTGACACACACACTTACCCCATTGGACATGCCACCAGGGGTCTTTTCACAGTCCCCAGGTACAGGACAAATTCAAGGAAACATAAAATATCATGCAGAGGAATTCTCTTCCATCTTATATAGCGCAAGTGAACAGCAAACCTGCTTTAAAAAATACAAATAAAGCAACACCTCATGGCACAACGCCTCTCCCCATGTGACCTACTTGTTTTGTGTTTGTACTGACATGTATGTGTAACTAATAGATGCACACATACACTATATGTTCATGTTTTTAAATGTAATGTAAATTCTAAAGTATTTTAACTGTAATGTATTTTTCGTTATGTGTCGGACCCCAGTAAGACTAGCTGTAACCATTGGTGATCCTAACAAATGAAATAAAATCCTGGACTCCACCCTCTTATTTGACAACCACATAACAGACAACCACATAACAGAATGTCAAATCCTAATTCTTCCACCTCCACAACAATGCCAAAGTCAGGTCCTTCTCCTGTCCTGCCACTGAAACCCTCATACATGCATTCATCTCCTCCCATCTTGACTACTGCAACTCACTACTCTCCGGCAAGCTCAATCTCTCTCAAATGGTTCAAAACTCTGCATCCCGACTCCTCACCCACACTGAGTCCTGGCAGCACATTACCCCGTTCCTCCGGAAACTCCACTGGCTCCCTTTCTTACAACACAATATCCTTCATCTGACCTACAAAGCCCTTCACCACCTTGCCACCCCTTACCTCTCAGAACTTTTTCTCCCCTACCAACCCACACGCGCACTCCGTTCCACCACAGCAGGCCACCTTGTCACACCCAGGTTCGAAGCTCCTGAGCTTCGGCAACAGGATCTTCTCCATGCTTGCTCCTAGGCTCTGAAACTCCCTACCTCCAGCCATCACTATCTTTTAGTCCATCCGAAAGCCACACCTTTGACAAGGCCTACCCTTAAGCCCCCCCACACAAATAAATACACTACCAAGACTCCTCTTTTCACAATACTGAGCAGCACCTAAACCTCACCCTTACCATACCCCTTACCCTAAACCGGATTCGTATCCTAACTCCAATCCCGCTTTACCCTAAACTGTGTTTGTATCCCAAATCCTGTGTTTGTATCCCAAATCCTGTGTTTGTATCCCAAAGCCTTATTGTAAAGCAACTTTGGGTCCTTGAAGCTCTATAAGTTCCATGTATTATTACATGTACCTTCAGCCAACAATAAAACACCAACAATGTACTATAATGTACTAAATAAACCTTCTCTCCTTCTGGATCCACAGACCAAAGCAGCCTCTACCAGAGACCCTACAGAGGCCCCCATGACCTTAGGGTCTGCTTGTAGCAACAACGGGGCCAGGTCCAACATGCTCTGGGCCACACCCAACTGATACGTGGCCTTGAACCCCGACCCGGAAAAGGAGATGCACAGAGGAGCAAGCTCAGACTGACCAGCCATAAGCAGACTGGACAGAGAAGGAACAGCCATATACTGTTGACCAGTGAGTTTTGATAGACTGCCCAGTGGAGAGAGACTGACCATGCGCAGACTGACCACTGGACTTTGCTGGAGACATGTTTAGGCTGCAGGAACGGCAAACAAATTGAATCGACTTTCACTGTTCTTGATGTCCGAGGAGAGGAGAGGATGTCTGGCTAGTCTTCTTCTCAACCTCTATGGGTATCAGTCTTCAACAGGAGAATATCTGAGGCAGAGCGGTAGCGTAATTCTTTAGTTCTCGTCAACACTCTCACCTGTGTTAACGAGACAATCACTGACATGATGGCAGCTGGTCCTTTTGTGGCAGGGCTGAAATGCAGTGGAAATGTTTCATTTATGGCAATTAATTGGCTTTGAGGGACTTTGCAATTAATTGCAATTCATCTGATCACTCATGACATTCTGGAGTATATGCTAATTGCCATCAACACTGAGGAGACCAATACTTGTGTCATTCTCAAAACTTTTGGCCACGACTGTACATAGCAAACCAAACAGAAGCAAATGGAACAAAACTGGGCGGGATCTACATGAATTTGTCCAACAAACTTTTAATTGCAATTTTTCTTTCACTTGGAGTAAACAAACTATTTCCATTTCAAAATGTTTTGCTACGGTGTCCAACTAATACATACACCACTGACCACAGGGTCTCAAAGACTGGAGTCTGTATATGTACCAATAGCAGATTACCCTGCTAATACACTTTGTGAAATTGGCCAGCAGACAGGAGCTTTATTTAACAAACTGTATTTTATTGCTTCTTTAACAATGGCACAAAGGACAAGGTTTCTTTGTATTCACTAGTTAACAAAGATCAGAAAGAAAACTTATCAAATATACCAAAACCTTTGTCTTCATCAGACTCCTTTCTTCTTCTCTTCCGCTGAAAGAAGAGATGAACTGATTAACATTCAGGAGAAAGTCTAGTACACATGATGACCATTTATTTCACCTAGATGGCAGCAGTGTATAATGCAGCAGGGACAGTTATTACTGGCTGGTAGAGAAGGGAAAGGGGGATAGCAGTCAGTTGTACAACTGAATTTAAATCAGAGATGTGTGGGGGGCTGCCTTAATCAACATCCATGTCTTCAGCGCCCAGGGAACAGTGGGTGAACTGCCTTGTTCAGGGGCAGAACGACAGCTTTTTACCTTGGGGAATCAATCCAGCAACCTTTCGGTTACTGACCCAACGCTTCTACCCTCCTGGTATTTACCCAATACAGTGAAAAACATGTAGCCTATTACACTGACATTCATAATCAATAGCTATTAAAGAACCATAAAACGTCCTCAAATTAAGAAATTATTATGCAATTTGTTATTTTAGTAAATCAATAAGACATGAGAGGGTGTGACACTGTATAAGTGTTATTACTGTATTGGCCAAAAATACAGTTGATGTCGGAAGTTTACATACTTAGGTTGAAATCATTAAAAGTCATTTTTCAAACACTCCACTGATATCATGTTAACAAACTATAGTTTTGGCAAGTCGGTTAGGACATCTACTTTGTGCATGACACAAGTAATTCTGCCAGACTACGGTTTGCAACTGCACATGGGGAAAAAGGTTGTACTTTTTGGAGAAATGTCCTCTGGTCTGACGAAACAAAAATAGAACTGTTTGGCCATAATGACCATTGTTATGTTTGGAGGAAAAAGGGGGAGACTTGCAAGCCGAAGAACACCATCCCAACCGTGAAGCACAGGGGTGGCAGCATCATGTTGTGGGGGCTGCTTTGCTGCAGGAGGGACTGGTGCACTTCACAAAATAGATGACATCATGAGGAAGGATAGTTATGTGGATATATTGAAGCAATATCTCAAAACATCAGTCAGGAAGTTAAAGCTTGGTCACAAATGTGTCTTCCAATTGGACAATGACCCCAAGCATACTTCCAAAGTTGTGGCAAAATGGCTTAAGGACATCAAAGTCAAGGAATTGGAGTGGCCATCACAAAGCCCTGACCTCAATCCTATAGAACATTATAGAACAGTTCTGTCAGGAGGAATGGGCCAACCACCGAACTTATTGTGGCAAGCTTGTAGAAGGCTACCTGAAACATTTGACCCAAGTTACACAATTTAAAGGCAATGCTACCAAATACTAATTGAGTGTATGTAAACTTCTGACCCACTGGGAATGTAATGAAAGAAATAAAAGCTGAAATAAATCATTCTCTCTACTATTATTCTGACATTTCACATTCTTAATATAAAGTGGTGATCCTAACTGACCTCAGACAGGGTATTTTTACTAGGATAAAACGTCAGGAATTGTTTACTGAGGTTAAATGTATTTGGCTAAGGTGTATGTAAACTTTCAACTGTATATGTATAAGGTGTTATTACTGTCTCATGACACTCGTTTCCTATTTAGTGGATATTTTAGGCAGAGATGTGGGAAAGGGTCGGTGGAGAATCCAACAAATCCTGTCAATTGTGTTTAATTTTGTGACATCAGGAAAGACGGTATAATCAAATTACTGTAACTCTGCTTATCCATCCCCACATTGAAATGGTTAAATTCTACTAGACCAAGTAGGCGTCACAAATGCTTGGACAATAGACCAGTACATTGCCTGGTAGCTACTGGCTTGTAAAATGTTTCTAGCCTCTGAAACTTTTGAGTGAAGAAGATGGGAGACTACACAGGAACATTCAGTCTGCAGCTGTTAAGTACTGTTTAACCTAGTAAACTCGACCGAGGACCACTGCGTGTTTACCTTTGAAGGATCCAGCCTAACGAAGACGCAAGGTGAACAAACTCTCACCACTGGGTGACACTTTGATGTATCCATTTTGAACGAACACTTCCAGAACGAAGAGCCATTCCAACAGACAATCCACAGACTGATCGGGCGTTAACAGAGCGAACCGTAAATATGTGTTACATTTCTAAATCCAAATGAGCGGTTGTTGGGGTGTTAAATATCCATATTTATGATGAGCGTAGTATTCAACTGTATGTACGAGTTGAATTCCTTTGTCTCTCCTCCTCCCACCATTTCTTTCAGATAGATTTTACGACGTTCAGATGAGACTGATAGAAGGTAACGATTTAATTAATGACTGATTGTCTTTACCATCTCAAAGAGTTAATTCAGAAAACGGAACACCTTAAATAAACTTCTCTGTGGTGCCCCAGGTTATTCATGAGTTAATTTTTGCATGATTTAATTCAATCACGTAATCAATTAGGTAATCGATTTGATAAAATAGCATGTCATCACATTAATGAGTCAAGACACGACAACGGTATAGGCCAAACATACTGTATAAGGTGTTATTATTGTATAGGCCAAACATACTCTATAAGGTAGGCACAGATTAGCGCCGACCAAGATGGCTGCTTCGCGACTAGCCCTTAGGAAACTCTGCAGTATTTTGTTTGTTTATGTACTATTTTTTATGTTATTAGCTCAGGAATTGTTTTGCGTCATTACATAGAGCCGGGAAGAACTGTTGGATATTAGAGCGGCGGTAACTCACCTGAAGCAATAGCATTACGACCAGGATTACGACTTCCCCGGAGCAGATCCTTATTCCAGATGCCGACCCAAAATAACGCAGACGGAGGAGAGGTACTCGGGAAGGCCTTCTAGTCCGACTCAGGTAGCGTGCACATCACCCACCTCTCCCGAGTATTTTACTCGCTAATGTCCAATTTCTGGATAATAAGGTTGATGAGCTTACGAAAAGAGGTGCTTTTCAGCGAGACACAAGGGATTGTAATATACTCTGCTTCACAGAAACATGGCTTTCTGGAAATGTTCCGTCTGACTCCGTGAACCCAGCTGGGTTCTCAGTACATCGCGCCGACATGAATAAACATCTCTCCAGGAAGCAGAAGGGTGGAGGTATTTGTTTCATGATTAACGACTTATGGTGTAACTGTGAGAACGTACTTACTCAAGTCCTTCTGTTCACCCGACTATCTAATAATCAAATGCAGACCGTTTTACTGTACCTCCGGAGGGAATTTTTGGCCATCATTGCGACAGCCGTATATATATATCCCCCCTCAAGCTGATACCACGTTGGCCCTCAAAGAACTTCATAGGACTCTATGTAAACTGGAAACCACATATCCTGAGGCTGCATTTACTGTAGCTGGGGATTTTAACAAAGCAAACTTGAGGAAAAAGCTACCGAAATTATACCAACACATCGAATGCTGTACTCGCGGTGCGAACACACTCAACCACTGCTATACTTCCTTCCAAAATGCATATAAGGCCCTCCCCCGCACCCCAGTCTGCAAATCAGACCAGGATTTCATCTTGCTCCTCCCCTCCTATAGGCAGAAACTCAAACAGGAAGCACCCGAGGTTAAGTCTATTCAACGCTGGTCTGACCAATCGGAATCCACACTTCAAGATTGTTTTGATCAAGCAGAACTGGGACATGTTCAGGGTTGCTTCAGAAAACAATATTGACGTATATGCTGACACGGTGAACGAGTTCATAAAGAAGTGCATAGTAGATGTCGTACCCACTGTGACTATTAAAACATATCCCAACCAGAAACCATGGATAGATGGGAGCATTCACGCTAAACTGAGTGCGAACCGCTGCATTTAACCAAGGAAGAAGACTGGGAATATGGAAGAATACAAAGAGTGCAGTTATTAATGCAATCAAACAGGCTAAATGTTAGTATAGGGATAAAGTTGAGTCAAAGTTCAATGGCTCAGACACTAGACGCATGTGGTAGTGTTACGAAACCCTTTTGCCCCGTAGTCTAGGGGGGATGGAAACGAGACCCGTAACATATCTCATGCAAATCACCCCAGTGAAAAAGTAACAGTGAGAATAAAAATAAAACACAGACAACCAAAATCTACCGTCAAACACTACTGGTTTATTCCAAACACACTGTAGGGAAAAAGGGGCTGAGCTGGACCCAAGGAAATAAATAATAAATATTAAAAAAACCCTAAGCTAGTCTACCTGCATCACGAACAGCTAGCTAACTAACCAATTAAATACAGTGGGTGGTCCGCCCAGTTCTAACTAATGTATTTAGACAAAGGGTTTCCTACGGGTAATGTATGCCCATGGGCGACTTGTCTGGTTATCTCCTTTTACCATCAACAAAAAAACAAACAATACAACACAGCAATACATACTCACATGACAACAGCTAATGTGAGAACTAGGCGCAAAAACATAAGAGAGAGAGCGCACAAGCAAACTATCAGCCACTGCTGTTCAGCAAATCCTTACAGAGATAGAGAGGTGTGGAGAGAGCTATTGAGAGAGACAACTGTGGGGTTTTTAAACCAAGGGAAAGGGGATGTGATTGGGTAAGGGAAAAGGAGCAGGTGTGTCTTCTGATTGGGACTGCTGATGAGTGACACCTGTGACTAGGTTAGAAGGAAAGAAAACAAATATACACAGGATACCTGTATCTGTAACAGGTAGGGTCTACAGACAATCACGGATTATAAAAGGAAAACCAACCACATCGCGAACACCGACGTCTCACTTCCGAACAGGCTGAACACCTTCTTCACTCGCTTTGAGGATTATATAGTGCCACCGACGCGGCCCGCTACCAAGGACTGTGGGCTCTCCCTCTCAGTGGCAGTTGCTTACCGCCCCAATAGATCCACAGATGATGCAATCGCCACCACATTACACACTGCCCTAACCCATCTGGATAAGAGGCATACCTATGTAAGAATGCTGTTCATTGACTATAGCTCAGCATTCAACACCAAAGTACCCTCCAAGCTCATCATCAAACTCGAGGCCCATGGTCTGAACCCCGCCCTGTGCAACTGGATCCTGGACTTCCTGACGGGTCGCCCCCAGGTGGTGAAGGTAGGAAACAACACCTCCTCCTCGCTGATCCTCAACACTGGGGCCCCACAAGGGTGCGTGCTCAGCCCCCTCCTGTACTCCCTGTTCACCCATGACTGCGTGGCCAAGCACACCTCCAACTCAATCATCAAGTTTGCAGACGACACAACAGTAGTAGCCTTGATTACCAACAACGATGAGACAGCCTACAGGGAGGAGGTGAGGGCTCTGGGAGTGTGGTGCGAGGAAAATAACCTCTCACTCAACTTCAGCAAAACTAAGGAGATGATTGTGGACTTCAGGAATCAGCAGAGGATTCACCCCCCAATCCACATCGACGGGACCACGGTGGAGAAGGTGGAAAGCTACAAGCTCCTTGGCGTACACATCACTGACAAACTGGAATGGTCCACCCACACAGACAGTGTGGTGAAAAAGGCGCAACAGTGCCTTTTCAACCTCAGGAGGCAAAAAAAACGTATAGATGGTACGGCAACTGCACCACCCATAACCGCAAAGCTCTCCAGAGGGTGGTGCGGTTTGCCCAACGCATTATTAGGGGAAAACTTCCTGCCCTCCAGGACACCTACAGCACCCGCTGCCACAGAAAGGCCAAAAAGATAATCAACCATCCGAGCCACTGCCTGTTCAACCCGCTATCATCCAGAAGGCGAGGTCAGTACAGGTGCATCAAAACTGGGACAGAGAGACTGAAAAACAGCTTCTATCTCAAGGCCATCAGACTGCTAAACAGCCACCACTAACACACCAGAGGTGGCTGCCTATAGTCACCAATTATAAATCACAGGACACTTTAATAATGTATCCGTACCTGCATCACCTCTATGTATAAACTGCACTCTGCTGTACACTATTCTACGGTATCTTAGTTACTCAAATTGTGTGCACATATGGCATCACCCATCTCATATGTATATACTGTATTGTACTCTATACTAAACAACCATCTCTAGTACATCAGAGACTGCTGCCTATAGACATAGATTAGGAATCACTGGCCACTTAAGGAATGAAACACTAGTCACTTTAATAATGTTTCTGTATCTTTCACTACTCTTCTCATATGTCTAAACTGTACGCTATACTATTCTTCGGTATCTTAGTCACCTAATTGTGTTTACATACTGCATCACCAATCTCTTATGTGTATACTGTATACTATAAAGCTTACTATGCCACTGTATCTTAGTCCAATGCCACCCTGACATATATGTATACATTCTCAATCCTTTCTTACTTAGATTTATGTGTGTTTAGGTATATGTTGTGAAATTGTTAGATATTACTTGTTAGATAATACTGCACTGTCGGAGCTAGAAGCACAAGTATTTCGCTACACCCACAATAACATCTACTAACCACGTGTATGTGACCAATAACATTTTATTTTATTTTATTCGAGAGGGCAGCACAGCAAATGTTCCTGTTCTTGGGTGGCCTAAACACAATGTGTGAGGTGACTGGTGAGTAACATGTTGTTTGTGTCACAGAACATCATATGAAATATCATTCGTGATCAGGTTTTATTTGGATTAGACATGACATTTAGTGGATCAAGATGTCAGATTAAAATCCCCAACTGTAACAACAGTAACATTGTATATCTCCAATGGATATGGTTATGAAGCTCCTGAGAATGGTTTGTTAGTTAATAGTATGGTGACATTTTGGTCCAGTGGTGTAGTTTATTGTGTTGACATTTTTGTTTTGGTGACATAAGTGGTTAAAAGCAAGCCCTTTTGAGTCTGTCTGGGTTGTGCAATGTAAGCGATGTGCTTAGGGTGTTTGGATACCTACTCTGGCTCATCTGCTTAAGACTATGGATTGTGAAACCCCTTAGTCTCAGAAAACATTCTGATTGTGAAGACAGAGGCACGACTGTGGGGCTTTGCTCTTAGTTCTTACATATGAACACTGCATGTGCACTACAGTTTAATGTCAATGCCTATGAAACTGACTGTAGAAACACAGTCATCTTATATCTCTCTGACAGACCATGAGAGAACTTTTACCCCTAGGGATAGATGTTCTACCTGAGAGGACTCAACCTCGCTAAGAACCAGGATTCATTACAGGCACAAAGACCCAAAAAGCCTGATCAGCTTTTTTTCTTCAAAATACTGATCGGAGGAGACAATATGCGCTGGGCATAACATAATGAGTAAAACTATTATGATCTTGCCTCGCTGGCCAATTAGAAAATATAATTCCTCATTAAAAATAAAATATATACAATTTGGAGTAGGACATTTCTCATAGGGGATTTTGTCTAATTTCAGATGCTTTTCTCTGAGCAAATCTGGCAATGGTTGCCACCTTTCCTATGAGTCAGTTCGTAAAATGTCTACCCTGCTAGAGCTGCCCCGGTCAAATGTAAGTGCTGTTATTGTGAAGTGGAAACATCTAGGAGCAACAACGGCTCAGCTGCGAAGTGGTAGGCCACACAAGCTCACAGAACTGGACCACCGAGTACTAAAGTGCGTAGTGCGTAAAAATTGTATGTCCTCGTTTGCAACACACTACTGAGGTCCAAACTGCCTCTGGAAGAAACTGTTCATCTGGAGCTTCATGAAATGAGTTTTCATGGCCGAGCAGACACACACAAGCCTACGATCACCATGCGCAATGCCAAGCGATGGCTGGAATGGTGTAAAGCTCCCCGCCATTCTACCTGTCCGAATGCATAGTGCCAACTGTAAAGTTTGGTGGAGGAGGAATAATGGTCTGGGGCTGTTTTTCCAGGTACGGGCTAGGCCCCTTAGTTCCAGTGAAGGGAACTCTTAATGCTACAGCATAAAATGACATTCTAGACGATTCTGTGCTTCCAACTTTGTAGCAACAGTTTGGGGAAGACCCTTTCCTGTTTCAGCATGACAATGCCCTGTGCACAAAGCGAGGTCCATACAGAAATGGTTTTTCGAGATCATGTTGAAGAACTTAACTGGCCTGCACATAGCCCTGACCTCAACCCCATCAAACACATTTGGATGAATTAGAATGCCATCAGTGCCCGACCTCACTAATGCTCTTGTGGCTGAATCAAGTCCTCGCAGCAATGTTCCAACATCTAGTGGAAAGCCTTCCCAGAAGGGTAGAAGCTGTTATAGCAGCAAAGGAGGGACTACATATTAATGCTCATGATTTTAGAATGAGATGTTCGACGAGCAGGTGGCCACACACTTTTGGTCATGTAGTGTATTTTAAAGTGTATGTTTTGTAACTATAAAATCCAATCATAATTCAAATCATGCACTTATGCATTCTGCAGTCCTGCCATGGCAGCCTGGTCATCAGGGCCGGCCCTGACCAATTTGGTGCCCTAGGTAAGATTTTAGCCGGTGCCCCTTGCATCGTAGCCAATTCCATTGTGTTCATACACTCACACAGAAACTGCATAGCTTTATGTCTTTGAGATTTTCTTTATTTTAGAAACAAAAAAATCCCACAAAATAAAAACAGTATTAATGAAACAAGTGACATAAAATGAATTATAAATACAATATAAATAATAGTATTGCACTAAAACACTATATTACAGAGACCTTTTTACAGCCTTACTCACCTTGCTTTTCTTGCAGCAAACAAGTGACATAAAACAAATTATAAATTGGAGTATTGCACAAAAAACGAACTATACTACAGAAACCTCAGTGCAATATGCATAATGTAGCATTGTTCTACAGCCTTACTCGCCTTGCCTTTCTTGCAGCAAAGTCATCTATGATATCATCATAAGACAGCTGTTGTGAGCCCACATGATTTATACTAATGACGGAAAGTCCACTGAGACGTTCTTGCACCGTAGTAGATCTCAGGTAGGTTTTAATCAGTTTGAGCTTAGAGAAGCTCCTTTCAGCAGCAGCCACTGTAACAGGAAGAGTAGCAGTGATTCTCATAGCTACCCACATATTGGGGTACACTTCTTCTCGTGCAGGAAAGTCAAGAGTTCCATGTTTGTCATGTTTTTTGATGGCAAATGTGGAAAGTTTTGCATTTCCACAGAAAATTCCCTGCCATCAATATCTGGCTGTCCTTCATGGCTTAGAGCAGTGTTCAGGGTTTGACCGTGTTCTAGCAACTCTTCTTTTGACATGTTGAGGAGCACTCCAAATGTGTCATTCACCTCTCCCAGGTTCTGAAATCTCTAATCAAGTGAAGAGAGGGCTGTATCCACTACCACTTAAAAAAAAATGTGGTTTCCATTTTTTGAAGTGCATCACTAATAGGCTCATCTGGAGCCTCCTCACCAAAGTGCCTTTTTGTCGTTCTCAACCGCTTTTGTTTGAGTACAGCCTCCACGTTCATCTCCTCGCACATTTCCTTTGCAGTTGTCTGTACATCAGAAAATCAAGTGTTTCTGTAGCAGGTAAGGGAATCTTCAGCAAGTTGACAGCCTCATCTAGCTGCATAGAGGGTGACTGCATCAGTTTACTCACATGCTGGATCTTGTTGAGGATGTCATACCATATGAATGTGCAGATAGAAAAGTGGTAGGATCCAATCTCCTCAGCCAAAGACTGGGCTTCAACTTTCACCACAGGGTCTGCAGTAGTTTCCCTCACCTCCAGAAGAGCCTCTCTGACTTGCCCAGACTGGTACCTTACTGCCTGAATGCTGTTTATCCTGCTTTCCCACCTGGCCTCTGACCATGATTTCAGGGGGGTTTTGACATGTTTCAGGAGGATATCCCATCTATGGGTGGAGGCTCAGAAGAGTTTGAATAATTTCGCTAAATGTCCAAAGTAGCCAATGGCATCTGGTGTGCTCTTAGCAGCATCAGCTACCACCAGATTTAAAGTGTGGGCACCACATGGGACAAGGAAGGCTCTTGAGTTCTGTTGAAGCAGCCTAGCCTGAACACCTTTATTCTTTCCCTTCATGTTGGCGCTGTTGTCATAGGACTGTCCTCTGCAGTCATCAAAGGGGATGTTCAGCTCCTCCAGCCTTTTGAGGATGAGAGATGACAAACTTCCCCCTGTTGACTCCTCTGCCACAAAAAAGCCCATGAAATGTTCTTTAATTGGTGGTATGTCTTCCAGTAACACAATCCTGACAACGACAGAGAACTGTTCCTTATGACTCAGATCAGGGGTGCAATCTAAAAGAATCTATCAGTTCACATTGGATTCTTTTGCTCAGGTAATGTGTTTGACTGCCAGCTCCACTTTCCACCCTACCAACATGTTGCTTCATTATTGGATCAAATTTGGCCATAAGCTCCACCTCTTTGAGAATATTGCTATTGTCTGGTTTGTTTAATGTGTCTGTGGATCCCCTTAAAGCCATGTTTCTTTCAGCTAAGGACTGAACTATTGCCATCAAGCTGGTAAGATCTTCACACCACCAGTTTCTCTTAGCCTCAGTGAATGCCATCTCTTGCTTATCTATTGTTAGCCCCTTTGCAAGACAAACCTCCAATACCTTCCATGTTGCCATGTGTGTATTGTGCTCCTGGCTATCCTCATGGGCCTTGAGCAAGTGGCTTGCATTTAGTCCTTCTCTATTCAATTTGAAATCTCTCTGAGAAAACATTTAGCAGAAGAAGTACAAACTATCATTTTTTTTTTGTACATTCGCCAGAATCTTTTGATTTTTTCTCCATTGACTAAGACTCTACTGAAATAGTCATGATGACACCTTCTCCCGTCATTTTGTTTCTGAAACGTGAAACTGTTTTTTATTAGATACGTTCCTCTGAGAACAAACTCTGTTCTTACCATATCAGTTAAAACAGATGGCCAGTCAGTAGGGTCAATTGGTGCAGCCTTTTTGTAGATGCCTGATGCTGCATTGCTGGGCTGTGCTGAGGTAGAGGGGACAGGAGCACTTGATGCTACATCACTCAGCTGTACTGAGGTAGAGAAGGTGTTTGCAGGTGGCCCAGGATTTGCAGGGGTGGAATTAAAGTATTTCAAAAGTGCATCTGAAGAGAGAAGAGGAGTATATGTGACCATTGGGTGTTACATTATATTATTAAAAAAGCTGCTGATGGTGAAACTATACCATAATAGCATCTATGCCACATTATATCCTAAACACAAATAGTAAGAGTAATTACACATAGCATTCATGCACAAAACATGTATTCAATGAGCACTTCTCTAGCATGCTGTTTGCTATAATACATATAAGACTAATCAATAATGAAAATGCAAAGGCTTACAACTATTAATTGCAAAACGGGATGGGAAAGGAAAATCATTTTAATTGACTTTTACAAGCAGGGCTAACGTTGGCTAACTAGACAAGCTAAGATGTCAATAAAATGTAGGCCTATACATGAATTTAAGGTAATAGTAACTGACATTAACTCTAGCTAGCTAGCTAGCTATTTAAATTAGTGAATGTTACTAGTATCATCCAAAGTAAACTAGATAGTAGTAGGCTGGACATGACATGCTTTTTTCTGATAAAAACTAGTTCATTGCATCTGCCGTGGTGCCCAGTTTCATAATATGACCATATTTCCCAACTGCTTGCTGTAGTTTTGAAGTAATCATGAAACAACAGGCCTTACTTTAGGGCATTTTTCACCCTGCCAGCTCCTATTAGTTTTATTGAGCACCGTGGCGCCAACTCGCCTTCCAAACATTCTATTCCCAGTTTATTGTTCTACGTCACAATGCCTGCTTCGCTATTGTTAGCAATGAGACCTGTCCACGTTGTTTGTAGTTAAAATGTAAACAACAACAAAAAATTACTCATGGAACTCTGAGGTCGTCCCATTGTTTCCTATAGGGAAATATAGCTATGTCTGTCTATTTTGCCAAATATCTCACAGTCGGGAACCATTTTAATCAGGAGAATCTCCTCTTTGTAATTATCTAAGTCTGGGCAGCGATCTCGGTTGTCATCGATCACTAGACCAGAAATAGTCCGAAGTTTTCATTTCTTCCCTACTTTCTCATTTCGCAGACATAAGCACAGTTGACACCATCGAGGTGTGGATGTTTACTTTATACACAAGTTTTTTTTTTTCCAGTTTCGTCTGACGAACAGATTGTAGTGGTCAAATAAATATGGATACATTTTTTTGTGCCATTTAGGCAAAATGGAATTCAGCCTCTGCGAATGTTCGATTCCATTCATTTGCTATCGGCTCACGCAAGTGTTCCAGCTTAGCCAATGTTCTTTTGCTGTTTTTCAGCCTTGGGTGAATTTTGACTCGTTCTATTGTCCAGCCTACTAGTAGTAACACTGCTCCAACGGTAACTACTATGCAATTAGATAAACTATTCATTCATCACATTACCTCTGTCCTTATCCCGTTTTCCCTCCTCTTCTCCTCTTCTTTTTCTTCCCTGGGTACCAGAGGGCTTTGGTCTTTTTGACATCGTTTGAAGTAGGCTACTGATGCTAATTAATCATGTTTCACGTTCAGTGTCACTCACCACTTCAGATAACTGAACTCGCCCATCCCCCACAATCAGGTAAGTCTAACTAATGTCAATCCTGCACACTCAAATTAGTATAGTATGTTACATTTAGTATGGTTACATAAGACAGATGGTTAAAAATAGGGTGGTTGGGTGTATAATGCAAATGTCTGTCAACCCAAAGGTTGCGAGTTTGAATCTTGTCAAGGACATATTTAGCTAATTAGCAACTTTTCAACTACTTACTACTTTTTATCTACTTTGCAATTACTTAGCATTTTAGCTAACCTATCCCCTAACCCTAACCCTTAACCCTTTTAGCTAACCCAAAGGCTGCGAGTTCAAATCTCATCACAGACAACTTTAGCATTTTTGCTTATTAACAACTTTTCAACTACTTACTACTTTTTAGCTACTTTGCAACTACTTAACATGTTAGCTAACCCTTCCCCTAACCTTAACCCTTATTGCTAATCCTTCACCGTTACCCTAACCTTAACCCTTTTAGCTAAGCCTTCTCCTAACCCTAACCTTAACTGTGTAACCTAACTCCTAAACTTAACCCCAACTCCTGTGTACCTCAGCCCTTCTGCCTCGACTATCACCTTCTGCCTGTCCACCGACCAACGAGCCTGCCTACCCAACCTCATCTCCCAGAAATACGTGAAATGAACACGACCCCTTAACCCCGATTTACGTGGTGGTGGCACGGAATGTGTTGAAATTACGTGTCGGCACCACGGAAACAACACCCATACAAAGTCAATGAGGCTCATTTGTCGTGGTGGACACACGGATTCCCTGGTTCAACAACGTCACACAGTGGGCACGGTAAATGTTGTTTTCTAGTTTACTAAATGTCCTCCTTTTATAATGTATTATAGTGAATTTGTTCCGATTATTGTTGTCTAAATAACAGTAAATTGTTTGTGATATAACTGTAACGTCTCAGTCCGACATACAGAAGGAGCCGGAGGCACAGATGTTATTTCCAACGCTTTATTAAGGCTAAACTAAACTCAGGCAGCTATAGGCTACTGCCCACGCCCTAACTACACGCACTCAATCAAGCATACACACACGGAACAGAAATGGGAGAATATGCTAACACTTATTGCTAACACACAGGAAGGGGCGGCACCTGAGGGTTACCAGGGTAACAGTTATATAGGGGAAGTTTAGGCGGGTTTTTAGTCAGTCTTGTTTTTCCTTGTAGCATGTTACAACCTGTGTTCCTGTGTGTTGTATGGGTGTTGTTTCCGTGGTGCCGACACGTAATTTCAACACATTCCGTGCCACCACCACGTAAATCGGAGTTAAGGGGTCGTGTTCATTTCACGTATTTCTGGGAGATCAGGTTGGCCTACCCCTGTGTACCTCTGCCGTGCTATCCTGTTGCCAACCTTTGCCGGTCCTCCGATTACGAGATTTTCTACCCATTAAATATATCTTCTATTGGAATCTATCCTGCCTCTGTGTCCGCATTTGGGTCCACCTGCCTGCCTTGTGTCAGCTTCTTTAATCAGCACAACAGTTTTCAGCTGTGCTAACATAATTGCAAAAGGGTTTTCTAATGATCAATGAGCCTTTTAAAATTATAAACTTGGATTAGCTAACACAATGTGCCATTGGAACACAGGAGTGATGTTTGCTGATAATGGGCCTCTGTACGCCTATGTAGATATTCCATAAAAAATCATCCGTTTCCAGCTACAATAGTCATTTACAACATTAACAATGTCTACACTGATCAATTTGATGTGATTTTAATGGACCAAAAATGTGCTTTTCTTTCAAAAACAAGGACATTTCTAAGTGAACTGAGAAAGCAAATACCTGGTTCAGATGCTGAAGGATTTAATATGAAGTGACCAAATACATTTCATGGGAAATTCAATGTTTGTGTCCAAAATGCAATAAAAGCTATGCAAAACTGTATATAACTGTATGCAGAATTATATGTTTACATGTTTAATTAAGCCCAATATGTATTGGGTTGCCTGTAAGGATAACATTTAAGAAATATATGCAGGTTGAATTAATATTAACGGTGAGAAAGGAATATGTTCAGGCAGAAATTAGTGGGTGAGTTTCTATGGCTAATTTCATGAACATTACCTAGATCACATATTTCAGTTAAGACATCAGCAAGTGTGGTTGAGATTGTAATGAAGACATCAAACCAGACCAAGAGTATCTATGTTATTGGAGCTGTGTGCCACATTACGACTAAGGGAGGACAACACTGCCTTTTTGACACATGCAATTCAAGAGGTCATCCAAATTACTCCAGTAAAATAGAGATAGCCCAAATAACTAGTCTAATCCAATTTTTGTTTAAAAATCATGGCCAAAATAAGGCCATATGTCATTTGGACATATTAGATAGATGATTGACGTGCAAATGCATAGCCTACGTACAGGAAACAATATACATGGTAACCAAAGTAACAAGCCCAGTGTTGACAGGTACGGCTATAGGACATTCTTTTTGTCTTGTTTCATAATCTTAAGACCTGGATTGAGGTAAACAAGATATAGTTCAGGGCTTCCCATAGAGTAATTATTCTTACCACACACCTCATGGTAATAGCTGCAGGTAGAACTACTGCAACTGCAGGATTGAGGGCTTTGAAACCATGTGATTTACCACAGACCTTAAGCATGCTCCTATGTATAAAACCATGGGCTAAAAGGTAAAGAGCTTGTTCATTTAAAGATGGAGTGGATGTGGCCCTGGATCCAAGTGCTGTGCTTACTAGTGCTCACAGACCTGTTGTGGACTTTACCCATCTCTAAGGAACAATGTTCAAGGCCTGAGGACATGGAATTGGCTGAGGTTTGTGTTTTCATCCACTCTTTAGAAGAAAAAAAACTGTATTGGAATAAGTTTATTGTGTTTTGACTATTTGCCCAGATATTGCAATTCTAGTTATGGTCTGTTTTTCAATGGTAAAGGTTGAGTACATTTAGGACAACTTAAAGTTTTTCCTACTTTAGGACAAATAAGACTTATTTGTCTTATTTGAGAGAAGTGACCTGCTTTCAGTGGAAGCTTGGTTAGTAACCAGCTGTATGATAGGGTTACCTGAGGAGGTTCTACCACATGAGCCCCAGCAGTGGCCCCCGGCCCCGCATTAGGAGGACCACCTCCACCTCAGCCCTGGAGGAGAAGATCAGGGAGATGCAGGGATTCTACAGTCTGAAGCAGACTGGCAGACTGGATCTCCAGACCCTCTCTGTGATGAGGAAGCACAGGTGTGGAGTGCCTGACGTGGAAAACTACAGCTTGTACCCTGACCGGCCCAAGTGGAAGAATCACACCATCACATACAGGTGCATATTATTATTTGTTATCTGTTATCGGTCTAGTATCGGTCACAATGTCTTCCTCTTTCTGCTGGAAAGTGTCTTCCATCTGTGTTGTCCATCTTGTTGTACCATTTGTTTTATCCCCTTCCTCTGCCACACAGGCACCCTTTTTTGCTCTAGCCAGAATGTCATTGTAAATAAGAATATGTTCTTAACTGACCTGACTGGTAAAATAAATAAATACATTTGATCTTTTGTCTTTTTCTCCATTGATATTCTAAATATCTGTCAGAATATAGATATAACTTACTAAAAGGTGAATCCAGGTGTCCTTTATTGATGTCACCTGTTAAATCCACTTCACTCAGTGTAAATGATGGGGAAGAAACAGGTTAAAGAAGGATTTTTAAGCCTTGTGTGTGCCATTCAGAGGGTGAATTGTCAAGACAAATATTGTGCCTTTGAACGGGGTATGGTAGTAGGTGCCATGCACAACGGTTTGAGTGTTTCAAGAACTGCAACGCTTATGGGTTTTTTCACACTAAACAGCTTCCCATGTGTATCAAGAATAGTCCACCACCCAAAGGACATCCAGCCAACTTGACACAACCGTGGGAAGATTTGGAGTCAACATGGGCCAGCATCTCTGTGGAACGTTTTCGACACCTTTTAGAGTCCACACCCTGACGAATTAAGGCTGTTCAGGGGGCAAAAGGGGGTGCAACTCAATATTAGAAAGGTGTTACTAATGTGTTGTACACTGTGTATAAGATCCCCAAAATTAACAATGTTTTCATCATAACATTACAGTTTTGTATCAGTCAATACCAGATGCCTGCCAATAGATTACCAGTTCACTGGATCTAACTAGCCCAGTTTGTTTATGCTTTTGTTCAGGCTGCTTCAAGTTTTTCTGTGTTGTCTGTGTGCCAATGACCTGCAGGATTGCTCAGTACACCCCTGACCTTACACAGGAAGAGGTGGATACCTCATTCCGTTTGGCCCTGAAGATCTGGAGTGACGCGGCCCCACTGAAGTTCATCAAGGTCAACCACGACAAGGCAGACATCGTCCTCTCCTTCACAAGAAAAAGTATTCTGACCCTAAATCATTCCCCGTTCAGTTCAGCGTATTTTCTTATAGCGGTGGTAGAGAATGTGTATGGCTGCACGTGAGGTTTTAATTGTGCTATAATTATATACTTATTGGAGCCAGTTTCCAGGTACTTGACTGATAGGCCATCTCTCTCCGTCCATCCATCGTAGCTCATGGAGACTTCTTTCCCTTTGACGGCCCCAAGGGTGTTCTGGCCCACGCCTTCGAGCCAGGGGAGGGCATGGGTGGAGATGTGCACTTTGACGAGGACGAAATCTGGACGATGGGGCATCGCAAGCTAGGTAGGGCCACTGCTCCAAGCATAACATGAGGATCTGAATTGATTGTATAAAACACAATGAATTAGGAATCAAAATATGATTATAGACAAATATACAGACAATTTTCTCATTGGATGTTGTTTTAGGTTACAATCTGTTCACTGTTGCGGCCCATGAGCTAGGCCACTCCCTGGGCCTCTCCCATTCCAAAGACCCCTCATCGCTCATGTACCCCAACTATAAGTATTACAATGGAGCACAGTACATACTGCCACAAGATGACGTGCTGGGAATCCAGGCGCTGTATGGTGAGTTGAAATCAGCAATAACATAATTATCAGACGGTACATTTTTGGTGGATTTCTATCTAAACATTGGATACTTTGCTTTTATTTCCAAGGCAAGCCAGTCAGAAAACAGGATCCACCGAACCTTCCTAAGAAGTGCGATCCCAACTTCTCTGTTGATGCAGTGGCAGTGTTCGGGAAGGAGATTGTTTTCTTTAAAAACAGGTAAAGGAGTTTTGAATGGTGCAATATGATTTTTATAGTATAAGTTATTATTTGCCCCAACACAGCGGTTTGTTTCCCTCCAGGTACATGTGGTTGACGACAACATGGACGACATACTGGAACCATCTGAGAGAGGGCCCCAGCAGCACATACCTCCCCAGCTTCAACTCTCCTGTGGATGCGGCCTATGACATCCCTGCCAAAGGCGTGGCATACGTCTTCACTGGTAATCTGCAGTCTGACAGCCTCAAAGGCCTCACTTAGGCCTCGCAGCATGACAAGGCTAGATTTGAAACAGAAAACTGTTTGAAAGAACCACTGGACCTAAATTATAGCCCTGCGTCAAAGATTTCGCACTTCATGCAAGAAACTCACAAAGCTCATTGACATCTGGCAGTTCTTGTGGTAGTGTTCCAAATGCAGTGACAGTGCTCTGTGTTTCAGGTCCTAAATACTGGGTGGTTCGACAGCTTAAGATGAAAAGCCATTTTGGCTCCATATATGACTATGGATTCCCAGCCAGAGTAAGGAATATTGACGCTGCTGTTCATATCAGTGAATATGGAAAAACCTTCTTCTTCATAGGACACGATTACTACAGGTAAATATAGCCTCTAACAAATGTTTTTGGGTAAATTACAAACATAAAGTGAATGGTTATTACAGTATAATCTGTTGCCGAAAATATACTGTTTCCAAAGTTCACTATTTAGGTAAGAGCAGTATGTTTTGACTGTAGTAGTGTTTTGATGAATAGACATTTGAGCTCCTGAGAGGCAAAGCCTGCTATCTAGTGTTTAAGAATGATACATTTGTTAGAAAGAAACTTCACATAAGCTATCAGTCATTTATTTATAAGTTCAATGTTTATTTGTTATCTATTGTACAGATACGATGAAAACAGACGTAGGATGGATCCAGGATTTCCAAGAAACATCCAAACAGACTGGCCAGGTATTGGGAGGAGGGTTGATGCTGCATTTGAGTTACAAGGTAGCCTATAAAACACTTTGCCATGTCACCTTGCCTTCAATTGCATACATTTTGATTTCATGACATGTTTGTGTTATCTTGATTACTAGTCCCACTTTAACAACATATTATCATATTTTCTCATCAACAGGTACTATCTATCTCTTCAGTGGAGCAAAGGCATATAACTATGACTACAGACAGAACCGGGTGCTAAATCGAAGACTAGCGAATGCATGGCTGGGCTGTTAACATATCTGTCAAGGACTCTAGACGTGACCCTACACTCCATCATGAAAAGGAATACTACCTACAGACATTTTACACACGCTCTTCTCCAGAGTGACTTACATAAGCAATTAGGGTTACGTGCCTTGCTCAAGGGCACATCGGCATATCTTTTTTTCACCTTGTTGGGTCGGGGATTCAAACATCATCAAGGAAACATCTTCAAGGCCAGTTCACCTAAATCCCTGTGGTATCTTACTGTATTCGTACAGAACAGAAATGACAAATTGATTAATTATAATGTTATACTTTTGAATTGCATTTTAATAAAATTGTTGATCTGACTGATCAAAGATATTCAAACTAACCACTGTTTTATCCTTACAATGTTAACTCATGTGTACTTACAGTATGCCTAAACCTCACTAACAATCTATGAATCGCCCAAAACTCTACACACCCCCTCCAACAATGTTATCAAGAGGACGAGCCCTCTTCCTTGAGGATAGGGGTTTGTCCTAACGTTTACAGGAATGTTCAAGAGCCCAAAGCTTACCTTGGCATCTCACTCAAGTTCTGATTGGAACCATGTACACCCCAGGCTATTAGGGATCACACAAAAGGGAATGTGGACAGGGCAGAGTGATAGCGAAAGAGAGGGGTTTTCCTCTCTCTTCATTACCACAGCTTTGTTAATGATGGGTCTTTATACAGGTTCTGTGGTCCTGTTTCTGGCCTGTTTGGGTCTGTGTCAGGCTGCCCCCGCCAGCGCTCCAGAGGTCCAAACATCACCAGAGGACGACGAGTCGCTAAGGTAATTTATCGGAAGAATAGCATCACATGGCTCAGTGTGTTGCTACCCGTATCGTCAGTATTATCTCAGAATAAGGCGAGAAAAAAATGTGTTAGCCTACTTATTATGCTTATTGTCTCATGATAGTCATGAGGAAACTGACAGTTTAAAATGTTGTCTCTATTCCTCCAACTACACCAGGACTACCTGTCTCAATACTACACAGATGTGGGGTTGACAAACTCAACTTCCTAGAGTATTATCAAGCCTGACTCATCTGCTAAAAATGTCAAATCTCTTGTTGCCCAGCCTGGGTCATTATGCAATGCCTGGGCTGCATGGCTGCATTGCACTGCTGGAGTAAAATGGGGCAGTTTTACTTGTCAGGTAATGTCAATGAGTGAGTGCTGAATGACACAATACACACCAGACCTGAGGCAGAGGTAGATGCAACTATAGCCCAGGCCTTCAAGATCTACAGTGATACAAATCCCTCTGGACTTTAAACAGATCTACAATGATACTGCCGACATCATCATGATCCTCTTCTAGGGTGGATGTGAGTATGGACTATAACAATGGTATTGACTCAATACCATCTCTATACACTACTGATAAATTGCTTGTCCAAACACAGATCATAGGGACTTCTATCCTTTTGATGGACGGGTGCAAGGCGGGAACACACACTTTGATGACGATGGAACCTGGACACTGAGCTAGAGGGGTAACCATCTGAACACACAACAATATTTAAGATATAGTGTAGTCCGATTAGCTGATTCAACAGACTCACATGTAATGTCCTCAGGAGTGAACTGATGTTGGTGGCGGCCAATGAGTTTGGTCACGCTCTGGGGCTGGACCACTTCAGGGACAGGAGAGCTCTGATGTTCCCCACCTGTCAGTATGTCAACACCAACGGATACACTCTGCCTGATGATGACAGACGTGGGGTCCAAGCCCTAAATGATCATCAAACACATTGACAGCATTTCTATAGAAAAATTCTGCTCACTATATGTGTTTTTTATTAATATCTTTATGGAATCCTATTTATATGTTTGTGCAATGTGTGTTATCTTAAAGATACCCGTATACCTGATCCCAAGCCAACACCAAAGTCAGAACCCAAACCAGAACCAGAGCCAGAACCCGAGGAGCCAACCAAGAACCCCAAGCTGGATCCCAAACCAGATCCCAAGCCAGACCCCAGACCCAACCCCAGAGACAAGCAGTGCAACCGGGACCTGGTGTTTGCCGTAGCCTCCTCCATCAGTGGAGACCTGGGTGAGTTGGAGCCTTGCAATTTTTTTTATTGCAAGATAATTTGATCATTATCTTGTTGTCCCGACTTCAGCCGAAGTTGCTCCCTCCCCTGGGGCGGGCGGCCGGAATAGGTCGACGTCGCCCGAGTACTAGCCACCACCGATCCACTACTCAGTGTCCGTTTTGTCACTAATTGTTGGTGCGTCTTATTCCCTCTGCTCCCCCCGGGTCTCTGTCGGTGATTGTCTTTATTGTGAGTGTGTGTTAAGAGTGGAGTTCCATTGTGTTGAGGAATATCATTGAGTGTTTCAGTAAAGTCATTTTTCCCGCTACCCTCCTGCCTCCCTGCGCTTGTTTCCACTAGCCTGCCTTTCGCGCAGGGAAACATCACATCACTTGTAAGAAAAGGCCTGTATGATTGCCAACCTGTGTTTCAAGCTGATTCTTTGTCATTATAGGCAATACTGGCGGAAGAGCACAGCTGTCCAAGGAATTAGACTGACTAAAGTGAACTCGAGATGGGCTCAGATGATCTATGTCGATGCTGCCTATGAACTCCCAGCTAAAGATGTGGTGTATCTGTTTTAAGGTACAGTAATGACAGGAACGTCAAAAGCACAAACAATGACAGCTAATGATTTGTGAACTCCCACTCTCAAACTCTCTCTCGTACAAACAGTATTTGTGTAAGGATTTATGTTCAGGGACCTTTATGTTTTTCAGGTTTAGTGTCCAGAGACCTCTCTGGCATTCTCTATGTTTGTGTTGGAATTGGTCCCCAATTAGAGGCAGCTGCGCCGCATTGCCTCTAATTGGGGAGCCTATTTAAGTTCAGTTGTTTCACCTGTTTTTGTGTGTGTTCCTTTGTTTTTCACGCCGGTTCATGGTCGCTGTCTCGCCTTTGTTCGGTTTTGGGATTATATTACTGGAATAAAGAAATGTCTTCACACTACAGCTCTGTGCCTCGGGTCCTGTTTCATAGCGATCGTGACAGCCTGTCATGGCTTACTGCAACATTGTTTTTTCTCATGGCTTGAGTGTCATTTGCAGTAAATCCAATAACATTGGATTGCTTTCCCTACATTTTTTAGGTTCACATGAACCACTTTATTTTGTGTGCAAAAATAACCAGACCCTTCTTTTACGCTGCTGCTACTCTCTGTTTATTATCTATGCATAGTCACTTTAACTCTACCTACATGTACATATTACCTCAATTACCTTGACTAACCGGTGCCCCCGCACATTGACTCTGTACCGGTACCCCTGTATTTAGCCTCGCTATTGTTATTTTACTGCTGCTGTTAAATTATTTGTTACTTTTATTTTCATTTTTTTTCTTAACTTCTTAAAGCTTTGTTGGTTAAGGGCTTGTAGGTAAGCATTTCGCTGTAAGGTCTACACCTGTTGTAGCCGGTACATGTGACAAATAACATTTGATTTGATTTTACACACAGAGACTGATCATGTAGATTGTATTCTTTGTTGTTTAATTAGTTAAAACCTGCATTTCCCCCTAGCAGGGAGTTTTTGCATGTTTCGGTGCAAGAAAAAAGTGTCACCTTTTTGAGCCCTCACCAGTTTGCATCCCTGCGTTTAGGAGAGTGCAGTTGAAGATCAATGTGTTTGGATAATTAACATTATAAAATGTTTCTTCATATAGTCATTGTAGCCATGTTGCTTTGCTCTGTCACACTTTTCATTTTGAGTTGCATTAGTTACTTTTCCAGGTATACCTCATCCACATAACATTGTCATTGTATGCACAAACTTTTGATGGGGTTAAGAGTGTGGATCGTGGCCTACATTGTCACTAGTATTTGGATGTGGTGTTATGATGGAATGCCTACTGAGTCTGGCCTCTATCCATCTACAGACAGATTACGAGGGGCAGCAGGTTGTACCATCCTTCACCACCCAGTCTTTCATGGGGTCTCCACCCCCGTCAACTTTCTCCAGCTCGGGTTCTGCAGCCTCTCTGCCTCCATTCCCCTCCCCCACGGGTCTCTCTGAGACCAGGCCCAAGAACAAGAAAAACCCACGCAAGAATCTGAATGAAAAGTACTGATTTTAAAGTACCTCAGATTACGCTAAGCAGCACAAGCCATGATATTTGTCTACATACTAAAGACAATCACTTGAAGTTATTTCTGTAACACAATGTATTCAGATGCTACATGCTTCCCCCATTACACTTAGATGTATGGAAGAGAAATGTGGGGGAGGTGTAGTAGACTATGGTATTATAAACTGAGGGCTGAAGTCACTAACTGAAATCACATGGTATATAACCCACAGGAGAATGCGGCTCTCTGAGATGAAGTTAGTGACTTCAGCCCTCAGCTTCTCAGCCCACTTAGAGAAGAAGTTTGTGCGAGGAAAAGAGGAGCGCAGGTGAGTACACTTATGGCTATGCATGCAACCCAATACCTTCCCTCTAAATGTGTTATATTGATGCAAAAACATCGGCCACTGATTGACAGGTACTTTGAAAACTGTTTTTGTTGCCTAATCAGACATCTCTTGTGCTTTGTTTTCCAGGTTCTTACTGAAATCGCTGTTGCAGTACCAGTCTGTGTCAGAGGGGGAGCTGCTCACCGCTGCCAGTACCAGCTCTCACTCCCCCTGTGACCTTCAGCTCTGGCCCAACGGGGGTTATAAACCTGGCCCCTGTGACTTCTGGGGCAGATGAGGGCCTTCCTAAGAAGCCCAAGAAAGAATGAAAGGATCGAGGCAGGGACAATGGGAAAGAGGATGGTGGGTAGAGCCATGTTTATACCAGCCTGTCACGAGAATTTCTATCTCAATGTTCTAAATGAACTCTTTTATAACTCTATCTGTATCCTGAAGGTTGTAATACTTCAGTTTGTTTAAATAATACAGAGAGAGCTCCAGATTGCAATGGTCAGCATTTATTCAGAGAACGTTCTAAAAATACAACAATGCACATAGCTTTTTATACATACAGTGGGGAGAACAAGTATTTGATACACTGCCGATTTTGCAGGTTTTCCTACTTACAAAGCATGTAGAGGTCTGTAATTTGTATCATAGGTACACTTCAACTGTGAGAGAGGGAATCTAAAACAAAAATCCAGAAAATCACATTGTATGATTTTTTAATAATTAATTTGCATTTTATTGCATGACATAAGTATTTGATCACCTACCAACCAGCAAGAATTCCGGCTCTTACAGACCTGTTAGTTTTTCTTTAAGAAGCCCTCCTGTTCTCCACTCTTTACCTGTATTAACTGCACCTGTTTGAACTCGTTACCTGTATAAAAGACACCTGTCCACACACTCAATCAAACAGACTCCAACCTCTCCACAATGGCCAAGACCAGAGAGCTGTGTAAGGACATCAGGGATAAAATTGTAGACCTGCACAAGGCTGAGATGGACTACAGGACAATAGGCAAGCAGCTTGGTGAGAAGGCAACAACTGTTGGCGCAATTATTAGAAAATGGAAGAAGTTCAAGATGACGGTCAATCTCCCTCGGTCTGGGGCACCATGCAAGATCTCACCTCGTGGGGCATCAATGATCATGAGGAAGGTGAGGGATCAGCCCAGAACTACACGGCAGGACCTGGTCAATGACCTGAAGAGAGCTGGGACCACAGTCTTAAAGAAAACCATTAGTAACACACTACGCCGTCATGGATTAAAATCCTGCAGCGCACGCAAGGTCCCCCTGCTCAAGCCAGCGCATGTCCAGGCCCATCTGAAGTTTGCCAATGACCATCTGGATGATCCAGAGGAGGAATGGGAGAAGGTCATGTGGTCTGATGAGACAAAAATAGAGCTTTTTGGTCTAAACTCCACTCGCCGTGTTTGAAGGAAGAAGAAGGATGAGTACAACTCCAAGAACACCATCCCAACCGTGAAGCATGGAGTTGGAATCATCATTCTTTGGGGATGCTTTTCTGCAAAGGGGACAGGACGACTGCACCGTATTGAGGGGAGGATGGATGGGGCCATGTATCGCGAGATCTTGGCCAACAACCTCCTTCCCTCAGTAAGAGCATTGAAGATGGGTCGTGGCTGGGTCTTCCAGCATGACAACGACCCGAAACACACAGCCAGGGCAACTAAGGAGTGGCTCCGTAAGAAGCATCTCAAGGTCCTGGAGTGGCCTAACCAGTCTCCAGACCTGAACCCAATAGAAAATCAATACTTATGTCATGCAATAAAATGCAAATTAATTACTTAAAAATCATACAATGTGATTTTCTGGATTTTTGTTTTAGATTTCGTCACTCACAGTTGAAGAGTACCTATGATAAAAATTACAGACTTCTACATGCTTTGTAAGTGGGAAAACCTGCAAAATCGGCAGTGTATCAAATACTTGTTCTCCCCACTGTATCTCAGTCAGAAAAGCCCCCACCCTCCTTGATGGGGGCTGTAACCTCTCAGGTCACTCCCTTCAAGGACACATTAGATACCTAACTGGACCCACACTTAATCACATTGTATAAACAGCCCATTCCCCCTCCTGGGGGAGCTAGGACCAAAAACTCCCATTATCCAGTTTTTACAACCGTCATAAATAGCCTACTTAACTACCCACTGACTGTTCTACCAGATGGTAACCTATTAACCTGATCTAAACATTGTCTATGTACCCACATTCTTCAGAGTATTTCCTAACACATCTCAAACATTACACAGTTTCAGGGTGGAGCATTTTGGTCATTAACTTTAAACATACACATTTCTTTATCACAGCCTACCTGTAGAAGAGGACGGTGGGTAGAGCCATGTTTATACCAGCTGTAGAATAGACACATTCTTATGTCCTGTGATGACGAGCAGCACAATGTTTTTGGTCTTCCAGTATTCTGTTTATGACTCCATTAAAATGCATTTTCCTCAGGTCCAAAAATAATGTTGAAAAAGCGGAAGGTTGCTGACGGGGGAGGTCTCGTAAGCTGGTTCAGCCCATCACTCTGGACTCCTCAGGACGTCCTGTCTTCCCCATAGTACTTGGGGGTCTGACTGTGTACAGTCTAGGAGAGGTCTGTGTCTCAACTCATACTTATGCCTCACATTTGCTCTGTATAAACACTGTCCAAATAATCATGTCAGTCAGGATTATGTCCATGAAAGGAGACCAGGAGAGTCTATTTAAGACTGTTGGGACACAGCCCACGACTGTCCTCAGATCAGTGGCTAGAGAGTAGTGAATGATGTTCTTCCCTGTTCCAGATCATCACAGACAGGATGCTGTTCCATGACCAGTGTGCCATCTACCCAGTGGGCTTCTGTAGTACACGCTTCTTCTCCAGCATGAAGAGCCCTGATCAGCAGTGCCTCTGCACCTGCCAGATTAAGGACGGGGGTGGTGGCCCACAGGTACACTCGCACTAATGGAGCTATGAAACATTATGAAGTCAAGTGCTAAGTAAGTTAATTGGGTGCTGTGAGACAGCTTATGAATGTGCTTGCGAGAAGTGTTTTCCTTATCAAACCATCTATTTCCCACCCCAGTTTGAGATAGTGCCTGAGGAAGACCCTCAGAATACCATAGCTGCCTCCTCTGCCCTCACCTGCCATTCCAACCTGCTGAAGGCCATTGTTGCTCTAGGGTACCAATGTACAGACTTGCTTATAGAATCAGTGGATGCATTTCATTGTATTACTTTTTTCTCATTATCTTCCCCTACAGGTCTAAACCGGTGGCCCCCATCGTGCCTTCAGGAGCAGACTTTGGTTTCTCTCACCCCACCATCCAGAACCTGATCAGCTGCCCAGGAGCACGCAAGTGTGTCTCTAGTACTCAAGTATAATGTTAGTTACCTCACAGGAAATGAGTTGGAGAGTGCAATTGGTGCATTTCCTGAATTCAGAGGAACTGACCTTTATATGCTCTCCCATATCTGCTAAAGTACATGTAGCTGAATGACTTGTGTTGCTTATTGGTGTGATATGTCCCTGTACAATTATCAGTGGATCCATTTCGAGGTGTCGTCCAGGCGATGGCCAGGTTCCACACAGCCTGTCTGAGGACGATGCCTCGGTCAACTTTGAGGACTACCAGAGACACCAGGGCTTTGATGAGAGCATCAGGTCGGATCACAATCTAGTAGGTGAGGCCGAGCAGTTTATAACAGACCTTCTCTACCTACCTGTACCCCCAAGGCTCTTTACCTACCTACCTGTACCCCCAAGGCTCTCTACCTACCTACCTACCTACCTACCTACCTACCTACCTACCTACCTACCTACCTACCTACCTACCTACCTACCTACCTACCTACCTACCTACCTACCTACCTAGCCCTGTTCTGTGAGCTCGCAATGAGTCATCTAGGCAGGAGGGGAGGACTGAGCCGTCCGGGAGGATAGGGGACATAGAGAGTCAAAAGATGCAGAAAGGGAGGAGAGGAGGCAGAATCAGGAGGCCGGAGGGAGAAGGATTCAGCAGAGGGAAGAGAAGATTGGATGTAAGATGAGAGCGTGGCAGGAGAGAGAGAGTGAAGGTTGCGATGGCGCATTACCATCTGAGTAGGGGCAGAGTGAGTAGTGTTGGAGGAGAGCGAGAGAGAAGGATTCAAAGTAGTGGTCGAGACTTGGAGGGGAGTTTAAGTGAGATTAGTAGAAGGTCAAAAGAGGAAAGGAGTGGGGAGAAGGAGGCAGAGAGAAATTATTCAAAGGTAGACGTCTGGAGGTTAAAGAACTGTGAGGGATGAGCCATCATCAGGAAATTAACTTCAAGGCGTCAAGCTCATTGATGAACTCTCCAAGGGAACCTGGAGGGCGATTTAAATGACAAGTATGTTAAGTTTGAATGGGCTAGTGACTGTGACAGCATGGAATTCAAATGAGGAGATAGACAGATGGAAAAGATAGAATGTCCACTTGGGAGAGATTAGAATTCCTGTGCCACATCCACGCTGACCAGATGCTCTCTGGGTATTGCGAGAACACATGATCAGACGAGGAAAGAGCAGTAAGAGTAGCAGTGTTCTCTGTGGTAATCCATGTTTCCGTCAGCGGCAAGAAGTCAAGGGACTGGAGGGCAGCACAGGCTGATATTAATGTTGGCTGATGTTGGTCGCAGAATGGCAGTTCCAAAGGCTGCTGGAAACCTGGAGCTCCACGTGGGTCGTGTGCGCAGGGACCACAAGATTAGAGTGGTCCCTACCTGTACCCCCTAGGATCTTTACCTACCTACCTGTACCCCTGCAAGGCTCTTTCTCTATCTACCTGTACCCGCAAGGCTCTTTCTATACCTACTTGTACCACCTAGGCTCTTTAACTACCTACCTGTACCCCCTAGGCTCTTTAACTACCTACCTGTACCCCCTAGGCTCTGTCTCTACCTACCTGTACCCCCTAGGCTCTTTCTCTACCTACCTGTACCCCCAAGGCTCTGTCTCTACCTAGCTGTACCCCCTAGGCTCTTTCTCTACCTACCTGTACCCCCAAGGCTCTGTCTCTACCTACCTGTACCCCCAAGGCTCTGTCTCTACCTACCTGTACCCCCTAGGCTCTTTCTCTACCTACCTGTTCCTCCTAGGCTCTTTCTCTACCTACACTGCCATTCAAAAGTTTGGGGTCACTTAGAAATGTCCTTTTATTTTTAAATAACAGTGAAGAGGCGACTCCGGGCTGCTGGCCTTCTAGGCAGTGTTCCAAAGAAAAGCCATATCTTCCTCTGTCCAGTGTCTGTCTTCTTTTGCCCATCTTAATCATTTATTTTTATTGGCCAGTCTGAGATACGGCTTTTTCTTTGCAACTCTGCCTAGAAGGCCAGCATCCCGGAGTCGCCTCTTCACTGTTGATGTTGAGACTGGTGTTTTGCGGGTACTATTTAATGAAGCTGCCTGTTGAGGACTTGTGAGGCATCTGTTTTTTAAACTAGACACTTTAATGTACTTGTCCTCTTGCTCAGTTGTGCACCGGGGCCTCCCACTCCTCTTTCTATTCTGGCTAGGGTCAGTTTGCGCTGTTCTGTGAAGCGAGTAGTACACAGTGTTGTACGAGATCTTCAGTTTATTGGCAATTTCTTGCTTGGAATAGCCTTCATTTCTCAGAAGAAAAATAGACTGACGAGTTTCAGAAGAAATGTATTTGTTTCTGGCCATTTTGAGCCTGTAATCGAACCCACAAAGACTGATGCTCCAGATACTCAACTAGTCTAAATAAGGCTTATTGCTTCTTTAATCAGCACAACCGTTTTCAGCTGTGCTAACATAATTGCAAAAGGGTTTTCTAATGATCAATTATCCTTTTAAAATGATAAACTTGGATTAGCTAAACAACGTGCCATTGGAACACAGGAGTGATGGTTGCTGATATTGGGCCTCTGTATGACTATGTACAGAGGCCCATTTTCATTAGTCATTTACAACATTAACAATGTCTACACTGTATTTCTGATCAATTTGATGTGCTTTTCTTTCAAAAACAATCACATTTCTAGGTGACCCCAAACTTGTGAACGGTAGTGTACCTGTGCCCACTAGGCTCTTTCTCTACCTACCTGTACCCCTTGGCTCAGCACCTATAAAGTCCTTTGTTTGTTTTTATTGTTGTCCGAAGTTGAATGCCAGCGGAAATAGAGAGCAATGGTATTATGGGTCAGCTATCCACTGAGTCAAGATCTGATTTCAACCACTCAATACATCTTCTTTCCCCAGCTCTGACTCCACAGTCCCCTGGTTCCTCTCACCAGCATCTTCTGAGCTCACTCACCCTGCAGCCTTCTTCCTCTACGTCTTACTTCAGCTCCTGATCCGTTCCCCCTCAACCTCCAGACCAGTGAAATAGTGGTAGAAAAAGGTGGGTAAACGCTGATCACCGTTCGCTGTGAATAAAGTAACGCTCCCTGTATTTAATGCGTTTATCCATGATAGGTGGGTAAATGCTTGTGCAAAATTAATTAAATGGCATTTACCCTCCACTACACCACTGGTCTAGAAAACCTCCACACAGGCCTCTCCATGGAACTCATGTTACAGGACCATTTGCTTCGGCACTGACATTCAGACGGTTCTAAAAAGGAACCAGGAAGAGAGGTGACTACAGAATCATGTTCTCTTCCATTTAAAGGCTCAATGTTCATTGTTGTTATCATGTGACAGAAACAGTTGGTCTGACCGTCCTCAGAAGGTCTCTTTCTGTAGAGCACATTCAAGTTGGCCCACTTGATTATACTAAAATTCAGTGCAATTGTAAACAAGGTGATTGGTTTTATAGATATTGTTCATATGTTCAAGAGAATTTAAAGATGCACACACTGAAAGATTCCCATCAGTTTCACACTGATGACTCAAGAGGAAACAGATAGCATTTAAGTTCCAGTCTTGACACTAGTGCAGCTTGTTAACCACCACACCATATTTGGGTAGAATAATCCATTCTTAGGAGAGGGGGGTTCTTGTCTCACTCCTTGCCTGGCCAGTGGTTGAGAGTGAAGGGAGGTGCAGGTAGGACCCCATCAGCACTGTAAACAGGAAGTCACAAGGCCAGTCTCTCCATGCATAGCGCAGGCCGTCTACATTGTTTATGGAACAGATAGTGGTGGACACTTGGATGGTGCTAACACCCCACTGCAGTATGGGAGCTGGGACCCATAGCGACAGAGTAACAGGGTACCCTTACCACTGAGCAGAAAATCTGAGGAAGAAACGGGTGGAAAAGCCTGCATGACCACAAGCTGAGCTGGTGACACAATAACAAATAAATAATTCAGACCCAGTTCATGGTCGGTAGAAACACTGCAATAATAATATCTACAGTGAAATGTGGTGTTTTACAGGTTCAGCCATAGTAGTACGGTGCCACTGGAGCAAATTAGGGTTAAGTGCCTTGCACAAGGGCAAATCAATACATTTTTCACCTTGTCCGATCAGGTATTCAAACCAGCAACCTTTTGGTTACCAGCCCAACACTTTAACCACTAGGATCCCTGCTACACCATACCTTAGTACACATTACAACTACAGCCATCAGACTTACCTTAAATATTGTCACGGGTGAGAAATCACACAACAAGGTAGCTCAGTGCAATGGCCCCGGAGGGTGGATATTTATTAATCCTTTGAAGTGAAGGTGTTGGGGAAAAAGCAGGGGTGCTCGGTGCGATCGTGCCTGGTGTTTCTGCGGTGTCCTCGTGTCCGTGAAGAGGTGTCCAGGCGTGCGTGCTGCGGCCGTCGGTCACTCGCTATCTTCTGCTTAACAAAGAGAGAGAAAGTTAGAGCCAGAGCGATCTGCATGAGACGTTCCTTCCCCTGAGTGAGAGCGGCGCTGGCTTCTTAAGCTCTGTGTTGACGAGCGGCAGCTGGGAGCGATCGGCCTGTGATGAGGACGTGCAGGTGTAGCGTGTTGGTTGCCAGGGCGACGCTGATGAGCCCAGAGACACTCGTCACAATATATTTTTGGATTGAGTGGCAGACGCTCTCTGGTCCTAGGTGAAGTTGATATACTGGTTATTGACTAGGACCGGTTAGTGAAAGGCACCTGGAATGAGATGTCCTTCTCCCCATAAGCCACAGCTCTCGCCCCTAGAGACATTCTGTAGGCCATGTCCTACTTGTCCCGGGGATGGATACTAGAACATAAAATCACTGGTAAACCTCTTCCACATTCCAATACCCACATTAGCATAGCACTTAGAATGAAGCAACACATGCATCTTAAGTGGTATGCTAGTATCGATATTGGAACATAGCCTTGTGTTCTCACATTATTCGTATTAGCTGCCTAAAACTTTAGAAGAGTACAGGCTTATCGAATACTGTGGGATCCATTCTATGACTGTTACTAACTTGCCGTAAGGAGATATTTTATATCCTAAGTCCATAGCAATGGCCATGAATGTGAACTGTGGGAGCAAAGCCTTACACAATACCCCATAATGACGAAGCAAAAACAGGTTTTTTGAAATTTTGTATTACAAATAAAAAAACGATACCTTAAGTATTCAGACCCTTTGCAATGAGACTCGAGATTTAGCTCAAGTGCATCCTGTTTCCATTGAGATGTTTCTACAACTTGATTGGAGTCCACCTGTGGTAAATTCAATTGATTGGACATGATTTGGAAAGGCACCTATCTAAATAAGGTCACACAGTTGACAGTGCATGTCAGAGCAAAAACCAACCCATGAGGTCGAAGGAATTGTCAGAGCCTCAGTAAAAGGCACATGACAGCCCAATTGGAATTTGCCGAAAGGCATCTCAAGGACTCTGACCATGAAAAACCTGATTCTCTGGTCTGATGAAACCAAGATTGAGTCCACCATTTGGTGAAGCGTGATTTAACACTCCAGGGAACCCGTTTCCACTGCTCCAGAATCCAATGGCGACAAGCTTTACACCACACCAGCCGACACTTGGCATTGTGCATGGTGATCTTAGGCTTTTATGAGCCTGCTAGGCCATAAAAACCCATTTCATGAAGCTCCAGACAAACAGTTATTGTGCTGACGTTGCTTCCAGAGGCAGTTTGGAACTAAGTAGAGTTTTGCAACCGAGGACATACGATTTTTACCCGTTACGTGCTTCAGCAATAGGCGGTCCCGTTCGATGTGCTTGTGTGGCCTACCACGTGGCTGAGCCGTTGTTGCTCCTAGACGTTTCCACTTCACAATAATAGCACTTACACTTACCGGGCCAGGGCTATGGTGTACTATGGTGCATTAAGTTTGTTGGAACCTCTCCAGCTTGCTGATAACAAATAATGATTCATTTAAGTTTGACTTTGAGTCCCTGGTGGTAATTTCCACAACATAACAAAGTAACAACTGAGAAACACTATTATATTAATGTAAGATATTTTTTTACATGCTGGCCTTTTGTGAAGACAAATTAACACGCCATGATTTACTTGCATGCATGTAATTCAAATAAAGTTCCCATTCAGAATAAATGTGTGATGGATGATGGGAAGATAATTTAAAAGATATGGACTTTATGTTTATGACGGTCATTTCACAAAACCGATAAATACCATAATATCAAAGGTGTTGTTCTCCAGAGAGAGGTGCTAGTTAGACTACATGTGCATGTCTTAATTGTCCTCTTGGCACGTCTGCTTCACAAACAACTAGGATATCTCCTGAAGATGTTTTTTTTCTGCTAGAGTTAATTAATTGGTTTACTTTAATGTCTCTGTATGTTGTCAGAGTGCTTCATGCTTGGCCCAACAAACAACTCTGATAATTGGACTTGCTGTCATATCAAGCTACAAGCTTGTCAGCACACCTGCAAACCACTTCTAACAGTAGAGTTACAAAACAAGTGTAATTCAAAAACAGTATAGCCAACCATCATGATAAACAACACACTGTAAAAAGGAGGATATTGTTTTCCATTCTGTATTTAGCCGTACAGTATCTCCTCAGAGGATTATACATGTCTGAGAGACCCTGTGTGTTCTCTTAGACGTCAGTATGTGTATGAATAATTGGATTTTCATTAACAGTCATTTGAATGTATTTCTTTGTCTGAGCCTGACTATAATCTGTCTATTCAGACGCATCTTGTTTTTCTACTCCCACGCTCTTAGAGATTATGCCGTGCTAGCGCGCACACACATCTGTGTGTAGGAGGCATGTGCACACTGTACTGTACTGTACCATAAGGTGCTAATAATATGCAGACAAAATACACATCCTTTGTGACATACCTTTTTCATACATTTGAATGTGCTTATTAGAGAAAAGGCCAAATGCACAGATGCAGAGAGTTCCTCCTAAATCTTGGTACACCAACATCTTTGTTTTTCAGAGGAATGCCCAAGCCCCAATCTGTTTTATGGAATTCCCATGAAATTTAGCAGATACACTTGCAGATACACTTTATCTGATAATATGACATTATTTTTGATTATTTTCACTGCAGTCCTGACATCTGCGCTCTGCAGGCAAACACCGTCAGATACCATATGGACAACAAATGCATTTCCTCCTCTAGCCTTTACCATATCTAATACGGCAATACTGTTAACCATACCTTGTGCGTAGCGCTACCCTTTGTCTAATGATGCATGTCTCTATGGCCAGTCAATGACTGATGACCTACCTAAGATATCACTTAGTTTCCATGTCACGCAAAATCATCACCTTAATTAGCGATTTAGGGACGACATGTGTAAAGGGAATTCTCAGGTGGATAATATCAGTCAAAAATCAATCCGGTTTATTTCAAGATATCAGGGAGAACACCTCCATAACAGAAGCAAAGAACATATCTAACAGGCCTTTAGGAGACAGGCCCTTTCTATTCTAATACTATACACCTGTTTAGCTGAAAAAAAAATATATACTGTATTTTTTATCCCCGTTTTGCATGTTATTTTGGCATTAATACGTGTCACATATCAGTTTGCAAACAATGTAAAATAAATAAATAATTTAGTTAATTAAGACGCATACATACATGGTCTCTTTTTTGCTTTTTTGAGTAAGGCAGCTCCAAAATGTAGGTGTTTCAGCCTAGTTCATTGCTTTCTGTGGTGGTGGGGCAGCCAGTGGAAAATACGGAGCGCAGTGGTTGGTAATATTCTCTAGTTGCACCATGATTGGCTCAGTGTTTTGTGACTCAAGGGGACACTACATCACTGCAAAATCCACGGGGAGAGCTTGAAAACACAAGCCCTTTGGGCGCTGCCATAGATTTACATTATACAGCGGGTGAAATAAGTATTGAACACATCACCATTTCTCTCAGTAAATATATTTCCAAAGGTGCTATTGACATGACATTTTCACCAGATGTTGGTAACAACCCAGGTAATCCATACATACGAAGAAACCAAAACAAATAAGTTCAGAAATTAAGTTATGTGTAATAATGTGAAATGACACAGGGAAAAAGTATTGAACACATGAAGAAAGGGAGGTGCAAAAAGGCATGGAAAGCCAAGACAACAGCTGAAAACTATCAATAATTAAAAAGCAATCCAGCCCCCTGTCAGTGCAAATTAATATCAGCTGGTTCAGTCCCAACTGATGGCCTACAAAAAGGTCTCATTGCCAAGGTGTCACACAAGACACATCTCATGATGGGTAAAAGCAAAGAGCTAATTGTTGCAAAACATAATGATGGTATTGGTTATAGGCACATTTCTAAGCTTCTGAATGTTCCAGTGAGCACTGTTGGGGCCATAATATGGAAGTGGAAAGACAATCATTTCACCATAAATTTGCCTCGACCAGGTGCTCCTCGCAAGATTTCTGACAGAGGAGTGAAAAGAATAATCAGAAGAGTTGTCCAAGAGCCAAGGACCACTTGTGGAGAGCTTCAAAAAGACCTGCAATTAGCAGGTAATGTTGTCTCAAAGAAAACAGTAAGTAATGCACTCCACCGCCATGGCCTGTATGCACGCTCACCACGCAAGACTCCATTGCTGAAAAAAAAAAAAAGCATGTTGAAGCTCGTTTAAAGTTTGCTGCACAACATTTGGAAAAGCCAGTGAAATACTAGGAGAATATAGTGTGGTCAGATGAGAGCAAAATTGAACTGTTTGGATGTCATAATACACACCATGTTTGGAGGCGAAATGGCACTGCACATCACCCTAAAAACACCATACCAACAGTGAAGTTTGGAGGTGGGAACATCATGGTGTGGGGCTGCTTTTCAGCAAATGGTACTGGCAAACTTCACATAATTGAAGGAAGGATGAATGGGCAAATTTACCGAGACATTCTTGACAAAACTCTGATGCCATCTACCAGGATGATGAAGATTAAACGAGGGTGGACATTTCAGCAAGACAATGATCCCAAACACACAGCCAAGGAAATTCTCAATTGGTTTCAAAGAAAGAAAATAAAGCTGCTAGAATGGCCCAGCCAATAACCTGACTTAAATCCCATTGAAAATCTATGGAAAGAACTGAAGATCAAGATTCATAGAAGAGGCCCACGGAACCTTCAAGATGTGGAAGAATGGGCCAAAATCACACCAGAGCAATGCATGCAACTGGTTTCTCCATACAGGAGGCGTCTTGAAGCTGTCATTACCAACAAAGGCTTTTGTACTAAGTATTAAATAAATATCAGTAAGTGTGTTCAATACTTTTTCCCTGTGTCATTTCACATTATTACACATAACTTAATTTCTGAACTTATTTGTTTTTGGTTTCATGTCAATAGCACCTTTGGAAATATATTTACTGAGAAAAATGGTGACGTGTTCAATACTTATTTCACCCGCTGTACACACAGAGCGAGCCAGTGAATTCATGAACCGTGACAGAAACATGTTGATGTTGGGGTGGTGCTGGAGATGTTGATTATGAAGTGACATTTTTTTAAAATTTTCCTTTAATGTCAGGAATATAGAAGAATAGATTTTAATCTATTAAAAACATTTATTAGGTATACACTGTATACTAATAAAGTAGACAACAGTAAAAATATATACAGTGGGGAGAACAAGTATTTGATACACTGCTGATTTTGCCGGTTTTCCCACTTACAAAGCATGTAGAAGTCTGTAATTTTTATCATAGGTACTCTTCAACTGTGAGAGTCCAGAAAATCACATTGTATGATTTTTAAGTAAATAATTTGCATTTTATTGCATGACATAAGTATTTGATACATCAGAAAAGCAGAACTTAATATTTGGTACAGAAACCTTTGTTTGCACTTACAGAGATCATATGTTTCCTGTAGTTCTTGACCAGGTTTTCACACACTGCAGCAGGGATTTTGGCCCACTCCTCCATACAGATCCTTCAGGTTTCGGGGCTGTCGCTGGGCAATACGGACTTTCAGCTCCCACCAAAGATTTTCTATTGGGTTCAGGTCTGGAGACTGGCTAGGCCACTCCAGGACCTTGAGATGCTTCTTACAGAGCCACTCCTTAGTTGCCCTGGCTGTGTGTTTCGGGTCGTTGTCATGCTGGAAGACCCAGCCACGACCCATCTTCAATGCTCTTACTGAGGGAAGGAGGTTGTTGGCCAAGATCTCGCGATACATGGCCCCATCCATCCTCCCCTCAATACGGTGCAGTCGTCCTGTCCCCTTTGCAGAAAAGCATCCCCAAAGAATGATGTTTCCACCTCCATGCTTCACGGTTGGGATGGTGTTCTTGGTATTGTACTCATCCTTCTTCTTCCTCCAAACACGGCGAGTGGAGTTTAGACCAAAAAGCTCTATTTTTGTCTCATCAGACCACATGACCTTCTCCCATTCCTCCTCTGGATCATCCAGATGGTCATTGGCAAACTTCAGACGGGCCTGGACATGCGCTGGCTTGAGCAGGGGGACCTTGCGTGCGCTGCAGGATTTTAATCCATGACGGCGTAGTGTGCTACTAATGGTTTTCTTTGAGACTGTGGTCCCAGCTCTCTTCAGGTCATTGACCAGGTCCTGCCGTGTAGTTCTGGGCTGATCCCTCACCTTCCTCATAATCATTGATGCCCCACGAGGTGAGTTCTTGCATGGTGCCCCAGACCGATGACGAGTTCAAACAGGTGCAGTTAATACAGGTAATGAGTGGAGAACAGGAGGGCTTCTTAAAGAAAAACTAACAGGTCTGTGAGAGCCGGAATTCTTACTGGTTGGTAGGTGATCAAATACTTATGTCATGCAATAAAATGCAAATTAATTATTAAAAATCATACAATGTGATTTTCTAGATTTTTGTTTTAGATTCCGTCTCTCACAGTTGAAGTGTACCTATGATAAAAATTACAGACTTCTACATGCTTTGTAAGTGGGAAAACCTGCAAAATCGGCAGTGTATCAAATACTTGTTCTCCCCACTGTATTTATGCCTATGTGTATTCGCAGTAAACATTTGATAAAATATTTTTTCACATAATAATGCAAGTTTAATACTTAACAATAAATATTCTTTATGTATTCATTTTAATATCTGATTAACTCATGCAATTACAGCTTCATCCTGGACAAAAACATGTTCTTATTATCATAAGTCCCTTGAAAGCACTGATTAGCGCTTCACCGGTCAACAAAGACATGACAGGAAACAACAAAAAGTATGTTGGGTATAAAAAAAAGTTGGATTTGTCTCTCATACACACAGAGAGTGCAAGAGAGATATAGAGGAGAGAGACAATTAAATCCTCCCTCATTTATTTTCCTTCAGGTGCCCTTGATGGAGAAGTCACTTGTGATGGAAAATGTTATGTTGGTGTTTTTCTATTTATATATTTCTGTGTTCTATGTTTGTGCTTTTCTATTAACCACTTTCTGTGTTCATGCAAGTGACTGATTGAAGAAACCCATCTTGGGTTGTGTAATATTTATGGCCGATTAGCACCGATACATTTTATCTATAATTTCTCTTCATTATTTCTCTTCTAATGACAAGGATTAAAAAGGATTTGCCAGTCGATTGTCGACTTGATTCATGATGATGACTGCTAGCTAAAAGTATGATGTTGAAATGATCAGTCCAATCAAAGCTACTGTAGATATAATGTGATTTGATGTAATTTAATCTGTGGCCAATGACCTTGAGCCTTCTTGGATGGGCACTTGTAATGTAACTCTATGGCAGCACCCAAGGGGCTTGAATTTTCGAGCTCTACCCTTAGACTTGGCGGTGACTAGTGTCCCCATGAGTGACAGAACACTGAGCCAATCACGGCGCAACGCTCCGTGTTTTCTGCTGGCTTGCCCCACCACGACAGAAAGCACTGAGCTAGGCTGAAACACCTGTATTTTGGAGCTGCTTTACTCAAGAAAACAAAAAAAGAGACCATGTTTGTATGCAGCTTTATTAATTAAATTATTTTTTTTACATTGATTGCAAACTGATATGTGACACGTATTAATGCCAAAATAACGTAATTATTTTTTTTATTTTTTTTAACCTGCCCTGAATGACGGGTCAGCACTGAATGTATCCCTTGATGGTACAGTTTAACATTACTTATTGTTGTATCCTAGGACATACAATAGATATATATTCAACCAGAAGGGTGTACTAATGAGCAAAAACATTTTTAAATCATAATAGAGGACTACTGAAGTAATATTATTTCAGTGTAGATAAGGGGAATGCCTGTTTAAAATGAAAACATGCCAGCCAGACAAGCCAGTGTATGAATCAAATGTATTTGCATATGAATGGAGTGGAAACTAGCTGACTTTGTGATCTGTAAGGTAAGTAACAAAAAGTGTATCTGTTAAGCTGTTTGGTCTATGCATAGACCCATACCGATTCTATATTTTTGGTCTTTTGCGGTAGGCGTAGCCTACCACTAATATTCTAAATTGCAGAGCATTTAATAAACCAACCACATTTTCCTGTGATGTTGGGGCTGAGCAAGACCGTCGATATGCTAGTAGACTATGCGGAAATAATTGTGGAGTTAATTATTGTTATAACCTAGATCTGGACCGTTGTTTTTTCCAAGGCTATAACAAGGGTTAGGCCTATATCCTCCTATACCCCCTCAATTCAAGCCATGCTTTTAACCATAAGACATCTCCACATAAATGTATTGCCTAAGGATTGCATGGTGACAGTGATTTATTTTATTTGTTTAACTAGGCAAGTCAGTTAAGAACAAATTCTTATTTATAATGACAGTCTACCCTGGCCAAACCAGGATGACGCTGGGCCAATTGTGTGCCACCCTATGATACAGCCTGGAATTGAACCAGGGTTTGCAGTGATGCCTTTAGCACTGAGACTGCTGCGCCACTGCCCATTGATTGTGTCTGTAAACCGGTAAACTAGGAACTCGAGGGGGAAAAACGAGGTCAACACATGACATCAGTGATCAGAAAGATGCCAGAGTTTTTAATTGGAATTCTGAGTTGGATGACCGTTCCAAAAAAGAATCATCCTAGTCTGTTGCCAGTTGTCTTAAACGCACTGAAGTCGGAAGTCAGAGATCGCAGAGTTCCGAGTTGTTTTGAATGCGCCACTGGAGACCTAGGCTACCTCCAATAAATAAGCCCATTTGTCTGTATTGATGTGAGAAATAGGCATATCTACCCAGTAATGGTGGCTGGCTGCGATATCAACTAGCCTTATAATTTTTGTATTGAGGTGATATGCCTATTTTAGCTGAATCGACAAATTAAATAGATTAGATTACTATGGCAAAAAAATTATTTTACAAAACCATGTAGACATTTGTAAGGCGTTCATGGTGTGATCTAACAATAAACTAAACAGACACGTTAACATGTGATGCGAAACACGTAGGTGTTTTGGTAAGATCTTTTCATAATAAACTTACAAGAAAACTGACACGTGAACACTACATCTACATGATGTGTACATGCCACGTGACGTGAACGTGACATGAACGTGTCGGCAGTTTGACGCCTTAGAATAAAACTCCAGTGATAGTCCATGTTAATTCATGGCGGTATTTTATGGCGCTAGGAAGACGTTAGGTGACTTAGTGAGGTATCAGTAGTTTCACAAGGCTTAATTCTGGCACTTATCACCCCCCATAGTAGAGTTTACGGTCTGGAGAAGGGTAGGTGGGCTGTGTGAGGAAAACGGCATGTGAACGGCAGGCAGCTGCCTCTTGAGAAATTAGGCGATGGGCAAAAAAGCTGTAGCACGCAATCAGGCCGTCCCTCCAGAGTGCTTATAGCTAACTGGGTAATAGGTTACTTTGGAGATGCTAGTATGTGCTATCTCTTAGGGTCAGGGACAGGGGAAGGGGTAACTGCAGATCGACTGTTTGTCAGTACCAGAACACATTCAAATCAAGGTCTCTGCACGGCCCTGCCTGGCGTCAATCATTATCAAACAATATGAGAACAAATTCAACCCATTAACAAGACTAGTGACCATCATCAACCCATACACAAATAAGTGTCATAAATAGATTACTGGAACCGAGTGGGGACCGAGTGGCGCAGCGGTCCAAGGCACTGCATCACAGTGCTAAAGGCGTCACTAGAGGTTCCCGGGAGGGTTTGGCCGGGGTAGGCCGTCATTGTAAATAAGAATTTGTTCTTAACTGACTTGCCTAGTTAAAAATAAACATGTGTATTACAGAAAAGGATAACATAAATATGCTAAGCATTGTGTTAATTACGCTTAACTGCATTTATACTTTATTAATTTTAAATAATCCTATTACACCATGTTACACAAATTAGTAACTTTAACTACACATGATTTCTGAGGATTTGATGTGTATTTTAAATTCAGAAGTTTTTTATACTTGCTTGGTAATTACTGTACAACATGGCATTTACACATTGCTGTCTGCCATGGTGAATAGAAAGAGCACATGCAAGACCTTTGATTATAGAATGTTGATGGATTCAAAAGCTCCATGGCAGGTTAACTCTTATTTGCAGTTAACGTTTCCATTAGCAACTGTATTTAACTGTGATATTTGATGTGAAGGGATTGCATTGTGGTTTTGATGGACTACTCATTGTGGCTAGAAATATATTTGGTGTATACGGTCACCCATTTTAGGAACATTTCCAGTTGAAAACAGTGATCTTTTCAGTTTCATTATTTCTTTAAGCACAAAGGAAGAGATCCAGTAATGCATCATAGATTAGTGTATGACATCTAATTGAAAAGCATAATTTAATAAAAATCAATATGAGATCTATTCAGTGGCGTCAGTGACCTCAAACTGCAGTCTCCCATCCAAGGAAAATGGTATGACTTTGAAGCAAGATTTATAGCAATTCTTGTTTCACAACCAGCATTAGTTTGTGTTAAATACACACATCTTGTGACGTCATTCGGAAGTGTTTACGTGTGTTCAAGATAAATGGTATCATGATTGCATGCCATGAAATCTTTGAACCAGATGCATAACTTAAAACCTGCCCATGGACTGCCTTACGCAGTGTGTAGCAGCAGTTCTCCCAGGCTCCAGCTTTGCACTTTCCTCACAGCTGTACAGACTGCCTAAGTCAAACGGATATGACAGTAGGCCTACATTCCATGTGAATAATGTGGGAACATTCTCCACTACAGGCCAGTTGCCAAATCAGCCGAATCAGTGTTCATATTAGATGGCTGAAATTGGTTTGAAAATAGCCGTTCCTCCTCTAGTGGCCCATGGAATAGTCTAGAATGTTCCTTCACATTTTACATCTAATTTCACATGGATGAGATGCAAATGCATTTGTGGCTTCACGCGAACCCAAGATTAATGGGCGACGTCTGGGCCCCAACGCAGGTTTAATAACACAGCAGATCTAATACATCATGTGATAAATCCCACCAATTAGGGCCTTCCTTTAGTTACTCCAACATGCCCATACAGCATGCCATGCCTGGTATGTATCTGTAGCAGGTGAAACACTGCAATGCCTCATGTTTAAGGCAGGCTGTCCGTGGACTGGACACATTAGCATCAGTCAGACACACTGCTGGTTTGATAAATGGCCTCAACATGGGTAAGCACATGGATAAGCTATGAGTAGTAAATATAGCTACACTATCAACAGACTGTGGGTAAAGCGGGGCTGTTTATATTTAAAGGGAGATACTTTTGTAATGTTGAGCTTTTCCACAGGTTATAAAGTCATATTTATTCAGAACCAAACATAGCTCAAGGAACCATCAACAAGAGTTGTTGGACATGCAAGGAGCAAACTGAAAACTGGCTGTCATTGGATACAGGTTAAATGGAATTCAGCGGGTAATAGAAAATAGAAGGACTGTACAATCCACATAGACTCCACCCTGTCAAAGACAATATGATTTACCACTGGCAAATTAACACATCCTCTTTAGGACCATGTATTTCATTAAAGTTCCACTGAGGATTATGAATATATGGCTAGACATGTTCTTTGTAATATCATAAAAGAATGTGGATAGCTTAAGGGACACTGAGAAAATGACTACAAAGTGAAATGCAAATGGATGGCAAACCATTATTAATGACCTTTTATATTTCAATGGCAAGCCATTAGATCATAAGAGAAGACTACATTGATGCGAGTCCTCAGGGAACTATTCTGAGTGAGGGCCTATCAATTTAATAAATAGCAGCGTCTGACACATCAACTATGAGCGTTGCATTCAGAACATATGAATACATTCATTTGGTTGTGCCACACACAAAACAATGGACGTAAAAAACACTTTTTTGTCCTTCCCATCGTTATATAAAAAAACGATATTTCTGATAACAATCAGTTGCAGATATATTAGCTTTACTTCGGCATCAGTTTGAAGAAGATGTCATTGGCCAAGCACCAATAACCAACTTTCTTGTTCAATTTTCTTTCTTATATATTTTTTTACCAAATGTGTACTCTACAATCCTGTTGCCAAGAAACCCCCTCTCTGCAATAGATTGCCAAGTAGATAATTAGAAGTTGGCATGCACAAGGGGAAGAAAGATGTGAAGAAAAAGTGTTGTTACTAACAATTATTTTCTTTCTACACCCATGTCCATACAAAATGTATTAACAAATTGTTTCCCGACACAAGATATTGAGTTAAACACATTTTTAAGGCAAATTCTCTCACTGGGAGTGCTTTTTTATGAACTAATGTACTTGAGAATTTTACACACAGTGACTTCGGAAAGTATTCAGACCCCTTGACTTTTTCCACATTTTGCTATGTTACAGCCTTATTCAATAATCGATTAAATACCCCATAATGATGAAGTCAAAACAGGTTTATAAAATGTTTTGCAATGTACAACAGAAATACCTTATTAACATAAGTATTTGAGACTCAAAATTGAGGTCAGGTGCATCCTGTTTCCATTGATCATCCTTGAGATGTTTCTACAACTTGATTGGAGTCCACCTGTGGACATGATTTGGAAAGGCACACACCTGTCTATATAAGGTCCAAACCATGAGGTCGAAGGAATTGTCCGTAGAGCTCAGAGACAGGATTGTGTTGAGGCACAGATCTGGTGAATGGTACCAACAAATATCTGCAGAATTGAAGTTCCCCATGAACACAGTGGTCTCTATCATTCTTAAATGGAAGATGTTTGGAACCACCAAGATTCTCCCTATAGCTGGCAATACGGTCAAACTTAGCAATCGGAGGAGAAGGGCCTTGGTCATGGAAGTGACCAACAACCTGATGGTCACTCTGACAGTGTTCTAGAGTTCCTCTGTGGAGATGGGAGAACCTTCCACAAGGACAACCATCTCTGCAGCATTCCACCAATCAGGCCTTTATGGTAGAGTGGCCAGACAGAAGCCACTCCTCAGTAAAAGGCACATGACAGCCTTCTTTGAGTTTGCCAAAAGGCACCTAAAGACTCTCAGACCATGAGAAACAAGATTGTCTGGTCTGATGAAACCAAGATTGAACTCTTTGGCCTGAATGCCAAGCATCAAGTCTGGAGGAAACCTGGCACCATCCCTACGGTGAAGCATGGTGATGGCAGCATCATGTTGTTGGGATGTTTTTCAGCGGCAGGGATTGGGAGACTAGTCAGGATCAAGGCAAAGATTAACGTAGCAAAGTACAGAGAAATCCTTGATAAAAACCTGCTCCAGAGTGCTCAGGACCTCAGACTGGGGCAAAGGTTCACCTTCCAACAGGACATTGACCCTAAGCACACAGCCAAGACAAATGCAGGAGAGGATTTGGGACAAGTCTCTGAATGTCCTTGAGTGGCCCAGCCATAGCTTGGACTTGAACCCGATCGAACATCTCTGGAGAGACCGGAAAATAGCTGTGCAGCAACACTCCCCATCCAACCTGACAGAGCTTGAGAGAATCTATTGAGAAGAATGGGAGAAACCCCCCAAATACAGGTGTGCCAAAAGTGTAGTCATACACAAGAAGACTCGATGCTGTAATCGCTGCCAAATGGGCTTCAACAAAGTACTGAGTAAAGGGTCTGAATACTTAAATAAATGTGATTTTTTTTATTTTTTTTTATTTCAATAAATCAGCTAAAATTTCTAAACCTATTTTTGCTTTGTCATTATGGGGTATTTTATGATAGAATGATGAGTAAAAAACACAGTTTAATCCATTTTAGAATAAGCTGTAACGTAACAAAATGTGGAAAAACTTCATGTGGACTTCAAAGGCACCAGTGAATTGAGAGTCCGCCCTTACAGCAGGCTCTGATGGTTGGAGTACTTCTAAGTCTTAGAAGAAGCTCAAGTAGGGTAGAACTAATGCATCTATATCAAGAAGGATGTATTAATAAGGGTTATTTTTCTCAACACTACAGTCTGAAAGGGTTTTAAGTTCAGAGCTAGAACATCTTTTGAAATCCTTGATCGTCTATGCATCCCAACGTTATGGGTATTAGACGTACAGTCACCAAAAGGAAACCCTTCAGGAATTACAACTCTATTCTTTCTTCTTTGAATCCTCAAAAAATAAACATATCTTTACCCCCTTTATTATTAATAGACTGAATCAAAGCCAGTGGCAATTAGATTGGGTGGCAGACTTACAGCTACTATTCCTCTAATGTATTTTAACATCACAATGTCCCTGTGCTGGATGATAAATGATTCAGTGCTTTAAAACATAAAACAAGCCTAGGGGTGTTATTAAAATGCATTGCTGTGCAAACATATGACGCAGACTATTTTCTTTCTGTTGCACTCCATTAAACATGCATAGTACTCACATCCGTGAATTATGCGAGTGGGCATGGAAAGGCGTATTCTTTTTGTATTTGAGCAGAGAGAGACACGCCAGGCTACTGTAGATCTCAGAGGACTAGGAGTACCGTAGACCAGCAGGTGGAGCTGTAACAATAGTAAGTAGGGATTACTGTACTGTGCTGTACCGCCTTAGTCAAGGTGGGATGGGGGATAGATTCTAATAAAAGAAAAGGCAGAGCAACACTAAAAGGAGCTGCTGTCTTTGCATTTAAGTTTAACTGATGTCTCTCAACGGAAACTTGAGTTTGAGTGCAAAATGGTGAAGTTGAAGACAGAGATGACAAGAGCCTGCCCAGCTTTCAAAGATTAGTCATAGCATACCAACAGATATTTCCATTCAAACCGATTGACGTGTTTAACTGTAATATTATTCAACCATTTGAAGGGGAGACACAAAGGCTATTCAATCTATCCCTGATTAATTCAATTGCTTAGTAAATGTCAATCAACAACTTAAGGTGAAAATATTGACCAGTTTCTGCTATCAGTATAGCAATAGTTTGAAATATGCATCATGAATATTGAACATTACCTTGTCTTTGTGTAAAGGAATTACACAAATTCAGCTACATGGTTCCCAGCATCCTTGATGTTAGCTAGTGACAGCATGATGACTTATTGGCGATTCCTATGCCGAATCCAAGACAATCAAATTACTGCGAGAGTGGTTGCCTTGTTGACATATCTGGTGACAAATTGAGGAGCTTTGAAATTATGTTTGTGTACATAGACTTCATAGCGCGCGGTTGTGCACCTGCAGAGACTTGAGGGCTGGAATAATAATTGCTTTACACTCCTAACCCTTGATGGAATTAAGGCAATACAAGTAAGAGGCAAGGTCGTGCACCGCCTGGAATTAGCCCGGTATTTCATTTTTGCTTCGGATCCCGACTCCTGTTTTTTTAGAGTCAAGCAGGGTCATTCTCTCTCTCTCTCGCTCTTGCGCTCTCTCGCTCTCTCTCTCTCGTTTTTAAAATAATGCAGACGTGGTTCCATGAGCAATTTCCTTCAAATTCAATCCCACCGGTGTAAAGTGTTACACTGCAGCGGATAGAAAAAAGCCCTCCACTTCTCAACATTGACAAAGTCCCGTAAGATGCGATTATTTTTAAACAGAGATGCCCGGTGTCATGTAACGTGGTCAAAACCTCTTGAAGATAAGGCAATTTCAGACAGTTCACCGTATAGAATGTTTGTATTCATGGTTATACTTCTGGGATATGTGTTAGATAACATTCAATGATCCTCAATGTTGCTCAAACCTGGGACCCTATATTGTGTCCACAACAAATCATAGCAAGCATAGGCAAGTCCTTTTCACCAATTGCCAGGCTCTTTTCCAAATCCAATACTTCCCCAAATCTCACCTAAAAGCCTAGGTCAATACATGGAGGGATGATGGCTTCCCAACTTATTGTGGTGCCAGCAGAGCAAATAATTAGCTCATGTGGTAATTAGGAGATTAGTTGGAGGCAAAACACACTGAGCAGGTGGGCCTCACTCAGAGAGTGGCCAGGTCTGCAGCAGAACATGCTGAATCAAATCAAATCGAATTGTGTTTGTCACATGCGGCGAGTACAACAGGTGTATAGGTACAGTACTGCAGTCTTCTGTTTGAGGGTCTATCGGAGCTCCTCTGCAGTGACTGAAATAGCGGGTCCGGTCATTCAGATACAAATCAAATGTGATTCAGAGTGGCAAGGCATAAGGAAGCTAAAACTAATCTAAATTCAATGACGTTTTATGGAGACTCAGTCGAATATTAACACTGCATACTCAATGTTATTATAGTTTTTGTCTGTCAAATACCTGATGCAGCAACCTCAACGCAACCAATTAAACCAGAGGATTGGGACAAAACAGTGGAGGAGGCCTGCCAATCAATAGAGTGCAATCTATTATTCAGTGGCAAGTTTTTCCTGCAACTACTGATCCTATTTTACACTAGAACCTGCATCATGTAGTTGACAGTGCAGTGTTCATAGTGTCCTTCAAATCTGTCTGAAAAAACTGTATTTCGGTCACATATCACAGACATACATGCCCATTAATGGATTGTTATTTGTTTTATTTATTGCACACTGTATATTTTAGCTCATGGTATATCCTAATGACAATTCCCCCAAAGGATTTTCAGAGCAATCCTCCATAATCAACAAATCTGGTTGTTTTTTTTGTTACAGATAGTATCTACAGTATATGAGGTTGCTCCACTAAGCATCCTCTTGTGTTTATACACTTCTCATATTCCCATTTGGTTGGCTGGAAAATGAACAAGCTGAATCAAAGGTAGAGAATGCTCTTCTTTTGGTCTCAGGGAAACGAGTGGTCAGGGCTTTCAATCTTCAGATTTGCATTCTGTGAACTTGCCAACTCCAAACTCCAGTCAACCACCGGAGACATGATTAATGCGCTGGCTGAATGGCAGCTCTCCGTGTAACGAGAGCTAAAGCACTATCTAATGAGCACAGTATTGTGCCAGAGTGGATCCAGTTCAACCCCAGAAGGAATACTATCTCATCAGCCAGACTCAACTATCAAGTAGCCCCAATTTACAGTGAAGACATGACAAGCTTTGAATGTCATGAACGGAAAGTACCCATCTTCTACTTTATCTAATAATCAATAAAGTAGTTCACAGGTATTCCTACATGAACATAGCTAAGCACTACAATCTCTGTATGTAAACAAATCTAGCAGTAAATAACAGTTCTCAAGGACTACACAGAAGTTATGGCAGTGAGAGAAGCTCAGATTATACCCTGTTACCACTGGATGCATTGTATTTGCAAAATGTTTTATTAGCACCAATTCAAATCAAGGACTTATGAATCCAAGCCTTCGAAATCTCCCATTACCTTCTAAAATTGAATTTCTTTCTATTCTGAGAGTACAGTAATGCAGGGATGAAAACAGGCTGTTTTTATAAGGAGACAAGCTTAGAGAATATGACAGAGAGAGAATCCCTGTAGATTTACTCGACATACCGCTGGCACTTTATCTTGGTTATGTCTGACAGCGCTATCATGTAGGCAAATAATATAACACAAACAGTGATAAGGCCATCATAAATCAAACTAAAGGGAATAGGCTTGTTGATCCCCGCCTAATGGCTGCTATCCAGCTCATGAGGCAGGCACTGCTAACTGTGGAAGCTACAGCATGGAAACAAACAAGTTGTTCTATTTTCAACTCTCTCAGAAGAACACCATCATCCTTGCCGTTGTGATATTTTGAAGGGGAGACACAAAGGCTATTCAAGCTATCCCTGATTCATTCTGTACAGTCAAGTTGCATTAACATTATCGTCGTTGTTTAGAGATAGCAGGGCTGTGGACGCCAGAATCTCAGTAGGCTAAGAGGATTCATGTTTTGATGTACTTTCTCAGAGGTTATTTTTCATATAAAACTTGAGTCTAATGCATATGCACACAATATTTACAGACACACAGTTAGCAAGGGCTAGTATTGAAAACACCATTATAGGAGCCTGGCACGATTATCGAGGCCCATTCAAGTACCCTATCTGTGAACGATAAGCAGATTAACTGAAAGAAAAGGCAGACTTGGAGAGCGGGTGCTCATTCAAATAATATGACAGAGCCCATTTTAAATGTGAACTGCCTAGATTTATATAAAAAGAGGCTAATAACCAAAGCGTGAACATTTATTAGCAGATTTTGACAGATTTTAGAGAGGGCAGTAAAGAGGCAAAGGTGATAACCACTGCACCTCTGAGTAGATCTAAGTAAGACATTTGAATTACAGCATGAAAACGTATTGCCATTAAAATTGTTAACAGACATTTTAAGGTGGAGGAATGAATTTTGGATGTCTCACTTGCCAGTCAAACTATCATGGAAAACATCCAACAAAAATGAAAGGTTATGACCAACCCTGCTTCATCACCTAAGGATTTTTACGTTTCACAGATGCCGACAGAGACAGACAGACAAACAGGCCCATTTTAAAACAGCAGCCCACCCTCTGATTGGTTTGGATAATGTGACAGAGTCCAGATAGTGTAATGAGACAGTAGGTCTGGAAAAGCATCATTCAGACCTCAGACTTTCCTTTCCACCATGCAGGACGGAACGGTGGGGAGAACGGAACGATGGGGGGTTACTTTTCGCATGGACAACGTGATACCATTAGTTTCTGTAGGTAGACTGGCAACCTGTTGGGGATTGGTTGGACTAATGCAGGCTAGGTGATGATCGGGTACATGGAGCCAGCAGGCCTGGAATGGTGTGCTGACTGAGTGGCGTGCCTGGAAGAAATCAGATACCGGGAGAGAGTAATGGGGTTTAAGATGGAATTGTGTACACTTTAAGTGTGACTGGAAAATGAAATGGTACTGTCCTCCCTCCCTCCCTGGTTTTCTTTACACAACCTTTTACTCAAGTAGCTGTGGTTAAAGTGTAAAATTATATCACAACAAAGCATGTGTATTCTGAACTGTATTTGCAAATTAAAACTATTTTAAATGCAACAAATGCTGTTTAAATCAGTGTTGTGTCATTTCAAGAAATGTATAATAACCTTTCTTTAGTGTGTGGTAATGCCAAATCGACTCTCACTTGTAGGATTGCAAATCAATAGATGCCTCTATAGCCAACGGCAGAAATGTAAATAATGTCCCCTTTGATTAGATTGCAAAAGAAAATGTGTGGATTCCAAAGCAACTCATCATGTTAATGGGGAATAAAAAGGGTCCAATCATGATTAAGTATTTATTAAAATGTGTTCATTATCATACATCATGTCTTGATATTACCCCCATCAAAACACCATCATCTCCTGCTCCCTTAATCCATAAAATTGTGAGGTTTTGCTGTCTGCATCCTTTCTGATTGCTTTTGTTTTTTTCATTCCATTCCCGGTTCTGGTTTTCGTTCTTTCCTTTACTAGTTCCACCTGCCCCTAGCACACCTGCTTCTCATCACCAACCTATTTAGTTCAGTCATCAGTCCCTGTTTTCCTGTGAGGTATTGTTTGCTGTCGTGACATACTAAGCCTGTTATTTTTCATATTATTGTTCTTCTCTTTTTGATTCCCGGGTTTACCCTCCTGTGCTTCTGCCCCGATCACTGCCTCTTCCGTGTATGAACTCTGACTGCCTTCCGACTACGATCTATGCCTGGTTCCTATTGCACCTTTGCCGATTATCATTAAAGTACAGCGCTCTGTGCGTGAATCCAAATCATCGTCTCCCATATATCATTACAAAAATGTATACCCGACTTTCTCGTCAGGGCTCAGTCACTGGCATAAAAACTAGGGGGGAGTGAGTATTTCTGAGGTCAAATGACTTCTGTATACTACACACACATTTTGCACATACACCCTATACCTACATTACACTCATCACTTAGGGTAAACGTCCCTATTAAGCCCACCAAATCCGCTTTTCAGACAATTTAAGTGAGAACATTTTAGTTCAAGTTACAGTCTAATCTCTCATTGTCAATAATTCATTTACTGTATACCAATTTCTAATGTTTTTATTGTTTAATTTGTCAAAATATGTAGGTTTGTTGATAAATAAATATATCAATTAAAAAATCTTAACAATACAAACTTGTTCTATTGAAATCTGTAATCTCTTAGCTCTCAATAGCTATTTTCATTTTGTCTCCACTCCTATCCTATGGCCTGTAAATTGCATTTGAAATAGGCGTGACCAACCTTTTTGCTGTGTTGTCAACGCAGAAAAAGCTAAACTTACAACATGTCTTCTTTGGAATGTAGCCAAAAAACTATTAAGAACAAAATCTAAATTATACTGAAAATTACTCTTCAATACTTCATCTTTCAATAGATGTTTTATGAAGATTTCTGAAGACCGACTGACCAAAAGAAAAACAGTTTGGAGGTTCATTACTAATGTTCTAAGGATAGTAAATGAGTAAATTTCAGGATTTACATTTAAACAATAACTTTAATTAATTTCAAATGTTAATCACATTTAGGCTGGAAACATTGTAAAACCATTCAGTTCATTGTGGAGTAACATTAAAACATACAGTTCATTGTGAGGAGACATCAGTCATAACATCTTGAAGGACCTGAAGAGATGGAGAATGACAAAGCATTAGTCCTGGATACACGTGTGAGCGCACACACACACACATTGCACACACACTTATGCACGCGCACATACCCACAGGTCACACATTGAGAACCACTGGATTAGGCTAAATCACATTTTTCATGACCTCATATTAGGCTACCCACTGTTTGATGTTATCTTTTTCTTAGCCTATCAGTCACTGCAGTATATCCCTACCTGAAGACACTCTGAAATCTCCTGCTCTACTGCTGGACTCTGCTGGTAGATCACATGTCCCCGTTGTGCATCAATGCTCAGCTGCTCCTTCACTCTCTGCCTCAACGACTTCGTGTCTACTCCATAACGTTTTGCCAGAAATTAGAGATTTTGCATTGTTCCCTCTGTACAGATGGCATGCTTCTATCATGCGTGGGCATGAACTGTAGTTTTTTCCTGTTTTAGTCATCTCAAACTAAAAGTCATCTGAAAAGTAGGCCTAAAGATAAAAAAAAATATTGTTCATGTTAGGATAGAAGATAGGCCTATCCAGAATGAATTGACCTATGCAATATGACTGATATTTAAATATGGGTATCTGAATTATGGAGCTGATTTATCAGGTGAGGTCAAAATTAGGGAGGAAAATGGTTCAAAGGACAAAAGGAAGAAAATCCCCATTGAAACATAGTCAAGTGGGCTTAATGGGAGCAGGTGGGCTTAAAGGGAACATCAGTGAATTTATGGTTAACCCTCCCGTTGCCCTGTCTGGGTCAGGATGACCCTGCCATGTTAGAGTGAGCGGAGGCCGGGGAAGCGTGTCAAACCTGGGCTAACTAACTTGTTAGAGAGAGTGGTAGTCACTGGAGCCGTTTAGTAGGCTTGTTGTCTTACATGTATGTATGTATGTATGTATGTATGTATGTATGTATGTATGTATGTATGTATGTATGTATGTATGTATGTATGTATGTATGTATGTATGTATGTATGTATGTATGTATGTATGGCAAATAATAAAGTAAGTGTCAAAAGCGAATGTGTAAGGTTGTTGTTGTTATAAATGGTAAAACCAAAGAGAAACTCTGGTTGTAGAGAGAGAGCGAGAGAGACAGAGAGAACCACTTGACTTGTTTATTGTAGAAAAAGGTGTATGGTGTGAAATAAATGTGACAGAGTTGGCTGAAAACAACATAGGTGTCGTTGAAAGTAGACACACAATGTCCATGGATTTGCGGAGCCGGGTTTCCCCATGATGCCCATCTTACTAGTAGGCCATGGGCGGCACGGCGGCTGGGTGGTAATTGTCACCGAAGGAAGGACACCTAGAACGACAAGTGTGTCGTCTGTGTTGTTTGACGATGAAGCCAGTAGTGTAGAGGGAGGATAGGAAACTCTACATCTGCTGCTGCGTATCCTTGATAAAGTACTGGCTGTCTTCGTGGTCGTGGTCGTGGTCGTGGTCGTGGTGGTGGTGGTGGTCGTGGTGGTGGTCGTCCTTCTTCTTCTTCTTCTGCTCCTCAGGCCCCCAAGCGAACAGGGAGCACTCGCCAACCCGGTGGTGGCAGACGTCTAGCAGCTGACTGTTCTCGTCCAAAGACACATTGACCAAGTCTCTGCACGGTATCAAGGGGGATTTGTTGTTGTTGTCCGAGTTGCCTGCTGCTGCTGCGCGTCGTCGTCGTCGTAGTAGAGGATTGACAAAATCTCTGCGTGGTAGTATCAAGGGGGATTTGTTGATGACCGAGGTGCCTGCTGCTGCTGCGCATCGTCGTAGTTGTAGAGGAGCAGCATTGGTACGGCGAGGCACGGGAGGATCCTCATCGTCGACAACACCAACAAAGGACTCTGCGTCGTCGTCGTCGTCATTGTCAGGCGCCCGTGTTGAACGTTTGGGCCTCAGCAGCAGGGAAAGGCTATTTAGCTGAGGCTCATCAATGTCTGAGGCGCCCGGCGGGGCAGGCGGCTTGAGGTCATCATCATCGTCATCATCATCATCGAGGAGGAGCATGGAGAAGGCGCTGGCACACAGAGCCTCGATCCTGCCAGCAGTTGTGCGTACCGCCCGACAAACACATCCCCAGAGGCTTTTTCTTTAGCACGTCTTAGACCAGCAGCAGCAGCACCACCACCACCACCACCACCACCACCAACGAGGCCAGCGTTATTATAGCAAAAGTGAGTGAAAGCGTCCCCTCCTGGGGGTACGGCCAGGCCATCATGTAAGCCCCTAGGAAAAACAACAAGATACTACTAATAAAATATTGCAGCAGCAGCCGCAGAGGCCTGAGGCGGCGGCGGCACCGCCACATCAAGACACGTCCCGACGTGGTGAGAGGTCTTTGGGGGCTCCCCGAGCCTAGGTTAGGTGCCTACTAAGCCATGAGTGTTCCTCGTCGTTTCACCGCCAAACAGGTCCTAGAACAGATTTTTTCCCAAGGAGATTTTGACTGCGAAGAGGAGGAAGCTGAGGACGCGTCAGAAGAAGAACATTGTGAGGAATACAACCCAGCAGACGACGACGACACTGCCGAAGGGTTAGAAGAAGGAGAACGAGGAGCCTTAGAAGAACGAGACGAAGGGTTAGAAGAAGGGGAACGAGGAGCCTTAGAAGAACGAGACGAAGAAGAAGAAGAAGCAGAAGCAGAGCGAGGAGACCGCCGACGACGACAAAAACAACAACAACAACAACAACAACATGACATCCCTCGAGTGGAAAGAGAGACTTTCGTGTCGAGAAACGGCCAAATCGAATAGTCCTCGGTACCCTGCTGCGACGACGACGACGAAAATCGGGGCGGCGGGGCTTCACAATATAATAGGCCGCCGCCGCAGATGAGGCCGGGGCCTACGGAGCACGCCCTTGGCCAGGCCAGCGACATCCTCTCGACGTTACGCCTGTTTGTCACACCCGAGATAGAAGACATCATCCTGGACATTACCAATCTGGAGGGCTTTCGAAAATACGGAGACGGCGGCGGCGGCTGGAAGGGGATGGACGCCACCGACCTGCGCGCCTACATAGGGCTGCTCATCCTAGCCGGAGTGTACAGGTCCCGAGGCGAGGCCGCCGCTTCTCTGTGGGATGCCGAGAGCGGGAGGACCATTTTCCGCGCTACCATGCCGCTCAAAGTCTTTCACGCTTACTCGAGACTCCTTCGATTTGATGACCGCCAGACCAGACCCGACAGGCGAGTCTCGGACAAACTGGCCGCCGTCAGAGAGGTCTGGGACAAGTGGGTCGAGCGGCTGCCGCTCCTCTACAACCCCGGGCCCGACGTGACAGTGGACGAGCAACTGGTCCCCTTCAAAGGTCGCTGTCCTTTCCGTCAGTACATTCCCAGCAAGCCGGCCAAATACGGCATCAAGTCCTGGGTGGCCTGCGACTCCAAATCCAGCTATGCCTGGAAGATGCAAGTCTACACCGGCAAGCCCGCTGCCGCCGGAGGCCCCGAGAAGAACCAGGGGATGCGCGTCGTGCTCGATTTGACGCAGGGGTCACAACGTCACCTGCAACAATTTCTTCACCTCCTACGAACTCGCGCGGCAGCTCCTGCTGAGGAGGAACGTCACCCTGGTCGGCACCGTCAGAAAGAACAAGCCCGAGCTACCGCCCGCGCTGCTCGTCGCCTCAAAGGACAGCGAGAAGAGGCGCCTCTTCTCCTCCAAGTTCGCCTTCACGCCCACCACAGCTCTAGTGTCATACGTCCCAAAGAAGAACAAGAACTGTTACTCCTCAGCACTCTGCAAGCCGCCCGGGCTCACTTTAGCCGGTGCCACGACAAGAAGTCTGCCATCATCCTAGACTGCAACAGCAACAAAGGAGGGGTCGACAACCTAGATAAGGTCATTGGAACCTACAGCTGCAGGAGGATGACCGCCTGCTGGCCCCTGGTTGTCTTCCACAACATCCTTGACGTTTCCTCCTACAACGCCTTTGTCATATGGAGAGAGATCAACCCCACTTGGATGCCCGGTAAGCGCAACAAGAGGAGGGTGTTCCTCGAGCAGCTGGGGAAGGCGCTCGTCACTCCCTTCATCCAAAGAAGGGCCCGTCTCCCTCGCACCGAAGCCTCCGCAGCAGCCCCAGCCCCAGCCACAGCCACCGCTAATCTGCAAGCAAGTAAGAGGAAGAGGTGTCAGGTCTGCCCGACAAAGAAGGACTGTAAAACACACACTGTGTGCTCCAGGTGTAACAAATACATCTGCAAAGGCTGTTCACACGCCTACTGTCACTCGTGTTCCAATTCGGCCTTTAGTCAGAGCGGGACACTTCGACCCGGAGGGCACGGCGTGTGCACTGACAGCCACAGCCAGAATAGCGGGACACTTCGACCCAGAGGGCACAGCGGGTGCACTGACAGCCACAGCCAGAAGAGCGGGACACTTCGACCCGGAGGCCACGGCGTGTGCACAGAATACCAGGACAACGGGAGGGTTAAGAGACAAAATATGTTATTCTACGCACATTTCATAAAAAAAAATTATATTTGAAATAAATCTATAAATGGTGCACTAACAAATGACATGAAAAGTATACAGTGGGGAGAACAAGTATTTGATACACTGCCGATTTTGCAGGTTTTCCTACTTACAAAGCATGTAGAGGTCTGTAATTTTTATCATAGGTACACTTCAACTGTGAGAGACGGAATCTAAAACAAAAATCCAGAAAATCACATTGTATGATTTTTATATAATTAATTTGCATTTTATTGCATGACATAAGTATTTGATCACCTACCAACCAGTAAGAATTCCAGCTCTCACAGACCTGTTAGTTTTTCTTTAAGAAGCCCTCCTGTTTTCCACTCATTACCTGTATTAACTGCACCTGTTTGAACTCGTTACCTGTATAAAAGACACCTGTCCACACACTCAATCAAACAGACTCCAACCTCTCCACAATGGCCAAGACCAGAGAGCTGTGTAAGGACATCAGGGATAAAATTGTAGACCTGCACAAGGCTGGAATGGGCTACAGGACAATAGGCAAGCAGCTTGGTGAGAAGGCAACAACTGTTGGCGCAATTATTAGAAAATGGAAGAAGTTCAAGATGACGGTCAATCTCCCTCGGTCTGGGGCACCATGCAAGATCTCACCTCGTGGGGCATCAATAATCATGAGGAAACTGAGGGATCAGCCCAGAACTACACGGCAGGACCTGGTCAATGACCTGAAGAGAGCTGGGACCACAGTCTCAAAGAAAACCATTAGTAACACACTACGCCGTAATGGATTAAAATCCTGCAGCGCACGCAAGGTCCCCCTGCTCAAGCCAGCGCATGTCCAGGCCCGTCTGAAGTTTGCCAATGACCATCTGGATGATCCAGAGGAGGAATGGGAGAAGGTCATGTGGTCTGATGAGACAAAAATAGAGCTTTTTGGTCTAAACTCCACTCGCCGTGTTTGGAGGAAGAAGAAGGATGAGTACAACCCCAAGAACACCATCCCAACCGTGAAGCATGGAGGTGGAAACATCATTCTTTGGGGATGCTTTTCTGCAAAGGGGACAGGACTACTGCACCATATTGAGGGGAAGATGGATGGGGCTATGTATCGCGAGATCTTGGCCAACAACCTCCTTCCCTCAGTAAGAGAATTGAAGATGGGTCGTGGCTGGGTCTTCCAGCATGACAACGACCCGAAACACACAGCCAGGGCAACTAAGGAGTGGCTCCGTAAGAAGCATCTCAAGGTCCTGGAGTGGCCTAGCCAGTCTCCAGACATGAACCCAATAGAAAATCTTTGGAGGGAGCTGAAAGTCCGTATTGCCCAGCGACAGCCCCGAAACCTGAAGGATCTGTATGGAGGAGTGGGCCAAAATCCCTGCTGCAGTGTGTGCAAACCTGGTCAAGAACTACAGGAAACGTATGATCTCTGTAATTGCAAACAAAGGTTTCTGTACCAAATATTAAGTTCTGCTTTTCTGATGTATCAAATACTTATGTCATGCAATAAAATGCAAATTAATTATTTAAAAATCATACAATGTGATTTTCTGGATTTTTGTTTTAGATTCCGTCACTCACAGTTGAAGAGTACCTATGATAAAAATTACAGACTTCTACATGCTTTGTAAGTGGGAAAACCTGCAAAATCGGCAGTGTATCAAATGTTTGTTCTCCCCACTGTACATTTATCATGCAGAGAAGTAATTAGCTATACTCATTTACATCCACCCCAGACAGTGTGATATTTTTGATAACGTCCACTCAGATAAAAATGTTAATAAAAAAATGTATAAAGATAAACATATGCATTTATTGTCTATTTAACAGTATAATAATATAAACTGCTTTCGAAAATGTAAACTACCTGCTTATCATGCTTTATGTCATTGCAATGAACCATACTATGCACCTACTGTATTTATGCAGCATGTGGTCTGTTTGCTATAAAACTCATATTTTGATTTCAAAAGAAACAATATTTATAATATCAGTAATATTCTAACATATGAACAAATGGGTACTTACCAAAAACAGGAGTAGAAATATGCAAAAAATATTATCTTCTGAGGGTACCAAGATCACCAAGTTTTATTGCAACTTCTTATGGGATCAGCAGGCACATTTCACACATGCTTTGATAACTCAATATTGACAAACCTGATTGGCTTACAATAATAAATGTCATTGGAAGACAAGCAGCTTCATTGGAAGAAATATCAAACAGCAAAAAATGATTATGTAGTTTTTTGTTATTAGAAGTTGCAAGTGGGCTTATATGGTGCCTGGGCTTAATAGGGACGTTTACCCTATACCCTGTACCTACACTCATCACATACACCCTATACCTACACTCATCACATACACCCTATACCTACACTCAACACATACACCCTATACCTACACTCAACACATACACCCTATACCTACACTCATCACATACACCCTATACCGACACTCATCACATACACCCTATACCTACACTCATCTGTTAGTGCAGTGTTGTCTTGCTTCATATTAGCCTTCAGTGCATAATAGGCCATCACACAGGCTCAGACAGGCAATCAGTCAGAGACAACACAATCAATCAGTACAGCAGTCCCAGTCATGTCCTTCAGCCTGGTTACAGCCTGACTGGGAGGCTGGGACTCTGGAGGTGAAGTAATCAGCTTTTCAGTATACAGTGCTGCTGGTGCTGTTTGCAGTTATTCCTGCAAAATGTTTGTGTACAAAGCAGGGCCATACATGCAAGATACAGTTGAAGTCGGAAGTTTACATGCACCTTAGCTAAATACATTTAAATTCAGTTTTTCACAATTCCTGACATTTAATCCGAGTAAAATTTCCCTGTCTTAGGTCAGTTAGGATCACCACTTTATTTTAAGAATGTAAAATGTCAGAATAATAGTAGAGTGAATGATTTATTTCAGCTTGTTTTTCTTTCATCACATCCCCAATGGCTCAGAAGTTTACATACACTCAATTAGTGTTTGGTAGCATTCCCATTCAATTCTTTAACTTGGGTCAAACGTTTAGTGTGGCCTACCACAAGCTTCCCAGAATAAGTTGGGTGAATTTTGGCCCATTCCTCCTGACAGAACTGCTGTAACTGAGTCAGATTTGTAGGCCTCCTTGCTCGCACACACTTTTTCAGTTCTGCCAGCAAATGTTCCATAGGATTGAGGTCAGGGCTTTGTGATGACCACTCCAATACCATGACTTTGTGTCTTTAAGCCATTTTGCCACAACTTTGGAAGTATGCTTGGGGTCATTGTCCATTTGGAAGACCCCATTTGCGACCAAGCTTTAACTTGATGACATGTCTTGAGATGGTGCTTCAACATATCAACATACATTTCCTTCCTCATGATGCCATCTATTTTGTGCACCAGTCTCTCCTGCAGCAAAGCACCCTCACAACATGATGCTGCCACCCCTGTGCTTCAAGGTTGGGATGGTGTTCTTCGGCTTGCAAGCCTCCCCTTTTTCCTCCAAACATAACGATGGTCATTATGGCCAAACAGTTCTATTTTTGTTTCATCAGACCAGAGGACATTTCTCCCAAAAGTACGATCTTTGTCCCCATGTGCAGTTGCAAACCGTAGTCTGGCTTTTTTTATGGCGGTTTTGGAGCAGTGGCTTCTTCCTTGCTTGCTTGTCGATATAGGACTCGTTTTACTGTGGATATAGATACTTTTGTACCCGTTTCCCCCAGCATCTTCACAAGGTCCTTTGCTGTTGTTCTGGGATTGATTTGCACTTTTCGCACCAAGTACGTTCATCTCTAGGAGACAGAACATGTCTCCTTCCTGACCGGTATGACGGATGCATGGTCCCATGGTGTTTATACTTGCGTACTATTGTTTGTACAGATGAACGTGGTACCTTTAGGCGTTTGGAAATTGCTCCCATGGATGAACCAGACTTGTGGAGGTCTACAATTGTTTTTCTGAGGTCTTGGCTGATTTCTTTTGATTTTCCCATGATGTTGAGCAAAACGTGTGATGGTAGGGCTTGAAATACATCCACAGATACACCTCCAATTGACTGAAATGATGTCAATTAGCCTATCAGAAGCTTCTAAATCCATGACAATTTTCTGGATTTTTCCAAGTTGTTTAAAGGCACAGTCATAGTGAATTATAAGTGAAATAATCTGTCTGTAAACAATTGTTGGATGAATTACTTGTGACATGCACAATGAATATGTCCTAACCGACTTGCCAAAACTAAAGTTTGTTAACATGAAATCTGTGGAGTGGTTGAAAAATGAGTTTTAATGACTTCAACCTAAGTGTATGTAAACTTCCGACTTCAACTGTATCTTTGTTAGCAGTGGTGACTCGTTATTCAGGGCAGGTGGGGCAGAGCTAATAAAGCCACATACAAATATGTTATCTTTTTTGCTTTCCTTTAGTAAGGCAGCTCCAAAATGGAGGTGTTTCAGCCTAGCTCAGTGCTTTCTGTGGTGGTGGGGCAGCCAGCAGAAAAAACGGAGCGTAGAGGTTGGTAATGTTCTCTAGTTGCGCCATGATTGGCTCAGTGTTCTGTCGCTCATGTGGACACTACGTCACCGCAAAATCTACGGGGAGAGCTCGAAAATTTAAGCCCCTTGGGCGCTGCCATAGTTATACATTAGAAGTGCCCATCCAAGAATGCTCAAGGTCATTGGTCACAGATAAATTGAAGTCAAATCCCGTTATATCTACCTTGGCAAATCCTAATATATAAAACGGATCGGTGCTCATTGGCCATTGGACATAAACATTACACAACAAGTTGGAAATCACAAATTGAACAATGAGTTGTTTGTGGAATCTGTGGCTATCTGCAAGCGTTGCAAAGCAATCACTAGCCTGCTATTCAGTGGAGTGGGTGTGTAGTCCAAATGTTACGGATACAGGTATCCTGTGTGTGTATTTGTTTTCTTTCCTTCTGCCCTAGTCACAGGTGTCACTCATCAGCAGTAATCAATCACCAATCAATCGCAATCAGAAGACACACCTGCTCCTTTTCCCTTACCCAATCACCTCCCCTTTCCCTTGGTTTAAAAACCCCACAGTTGGCTCTCTCCACACCTCTCTATCTGTAAGGATTTGCTGAAAATCACTTGCTGTTAGTTTGTGCGCTCGATCTCTCTTTTGTTTTTGCGCCTAGATCTCACATTAGCTGTTGTCATGTGAGTATGTATTGCTGTGTAGTATTGTTTGTTTGTTGGTGGTAAAAGCGGATAACCAGACAAGTCGCCCATGGGCATACATTACCCGTAGGAAACCCTTTGTCTAAATACATTAGTTAAAACTGGGCGGACCACCCACTGTATTTAATTGGTTAGTTAGCTAGCTGTTCGTGACGCAGGTAGACTAGCTTAGGGGTTTTTGAATATTTATTATTTCTTTCCTTGGGTCCAGCTCAGCCCCTTTTTCCCACACCCCATTACCGTGTGTTTGAAATAAACCAGTAGTGTTTGGCGGTAGATTTAGGTTGTCTGTGTTTTATTTTTGTTCTCTCTGTTACTTTTTCACTGGGGTGATTTGCATGAGATATGTTACGGGTCTCGTTTCCATCCCCCCTAGACTACGGGGCAAAAGGGATTCGTAACACCAAGTCTGGGTTTAAGGGTCTCTTTTCCAAGCTTAAAAGGATAAACATTTACATGCAACACCATGTGACTTAAAAGGTTGAATATATTGGCCATGCTGTCAATTCAACATGACTTCTGCCACGTTCAAAACAACTGGAAACTAGGAACTGGGAAATCTCAGACTTCAGTGATTGCAAGACAACTGGGTCCTTCTTGCAAGACAAGAAGGACCGCCGCACCACCTTCCTGTACAAGAGAGCACAGCACAACAAGGTGAGTCCAAAAATGTATTGTATGCTGCTGCATAAATGATGCACTATGCCAGGAAGATATGTGTACTGTAGCTAAGAAAGTAATACTAAGTGTATGATTTGCAGTAAGCTGTTAGTAGCCTATGTGCTTCACCCTAATAATTTGGTCCCTTCCCCCCCCTCATAACTTAGCCTACTGTTCTGACTTGGAGTTGCACATGTAGCCTTCAGCCTGGTTTAGAGAAATGTAATCATTGAATATTGTAAGAGCTTTCATTGTCTGCTTATATACCCGTTTATTTATCCTACGGTTCTGACTTTTTGTACAGGGAGAATACTGTAAGAACGGCCCATGTTCTGAGTTCTGTTGCTGTATATTTAGTACAAATAGTTATATTGACTACGTCCGTCCTAGCTTTCTCATTAATGTCTTAATCGAAGTTATGGATTGCCTCTTCGTTCCCTCATGCCATAGTTTGTACATCTCAATTGTCAGTAGATACCACATTTGTTTAAGCAAGTCAGCTATGTTTTAAGAGGCAGTAAATGAGGCTGAATTAACTTTCGCTGCTAGACAAGGCTTCGCTGATAGTCAGGTGTAGCGGTGGTAAGGATTCACTTGATGGTACTGAAAATAAACTTCTGCTGTTGGGACCGCTTTATGTAGTCCCTAACAGTTTGTGGGCACCGTTTGTCACTATTGTTTAGTGTTGTCTCGTGTAGTGGCTTTGCTGGCATGCATCTAAAAACGTTTTTTTAGCTTGCCCGACCAAGATTTACATGCTAAAATCGCCACTGTTTGTTAGATAAGCAATTCCGTTGGAGGGACGAATCCCAAATGTACATGTTTTGAAAAGGAACAGTGTGCAGAAAGATGATTATGCTGAGATGCAAAGGGTTACAATTTGTCGATGTTCATGTACTACTAGTGTATTCTTGTAAGGAGAATACTCGCAAAGTAAATTTGAGACCTGTCAGAAGACAGTATTTTGGTAAGTTGCCTTGTGTTTCAAATCCCAGGGGAAATGTCAAGGAAAATTATAATGAGAAGTGATGTGCTTTGCTGTCCAATATGGAAAGTAGGGCACAGAGAGGCCTTGGTTCTGCTCCAGCCATCTGTACTCACCTTGTAAGCAAAGCACAAACTTCATTACAGTCCAAATTGCAAAAATACCTCTTTATTATTTAATTTATTTTCAGTGATTCACCTCCCACATGTTTTTTTATCCAAATGGGAGCAGTGGTAAGACATTCATTAATCATGAAAATAGTAGAACAGACAGATTAATGTTTATATTTTCAGATATGAATATTCATTTTAAAAATACAGAGTAATATTGCTCCATGGCACATATGCTTTTTTAATTAATTCAGACTGAATGCAAGGCCTTTTGATTACATTGGAGAATGTCCATGTAACGAATGCCCTGCGCAGAGTGGCAGTCCCTCCTCTCCAGCCATCATCCTTGCCGGCGTTCTAACCGGAGGTCGGGGGAAGATGGTAGCAACCATGACCCACACCTGTTCCACATTGGTCATCAGGGTCACTATTTAACCCTGTGTGTTTGGTTCACCCCTCGCGGGTTATTGTCTTACGTGTATTGCTGTATATTTCATTAAATGTTTAGATCCTTTCATACAATCTTTGTCTGTTTCACCTCTTCTCTCACTTTCACCCCTCACAATATCACAGAATAACCCGCCAACCCGAGGCACTTTACATTTTTTTCACCAATCTGTCTTCGTCTACACCGTTCTAACTCTCTCTCTTTCTTTCTCACTCAATTCCCTAGGTCTCCATGGATGGGCGCGGAGAGGGAGCTGGGCTACCCGGTCGGGCGCCTGAGCTAGAGGAGAGACTCGGAGCCATGGAGGAACAGGTCGCCGGGTTGGTTACAGCACTCGGGGATATGATGTCCCTCATGGCTGCGCGATCGGGCGGGGAACATCTGGATCTACAGCGTCCCCAGCACCTGATCGTTTGGAGTCTCGTCACGTCCCGAGGGGAGAAGTCCGGAGAGCCGTCCCAGAGAAGTATGATGGCAATCCAGAGGGTTTTCATGGGTTCCTTCTCCAATGTGAACTATATTTAGGTGATCAGCCAGTGTCTGATTCGGAGAAGGTGCACACAATGATCACGCTCCTCACGGGGCGTGCACTCGACTGGGCAACTGCACTGTGGGGGAGCGGAGCTGAGGAATTAAGGTCGGTTCCCAGGTTCATTGCCCAGTTCCGAGCTGTGTTTGACTATCCCGCGGAGGGGAGAGATGCGGATTATGCGCCTTGAACAGAGGAAGGGCACTGCCTCGGCGTATGCGCTGTCATTCCGGACGTTGGCGGCGTCCAGTGGGTGGAACGAGCCCGCTCTTCGGACCGCCTTCCGTAGGGGTCTGCGGGTGGAGGTCCAAATGGAGATGGCTTGTGAGTCAGTCCATGACTCTGGACGCCTACATCATCCGGGCCATTGCCATCGACGGCCAGCTCCGGGATCGTGACCAGCTGGCACGCCGAGTGCATCTTCCTCGATCAAAGCCTGGAACATGAGCCGATGGAGGTGGGAATCACGAGACTCTCCGCAGAGGAGAGAGAAAGGCGGAGTCGTCAGGGTCTGTGCCTTTACTGCGGAGAGAGGGGGCATGTCAGGAGGGCGTGTCCCTCTGTCCCGACTGGACGCAGAAAAGGGGTAAGTGGCCGGAGGGCTCAGGTGGGCACAGTAGGTGTCTTGCGTGCTGAACGCATAGCTAGCCCTTTCTGTTGCTCAGTTGTGCTCTCTGGTAACTTCCCTGATCATGTGTCCACAGCCCTTATTGACTCCGGAGCTGTGGGGAGTTTCATTGACCGGACCCTGGTTGACGCTCTCCGACTGCCGTTGTGCCGGTTGAGGTTCTCTATGCCAGTTTACGCTCTGGATGGTCGGCCGGTGGGTCCGGTTCCATCACTCACGTGACCCGTCCTGTCACCCTCACCATGCACGGCTGCTATCGAGAGAGAGACTGGAATTGTTGGTAATCTCTTCATCTGGTTATCTTGGGACTTCCTTGGCTCCAGCAGCACAACCCCAACATTGGCTGGAGCGCACAAAGGATTCTGGGCTGGTCGGATAAATGTCAGATGACCTGTATTACCCCTACGGTAGGGGCTACATCGGTTGAGAGCCCTGAGAGCACCCTGACGGGGAACATTCCGACAGAATACGAAGATCTGCGCGGAGTGTTCTCTAGAGAGAAAGCCAAGTGTCTCCCTCCGCACCGTGCTTGGGACTGTGCCATTGACCTTGTGCCAGGTGGCACGCCTCCCTGCAGACGTATCTATCCGCTCTCTATGGCTGAAACGGATACTATGGAGACGTATATCCAAGAGACGCTGGAGCAGGGGCACATTCTCCATTCTACATCCCCTGCTTCAGCTAGTTTCTTCTTTGTGAAGAAGAGGGACAGGGGTTTAAGGCCGTGCATTGATTATCGAGGACTGAATGAGGTAACGACGAAGTTCCGATACCAATGCACCTCGTTCCTGCAGCCATAGAGCAGCTCCGGGGAGCGCGCTTCTTCACCAAGCTGGACCTCCAGAGCGCGTACAACCTCATACGGATCCGGGAAGGAGACGAGTGGAAGACCTCATTTAGCAAGGCATCAGGCCACTATGACTACCTAGTGATGCCATACGGACTCGCCAATGCCCCAGCGGTATTTCAGTCGTTTCTGAATTAGGTATTTCGGGATATGACGGGGAGGTACAGTGGGGAGAACAAGTATTTGATACACTGACGATTTTGCAGGTTTTCCTACTTACAAAGCATGTAGAGGTCTGTACTTTTTATCATAGGTACACTTCAATTGTGAGAGACGGAATCTAAAACAAAAATCCAGAAAATCACATTGTATGATTTTTTTATAATTAATTTGCATTTTATTGCATGACATAAGTATTTGATCACCTACCAACCAGTAAGAATTCCGGCTCTCACAGACCTGTTAGTTTTTCTTTAAGAAGCCCTCCTGTTCTCCACTCATTACCTGTATTAACTGCACCTGTTTGAACTCGTTACCTGTATAAAAGACACCTCTCCACACACTCAATCAAACAGACTCCAACCTCTCCACAATGGCCAAGGACAGAGAGCTGTGTAAGGACATCTTGGATAAAATTGCAGACCTGCACAAGGCTGGGATGGGCTACAGGACAATAGGCAAGCAGCTTGGTGAGAAGGCAACAACTGTTGGAGCAATTATTAGAAAATGGAAGAAGTTCAAGATGACGGTCAATCTCCCTCGGTCTGGGGCACCATGCAAGATCTCACCTCGTGGGGCATCAATGATCATGAGGAAGGTGAGGGATCAGCCCAGAACTACACGGCAGGACCTGGTCAATGACCTGAAGAGAGCTGGGACCACAGTCTCAAAGAAAACCATTAGTAACACACTACGCCGTCATGGATTAAAATCCTGCAGCGCACGCAAGGTCCCCCTGCTCAAGCCAGCACATGTCCAGGCCCGTCTGAAGTTTGCCAATGACCATCTGGATGATCCAGAGGAGGAATGGGAGAAGGTCATGTGGTCTGATGAGACAAAAATAGAGCTTTTTGGTCTAAACTCCACTCGCCGTGTTTGGAGGAAAAAGAAGGATGAGTACAACCTCAAGAACACCATCCCAACCGTGAAGCATGGAGGTGGAAACATCATTCTTTGGGGATGCTTTTCTGCAAAGGGGACAGGACGACTGCACCGTATTGAGGGGAGGATGGATGGGGCCATGTATCGCGAGATCTTGGCCAACAACCTCCTTCCCTCAGTAAGAGCATTGAAGATGGGTCGTGGCTGGGTCTTCCAGCATGACAACGACCCGAAACACACAGCCAGGGCTAAGGAGTGGCTCCGTAAGAAGCATCTCAAGGTCCTGGAGTGGCCTAGCCAGTCTCCAGACCTGAACCCAATAGAAAATCTTTGGAGGGAGCTGAAAGTCCGTATTGCCCAGCGACAGCCCCGAAACCTGAAGGATCTGTATGGAGGAGTGGGCCAAAATCCCTGCTGCAGTGTGTGCAAACCTGGTCAAGAACTACAGGAAATGTATGATCTCTGTAATTGCAAACAAAGGTTTCTGTACCAAATATTAAGTTCTGCTTTTCTGATGTATCAAATACTTATGTCATGCAATAAAATGCAAATTAATTACTTAAAAATCATACAATGTGATTTTCTGGATTTTTGTTTCATTCCGTCACTTTTATGAAATTCCCCCCCCCGGGGGATCAATAAAGTACCTATCTATCTATCTATCTATCACAGTTGAAGAGTACCTATGATAAAAATTAGACTTCTACATGCTTTGTAAGTGGGAAAACCTGCAAAATCGGCAGTGTATCAAATACTTGTTCTCCCCACTGTATGTGTTGTGTGTATATAGATTAAATACTAGTGTACTCCCCGACATTCTCAGAACACGTGACTCACGTTCGTGCTGTCCTCCACCATCTGTTACAGAATAATCTGTACGTCAAGGAGGAAAAATGCGCCTTTCACCAAATGGCCGTCTCCTTCCTAGGGTACTGTGTTGCTGAGTTGGAGGCATTAAGGTCATGGCCAGTTTCTCAGAACCTCAAGAGACTGCAGAGATTCCTTGGATTCGCCAACTTCTACCGCCGGTTCATGAAGGGCTATAGCTCCATCGCAGCGCCACTCACGTTGTTGTTTAAAGGAAACCCTCAACGCCTCGCCTGGACCTCAAGTGCCGAGAAGGCATTTCTCGACCTGAAGGGCCGGTTCACCACCGCGCTGCTGGTACACCACCCTGACCCGCTCAAGCCCTTCACGCGTCGGAGGTCGAGGTAGGGGAGGTCCTCTCCCAGCTGCAGGGGAACCCTCCCCTGCTGTACCCCTGTGTTTACTACTCAAAGAAGCTGAGTGCTGCGGAGAGGAACTACGACGTGGGTGACCGAGAGCGGTAAAGTTGGCATTGGAGGAGTGGAGACTGGCTGGAGGGTGCTCATGAGTCGTTCACTGTCCTGACGGATCAACGTAACCTGGAGTACGTCAGGGCAGCCCGGCGCCTTAACCCCCGACAGGACCGATGGACCTTGTTTTTTTTTGCGCTTCCGGTTCACCCTGACGAAGAAGAATGGCAGAAATGAGGCAGGAGGTGCCAATCCTGCCTCCATCGTGCATTGTAGGACCCATCTCCTGGGACATAGACGCTGAAAATCCAACGGGCAAGGAGACTGGATCCTCCCCTAGCAACCTGCCCCCCGGGGAAGGTCTATGTACCGCGGAGAGTGCGGGGAAGGTTGGTAACCTGGGTACACACTACACCGGACACCCGGGTATCAGCCGGACCCTGGAGGCGCTCCGGGGGAAAATATTGGTGGCCCGACATGGGGAGGACTGTGCGAGACTATGTACTGTCCTGTGTGGTGTGCGCACAGTCTAAGGCGCCGAGAGCGGCTCCTACAGGTCGCACATCGCGGTGGGTTTCCTCACGGATCTACCGCCAGCAGAGGGGAAAACCACCATCGCCGTGGTAGTGGACAGATTTTCTAAGATGGTGCGGTTCCTCCCACTACCTGGCCTCCCCTCTGCTCTCCACTTCGCTGAGGTGCTTTTCCAACAGGTCTTCTGACTGTATGGACTTCCGGAGGACATTGTGTCTGACCGGGGTCCCCAGTTCACCTCCCGTGTATGGAAGGCTTTCATGTCCAAACTGGGGGTCGCGGTCAGTCTCACATCCGGGTACCACCCTCGGTACCCCCTGCCATGGTATGTGGGACCGTTCACGGTCCTTCGGAGAGTGAATGAGGTCACATATAGGTTGAGACTCACACCACCTTACACTAATCTGTCTCCCTCTTTCCATGTCTCTCTCCTCAGGCCAGTGGTTCCTGGTCCACTAGGGGGGTCCGGACCTGCAGTGGCGCCTCCAACGGAGGTAGCTGGGGGTCTGGCATATCGAGTGGAGAAAGTGCTGGACTCTCTGCTACAGCAGGGTCATTTCCAGTACCTGGTGGACTGGGCAGGTTACGGCCCTGAGGAGCGTAGCTGGGTTCGGGCGGTGGACATCTGCGAGCCATCGCTCACCACAGAGTTCCATGCACACCGTCCAGGTCGGCCAGCTCCTCGCCCTCAGGGTCGTCCCTCCTCCTCTCCAGCGATCATCCTCGCTGGCGTTCTAATCGGTAGCAACACTATTTAACCCTATGTTTGGTTCACCCCTCAAAGGTTTATTGTCTTACGTGTATTTCTGTATATTTCAGAAAATGTTTTGATCCTTCTTTCATACAATCTTTGTCTCTTCCGCCTCTTCTCTCACTTTCAGCCCTCGCAATATCACAGTCCGGTTACACCAACTGCAAATACAGATGTAGGATCTTAATTTGGCCAGCATTGTTGCAGCAAAATAATCCTACAGCAACAGGATTTGAAAATGTAGTTAATAATGTTGCTTGATTGGTAGTTAGGCTATCAGCGGTGACTACATTATGCTTGTGACTACTGTTTCTGATTATTTTGTGCCCAATAGAAACTTCTATTGGCTACAAAACCTCTCACCATTACCAATAACAAGGAAGGTTAGCTTGTCTCGCTACTTGAATTATTTATTTTATAGTCATTATTGCTCATATTTTTCAAGGGTGTCAATTTCGGACCCCATTGTGTATATAAAGCAAATATATTTTATTTGTGTCCGTGTTTTGTGTCATGTCCTTGGTTACGAAGTATTAGTATCAGGTGAAAGCAAACCCTTAAATTGCCTTTTATAGATTGGACCCATTCCTATTAAATTGACTCATTAGCCAATTAGATCTATGGAAGGAATCCAACAGTTGGTCATAGAGTGCTGTTAGCGCATTTAATTGGGCATAATGGAGATTATAATGTAATCTGAAATAACCATGGACAGAATTCACCCTGTCTCATGCAGTAGTTGGAGAGACACTCGGCAGACTGTTCAATGTGAGACTACCTCATGATTCTTTGCTATTTCATATCTGTTTAGACACACATTTCATAATCTCAGTTTAGATACATTTCAACACAGCACTTTCTTGTCAACTATGACCGGTCAGATGGAATAAGACAAACATTGTTCCAGACAAGACATTCGGAAGACTCTGTGAAAAGTTTGGAAGGCAACCTTTCAATCACGGCCATTGAAACATCGGACACTTTCCACGGTTTGTGATCAGAGCCTACCGGACTATGGGTGAAATTGACAGTGGTTTAAACCCTCCACTTCACTCCGGTTGTAAACTGTGGCATGTCACAGCTCAATATATCTACAGATAAAGGACACTTAATTTTTCCCCGCAGATTTTTTTCTTATCACGAAAAAACAATTTACTCAAGTACCTCAGTCAACCTGGAGCATCAATACATTTAAAGGGACAATAAAAGGTGGTGAGAGAATGTATTCTGTGTGGCCAAATCACAAAAAATACTATACATACAGTAAAAATATTAAACCTAACAGTATTTCACCTCTCAAGCATTGGTAGTTATGAATAGTCAATGAATAGATAGATAGATAGATAGATAGATAGATAGATAGGTACTTTATTGATCCCCCGGGGGGGAAATTTCATTGTCAAGCAGCTACAACAAAAACACGGCAGGTGCAAAATGCCACAACGAAAGTACACAAGACAGATACACGGTACATGATACATAGAGCGGCAGTATGAAAAAGTATAGAAATACAAGATATCTGGAGTGCAAAAAAAAGCTATAAAAGGACATTGCATAGTATGAGTGGTTGGCTGAATATGTACACTATACATTGGTGGATGTTGGATGGTTAACTATACTATACAGGTCGATGGCAGAGAAATACTTCAGTAGCTAAAAATGCGTATGATATGAGCGAGGGTAATAATAGTTTACTTAATAGACAGACTGGGTAAATGAACAGGTAAGTGAAAATTTTGCATGGTTAAATTAGCTGTACAGTTAGGTATACAGTTATATTTACAGATAAGTGAATACTTGCATGTTTACACAAACTGTACAGGTAAATGACAGGAAGAGATACTTTAATAGCTAAATGTGTGTATGATATCATTTGGGGTAATAATAGTAATTCCCTTAAAATACAGTCCTTAGTGCGCAGGGTTTAATTACAGACAACTGCACTTATTGCACATTCGATATACTAAAAGCAATGAGAAAAGGTGCAACTGGCAGGATACTAATATGCATTCCTGAGTGAATGCCTACGTCCAATAATTACTTACAATATTGCATGTGATATAATATAACAACTGTACATGAGTATGTATATACAGACCTGTATGAATAAATAGGTCCTGAGTGGATGAGTGCTGACGGACCAGAGTTACTCACGGATGGATGCATAATTGTTAAACTAGGTCCTAGCACCCCAACAGTTCCAGATCTATGTTGCCGACGGCACGGCACCCCGGTGAGGCATTATATAGTCTCATAGCCGCCGGCAGGAAGGACCTCCTGTAGCGCTCTCTGGCACACCGTGGTGGGATCAGTCTGTGACTGAAAGTGCTCCTCTGCGTCATAACCATAGCGTGCAGAGGGTGGGTGACGTTGTCCATGATGGCCAGCAGTTTGGCCAGGATCCGTCTCTCCGCCACCTTCTCTAGAGTGTCAAGGCTCATCCCCAGGACAGAGCTAGCCTTCCTGATCAGCTTATTTACCCGAGAAGCATCACCGGCTTTGATGTTTGCTCCCCAGCACACCACTGCAAAAAAGATGGCACTGGCCACCACAGACTGGTAGAAGGTATGCAGTAGTTTACTGCACACGTTGAAGGACCTGAGCCTCCTCAGAAAGTGGAGTCGGCTCTGGCCCTTTTTGTACAGGGCCCCGGTGTTACCAGCCCATTCCAGTCTGTTGTCCATATGGACACCCAGGAACTTGTATGACTCAACCATTTCCACATCCATCCCCTTTATAGGGACTGCAGTCAGTTGTGCCTTGGTTCTCCTGAAGTCCACCACCATCTCCTTAGTTTTGCTGATGTTGAGCTGAAGGTGGTTCTGCTCACACCACAACACAAAGTCACTGATTGTGCTCCTGTACTCCTCCTCCTGCCCACCCCTGATGCACCCTACAATAGCAGAGTCATCCGAGAACTTCTGTAGGTGGCATGTTTCAGAGTTATATCTGAAGTCTGAGGTGTAGAGGGTGAACAGGAAGGGGGACAGGACCGTACCCTGGGGGGCCCCTGTGTTGCTAACTGCCCGTTCTGACACACAGCTCTGTAGTCGCACAAATTGTGGCCTACCGGTCAGGTAGTCCGTGACCCAGGAGACTAAGGGTGCTTCCACTTTCATCCTCCTCATCTTCTCACCCAGTAGCAGGGGCTGAATGGTATTGAAGGCACTGGAGAAGTCAAAAAACATGACCCTCACAGTGCAACCTGCGTTGTCCAGGTGAGAGTAGGCCCTCTGCAGAAGGTAGATGATTGCATCATCCACCCCGATGTTGCGCTGGTATGCAAACTGCAGTGGGTCCATTGATGAACACACCAGGGGTCTGAGGTGAGCGAGGACTAACCTTTCCAGGGCCTTCATGATGTGGGATGTTAGCGCTACAGGTCTGAAGTCATTCAGGACAGTGGGGTGTGCCTTCTTGGGCACTGGGACGAGGCAGGATGTTTTCCACAGCACAGGGACCCTTTCTAGGCTCAGGCTAAGGTTGAAAAGACGCTGGAGTATTCCACACAGTTGGTCAGCACAGACCCTCAGCACCCTTGGGCTGATGCCATCAGGGCCCGCCGCTTTCCACTGGTGTAGTCTCTCCAGCTCTCTCTTCACTTGGTTGGTGAACCTCCAACTCGTTGAACAGTTCAAACTAACAAGATTAACTTTTCCTATTTTCATTATTTGGGCAGATCTGACAGAGAATCTGTCTGGTGAATATTCATAACATATCTGCTGTGCAATCTGAATCTCTGAACTTTTCATGAGCTCTACATAAACAAAAAAAAACATACTGTAGGGAATGTCAACAGAAGGAGCCATCTAGCAGGCCACAGTTTGCATTTGGGCTTGTGAAAGCTGAAGCCTCAGACAGAGATCACCGAACAAATTATCTCTCTCAGCTGGAGGACGCAGTGTTCCCATATTGGCACAGGAAGATTCATCCTTGTGAATACAGCATAAATGGTGGAATTTAGATGAGTGCCGTGGACAAAGCATACACCTCATTTGAAGATGACATGAATATATGGCTGAAAACTACCATGAGATACTTGAAAGACAACTTGAAATGTACCGTTTAAAATCATCCATTTACTACAATGGTAGATTTGTGTGAACAACTTACTGTATAGGATATGGACAGACAGATCCAAAGCATTCCCCAGTATTTACGACAGATGTTCACTAATTCATTGGTGGAACAATCAAGACTGGTTTATCTGTACCTCCACAGACCCTTTCTTTTGTAACACCTAATACAATGTGGATAGCAGGTGACATGTACAACAGGCCACGATCCGGTATGACAGGAACTATTGTAAAATGGTCTTTAGCATTTTATCATCTACCCCTCATTGTTTAGTCAGGATTATCTGCTTTGACACTGACCTTTTTAAAAGTTCATAAAAACCATACAAATGGTTTCATATGAAGCTGTGGCTGTGAATAACAAATTGCTTCACACAAGCCTTTCCACTGACTTCCTATATCAACTGACATTCTGTGGCTGCAAATTAAAACCACTGGACGGTTTAGCTTCAATCTAATGACCAATGATGATACACTCCACTGTTCTCAAATCTTGCCTGGGCTTTCTAATTTCATAACTTTACTCAAAAGGTTACACATTGACAGCTTGACGTATAGTGGCGGTCATTTGTTTCAGAAATAAAATGGCTTTTTACAGAAGTATACACAGCAGACCATTTTCAAAATAAAAGCCACAAATTAATTCCCTGTCCACCACATAAAATGTTATGTACAGGATCATATCTCTATCCATGACTCTAAAGTTGTTGGCTTGTAGCGTTCACATTGCCCTTTAACCTTTGAACCCCAATGAGGATGAGACAGGGAACATGCATTTGTCATTAAATGATGGATAGAGATATGATCCTGTACACAACACTTTATCACATTTATCTGCCATGTACTATATGGCTATGCTATAAATTACCCTGCAAACTATGAACGATACGGCTGGACATATTATTACCCTATTTACAAACAGTATACAAAGATCTGATTATGTATGTTGTCATCATGGTACAGTATATCAGTCTCATAGTTTTATTGCAAAGACTTGGCTATGCATAAAACATTTTGTCCTTGAAAATGAAAGGACAAAATACAATGTGAACAGTACATTAGAATGAACATGGAGTAAAAAATTGTATTCCAAATGTTGTTGTTTTACAGCCTGAATTCAAAATGTATTAAATACACACAATACCCCACAATGACAAAGTGAAAATATGTTTTTAGAAACATCTAATTTACGTAAGTGTTCACACTCCTGAGTCAATCAATACATGTTAGAATCACCTTTGGTGATTACAGCTGCGAGTCTTTCTGGGTAAGTCTCTAAGAGCTTTGCAGACCTGGATTGTACAATATTTGTACATTATTCTATGGCAGCAGGTAGCCTAGCGGTTAGAGCGTTGGGCCAGTAACCAAAAGGTCGCTGGATTGAATACCCGAGCCGACAAGGTGAAAAACTTTTTGATGTGTCCTTGAGCAAGGCACTTAACCCTAATTTGCTCCAGGGGCTGACCCTGTAGGTAGGCTGTCATTGTATATAAGAATATATAAACCATTCTTGAAAATATGAAGAGTGGTACTCAGTGATGTGTTGTGTTGGATTTGCCACAAACAATACGCTTTGTATTCAGGACATACAGTTTATTTCTTTGCCAAATATTTAGCAGTTTTACTTCAGTGCCTGGATGCATGTTTTGGAATATTTGTATTCTGTACAGGCTTCCTTCTTTTCACTTTGTCTTTTAGGTTAGTATTGTGGAGTAACTACAATGCTGTTGATCCATCGTCAGTTTTGTCCTATCACAGCCATTAAATTCTGTAACTGTTTTAAAGTCACCATTGGCCTCATGGTGAAATCATTGAGCAGTTTCCTTCCTCTCCAGCAACTGAAAAAGGATGGACGCCTGTGTCTTTATAGTGACTGGGTGTATTGCTACAACACCCAAAGTGTAATAATTAACTTCACCATGCTCAAAGGGATATTCAATGTCTGCATTTCTCAATTTAATCCAGGCTGTAACACAACAACATCTGGAAAAATTCAAGGGGTGTGAATACATTCTGAAGGCACTGTAACTCACAAAGTGGAGATGGTAAGGTCCTTGATATGCAAAGAGATATTGGAAGCCCCTGGCATCCCTTCTCTGTGATAAACAGCTGTTGTGGTTAGACCACAATGCCTTGAGGAGTATTGAGGCAGATGCTGTGATGACATGGAGAATAATGAACACCGTCTGCCAACATCTGCCTCCCACTGTACCTCCACACACACACACACACACCAGCACACAGATGTATCCCACTGTACCTCCACATACATCACAGATGGGAGGCCATTTGGCACACAGATCAAAGGAAAGAGGACAATTATAGAGTCAACATTATTAAAATGAACCCTATAGTGTTAGTGGTCCCAATAGAGCACTTGGCCAGGCAGAGCAAGAATATATTCTTAAAGTTCCTGTGGTGCATAATAATAAGATTGATCTGTTTTGTTGTCCTTTGTTTGTGGAGGTCAAATATGACAGTCAGGATTTATGGGGTTTAATAATATGCATTTTACCATGGTATAAATGAACACGTCTCCTTCGCCACTAGGGGTGAAAAAGTCCTGGATCACTCTTACTCTACCCACAAGCAAGCATACAAGGCCCTTCCTCGTCTGACTGCTTTGCTAGTGCTGACTGGAATATGCTCCGGGATTCTACCCACCTCCATCACCGGAGGAAATGCATCGCTGACATTGTACCCAAGGTTTGATGCAGTTTTGTAGCCCGGACATTGAGCTGTTAGCCGTTAGCCTGAGACCCTACTATTTGCAGAGGGAATTCACGGCGGCCATTGCTGTTATTGTTTACATCCCACCCTCTGCGGACGCAAACACAGCGTGTGTTGTCATCCACTCTGTTATCGCAAGGTTACAGACAGCGCATCCCAGTGCCTTCTTTGCCATTTCGGGGGATTTTAACCATGCATCTCTCTCTTCAATGCTGCCCACATTCAAACAGTTTGTGAAGTGCCCAACCAGGTATAATACAACTCTGGACATATGCTAATGTGAAGGATGCATACAACTCCACTGCACTCCCTCCCCTCGGTAGATCGGATCACAACCTTGTCCACCTCACCCCAGTCTACAGGCCAATGGTCCATCAGCAGCCTGCGACCACTAGGACCATTAGGAGATGGTCCCCGGAGGCGAATGAGGCCCTACAGGACTGCTTTGAAACAACAGACTGGGATGTGCTCTGTGAGGCTCATGGGGAGGACATTGATGGACTTACTGACTGCATAACGGACTATATACATTTTTGTGTAGACAACACTGTACCCACCAGGAAGGTACGCTTTTTTCCAAATAATAAACCCTGGGTCACCAGCGACCTGAAGGCCCTGCTGAATGAGAAGAAGAGGGCCTTCAAGGAGGGGGACAGGGACAAATTGAAATGCGTCCAGAGGGAGCTGAAGTTGCGGATTGCTGAGGGGAAGAGAGGATGTAAGGAGAAGATGGAGGACAAGCTGAGGCAGAGCCAGGTCAAACAGTGGGCAGGCGGAGGGGACCCAGGACAGAGCCAATGAGCTGAACCAATTTTTTTAACAGGTTCGATACTGGCACTGTCCACCTCCCCTCCAGCTCCCCAGGCCACACACCCTCACGGCTGTCCCACCCTCACTTTGCTCACAACACCTCTGTTGAGACAATCAGCGACCCCCACCCCCACCTCTGGACTGATCCTCAACACCTCCCTTCCCCCCACCTCCCCACCTGGGCTGGCTTTCACCACGAACCAAGTGAAGAGAGAGCTGGAGAGACTACATCAGTGGAAAGCGGCGGGCCCTGATGGCATTAGCCCAAGGGTGCTTAGGGTCTGTGCTGACCAACTGTGTGGAATACTCTAGCGACTATTCAACCTTAGCCTGAGCCTGGAAAGTGTCCCTGTGCTGTGGAAAACATTCCGCCTGGTCCCAGTGCCCAAGAAGGCGCACCCCACTGTCCTGAATGACTTCAGACCTGTAGCGCTAACATCCCACATCATGAAGACCCTGGAAAGGTTAGTCCTCGCTCACCTCAGACCACTGGTGTGTACATCACTGGACCCCCTGCAGATCGCATATCAGTGCAACATCAGGGTGGATGATGCAATCATCTACCTTCTGCAGAGGGACTACTCTCACCTGGACAATGCAGGTTGCACTGTGAGGGTTATATTTTTTGACTCCTCCATTGCCTTCAACACCATTCAGCCCCTGCTACTGATGAGGAAGATGAAAGTGGAAGCACCCTTAGTCTCCTGGGTTATGGACTACCTGACCGGTAGGCCACAATTTGTGCGACTACAGAGCTGTGTGTCAGAACGGGCAGTGAGCAACCAAAGGGCCCCCTAGGGAACGTTCCTGTACCCCTTCCAGTTCACCCTCTACACCTCGAACTTCAGATATAACTGAAATAATATGCCACCTACAGAAGTTCTCGGATGACTCCACAATTGTAGGGTGCATCAGGGGTGGGCAGGAGGAGGAGTACAGGAGCACAATCAATGACTTTGTGGTGTGGTGTGAGCAGAACCACCTTCAGCTCAACATCAGCAAAACAAAGGATATGTTGGTGCACTTCAGGAGAACCAAGACCCAACTGACTGCAGTCCCTATAAAGGGGATGGATGTGGAAATGGTTGCGTCATTAAAGTTCCTGGGAGTCCGTATGGACAACAGGCTGGAATGGGCTGGTAACACCGGGGCTCTGTACAAAAAGGGCCAGAGTCGACTCTACTTTCTGAGGAGGCTCAGGTCCTTCAACGTGTGCAGTAAACTACTGCATACCTTCTACCAGTCTGTGGTGGCCAGTGACATCTTTTTTGCAGTGGTGTGCTGGGGCGCCAACATAAAGGCTGGTGATGCTTCTCGGGTAAATAAGCCGATCAGGAAGGCTAGCTCTGTTCTGGGGATTAGCCTTGACACTCTAGAGGAGGTTGCGGAGAGACGGATCCTGGCCAAACTGCTGGCCATCATGGACAACGTTACCCACCCTCTGCATGCCATGGTTATGATGCAGAGGAGCACCTTCAGTCACAGACTGATCCCACCATTGTGTGCCAAAGAGCGCTACAGGAGGTCCTTCTTGCCGGCGGCTATTAGACTATTTAATGCCTCACCGGGGTGCCGTGCCGTTGCCAACATAGATCTGGTCTGTAATCACTCATTCACTCAGGACTTATTTATTAATTCAGGTCTGTATATAAATATTCATGTACAGTTGTTATATCATATCATGTGCAATATTTTAAGTAATTATTGTACTGAACTTGCATATTTGTATCCTGTCAGTTGAATCTTTTTTTCATTGTTTTTAGTATATTGAATGTGCAATACGTGCATTTATCTGTTATTAAACCCTGCACAAAAGGACTGTATTTTAATGGAATTACTATTATTACACTAAATTATATCATACACACATTTAGCTATTCAAGTATCTCTTCCTGTCATGTACCTGTACAGTTAATGTAACCATGCAAATATGCATTCACTTACCTGTACATTTAACTGTACATTTACCTGTACAGTTAATTAAACCATGCAAAATATTAACTTACCTGTTCATTTAACCAGACTGTATATTAAGTAAACTATTATTACCCTCACTTATATCATACACACATTTAGCTATTTAAGTATTTCTCTGCCATCGACCTGTATAGTATAGTTAACCATGCAAATACTATATCAACTATTTTTATCTTATTTTTATTTTTTCACCTAACACTCTGTAACAATGTATAGTGTACATATTCAGCTATTCACCTATACTATGCAATGTCTTTTTCTAGCTTTTTGCACTCCAGAATACTCTCTATGAGTACTCTCGCTCTATGTATCATGTATCGTGTATCTGTCATTTGTGTATTTTCGTTCTGGCATTTTGCACCTGCCCTGTGTTTTTTCGTAGCTGCTTGACGAAGAAATTTCTCCTCAGGGATCAATAAAGTATCTATCTATCTATCTTGCTGGATTCGTTCTGCCCCCGAACAAGACAGTTAACCCACTGTTCCTAGGCCGTCATTGTAAATAAGAATTTGTTCTTAACTGACTTGCCTAGTTAAATAAAGGAAAAATAAATAAATAAATAAAAGCTAAAAGGACAGGGCTACCGCACACAGGGCTATCGCAGGACACAAACAAATACGAGATAGTCACGTTTAGCTCAGTTGGTAGAGCTTGGTGCTTGCAATGCCAGGGTTGTGGGTTTGATTTCCACGGGGGACTATAGTACTAAAGTATGAAAATGTATGTGAGTCACTCTGGAATATCTACATAGTTGTACACAGGCCCATTATCAGCAACCATCACTCCTGTGTTCCACTGGCACGTTGTGTTAGCTAATCCAAGTTAGCACAGCTGAAAACTGTTGTGCTGATTAAAGAAGCAATAAAACTGGCCTTCTTTAGACTAGTTGAGTATCTGGAGCATCAGCAATTGTGGGTTTGATTACAGGCTCAAAATGGTCAGAAACAACTAACTTTCTTCTGAAACTCAACTGTCTATTCTTGTTCTGAGAAATTAAGGCTATTCCATGTGAGAAATTGCCAAGAAACTGAAGATCTCATACATCGCTGTGTACTACTCCCTTCACAGAACAGCGCAAACTGGCTCTAACCAGAATAGAAAGAGGAGTGGGAAGCCCCGGTGCACAACTGAGCAAGAGGACAAGTACATTAGAGTGTCTAGTTTGAGAAACAGACGCCTCACAAGTCCTCAACTGGCAGCTCCATTAAGTAGTACCCCACAAAACACCAGTCTCAATGTCAACAGTGAAGAGGCGACTCTGGGATGCTGGCCTTCTAGGCAGAGTTGCAAAGAAAAAGCCATATCTCAGACTGGCCATTAAAAAGAAAAGATTAAGATGGGCAAAAGAACACAGACACTGGACAGAGGAAGATATGGCTTTTCTTTGCAACTCTGCCTAGAATGGGCCTCTGTACGCCTATATAGATATTCACAGTGTAGCTCAGATGGTAGAGCATGGCACTTGCAACACAAAAAAAAGTATGAACACGTATGCACTAACTAACTGTAAGTCGCTCTGGATAAGAGTGTCTGCTAAATGACTAAAATGTAAAATTGTATAGTATAACGTTTATCGACCAGTATTACGTTCAGTAAGTTATACTAGTGTCGCTGCTCACTAGTAAACATTGTGGATTTGTATGTGTTCTGTACGGATTCCACCGACTCAAGCGGCTGTCTACCTACCAGTTTTCCATCGCTCTGGGATTCCCGTATTTGTTCATCACTGCCTTTTGCCGTGAGGCTTTCACCTAAATTCACTGCGGATGATCCCAAGGTCTCCATCCACAGTCACAGTTATCTGCTTACTGTGTCTGATGGCTTTCCTCTGTGCATCACGGGCATGGCTAACGGCTAACAGACCACTCTTCACGACTGGCATGATGCTGAACTATTCCGCCACCCAACTGAAGTAATTCAACAACTATACCACTCCATCGTGCATATCAGTTATTAAACAACTTGGACTCCTTCGCCGGCCCCGTTACATCCACAGAAGTTGCCGTCGAAAGTTTGTTTTCTCCCGGTCTGATCACAACATCTCATCCCTCTGGTCTGGTGTCCGCATCGTCGCATCTCGAACACGTCATCAGGGCGCTGACACTCCTAGGACTAGTAACGCTGGTGTTTCCATGACGACGCTACGCACTGACCGGGATGGAAAACGTGGAGTGGATCTCAGTCTACTTCGGCCAATACAGAGACCTATTGCTGCATCAAGTATCAAGATTGAACTTTTCAATGCACAATCCATCACAAACAAATCTGGCCTCATACATGACCATATTCTGGAAAAGTGTTTGGATATGATGTGACTTACAGAAACCTGGCATCAACCAGATGTTTATTATTTTTAAATGAGACCTGTCCTCCTGGCTATTGCTACTTACAGAAAGCCCGCAGCACAGGGTGTGGTGGTGGTTTGGCTGTCGTCCACCGAAGTGATCTGATCTTGTCCACTATAACCCTGTCTGACCTGTCTTCGTTTGAATGCCTTGCATTTAAATGTAAGCACTCTATCTCCACGACGATACTTCTTATCTAACGGCCACCCAAACCAAACTCATCTTTCATCCCAGAGATGACCAATCTTCTTTCTACCTTCTGTACAATGTCTGCAAATATCATCGTACTTGGAGATATGAATATTCATGTCAACTCCTCCACCTGCCGTCTCGCAGCAGAGTTCCTCCAATTACTCGACTGTTTTAATCTGACACAACTTGTCGATACCCCCACTCATACAAGGGGCCCCACTCTTGACCTAGTCATTACAATCTCTGTTCATCTCAGCAATCTTCTGGTGTATGATCTGGGAGTTTCCGACCATAAGGCCATCTCCATGAAGATGTCTTCACCGTCCACCCTCATTAAGCCCAAACGCCAAATCTGCTTCAGAAACCTAAAAAACGTCAACCTAGAGACTATGGCATCTGACCTTCAGCATCTCCTTTCTGTAAACTGTCTACCACCCATGGACTCAGTGGACTATTACAATAACACCCTCAGAAGCATTTTGGATCTCCACACCCCGGTCAAAACCAGAACGGTCACTTTCTCCCGATCAGCCCCCTGGTACACCGGTGAGCTACGAAAAATGAAGGCAGCTGGGCGTGCCATTGAGAGGAGATACAAAGCTGCACGTCTCACTGTGCACAAGCTCGCTTTTCGGGAACACCAAAAGGACTACTCAAAGGCACTTACAGAGGCACGGTCACATTTTTATTCAAACATCATCAGAAATAGACCCGGAAACTCCAAACAGCTGTTCTCCACCATAAATCATCTACTCAAACCACAAACCACATCACTTACAGAAACTACAGAAGAGCACTGTAATAATTTCCTGGACTTTTTCAAAACAAAAATAGACTCAATTAATTCTACCTTTCCTGGATCCTCACCACTATCCACCTTGACTATCCACTCACAGCTTACAATCTCCGAGCCCCTACACTGCTTCCCAGAAATCTCACAGCAAGAGGTTGAGAAGATAATCAAAAGGATGAAACCCACCACCTGTACCCTCGACCCTTTTCCTACAGCTCTGGTGAAAGTAAACATCTCTGTCCTAAGCCATCTGATTACCACTGTAATAAACCACTCCCTCCAGTCTGGCAATGTTCCATCTGCCCTAAAAACAGCCATCATCAGACCACTTCTTAAAAAACCCACCCTTGATCCAGATATATTTGCAAATTATAGGCCTATTTCCAATCTCCCATTCCTCTCCAAAGTACTGGAAAAAGTTGTTGCCGCCCACCTCCAGGATCATCTTAAACAAAACAAACTTTTCGAAAAATTCCAGTCTGGTTTCCGCTCTGCCCACAGCACGGAAACGGCCCTGGTTAGAGTTACAAACGATCTACGTATGACAGCTGATGCTGGTTCACCATCCCTCCTCATACTCCTCGATCTGACTGCTGCTTTCGATACTGTGGATCATGGCATACTCCTCAACCGGCTACATCAAACCATTGGACTCACTAACACTGCTCTTAACTGGTTTAAATCATACCTCACTAACAGAACAGAGTACATTTCACTTGGAAGTGCAAGGTCCCGGCAACACACAGTCACCTGCGGGGTCCCCCAGGGGTCAGTCCTTGGACCCATTCTCTTCATCACTTATATAATCTCCCTCGGTCATGTCATTAGCCGCTATGGAGTCTCATTTCACTGCTATGCTGATGACACACAACTGTACATGAAATCGGAAACACATGCCTCTGCAACTTCATCAACATCATTTCCGTCTTCAACACTCACCGCCTGTCTGGAGGAGATAAAGGTGTGGATGAAACTTCCTCCAGTTAAACAGCTCCAAAACTGAGGCAATTCTTGTTGGCACCCCACATCAAACCCAGTCTTCCTCCATAACTGGTATAACTATCTCTGGTCATGGCATTCCCCTCTCCACAACTGTCACCAATCTTGGTGTAAGATTTGACCCACAACTCACCTTCGAAGCCCATTTCAAAAACCTCTGCAAGATTTCATTCTACCATCTCAGAAATATTGCAAAACTCCGTTCCACACTCACCTTAGCAGATGCTGAAATACTGGTCCACGCCTTTATCTCCTCCAGACTGGACTACTGTAATGCACTTCTCATCGGGATCCCTAACAAAAGCCTGCAGAGACTGCAGTATGTTCAGAATAGTGCTGCAAGGATCTTGATGAGAGTGCGAAAATACGACCACATCATACCCATTCTTCATTCACTTCACTGGCTTCCTGTTTCTGCCAGGATTTAATATAAGGTCGCCTTTCTTACCCACCAGTGCATCTATGGAAATGCCCCCCCCCCCCTATCTGAAAGAACTTCTCACTCCTCTAACTACAACTCGATCTCTCCGTTCAACAAACTCAAACCGCCTCCTTCTCCCCAAGACTAAGCTCAGCACCATGGGTGATCGGGCTTTCTGTTCTGCTGCTCCTCGTATCTGGAATGCCCTCCCCGACCATCTGAGGGCACCTCAAAATATTGAGACTTTTAAAAAGGAACTAAAAACATATATTTTTAGGAGAACTTATGACTTTTAACTAATATGTCTATTTGTATTTTATATTGATTTTTCTTTACCATGCATCTTAACTGTAGCACTTTGAGATTTGATCCAAACGTAAAGTGCATTACAAATAAAATATATTATTATTATTATTAGTATCTCTTATTAACACTCAAATCTACATTGTGGATACTCACCTTTGACATTGTTGCAGAAAAAAATCCCCTTCAACATACAGAGTACCTACAGCAAACAGTATAGAGTAGACAACGGCTGCTAATGTGCAAACAACCCAAAGGTCAATAATCAACATTGTTTCTACGTCATTTCAACCGGAAAAAATTGATGACGTTGAATCAACGTGGAAAACTAATTGGATTTGCAAAAAATTACCTAAATCCAATGACATGGTGAAATTATTTATTGATTTCACATTAGTTGACAACTCAACCAAATTTAAATCAAAACTAGGCATTGAACTGACATCTGTGCCCACTGGGTTCCTTGCTATTTTGAGCTCAACACAAGGCCGAACTCTAAATACTTACAATGTGTGTTTTAATCTAGCATGATCATTATTAGGCTGCTTGGAAATTGGGAAAGATAAAAACTACAGTGTTAAGGTTATGGCTAGGGTTCATTTTAGGGTAAGGGTTGAACTGGGGTGTGGACATAACTCTAGGATTAGGGACGGCTAGGGTTAGGGTTGAGCTGGGGTGGTGACATGAAGCTAGGGTTAGGGTAAATGTTCCCTCAAATGTTTTGGGGCAATGAGCAAGTTTTAGGTCTTGTGAGCGGAAACTTGAACATTGTGAGAATGTTTTGAAACTTCCGGCATGTGTTTACAGAGAACACTGATGCTGTACCCTTACAGTTTTAGACAGTAATGTAGGCCTACCAACAAAACCAATTGGGCAAATCCCATAACATTTTCACATGGAAATAGCTTTTTATGATATAGCCTACATTAGCCTATATGTGTTGTTCAATGCAGGCCTACATTGCATGAGACAAAAAAAACACGAAGGGCTTGACATTAATTAAGAATTTTTTAATAGGTCTGTAACACCATGGGCTAAATAGTTGACAGTAAATTGTATTGCACTGTGTTGTATGATGCAAGAAACCACTTTTCACCTGACTGGCTTTTCAAAGACAGTTGGAAATGTAGCCTACACGTTTTGTGCTCTTGTAGGAATCAGTAACTCCCATTGCTGACCTATACTTATCTATAACTGGGCTAATAACTCAATAACTAGCAAAGAATATCAACAAATGTGCACACGTGCGGCTCTGCGCTCTGATCTGAACTGATCTGAAAAGCCTATTCACTCGTGGATGATTGAAAGACCACTCGTGGGATAACCCTGCCAATAAAATTCTACTCCGTTGATCTCTGGCTCTGCTTACAAATCAATCTTGCAAAGTTAGATTTGTTTTTGTTTGTTGGATTGAAAAGAGGCTGATATAATGTTGAGATTCGATCACAGAAAAAACTTTATACATCTATATAGTGTAAACTAATGGGGCAAACTCAGTGAAGTTCAGTCACTTGCGTCTGCGCGGCATGACATTTCTTTTGCGTTGTAATCCTGGAGGAAGTACGCAAACGCGCTCAGTTTAGAGGGAACATTGGTTAGGGTTAGGGTTGAGCAGTGGTGTGTATATGAAGCTCCATGGACATGAATACACACTTTCTTCTGTACATTTGATCTGCACAACAAAAAGCAACATCTATTCTTTAACCCCCTAGAGTCGATTGACACACCGGTGCATTAATCTAAGTAACATAATAAAATCTGTCTATTTAAACTAGAGATATCAGTTTGCATTGGATGCATCTAAATCCACCGCATCCGCCGATGTCGCACTTCAACATCTGCGATGAAACGTGGCAGAGCTAGAAAGGTGGCCCGAGCTAGAGCTGTGTTTGTCAGACCATGAGGAAAAGGGGTGAAATAACAGTAAGTGCTCCAGACCATCCACTGAGGGTTGTAGGTATAATGGTGAGTAACCCAAGCGCATTGTCCTTCAGCTCCACGAGGTGCAGCGTATCAGATGCACACAATACACACCAGGCACTGACAGGAAATAGCAAGCAGCGCTCTAAAAATTAAATCACCTATTCATTTAATCACAAATGCTGTTTTGATGGTGAATGTTTCTCTGAACACAGAACAGGCTACAAGTGTGGGCTTGGGTTGTTATGAAGTTAGGATGTACCGTATCTGTATACGACGGCTGTGCGATAATGTACAATTTGCATTCATATGCAATGACATCCCATTTCTGAGAATGTGTCTGAAAATGGCTATCATATTTGATCTGGCTGTGATGCAGAATAATGAAATTAAGCCCATTATCAGGTTCAATATCAGATAGCACACAGAGAGAGCACATTACACTTCCAGACTCAGTGGAAGTGTATGAAGATGAAATTGCTTTTAAGCTCAATTTATGGATCTGGTCCCGCAGTTCCCTGGCACTGTTCTTATTTTCTCTCATTGACGTGTAAAAGGCATTTATGCTCATGAGAGCAAAAATAAAGAGCTAAACAATTGCAGAGCTATGCGGAGACATAACGGATGTTGCCAATAAAATCACAGATTGTAAAGAAATCTCTATATCTCCAAAACTGGGCGGCAGGATGCCTAGTAGTCAGAGCGTCGGGCCAGTAACCGAAAGGTTGCTGGATCAAATCCCAGAGCCAGCAAAGGTGAAAACCTGTCGATGTGTCCTTGAGCATGGCATTTAGACCAAATTTTCTCCAGGGGCGCTGCACTACTATGGCTGTCCCTGTAGGTAGGCCGTCATTGTAAATAAGAATTTGTTCTTAACTGACTTCCAATTTAAACAAAGGTTAAATAAAAAAAACAAAAATTAATCTCCATATTGTACAAAGGACTCCATATCTCCAGTGTACAAAAGTCTCTATATCTCCAGAGTGTAAAAAAATCTCCATATTGTATAAAAGTCTCCATATCTCCAGATTGTACAAAAGGCTCCATATCTCCAGTGTACAAAAGTCTCTATATCTCCAGAGTGTAAAAAAATATCCATATTGTATAAAAGTCTCCATATCTCCAGATTGTACAAAAGTCTCCATATCTCCAGGTTGTACAAAAGTTTACATATCTCCAGAGTGTATAAAAGTCTCCAAATCTCCAGAGTGTACAAAAGTCTCCATATACAGTATGCATGAGTGTATAAAAGTCTCCATATCTCCAGAGTGTATAAAAGTCTCCATATCTCCATATTGTACAAAAGTCTCCATATCTCCGGATTGTACAGAAGTCTCCATATCTCCGGATTGTACAAAAGTCTCCATATCCCAAGAGTGTACAAAAGTCTCCATATCTCCAGAGTGTACAAAGGTCTCCATATTTCCAGTGTATAAAAGTCTCCATATCTCCATATTGCACAGAAGTCTCCATATCTCCAGAGTGTACAAAGTCTCCATATCTCCTGTGTACAAACGTCTCCATATCTCCATATTGTACAAAAGTCTCCATATCTCCAGAGTGTACAAAAGTATCCATATCTCCAGAGTGTATAAAAGTCTCCATATCTCCAGAATGAATAAAAGTCTCCATATCTCCATATTGTGCAATAGTCTCCATATCTCCAGTGTATAAAAGTCTCCATATCTCCAGAGTGTACACAAGCCTCCATATCTCCAGATTGTACAAAAGTATCCATGTCTCTAGGTCTCACGATTCATTATAATAATAACAAAAAGATATGACCAAAGGGAATAACTCCTGCATTGAAATTGTTGATTTATTTGATATTTTTTGTAACAACTTGACATCAAAGAGGAACTATTCAACATTTGATATGCATATGAGTCAAAGAGAGGTTGAAAACGTGAATACTGAACACTTTAAAACTAATTACAGAGGGAGGAAAGTATCTAGCTCAAAGCTTGTTTTTCTGAGGCACTATAAACCAGGAGCTACAGTATATACAATGAGTGGGTTGTTGCTGTGGACAGTTGATTAATGTGTGGTTGTGCTGGCAGACATATTTTAGAGGATATGCGGTGGTAGAGGCTCCTTCCTCTACTCCCATGAAGCAGCACAGCCCTCCCGAAAAGAGGAACTTCTGGCTTGTCAAATAGACAAGCCAAAGGTGCATTATTAGATGGCAGGCAGCAGGGAAATGTGACGCTGCAGCTTTCTATCTTCAGCTTTAGTCATGATACCCATGTGCCAAGAAAGGCAAGGTGAACACACCTTGACAATGAGAGCACAGCATGGTATGTGACCTTCAGCATGTGTGCGTGTTAGGATTGACAAAAATAAACATAACTAGTCAAAGTATCAAAGACAAAGAACAAACATTCATATTTGAGATTCATATTTGTATGTGACTCAACTCATGCTTATTTCCTACTTATTTTCCTCTTCTGTCTCCAGTGCAGAAATCCCAATGGCGAAGTTGCATAAACATTCAGATATCGAATTCAGATATGACGTCATTGTTTTAGCACTACCCACAGAGTTTTTAAACTATGGCTTGCAACATGGTTCATTGTGCCAATAAATCAGCACAATCTACTGGGCTAAAAAAGTCACAACCCACGCCCTCCCTTTTCTTTGAAATGTTTCCAATAAAGCTCTGAGCATAATTGTACTGCTGTAGCACCTCAGAAGGTGACTCAAGTAACTTGAGCCGATTTTTTGTCAAAACCCAAGCCAACACCCTATCAGTGCATAGCCATGTACAGCCTGCGTCTGTGGGCATGTGTCGCCAGAGGCTAAGTCAGCAGTCTGAGTGAGACCTCTGAAGAGTCGCTGAGGATGTGAAGGAGAGAGAGAGAGCTCTGACTTCAGCGAACGGACAACTGTGAGCTCCACAATCCAGCTGTTTACTCTAATTTGAGATATTTCTGGACCTCACTCAGTTCAAATTAATGATGTTTGTCATCAAACATCATAAATGTGTAACGATGTAGATGGAGTGTCTCAACAATCAGTGTAATAGTAGCACTAATATGACAAGATATAGCTTTCTGATCCTTGCAGTAGTCCTGCTGTTACATATACAGCTCCTGTCTCCTTTACCCAAGCACAGAATCATTTCTCAACGCTACTATAACTATTTTCCCCATGCACCCAACACAACATGGGAAGAACATTGCATCGAGTTTGATTCAATTGAAACATGTTCTGAATAGCAATGTCCATGTCCATGATATCGAATTTTTCTCTCAGAATCTTGATGGAATCTTAATGTTACCTGGTTCTGGACTTAAATGTTTGATACCTCAACTGTATTGCATTGAATATTAATTCATAGAATACAATGCTTTGATTTCCTGCTGTAAAGTTGGAGCTGCAGAGTTATCCTGAACATTGAACATTGAAACTGCTTGTCCTTAAAGCATCTAGGAGTTTCTGGCTTAATTACCATGCAAGAAATGTCATTAATTTATGAAGCGTAATCACAACTTATGAGGTGAAAGGACAGTGCATCTGGCACTTAACATTTAGTCTGACACTCATTAACGGCTCATTATAAGATTGTTAAGACAGTTCACATGAGCTTGCAGAAATACGGGGTGAAAAATAATCATCAATGGGTCAGTGAATACTCAATATACACAGCTGCAGATGAACGAATGAGGCAAATACAGTACTCTCCCATCTTACTACTGTTTATGCTTCTCTATTTAACTCTATGCTGAATATAGTAGTAATAGTAGTAGTCATAGGTTTAGGCAGAGGCTTCTTCCTTCCTCCCATGTAGGCCAAAAAATAATATCAAGACACAACTGACTTTTGCCAGACAACACCTGGGTAAAGTCAGTTGTGTCTTGATATTCTTTTTTGAGAGCAGAGGCTTCTTCCTTCCTGACCTCCCATGTAGGCCAAGTTTGTGCAGTCTCTTTCTGACAGTGTACCCATGCAATTCGACATTGATTGTGGCAAGAGAAGCCTGTATATCCCTTGATGTTACCCTGGGGTTCTTAGAGACTTCTATGAGCATCTTTCGGTCAGCTCTTGGGCTGACTTTGGTGGGACGACCTGTCCTAAGTAGTTTGCCAGTGGTCTGGAATTTTCGTCGGACAGTGGAATGATGTACTTTGAATTGCTTGGAAATGGATTTGTAACCCCTCCCAGACTCATGGGCATTAATAATATTTCTTCTGAGGGCCTCGTGTAGGTCTTTTGATCTTTGAATGATGTGTTACCACACACCCATATGGTTAAGACCAAACCAGACCAATTTTCTTATCTTTATGGAAGGCTGGACCCTTCTCACTAATGTTTTCTAATCATTTGCACTTGTTTTGGTACACCTAATTCAAATTTTTGCCATTTTATGTGATGGTAAAGGTAGGGGTGTATTAACTTTTTCCCCATAAGGAAAATGCATTTTTGTTTATTTTAATTGCAGAACATTTTCATTTTTTTGTGTGTGTGATTTGTTAAATTGGGTAACCTTTATCTGTCAATAGTGTTGAAGTGAAGATTACATATCCATCTGTCCAAATATGTTAAAAAAAAACTTTCCAGGGGGTCTACTTACTTTTTCACATGACTGTACATCTTTAGAGTTGTGAAGAAGGCATTCCTAAGGCCCCTGGGCTATATGGTGTGTGCATTAATCAGTGTAGTGAAGTATGCAATGGGAGAGTTCTGATAGCGGCCTGTGCGTGTCATGGGATTGTTCAGTTTGTAGCTGTTGCGATTGCCCATCCAGTAATCTGCTGTCTGGTTGGGTGGAGCCAGCCTGAAAACTGGTAGTTCTGCAGGGATATAGCAAATGTCAGAAATATCTGCTCCCTTCTGCTCTCCAAGGACATGATTCTAAGGGTTTCGAGGGCTTCCCGGTAGCTGGTGTACGACCCACCCAGAATTTTTCTGCAGGCTCACTTCTGGACACGCTCCAGTTGAGCAGTCAGGGTTTGAGTGAGGCCAGGGTTCCAGGGACAGCATACTCCAGAACTGGTCTTACGTAGCCAATGTAGATGCACAGTAGGCCTGCTCTAGTTACAGAAAAGCGCTTAATGTGCTTGAAGAGGAACAGCTTCATGCTGGCGCTTGTGGTCGTGGTGTCAACCTGGCTGCTCCAGCGCAGGTCCTGTTGGACAGTGAGACCCATCACACATCTAACAGGGGGACACTGTTGATGATGTGGGGTGGTGCAGGGGGTGGGTTTTTAGAGAAGGTGACATGCATCACTGATACACTACACATTTCTTGTCACTGAGGATCATGTCATTGGTAGCGGTCCAGGTGCTCAGCTCATCCACTTGCTTCTGCATTGATGATGGTTGTTGCAGTTACCTGGTTTCAAGCAGATTCATGTCATCAGCATATGTCCACACAGGCTTGGTAGCTTCATGTACAGCATCAATGATGATGGCAAGAAAAAGGACAGGGCCACGTAAGGTCCCCTGGGCCACCACACATGTGAGGGACTCCCATGCAGATAGGTCACCACGATAGCGCACCCGTTGTCTCCTGTCAAAGATAAAGTCACAAATCCATGGGACTATTTCAAGCCTGAAAAAAAAACTAAAATCATGCATATATTTATGATTTGAAGGACTAAGGCATGAATAAAAAGTTAATCTTGTATTGACAAGGGCCATTATGCTACAAATCTCTGTCATGTGCCCGTCAGGTCTTACTGTAATGCTTACACTTCCCATCCCACCACACTCCTACTGGGGGGAGACTATAAGGAGACTGCTTACCTGCAAAACGACTAACGGAAATATAATACTGACCCTTTATCTTAACCTTAACCACAACCAAACCCTTAAACCTGATCTTGACCCTGACCTTTACCCTAACCCTAACCTTTACCTAATTTTAACCAATTATAAATCAAATATCGGTTTGCAGGCCAGGAGTTTCCGTATAGCCTTTTCACTCCTACTGTATGATTCTACTTCCTGTTAATAAGAGCTGATCAATCCATCTGCTTGTGGGCTACTAGTCTCCCTCTATCTTTTCAGATCTAACAGCTATAATGTATTTTATGTGTTCCATCTCAGGACACAGAGGCACATTAGCACAGCTGGGGGTTTTCCATTGCATATGCAGACGCTCTGAACACTATGCTCTGAACAATATAGAAAAGTGAACCTGCAGGAAATACGGCGTAATGTGAATCTGTGGTATGAGTTCCTCAGGTTAAATGGGGGTTGTGTCCCAACTTTATGGATTCTGGGATCTGGGAGTAGGGGCTTATGGTGACGTTTGATGATAGGTCACCATGGCGATATAATCCCAAGGCTTTCCTCGTGGAGGGTTTTAGATCAGAGCACATTTGTCTTTGAACTCTTTCCCATTGTCCTTTGGGAGGTGAGAGCACCCTGCGTCGCTCAAAATGAGCACGTGCTTGTATTAATGCAATGAAACTGCCTTCATCTGTTGTGTGTCCAAACGGCCAAGCCCCTGGCTGGCAGACCTCTGATAAACCTCTAATGGCCTTTGGGGGATGTGAGTGCCAATCGCAGGGGAGCACCTGCTAGCACATGCACATTAGTAATCATTTTGCCAGTGTTTTGGCAGATTAGCTTGGTGCCGTCAGTGTTGTCAGGGACTATCACCTGTTCACCGACTGTGACGGGGAGCGATACCTCCACCGATGCTCTCCCTGATTATTATTCACCATTGAGTAACGGCAGAAACACATTCTGAGTGGGGAGAGCAGAGGAGGAGGTATTGCAATTTCCCAGAAAATACAAAGTGGACGGGGGCAGGAGGGCGGAGGACAACAAGGGTAGAACACAGTCATGTGTGACCCCTCCATCAGTAGAGATTTGACCATCTGTTAGAGGCCATCACTATGGTAATCAGGGTTGTTAAGTTATGTAGTGTAGAGAGGCGCTGGACACTACAGAAATCTGTGTAAAGAATAACTCTTCTGCCCATGTTTGTCTGCATTCATTAGGTATCTAGGATACAGTCTAGGTCTCTAGGGTACAGTCTAGGTCTCTAGGGAACAGTCTAGATTTCTAGGATACATCCTAGATCTCTAGGATACAACCTAGATCTCTAGGATACAGTCTAGGTCTCTAAGATACAGTCTATGGTCTCTAGGATACAGTCTAGGTCTCTAAGATACAGTCTATGGTGTCTAGGATAGGTCTCTTTGGCTCCCAAGTGGCGCAGTGGTCTAAGACACTGCATCTCAGTGCTAGAGGCGTCACTACAGACAACCTGGTTCGAATCCAGACTGTATCACAACCAGACGTAATTGGGAGTCCCATTGGGCGGCGCACAATTGGCCCAGCACCGTCCGAGTTTGGCTGGTGTAGGCCATCATTGTAAATAAGAATTTGTTCTTAACTGACTTGCCAAGTCAAATAAAGGTTAAATAAAAAAATAAAATAAAGGATACAGTCTAGGTCTCTAGGATACAGTCTAGGTCTCTAGGATACAGTCTAGGTCTCCAGCATACAGTCTAGATCTGTAGGATACAGTCTAGGTCTCTAGGATACAGTCTAGGTCTCTAGGATACAGCCTAGGTCTCTAGGATACAGCCTAGGTATACTAGGATACAGTCTAGGTCTCTAGGATACAGTCTAGATCTCTAGGATACAGCCTAGATCTCTAGGATACAGTCTAGGTCTCTAGGATACATCATAGGTCTCTAGGATACAGCCTAGGTATACTAGGATACAGCCTAGGTATACTAGGATACTGTCTAGGTCTCTAGGATACAGTCTAGGTCTCTAGGATACAGCCTAGATCTCTAGGATACAGTCTAGGTCTCTAGGATACAGCCCAGGTATACTAGCATGAGCATCTGAATTCAGGGTACTTTGCATCGCCTAAGGCTACTGTATTTCTCTTTGCGTATGTAGCCTGATAGATAAACATTCTCTGATTTGGGAGAATAGATGTCCCCCACTGGCTGATCTAGCTATCAGCAGTCATATGCAGCTGTGTAAAGTATTTAAGTAAAACATACTTTAAAGTACTACTTAAGTCGTTTTTTTTTTGGTATCTGTACTTTACTTGACTATTTATATAAAACTTGTATTTTTACTTCACTACATTCCTTAAGAAAATAATGTACTTTTTACTACATACATTTTCCCTGACACCCAAAAGTACATTTGGACAGAAAATTCACACACTTATCAAGAGAACATCACTGGTCATCGCTACTGCCTCTGATCTTGCAGACTCACTAATCACAAATGCTTTGTTTGTGAATTATGTCTGTTGGAGTGTGCCTCTGGCTATCCGTAAATAAAATAAAAATATAGAAAGTTGTTCTGTTTGGTTTGCTTAATATAAGGAATTTGAAATGATTTATACTTTTACTTTTGATACTTAAGTATATTTTAACAATTCCATTTACTTTTGATACTTAAGTATATATTAAAAACCAAATACTTTTAGACTTTTACTCAAGTAGAATTTTACTGCGTGACATTAACTTTTACTTGAGTCACTTTCTATTAACATATCTTTACTTTTACTCAAGTATGACAATTGAATACTTTTTCCACCACTGGTCATATGGTCATTTGATAAACCTTACAATGGGCAGTCTCAGTTAGCTGTGTGTGTCTGTCTAACTTCACACCATAAGTCTTCTCTGTATTAGTTGCAGTGATCCACCTCCAGCAAGTGGACCTTTTGGCAAATAGTTCCAACTATAGAGCTCATCACAATGTCAGCTTTTGTTTCTATACAGAGGCTCTGGAAAACCAAACCAATCAGAGCGAAGAACAAAGAAAGTGTCCGTCACCTGCAGAAAGGGTCTTTGTGACAGAGGTGATCAATACAATACAAACTGAGGCGAGGCAGGGCTTCAGATCATGTCTCTTCTTGACAAATGGGCACGGCTTTGTGAAACTGATTTTGGTGAAAACAAATACTCTATCTTCTGCCTCCAGCCAGCAATTGTAGAAGAAAGTGACATTGTTGGAAACGAGGGGAGACAAAACAAAAGAACAAAAGATGAATGTGTTATTTTATTGTTGGAGAAAGCTACTGTGTTGTATGTGCGCTCGCATGTGACCTCCCAGCTAAAAATAAAACACACACAAAAGCTGTGTTGAAAATATTGTAATACTGCCAAGCACCACGGTTATTACAGATAATGACAGCTTGGGAAGACTACTGTATGCTTTGAAATTGAAGCTTACGGTGCATTCCCTAGAGACATAAAGGTCAATTTATATAATTGACACACAAAAATAAATAACCTAATTTTGCTATCTGAGGGATTATAGCTCTGAGTCATGTTGATGCAGGAAGCAGTCTCTGTTCTGTTTGCAGATAGATACCCAGTGTGTGTGTGTGTGTGTGTGTCTGTGTGTGTGTGTGTGTGTGTGTGTGTGTGTGTGTGCGTGTACCCTCTGAGGGAAGTGCTCCAGCTTGTTCATCCCCCTGAAAGCACTGAGATGAGCCCAAAAGGCCTGTCAGTGTGACTGCATGGCTATGGGCCATCTAATTTCCCTTCCCCACTCCAATCTGCCTGGGTGCTTTGTGGCGGTGACACACGGATCTGTCACATGAAGAGAAGCATTATCTCTGCTGTCACTCAGGAGGATTGACACACACAGGGACACCAGAGCAGAGTGATTGAATCAAAGCAAAATACATTATCCAGGCCTAACGGGCATGTTGACAGAGAAAAACATTATCTCAGGTAGCAGAAACATGGGACATCAACCTAATCAGATGCACTCAGAGTCCCCCTGGTCTTCTCTATGATACAATTAGCGATGTGAAATCCAATGTGTGTGATGCCCTGTTTATTCATCACCATCATCAGACAATCTATCTACCCTGAATGATTTACCCTGAATGGTAATTGTTTTCAAGAACTTTACTCTTGTCTCTCATGTCCCCAGTTCACATATTATCAGTGGCGAACCGTGACTATTGGAACTAGGCCCTCCGTTGTGGAAAAAGATCTGACGTCATACATATAGCTAGAGAACTCGGATGCCTGTGTATACAGAGCATGACTTGAGACCTATCTTTTTCAGACCTATGTAGGAGAAGCAATTCTTTAATGACAGAGTCAAACGGTCCTCGGCTGTGGCTCACAGAACCAGCACACGTACACAATGGTTGCAAATATCGATAGCAGGAACCACGTTGGAAGAAAATACGCTTGCGTCGTTTCAAAGAAACATTTGCCAAAACAAACAGTCACTTAAATAGTGGCAGAATAAATTCAACCACACAACTACTCACATTGTTTCAAGACCACGGACAGTATATGCTGTCAGAGAGAAAGAAGTTGCGTTGTATTCAATGTTCTCCAGCATTCAACAATAAAAAGAATGCACCACAACACAAAATGTAATGTACCCAGTACTTCCAATTGCAACGTCATTACCTTTGTTTTTATCACACAACCAGTGATTTGAAGTTGAAATAAGATTTTACACATTATATTCAAAATGATATGAACGAGATAGCAACAAAAAGCAAGCTGTCGATTAAAACAAAAAGTCCAATCACCATTATGATTATCATTTAAAAACGAAGTCCATTCTCTTGTACTTCTTTATGAAATGGACAATGGCAGGTTCATATAGCTTGTCTTTTCATTTTAAATCCGAAATAAGTTCTTTTCGATTGAAAAGAAGCTGACAGTCAGTCCAGTCCAGTGGTGTTCCAGGAATATGTCTTGATCCTTTTTAGTGCAGAAAATGTTCTTTCTACTGATGCAGTGGACACTGGAATGGTCAAAACTAGACAGGTAATCAGATACAATTGGTGCATACTATCAATTAGTCTCTTCTGCTGGAGAAAGTGGAGCAGATCAGCTGGGCTCTTACCCTCGAATTTAGACATTGAGTACATCAATTCTCTTTAAGCCGCGGCAGATCAAAATCCGCAGTGTTTGGAAAGTTTGGCAAGTTTGGCATTTCTTTTTTTGTCAGCTCACAGCCGGTTATCCACAAATAGCGCTCATAATTATTAACTTGAAAATGCCTTTCAAAACTCTTTCCTCGTTACACCAAATCAGGCAGTGCAGGAGTTGGTCTCCCGGTCTGTACAAGATTGAACTTTTCATTAAAAGTTAGTCTTGAAAAGGGCGATGCTAACAATTTAGCCAACACATCGTCCTCGATTATTCTCTCTGCAGTTGCCATCACCATCGTTACATACACTCACTGCAAATAGCTAGCCAGCTAGCTAGGCTCAAGTGTGAGAAAACAAGATAAGGCTCTCCATTGACCCTGAATTAGTGACGTGTACTTAGGCCCTCTAGAGGGCCTTGAGGCATCATACAATTGTCCCACCTATTACAAGACAATTTGTGATTGATTCATTCTACTGTCGTTCCAAAATGCAAAAAGTCAATGTCAATGATTATTATTATTATCCACTTTAAATGAACTTGTTAACTGGTGCGATCAGTGTCAACCTATTATTAAAGTGGTGTAAAACCAATCATGTGAATGATCACAATAGCAAGGATACATTGCACCAATATAACATCATATATTGGGCAGCCATTCAACCTGCAAAACGTTTTGATATGACAGTTCTGAAATTATCCGTGATCAAATTGCGACAACTGATCAGCTTGAGGAACATAACATAACAACCCCTCTCTTTCAATCCCCCACTTCTTAATGGTATGTTAATGACAGTATAACATGGTTCATGGAGTAATTCAGTCACTGTAATTATTGAAGTAGCCAGGGGTGGCAGAAAACAGTCATACAGCTGACTATGGTATGCTGACCACAGTCATCATTTCACATTGAATCACTATGGGCATGGTAAACCTATCCTTGAAAGTTACTGTATAGACAGAGACAATTAGATCCAGATATAACCGTACATTGACTGCTAATATCAGTCATACTATGAACACCTATTGTTAAATGAATTAAGGGAAACATTTGGGGAAATAGGGGAAATGTGACCCAACACAAGGGTAAAGTTGTGTGTGTGTGCGTGTGCGTGTGCATGTGTGCGTGTGCGTGTGACAGAGAGAGACCCAGGCTAGCACATTGATACTGATAATCTGTGGTGAGAAGGTGAGCCTGTGAAGCGGATTATATAGATCACAATGACCACATTATACAGTCTGTCAGCCTTTCAGGATTGAAATGGTCCTACACTGGTGTTTCAATAACAGGATTTGGCAACAGGCATTTCATCAGAGATTAAAAACATATTTGGATTATCCTTGTATAATGGGTTGATATTTTTATAAATAAAGTACTGGAATTGTGTTTTATCTGGTGTTATTTGACATTGTAAATAAAATACAACACCCATGGTATTCACTAAGTTGATTTTTGTTGGTTTATACACTGAACAAAATAATAAACGCAACATGTAAAGTGTTACTTCCATGTTTCATGAGCTAAAATAAAAGATCCCAAAGATTTCTGCACATACAAACAAAAAGCATATTTCTCTCAAATGTTGTGCACAAATTTGTTTACATCTCTGTTTGTGAGCATTTATCCTTTGCCAAGATAATCCATCCCCCTGACAGGTGTGGCATATCAACAAGCTGATTAAACAGCATGCCATTCATCCGCCGCCATCACCACGTTTCAGCATGAAGATGCATGGCAATTGCAAGGATCTGTACACAATTCCTGAAAGCTGAAAATGTCCCAGTTCTTCCATGGCCTGCATACTCAACAGACATGTGACCAGTTGAGCATGTTTGGGATGCTCTGAATCGACGTATACGACAGCATGTTCCAGTTCCCGCCAATATCCAGCAAATTCCCACAGCCATTATTGAGGAGTGGGACAACATTCCACAGGCCACAATCAACAGCCTGATCAACTATATGCAAAGGAGATGTGTAGCACTGTACGAGGCAAATGGTGGTCACAAACTAACTGTAACTCAGTAAACAAATGTAATTGTTGTATGTTGCAATTATATTTTGGTTCAGTATATGTAGGATAATATTTTACAGCATTGTAATTCTGTTTTATTTTAAAATCATCTTATTTGATCTTTTATATACTGTACATATTACATGTGATAAGGCCACAGAGGGCCAGAGATAATTACAGACACCTGTGATAATTATACCCAAAAAGGCCACTAGATGCCATCTGATAAAATTCCATATTTCTTAATAAAAGTTACCAAAATTCTGGAAGTTTAGTGGTAAACTTCTAAAGTTTCCAGTAATATACCCTCTCTTTGCAACCCTAACTACTGTATATGTATCACGTAAATAAGACGATACTGGAGTGTGCTTTGAAAACATAATTGAAAACGTTAGTGTTTAATTCCAAGCTCAGAGGACAGCCGGTGCACCCATCTGGTTAATAGAAAAAAGTATTTTATTTTCTAGCTGGCTGCTTCATTCTTACAAAAACATAAAGGAGCGGATTATTGGAATAATGTATGACTGTAGCAAAAGAGGAGAATGTGTTAGTTAAGGCATTCTTCTTCTGGGAGTTCACAGGGATTGTAGGAGAAATGTCACCCGTTAATAATGTGTATTATTTTGGCCCATGGCTGACATTAAGATTAATGTTACCTTGCATGGCTGGTAGCCTGGACGTGGACTGGAGTGATATTCAGTTTGCATTCCAGGCTAACTGGACCCCCACTAGTGTAACCTGTGATGAGGTAACTGTCTCCCAGTCAGTGATAATGTACTTCCTGAGGAGCATTCCCTCCCTGACACTCCAATCCTCCCAAACTAATTAAACAAGTGCAGCCTTTTGTGGGCCTTTCACACAGTCCTCGGTGACACTGTGGCAGATTAATCAACCCTTTGAAACTAATTATGAATATTGTCTGGAGGGAAATGTGATTATATACTCCCCACTTTACATGCTACCGACGTGACGTAAGGACAACAAACTTTCCATTAAACAATACAGCTGTCGGCAACTGTGATATAGGACTACATGGGGAAAGTTAAGGACAACGTTCATCTGTGAACTAACGCTTAGGAGTTGAACTTCACTCAAGTCACAGCAAGAATGGTAATGTTCTTACTGGTCCGCTAGGTAATGATTCCTCTGCAAGTGTATGAACTAAGTTGATGACACGGATGTTCCAAAAGAGAAATTTCACGTGAACATCTGCCATCACGCCATCATGCTATTATTGGAACATTATCTTGCTATTGTACAAAACATGGAGGCATATACCAAATCAGTTCCATGGCTCCAGACCCAGGCTGTCTTGCCATGTGTTCTCCTATGAGAAAACATTTATGCTGAAGTGGCTGGAACATCCCTGCATTATTCTCAAACATTCTGGATAGCTCTGAACATAAGCCCAACCAACCATCACTTTGGTTTCTCCCAAGCAGAGACAAACACAATAATGTTGTTTGAAAAATAGGATACTCAAGTGTCTGAAAAAGAGGGATTTTGTTTTTATCTTTAAAATGACAGCTTATGCATTATAAATACATTTCAGAATACAATTGTTTAAAAGTATAAAGTATGTTTGATTGACCTGTTCAGACCTGTTTAGTCTTGTGACACGGTTACTGTTTTTTTTTTTTTTTACACATTTCATGAATAGCTACTTCAGTCATTCAATCACAAAGATCCAGTAGGCTTACTCTATCCATTCCACAAGTGCTCATGTCTACAGCTGGATAGCATTCACTATCTGGGCCTATCATAATGACAAATGTTAAAATATTCTGTGCATAATAGAAGGATATATGAATGTCTTTCAATAGAATAAGACATAAGCGATATGAGGATATGTATCCCATTGATCTATAATGTGATATGTATCCCATTGATCCATCAATATGCATTGATTAGATTTCAGTCTTTGTAAATAATTCAAAAATACATAAACACTTTAAATTAATCTTGTTTGTTTTATTGTAAAAGTGCTTTACTTTTCATGCATTCGTAGCTGCAACAATGGAACTAAATTAATCAAAATTGTTTCACAGATTTATCAAAGCAATATCTGCAGGCTAGAATAATATCAGTGCTCCAATACTGAGCAGTGCTCTCTGAGAAATGGCCATTTCAAAACTCCATTTGAAAGTTTGTATCAACAATGACATAAAAGCACTCTGGCCTATAAATTAGTAACTTTCTCTTGCTTATAGTATCCTTATAAAAACATTTGATAATAATGTGGAACTGAAAAAAAGACAATGCACTTTCTGCCAAAGAGTGCTAAAAAAATGTGTCTCCTTAATCTATTCAGTGTTTGTTTACTTTCTGAAATTATTCCAAACAAGGAATATTGCCAACAGTTGTTAGATTTCATAATACAAAAAACTATATTTAATTAAAAACCTTCGCAGCCAAACCAAAATTGTAATGCATTAGGGCAAAACATGTAAGACAGTTTATGTCTGAAAGCATCCTCTTAAAAGGTCAATATCCATAAATCTAATTAGAATAATACAAAAATCGGCATAAAAATCTGTCAGTTTAAGCTCGTGATATCTTTTTTTTTTGCATTGGGTGCAAAAAAACGCATCCTCCTTTTAAACACTTCCGCATTTGTGGTGAAAAGTGACTAGAGCGGTGTTTATCAGACTATGAGACATCCCGAAAAATCGGTCTTACCACAACACGTCTGGCCCCTCTATGGAAAGATGAGTCTCTCACGAACATGTACAGTGCATTCAGAAAGTATTCAGACCCCTTTACTTTTTCCACATTTTGTTACGTTACAGCCTTATTCAAAAATAGATTGAATTGTTTTTTTCCCTCATCAATCTCAACACATTTTTGCAAATGTATTAAATTTTTTGGGGGAAATATCACATTTATTCAGACCCTTTACTCAGTACTTTATTGAAGCACCTCAGTACTTTATTGCAGCGATTACAGCCTCAAGTCTTGGGTATGACGCTACAAGTTTGACACACCTGTATTTGGGGAGTTTCTCCCATTCTTCTCTGTAGATCCACTCAAGCTCTGTCAGGTTGGATGGGGAGCGTCGCTGCACAGCTATTTTCAGGTCTCTCCAGAGATCTAATACCGTGTTCAAGTCCGGGCTCTGACTGGGCCACTCAAGGACATTCAGAGACTTGTCCCGAAGCCACTCCTGCCTTGTCTTGGCTGTGTGCTTAGTGTCGTTGTCGTGTTGAAAGGTGAACCTTCATCCCAGTGTGAAGTCCTGAGTGCTCTGTAGCAGGTTTTCATCAAGGATCTCTCTGTGCTTTGCTCCATTCATCTTTCCCTCGATCCTGACTAGTCTCCCAGTCCCTGCCACTGAGAAACATCCCCATAGCATGATTATGTCACCACCATGCTTCACCGTAGGGATGGTGCCAGGTTTCCTCCAGACGTCACGCTTGGCATTCAGGCCAAAGAGTTCAATATTGGTTTCATCAGACCAGAAAATCATGTTTATCATGGTCTGAGAGTCCTTTAGGTGCCTTTGGCAAACTCCAAGAGGGCTGTCATGTGCCTTTTACTGAGGAGTGGCTTCCGTCTGGCCACTCTATCATAAACGCCTGATTGGTGGAGTGCTGCAGAAATGGTTGTTCTTCTGGAAGGTTCTCCCATCTCCACAGAGGAACTCTGGAGCTCTTTCAGAGTGACCATCAGCTTCTTGGTCACCTCCACGATTGCTCATTTTGGCCTGGTGGCCAGCTCTAGGGAGAATCGTGGTGGTTCCAAACTTCTTCCATTTAAGAATGATGTAGGCCACTGTGTTCTTGGGGACTTTCAATGCTTTAGACTTTCAATGCTTTCCCGATCTGTTCCTCGACACAATCCTGTCTCGGAGCTCTACGGACAATTCCTTCGACCTCATGGCTTGGTTTTTGCTCTGACATGCACTGTCAACTGTGGGGCCTTATATAGACAAGTGTGTGCCTTTCCAAATCATGTCCAATCATTTGAATTTACCACAAGTGGACTCCAATCAAGTTGTAGAAACATCTCAAGGATGATCAATGGAAACAGGATGCACCTGAGCTCAATTTCGAGTCTCATAGCAAAAGGTCTGATTATTTCTAATAAATGTGCAAACATGTCTAAAAACAATACTTAATACAAGGCTGTAATGTAACAAAATGTGGAAAAAGTAAAGGGGTCTGAATACTTTTCGAATGCACTGTACATGTTGGTTGTTTTGCTCTGTTAGACGCCCACAGGGATGTCTTCATCTTTAAGCAATGTGTTTACCCTCATATATATATATATATATAGAGAGAGAGAGAGAGAGAGAGATATTGATAAAGATTGACAAGACCAGCCAGAGAGCTTTTAGGAATTGCTGCTTTGGGAAAGCGTGTTGATATTGATGATATTGGAAATATCGATCTGGCCATTCATTTCCCACGGTCCCTTATATAACTACAGTTGATTTTCACCCTGGCGATCCTAAGGATCAGCATCAGGGCTGTATGGCCAGACCTCTCTCTCAGCTCAGCCAATCGATCCCCTGGCCTCCTCCACATCCATAGACCTGCCATGAGCAATGTATTAAGTGCTTGTTTGGGTCAATTTAATGTGCCTTGATAGCACATTCCTAACATGCTGACTGGCCAACTAAACTCCTTACTTTAAAATGTCTGTTGAGCGAGCAAGTGATGCATTGCGTACGGTGTCGAAAGGCCTGACGTCAGCAAGGGCAACAGGTACACAGGAAGTCAGGCACTACAGAGAAGACAGTTCATTTGTTTACAGACACTAGAAAAGGGGTGAGGAGATGATATTGCTTTAATGCATAATTCATGCTATCTTGTTGTTGTTTACATTCTCCTTGACTCTGAGATATTGGTCTTGCATTTTACCTTGCATCACACATGGAAAATAGAAACATTTAAAAATCAATCCTCTTAAGATATGGAAGTGGTTATATTCAAGGAGATCAAATATGTAGGCTTACTCAATTAGCTTGATTGTTTCATTGAGGAGGAGGTACAGTACAGTAATGTTCATGCTGCAGCTTTGGTAGTGGGTGGGTGCTGATATTTGTCCTGTTTTGCCCAACGCCTCCAACCTGTTTATGAGAGAGGGAGAGTGAGTGAGAGAGAGCTATCTCCATACAAATGTCAAGAAACACAACAGTGCTACTGCCTACTGCCCCGGACTCAACCTTCCATTACATGTACATGGCTTCTGAAATGCATGGAACTAGCATAGCAACTGCTTGAATCAAAATACAGATGTAGGAATATAATTTGATCACTCTTTTGTTGCTGATAATTGTGCAGGAAATGCAAACTTGTAGTGTATTCAAGGTTTAAAAAAGCTTCTAAAGTTTGTAGTTTCCACTTTAAAAGTGGCCCGTACAATCAGCCCCTACAAGAAATGTCCATTAATTATAATCCACATAATAATTAACAATTTATGTTGCTGCAAGACAATTGTCCTGCTGTGGCAAACTGGCTCAAATTAAGATCCTACATCTGTAGCCCCCTAATCAAGATGCAGCAGGCTCATCCCCTTAAGTGGCATTCAGACACAGGACTGTCACAGTGGGGGCTCATCAGAGGAGGAAGGGGAGGACCATTCTCCTCAGTGAATTTAATATTTTTTTAAATAGTGAAACATTGAAGTTATCCTTTTTAGATACTACTATACTAAAGATATTCACGTCACAAATAATTGATTAAAACACACTATTTTGCAATTAGCGCTCATGATATGAAGGTTTGGCTTGGAAAGGTTTTTTGCCTGGTCACAGACAGCTGATGTGTTGTGCACTGAAGTCCACAAGTGAAGGGAAAAGGTGAGAAGAGGAGAGCATATAGATAGTTGCAAGAAGGAATAATATATACAACAAGCAAGGTGATCATGCTGTTTTATGTGGCTGCTATGAAGTGAACTGTGTTTGCGTGTGATCAGGGGTGTATTGATTCCACCGATTCTGTTGAAAATCATTTCTTAAAGGGAAGCAAACGGAATGAAACACATTTGCAACTGTTGGACTAATGATTACACCCTAGATCAGCTAGATGTGGGCAAAAGTGTGCAACGAGGTATTTAATGTGTCACTGTCTTTCACCTTGATTGCTTAAAGTTCTCTCGACCTGTGCACCTACGTTGTAAACTTTCATTCATAGCAACCTCATGATGGGTACAGGAAAAATTTGAGTGTCATGTAGTAGCCTAAACCTATCGATGTTACATTGAACTGGGTGAATGGAATATGAATGACAGTCATCCAATAGGCTATAATAGAAATATGGCCATGCTCATAAAAAATAAATAATCCACCCTGTTATCCATTTCTAAACTCTAAATCATCAGTTAATTGTTGTGTTATTCATTGCTCCAGGGTGGGAGTGTGTATGGTTTGATAAGATAAATATGTTTGTTTTGAATCATGTTACACTTTTCAGTTCCTGCCAGCTGTGCTAACATCTGTCTTGATCAGACACGATGAGTAAAAATATAAGCCTTGTAATAGCCCCTTCAAGGAAATCATTAATTATCTTCGAAATGTTAACCAAAGCAACACATACTGTACTGGAAGCCTCCTATTAGAGGCCTGATATGGAGAAGGACTACTTTAAAGAGGGAAATGACATGTCATATACAATTTCCCTCTTTTCCTTTGTATAATTTCTCTTGAAGAAGAGAGACTCATAAATCTCACTTTATCTTTGTGGTATGAAGCCCTAAAGTGGGACTGATTCAAGACCAAGAACGGAGCAAATCGAGTCTGAGTCAAGACCAAGATCGGATGGGGGGCGAGACTGAGTCAAGACGGAGACCAGAAAACGACCGTGATTGTAATTTTGTCAAATCGACACCATAATAAGAGTTCAAAATTTCCAGTATTTCTGTGTTCTTATTTCAGAAGAACATATGGATTCTTTAGACATTCAGAATGGTGAATAAATGCATGCTCAGGGAAAATAGAGCCACTCTACAAATTATTACTAACCCAAACACAGTGGGGGCTAAGGATTTTTGTTGGAAAGTAAAGGGTTTTTCTTTGTCTCTGGAGAGATAAATCTAGCTAGCTAAGCTATTGACTAGGCCATCAGAAGCTAGACCTTCTCAAAAGCCAACAGATCACTGCGCAATAGTGAGCAGTTTTTCCACAGTCTAGCTAGCCATCTTTTGGCTAGCTAGTTTGCAGTGGCTGCAGCAGCTGTTATCAAATAGCATGTTGTTGCTAATATGTTAGCTTCTCCTTTTCAAGAATAACTTTCAACAAGAAATTAAGTTTCAATTTATCATCATCTGGTGAGTGGAACTGTGTTTTTTATTGGCGTTCGCTTGTTGTTGTTAGCCATCTCTTTGAAAAAATGCATTTCAAATGTAGTTTATGAGCTGAGGAGACAAATGCTTAGGCCTCTGATGCAAACAAGGCATAATGACTGAATTGTAAAATTACAAATAGCCTACTAACCAAGACTTCGGGTGGGCTGAGATTATTAAATATAAAAGCACTAAACTTCTGTCTAAAAGCTTCACTTATACAAAATGGTTTCTCAAGTAGATTACTAAGAAAAGCTCATCCCTTGATTAAACATTTTCTTTTTGCCTTTGTGCAGATTGCCATGTCTCATTTTTGATTAATTGAAAATGAAACCTTGTTCAAGTATCTATCTTTTTCAAACAAGCATTCCAGAGCTGGTTACAATTTCATCCCCCACAAAAGATGGAACAAATATTACAACAAAAAGTATGGTTGAACTCAAAAATGCTGATGGATAAAATGCCTGTATTTATGGAAAATATGTTTGAAAAGCGTATTTTGTTTTTAAATGATATTGTAAATTGAAATGGTAGAGTTATGTCTTTCATGGAGCTATCAGAATTGTATGGGAAGGTTTGTTCAATCCAAGGTTACAACCAACTGATTACAGCATTACCCCAAAAATGGAGGAAGCAGGTGGCAGTGGGAGGAGGTAGGGAACTGGTCTGTCTGAGAAAAACTGGCGGAGGAACAAAATAGCAAAAATAGAAAAGTATACCAGTTTTATTTGAGGACCAGGATGTTGACAGCTGTGCCATACATGTTGCAAAATCGCTGGGAAGAGATTTTTGATGTACTGATTCCATGGCACAGGGTGTATGAGTTGATATATAAAACAACGCAAGATTCAATACTTTTTGCCACCAACAAAATGTTAAATATTTGGGGCATACAATCACTGCAGCTCTGCAGATTTTGTAGAGAGGTTACAGGATTAGTAGACCATTTGATCTGGTATTGCCCTCAGGTAGCCTGTTTCTGTTCTCAGCTTCAGGAATGGCTGAAAAGCATATCTTATATCTAAAATTTACCCTATAAATAGCAATTTTGGGAGATTTGGAGAGACCTGGTCAGTTAATTACTAATATGCTAATACTCTTATTAAACGTATTTATCTTCAAGTCGCAATCTGTGGATTCTATTCTATTCTATTCAAATTGTATGTTAAACATCACAGCATAGTTGAAAGATATATGTTGCGTAGAAATCCTTAGAGGGTGTCCAGCTGATATAAGGGGGATGGGCTGAGGGAAACTGAGGGTTGGGATGTGGAACTGGATACAGTTGTTATCCTTCATTTTGTTGGTTGTTGGTGCGTTGGGAGGGTGGTTGTTTTCTTTGGGTTGGAGGGGGAGGGTGGCGGGGTCTCGGATGGTTGAGGGTCAGCTCTTGGAGGGTTGGTGGCCTGGTGGTTGATAGGTTGCTGGTTCGGGCCCCCGATGTCGACATGCCCTTGGGCGGGGCGCTTGACCCTGGTTGCTCCTGTGGGTGGCTCTGGATGGGAGTGTCTGCTAGATGACTGAATGTAATGTAAATGTTGAGTGGCATCACTGCAGGTAGATTGTATGTTTTAAAATGTAATACAATAAAATGAAATAAACTTTTGACCAAAAGTTTTCGATACCTGGTTTTCCTACCCATTGTTGCCTTAGTTAGAATTCACTGCTAGATCAAAAGTTTAAACATCTTTCCTACCTACCCTACCAACTACCAATGTCATTCTTCAGTGAGCTGCTCCATGCAAAGAGAGCTGTGCGCTCTTGCTGCCTGCAGAGATTACTCTGCTGAAACTAGGCTATGTGAATATACACTATATATACAAATGTATGTGGACATCCCTTCAAATTAGTGGATTCGGCTATTTCAGCTACACTTGTTGCTGACGGGTATATAAAATTTAGCACACAGCCATGCAGTCTCCATAGACAAACATTGGCAGTAGAATGGCCTTACTGAAGGGCTCAACTTTCAACGTGGCACCGTCATAGGATGCCATCTTTCCAACAAGTCAGTTTGCAGAATTTGGTGGAGGAGGAATAATGGTCTGGGGCTGTTTTTCATGGGTCGGGCTAGGCCCCTTAGTTCCAGTGAAGGGAAATCTTAACGCTACAGCATACAATGACATTCTAGATTATTCTGTGCAACTGTTTGGGGAAGGCCCTTTCCTGTCTCAGCATGACAATTCCCCCATGCACAAAGAGATTGGTGTGGAAGAACTTGACTGGCCTGCACAGAGCCCTGACCTCAACCCCATCGAATACCTTTGCGATGATTTGAAACGTAGACTGCGAGCCATGCCTAATCGCCAAACATCAGTGCCCGATCTCACTAATGCTCTTGTGCCTTAATGGAAGCAAGTCCCCACAGCGATGTTCCAACATCTAGTGGAAAACCTTCCCAGAAGAGTGTAGGCTATTATAGCAGCAAAGGGAGGACCAACTCCATATTATTGCCCACGATTTTGGAATGAGATGTTCGAGGAGCAGGTGTCCTAATACCTTTGGTCTTGTAGTGTATTTCATGTGCTTTGCGATTGTGTAGGCTACTTTGTGCATGTATTCTCTATTGTACTACATAATGAATAAGTCGAATACCTGCACTAGACTACTTTGATACGCATCAGTAGGGATTAAGAAGTGTGTATAAACAATGCCCATTAAAAAAAGTGGGTATACCTGCGTATAGCCTCCACTACGACACTGGCCCTTTGTGTTTTACAAAAAGTGCACTCTCCTACATGACTGCGCTGGTGTTACCGTTGCTGTCCTTTCAGCAACACAAACCTGTCACACACTGAAGGCCTAGGTCCAATAGATTGCCACTGAGCAAACATGTCTATACTAGATATAAAGACAGCAGGTATTAATGTTTCATGAAAGGAGTGTATGTATTTGGCCTGGCAAAGCGGTTTTATGTGCTTACTGAATAGATAATTATGAGTTTTTTACTCCGCTGGTCTCAGGAAGAAATTAGGAGTTCTCACTGTCCGAGAGCCCAAGTACAAATATATCCGAGATCGAGACAAGTTCGAGACACTCAAAATGTGGTCTGGAGATCGGACTCGAGACCGAGACCAGTCTTAATTGCTACAACACTGCGAATCAGACCAAGGTGCTATCTCTCTCTCTCTCTGAATTTGTCCCAACAGTTTACAGATTATGCAAGACACTTTATACTTAACGCAATTTCTCTCTTTACAAATCTTTCCTTAAAGTCAACAACAGCCTCTTTCCCGAAGGAGCTGGGAGGATGCCTGTGTGATTGTGAGTTTTGCGTTTGGTGCTATGCGGAGGACCATGGTTAGGATGTGAGCTGCAGGACAGGGTTAGCAGGACCGGACATCTCAAAGCGCTGTGTTTGGTTGGCTTTGTCACGATGGTGGTGAACACAGATGCAGGCAGCAGCCCCTCAGGGAGCCAACCACAGCGCGAGCGTTGAGGCTCCGCAGGTCGTTGTAGGTCTGCCCCGTGCCCACAAACACAATGGGCTAGCCTGTGATGTTGGTCATTGAGATGGCAGTGCCAACTTGAGGGGAGGAGTGATGTCAGCTTTGCAACCAAAAACCACGCAGACTTTTGTTCTGACACATTCCGATAAGGACGTCATAAACAGCATTTAAAAAGTTTTGACTTCCCGTCAATAAACCATTGTCATAACTTTCTAATTGTATTTACGTCGACTTCTGTGAATGACATACAAACCTTGTCAAACTTGGTGAGAACAATCGCATCGATGAGACAATGCTTATCAGACATGGAGTGATCAACCTGCGCCTGGTTAAATTTCACCTGAAAGTAGAGTATCAGTATCACACTTGTTATACAGTGTGGAGTGCAACATGAGACAGCTATGCAAATACATTTTAAAATATGTTTGGTGTGAGTATGAGACAGCCACTTTAAATCAACAAACAGTTACAATATTACCAAAAAAAGGCAGCAGTTAGCCTAGCGGTTAAGGGGAGTTGGCCAGTAACCGAAAATTTGCTGGTTTGAATCCCCAAACCGACTAGGTGAAAAATCTGTGGATGTGCCCTTGAGCAAGGCACTGAACCCAAATTGCTCTGGATAAGAGAATCTGCTAAATTACTTAAATGTAAAATGTGCTCTCTGCACGACAATATTGAAAATACACCATTTATAATCCGATAGCATTGCCCATTTACGTTTTCTGGGGTTGTAGTAAATACAGTTAAAGCTCAGGGATTTTACAATATTTTCGGGATTGAGAAACTCTTTCAGTGTAAACTTAAACGCCAAAGAAACAGATAAAGTATGTAGAAAAAATAATGGATCTATATATTGTTTATAATATAATCTTTGAGAATAACCTAAATAAAAGCTAGACAGTCAGGGAGAATTGAAAATTCCACAAACAATCCATTTAGCATTATACATTTGTATTATTGTTTTAGCAAATAACACAGTATTAGCCATTGCAAAATGCATAGAATTACAGGAAACTAGCTTTAAAACTGAAAAGTTATCTTAGCTCCATGGCAGAACATGTAGAATTGCAGGAAATTGGCTTATAAATTCTAAAATGTCTCTACACCGCCAAGATGGGTAGCCCTTTTTGATTCAGAAAAAACCCTGAAGCTAAACTCAAGAGTATCTGAAACACATGTGGAATTCTTTGACAGTTGGTCAGTTTTTTACCTTCTAGGGATCAGAGTTTCAGAGGCAGATTGAACAGTAGGATGTTATATGATGTTGTATAAGGACTCTCACCAGCTGGTTCACAGCCTCGTTGCCCACTAGAGCCTCCCCCCACGAACAGCACCAGGTCAGGCATGTTGACAGCTATCAGCTTGGCCAGGGCCGTCATTAGGGTGGTGTTGTCCTGCATCCGCCCAGCAGTGTCCACCAGCACCACATCAAAGGCCTGGTTACGGGCTGGACAGAGAGACAAGGGAGGATTTCTTCACTTGGTTGAATGGACGTGTGACTTGGTCCGTATACTCAGTTTAGATGTGAGACATTTAGAAGCATTCGTGAACCCCTCCTACATATCACCATACATTTATTTGAGGACAGACTTCAGAGCTATGGCATACTATGGGGCTAAGATTATTCAGTCTATCAATGGCAAGCTGGCGCATGGTGTTGTTACCATTGGCATCCTTCCCATAGCCCTTCTCATAGAGCTGCACTACGGGCCGTCCCCCGGGGTCCTGAGGGGGGTGCAGGGAGTTTAGGCGGTGCTGGTGGGAACGCAGCTGCTCCCCGGCCCCCGCACGGTGAAACCGTTCTCGATCAGCCAGAAGGAGGGTTTCAGCAAATAAAAAGAGAATTTCCCTGCTGGCTTTTCTGTGGTCTGAATGGGGGCTTCCTAGTGATCTCTCTCTCTCTCATGGTCAACCTCTCTTATGTACCATCTTTCATACATTGACTCAATTGCAGTCAGATTGGGTAAGTCCACAGCTTTCAACAGCTCTCAACTTAATGAACACGGGAGCCATTTATGTATTTATAGAAAGAAGCTTTTATCCCTGCCAGTTCCCACTTCGACCATCAGAAATAGCCACACCATATACAAAATCATTTTGATTAATTGCATCACTGTCTGAATAGGAAGATAAAGAAATAGACTGTGTTTCTGAGTATTGTATTGATATGCCCATGAACAAATGCAAACAGAGAGCTTTGGAGTGTTTTTCTGCTTTACACCGTAAATCTAGGCGGTAAGGCACTGCGTTGTATCATCCTGGTGTAGTGATTGTGATTAATGCAGACTAGTGTCCATTTTGAACAGCAGCATTCTACAGCACCATACTACCTCTCAATATGTGTATGCAAATAATCTTCCTTTGCCTCAATCCAAGTCACCCTCTCCTCCATTATGCAGTGACTTTTATAGGTCGTTCTGCAGTCCTTGTATCTCTGGCTAATCATATGTTTACGCTGATGCTGACCCAATGCTCTTACTACTTTTTGTGTGTATGTATTGGCACACACACACACACACACACACACACACACACACACACACACACACACACACACACACACACACACACACACACACACACACACACACACACACACACACACACTACATTTTAATGTTTTTAAATATTTGTAAATTGTCAAGTCTTTTATCTGTAATGTCTTTTTCATCATATGTTTGACCCCTGTAAGACTAGGTGTCGCCATTGACGGCGGCTAATGGGGATCCTAATAAAACATTTAAAAAATCATGGCGCTAGCTCTCTTATTAAGGGAATAATTATAGTCAGCGAGCTCAGCTTTAACCAACTGCAGCCAGTCAAGGTAAATTGCCAGCGAGCTGCCCCTGCAAGTGTGGAAATTGAACCGGACTCTGTTTTGATTGAACATGCCCATCCTAATTACGCTCTCTCAGGCATCTGAGCTCTCATTACTTTCTCCTTGCCTCAGAATGTGTTTCTTCGTCAGTGAAAGAGATACATGCATGGTGCCTGGATGAAACCCTGGAATTTAATGGTTTATATGTTTTTCCAACTCAAACCAAGTCTTTTGGGCTTTAGTATTTTACACTTCCAGTCACTTTCATTCCAATTGTCTTGTTTTGTTGTTACATTGCCATAATGAGTGCAGCTAGCTACTGAAAATATTTAGACAGGTAATCTCCATGCAGTGTAACTGTCAGTTGGCAGAGTGTTAACATAATCCTGATTTAATTATTTCACTATAGGAACGTGAGAAAAAAACGATCAAATCCATGATTTTTGGTTAAACCACAAGGGGTACCATATGCATTGCTGGCAGGTTATTCAGTTACCCACTACAGATTTCATTAAAATATGATTGATGGCTGTGGATTACACTGACCTATATCAGTTCTCCATTGTTTGTACACACTAGCTGACTATAACAGCCATTTTGAGTCTGTTGAAAAGCTTCATATGTCCTGAATGTTGTTTTGTAGTTGTTTCCAAGGCTCATGTAAAGCACATGCTGTAATCCCAGTCACAGCATGCAGGGAGATGGCCTGTTGTCTCTGATTTGACTAAAAGCACACACTTCATGGAATACAGCACCATCTCACACAGCAGAGTGAATGCACATTAGGATTCTCATCCATAGCACCGAGCTCAGGGGGAAAGGAACTTGATTTGTTATCTGAGAAAACTGAGACAGCGGGGAATTGTTATCAATCCCTCTATAGATGTAGGATCTTAATTTGATCACCCTGTTGCAGGAGAACTAACCCCTACAAAAATGCTCATGAATTATAATCCACATAATAATTCACATTTCACATTTCCCTGCCGTAACAAACTGGCTCAAATTAAGATTCTACATCTGTACATTCCTATAGGGTGGTGAGCACAAAGCATTCAATACATGGAGTTAACTCTGCATTATCGCAAAGCTGACCATCATTGCCTAACGCATAATTCCCATTAATGCACACAAATGGGTGAAAGGACAGCATCACCAGTTTCATTATGCATCGTGTGTAGACGGGAGTGTCTTCAATATAGATTATAGGCTTAATGGAATGGAACAGGTAAATGGAGAACTCATCTCCTATCTACTGGACAGGGAACCAAACTGTGGAACTTGAACTTTTACACATGTACCACTATAAGAGCTGAATAAAACACACTAACACTATTTATATTGAATTGATCCTCAAATTATTGGTGTAGGTAAGAGGCAATAGTGCCAAAGGCCGAACTGAATAAAATCTACTTTGACAGCTGCTGCACACATTGTTGTTACAATATATCCACCAATAGTACATTTTACAATATTTTAGGTTAACAATTGTAGTTTCAACAAAAAAACACGTGAATAAGCCCAGATGCTACCTGTCCAGTGAAAAGTCAAACCTAAGCCCAAATGCTACCTGTCCGGTGAGAAGTCAAACCTAAGCCCAAATGCTACCTGTCCGGTGAGAAGTCCCGACTGACGGATGCCTCACAGAGACCCAACAGAATGAAAAATTAGCATTGTGTTGCTCCTTAAGTGTTCATTAAACACTCCCTAGACTAGAGGCATACAGTAGTAATCATTAGTGAGATGACAGTAATATACCTTGATTAAGAAAGATGATTGTGATGCAGATTAGTGCGGTTCATTAGCAACCTGGGGATATGTCTTTCAGCTCTCATGATAAATAGCTACAGTACAGTAGGAGTGTACACATACAGAGAGGATTACTGTGGGGTTGACTCTTCGTTGGAAGCTTGTTGACCCTGGCAGCGATTGATTTTGAAAGGACTTTTAGGGCACTTTGATTTGTGTATGTGATACCCTGGTGTGGTAGCCGCAAATTCTAAAAAGAAAATATGCATTTCTTTCAAAACAAATCCAACTACATATTTATGTTCAGGAGTGTATTTTACATTACACAAATAATGTCACCTTGGATGCTGTTCCACATGACAACAAGTAGCCTACATAAACCAACAAATATCAACCATGTCAACCTTATCAAAGCTTGTCAGATGAAGTTAGTGAACATAAATATATCTAATTAATGCCTTATTAATTAAACACAAGGATTTGAATGCTTTGAAACGAGAAATGTACTTGTATCAGGAAGCAACATTCCAAAAATTGTCTCAAAATCAAAAATGTAAAAATGTAGTTACTGGAAGCAATGCACTTTCTCCTAGGTTTAGAGAGCCACAATCTCCAACATACTGTAGCTAACAGCTGCTAATTTAAAATTCCTACCGTATAGCGCCACTGTAAGCTCTATAGATCTACAGCCTATATTATTAATAGATAGCTGAACCACCAAGGAAACAGCGGTGTGTCCCATTATGGCAGCAGTATCTACTGTATATACTGTGCCAGCTGAGGACACTGACAGAGCCTTATCTCAAATAGCTTATTGATTGAAGTAAGGTGCCATGGATTTGATCTATGAAGCATTTCAAGCTGCAGTGCCAGAACACTCCAAAAAGCAAGTTCTTCAGGCTCTAGTTTTGTCTAATCTTGATTATTGTCCAGTTGTGTGGTCCAGTGCTGCAAGGAAACACCTAATTAAGCTGCAGCTGGCCCAGAACAGAACAAAGTCTTGCTCTTCATTGTAATCAGTGGGCTGATATAAATATTATGTATGCCAGTCTCTCTTGGCTTAGAGTTGAGGAGAGACTGACTGCATCACTTCTTCTTCTAATAAGAAAAATGAATGTGTTGAAAATCCCAAATTGTTTGCATAGTCAACATATACACAGCTCTGATACACACACTTACACCACCAGACATGACACCAAGGGTCTTTTCACAGTCCCCAAATATAGACAAATTCAAGAAAGCGTACAGTATTATATAGAGCCGTTATTGCATGGAACTCTGTTCCATCTCATATTGCTCAAATAAACAGCAAACCTGGTTTTAGAAAACCGATAAAGCAACACCTCACGACACCACGTCTCTCCCATATTTGACGTAGATAGTTTGTGTATGTATTGATATGTAGGCTACATGTGCCTTTTTTAAAATGATGTAGTTTTGTCCTTGAGCTGTCCTTGTCTGTTAATGTTCTATATTATGTCATGTTTCATGTTTTGTGTGGACCCCAGGAAGAGTAGCTGCTGATAAAATATCTAATACCTAATAAAATACCAAAAACAATACCAAAAAAACCAACATCCGTTGTAGAGGGGGAATCTGTAATGGCTATGTAAGGTTGAATAACTCAATTCAGGGGCGAGCTGGCCATCTGGATGCCAGATGGCCAGTCCGGGGCTGGTCCATTTTTAGCCTAGTGGGCCTGTATAATTTTATATTTTATTGACGCAAAATGATAATTATCTGGACAATAAAGGGGCCTCAAGGATGTCCGGTTTGTCAGAAATGCCAGAACTGATTTTTGGTCCCAGTCTGCCCCTGACTTAATTTGAATAAACACAAACATACCTGCCTCCCATAGGTTACATGGTGTAGCCAGGTAATTTCATTAGTATGGGTCAGAAACTCCCTGGGTGATTAAACAAATATCTTTGAGGTAAAGGTCTGATTTATATTACTTTCTAGTTTGTTACAAAGTGGCAGTTTCATGGACTGAGTAGTCAGCCTGGACTCCCATTGATTTCAATAAAACAAAGCAGTCAAGTGAAAAGTTAACTCAGTCGGCTCGATAAACATGCTGCTGTGGTAGGAATTTAACGTCAAGAAAAAGAAAAGGAAAAAAACTGCTTTGTCAGTTCAGTGCTTTTTTCTAGTGTTGTAATCACCAGGTAGGGATCAAGATATTAATCACTAATAGTTATTTTTTATTTGTGTATGTCCCATGGGGCGGCAGGTAGCCTAGCGGTCAAGAGTGTTAGGCCAGTAACCTAAAGGCCGACTAGGTGAAAAATCTGTTCATGTGCCCTTGAGCAAGGCACTTAGCCCTAGTTGCTTCTGTAAGTTGCTCTGGATAAGAGCGTGTGCAAAATTACTTAAATGTAAATGTAGGTAACCACATGCTTAGATTACTTTCTAATTAAAATGTGACCGTACGGTACTCAAGTTCTATCAAACCAATATCTTCCTATGTACATCTAGATATAAACACGCCGTTTGTACAGCAGCTATATTCACGATAAAATCTAAGGTCATAAAGTATACGGAAACAATCAGTGAGCATTTGGGATTAAATCTTCCATACAATTCACAGGAAGTGACACGGTAATTCAGGAGATTGATGGTTTTAGTAAATGAAGGAGCCATTACTGAATAACGGATGCCATTTGGCACGGGACGGACAAACATCTTTAAGTTGAAAGATAATGCTGAGAGGTACTGCCAGCTTTTACTGACATGGTCCTGAGGAAGAGAATGCCAAAAGCTATATATGTTTCACTGCAGGTACTCTGCGGTTGAGGCACTTAAATTGACAGCTAATCTTTTACACAGTGTTATCTAATAAAGAGACTGTCATAACCACCGGGGATGTGGTCATCATTAGTTTCATTGTCAATGATGATAAATTAGCTCAGACAATTAATGCCGAAATTCAAATGTGTGATACCCTAGGGAATAATAACTTTCTCCTATTCATGGATCACCTTATCAGCTCTGAAATACTTCACAGCCAACCACACTCTTACATGTGACATCAATCACTTATTTTAAGTATGTGTTTGTGGTGCACAGTGGGCGGAATGTGAATTTACTCCAAGTTAACGATCTGCTTCCCAGGAAGCATGTATAATATAAATAAATATATTTGAAATTTAATTCACATTTTGAAAGATAATGGTTTCTTTTAAGTTGTAGTATAGCCCAATTTATGAGTGATTTCCAACACCAATTAATGTAATGTCTTACCAACACTGTGTGTTTTAAAGTATTGCAGGATGACAGTTCCTGAATTAGGCCTCAGTGTAAATCCATGGGCATCTTATATAGGACTACAACTTAACTATGCAGTCAAACTAAATTAAGTTAAATCATAAGAATACATTATTGTTGTTTTTTTAGACAGCCATTCCAGTCAGGATCCCAGATGGCAAGTCTATCTCATCTGGCTCATGTTATATCATGATTATGACAATGGATTCCGTTATTAACAAGACTCAGAGCATCTGCATACTTCTGCTGAAGGCAAGATCATATATCAATTTGTAAAATGACAAACAATAGAGCTACAGTGCATATAATATGATAGAAACACACAAAAGAAACAGACATGTAGATCCCCAGATGGGCTATGTTAATGTAGATTCCTGAATAGCAGCATAGCTACTCTATATAATGACAACATTCTCGTCTCCGCACTAACAATAGGAGTCGTTGGCGGAAAGGCAGGCGGGAGGAGGTGAGATCAGGTGGGAACACTCTAACCTATTAGAGGGCAGATATGGTGTGAACAACAGACACAACTCCAATATAAACTTTGGGGCTCCCAAGTGGCACAGAGGTATAAGGCACTGGATCTCAGTGCTATAGGCGTCACTAGAGACACCCTGGTTCCAGCTGTGATTGGGAGTCCCATAGGGTGGCACACAATTGGCCCAGTGTTGTCCGGGTTTGGCCATCGTAGGCCGGCATTGTAAATAAGGAATTTGTTCTTAACTGACTTGCCTAGTTAAATAAAGGTTACATAAATAAAAAAAAGTTATTTATTGTTTTCTTGCTGAGATGCCACACGAGTCCACTTATATCAGTACATTTGTAACAACCTAAACATTACGAAACATCTATTCTATCAAATAAGCAAATGAATAAACACTTTTTTTGTTGACCAAATCCGACACTTTCTCATAGAGGTATCATTCTCCTGGCATCCCCGCCAAACCCAGATTCTTCCGTCGGACTGCCAGATGTTCATTCGTGATTCATCACTCCAGAGAACGCGTTTCCACTGCTCCAGAGTCCAATGGCAGCAAGCTTTACACCACTCCAGCCAACGCTTGGTATTGTGCATGGTGATCTTAGGCACTTATACCATACGCACATTTAGCTATTTAAGTATCTTTCTCTGCCATCGACCTATATAGTATAGTTAACCATGCAAATTATTTTTTTTATATCAACTTGCAATATTTGTATACTTTTTTCACCTAACACTCTGTATCAATGTATAGTGTATATATTCAGCCATTCACTCATACTATGCAATGCCTTTTTATAGCTTTTTGCACTCCAGACTTCTTGTATTTTTATACTGTATCATATATCGTGTATCTGTCTTTTGTGTATTTTATCCATCCATCCATCCATCCATCCATCCATCCACCCACCCACCCACCCACCCACCCACCCACCCACCCATCTACCCACCCACCCATCTACCCACCCATCTACCCATCTATCTATCTATCTATCTATCTATCTATCTATCTATCTATCTATCTATCTATCTATCTATCTATCTATCTATCTATCTATCTATCTATCTATCTATCTATCTATCTATCTATCTATCTATCTATCTATCTATCTGAAAGGTGGCATCCCATGGCGGTACCTCATTAAAAGTCACTGAGCTCCTTGTCTATGGAGATTGCATGGCAGTGTGCTCGATTTTATACCTGTCAGCAACGAGTGTGGCTGAAATAACCTAATCCAGCAATTTGAAGGGGTGTCCACATACTTTCGTATATATAATGTATATAAAATCCTATACAAAAATATTTTTTCTCTCATTAAAGGGTACATGCTTATTCAAGCTACAGCTAAAAGGACACTTTTACCATTACAGTTTTTCTCAGTTGCTTGGTACATTTCTCGAATCATTCTTAACATTTGCAAACCAGTAAGTCGATTTCTCAATACAATTATTACAAACAGCACAACACAATGGATGACCTGCAAAAGCCTGTAACCTGCTCAAAATCTCTAGTCCTTTCCTCAAAAGTAAATCTTTATGTCAATGAACATGTCAGTCAGCCATCAGAATGTCAAGTCCTTGTGTCATTGTTCACAAAAGAAGATGCTAAGTTTTGTCAAAAACCTTAGTCGTGTTGTCAATATAAAACTGTACTCTTTAGGTATTTTTTGATGTACACTATGGCAAAAAAAATTCTGTATGGAATTTATACATTTCACCAGTACAAAGTTACACATTCCTTTATGTGAGATTAGGATTGCAAGAGATTGGACAGGATTTACATGTATGCTTTTATTTTTGGTTTTCAAAAAATTAGTGCCATTGCGATTCAGAAAGAAAAACACAAAACTTTTTTTATAGCACAAATAAAAAAATACTATGTCAACATAGATTTGGTTACCACAGGAAACACTTCTTTCTGTACAATCACAATGGTATGGGGTCCTGACGTTCCAGTCTGTTGGGCCAAAGATTCTCATCTACATCACAGCGGATATCTTCTCTTGCGAGGAAAGAATGTTTTAGAGTGTCTTATGCAGCCTCTGCAGGCGTCGACTGTGATGTCCTCACATGCTGCATCCATGGCATCCACCAGGGTCATTTGGTTATGTGGCTGGCGATCGTAGACCTTCCACCTCCACGCTGAGAAGAATTCCTCAATTGGGTTAAGGAATGGGGAATAGGGCTTGAGGAATTCCATAATCATCCTGTGGTAGGTCACAAACCATTGCCTGATGGTGTTTGAGTGATGGAAACTCACATTATCCCAAAGTACCACATACTTTGGTAACTAATCACGAACCTGACCTCTCTCATCAGCTGGTATGAGATCCCTGTATAGGGTGTCTAAGAAGGTGAGGAGACGCTGTGTGTTGTATGGCCCTATAAGGGGGATACTCGTTACCACACCATTCTCTGACAAAGCAGCACACATAGTGATGTTCCCTCCCCGTTGGCCTGGCACATCCACAGTAGCTCTGTGTCCAATGACATTTCGACCACACCTTCTGATTTTGGTCAGGTTGAAGCCAGCTTCATCCAGGTATATGAAGTTGTGAGGTGGTTCAGTTGATTCCAGTTCCATTATACGCTATATCCCAGAAAATACAAAATTATTTTTATGAGTTATATGTATTTCATTTTGGATAACATAAAGTTACGTCAAATATACACATATTACATGTTCTTTTCTACAGCCAAAGCAAATGTATACAGCTCACACTTACTGTAATTACTGTATGCACATATTTTACCTGTACATACTGGTATCGTAGCTCCTTTACAAAGGCATTGTTGTCTTCTATAACGGCACTCTGAATCTCCCTTAGTCTAATGGCATTATTTTCTCTGACCATGGTGCAAATAGCCTCCTGCTGTTGAGGTGTGAAAAGGGGCCCTCTCCCACCCCTGTGAGGTAGTCTTGCAGTCCTATGTGGGGAAATAAAGTGATGCCAAACACAAGATTGAGGAAGATTTCAGTGAAAAAAAAGTATGTAGTATTACAGTGATTACAAACCTGTTCTCTCTGCGAAACGTTTGAATGATTGAGGACACGATTGTTCTCCCTACATTCGGCTGCACCCTTCGACCAGCCTCAGCCATCGTAAGGCCATGATTGACAACATGGTCCACAATAGTGGCCCTTATTTCATCTGAAATACGCCTGTCTCCTCGGCCTCTTCTACCTCTTCCTCTGTTTTGCCTCCCTACCCTTCCTCCACGCATCCTTAGTCCTCTTCTTCCCGGACCTGATTGTGGCCATACTACTAGAGACCTGGCCTCAGTCATGCCCTTACAGGTTTATACTGGATTAAGCATACATTTTCATAAACTGTGAATTTGTTAGTTATGCTCCACCTTTCCATCCATTATTGCCATTTACGATACATACTATATTCAACGTCTTAATTATGTCTTCTCTATTGTACGTACAGCTAAGAGAGATGCATTCTCCAATCCTCACAATAATTATGTTTACTATTGGAAGACTGATGAAACTACCAAAGTTGTAACAAGCTTGTAATTGAAGTTGAAGGGGAGTGAAGTGTACGTGCTAAAGGCAGGTTCCCTTCACTGGTGTTAAGACATATGACATTTGGCAGACCTGAACAGAAGTCCATTGTGAAGATGTATTATCTCCCATATAATTTTCTAAATAATGGGAAACTTTCCTTTTAGCAAAGTTCTTGAGTAGATAATAAAAACAATGTTTTAACAAGGAGTCGGGTGGAGCGACGTTGAAGCATGTGAAGACCATGTATGAAAAATGAGTCAAGAGGTACTACATCCACGTGTGTTCTGTTTTATGGAGAGTCCACTTCGATAGAGAGAGCCTCTCAGAAATATGCGGGGAGGTTGTAAAGGCTCTTAACTCTGCTCAGACCATTGTTGTGTCTTAATGAATGAAGGGGATCTCGGTGAAGCAGAAAAACTCTTTAAACAGTGCAGCATGATTCTGAATATTTCATCAAGGTCTCTCTGTGCAATGCCATGCTGTCCTAATGACAAACTAGGTTTTCTCATAAAATGGTGACATGGAGTTTCCGAGCTCTCCACCCTTTCAGAAGACCCAGGGAATAATGAAAGAACATTTTTATAGATGTAGGATGCTTTGAGAATGAGCATAAATGCTTAAAAACAAAGTCTCTCCCTAAATTGAATATTATGTTTGCTGTAGAGAAGAATTACCATAGTGCACTGCTTTGTACCTCATTCACAACTGATAGAGCTTGTCAAAATATAACTTCTAACTTTGAAATTATGTCAAATGTGGTTCATTGGGTCACAATAAGTTGAAAACGTGTGAAAGTGCAGTATGATTCAAACATACAGTACTATGCAAAAGTTTTAATAATGATATACTGGGCAAAATAGCCACCATCTGTTAAGATTCCAAGCCGAGGGCATATTCAATGGGTGGCGTGAGGGATGGAAGGCTCTTCTTTGTGCCCTGCCACTCTGCCACTCTGCCTGTCGTACATGACTTCGTCTGCCCCCTGGGCCCCATCATTCCCTTCCTCTTGGCTGTTAATTCTTTGCTTCTCCAAACATCTCCCAGCCCCTCTATATGCCCTTCTGTTCCTCTTTCCTCACCAGAGGCCACTACTTCAGTAATGAAATGTATGCCTCAGCCTCGCCCCAGAGCGCTCGCCTTCATCTACAACCCCGGAGTCAGGGTTCCGCTCTCCTCCACCAATCATGTGAGGCCGGCTGGGTGCCGTGTCTGAATGCCATGACCTTACTCCTGCGCACCGTGGTAATGAAGTGGAAAAGTCCAGTAGTCTGGTGACCATGAACAGCATTTCCATTTTGTGTTGCAGAGATTAAGATCATTGATGACGCCTACAAGAATGAAAAAAACAAAAGTCACCCCTCACCTAAATTAGCATATAAATGAAAATTATATTGAATCTCCCCACAACTACAGACTTCAATGGAAGTCTGACAGCCCTTGCCACCCAGCATGTCCAGAAATGAACAATGGTCTGTTGTGACAGAATATGAGAAATGATCTATATTTAGACTCTCAGAATTTCATGCTTGAGAAATATTTGGCTTAATGATCTCCAGAAAGCAACAAACAAACAATCTATCCACTGTAAGCAGGGGTAGTAGTAGCTTGAAGGAAAACCCCAAAAATTAGCCCGTTGGGCAGCAGGTAGCCTAGTGGTTAGAGCATTAGGTGTGTCCTTGAGCAAGGCACTTAACCCTAATTTTCTCTGGGGGCTGACCCTGTAGGTAGGCCGTCATTGTAAATAATAATTTGTTCTTAACTAACTTGCCTAGTTAAATAAAGGTAAAGTAAAAAATATATATATAACTGAGCAAAACCTTTCAGTGATCTGAAGCCCTTGGAAAAAAATTGTGTGCATCAAAAAATAGCAAAACAAATGATTATTCTTGTGTTTCAGTGGAATTGCTATACCCTGATCCCTCACCTCGTGTCAGCCCTTAGAAAGCATTTGAAGTTACTTCATCCACCACATGTGGGCACGGATCAGTGGGAAATGTATTGGTGCTTGAAATAAAGTGTTGTGGAAGTCAGCATGGACCATCTCTTTGACGTGCAGATATTTCCGCTGCTCCAGCGTTTATAGCAGAGGGACCGTAGCTAGCTGTACAGGGTACAGGGCCACGCAGCTCAGCATTGCCACCGGAAGCTATGCCTCAAAAACACTGTCTCCATGGTAACAACACCCAGTTCCACGACAGGCATGAAGGGCATATTAAGAGATTGAGGTTTTGTATAAAGAAAGAACTCTCAACCTGAGTGTGTGTGTGTGTGTGTGTGTGTGTGTGTGTGTGTGTGTGTGTGTGTGTGTGTGTGTGTGTGTGTGTGTGTGTGTGTGTGTGTGTGTGTGTGTGTGTGTGTGTGTGTGTGTGTTTCGTGTGTGTGTGTGTGTGTACCTGTCTTACTATGCTTGTGAGTACCAAAAGTCCTCACAGGAATAGTAAACCAAGAAAAACATTATGTAGGTCCTCACTTGTAAAACAGCTATTTTAGGCTTAGGGGTTAGGTTTAGGGTTAGGGTTAGAATTAGGGTTAGGAGTTGGGGTTATGGTTAGGGTTAGGGTTATGGTTATGGTTATGGTTATGGTTAGGGTTATGGTTAGGGTTAGAGTTAGGGGTTAAGGTTAGGGTTAGGGCTAGGGGTTAGAAAAATAGGAAGCACTCACTACTCTGGATAAGAGCGTCTGCTAAATGATGTAAATGTAAGTGTGTGTCTGTGTCTGGGGAGTGTGTATAATAAAGGGCTAGTCATGACAAAGGCATTCTTGCTGTACCGACGCATGAATAGTGATTGATAGTAAAATGTAACCAATCTCTGTAAACCTTTCTTCATACCATTAACCTAATGATCCCTTTGGCTTGAAAGAACTGTGTTTAATGTGTTTATTTTTCAGAGCAAACATGTATGAGTACAGAGTCAGATTATAATTGCATCTTGGCAACTGCTGGATAATTATTCATTCTGATTATATGGTACGGAGTCATATTTTTCATTTGCATTTCAGAGCTCCTCTCATCAGACTTAGCTGATTACATTACATATCTGCCTAACAGAGAGGTCTGGTGCTGGCATTCATATTGTGGTCATAATATGGTTGGAAATATTCAAAGCACTTCCCTTATTTCCTGCCTGCCAAAGGAAGGTGTCAACAACTTGTCTCTGTGGATGGATTTAGGTGCAATGAGACATTTTGAATGTATCCCATAATTCAAGAGCATCATGACTCATGCATCTCTTTCTTGTAACTTTGAGGAAGAAATAGAGACGTTTTGACGTTCTTCACTTAGTTATTAGTTGAGGTTTAGATCTGAGACTTCTCTTTGTAATACTCTCACACTAAGCATATGATACAAATCTGAAAACGAAGGGATTTTAGATGTTTTGGATATGATGAGCACAGTGGAGGCTGCTGAGGGGAGGACGGCTCATAATAATGGCTGGAATAGAGTATAATGGATGAAATGGAGAGAATGGAATGGTATTGAACACATGAAAACAATGTGTTTGATACCATTCCATTTTCTTCATTCCAGCCATTAGTATGAGCCGTTCTCCCCTCAGCAGCATGTTCAAACAGGTGTGATAAGTTCCAATGAAAATGTGAAATAGAGATATCTTAGGTTTTAGGTTTTAGTGTGAGAAATTAAGTTAGGTATGTGAACCATGTATGAGACCACAGGCTGTTTATTTTCACATTAGTCATGTCATTCCATAGAGATGTCTCTCTCATCAGTAGAGCTTCAATCATGAAACCATACCACAAACGTCGTCTCCGGAGGTAACTGTGGGACAAAACACTCCATTCTCTCTCTCTCTGTCCTTCTCTCTCTCTCTTGCATGCATGACCGGCCGTGCACACGTGCACACACACACACACACACACACACACACACACACAGACACACACCCTATAACCAGCAGCTGAGAATTTGTGAATTTCACATTCTGACAAGACCATGAGAGAAACCAAGAAGAGGGTTGGATTTCTGAGAAATACTTCTCTCCTCAGAGGGTGAAAAATAAAAAAATATATTTATTGACTAATGCTGCCCTGGTTAAGACATACTGTACATCAAACACAAAATGTTAAAAGTGGGTCTTTTGGAGACAGACACCCATAGCTAAACTGTCAGTGTCAAACTTGACTAAAAGGAGGTTGATCTGGAGATGTAATTACTTCACACTGCTCAGAGACCTCTGGATACTGGAGACATGAAACACTGAGGGCTTCTTACTCCTCAGGCCTTTATGTAAATTAAGGGCTGCAACAAAGTACTCATTGTTTTAGCTAAATGAGGGTAGAAAAATCTACTATTATCATCCATTCACCTAATAGCTGAGATGTATCACTGAGACACTAGGCAGATAATCCTCTGTATCGTTCATATTGTCCCCGTGGCTAATTGTGTCAACCTGATGAACAGCCACAGCTGGGCTATGGCAGCCTGTATCAATATCACAAGCTCTAAATAATCAATCATACTTTACACTACTGAGATGGGGTTGGTTCATGGAGCTTTGCTGCAATAACACAACAGTGATAAATCAAATCAAAATCTAATTGTATTTGTCACATGCTTTGTAAACAACAGGTGTAAAATAACAGTGAAATGCTTACTTATGGGCCATTCCCAACAATGCAGATAGAAAAAAAATATAAATACACAATGAGTAACAATAACTTGGCTATATACACAGGGTACCAGTACCTAGTCGATGTGCAGAGGTATGACATAATTGAGGTAGTGTAAGGCTCCAGCTGTAATGACTCTCCCTGCCGCTAGGTGACCCCAGCTTCTGTAGAATGCATTGTTGCCACTTTTATTAGTATTTGATTTCTCCCACCTGTGGGGTTCATTAGCTTGTTTGTGGTGGCCTATTTAAGCATGCCTCTTTCTTTCAGTTGTGTTCAGTCTTGAGTCTACTATGCTTGTACTCTCCTTGCCAAGAAAGCTAAGTCTGTTGTATTTTTGGATTTGCCTTTTGCTCACCTTTTTGTTTCTTTGATTTATTCTCTGGAAGCTCGGCTTCCTTTTTGTTGTACTTTTAAACTTGGACTCTTGAGTAAAGACACCTTTTGTTCATTCATCTAAGTCTGCAATTTTTCCTTCTGCCCTTGGGTCCATCTGCCTTTTGTCATCCACAATAGCTCAGTGGTAAAGAATCAGTTCAGTTGACTTGAAGACCAGAGTTCAATCCCAGCATCAGGCACCATCACAGGTAGATAGGTACATGTAGCAGTGGAGGTTCCTCAGAGGAGGAGGGGGAGGACCATCCTCCTCAGTGAATTTCATAAACATTTAAATTGTAAAACATTTAAAGTTATCCTTTTTAGATAATACAATACTAAATATAGTCAACAAATAACTGATTAAAACACACTATTTTGCAAAGAAGGTCTACAGTAGCCTCAACAGCAGGGTAGCACCATGGTGTAGCCGGAGGATAGCTAGCTTTCGTCCTCCTCTGGGTACATTCACTTCAATACAAAACCTAGGTGGCTCATAGTTTCAATCCCCTTTCATAGACTTTCACAGTAATTATGACATCTTCCAGCCTGTCAGAGCTCTTGCAGCATGAACTGACATGTTGTCCACCCAATCCAACAATCAGATAATTAATCTACTACTGAAAGCATAAGCTACAGCTAGCTAGCACTGCAGTGTATAAAATGTGGTGAGTAGTTGACTCAAAGAGAGAGAGACAATAATTGAGCAGTTTTGTATTATTTGACCCTGCTGGTCATCTATGAACATTTGAACATCTTGGAGAAAGAACTGGCCTTAATGGCCATAAATTGTTTTAATCTCCACCCGGCACAGCCAGAAGAGGACTGGCCACCCCTCAGAGCCTGGTTCCTCTCTAGGTTTCTTCCTAGGTTTTGCCTTTCTAGGGAGTTTTTCCTAGCCACCGTGCTTCTACATCTGCATTGCTTGCTGTTTGGGGTTTTAGGCTGGGTTTCTGTATAGCACTTTGTGACATCGGCTGATGTAAAAAGCGCTTTATAAATAAATTTTGATTTTTTTTGATTGATTTGATTTTGTACAAATTCATTTCTTCCAAAATGGAGAATCAAGAGAAATAGAGAGTTCAATATTTTTTTCAGTTTCAGTAACACTTAGCTAGCAAATGCAGCTAACTAGTTTAGCCTACTGAAACACCCTGCTCAAATAGAGGGATGCTATGTTAGCTAGCTGGCTATGACTTTCCATCGCAACACTGGAAGTCTTCCAAGTCAAGGTAAGCTATTGGTATTACTAAGTTATTGCCACTGGGGCCCGCCGGTATAATTGGTTACTGACTGTACACTAACTTTACTGCATTATTGTAGTGGGTTTACTAACTTGTTAGTTCTATTAGCTATGCTGATACTTTAGCTAACATGGTGACAACGATGTAGACTGTAGAGGTTTGGCTTGGAAAGGTTTTTTTACTTGGTCACATACAGCTGAAGGGAAGAGTGAAGGGAAGAGAAGGAATACAACGTGGCTGTTATGAATGTGAACTCTGTTTACGCGTGATCAGGGGTGTATTCATTCTGCCGATTCTGATGAAAAATATTTATTTAACAGAAGCAAACAGAAAACGGGGATAAACATCGAATATTTCCAATAGAAACTCTCGTTTGCATCTCTTGGACAAGTGATTACAACCTACTGTATATCAGCTAGATGCAGGCAAGAGTGTGCAAGGCGATATTGAATGTCACTGCCTGTCACCTTAAATTTGTCTCTCGACCTGTGTGCACCTATGTTGTAATTTTTCATTCATAGGCTAGGTTTTAGCAACATCATGATGGGTACAGGGACAATGGAATAGGAATGAGAGTCATCCAATATGCTGTAATAGAAATAAGGCCATGCTCATGAAAAAATTATTGTCCACTCTCATCTTAAATGGCACTGACCGCCACTGACATATAGGTAGCGGTAAGTGACTAGACAACAGGATAGATAATAAACAGTAGCAACAGCATATGTGATGAGTCCAAAGAGCAAAAAGGGTCAATGCAGACAGTAGCTATTTGGTTAACTATTTTGTAGTCTTATGGCTTTGGGGTAGGATCCTGTTGGTTCCAGACTTGGTGCATTGGTACTGCTTGACGTGCGGTAGCAGAGAGAACAATCTGTGACTTGGGTGGCTGGAGACTTTGGGTTTATAGTCCCAGGTTCCTGAGCTTAGTGATGAGTGTTGAACGCTGAGCTGTAGTCAATTAACAGCATTCTCACATAGGTGTTTCTATTGTCCAGGTGGGAGAGGGCAGTGTGGAGTGCAATAGAGATTGTGTCATCTTTTTTGTCATCATATTTTGGGGCGGTATGCAAATTGGAATGGGTGCAGGGTGTCTAGGTTGATGGTGTTAATGTGAGCCATGACCAGACTTTCAAAGCATTTCATGGCTACAGATGTGAGTGCTACGGGCGATTCCTTTTTTAACAGGTTACATTGGAGTTCTTGGGCACATGGACTATGGTGGTCTGTTTGAAACATGTAGGTATTATATACTGGGTCAGGGAGAGGTTGAAAATGTCAGTGAAGACACCCGCCAGCTGGTCAGCGCACGCTCTGAGTATGCGTCCTGGAAATGTATCTGGCCCCACGGCCTTGTGAATGTTAACCTGTTTAAAGGTCCTACTCGCATCAGCTACGGATAGCAAGATCGCACAGTCGTCCGGAACTGCTGGTGTTCTCATGCATGGTTCAGTGTTGCTTGCTTCAAAGCAAGCATAGAAGGCATTAAGGTCGTCTAGTAGGCTCTCGTCACTGGGGAGCTCGCAGCTGGGTTTTCCTTTGTAATTTGTGATAATTTGCAAGCCCTGCCACAATCAACGAGCGTCAGAGCAGCCGTTGTAGGATTCGATCTTAGTTCTGTATTGACGCTTTGAGTGTTTGACGGCTTGTCGGAGGGCAAAGCGGGATTTCTTACAAGTGTCCGGATTAGTGTCACGCTCCTTGAAAGCAGCAGATACTGTTCAGTCATCTCAACAGTGGATGTGTGTGTGAGAGAAGATTGATGTGGACAACCAAGTCTGGAACGGTCCAGAGACGATCTAGCAAAGAATCTTGATGATAGTCACAAAAGGAAATGGAAGTCATAGGAGGGCAGGGGTATCACTTTGTTTCCCCCAGATGTTTACTTTAGTGAACACTTTGTGACCCCCAGACCAGTCCTCTGGTGAATAGATGACTGCAGTAATGCAGACAGAATATGGACAGAATGGACCAGAGCTGTCCTCCATCCATTACACATGAAAAGCGAGAGCCCCATGGTCCTACCAACCAATGTGCTCATGTTCTATTCCCTTTAGAACACCTCACATTGTGCATCTGCAATAGGCCACAGTTATGCTCTATTTCTGAAATACCCTACATCATACGCAGCCTGGGCATGAAATTCATGTAAAATACTAGAGCAGAATAAGCTCAAGCAAACCTTTGGTGGCCGAGATATGATAAGCAGGGGAATGGTATTAGCTGTGGTAAAGTGGTGGATTTATAATAGCTAGACCCAAGATGTATATTACTGTATCTGTTCAGTCTTGGCTTTGCAACTTATGACGGCAGTAAAATACGTTCTTGGAAATTCAAATAGTCTGGTATAACAACAACAACATTTTCCCTTTCGGGAGACACCCTGTATAGCACTCTAGGAAGATCTCAAGATCCATACAAAGTTACCAACAGATCAATAAGAACTAGGGTATACATTCAGACAGAGCAGGCTGTGAGAGCGAGAGAACTCCAGAGGGATTATGTGGGACATAGCATAGGGCCAGGCAGGGAGGCTATAATGCTTGGTTAGAGGATAGGTCAAACACCATAGGCTTGTATACAAAGGAAGAGGCTGTCATTGTGAACTGACCTAAATCTGTGGATTTTGTCATTATCAATCACACACCATTACCTCACAGCTTCAAGTCACGCTCAACCACCCAAGATAGCTTGCTAAAAGAATTGGCAACATCTGTCCGTCAGAGGCAGTGATCTATGTTGCCCTTCAGATGGCCCCTAATAGCCTCCAGGGTTTATGAGATTTAGACTGCTGTCATCAAATATCTCTGGTGTTATATAAAGAGTGTGAGCTATGCAGGGGCTGTATACAGTATAGTAAGCTTTTGTTTGCAGCAGTGGCGTTACAGTAAGTAATTTGAAACATATTATTTATAGGAAGTGGCATATCATTGTCTGTCAGGGTTTTGATGGATAATGTGGTTTAATTATGTTAATAAAGTTCACTCAAGCAGAGTGGAGTGCAGACTCGTCGACGGGGAACGTCTGGTATTAGCATGTAGTGGGGCAGTGCTGCAGACCAGACGCCTGCCTGGTGTCCAGGACGAGACAGCCATTTTCAATAGACACTGACCAGCTCTCTCCCTGACTGAAGCATAAAAATAAAAGTCATGCTGGAGAGCCTACTTTTTTTTCCTGACAAGATGTACTGTAATTGAAACATAATTTACCAGCTGCTATGTTTTGATTTATCATATTTCCTTTCATGAGTAATGAGTGAGTAATCTAAATGTCCTTATTTTCTGTCAACATTTCCTGTTTTTAAAATAAGAAACTATGCAAGTTCAGTCAAATGTAATTTGATTCAAAATGTCCTTTCAAAATTAAAGCCCACAACTTTTATCACTTGAGAGTCTATTTCATTTTAAAGTGAGTTATTACAGATGGTAAATGGAAACTGCCTGCTCTCTATAACAACTTTAATTGTGCTTTAGGGTTACTATACAAACTGTGTTCATGATTTATCAGAATATTTAACGTAATGACAAGAGGCTTCCCCTAGTCGTGTACACTGTATTAGAGCATGTTTTTTAAAATGGCTTTGGACTATCCTTTTACCAGTATGTACTGTAGCTATTAGGACAATGACACACCTAGTGGTGTGCATAGTGTGTGTGGATCAGAGTCTATATTTAATAAATACAAAATCATTTTGACCGCTATGAAAACTAGTCTCTAGTCCAGCTGAAAATGAAAAGCTCTTGACAATACATAACGACATGTTTTGGAAGAGGAAAGGGCAGGGTGAAACAGGATATTGTGAGACGCCTCAGAGTTGTCACTGGCCCAGCTTTGATTTAACATGCCCTTCCTGCTGTGTCTCAGAAGGTCTCATGTCACAAAGCTAAGAGCTCTTCTCCTATTCTCCTTCTCCTTCTCCTTTCTCTCTTCTTCATCTTCCCTTTGAGACATTGCCCTTCAGCCTGTGCCTGTCAGATCCATCTGGCTCAGCCGCACCCCACCCGGCTCTTGGGGTATTACACTCCTGCACTACACAGGCCCTGTCGGACACCGATGCTATCCCATCACCACCAAATACCACCAATAATAAAAATATATAGGAAGTAGATTATTCTGCTGTCAGTGACAGAACTTCAAAAGCAGGGATGGGCTTAAAACCAACAGTGTACAGTAGGTGAAAAAAAATGAAGACATAAATAGGCCATTTTAGTGTCATCGTTATTGCCCAATTACCTTTCCTTTTTTACCTTTCCATTATCTTGGCTGGAAAAAATGCCCTGCTGTTACGTAAATATCTTAATGCCTTACCTTTCAAGGAAAAATAGAGAGTAGACATATAACACACACAGAACAATGATCCAGAATTAAAGGGATGCCATCAATAACACACACACACAGAACAATAATCCAGAATTAAAGGGATGTCTTCAATAATACACACGCAGCACCATGATCCAGATTTAAAGTGATGTCGTCAATAATACACACGCAGCACCATGATCTAGAATTAATGGGATGTCGTCAGTCTTGGTGGTAATGACTAGCAAAATCCATTTCCATGATAGAACTATAAATGTCCTCCTTTCCACTCACACATCTCTTCTCTTTAACTCATCTCAGGCTCTGGGATTGGCCTCTCTCTGTAAATGGCTCTACATGACTTTCACTTCTGTCATGTATGTATCAGAGGAGGCTGGTGGGAGGAACTATAGGAGGATCTGCTTATTGTAATGGCTGGAATGGAATTAATGGAAAGGTATAAACACATCAAACATATGGAAACCACATGTTTGGCTCCATTCCATTTATTCCATTCCAGCCATTACAATGAGCCAATCCTCCTATAGCTCCTCCCACCAGCCTCCACTGGTATATGCCATATATCATGGACGTGAGTCTCCTTAGTGCCTCTGTATAGTCATGAAATATCAATGTACAGAATGTAGAAGTTTTTCACACTGATGCACTTCCAATCCAAGTTTAACAATCTCCCCAATAACTGTTCCTGCGAATCAATGACAGCTGGAAATAAATGTCAACATGTCTGCTGAATTGCTGGTTTGAACATATTTCTGCCATGTTGTGCAGATCTGAGCGTTTATAAGGGGATGTTTGTCCCCTCGTGTTTGGTATTACTTTGGCTTGCATGTTTAAAATCTGTACATAACCTATATATAGTATCGGTCTGTCGGTGTTGGGGTAGTCCTGTGTGGCTCAGTTGGTAGAGCATGGCTCCTTCAATGCCAGGGTTGTGGGTTTGATTCCCATGGGGGACCAGTATGAGAGACTATATGAAGTCAATCTGGATAAGATTGTCTACTGAAGTGTATAGACCTAGTTTTAATAGAGGGTGATGACCTTGGGCTGTGATCTCATCTGGAAACAATCAATGGTAATGTAAGACTCAGGACTGGGAAGGGATATGTCTAGGTTGATCGGAGCACACACACATTGAAGGTGGTACCAAGGAAATGGCCTCAGAAAGAAACTGAAATCTAATCTGTCCACCAAATGCACTTCACACCACAGTATTAAAAGCATTAGATGCAATTCAAACTCCATTACCCCACAACTTGTCCTTCCTCCACCCTCTTCACATGGGGAAATAAACATTAAGAAAGCATTGAAATGCTACTAGAACATTTAAAGCATGTGAATAGGCTTATTTTTCAGTCTAAGTTTACTACTATGTATAATGTTTGTCCTTCTGAATTAAAAAGGCTCTCGCCAGCAAATGTATTTATTTTTTTACCTTCAAAATGCCCAAAAGACTGAATCAAGCAAGTACTGCCATGTTCAGGCAAGGGAAGTGTTGTGTGAAAAATAAACCTGGGCTGAACTGTATGTTTGGTTTACACAAAGAGAATGTCACCTCCAGTGGAACACCCAGTTGAAAACATTGCAGACCTCTTTGCTAACCATACCCCCCAGATGTTCAGTCATATGTGCACTATCACCAGAGCATGGATAAAACCTCAGGATTTTACAGCATTACATTTGTTTTATCTCAGCTTTGCTGTGTTTTCTCTTGCAGTGGGAGATTACCGCTCACATAAGAAACCAACCATCTGTCTGCCGGCCTGGGGGATGTTTCTCTGTGTCTTTATGGAAAACACCAATACATTTTGTTCTGTGGGGAAAGCACATACATGTATCGAAGGACATAGTAATGATAGCTATTATAGGAATCCACATCACCAGCATCACTCGCCACTGCTGTACCATAGGTTAGTATTTTTTTTACAGGCATGTACTGTAAGTATTGCGTTTGGAATGCAAATGATATCAGCAAACTTCACTCATCTGCTCATCTAAGGACTCAGCCAGCACATTTGGTTACTTGGAAGTTGTGGGAATGTACATTTTTTGTTCTGGGAACGAAGCCATATGTGACTTGTTTCAGGAAACTAGGTGTATGTCGCTGGTCACTACTTCACAGGAGAGCCATTTGAACATAAACTTTCTTTTTTATTAAAAAGCAGAAATGCCTTCTGGAACATATGAACTTTCATGTGCCTGGTTGGTTAGCTACCTGCAGATTCATGCAGGGTGGTAACATCATGAGTTGGGATTATGGTTCATTGTTTACTTAGCTAGCTAGCTACATGTCTTAACAAAAGTAAACATTTCGGGTGCGTTCGTAAATTCAGTCTGAGTATGCCAGAGCGCAGAATAACTGATGAAGTTACGAACGCTCAACACCCATTGAATGTGTCCGATGTCATTAAACGTCAGCAAAAAGGCATCATTAAATTGTTGCCAGAGAGCACAGTTACAATCGCCGATGCTCTGGATAACATGAAAACAGCCTAACCAGCTCTGCTAGGGCGAGTAAAATGGTCAGTGGGGTGTTCTCTCATTTGTGTCTGGAAGTAGCTAGCAAGTTAGCCAGTTAGCTTGGGTGCTTGACTGCCGTTGAAAAACTTCAGAAAACAAGAGCTTGAAGTGAGTAAGTGGAGTAAAAAGCAGCCAGGTTGCCGTGTGTTGGGGAGACTTGATAACTGAAGGGTCACTGCTGAGACCCAAAAGAGAGGATGGGCAAGAGTGGCCAAGTCTGTCTCTGCATTCGGGGGGTATGGCAAAGGACAGTGAACGCTCCGAGAGAACGTTATGTGCCAGCTGGGTACATTGGAGCACAGAAATCACAGCTAAGTAACAAAGCCAGCTTTTTATCCAATGACGGGTAATGCAACTGTAAGATAATCACCTTACATTACGTTCGATGCAGCGCTGCAGCTTCGTATTATTAGGCAGACATGCTGACATTTTCAACATGCTTGTGAATCATTGGCTCATGTTTTGCACAGTATTTAGCCTCAGTGATTGAGATGCATATGTTCTGCATGTTGACTTCAATCCTCTCACAGATTCAGTGCAAGACTGGATGATCTCATAATAAACTGTAATCGTTAGATTTTTGCCCTTTAGAACGTTGTCGTCATTGAATATGCTGGTATCATTGACCTGTCTCATGTGACAAGATGGAAAATCCTAAAGGACTCAACAGTAGTATTTTTAGACGCATGAACCTAACAGTTACCTTCCTCATCCTGACACACAAGAGGACACACCACACTATGCTGTACGTGAAAGGTTGACCAACACACTTAATCTCCTCAATGTTAACCATAAATTCTGCTGTGTCTGTGAAAGTAAAAGTTACAATCTGCAATCTGCAACTTCTTTCTCAAAGTGGCAAAGCAAATGTGAGTAAGGTAATGTTGATTAAATATTCATTCATTCTGTTAGATCCACTGTCTGGCTTGCCACCAAATAAAACAATGCTTGTTAATACAGAAATGCCCTTGAAATGTCCTCCAATACAATACACTCAGGGCCATGACATTTCATTAATTTAGTGTACTTGTCGGTTTTCTTGGCATGCATTTTATAAATCATGTACTTGTCTCGTTAGAAACATTATTATTTCTGTTCTATCGCAGAGTTATTGTCAGAACTTTCATAAATCTCCTTGGCAACAGGACAAGGAAGTGTTAAAACTGGTGAATGCCAGAATGTCAACGTGACTCGTTGTCTTGTTTTGTTTCTTCCTTTTTGCTGCTTTGAAATTGTGCAAGTATAACATATTATTTGACTGGACATACACATTGATATTGTCACGGTGGACGTTGAGAGTGTAAAATGTTAACATTAATTGGCATTACTGGCCACGTTACTCGCCAAGACTTGTATTAATTGCCTTTCCACATTCACTTTACAGTTACTTTGTAATGTGTCAGTGCTAGTTCTTTGTCCCACATTTTGAGCAATGCATTGTATGATGGGAGTTTAAGGATTATACAAATCCAGTTTGAAGCACATTGTTTAATGTCCTATGGCAGTGTATTGGGTGGAGCACAGCATATGAATGGTTTTGAAGATTGTCCAAATGATTTGACTGCCGCCTGTGGCTTATACAGTCCATCAGGGCCCTTCCGTATAAACCATGGAAAGGAAGAGAGCCAGTATTATAATGTACACAACCTACCACTGTGATATGCATTGGTGAAATAATATAATACCAATTTTATTTATAAGACTAGGTGACAGTCCAGTCCTTTAAGCTCCAAAAAAGTGAAATCTTTGGTTTATAAAAATGGATCGACTGGGAATAGACCCATGTTGTTTTGCTTTTATGGTAAAAATCTTAATCTAGAATGTGAGCAGAAAGAATGCATGGCCGGCGTACAATTTAAGGCAATGACAGATATACAGTACATTGTAGAGTGTTTTATTAGAATTATATTTGTCTGCGTATGAACAATCACTCTCTTAAATTCTGGTAACACAGTGATGCATCTGCTTCTCCAAGTGTAACAGTGCTGGTACTAGCTGACTGCATGCAGTATGTATCTGGACTTGCTGACTCTTTTGATATGTTCTCTGAATTTACTGAGCAACTTTATAGATCCAGCTTATAAAGAAGGACTAAATGAAAGAAGGTGGTGGTGCATAACTGATGCAGTCTCTTTGGACGCTCTGCCTACTTTACTGTGGTGCTAGGTCCTAGATGCATTGGTCCTAAAGGTAAACAAACAGATTTGTCCATCTGAGAGCCCATTTCTTCAATCAGTCTTGAGTGATGGATACCTTTTTTCATTCCTTTCCTCAAATCACTGATGGGAAGGAAAGGGTGATTTCCTTTAGCAATTTAGATGCTGACATACGTGTTTCCAAAGAGTATTAGCTCTGGAAATGGCTATTCTCCATGGACACAGGATGGGCAGAGGCAGCTGAGGAGAAAATAAGATGTTTTTTCCCCCAGCAGATGAAGGCCCCTTCACTCATCGCTTTACCCATTAGCCAGCCAGAGCAGTGATTCCTGGGAAGTCAGGGACAGAGCGAAGTGGGCCAGGGTGATCTGCGTCATTCATTTTGAAGATTGTTTTCTGCCAATGTCAATGGTCAACAGGTTTAATGTATAACCCGTTGTACAGATAGCTGGATAAATATATACAATAATAGAAAAATGGTTCTCCGGCTCTCTCCAAAGCAGAACCCATTTTTTTTAACCTTTATTTAACTAGGCAAGTCAGTTAAGAACAAATCTTATTTACAATGACGGCCTACCAAAATGCAAAAGGCCTCTTGCGGGGATGGGGGCTGGGATTAAAAATATAAATAAATAAATAAAATTATAGGACAAAACACACATCACGACAAGAGTGACAACATAACACAACATAAAGAGAGACCTAAGACAACAACATAGCATGGCAGCAACACATGACACCACAGCATGGTAGCAACACAACATGACAACTACATGGTAGCAACACAACATGGCAGCAGCACAAAACAGGGTACAAACATTATTGAGCACAGACAACAGCACAAAGAAGGTAGAAACAACAAGACATCCCGCAAAGCAGCCACAACTGTCTGTAAGAGTGGCCATGAATGAAGAGATTGAGATAAAACTGTCCAGTTTGAGTGTTTGTTGCAGCTCGTTCAAGTCGCTAGCTGCAGCGAACTGAAAAGACAAGCGACCCAGGGATGTGTGTGCTTTCGGGACCTTTAACAGAATGTGACTGGCAGAACGGATGTTGTACGTGGAGGATGAGGGCTGCAGTAGATACAGCGGGTGAACCTGGTCGAGGCAAATTTATGGTGAAATGATTGTCTTTCCACTTCTGTATTATGGCCCAACAGTGCTCATGAGATGTGTCTTGTGTGACACCTTGGCAATGAGACCTTTTTGTAGGCCATCAGTTGGGACTGAACCAGCTGATATTAATTTGCACTGACAGGGGGCTGGATTGCTTTTTAATTACTGATAGTTTTCAGCTGTTGTCTTGGCTTTCCATGACTTTTTGAACCTCCCTTTCTTCATGTGTTCAATACTTTTTCCCTGTGTCATTTCACATTTTTACACATAACGTAATTTCTGAACTTATTTGTTTTGGTTTCGGTTTGTATGTATGGATTACTTGGGTTGTTACCAACATCTGGTGAAACTTTCATGTCAATAGCACCTTTGGAAATATATTTACTGAGAAAAATGGTGACGTGTTCAATACTTATTTCACCCGCTGTATCTCAGATAGGGGGGAGTGAACTCTTAGAGGGTTTTATAAATAAGCATCAACCAGTGGGTCTTGTGATGGGTATACAGAGATGACCAGTTAACAGAGGAGTATAGAGTGCAGTGATGTGTCCTATAAGGAGCATTGGTGGCAAATCTGATGGCCGAATGGTAAAGAACTTCTAGCCGCTCAAGAGCACCCTTACCTGCCAATCTATAAATTACGTCTCTATAATCTAGCATGGGTAGGATGGTCATGTTAGTTTGGCAGCTGGGGTGAAAGAGGAGCGATTACGATAGAGGAAACCAGGTCTAGATTTAACTTTAGCCTGCAGCTTTGATATGTGCTGAGAGAAGAACAGTGTACCGTCCACCCATACCCCCAAGTATGTGTATGATGTGACTACCTCAAGCTCTAAACCCTCAGAGATAGCAATCACACCTGTGGGGAGAGGGGCATTTTCTTACCAAACCACATTACCTTTGTTTTGGAGGTGTTCAGAACAAGGTTAAGGGCAGAGAAAGCTTGTTGGACACTAAGAAAGCTTTGTTGTAGAGCATTTAACACAAAATCCGGGGAGGGGCCAGCTGAGTATAAGACTGTGTCATCTGCATATAAATACATAAGAGAGATTCCTACTGCCGGAGCTACGTTGTTGATGTAAATTGAGAAGAGCGTGGGGCCTAGGATCGAGCCTTGGGGTACAGCCTTGGTGACAGGCAGTGGCTGAGACAGCAGATGTTCTGACTTTATACACTGCACTCTTTGAGAGAGGTAGTTAGCAAACCAGGCCAAAGACCCCTCAGAGACACCAATAATCCTTAGACGGCCCACAAGAATGGAATGGTCTACCGTATCAAAAGCTTTGGCCAAGTCAATAAAAATAGCAGCACAACATTGCTTAGAATCAAAGGTAGTGGTGACATCATTGAGGACCTTTAAGGTTGCAGTGACACATCCATAACCTGAGCGGAAACCAGATTGCATACCAGAGAGAATATTATAGACATTAAGAAAGCCAGTCAGTTGATTATTGACAAGTTTTTCCAACCCTTTTGATAAACAGGGCAAAATAGAACAATAGGATCCTATAAGCCTATAACAGTTAGGATCAGCTTTCTTGGTCGCGCCCTTTAAATAAAGGACAAACTGTGGCTGCCTTCCAAGCAATGGGAACCTCCCCAGAAAGGAGAGACCGGTTAAAAAGGTTGGAGATAGTCTTGGTGATGATAGGGGCAGCAACCTTAAAGAAGAAAGGGTCTAAACCATCTGACCCAGATGTTTTTTTGGGGTCAAGTTTAAGGAGCTCCTTGAGCACCTCAGACTCAGTGACTGCCTGCAGGGAAAAACTTTGTAGAGGGGCAGGGGAAAAAGAGGGAGGAGGATCGGGGCTTGTTGCATTAGAAGGGGTGGGAGATGAGGCATGGCTGAGTCAAATAGGAATCCTGACTTAATGAGGTGGTGATTAAAGAGCTCAGCCAAGAGCTCTTGTCAATAACAACCACATCATCAACTTTAAGGGACATGGGCAGCTGTGAGGAGGAGGGTTTATTCTCCAGGTCTTTAACCATTTTCCAGAACATCTTGGGGTTAGACCCACAGAGAGAGAGCTGCTCCTTAAAGTAACTAACTTTGGCCTTCCGGATAGCCTGAGTGCACTTATTTCTCATTTGCCTGAATGAGAGCCAGTCTGCCTGAGTATGTGTGTGCCGAGCCTTTCACCAAATGAAACTCTTGAGGTGGAATAAGTCTGCAAGATCACGGCCAAACCAGGGACTGAACCTGTTTTTAATTCTCGTTTTCTAACTGGGGGCGTGTTTGTTAACAATACCACTGAAAATATCAAAAAAGAAGGTCCAAGTGTCTTCGACAGAGGGGATCAAGCTGATTCTACACCAATCTACAGAGGCCAGGTCATGAAGGAAGGCTTTCTCATTCAAATTTTTTACCAAATGTCTATGACAAATCAGGACAGGTCATTTCACTGAGCAGCCATTATGAACACAGGCTGTAAAACAGTGATCACTAAGATCATTACAGAAGGCACCAGACTGATACCTATCAGGATTATTTGTGAGGATAACGTCGAGGAGAGTAGCCTTTTTTGGGTGTTTGGAGTCGTACCTTGTGGGATTGGTAATAATCTGAGAAAGATTTAGGGAGCCCCATTGCTTTAGGACTTGGTCAGGTTGTTTAAGCCTATCAGGTCACCTATCAGGACAAATCCAGAATTAGTGTAAGGGGCCAGGAGAGAGCTTAGGGCAGGTAGGGTACCGGCCGGTGCTGACTGAGGACGATAACACCCAGCAACAGCTAACAAAGAGCTATTTCAAAGTTTAATGCTTAAAACCAGCAAATCAAATTGTTTGGGGACAGACTTGGTGGAGACAACTGAGCACTGAAGGTGATCCTTGGTAAAGATTGCCACTCCCCCACCTTTGGAAGTTCTGTCTTGCCGAAAAAGGTTACAACCAGAAAGGTTAACATCAGTATTCAAAACACTCTTCCTTAACCACGTCTCAGTATTGATCAACACATCTGGATTGGAGCTGTGAACCCACATTTTCAATTGATCCATTTAAGGTAATAAGCTTCTGTTGTTAATGTCCAGATAACCCAGACGTTTACGAGGGCAGAAATCAGTGAAGCAGATATCAGAGCACAAGTCAGAAGTGGGGCTAGCAACAGTAGATGGGCCAGGTAGAACCCTTTTGGGTTCCAGTTAGAATCCTCTGTGGAAAGGGTTCTACATGGAACCCAAGAGGGCCCTACCTGGAACCAAAAGGGTTCTACCTAGTACCAAAAAGGATTCTACAAAGGGTTCTCCTATGGGACAGCCGAAGAACCCTTTTAGGTTCTAGGTAGCACCTTTTTTTCTAAGAGTGTACATAAATGTTGCCATGTAGCCATGGTTTTGGAATACGAAATAATACACTCCTACTCTGAGATGCTTTGTGGATATGGTCCCTGATCTTAAGGGGAACTACATCCTTCAGAACAAACTAGTCGTAGAGGACTTTGGCCAAAGATAGAAGAGCTCTCCCTGTCCTGCGCCCAATCCCCTCTCTGATTAGTTGTTTTTGCTCAACAAATCATTTGACCATAGCAACATCAAACAAAAACACAAATAAGAAATGATCTAGAAAAAAACACACTGAAGAAGAAAGGAAGGAACAGGATGTGCTTAGGTGTACAGTTACATCACTTTGTCTTCTATTGACTGCACCCCAGCCAGACGGTAATTGGGCTTGTTTTGAAAACTCAATCTTATCCCTATCTTCTCTCTGCCATCATTAGAGCTATACATTTTTTGGGGAGGGATGAAGAGGAGAGGAAGCAGCAAAATATTTTTTTTATAATAATCGAGAGATAACAGTGTCTCATTCGGTATTCCCTTTGAGCCATGCTCCCACTGATCTCACTTGCTCTATGTCTTGCTCATTGTGACTCTGGTGCACACTGTGCTCTGGAGGCTGCAGCGGCAGCGGATCTCTCACTTTGATTTGCCATTGAAAAATGTTGAAGAGTCTTCTTGCCGATTACAAAGTAACATATGTGTTTTTTTGGACCGATAAGAGCCTCGACTTCAGTCGTGAATGCTTTTCATTAGCATTTAATTATTTGGCGCAGCAGCCTTTGTGTGGTCATCGGTGTTCACGCCAAGGCCTTTAGCTTCAGAGGAGGTTTTTTCCAGTGTAGCATTACAGAGCATCAGCAAGACAATGCCATTACTTAGCTCAATTAGCGCTATCTGGATGTGCTTTTGAGATTTCTGAATCTCATTTGCACAGCTGGTTAGATTTGGTGGGGTGCAGATACACAGTGTCTTGAACTTGGCTTTTGAAATTGGAATATTTGAAGCCGTTTGAGGTAGAGCCGAAATGACATCTTCACATGCTTCTCTGCCTGCCTTTTCAGATGGAAGCATTGAAGTGCTGAATGAAAGAGCTAACTCCTCTGATACGTGAGGTCACGTGTTTCAAATAATCTGATAAACAACCACCTCTTTTGAAAAAGCCCCCAGAATGCAATTTCAGCAGTAAATTACAGAGGTAATGAGGAGGAGATAGGTTTGTGTTAAAAACTCAAAAGAGTCCATTAGTGTTCCATACTAACAATCTGCTCTCTTTTGGTGTACACTCATTATGGCACCAGGTCCTCTTGTGCAATTAAAAGACTGTTTTACATTTTAATTAGCTAAATAATCTGCCCCAGATACAATCGGCAGGGCCTGGAGAGAAAAGGCGAGATACTGTCCACAAACATAGAATCCCAACAGAGGCGGCACACAATCTCGCTCTTCTGGAGACAGAGTGGGAAGCGCACTGATTGGCTCCCTGATGTATAACAAGTATGGCACTGTCTACCGAAAACAACCACAAACTCACAAACAATACCATCCAATGAACCAGGGTGGTTACAATTACCTTTTTCCATGGTGTTTCCTGCATGAGGATTCCTACATTAGAGGAAGAGGGACTGCTTGTGATAAGGTTGGAATCCCACTGGGCAAAACTGGTTGAATAACATTGTTTCCACGTTCTTTTAACAACAAAAAACATGGAAACCTGATTGGATTTGCAAAAAGTAATCAACGTAAGAGCATTGCCTTTTTTTCACCTAACTTTTAACTGAAATCCAATGACATGATGACCTTTTTTGTTGATTTCACGTTAGTTGAAAATTCAACCAAATGTAAATCAAAACTAGACGTTGAACTGAAGTCTGTGCCCAGAGGGATGTGACTGCAGGTCAGTCTAGCTGACATTGGCTAGATGGCAGCAGAGAGAGATCATTACACTAATGAAGGAGGGCAGGGGTGGAGAGGGGGAGAGAGGCCAGGTCTGACTGACCTATTTTCAGATTGGGGGAAAGTAAGATATGAGGCTTAGGTTAGCCATATGTCAGGTCCTGACCGTAGGGAGGCCTCTGGCTTCTCTATGGTTGTCATGGTCAGGGCCTGACAGAAGAGTTCTATTGAACTCTATGTGTTAATTTGTGTTTGGTCCCCAATTAAAGGCAGCTGTTATGCTCTGTCTCTAATTGGGTATCCTATTTAAGTTGTTTCATTTTCCACCTGTGTTGTGGGACATTGTTGTGTTCAGGTTCGATTGAGCTCACACACGTTACGGTTGCTCTTTGTTATTTGTCAGTAGTTGATATCGTTTTTCCGGGTTTATATACAGTGGGGAGAACAAGTATTTGATACACTGCCGATTTTGCAGGTTTTCCTACTTACAAAGCATGTAGAGGTCTGTAATTTTTTATCATAGGTACACTTCAACTGTGAGAGACGGAATCTAAAACAAAAATCCAGAAAATCACATTGTATGATTTTTTAATAATTAATTTGCATTTTATTGCATGACATAAGTATTTGATCACCTACCAACCAGTAAGAATTCCGGCTCTCACAGACCTGTTCGTTTTTCTTTAAGAAGCCCTCCTGTTCTCCACTCATTACCTGTATTAACTGCACCTGTTTGAACTCGTTACCTGTATAAAAGACACCTGTCCACACACTCAATCAAACAGACTCCAACCTCTCCACAATGGCCAAGACCAGAGAGCTGTGTAAGGACATCAGGGATAAAATGGTAGACCTGCACAAGGCTGGGATGGGCTACAGGGCAATAGGCAAACAGCTTGGTGAGAAGGCAACAACTGTTGGCGCAATTATTAGAAAATGGAAGAAGTTCAAGATGACGGTCAATCTCCCTCGGTCTGGGGCACTATGCAAGATCTCACCTCGTGGGGCATCAATGATCATGAGGAAGGTGAGGGATCAGCCCAGAACTACACGGCAGGACCTGGTCAATGACCTGAAGAGAGCTGGGACCACAGTCTCAAAGAAAACCATTAGTAACACACTACGCCGCCATGGATTAAAATCCTGCAGCGCACGCAAGGTCCCCCTGCTCAAGCCAGCGCATGTCCAGGCCCGTCTGAAGTTTGCCAATGACCATCTGGATGATCCAGAGGAGGAATGGGAGAAGGTCATGTGGTCTGATGAGACAAAAATAGAGCTTTTTGGTCTAAACTCCACTCGCCGTGTTTGGAGGAAGAAGAAGGATGAGTACAACCCCAAGAACACCATCCCAACCGTGAAGCATGGAGGTGGAAACATCATTCTTTGAGGATGCTTTTCTGCAAAGGGGACAGGACGACTGCACCGTATTGAGGGGAGGATGGATGGGGCCATGTATCGCGAGATCTTGGCCAACAACCTCCTTCCCTCAGTAAGAGCATTGAAGATGGGTCGTGGCTGGGTCTTCCCAATGACCCGAAACACACAGCCAGGGCAACTAAGGAGTGGCTCCGTAAGAAGCATCTCCAGCTCCTGGAGTGGCCTAGCCAGGCTCCAGACCTGAACCCAATAGAAAATCTTTGGAGGGAGCTGAAAGTCCGTATTGCCCAGCGACAGCCCCGAAACCTGAAGGATCTGGAGAAGGTCTGTATGGAGGAGTGGGCCAAAATCCCTGCTGCAGTGTGTGCAAACCTGGTCAAGAACTACAGGAAATGTATGATCTCTGTAATTGCAAACAAAGGTTTCTGTACCAAATATTAAGCTTTTCTGATGTATCAAATACTTAAAAATCATACAATGTGATTTTCTGGGTTTTTGTTTTAGATTCTGTCACTCACAGTTGAAGAGTACCTATGATACAAATTACAGACTTCTACATGCTTTGTAAGTGGGAAAACCTGCAAAATCGGCAGTGTATCAAATACTTGTTCTCCCCACTGTACCTGTGTTCCCCGGGTTGTTATACCCGTGTTTATTTTGTTTCCAGTACGCATTGTGTAAGTTTGACTGTGTACTACTTTATTGTTTTCTTAGTTCTTCAAATAAAACTGTCAAACTGCTACAGCGCTGCACTTTGGTCCTTACCCACAACCAGCTGTGACACCATATCTGCAAATCTTTAAAAAATTCTGCCTGTCGTCATTCAAACTCTAACGAGCCATCAGAACCCAGTCTATACTTCATGCGTATAGGAAGCTATGGGAAATGTGGCTTGTTGTGGGGATTCCAGAGCTTTGGTGATTCAATTTCACTTCTTTATGTTATAAAATACATTTTACCTGTGAGGGCTTGGTTGTGGTAAGGCCTCTTACTCCCACCTAGGGGAGGAGAGAGGCACACGACCAAGCTCTCACATACTAACTAGGGAGATTATCATCCCCAATCAGAGACAGCTGTCTAGCGTTGTCTCTGATTGGGGATAGTATTTATAATCCACACACAGCCACCTGTGTGGATCATTGTTCGTTTGTCTGTCTGCACTGCCTGCAACATTCAAAGTAAGTCACTGTGTTTTGTTTGTAGATTGTTTTTTGTTTTCACTCTCCTTTTATATTTTTGTGCTTCGTGAGAACAACTCCAAAATAATAAAAGGATGACACTGCACCAGCGCTCCGTTTACCGTCCCATTAATACTACGCACCGTGACAGAATGATCCACCACCCTGGGACGCAACGGGGGATTACATTAGGAGATATCCTCCTCGGTATGGGGAAAATTACCGAGGAGGAACACTCCTATTATCGCTCGGTGGAGGAAGGCTGGGGTCCGGAGCAGCCGAGGCGCCGGAGACGGAGGACACGTCACCACCAGCCTGGAGCCCAGAAAACCCCTCAAACGGATTTTGGGGGGGGGCTATGGGGGTGGTCGGGGATCGAGGGAGAAGAGCCCCGACCACTGCACTCGTGGGGGTTCCAGGAGGAACCCCTACAGCCGTGGGAACGGGAGTACAGAGAGGAGTCGGAGGAAGACGACGACGATGTGCTTCTGTTCCCTCACTCGTGGGGGTTCCCGGAGGAACCCTCACAGGATGGGGATTGGCGGTGGAGTAGGCACGACAGGGACAGTTGTGCTCCAGCGCCAGTTCCCAGTCCGGTGCCTCCAGCGCCGGTCCAGAGTCGGAGGAGGAGGAGACCGACTCAGCGCACCAAACCATCGGTGCGCAACGCTAGCCCGGTGAGTCCCGTACCAGCTAAACGCACCAACCCAACGGTGCGTTTCCCCAGCCCGGTACGGCCCGCGCCTGCTCCACGCACCAGCCCCATGGTGCGTGTCTCCAGCCCGGAGCGACCCGTGCCAGCTAGACGCACCAGCCCAACGGTGCGTTTCCCCAGCCCGGTACGGCCCGTGCCTGCGCCTCGCAGCAGAGCAGTGGCGCGCTCACCCATTCCTCACACGGAGCCTACTGCGAGGGTCGACAGCGCAGCTCTGTGTTTGGAGACCATCTCTGCGTCGGTGCCCAGAGTGGGTACGACGTTCAGCCCCGCTGTGGAGCAGGAGCTCCATAGCGCGTCGGTGCCCAGTCTGGGGCCGACAGCCAGCCCCACCAGAGGGCTGGAAACCATCTCTGCGTCGGTGCCCAGGGTGGGCACGACGTTCAGTCCCGCTGTGGAGCAGGAGCTCCATAGCGTGTCGGTGCCCAGTCTGGGGCCGACAGCCAGACCAGCTGCAGGGCTGAAGACCACCTCTGCGTCGGTGCCCAGGGTGGGCACGGCATCCAGCCCGAGGCCTCCTGTGACGGTCAGCAGCCCGAGGCCTCCTGTGACGGTCAGCAGCCTGAGGCCTCCTGTGAAGGTCAGCAGCCCGAGACCTCCGGAGAAGGTCAGCAGCCCGAGGCCTCCTGTGAAGGTCAGCAGCCCGAGACCTCCGGAGAAGGTCAACAGCCCGAGGCCTCCAGAGAAGGTCAGCAGCCCGAAGCCTCCAGAGAAGGTCAGCAGCCCGAGGCCTCCAGTGAAGGTCAGCAGCCCGAGGCCTCCAGTGAAGGTCAGCAGCCCGAAGCCTCCAGTGAAGGTCAGCAGCCCGAGGCCTCCAGTGAAGGTCAGCAGCCCGAGGCCTCCAGTGAAGGTCAGCAGCCCGAGGCCTCCAGTGAAGGTCAGCAGCCCGAGGCCTCCAGTGAAGGTCAGCAGCCCGAGGCCTCCAGTGAAGGTCAGCAGCCCGAGGCCTTCAGCGAAGGTCAGCAGCCCGAGGCCTCCAGCAAAGGTCAGCAGCCCGAGGCCTCCAGCGAAGGTCAGCAGCCCGAGGCCTCCAGCGAAGGTCAGCGCCACGCCACCTCCAGCGAAGGTCAGCGCCACGCCACCTCCAGCGAAGGTCAGCGCCACGCCACCTCCAGCGAAGGTCAGCGCCACGCCACCTCCAGCGAAGGTCAGCGCCACGCCACCTCCAGCGAAGGTCAGCGCCACGCCACCTCCAGCGAAGGTCAGCGCCACGCCACCTCCAGCGAAGGTCAGCGCCACGCCACCTCCAGCGAAGGTCAGCGCCACGCCACCTCCAGCGAAGGTCAGCGCCACGCCACCTCCAGCGAAGGTCAGCGTTCCGGAGCCTCCAGCCACAGCTCAAGGCCTGGAGCCTCCTCCACCGGTGCCCAGTCCGGGGCCGGTCATCGACGTCGCTCCAGTGAAGGAGCAGTCCGCTTCACCGGTGCCCAGTCCGGGGCCGGTCGTCTACGTCGCTCCAGTAACGGAGCAGTCCATTCCACCGGTGCCCAGTCCGGGGCCGGCCGTCTACGTCGATCCAGTGACGGAGCAGTCCGCTCCACCGGTGCCCAGTCCGGGGCCGGTCGTCGGCGTCGCTCCAGTGCCGGCGCAGTCCTCTCCACCGGTGCCCAGTCCGGGGCCGGTCGTCTACGTCGCTCCAGGGAAGGAGCAGTCCGCTCCTCCGGTGCCCAGTCCGGGGCCGGTTGTCAGCCCCTCTCCAGGGTCGAGGGCTCCCACACCAGGGTCCAGACAGGACTTGGTGGAAGGCGGGAGTACTGAGGGGGGAACCATCGCGCCGGGGTCCGGACCGGACCGGGCGTGCAACGGAGAGGTAGGAGAGAAGCTACTCTCACAGCCTGTGCCACGCCCGGAACCAGAACCGGAGCCGCCACCAGCAACCACCTCAGTACCCCGCCATGTCCCCCCTAGAGTTTTGGACATTTTTTTTTTCAGGAGAGGGGGGATTTTTGTTGTGTGTGCGATCGGGAGTCCGCACCTTAGGGGGGGGGGTACTGTGAGGGCTTGGTTGTGGTAAGGCCTCTTACTCCCACCTAGGGGAGGAGAGAGGCACACGACCAAGCTCTCACATACTAACTAGGGAGATTATCATCCCCAATCAGAGACAGCTGTCTAGCGTTGTCTCTGATTGGGGATAGTATTTATAATCCACACACAGCCACCTGTGTGGATCATTGTTCGTTTGTCTGTCTGCACTGCCTGCAACATTCAAAGTAAGTCACTGTGTTTTGTTTGTAGATTGTTTTTTGTTTTCACTCTCCTTTTATATTTTTGTGCTTCGTGAGAACAACTCCAAAATAATAAAAGGATGACACTGCACCAGCGCTCCGTTTACCGTCCCATTAATACTACGCACCGTGACATTACCAAGACAAATACGATGTTCTGAATCATTCAGTTGAATATCCAAAAAGTCGGATTTCGTAAACTAATACATGTGATAATAAGCACTGAGCTTTCTCTACGCAACTTTTGCGGATTTTACATGTTGTGGTGGTCGTCTTCAAAGTTGTATGTAATTAGCATGACACGAGCTGAATTAAATGTAAAAGGCTTTGAAAATAAAAAGCTTGCGGTACTCTCATTGCTTCGTTGACATTTCACAGAGTTACGCTTGTTTTTGTGAGCAATCTTCTAAAAAGAACAGCGGCCTTCATATACTAAAATACTACATGTCATGTCTCAAAATCTATCTCAACTCTGTATTGTTTTATTTGAGAAGAAAGATGACTAGTTCAATGGGAAAGTGAGCCTGTCAAGTAGCCTTCATTCTCGCACATCATCCAGCTAGCTGACGTGATGCTGTTTTCCTTATTTCTGAACACTTTTTTTCTCTGACCTCAATTGATTTAGTCAACCTAATATTGGCCATCCTAGAAGGGTAATAACTACAATAACATTTGAACGGATTATGATAGTGACATGAGGTTAGGACCATCGGTTTTCTAAGAAGATTATCTACACAATAAGTTTACCCATTGGTCAACAAATGCGTTTTTGAATTGGCATCCTACTTATTAGTTAGTCTTAGATCTGTACCTAATGCGGATAGGAAGCTATTGAAAATCAAAATGATTAAAATATACAGTGGAGAGAACAAGTATTTGATACACTGCCGATTTTGCAGTTTTTCCCACTTACAAAGCATGTAGAAGTCTGTAATTTGTATCATAGGTACTCTTCAACTGTGAGTGACGGAATCTAAAACAAAAATCCAGAAAATCACATTGTATGATTTTTAAGTAATTCATTTGCATTTTATTGCATGACATAAGTATTTGATACATCAGAAAAGCAGAACTTAATATTTGGTACAGAAACCTTTGTTTGCAATTACAGAGATCATATGTTTCCTGTAGTTCTTGACCAGGTTTGCACACACTGCAGCAGGGATTTTGGCCCACTCCTCCATACAGACCTTCTCCAGATCCTTCAGGTTTCGGGGCTGTCGCTGGGCAATACGGACTTTCAGCTCCCTCCAAAGATTTTCTATTGGGTTCACGTCTGGAGCCTGGCTAGGCCACTCCAGGACCTTGATATGCTTCTTACGGAGCCACTCCTTAGTTGCCCTGGCTGTGTGTTTCGGGTCGTTGTCATGCTGGAAGACCCAGCCACGACCCATCTTCAATGCTCTTACTGAGGGGAGGAGGTTGTTGGCCAAGATCTCGCGATACATGGCCCCATCCATCCTCCCCTCAATACGGTGCAGTCGTCCTGTCCCCTTTGCAGAAAAGCATCCCCAAAGAATGATGTTTCCACCTCCATGCTTCACGGTTGGGATGGTGTTCTTGGGGTTGTACTCATCCTTCTTCTTCCTCCAAACACGGCGAGTGGAGTTTAGACCAAAAAGCTCTATTTTTGTCTCATCAGACCACATGACCTTCTCCCATTCCTCCTCTGGATCATCCAGATGGTCATTGGCAAACTTCAGATGGGCCTGGACATGCGCTGGCTTGAGCAGGGGGACCTTGCGTGCGCTGCAGGATTTTAATCCATGACGGCGTAGTGTGTTACTAATGGATTTCTTTGAGACTGTGGTCCCAGCTCTCTTCAGGTCATTGACCATGTCCTGCCGTGTAGTTCTGGGCTGATCCCTCACCTTCCTCATGATCATTGATGCCCCACGAGGTGAGATCTTGCATGGTGCCCCAGACCGAGGGAGATTGACCGTCATCTTGAACTTCTTCCATTTTCGAATAATTGCGCCAACAGTTGTTGCCTTCTCACCAAGCTGCTTGCCTATTGTCCTGTAGTGACACAACGACAGATATGCGGGACCCAAAAGCGGACACGGAGGCAGAGATATGGTTGACTGTTTAATAGGAAATATGGGGCAAAACAGGTTCGTAATCAATGACAGGCAATGTTCGTAACCGGGAGTCTGAATGGCAGTCGTCCAATAAGGGGAGTCAGGCTCGTAGTCGTAGTTCAGGCAGCGTTCGTTACCGGGAATCAGAAGGCTGGCAGTGCAGAGGAGTAGACAGGCTCGTAATCCGTAATGCAGGCAGAGTTCGTTTGGCAGCAGATCAGATGGTCGAAGGCACATGAGGGGGCTAGACAGGAACGTAATCCAACAGGCAGGTAGAGGTCCAAATACCGGGAAACAGACTGGCAGAGTTAACAATACGAGAGAGTGCTGGAAACGACTGAATAAGCAAGACGATCTGGCAAATGCCAACAGCACCCAAGAGACTAAATACCCACACTGATTAATGCTGGTGATAGGGTGCACCTGGTGTGGGGAGGGGACAAACACAGACAGGTGAAACATATCAGGACATGACATGTAGCCCATCCCAGCCTTGTGCAGGTCTACAATTTTATCCCTGATGTCCTTACACAGCTCTCTGGTCTTGGCCATTGTGGAGAGGTTGGAGTCTGTTTGATTGAGTGTGTGGACAGGTGTCTTTTATACAGGTAACGAGTTCAAACAGGTGCAGTTAATACAGGTAATGAGTGGAGAACAGGAGGGCTTCTTAAAGAAAAACTAACAGGTCTGTGAGAGACGGAATTCTTACTGGTTGGTAGGTGATCAAATACTTATGTTATGCAATAAAATGCAAATGAATTATTAAAAAATCATACAATGTGATTTTATGGATTTTTGTTTTAGATTCCGTCTCTCACAGTTGAAGTGTACCTATGATAAAAATTACAGACTTCTACATGTTTTGTAAGTAGGAAAACCTGCAAAATCGGCAGTGTATCAAATACTTGTTCTCCCCACTGTATGTTGTATGAGGATTAGTTACTCAAACATAATAATAATTGACAATCATTCTAAACCTACAATAAAAGACATGATTGACAGCGGGTGATTCATCATTGTGAATTGCCATAATTTGTCATATTGATTTGAAGACAAGAATACACAATCATAATTTCAGCATAGCCTGGAGTGGAAAAATCATTAATGAGAACTACGTTATCCGGTGAATAAAAATGCAAATCAGTTGAATCATTTATGGTTGCTTACCTAAGCAACACGAAGGGTTCATGACAATGACAATCTCAAATCGCCCTCGTTTTGAATGGCTAAGGTAGACTGTGACAATATGTCTGCACTGTATACTGAGTTCTGAGACACTCACAATCACACACACACACACACACACACACACACACACACACACACACACACACACACTCATTTGATGCTTTGAACAAAGATAAAGTCTGAGGCCCTGTAGGGTTTAACTGCCAGCACTGGCAAAGGGCTGGGAAATTGCTCACTCAGGGGGAAAATGCCGGTGAGTTTCCTGCTGTCAAGGCGTCCGCTACTGAGAGAGATGAGAGAGGTGGGGGCAATGAAAACACCCTGGGCTGAGAGGGAGGGGACGGCTAACGGTAACGGCAGGGGACTTGGAATGGGACACTGTCAACTGAGGGACACCACCGCGGGGGGTAGAGACCGTACAGAAACAGGGATAACTACAGGAGACAAGACTGGTCATTATTTTCAAGACAGCTCTATGATCCAAAGGGCATTCAATGATACTCTCCCTCCATTACCTTGACAAGGCAGAGCTATATTGTAGTGGACACAGGGCATATAGTCTCATTATTGCATGGAACTCCGTCCCATCTCATATTGCTCAAATGAACAGCAAACCTGGTTTCAAAAAAACAGATAAAGCAACACCTCACGGCACAACACCTCTCCCCTATTTGACCTAGATAGTTTGTGTTTGTATATTGATATGAAGGCTACGTGTGACTTTTTAAAATGTATATAGTTCTGTCCTTAAGCTGTTCTTGTCAATTAATGTTCTGTATTATGTCATGTTTCATGTTTTGTGTGGGCCCTAGGAAGAGTAGCTGCTACTTTCGCAAGAGCTAATGGAGATCCTAATAAAACAAATAAAAAATCTCTATTGGCAGTATGTATTCCTGATGGAGGAAAGCAGTCTTTTAGCTCTGATCCTTTTCTGACTGGCCTCCTTCCCTGCAGCATCACTCAGTGATCACTTCCTCTGTCTGAGGAGGACAGGATCAACTCTGCATAATTCACATGCCACTGAATCTTTCAAGGTACATTTTCTACATACGGTAGATACCATACTACAGTATATGACCTGATTTGACCCCATTCACAGCCATTTCTCATACTTGTGCTGTATACTGAATGAATGTCCAGAACATAACTGCACTGCATTGTTATTTGAATTCATCCCTGTCTCTTGATTGTTTCTCTCATATCTGGACATGCACACACCCAGCCAGCCATCATAACCCAAGGTGCCCCTGGGTATTGGATGGTAGCTGCCAAACAAGCAGAAAAACAATACATTTAATGATGATTGGTATCCCAGTTGTTGATCTAATGAAGGCTGGTCTCAGTTGGTTCTTCTTGTTTGATTTATAGAAGTAATTTACCTCTCATACGAGTGGGAAGGCAGTGTGGCCTCAAGCTAAATTCATCACCTGGTGTGTAGCAGCAATCTCATGGGCTTGAACTGGCAGCCTACCTACCTGTCTTATAGTGGCAACTGAGGAAACACCGTCTCTCAAGAGATGTTCAATCGGACTCAAGCAGAAACTAGGAGACTAGTCAGGATCGAGGAGAAGATGAACGGAGTAAAGTACAAAGAGATCCTTGATGAAAACCTGCTCCAGAGTGCTCAGGACTTCAGACTGGGGAGAAAGTTCACCTTCCAACAGGACAACGACCCTAAGCACACAGCCAAGACAATGAAGGAGTGGCTTCGGGACAAGTCTCTGAATGTCCTTGAGTGGCCCAGCCAGAGCCCGGACTTGAACCCGATCGAAAATCTCTGAAGAGACCTGGAAATAGCTGTGCAGTGACGTTCCCCGTCCAACCTGATAGAGCTTGAGAGGATCAGCAGAGAAGAATTGGAGAAACTCCCCAAATACAGGTGTGCCAAGCTTGTAGTGTCATACCCAAGAAGACTCGAGGCTGTAATCGAGTAAAGGGTCTGAATACTTATGTAAATTAGATTTTTCCGTTTTATATATATATAAATTAGCAAACATATAAAAAAACTGTTTTTGCTTTGTCTTTATGGTGTATTGTATTTAGATTGATGAGGGCGAAAAACTATTTAATCAATTTTAGAATAAGGCTCTAATGTAACAAAATGTGGATAAAGTCAAGGGGTCTGAATATTTTTCAAAGCTACTGTCTACTGATTTCCTTATATAAACTGTAACTCAGTAAAAAAAAAAAATTGTTGCATGTTGCGTTTATATTTTGGTTCAGTATATTATCTGAAGAAACAAAAGCATTCCATTGCAACCTGTGTCCAATTCCTCTATTACACATGAACGTAAACTGAGGGAGGAATTAATGTTATGCTTTCATAGCTGGGTGTAAGGTCATTGGTATTATTCATACTGGCGTGGTTGAATAGCTTGTTTGATGAGTATGATGGCACATTCATTTGATTAATCATCTTACACAAAGGGTGCCTGGTATGAAACAAACTTTAAAGGTCTATTTTAGTGGACAAAGACCTCAACGTATGTATCATATAGATGCTGACATGTATTAATGTATCCTTGAATAAAGAACATTTATCACATTTTCGCTGCATTCCCTTCTCGCTGGTATCTGAGCTGATGTTGTTAGAAAATGCCACTTCACTCAGACCAAGTACATTTGCTTTTGTTGAAGACATTAACTTTCCAGTGGAAAAGTTGTTTTGTTCAACAGCTATAGTATGATACTGTAGAGCTAAGAGATGCTCAGATGTAACAGAAAAAAGTCCCATGATATTTTCCCATGATGTGATGGAAACCTCAAGAAAATAAATGCCACTTCCAACCATCCCCTGAGGCGTCGCTACAACCTGACAATCAGAGCTTTTTTTCCTCTCTTCCTGTCAACACAAAACCGAGAATAATCATCTCTAGATATCTTTGCAAAGCTAATGCTCTCAAATTGAATACAACAATTATAATGAATGTATTTAAAAGGAAGGGAAATAATCACAGTGATGAGAATGGTTGTCAAATACCTCCCTTGGATATGAATAGTATAACAGACTTTCTTTTCGAAGGAGACAGTACTGTTCATACACTGAATCTCTAATCATTTGAGAGGACTGAGGAGACAATTGGTGATTCTACGTCACCTATTTTCTGCATGTCTGAAACACAGCTTGATCACAGCGGAGAGAAACAAACATCAGACTTAGTATACATCAAGCCCTCGCTTTGCAGACAAACTACTCCTATGGGAAAGCTAAAAGATAGCCCTTGGATTTTATATGCACTATCTAATGATGATACTCGTGATAGGATTCTAAATTAGGTGTAGAGGGATTATTTAGGCTATCTTGGGAATGCATTGGATCTCATAACACCTTGACAATCAGATGTAATGGCTCACACTAATGTGCAGTCCTTGAATCAATTGTCCAAACCATCTCATAATAATACATATAACTGCTTTCCCCATTACATTTGAGATATAATCTATTCTTTCGTTTAGATGAATCAGAATTATTTTATTGGTGGTACAGCAGTTAAAATATATTTAAATTCTATCATAAAAAATCTTTAATTTCGTACTTCATTTTCAAAGAGCAAAAAGAGGAAGATTGTTTCTGTAATAACAGTCAATCTTTGATCAAACTCTATACATTCATCAGATTGGTACTGTGTGCGTCATTATCCTCCATGACACTTCCCCTAGCAGCTCCTGCTCCATTTCCGCCCTGCTACATAAAATCAGCCATAATTTCCCATGGGATATAAGACTCTCCTTCACTGTAGTCAAACCATCCTAACCACTTCCTAATGGTCAAGCTACCACATGCACAATGTGCCACAAACGGATGACTATGAGCTGTATAATACTGTATGACATAACTGTGCTCAAGGTGAAGGCTATAGTAACTGTAATGTCCAGACTTTCCATATCATTGTTATCAAATGAGGTGAACTTTCGTTCCTCCCTGAACACTCTTCTGTCAAATTTAGCCTGCTGAAGGCCGCTCATTTATTATATCGAAATGGGCTATTATATCTACCCCCTTATCAGTCCGCTGTAGTACCTGTGGAGGTCACCTGGAAATACATTTACTTTTTTATAATGATAGTGCCCAAGGCCAGGCAGCCAGGAATACAGGAAGGTCATCATGGAGGCTATTTTTGGAGCAGCATATAATAATAATAATAATAATAATAATAATAATAATAATAATAATAATAGATGTATTTTCTATAGCACTTTTCATTACAAGTAGAATCTCAAAGTCACTTTTAAAAACAAAACAAAACAAACAATTTAACAACACAATAGTAGGGATCTGGCTGTTCTTGGGCGATGGTCTTCCACAACTTTAGATGATAGGTAGTTCAGAAGGGTAGTATCTTGAGCGGAGGGAGCATTGATGGTGCTGCCAGGCAGGCAGGTAGAAAACATCTGACAGATAGGCCCCGGAGCTCTTCCTCTTCTCGTAATCTTCGGCGTTCACAGCTACTCCTTTGTAGGTAGGCTGGATCGTCCACTACCAGAAGTGTAGCACCCATATAGACTCATTCATCCCAATACAAGTGAGGGTTACAGACATGTTCTCTAGACCAGACCAACAGTTATCGGTTGGACTTCCTCTTGAATACTGTGAATAGTGCTGTATGTGAAGTCACACTACCACCACAGCTCTTTGTAGCCCAGATCCTTTTAGCCTGCTCTTAAGCGCTGCGTCCTTTATAGGGCTAAGCCCTATGGCTTTTAAAGTATGCAATGACTGGTGTAAAACATACTGGACACCCCCCCTATTTTATAAAAATAGCCCTTTACTTTTCTATTCAAATAATATACATTATGCTCATCAGTGTCACGTTCGGGTGTGTAGAGAGACCAAGGCGCAGCGTATCGATAGTTCGACATCGTTTATTAATTGAATAAACTATACTGGATGCGAACTATAAAAAATAACAAATACAATAAGGAAAGTAAAACACACGTAGAACGAACACGGGACAATATACAACAACATAACAATGAACCACGCCAAGGGAGTGGAACATAGACATATAAGTAAGATCCCTAATTAGAGGTAATGCCTAGCAGCTGCCTCTAATTAGGGATCCCACACACAACACCACACAGACGTAGAAATAATAGATCTGCCAGACTCTGACCATAGAACTATAGGGAAGCAAAGCTTCTCTATGGCCAGAGCCTGACGATCAGCCTGGTCTCATAGACTAGATGTAACATAGTAAATGTTTGGTATGGTTAAATAAGACATAAGGTTACTTAAAGCAAAAACAAAAAACAGGTTGATTGGTCGGGTTGGAAGGTCAGGCATATAACGCAAACATCTAACAACCCAAAGGTTACGTGTTCGAATCTCATCACGGACAACTTGAACATTGTAACTAATTAGCAACTTTGCTACTAACTATTGTCTATTTGACAACAGCTCAAATAAAATTTTATTGGTCGCATACACATATTTAGCAGATGTTATTCCGGGTGTAGCGAAATGCTTGTGTTCCTAGCTCCAGCAGTGCGTCTCTGGACACTTCTATGTATGTCAGCTTTAGTGTCCAGAGACCTTTCTGGAGAACTCTGTTAGTTTTGTTGTTTGGTCCCCAATTGGAGGCAGCCACGCTGCGTTGCCTCTAATTGGGGATCTCATTTAAGGGTGCTGCCTGCCTACGTGTGTGTGGGTCATTGTTTGTGTGCATACTTATGCACTGACGTTGCGGCTGTTGCTCTGTTTATTGTTTTTGTGTTCGAGTCAAATAAAGTCCGAAGTATAAATATACATACAGTGGGGAGAACAAGTATTTGATACACTGCCGATTTTGCAGGTTTTCCCACTTACAAAGCATGTAGAAGTCTGTAATTTTTATCATAGGTACTCTTCAACTGTGAGTGACGGAATCTAAAACAAAATTCCAGAAAATCACATTGTATGTGATTTTTAATTAATTTGCATTTTATTGCATGACATAAGTATTTGAAACATCAGAAAAATAGAACTTAATATTTGGTACAGAAACCTTTGTTTGCAATTACAGAGATCATACATTTCCTGTAGTTCTTGACCAGGTTTGCACACACTGCAGCAGGGATTTTGGCCCACTCCTCCATACAGATCCTTCAGGTTTCGGGGCTGTCGCTGGGCAATACGGACTTTCAGCTCCCTCCAAAGATTTTCTATTGGGTTCAGGTCTGGAGACTGGCTAGGTCACTCCAGGACCTTGAGATGCTTCTTACGGAGCCACTCCTTAGTTGCCCTGGCTGTGTGTTTCGGGTCGTTGTCATGCTGGAAGACCCAGCCTACGACCCATCTTCAATGCTCTTACTGAGGGAAGGAGGTTGTTGGCCAAGATCTCAGGTAACGAGTTCAAACAGATGCAGTTAATACAGGTAATGAGTGGAGAACAGGAGGGCTTCTTAAAGAAAAACTAACAGGTCTGTGAGAGCCGGAATTCTTACTGGTTGGTAGGTGATCAAATACTTATGTCATGCAATAAAATGCAAATTAATTATTTAAAAATCATACAATGTGATTTTCTGTATTTTTGTTTTAGATTCCGTCTCTCACAGTTGAAGTGTACCTATGATAAAAATTACAGACCTCTACATAATTTGTAAGTAGGAAAACCTGCAAAATCTGCAGTGTATCAAATACTTGTTCTCCCCACTGTATGTGATTGGATGTATAGACATTATGGACAGTATGTGGATAGAATATTTACTGTAGAATGCGTAGGATAGAAGAATATACAGCAGGTGAAATAAGTATTGAACACGTCACCATTTTTCTCAGTAAATATATTTCCAAAGGTGCTATTGACATTACATTTTCACCAGAGTAATCCAAGTAATACATACATACAAAGAAACCAAAACAAATAAGTTCAGAAATTAAGTTATGTGTAATAATGTGAAATGACACAGGGAAAAAGTATGAATTAATAATGTAAACATGATTAAAGTGACCAGTGTTCTATTATTAAAGTGACCAGTCATTCCAAGTCTATGTACATAGGGCGGCGTTGAATAACCGGATGTTAGCCGGCTAGTGACAGTGACTAAGTTCAGGGCAGGTGGTGATACAGCCCAACAGAATGCTCTTAATGGTGCATCTCTAAAAGTTTGTGAGGGGCCATGTCAAATTTCTTCAGCCTCCTGAGGTTGTTGTGCCTTCTTCACCACACTGTCGGTGTGGGTGGACCATTTCAGATTATCAGTGTGTTCACCGAGGAACTTGAAGCTTTTCACCTTCTCCACTGCGGCCCGTCAATGTGGATGGGGGCGTGCTCCCTCTGCTATCTCCTGTCCACAATCAGGTCCTTCGTTTTGTTTGACGTTGAGGGAGAGGCTATTTTCTTGACACCCCTCCGCCAGGGCCCTCAACTCCTGCCTGTAGGCTGTTTCATCAGTGTTGGTAATCGGGCCTAATACTGTTGTGTCATCTGCAAATTTGGTGATTGAGTTGGAGGTGTGCGTCGCCATGCAGTCATGGGTGAACAGGGAGTACAGGACGGGGCTGAGCACGCGCCCTTGTGGGGCCCCTGTGTTGAGGATCAGTAGGTGTTGTTTCCTACCTTCACTATCTGGGGGCGGCCTGTCAGGAAGTCCAGGACCCAGTTGTACAGGGTGGGGATCAGACACAGGGCCCTGAGCTTAATGATGAACTTGGAGTGTACTATGGTGTTGAAGGCTGAGCTATAGTCAATGAACAGCATTCTTACATAGGTATTCCTCTTGTCCAGATGGGATAGGGCAGTGTGCAGTGCGATGGTGATTGCATCGTCTAGGGTGTCAGGTAAGGTGGAGGTGATATGAACTAGCATCTCGAAGCACTTCATGATGACAGAAGTAAGTGCTACGGGGTGATAGTCATTTTGTTCAGTTACTTTTACTTTATTTGATACAGGAACAATGATGGGCACAGCAGACTGGGATACAGAGAGATTTAATGTCTGTAAAAACACCCCAGCCAGCTGGGCCGGCAGCCTTGCGAGGGTTAACCCGCTTAAATGTTTTACTCAAGTCAGCCACAGAGAACGAGAACCCAGAGTCCTCGGGAGCGGACCGCTTCGGTGTCACTGTTTTATCCTCAAAGCTGGCGAAGAAGGTGTTTAGCTTATCCGGGAGCAAGACGTCGGTGCTGCGACGTGGCTGGTTTTCCCTTTGTAATCTGTGATTGTCTGGAGTCCCTGCCACATACTGTACGTCTCCTGTCTGAGCCATTGAATTGCGACTCTACTTTGTCTCTGTACTGACGTTTTGCCTGTTTGATTGCCTTACGGGGGGCATAACTGCACTGTTTGTGTTCAACCATATTCCCAGTCACCTTGCCGTGTTTAAATGTGGTGGTTCACAATTTCAGTTTTGGGCAAATGCTGCTATCTATCCCCGGTTTTTGGTTTCCGTAGGTTTTAATAGTCACAGTGGGTATAATATCTCCTATACACTTTCTGTCACCGTATCCGTGTATTCGTCAATGTTATTCTCGGAGGCTACCCGGAACATATCCCAGTCCGTGTGATCAAAACGATCTTGAAGCATGGATTCTGATTTGTCACACCAGCTTTGAATAGACCTAAGCACGGGTACTTCCTGTTTGAGTGTCTGCCTATAGGAAGCGAGGAACAGAAGGGAGTTGTGATCTGATTTGCCGAAGGGAGGGCAGGTGAGGGCCTTGTAGCGATCCTGGAAGGGAGAGTAACAATGGTTGAGAGTTTTTGAAGCGTGAGTACTACAGGCAATGTGTTGATAGAGTTTTGGTAGCGTTTTCCTCATATTAGCTTTGTTAAAGTCCCCAGCTACAATAAATGCGGCCTCAGGATATGTAGTTTCCAGTTTGCACAAATTCCAGTGTAGTTCCTTGAGGGACGTTGTGGTATCGGCTTGAGTGGGAATATACACGGCTGTGACTATAACCAAAGATAATTCTCTTGGGAGGTAATAAGGTCAGAATTTGATTGTGAAGTATTCTAGGTCAGGTGAACAAAAGGACTTGATTTCCTGTACGTTATCAAAACCACACCATGAATAGTTAATCATGAAACATACACCCCCACCTTTCTTCTTCCCAGAGAGTTCTTTATTCCTGTCTGCGCAAAGTATTGAGAACCCAGCTGGCTGTATGGACGGGGATAGTATATCCGGAGTGAGCCATGATTCCGAGAAACAGAGCATGTTACAGTCCATGATGCCTCTCTGGAAGGAGATCCTCACCCTGAGCTCGTCTACTTTATTGTCCAGGGACTGAACATTAGCGAGTAACATACTCAGAAGAGGTGGATTGTGTGTACGCCTCCTGGTCGGACTAGAAGTCCACTCAGAATTCCTCATCTCCGCCAGCGGCATCTTGAAGCAGCATCTGGGATAGGTTCAATTGCCTTGGGGGTTACGAACAAAGGATCCAATTCAGGAAAGTCAAATTTTTGGTCGGAATGCTGGTGAGTTACCTTCGCTCTGATATCCACAAGTATTTCCGGCTGTATGTAATAACACCAAAAAACGTTCTGGGCTAATGATATAAGAAATAAAAAATATACTACAAAGATGCTTAGGAGCTAGAAGCAGAGCTGCCATGTCTGTCGGCGTCAACTTACTAGTGGCTCTTTATGTAGTGAACAAAAATTACTATGGCTATTGTTGTTTGTCACAATGAAGGAAATTATGAAAAAAACGGTGGTTCAATCAGCAGTTGGAACTGGTTGGAACATAACCTATAACTGGAAAATAACAACATTTTCAAGGAACAGAAACGGAACAAGGATCGAAAGTGATCTATACTGTTCCTGAATAGAACTGTTATTTTACATTCCAGCCATTTTTGTTTTATTCCACAAAAAAACGTGCTTATGCAAAGCCCTCACTCTGTCGCTCAGAAACTTATTCCAGTGTCTGCCTGCAAGCTGAAAACCTTTGACAGTGTGCGTGTATGTTTAGGCTACCTGCCCCTCCCCTTCTAAAGCATTGACTACTGTATTGACGTTACAAGCGTGATTCAGAAGACGAAGAGAGATTTTTAATTAGCTAGGGAAGAAGGGAATCACTTTTCCAATACTAGTTAAGGATACTGTAGGCTTAGCTATTTCATGTTGGATTTATTAACTACAAAATGGTAAGACATGTTTTTAATTCTGGTGCCTCTGCTCACACAAGCTTGTTAGCTAGCTATCTCAAAGGAAATTCAAAGTTCCTCCATAAAGGTCGCTCCTCCTAGGTATAATTCTGTGGACCTAATTCAGATAATGCATATCATAACAAGATGCCCAGCGCTTCAAGCCTCCTCCTCAACCCTCTCTCCACACTACATTTCAGTCGCAACTTGCACCATAGGCTAGTCTATCCATCAAGCATGTAAACAACCAGCTTGCCTGCTCTATCCTCACTGATTGGTTAAATAATTTAATGAGCTAAATGTAAAAAACTGTTGATTTCACAGCTTGAAAAATTAACTGAAAGGAACGATATAAACCAAAATTCCAACCCCTGGTTTCAAAAGATCACAGGTGTAGCCTATTGTAAAGATAAATTAATGTTTAGAGGTGTTTGGTTGAGTTTTTTAAGACTAGGATAGAGGAAGAATAAAACTGACAAAAATACTACAAAGGATGCCTACAAAGCATGCCTTCTATAGTAGTTCATCATTGTTTGAGTGACAGGTCTGCCTGCTTATTCTTCAAAGGAGAAAATGTCAGAGCATTAAACATCAATAGGTCAATGAAGATGGGGTCTCGGCACTACTTTCAGAAAGTATGCAACACCATATCAGCGCTCTCTCCATCTGTTGCTCCTACCCTCCTCATGTGAACACCACTCATATTGCCTGTGGTGCTCAATGTCTTCATATCCCTCTCTTAACACAACAGATGGCTTGTGGGAAGTCACACTCCTCCAAAAAGTGGAAAGGCACCCCCCACAGCAATAATGGGTGTTGAAAGATTTAAGAGCCCCGATGATAAGCCCTGTGCAAAATCCAGCTAGTGACCACTCTGCAGAGATGCCTCCAGGTAAAGATTCATGACAATAAATGCCAACCTGCGGATCAGACTCAGATGGAAGTACTGATATATTTACCTCACACATGACCTTCATATGAACCAAAGTTCTGGAGATCTGAGTCAGAGGCACCATGTGAGTAGACATGCCCTGTGAATAAACAACAAGTAGGATCACTGATCCTTTCAATGTTTAAGACAGAAAAATATGGTGCAGAGAAAAATGTGCTATAGTTCACAAAAAATAGTATATGGCCATCTCAATTTGAGTCTGATAGGAAACTGCTTCAGATTTGTACCTAATACATAATTCTATATATCTGGGTTTATGTATGTGGCCCCACTATTTCAGTTGGAATAAGAGAGAACAAAGGCTGCTCCAAAGGATCCTCTATTACCTCTCAAACAACAACTGCTTTAAAATGTTGACTCTCTCACATTAAACCACCCTTTATGTTTCATATAATATTTTCCCATTCCCGTGGCATCAGTAGATCCCCAAAATATGCATCTGGTTCTCTCCAACCATAATAAGCAGCCTTGTATTTACGATGGAGTTACTCAAGTCCAAAGCTCTGATGAGATCAAGTCCGAAATACTGCATAACGCTCCTCAGTGAAATGTATCACGCAATCGTTAGTTCATCTGAGGGCTTTCTCTGTTTCTCTCCTGGAGTTTATAATCTCTCAATATCTTTGCATTAGCTTTTGTAAGGTTATGTTTGCTTCATCCAGGTTGAAAATCCCTATTGTTCTCTCAACCTTGACCTTTGACCATTTTCTATGTCAGGCAATCATTGATCCTTTAAAAATGAATCTTGTGTATTTTAACAGTACACTAATAATAAACATTTAATAATCAAAACATATTATCCCTATAACGCATACATCTTCTAGTGACTTTGTTTGATGATGAGTTACTGTAATCTTAATTTCCACATTCTCTATGATAACCTTCCTCCCAGAACTCTCCAGGCTCTGTAGATCTGTGTGAACTGAAGGGTACTTAGAGGAGGGTTTCAGGGAATATCTGGGACCTCCATTAACATTTGCAGCTATTGGCTGCATCTCTATGGTCCTGCCCCCTCCAGGTGCTGGCATGTTAGTCTGAGACCCAAACTAACCACAGGCAGGGGCCTCCCTGTGCTGCTCTGGCCTAACAAGAGGATCCTCCCATGGGCTGGGTGACCTAGTTGAGCTCTTCAGAGAGCCAGGCTGCTCATACTGCTCTGAGGAGGAAGGCCGAGGTGGTGGTGCTGGGTTTTAATCTTCACACCAGACACTGTCTCACCTCTGAAGCATACACACACTCCCCTTCTTTCTGGGAGTCTCTGTAAACAAGCTGCTTGACAGGTTCATGGAAAAACTATCCAATGAATAATGACGATAAGGATCATCCTTGCCAATTATTGCTATTAGCTTAGTTCTTTAAATCTGATTTTAAAGCTTACATACTGACAGCTTGTCATAACCTTTGAGATGAGAGTCTAAGGATACTGTACATCTTCGAATACATCCATCCAATGGCGCCCATGTGCATAGGCGGGTGCTGGCGCCCATTTGTGTGCATGTTTGTGTGTGTGCACACGTGTTTGATTGTGCAGTCAGTCATGCGTGTATGTATGCTTTATTTGCGACACAATTACAGTTCTTCCAGAAATAATACATTGATGTATGCCAAAATGTTGGGTTTTTCCAACATATGCTCCGTTATGCAATAATTCTGAGCATTTCCCTCAAATAATCCACAGATTTATTGGGGATGGGGAATTCTGAAAGTGAAGTTACACATGTAGCAGGGGGAAAAGGGGATTGGGGGCTGTGTGGTAAAACAGCCTTCAGTGGTGGTGGGGGGAATTATATACAGTATGGTTAACTGGCTGGATCACCCACAGAGAAACAATGTGCATAACAAGGATCCTCTCATGTAAAAGGTAAAGAAATTAGTGGAAAAGAAGAAAGGTTCCAGAAAGGAGTGAGGAGGGAATAGATGAGGACTACGCTTAGCTCACCATGTTTCCTTTCTTTCTCTGCCTGCCTCTCTCTATCCCCCCCTCCATGTTCCCTCTCTCTCTCTCTCGCTCTCTCCCTCTGCAGCCCACCCTGCTCTAAGACCTTAATGGTACATGCCATTAGCGAGACCATCTCTACAAGGAGAGGGGGGGGGGGTCTCTGCCTTGGCTAAGAGGCTACTTTAGTCCCACTTAAACACGTTCACAGATGTCTCTCCACACGAAGAGCCATCTCCTCCGTTACGACAGCACAGCAGAGCCTGCCTCTGTGGCAGCCGCCGAGTCGCGGCAACAGAGACAGAGATAGACAGAGAGAGAGGGAGAAAGAGGGAGGGAGGGACAGATAGAGAGAGGAGAAGAAGGACGACCCCCCCCCTCGTTTAACGTGTATCTGTGTGTGAGCCTGCGCTGAGGAGAGAAGGAAAGAAAATGAAACCGGGGAAATTCTCCCCCCCTCTCTTTTATTTCCCCTCTTTTCTCCATCCATCATCCAGGGCTTGAATACCGGTGTCAGCTGCCACAGCGGTATCAAATAAGGGGATGCTTTGAATGCTGCCTCTGTCTAAGACTAGGCACACAGAGAAGCAGAAAGAGACACTACAAGCACGGACAAGGATATTGATAATAAACGGGAGTCCTTCCACACCATGTGGTAGGAATAGCAGTCCATCACTGAAGCCGACGGTAAATAATATTTATGTCTCTCTCTCTCTCTCTCTCTCTCTCTCTCTCTCTCTCTCTTCATGCCTGATTACACCCTTCTGTAGAAATGTAAAGAGGTGCTTGCAGCAGGAGCACAAACAGAGACATTATAATCATGAAGATTAAACATGTCTGAGGCTGATAAAGATCCTAACATGAGGGAAGATTGGCATCTTTGTCCTGAGTCCCTGTACTTGTTTAGCTGTAGCAGCATTGTGGAAGTGTTGGAGATTTAAGCCATACATATTGTATGCAGTAGACTACAGAGCCATGCAGGCAGTCTGAAGGAGCAGGGAACCTGACGGTGGCCTGACTGAGTGACATCAGGAATCACTGATAATCCCCATCATCATGTTCCTTCCTGCTCAAATAGCAGGAGACAGCAAGAGCACATGGAGAGCTTTCATTGGCTACCATAATCAAACTGAACATTTTACTAAAAAGCTTTGTTGTTGCTAAGGGTCTTGTTATCGTGTGTCTTTAAATTGGTGGTCTAGCATTTCTATTATGATGTATTAATTTGTACATATCTACGTAAAATAATGTATTTCCCATTGAGGACTGTGTGCAGTACCACAGTACAGTATGCAATTACACAGTGAGTGTACAGACACCACAGAAACACACTAAGAGGAAGAATGCACTGCTTGTTTTCTGAACCCTGGACCGTCAGGCAGCACAGTTTCCCTGGCGACTCAGGGGAACCCTTCACCACCTCTAACAAGAAATAACAAGTGTGTCCAAAGAAACAAAAAAGGGCATTGGCATAAAAAAAATGACTTAAACCAAACTGGAGAGAGGGTTCTATTTTCTCATTTTCGACAGGTACTCTACCCTTGCGACTCCTTGGACAACAATGCAGTTTCTGTGTTTGCTTCCTTGTCAGACACAGGTGTCAGTGTACTAACGCTGTACTAACAGTTGCTTATGTATTAACACAGTGGATGTGTAGGGGAGACCGGGGCACAAAGTAACACTTTTAGGCTTTTGCTTATTTTGAAAATATTATTTGAGGTACTGTATATTCATAATATTTTTATCCAAACAACACCATATCTTAGCTACCATAACACACTACAACAACGTTTCTAGGACATAACAGTATTTTACAGTTCAACTGAAAGTGGCAAAAGTAAAATTAACAGGCTGCAGGATCAATTGTAACACAATTCAATGATACAAATTTGGGGTCATTGAAAATTGCTCTGATTTAAAACTGATATTTAGATAAAAAATACACTATATGGACAACAAATATTTTCTGTTAGGCATGTAAATGGAGTAGACAAAATGTAATATATATATATACAGTGGGGAGAACAAGTATTTGATACACTGCCGATTTTGCAGGTTTTCCCACTTACAAAGCATGTAGAATTCTGTAATTTTTATCATAGGTACTCTTCAACTGTGAGTGACGGAATCTAAAACAAAAATCCAGAAAATCACATTGTATGATTTTTAAATAATTAATTTGTATTTTATTGCATGACAAGTATTTGATACATCAGAAAAGCAGAACTTAATATTTGGTACAGAAACCTTTGTTTGCAATTACAGAGATCATACCTGTAGTTCTTGACCAGGTTTGCACACACTGCAGCAGGGATTTTGGCCCACTCCTCTATACAGATCCTTCAGGTTTCGGGGCTGTCGCTGGGCAATACAGACTTTCAGCTCCCTCCAAAGATTTTCAATTGGGTTCAGGTCTGGAGACTGGCTAGGCCACTCCAGGACCTTGAGATGCTTCTTACGGAGCCACTCCTTAGTTGCCCTGACTGTGTGTTTCGGGTCATTTTCATGCTGGAAGACCCAGCCACGACCCATCTTCAATGCTCTTACTGAGGGAAGGAGGTTGTTGGCCAAGATCTCGCGATACATGGCCCCATCCATCCTCCCCTCAATACGGTGCAGTTGTCCTGTCCCCTTTGCAGAAAAGCATCCCCAAAGAATGATGTTTCCACCTCCATGCTTCACGGTTGGGATGGTGTTCTTGGGGTTGTACTGATCCTTCTTCTTCCTCCAAACACGGCGAGTGGAGTTTAGACCAAAAAGCTCTATTTTTGTGTCATCAGACCATATGACCTTCTCCCAGTCCTCCTCTGGATCATCCAGATGGTCATTGGCAAACTTCAGACGGGCCTGGACATGCGCTGGCTTGAGCAGGGGGACCTTGTGTGCGCTGCAGGATTTTAATCCATGACGGCGTAGTGTGTTACTAATGGTTTTCTTTGAGACTGTGGTCCCAGCTCTCTTCAGGTCATTGACCAGGTCCTGCCGTGTAGTTCTGGGCTGATCCCTCACCTTCCTCATGATCATTGATGCCCCACGAGGTGAGATCTTGCATGGTGCCCCAGACCGAGGGAGATTGACCGTCATCTTGAACTTCTTCCATTTTCTAATAAGTGCGCCAACAGTTGTTGCCTTCTCACCAAGCTGCTTGCCTATTGTCATGTAGCCCATCCCAGCCTTGTGCAGGTCTACAATTTTATCCCTGATGTCCTTACACAGCTCTCTGGTCTTGGCCATTGTGGAGAGGTTGGAGTCTGTTTGATTGAGTGTGTGGACAGGTGTCTTTTATACAGGTAACGAGTTCAAACAGGTGCAGTTAATACAGGTAATGAGTGGAGAACAGGAGGGCTTCTTAAAGAAAAACTAACAGGTCTGTGAGAGCCGGAATTCTTACTGGTTGGTAGGTGATCAAATACTTATGTCATCCAATAAAATGCAAATTAATTATTTAAAAATAATTTGTTTTAGATTCCGTCTCTCACAGTTGAAGTGTACCTATGATAAAAATTACAGACCTCTACATGCTTTGTAAGTAGGAAAACCTGCAAAATCGGCAGTGTATCAAATACTTGTTCTCCCCACTTAATATATATACAGCGGGTGAAATAAGTATTTAACACGTCACCATTTTTCTCAGTAAATATATTTCCAAAGGTGCTATTGACATGAAAGTTTCACCAGATGTTGGTAACAACACAAGTAATCCATACATACAAAGAAACCAAAACAAATAAATTCAGAAATTAAGTTATGTGCAATAATGTGAAATGACACAGGGAAAAAGTATTGAACACATGAAGAAAGGGAGGTTCAAAAAGGCATGGAAAGCCAAGACAACAGCTGAAAACTATCAGTAATTAAAAAGCAATCCAGCCCCCTGTCAGTGCAAATTAATATCATCTGGTTCAGTCCCAACTGATGGCCTACAAAAAGGTCTCATTGCCAAGGTTTCACACAAGACACATCTCATGAGTAGGTAAAAGCAAAGAGCTGTCTCAAGACATTCGCAACCTAATTGTTGCAAAACATAATGATGGCATTAGTTATAGGCGCATTTCTAAACTTCTGAATGTTCCAGTGAGCACTGTTGTGGCCATAATACGGAAGTGGAAAGACAATCATTTCACCATAAATTTGCCTCGACCAGGTGCTCCTCGTAAATTTGCCCATTCATCCTTCCTTCAATTATGTGAAGTTATCCAGTACCATTTGCTGAAAAGCACCGTGATGTTCCCACCTCCAAACTTTACTGTTGGTATGGTGTTTTTAGGGTGATGTGCAGTGCCATTTCTCCTCCAAACATGGTGTGTATTATGACATCCAAACAGTTCAATTTTGCTCTCATCTGACCACACTATATTCTCCCAGTATTTCACTGGCTTTTCCAAATGTTGTGCAGCAAACTTTAAACGAGCTTCAACATGCTTTTTTTTCAGCAATGGAGTCTTGCGTGGTGAGCGTGCATACAGGCCATGGCGGTGGAGTGCATTACTTAATGTTTTCTTTGAGACAACAGTACCTGCTAATTGCAGGTCTTTTAAAAGCTCTCCACAAGTGGTCCTTGGCTCTTGGACAACTCTTCTGATTATTCTTTTCACTCCTCTGTCAGAAATCTTGCGAGGAGCACCTGGTCGAGGCAAATTTATGGTGAAATGATTGTTTTTCCACTTCTGTATTATGGCCCCAACAGTGCTCACTGGAACATTCAGAAGCTTAGAAATGTGCCTATAACCAATGCCATCATTATGTTTTAGGTTGTGAATGTCTTAAGACAGCTCTTTGCTTTAACCCATCATGAGATGTGTCTTGTGTGACACCTTGGCAATGAGACCTTTTTGTAGGCCATCAGTTGGGACTGAACCAGATGATATTAATTTGCACTGACGGGGCTGGATTGCTTTTTAATTACTGATAGTTTTCAGCTGTTGTCTTGGCTTTCCATGCCTTTTTGAACCTCCCTTTCATCATGTGTTCAATACTTTTTCCCTGTGTCATTTCACATTATTACACAACTTAATTTCTGAACTTATTTGTTTTCGTTTCTTTGTATGTATGGATTACTTGTGTTGTTACCAACATCTGGTGAAACTTTCATGTCAATAGCACCTTTGGAAATATATTTACTGAGAAAAATGGTGACGTGTTCAATACTTATTTCACCCGCTGTATATTATAATGTAGGCCCATTACAAGTCTGAGTCTAGTCTTGCGAGAAAATACATTAATTATTGTAATCAAATATGCCAATCAAATGACTGCTTCTTACTGATATATTTTTTTTATATGATTAGATGCATGGGGAATGTTCCACAGGTCAAAAAGAGAGGGTCAAGAAAATGTAGAATTCGGACTGAATAAAATATCTTTGTCAATAAAACTAAAAATGATTTACGCAAAACTTCCTAGGCATTTAGTTACACTAATCAAGCATTGGCACATTGAACAGCTTTCTAAGTGGTTTCTAATTTGAGTTATTTAGTTGTTACTTTGTTCCCCGGTCTCCCCTACAACACATCCAGCAACTCCCCCAATCTGTAAAGAGAAAATCATTATCTAATGTTCTGTCCTACATTCCAGACATAATCAGGACAACAGGTAGCATGTTTAGCCTGTTATGCTAATAAGATGCTGTTGTTTGAGTTAACGAGATGGACTCTAACCCCTCCCCCATTTATTTTACATTGGCAGCACTAGGATGGTCGGGATTGTCTGGGCAGAAGGCAAGCAGTAATAATCTTGCTCGGTGCAAAAGCAAAATGTATAAACCATTAAATTAGAGCAAACGTTGTGCCTCAGGGTAGTATTCTACAGCTATTAACAGAGGCTCCCAGTGCTCTCATTGGAAAATGCAGCTCGATGTGGCTGCAATTACCCCAGTCTGGGACACTCTCCCAAGTCCATACGCATGTGTCAAGCTGGATCAACCAAATTTCCTTGGAAGCTTTGACTCGTCCAGCCCAAATATGCTGACACCCACCATGACATCAGGGACTCTGGACAAACATGTTTTTGTAGATGTCATATTGGCATAACATAACATAACACGTTGGCATAGTATTTTGTCACTGGCATGTCAGTGTTCTTACTCCATACCTGGCATATCCACGTTTATTCCTTGCATATCCATGTTGTTTCCTGTTATATCATGTTGTTTCCCGGCATATTCATGTTGTTTCCCGGCATATCATGTTGTTTCCCGGCATATCATGTTGTTTCCCGGCATATTCATGTTGTTTCCCGGCATATTCATGTTGTTTCCCGACATATCCATGTTGTTTCCTGTCATGAGGCAGCCCAACACCCAGCTGTTTTCTCGTCTGTCTGTCTGTCTGTCTGTCTGTCTGTCTGTCTGTCTGTCTGTCTGTCTGTCTGTCTGTCTGTCTGTCTGTCTGTCTGTGTCTCTCTCTCTCTCTCTCTCTCTCTCTCTCTCTCTCTCTCTCTCTCTCTCTCTCTCTCTCTCTCTCTCTCTCTCTCTGTGTGTGTGAGCCTAGACATATTTAGCCCCTGCTCCATTCCATTACAGTGCATTTGGAAAGTATTTGGTCCCCTTGACTTTTTCCACATACAATACCCAATAATGACAAAGCAAAAACATTTATATCACCGCCAGGCACACTTCACAGTCCGGCACATTGGGTATGAATGACAGGCCAATGTAGCCAAAACTTTGCAAGAAGGAGCTAAGGAAGGGTAAGCCAGCATCTGGCTGCTTGTAAAGACCATCTACTTTCATTCTGACTGCACTGATATGAGTCTTCAACCTTGTTCCACTGGGTACTGGGTGCAATTCCCAACTCTTTTGATGTCAGCTCAAAACATGTTGTTTTGCTGTTTGAACGCAATAGGGTTTTTCTGCAGATTCAGACAGCTTAGCCAGCCTGAGGCAACATGTTTGAAAGGGTACAGGAGGTACGAGGAGAGAATAGCGTTGCACTCTTCACAGACACCTGCATCCATCATCTCCCAGACTGGGCAACAGTATAACCAGTGGCATGGCGTCTGCCACCGTTACATTCAGATTACAGAGCTAGATGGATTTTGCTGTGTGGAAGCAGTGTGTAAAGTGATTAATAGAGGCTCTCCTTTACCCTGCAAATCTCCATGCACTGAATATTAACCACAGCGATGGTTCCCAGAGTGACGCCAGCGTGGCCAGACCCCTTTGTGCTACATTATACATTCACTCAGAGCTGCCACCACCAGTTACACAACATCAGGGAGGGATGAAGCGAGTGATGGAGAGAGGGAGGGAAGGAGGGATTATTTTGCCACTCTCCACTTCTTCTCTGCCACCAGTCTCCACTGGCCTTTTAATAAACAGCTGAAAAGCAAACGCATAATAAAATGTACTCTGTAAAACAAGCTGTCAGGCCTAGAGCTGTAAGAGCATGTTGTGGCTCCATGGGGCATTTTTGCTTGCTGCTTGTGTTTGTCTGCTGGCTACCCACCAAGAGAAGAGAATCTGTACTCTGCTCTATCGTACCTTTCTCCCTCCTCCTACCCTCTCTCCCTCTCCCCCTTTCCCCGTCTCCCTCTCTCCCCATCTCCCTTCTCTCCCTCCCCTCTCTCATCTCCTGAAAGCCCTTTACCTACATAGATAGCAGCTGTGTCCCTACAGAGTGGTTTGCTCCATAACTGTTACTTCCGTTGTTACTGTGGTAGTTACTGTGGTAGTTACTGTGGTAGTTACTGTGGTAGTTACTGTGGTAGTTACTGCTGCTGTTCCAAATCTTACCCCTCCATGTTGGGCCTGTGTGCTATATGGCATGATCACTCATGCTTCTGTCTCAGGTGTAAATTCGCCCCCCACTAACGCTGGCCAAGCTCGCTGGATATTGTTTACCACTGCAGCCAATGAGGCTGATCCATTCATACACGTCTCACCTTTTTCTTAATGGCTTTCGACAGCCAGGTATTTTATGCATAACCTCATTATGCTGATTTTGTGTTTGCACTTGGATCTCCCCTTGGGGCTGTGGGGTGCTGTTAGGAGAGGAGAGGAGAGGAGAGGAGAGGAGAGGAGAGGAGAGGAGAGGAGAGGAGAGGAGAGGAGAGGAGAGGAGAGGAGAGGAGAGGAGAGGAGAGGAGAGGAGAGGAGAGGAGAGGAGAGGAGATATAAAGGGAGTATTAGAGACAGCTGGCATTGTAGTATCAGTCATTTTCACATATATCGGGCCTGTCTGCCTGTCTGTTGAAGATTAGCAGCAGCTCCACATGAGAGGCACATGCAGACACACACAATCACTGACACACGTGTCACACACACACACACACACACACACACACACACACACACACACACACACACACACACACACACACACAGACAGAACATTTAGTCAGAGGCATAATACCATCACAAACACATGCATAATACCTGAATAGCTATGGGCAGAGTAATAAGTGCAGCCCCTGACCCCTGACCCCAGTGTCACAATGTATTCTGCCCACCTGGGAGAGGAAAGGATGGTGTGGTAGCGTGGCTGTGTTTTCTCCTCTATCCACAGCAGTCTACTGCCCGAGTGTTACTCCAACAGTGACATATTAGAAGGGTTTATGTTGCACCCATCTTTCCTTCTTACAGAATGACCTCAACCTGTAATTTACAGTAGGTGGTGTAGTCTCACAGCTTGTCTCGCAGGCTGTGGAGTGCGCCTCCCAACAGGGAGCTTAGAGAAGAATACTGGCTGACAGTATAGTACAGTAGGCTAGTGTGGAGGCTAGCTGGGAGGATCCCTTAACGTATCGACAAAGACAGCCTGTTCTGTTCTATGGTTTTGATGAGGTTGTCTAACATGGGCAGCTTACATTGTTTCTGTCCCATACCACTGTACAGTAAGCTTTGCAGACAGATATTGTGTAAAGAGGGAGTGCTATGAGCACCTAGAAGGCTTGCAGATCATTAACACACATCATGTCATTTTAAAACGTCCTTGATGCGATTACTCAGATTGAACAGTAATAATGGCAACAGCAGACCACAATAAGCCCTGGAATAGACACACATCCCTCAATAACACAGTGGAACAAAAGCCAAGGGCCATGTCATAAATCCTTCAGATTTAACAAAGATTTAGGCTCCATTTTCTGACAGAATGGATGGAGGGAAACAAGCCAATGACCTTTAAAGACAAATCACGCTCTCTACAATGGCCTCGTGCAGAAATCTCCACTCCTATAGAGAGACCCTGGCGAGCCAGAGCCAGAGCCACACAGAAATGCCCCAGTGACAGGATACAAACAGACAGTGACGAACCGTGGCTATTGGACCTAGGCCTTCAGTGTGTGTGGGGGGGGGGATCTTTGAACACATTGTACCAAACTAAAAAATCTAGAAAAAACCCCCCAGAAACATAGCATCACTTAATGCACCCAACTGAATCAAACAGCCCTGAGGCTGAGCCATGCTTCAGGCTGCCACTTACACAGCCTATGGTAGCCTAACGCCATCACTATCACCAAAAGTGACAACAGTGAGGCAGATGTTTTCTATCTACAGTCCCTTCAGAAAGTATTCACAGCCCCTAGACTATTTCTACATTTTGTTGTTACAGCCTGAATTTAAAATTGGCAAAATTACAAAGTATCCCTTTATAACAGAATAATAAAATAATAATATAATTAGAATGTCATTCAAACATTCTTGAAAAGATGAAATATTAATTCAAAGGACTTTTATTTCATTAATCCTTAGGCTTCCTCTGAAGGCGTAGAAGGCCCTCATGGTTCCCCATTGCATACAGATGCCCTTGCATTCTTACTTCCACCTGTGTTGCTCAATCCACCGGGTACAGCGTAGCTCCCCGTAAAAAGCTGACAAGGCAACAGCAGTAATGCAGAGGGTTAGCCCATTATGACATCCATTGACTGAATCTTTTTAGATCTGAGACCAATCAGATTTACTAATCCCCACAAACACATTATTAAGACCATGACCATTTTTGCCACGGGCCCTGAATGCTAACTCATTTTCTTCTTCAGCGCCTCAATCATCCCTGTTACACAGTATGAAACAGGATTGGCACAGGACGTCATCTGAGTTTCGCATTTCGCTGGAGTTACTTGAGGGTAATGTAGACAGCATACTGTATTTACAGAAGAGATATATAGTCTACTTGAATTATTGATAAGTTAGTGATTTCTCTCAGTGCAGTGCTGGCATTGCTGGACTCACAAAGCCAGTATTCGCTATTCATCTGCAAAAACCAAACCCACGCACCGATACATTGCATACATGCACTCCCTCACCCCATAACAGGAGCTCTGTTTAATCAATCCTAAACTTCCACCTCTCGCTACGCCTGGTTATTGATTCAATTATAGTTTGAAGTTTAGTCGCTGTGAAGAGAAAATAATGCTTCTGTGTAATAGCTCCAATTGGTCAAACAAAATGTGATTTGGTGTGGAAGAGCAGAGAGGCTTTTGCATCAGCGTCAGATCCGGTTCAACCCTGTCAAACAGTGTCAGGAGCAGAGAGAGTGAGAGATGACAGGTCGAAGAACAGCTCTGTTGATGTTGTTGTTCGGATGCATTTCAAGTAGGCCCCAATTACTTCCACCGCTGTGCTGTGGCGGGTCGGGTGGCTTACACTGTCTCTTCTCACCCCACCACAGAAACTGAGGACTGAGGCCCCTTCTCCTCACGCAGACCGGTGGGACTAATGCACCATTAAATCTTCAAACCCAACCGGCCTTGTCACTCCAGCTTTGCCAAAACTCTATTTAGCCAGACAGGCATTGCTAAAACGCCCGCTTGACCTCACCCAAGCCCAGATCAGAGAGAATCTGTGCTTATGCGTGATCAAGTCTGTCTGGCTGCTGAGGAAACTCCGACACATTTTTAACATTTATTTAATGTCAAAAGTTCCAAGTTTTATTGTCACATGCACAAGTACAGTGAAATGCCTTTCTTGCAAGCGCTTTCCCAATGACGCAGTAATCAATATCAGTAGTAAAAATATTATAATATAAAATAAAGTAAAGTATAATAAAAGCACACAAGAAATTGACATAAGAACGTAAGTAAGCTATATACAGGGTCAGTTCCGGGGTCAGTGCCAATACCATACAATGTGCAGGGATACTGGAGTGGTAGGGTTAGATAAAGTAATAAAGCATCAAGTTAGACCTGTTGGCGTCCGCTGTGCCTTCAGCGTCTCCTGCTCCAGCCTTTAATTAACAGCTCTATAGGAGAAGTGTGGGGCGAACCTGAACCCACTAGCCCTAGAATCAAATCACTAAGCTCTTCCACTTTTAGGATGTGAGAGAGAATTACCATTTGTTAAAAAATTTAAATTTTCTCAGTTAAATGCATTCAGAATTAATAATATGTCACACAAATGCCCTGTAATGTGGTATTGTACCATGCCATAATTCTCTGGTGGACTCCAACAGTTCCAAACCATATTGTGCTCATGTACAGTATGAAACAAAAATGACTAAGGTTTGCATCTAAAAATAGCATTAGCTTGAAGTTTGCACTTGGGAGACTATCACTTTGATTACATTGTAACAGGCAATATAAATCAAGCACAGCTCAAGCATTTTCATGCGACATATGTACATATGTATTTGACCCAGGTCTGAAAAGCACCCCTTCTCCCTCTCCCCCTTACAGTTAATCATGACCTTAAGGTTCCATCTTATATTTCTGCGGTCTAGATGAATACACAGTATGTCCTGTAGTTGTGTAGGCTCTCTCTCTATCTCTCTCTCTCTGGCAGCTCATTATTAAGACCAGTGTGAATATATTGGAATAATTGGGCCAGAAGGTTAGCAGTGACTTGTGCATTCATTGGAGGGGCACTGGACAGATGTCATCAATTGGGCATCAGGTCCTCCTCAGCCTAGCTAAATTCATTAGACTGATCTGGAGAAATGGCCTTGAGGACAATTTTACACTGTCCACGGGGGGTTTCATTATGCTAAGCTAGTAGCTACATCTGCTGTCGCATTGGCAACACAGCTACTCTCTTCTTCTTTTTGGGGCTTATTGTCAGAAGAAAATATATGTTGGTTCAGTTGTCTCATTTGAAAGTATTGTCGAGCATAATGTGAACAGTTTATAGATGCTTACAGACATTTACAAGACAGTGATTTACAAGATTTCACTTGGTCTCATCTCAAACTTGTTTCTCCATGCTTAACGTATCCCACAATGCAATTAGGGAACCATTGTGCTTCCTCCAAAATGTGCATATGGAAGATAGGGATGATTGAAAAAACGTTTTTTTTCAATCATCACTGACAGAAACAAAACTGGGTTTCTCATTGCAAATTACAACCCACAAGCCTTTTGTCCAATATGCTAAAATAACCAGGGTGGTATTTACATCCCAACTGAGGGCAGGCATCCAATAGCAGCATAGAAAAACATGACTATAAAAGTCAAAATCAAGTAATATCAAATGTGAAGGTGTTGTATACATGGCTGCACTGGCAAGTGGTTTATTAGACCTTGTTTCTCAAACAGCCTATCCTAATGGCAATTGATGTAGGTATTTGTGAGAATCTATTGAACACAAGCAGAGTTTAGTCATTAGTAAAATATTCTGACTTTGGTAATTATGAAGGAATAGAATGCACTAACTATCATTCCTGAGGACAGGATTCACTGTGGAGAATAATTTACAGGGAGGCAATGTACAGTATTAACAAAATAAATTAGCAGAAGGAATAAATAAAAAATCAGTATTACTGTGTGAGTAAGTGAGCAATGCAAATTTCAAAGGTGTGTGTTTTAATCTGTTGTCAGTGGCCTTGAAATGATAATTACTCTCACTTACTCTCAGTCATTGTAAATAATGTCATAAATTAAACTGTCATATTTCAGTCCCCAATCTGAATCAGATCTACCAAGATGGCGTAACAGTGCGGATGTGTTTTTTTGTCCTGTCTCAAGTCCCGTGTAAATAGTCTGTAAATAGTCTGTCTTTCCTTATATTTTTCTTATTCCTCATATACTTTTCCTGCAACCCGCCTCACCCAACGTGGAATGGATCTACTATTTTATTTATTTATTTATCTTTTTTTATAATTTAACTGAACCTCTGACAGAAGCTAGCCTGCTAGCTAGCTTGCTAACTAGCTACTAGCCACTGCTAGCGGTTCTCACCACTGCTCTGCCTGCATCAGCCAGCTTTAGTTCGGACAATATCGGCCAGTCTGCACAGCGCGCTACCAACCTTGCGCATATCGAATCATGTTCCCTTCCACTGCACCGGATTTCTGCCAAAAACACAGGACCATCACACCGGATCATCGCAGCTAGCTAGCTGCAACCGAGTGGCTGCTGTTGTTTGGCTAACACTACTGTCCAAAAGCTTGCACTAGTTGGACTTGAGCTAGGCCCATCTCCCGGCTAGCCGACGTGTACTAGCTAATTTCCCAGGCTACAGAACCTTTGTCAACCGGCCTTGGACCTTCTACTGTCAACACGGAGCCCCGCCGAGCCATCACGACTGGTCTGCCGACGTAATCGTCCGACGTGGTCTCAACAGGCTTTTCCGCTGCAACGTCGCTGAAGATCCATCTGCTAGACCCGGCTAGCATTCCGAACGCTGTGCCTCCCGCTCGCATAGTGCAGCGTCCCCTGAACTGCTCCCTGGCTCACCTCTTTGCTGCTCATCGGACCTTATGATCATTTGGCTACATAGCTGTTGCCTGCTGGACTGTTCCCTAACACGGTACCTCATTCTGTTGATCTGTTAAGCCTCAGATTCGAACTCAGGTCCTGTGTGTGGCACAACTTTTTCAACATTTTCTCAGTCTATTCATCGCCATTTACCCGTTAGCTCTCTTGATTAACTGTGTTTGTTTTATGCCTCTCCCTTATTTCAATATGCCTTGTCTGTTGCTGTTTAGGTTATTCCTTATCGTTCTATTCCACTGTAGCGCCCCCAGCCCCGATCAACATGCCTCAGATAGCTCCTTTGTCCCAACCCCCACACACGCGGAGACCTCACCTGGTTTAACTGGTGTCTCCAGAGATGCAACCTCTCTCATCATTACCCCACGCCTAGGTTTACCCCCACTGAATTCTCATCCTACCATATCCCTGTCTGTACATTATGCCATCACGCCCAGAAATCTGCTCTGCTCTGTACCCAACGCACTATACGACCAACGCACTTGACTTCTGTAACCCTAAAAGCCTTGGTTTCATGCATGTTAACATCAGAAGCCTTGATTTATTCACTGCTTTAGCACACTCCACCAACCCTGATGTCCTAGCCGTGTCTGAATCCTGGCTACAATATTTCCCGCCAAGATAGAACTGCCAAAGGAGGCGGAGTTGCAATCTACTGCAGAGAGAACCTGCAGAGTTCTGTTATACTATCCAGGTCTGTGCCCAAACAGTTTGAGTTTCTACTTTTAAAAATCCACCTTTCCAGAAATAAGTCTCTCACTGTTGCCGCTTGTTATGGACCACCCTCAGCCCCCAGCTGTGCCCTGGACACCATATATGAATTGATTGCCCCCCATCTATCTTCCGAGTTTGTACTGTTAGTTGACTTAAACTGGGATATACTTAACACCCCGGCCGTCCTTCAATCTAAGGTAGATAACATCAATCTCACACAAATTATCAAGGAACCTACCAGTTACAACCCTAAATCCGTAAACATGGGCACCGTCATAGATATTATCCTGACTAACTTAACCTCCAAATACACCTCCTCTGTTTTCAACCAGGATCTCAGCGATCACTGCCTTATTGCCTGCGTCCGTAATGGGTCCGCGGTCAAACGACCACTCCTTATCACTGTCAAACATTCCCTAAAACACTTCAGTGAGCAGGCCTTTCTAATCGATCTGGCCCGGGTATCCTGGAAGGATATTGACCTCATCCAGTCAGTAGAGGACGCCTGGTTGTTCTTTAAAAGTGCTTTCCTCACCATATTAAATAAGCATGCCCCATTCAAAAAATTCAGAACTAAGAATAGATATAGCCCTTGGTTCACTCCAGACTTGACTGCCCTTGACCAGCACAAAAACATCCTGTGGCGCACTGCATAAGCAACAAATAGCCCCCACGATATAAAACTTTTCAGGAACCAATATACACGGTCAGTTAGAAAAGCAAAGGCTAGCTGTTTCAAACATAAATTTACATCCTGTAGTACTAAATCCCAAAAGTTCTGGGACACTGTAAAGAGCACCTCCTCCCAGTTGCCCACTGCACTGAGGCTAGGAACCACTGTCACCACCGATACATTTACGATAATCTAAAATGTCAATAAGCATTTTGCTACAGCGCCCGGCCAACAGCTCTGATCTGCCGAAATTGTTGCAACCCCTATTACTAGCCTGCTCAACCTCTCTTTCGTATCTTCTGAGATCCCTAGAGATTGGAAACTGCCGCGGTCAAAGGGGGAGACACTCTAGACCCAAACTGTTACAGACCTATATCCAACCTGCCCTGCCTTTCTAAAATCTTCGAAAGCCAAGTTAACAAACAGATCACTGACGACTGCGAATCCCACCGTACCTTCTCTGCTATATAATCTGGTTTCCGAGCTGGTCATTGGTGCACCTCAGCCACGCTCAAGGTACTAAACAATATCATAACCGCCATAGATAAAAGACAGTACTGTGCAGCAGTCTTCATCGACCTGGCCAAGGCTTTCGTCAATCACTGCATTCTTATTGGCAGACTCAACAGCCTTGGTTTCTCAAATGACTGCCTTGCCTGGTTCTCCAACTACTTCTCAGATAGAGTTCAGTGTGTCAAATCGGAGGGCCTGTTGTCCGGTCCTCTGGCAGTCTCTATGGGGGTGCCACAGGGTTCAATTCTTGGGCCGACTCTATTCTCTATATATATCAATGATGTCGCTCTCGCTGCTGGTGACTCTATGATCCATCTCTACGTAGACGACACCATTCTGTATACATCTGGCCCCTCTTTGGACACTGTGTTAACAAACCTCCAGATAAGCTTCAGTGCCATACAACACTCCTTCCGTGGCCTCCAACTGCTCTTAAATGCTAGTAAAACTAAATGCATGCTTTTCAATCGGACGCTGCCCGCACCCGCCCACCGGACTATCATCACTACTCTCAACGGGTCTGACTTAGAATATGTGGACACCTACAAATACCAAGGTGTCTGATTAGACTGTAAACTCTACTTCAAGACTCACATTAAAAACTGACTATCCTACCGATCCAACACTCTATTCAGCCAATTGGATGTAGTCTATCACAGTGCCATCCGTTTTGTTACCAAAGCCCCATATACTACCCACCACTGTGATCTGTACGCTCTCTTTGGCTGGCCCTCACTACATATTCGTCGCCAAACCCACTGGCTCCAGGTCATCTACAAGTCTTTGCTAGGTAAATCCCCGCCTTATCTCAGCTCGCTGGTCACCATAGCAACACCCACCCATAGCATGCGCTCCAGCAGGTATATTTCACTGATCATCCCCAAAGCCGACACCTCCTTTGGCCGCCATTCCTTCCAGTTCCCTGCTGCCAATGACTGGAACGAATTGCAAAAATCGTTGAAGCTGGAGACTACCATCTCCCTCAATAACTTTAAGTATCAGCTGTCAGAGCAGCTTTCCGATCACTGCACCTGTATACATCTGTAAATAGCCCACTCTACTACCTCATCCCCATATTTATTATTTTTGCTCATTTGAACTCCAGTATCTCTATTTGCACATCATCATCTGCACAGCTCTCATTCCAGTGTTAATGCTAATTTGAAAATATTTCTCCACTATGGCCTATTTATTGCCCTACCTTCCTAATCTTACTTCATTTGCACACACTGTACATATATTTTCTATTGTGTTATTGACTGTAAGTTTGTTTATCCCATGTGTAACTCTGTGTTGTTGTTTTTGTCGCACTACTTTGCTTTGTCTTGGCCAGGGCGCAGTTGTAAATGAGAACTTGTTCTCAACTGGCCTACCTGGTTAAATAAAGGTGACATTTAATTTTTTTTTTTAAGATCTGTTTCCTGTGTTTATGAGAAAGACACATTTTCAAGGCAATAGATTGGTTATATCTGATCTATCTGCAAGGTATTTACAATCTAGTATTTATATAAAAACATACATAGACAAAAACAATAAACAGCTTAACATTTTCGTACATACATTTAAACAAACATTAATGACATCCAGTGGCGATTTTACCATGTAAATCCTGGTGGGGCAAACCCCCCAAAAACATACATTAATTGCACTATAACGGTGACAAACGATGCCCACAAACTGTTAGGGCCTACACAGGCTAGTGAATCCGATATTAAGAGGGGAAAATAGACCAAATGATTAGGGTCAGGTACATGGGCTACTAACAGTTTACTACACAACATACACTTAGTATTGCTTTCTTAGCTACAGTATACATATCTCCCTGGCATATTACATAATTTATGCAGCAGCATACAAGAAATTTTTGGACTCACCATGTTGTGCTTACTTGAACAGGAAGGTGGAGCGACGGTCATTCTTGGGCAAATTTTGTCATCAAACTTTGTCATCAAACTTTGTCATCAAAGTCTGGCATTCTCTGGATTTATGGTGCTTTCAATTCTGAAAAAACAAGGTTGAATCTTGATGACGTCAGTTATCTTCAGGTCGTAGCTCTAGAAAGAGGCCCAAGTTCCCGATTTACAAATCCGAGTTGGATGACCGTTCAAAACGTATTTTCCCAGTCGGAGCTAGTTTTTTCCTGAGTTTCCAGTTGTCTTAAACTCACTCTTAAAGTCAGATTTCCCAGTTCTGAGTTAACAGTTGTTTTGAGCGCGGCACAAATCATGCTGTATTGACAGCATGGCCAATGTTGAATGTTTGCAATTTTAAACTAGGAAAAGAGACCCTTAAAATGAGAATTGGGACCACACACCCACTCCTCTGAATAGCAGGCTAGTGATTGTTTTTCAATGCTTGCAGTTAGCCACTGATTCCTTACAAACCACTCATTGTTGAATTTGTGATTTCCAACTTGTTGTCTAAGGTTTATGTCTAATGGCCGATAAATAGTTATTAGCACATTAGATTGATAAACGTGAGTGCGCAGTGACTCCTGTTTGAACAAGTTTATTAGATTCATGGCCATTTATTTGTTTGGCCTCTATTTTTTTACGCACACACTCACACCTGCATACACACACAACCCGCCCGTCTCTACATACAGTGGGGAGAACAAGTATTTGATACACTGCCGATTTTGCAGGTTTTCCTACTTACAAAGCATGTAGAGGTCTGTCATTTTTATCATAGGTACACTTCAACTGTGAGAGACGGAATCTAAAACAAAAATCCTGAAAATCACATTGTATGATTTAAAAAAATTAATTTGTATTTTATTGCATGACATAAGTATTTGATCACCTACCAACCAGTAAGAATTCCGGCTCTCACAGACCTGTTAGTTTTTCTTTAAGAAGCCCTCCTGTTCTCCACTCATTACCTGTATTAACTAGACCTGTTTGAACTCGTTACCTGTATAAAAAACAACTGTCCACACACTCAATCAAACAGACTCCAACCTCTCCACAATGGCCAAGACCAGAGAGCTGTGTAAGGACATCAGGGATAAAATTGTAGACCAGCACAAGGCTGGGATGGGCTACAGGACAATAGGCAAGCAGCTTGGTGAGAAGGCAACAACTGTTGGCACAATTATTAGAAAATGGAAGAAGCTCAAGATGACGGTCAATCTCCCTCGGTCTGGGGCACCATGCAAGATCTCGACTCGTGGGGCATCAATGATCATGAGGAAGGTGAGGGATCAGCCCAGAACTACACGGCAGGACCTGGCCAATGATCTGAAGAGAGCTGGGACCACAGTCTCAAAGAAAACCATTAGTAGCACACTACGCCGTCATGGATTAAAATCCTGCAGTGCACGCAAGGTCCCCCTGCTCAAGCCAGCGCATGTCCAGACCCGTCTGAAGTTTGCCAATGACCATCTGGATGATCCAGAGGAGGAATGGGAGAAGGTCATGTGGTCTGATGAGACAAAAATAGAGCTTTTTGGTCTAAACTCCACTCGCAGTGTTTGGAGGAAGAAGAAGGATGAGTACAACCCCAAGAACACCATCCCAACCGTGAAGCATGGAGGTGGAAACATCATTCTTTGGGGATGCTTTTCTGCAAAGGGGACAGGACGACTGCACCGTATTGAGGGGAGGATGGATGGGGCCATGTATCGCGAGATCTTGGCCAACAACCTCCTTCCCTCAGTAAGAGCATTGAAGATGGGTCGTGGCTGGGTCTTCCAGCATGACAACGACCCAAAACACACAGCCAGGGCAACTAAGGAGTGGCTCCGTAAGAAGCATCTCAAGGACCTGGAGTGGCCTAGCCAGTCTCCAGACCTGAACCCAATAGAAAATCTTTGGAGGGAGCTGAAAGTCCGTATTGCCCAGCGACAGCCCCGAAACCTGAAGGATCTGTATGGAGGAGTGGGCCAAAATCCCTGCCGCAGTGTGTGCAAACCTGGTCAAGAACTACAGGAAACGTATGATCTCTGTAATTGCAAACAAAGGTTTCTGTACCAAATATTAAGTTCTGCTTTTCTGATGTATCAAATACTTATGTCAAATTAATTACTTAAAAATCATACAATGTGATTTTCTGGATTTTTGTTTTAGATTCCGTCACTCACAGTTGAAGAGTACCTATGATAAAAATTACAGACTTCTACATGCTTTGTAAGTGGGAAAACCTGCAAAATCGGCAGTGTATCAAATACTTGTTCTCCCCAGTTGAAGTGTACCTATGATAAAAATTACAGACCTCTACATGCTTTGTAAGTAGGAAAACCTGCAAAATCGGCAGTGTATCAAATACTTGTTCTCCCCACTGTATTTGTTTTTTTTTCACTTATTAAGCATCATAAGTATTTCTTCGTTTTTGTGGTCCACTTAACGGTTTGCTGTAGATAATGAGTTATTTTAGTTTTTTCCACATTACTTATATATCCTGAGATGTTATAGTATTCCGAAAAATATTTTTAACAGGGGGGGTATTAAGTTTTCAACATTAGTAGGGTATATCAGGAGATCATCTGCAAATAAGTTTAGTTTGTATTCATGTTTACCTATACTGATACCTGTTATGTTCGGGTCCTGTCTAATTCTTTGGTTCAATTACCAGTGCAGGAGGGGGAGAGAGGACATCCCTGTCTCGTACCCCTTTCTAAACCAATTTAATCAGATAATGTATTATTTTTCCTGGTTTTAATATATCTGAAATAACTGTTTGATACATGGAACTCGGAAGCACTGAATTGAGTGGCGTGTGTTGTCATTTGAGTAAATAGGAGTGCTACTTTATCCCAGAATATCAAATCAATTCTATGCGAAAGCCTTCCATCCCTGGTGCTTTTCTCCACATGAATGTTATAAGTGTATTTATTTACATTTGTTTTTATTATTATTAATAGCGTTGTTGTTTCTAGTTAAAGCATTTGTATCCTTATTTTTTAAAATGATAACAGGTTTGTTGTGAATTCATTTTGTGGTTTATTTGCTAAATATTGTGCTTTATTTGAGTTTAGCCTGTTGCCTTGTTGGCTCTCTTCAAAAGTAAAAAATATTAGTATTCATGACAATCAAACTAAACACTGAAATGTCCGTCAGATAGAGCTGGTGATTTTTGAACAGCGAACTGACCATTTCCATACCACTTTCTGAACCTTCTGACATTGATCCAGTATATTTGCAGAGGCAGAATTTGCACGGTGCCTAAGGGGCGAGTAGCTCTCATGCCATCCCCAATTTGCTCCTACCTGGCACACCCACACACGCACATGATAGAACTAACTGCACCTCCCAAAATCTCATGGTTAGGCTTTGGTGACCGTGCTTGATGTCCAACACAAACCCACACACTCTAACCACTCACCTGACCTTTGACCTCTGGACAACCCAGCTGTACTGTAGTTACCCTCCTCTACTCTGGGCTCCAGCTCACATGAGAAACACATGCCATTTAGACTCAGGCAAGACTCCACACTTAAGCATTGATTTCTTACCAGTGGTGTGACACAATATCACCACAGTAATACCTCTTCACGTTTGATTTGTCCACGAGAGCTTCAGTATGACTTTGCAGCTAGCTGAATGCAGATAGTGGACTGTGGGTTGCCAGAAAGAGGGAAACTGGTCCTGCTAAAGCTATTCCACTGGTAATGAATAGGGGGGAAGAACACATTAAGAGCCATCAGTAATGCAAATTATGTTTACACAAGAGCCGTGAACAGCTGGCTTTAATTTCTCTCTAGAGAGGTGAAGAGAGGTGATTTCTAGACCCTTCGTTATAAAGGTGACCGTATTAGTCAGCCGGGATTATGTGTGTGTATTCCCTCCCTACCAGTACAAATTTAGCATTATTGAAACAGGATCATTCGAATGGAAGCCAAGTCACAGTAAGCAATGTTGGCTGAGGCTAACTGTAGGGTAAGTTGGATGAAAGGGATGTTTTGTGGCATTATGTTGCGTTTGGTAGGAGAGCTGTGTCAGATGCCCTTGTGTGATTGATTACACGCTTCCAACTAATGAGATAAACAGAGAGCCAATCAATTCTGTCGGCGAGAAAACATGCCAGAGGGGAAGCAGTGGTGTGCATTGGGGGTATCGACATGCTCATATTCCAAGGCCAATAAACAAGCTGTGCTTTTTGGCTAAGTGCAGTGCCCTGCTCTATCACACTGTTAGTACAACCACCACTGCAGTCCGGGTCAATAGTGACTCCAAATATAACACAAACTATGGGAACTGACATGTTGGGCACTGACTGTTGATTAGAACACTGCTGATTTGACAGTGACAGTGTGAATACTTCCCTGCTAAAGGCTCACCTTGTAGATGTTGCAGAAGGACGAGTGCATTGCCTCTGCTGATGGGTTCAGAAAAGAGACATTTCTGCACCATCCACTGTGGTGCGTTCAGTGACAAACCAAATTAGAGCCGCCATGGTTGTCCCCCGGCCCAGTGGTTAATGAAAGTCAGACTGATGCCCCAGCTCTCTGCTTAACGTCAGCCAACCACCCATACTATGCAATGTCTTTTTATAGCTTTTTTCCACTCAGATATCTTGTATTTCTATACTTTTTCATACTGACGCTCTATGTATCATGTACCGTGTATCTGTCTTTTGTGTATTTTCGTTCTGGCATTTTGCACCTGCCCTATGTTTTGTTGTAGCTGCTTGACAAAGAAATGTCCCCCTCGGGGATCAATAAAGTACCTCTATCTATCTATCTATCTATCTATCTATCTATCTATCTATCTATCTATCTATCTATCTATCTATCTATCTATCTATCTATCTATCTATCTATCTATCTATCTATCTATCTATCTATCTATCTATCTAACCAATTAGAGCTTTCATGCGTCCGTGGGATAACTTTGAGAGGATAAGCAGGCCTGGACGCCATGCGTGAGGCCAAGCCTGTCTACATTTTTATCGTATGCAGAGAGAACAAGAGCTGAACCTGGGAGGCTCCAGCTTTCTCATCCTTCCTTACCCCGAAGCAGCGTATATGATAAACTAAATTCACTGGTGCTGGTTGAGAACTGAACTGCAGCCCTCTTCTCCTACTAGATATGTTTAAAAAGCTCAGTGATAAAACATCCAGCTCCTCAAATCAAATCAAATGGCATTTGTCACATGCGCTGACTACAACAGGTGTAGACCTTACCGTGAAATGCTTACTTACAAGCTCTTAACCAACAATTACATAACATAACAATAACAAGGCTATATACAGGGGGCACCGGTACAGAGTCTATGTGCAGGGGTACAGGTTAGTCAAGGTAATTTGTAAAGTGACTCAGATTCAAACATTGATCCAATGTCCTTTCATTTTCTTTTAAAAATATATAAATAATTATTATATGAATTCTTTGACATTTGCCAAAATTGGGGCCACCGTGTGGGGGGGAGGGGGGTCTTGGATGGTTGAGGGGCAGCTCTCGGGAACTGTTGGGGGATCTTGGATGGTTGGTGGCCTGTCATTTGGGAGCTTGGGCGGTGGCCGATTTGACAAAGACCAACAACATATTTTATTTGTCTCCAATCACTTCAAATGTATGTGTTCCAATGTTAAATAAATCAAATTGAGGTTGTTGTCATTTATTCACATAAAGAGCACTTCACAGGAAGAGGCCTGTTTCTGTTTCCAGCCTACTTCCTGCATGATCCTGTGAGGCTGGCATTTACACTGACTATTTCAGCCTGTGTGTTTCGACTGTCACAACAATTGGCAATTACAATGTGTGTGTGTGTGTGTGTGTGTGTGTGTGTGTGTGTGTGTGTGTGTGTGTGTGTGTGTGCGTGCGTGCGTTTTACATCACTACCACACTACCCCAGGCAATTCTGTTAGAGCTTATGCAAGCTATTAATATTAATTTGTCTATAGGACAAAACCACAAGTAAGTGAGATAATATTCCTGACCAAGGCAAACCTTTTATGCATGAATTAATTTTTATGCATGAATTAATATGACCTGATGTTTACAGCTACACCTGACAGTATTACAGCCAACAATTTCATTTCCTTACACTTTGGCCCAATCAAACTCATATTGGCAATTGCTAATCCCTCATAAATATGCCACAGACAGAACCTCTGCCAATTGATTCCCATTGGGTTCTGGTTTTATGCACTGAGGCTAAAACTGGAGTCTCTTACTGGAGAAGCCCTAGCTCATGGAACAACCTCTAAAGCATTCACATGCTCTTAGTGCCCATCATTACCGTGGAGACCTTTGTTAAAAAACAAAGATGCTTATAGAAAGGTATTGGGTGCAAATGGAAAAGGAAAAGAGAACGGTAGTGGATGAACATGGCCTGTTACCCACGCACCAACCAGCCTGATGTGTTCCAAAGGCTGGCAAATGAATTCATATTAAACACTAGCATGCTAGCAACCAGGGCTTTGCCAGATTGAACGGATGCTGTTGCTTATTACAGATGTGGAGGAAAACAAGCTTTTCACTCCACACACAAAAGGGAGAGAAAGGGGAAGAAATCAATACAGTTCCAGCCAGAATGGCAAATGAAAAGCATACAGGCTACAATAATGGGTATGAATTTCTGAATGTGCAGCTCATGTTTTATTCCCAGTGTTTGAATATACTGCAGAAGGGTGATTGATGAGCTAAGGGGAGGGTAAGTGCATTTTCTGCACATTATGGCTGCCATGCCAGGGTGTTTATTCAACAGTGGAGTGGGTGAGAAAAACTGCACTTCCTTGGGTTTACATTTGGTTGTGATGTAGCACCACTGGGTTGTTGACTTAATACAAAAAGGATGTAATCTGTGTTGAAAACATGTACGTTTAGTACACACTAAGTACTGAATCTGTCAGTTATACTGAGAGTAAATAGTGCTTTCTTGGACACAGCATGCTCTATCAAATATTATTTGGCTCGCTAGTGGATGTCTTGCATTAATTGTATTCATTGTTGATTCAAAACACAAGAATTCAACGAAAACACTTGTACTATTTAATTCAAGGTCTCCTGCAATTACACTTGTCTGCATGCCTGGTGGTACCTCAGGTTGTATGAGGCTGGCCACTGCTGCTGCTACATGCCTAGCAGCTATCTGGGGCCTTCTTAGGTGGAGACAGAATAGAGAGAGAATGTAGTCTGCTGTTTAAACTGTGACACTCGCTCTGAATGGCAAAAAAAAAGGAACAACATTACAATATTTACTGCAGTGAGGGAGAGGAAGATGGATCTTTTGTGAGTAGAACAAACCATGATACATTTCACATCATTCCTAATCTGTAAGGCCTCCTGGCTGCATCTGGCTGGCTGCCTGGGAGGTGCGATGGTATGGGGGCAGTATGTGTATGGGGGCATGCTAATGCTACTTCACATGGGAGTGAGTCAGTCCTGAGGGGCATCGCCTGTGAATGCAGACTGTGCAGATCAAGCATGACTAAGTCTGGGCAGAGAGAGGAATGGAGCGGTCGGTGGTGTTGGAGCCGAGCAGAGTCTTGGCCGTGGCATTGCATTGCCGTCTGGCCGAAGATCTCTTCATCCCGTGTCCAGGGTGACAGTCTTGTGTGGTTGGGTTGTTGTGGGTGAATAGAAACACAGGAAAATAGGTTTGGGAAACAACATGTTAGAGACAAGCTGTGGCCACTGGAACATAAGATGTCTCTAAAACATGAGGTTGATTTTAGACATTGTTCTCCCCAGTATGACTATATAGTACATGACTACAGATATACGTATCTATCTACGTATGTCAGGAGATGAAGCATTGTGAAATTTAAGATCCATCACAGTATACACTATCACAAGGTTGCTTGCATTGTTTCAGCATGGGATGGGAAACATGCATCTCAATATGCAAATCCGTAGAAGAGAGATGGTTTAGCAGCCAGATGTCATTCGTTCTGCATCTCCTAGACCCCCACAATGCTTTACTTGGCAGCAGGTGGTTGTGTCAGCTGGAGAGCCGGTGATTCAGAAACTGTAATAGCTAAGGGGGATGCAAACCAGGGTTTGGCTCAATTCTAATTTAAAGGCAGTCGATTCAGGAAGCGATTTGAATTAAACATTCTGAAATGTTAAAACTTTTTAAATAAATAGCTTCTAATTTCCAGTTTATTGAAAAGCTCAGGTAGTTTAATTATGTGCACGAGCACATATCACCACATCCGTCAGTAACTTTTACATGGCAGGAAGCTTATTATCCCAGCCCTAAAAGCCTACTGTTTTGGGCTAAACTCCCAGGTCCTCTGATAATACTTCTCCCGTGTGAAACTTCATCCCTGTGTTTTGAGGGATATTACAGAGTTTAACAGGTGCTGCACTCAGTTTGGGTAAGAACATGGGAACAAAGTGATGCTTAAAACAATGTGCCATGCAGGTAGCCTACAGATGAATGATCAATTTTGATATATTTTGAAGTGGACGATATTGTACCATTGTATTGATAAATTGCCAAATTAGTCAATCAATTAAATGTCTACGTAGGTTACAGTTTGTGTTTCTTACATGAATTATTATTTAGACTTTCTCCAAACTGAAGGCCATCAGGCCAATATTAGGGTATCCCTAGACATTTGAAATATCTTCATGCCTACAGTAGAGCCCCCAGTCAATTTTGAATGAGGAAAAACAAGAATTACTAGGCAGTTTGGTGAAACTAATCCCGTCCACTGGAAAAACGGACATGCTGGGGTAATAATTGCATAACCGACATTCCATAGTAACACTAGTCCGTGGGAATAGGGCTTTAGTCTTTCCGGTTTAACAACATCTGACCGTAATAGAACGTCAGTTTGGCATAGAGGAACTACGTCACTGCCTACGTCACTACCTGATCCGATTGAATAGTGATCACAGTGGTTATCTTTAATGGGTGCATTTCACAAGTGGCTAACTTTGCCTGCAAACTTTGGTTTAGAATCACAATATATTGGCATGTCTGCCTCGTGATTGGTTGGGAGAGTTGTCTATCTGGAGAGGACCCGCCCCAGAATATATTTTTTTTACCTTATCGAACTTTCCAAAAGAGCCCGTCGTTGAAACCAGACCCTAGTCACTTGCCTGGGGTCGGGTTTGTGAGGCTTCGTACCAGATGTACCAATCTGCTTCCTTCAGTCTGGACTGGAAGAAGATAGACCTATTGTGGGTGTTGCTTATAGCCCAGGATATAACGCTTATAATAATAATAATAATAAACTTTATTTATATAGCACCCATCACAGAAAGAATCACAGAGTGCTTTACAAGTAGCAAGTATACCATTTAAAAAACATCATACTAACATAAAAACATAAAACATAAAAGCACAATCAATTAAAAGCTTGTCTAAATAGTAGTGTCTTCAGCTGCTTTTTAAAAGAAACAATAGAATCGGCCACACGCAACGACAAGGGCAGGGCATTCCACAATTTTGGAGCAGTCGCCTGGAAGGAACGATCTCCCCTAGTTTTAAGGCGGGTTTTAGGTACCATCAGGAGATTCTGACCTGAGGAGCGAAGAATACGAGACGAAGAGTAAGGGGTCAACATGTCAGTGATGTATTGAGGCGTCTGTCCATGTAGTGCTTTAAAAGTTAAAATAAAAATTTTAAAATCAATTCTGTATTTTACCGGTAGCCAGTGGAGAGTAAATAAAATAGGAGTAATGTGTGCCCTTCTGTTTGTTCCTGTTAAAAGCCTGGCTGCGGCATTTTGAACCAGTTGAAGACGCCTCAGAGAACAATTGTTAAAACAAGTAAAAAGAGAATTACAATAGTCTAACCGTGAAGAAATAAAAGCATGAATGATCATCTCCATGTTAGTTTTGGGCAGTATTGTTCTTAATTTAGAGATATTTCTCAATTGATAAAAACAGTTTCTGACCAGCTGTCTAGAATGACCATCCAGGGACATCGATTGGTCAAACAGAACACCAAGGTTTCTTAGGCTCGTCTGGACAGAGGAGTCCATGTAGATCAGTCCTTTCTCCAACACCGCAGTCTGATTCAAAAGTTACATTCCGGCTTCTCTACTGCCTTGAGTGAAATCTGAAACTTTAATACTGTAGAGAATGAAATTACAAAAGAAGAAGGGGCTTCATATTTTTTCATGCCGAATTTCATGCATATTTCTTTTGAAATTCATACCTTTCAGGGAGTGGTTCCACTTTCATAGCTGTACAACTCAATCCCTTCATGTGTGCGTATGAGTGTGTCACTCTCTCTTTGTAGAGCTGGGTGAAATTGCTATACCCATCTGCTTGCTGTGAGGTAGTATTCGTAGACATGTTGTCTCTATGCACATCCATCGTCCCTTTGCGATTGGTCACAGGTGTAAGAGAGGCGTTGCTGGGTGGTAAAGGGGGAAAGGGGGGAAAATAAGTCAGGATCACCTTTTCTCCCACACAAAGGGTCATGTCACCTTTACACATTCACCACTAACAGTAAAGCTTTCATGGCCTGCCTGCACCCTGTCTCCCCTGTGGTCCATAAAACATGAGTTGGATCCCAGAGCGTGGGACTGAGCTGAGTAATAGCATCCCCATCCCAACACACGCTATCTGGCCTCTGATGATTTTATCCCTCTCATGTTGTGGCAAGCGAACATTATCCGCACTTACGGTATAAGCAGATTTGGGCCCTAGTAGGATGGACATGAGTGTGTACTGTAACGTCGTAAATACAACCACCCACCCAGGGACTTTGGGTGGCTTTACTGCGTTCGGCCTCTTAGTTCGGGTGCCCTTTTAAAATGTGGTGTAATGAGAAATGTTAGAGATACTGCACCCTGCCATAGTGAATAGGCTAAGCAGTTTAAAGCCATTTAAATAAATAGGAAATAGTTGGCTACCTTTAAAGTGGGGCTTGCGCTAAGCTTCACATAAATCTGATAAGTGTTCTGCGCTGAAATAATGTTACCCAACCCCAGCATTTGGCAATTAGCAGGCAATAGCTTGACATGAGAAGTACTCTCATTTGAAATATTCTCATGGTAGAAGGGAGACAACGTTACATTAGCTGTTTTTGTTATACAAGGTATCCCTTAACATTAAGTTGCTCTTGTTCCTGTGTAACTAAGTGGCACAATGATGGTGTTATTAGCAAAGGCCATGAAACGGATATTCAAATGTGCAAGAAATAATACATTATAAATAATTAGAGATATAAACACTTGCAGTCAGTAAATATAGCCAACATTCATAATGGCAGTTTGTTTGGTACATTCATCCTCAAAGGGAGAACCATGTTTAATTGCATCTTTGATCTTATTAGGGAGGGGTTGTTTTTCTATTCAGAACAGATTACTCTTTGGAGTCTGTATAAAGACGTATCAGGGTATTTCTTAGCTTCTACAAAGACAACCAGCTTTCATCAATCATCAAGCGTGGCTTAAAGGGACGATGAGTCACGCTGATGTCACTGATGACTCATTGCTTTAATTTGCCCATCCCAAGCTGATTGTTTCTGTCACTCAGACTTTACAGGTTACTGTGCTGTCAAAATGTGTGTAGCCTCCTAATTTGAAGACCATGTATTTCATTGATCCCTACAAGCGTGTTGAATATTAGTTGTTAATTATAAACCACAAGAAATATACAGTGACATGTCTGTGTGCAACATAAACAACACAACCATCAACAGTGTAATTTACCCAGCCAACAGAAGCTAAGACCAGACCGGCCACCACCCGGTACACTACCATGCACCTTAGAGACTGCTGCCCTATGTACATAGAGTCATTGAACACTGGTCACTTTAATCATGTTTACATACTGTTTTACCCACTTTTAATGTACAGTATATACTTTTTTCTAGTCATGCATCATCCTATATAACTGCTGCTGTACACACTTTTTCTATTCATATACTGTCCATACTATGTATACACACCATTATGTAAGATGGCGGCCACAGATATGGCAGCTCTGCTTCTAGGTCCTAAGCAACTTTATAGAATTGAGTTATTTCTTACATTATTAGCCCAGATAATGTTTTGTGTTATTACATACAGCCAGAAATAACTTTAGGATATAAGAGCGGAGGTAACTCACCAGAATTACGACCAGGAATACGACTTTCCCAAATTGGATCCTTTGTTCGTAGGTACCCACCAGGGCAATTGAACTGATTCCAGAGGCTGATCCAAAACGCCGCCGGCGGAGAAGTATTGGAAGTGGACTTATAGCTTGCACACCATCCACCGCTTCCGATAATATTACTCGCTAATGTTCAGTCTCTGGAAAATGAAGTAAACGAGCTCAGGGCGAGGATCTCCTTCCAGAGAGACGTCAGGGATTGTAACATACTCTGCTTCACGGAAACATGGCTCTCTCGGGATATACTGTCTTCGTCCATCAAGCAAGCTGGGTTATCAGTACATCGCGTAGACTAAATAAATAAATAACTCTTTGGGAAGAAGAAAGGCGGGGGTGTATGTTTCATGATTAACTTCTCATGGTGTGATTGTGATAACATAGAGAAACCTTTTGCTCACCCGACCTAGAATACCTCACAATCAAATGCGGACTGTATTACCTCCCAAGAAAATTCTCTTTGGTTATCGTCACAGCCGTGAATATTGCCCCTCAAGCCGATACGGCCCTCAACGAACTATACTGGACTTTATGTAAACTGGAAACCACATGTCCTGAGGCCGCATTTATTGAAGCTGGGGATTTAAAACTTTTCGAAATGCCTACCAGGCCCTCCCCCGCCCACCCTTCGGCAAATCTGATCACAAATTCATTTTGCTCCTACAGGCACAACTCAAACAGGAAGTATCTGTGCTAAGGTCTATTCAACGCTGGTCTGACCAATCGGAATCCATGCTTCAAGATTGTTTTAATCACGCGGACTGGGATATGTTCTGGGTAGCTTTCAAGAATAACATTGACGAAAACACGAATAGGGTGACTGAGTTCATTAGGAAGTCTATAGGAGATGTTGTACCAACTGTGACTATTAAAACCTAACCGAACCAGAAACTGTGGATAGATGGCAGCTTTCACGCAAAACTGAAAGCGCGAACCACCACATTTAACCAAGGTGACTGGGAATATGGCCGAATACAAACAGTGTAGTTATTCACGGCTCAGACATGAGACGCATGTGGCAGGGTCTACAGACAATCACGGACTACGAAGGGAATACCGGCCACGTCGCGGACACCGACGTATTTCTTCCGGACAAGCTAAACACCTTCTTCGCCCGCTTTGAGGATAACACAGTGCCACCGACATGGCTCGCTACCAAGGACTGTGGGCTCTCCTTCTCCGTGGCCGACGTGAGTAAGACATTTAAGCATGTTAACCCTTGCAAGGCTGCCGGCCCAGATGGCATCCCTAGCCGCATCCTCAGAGCATGCGCAGACCAGCTGGCTGGAGTGTTTACGAACATATTCAATCAAGTCCCTTTTGGCAATGGCTTTCTGCCTGCTGTGGGTTAGGTCTATAAACCTTGTAAATTATTTGAAGTAAACTATTTCCTACATTATTTTTTGGACAATTACATACATTTAAAGTTAGTTGCCAAACACTGTCATAATTATACAATTTACAGCATATTATTTAAATATGACATGATTTCACGTACTATGTCTTCACAAGCTTAACTTAAGATATACTTAAGATAAATTAACTTTTTCTTGCGTTAATGTTCCGTTCTATATAGCAATAGCATACACAATGTCCGCTCAATCAAATAAGGACAAAGTGCGGCAAATATGAGTAACCACTATCCTCCCATTGAAATAGATACAGATTTTTTGATGAACGCAGACGTTCTAGAACACTTTTCAGCCCTCTGTATTAAACTACTCTCTCTGTGGTACAACGGCGCCTGTTCCATGTTATCAGACAGAATGCACAACAAAAACTTATCCCAGTACTGACTTGCATTGTGCACGAGTCTCTCATCTAGAGTCCAAGTCAAGTCTAAAGTCAAATGATCACGAGTCTAAGTCAAGTCGCAAGTTATTTTTATAACTTGCGACTTAAGTGCGACTCGAGTCCGAGTCTCAGACTCGAGTTTCCATCTCTGCTGATCATGGACTTCAGGAAACACAAGTTGTTTCGTCTTAAGAACAGATTGTAGTTGTAAAATAAAAAGGGATACATTTTTTTGTGCCATTTATGGGAAATGGAATTCTAAGCATCACTCCAGTTAGAAGAGGCTCTGCGAAGGTTTGATTCAAATAATTTGCTATGGGCTCGCGCTAGTGTTCCAGCTCAGCCAAAGTTCTTTGGCCATTTTTCAGCCTTGGGTGAATTTTTACTCGTTCAAATGTCCAGTCTACCATATTCAATGGGTGTTTTGCGTTCGTAAATTCATCAGTTATTCTGCGCTCTAGCATACTCAGACTGAATTTACGAAAGCACCCAAAATGGTTACTTGCATAGTGGAGTCTTTTGTTAAGACATGTAGCTAGCTAGCTACAGTTGGAGTCAGAAGTTTACATACACATACATTTTTCAACCACTCCACAGATTTCATGTTAACAAAATATAGTTTTGGCAAATCGGTTAGGACATCTACTGTACTTTGTGCATGACACAAGTAATTCTTCCAACAATTGTTTACAGACAGATTATTTCACTTATAATTCACTATATCACAATTCCAGTAGGTCAGAAGTTTACATACACTAAGTTGACTGTGCCTTTAAACAGCTTGGAAAATTCCAGAAAATTATGTAATGGCTTTAGAAGCTTCTGATAGGCTAATTGTCATAATTTGAGTCAATTGGAGGTATACCTGTGGATGTATTTCAAGGCTTACCTTCAAACTCAGTGCCTCTTTGCTTGACATCATGGGAAAATCTAAAGAAATCAGCCAAGACCTCCACAAGTCTGGTTCATCCTTGGGAGCAATTTCCAAATGCCTGAAGGTACCACGTTCATCTGTACAAACAATAGTACACAAATATAAACACCATGGGACCACGCAGCCATCATACTGCTCAGGAAGGAGACGTGTACTGTCTCCTAGAGATGAACATACTTTGGTGCGAAAAGTGCAAATCAATCCCAGAACAACAGCAAAGGACCTTGTGAAGATGCTGGAGGAAACCAGTACAAAAGTATCTATATCGACAGTAAAACTAGTCCTATATCGACATAAACTGAAAGGCCGCTCAGCAAGGAAGAAGCCACTGCTCCAAAACCGCCATAAAAAATCCAGACTACGGTTTGCAACTGCACATGGGGACAAAGATCATACTCTTTGGAGAAATGTCCTCTGGTCTGATGCAACAAAAATAGGACTGTTTTGACATAATGACCATCGTTATGTTTGGAGGAAAAAGGGGGAGGCTTGCAAGCCGAGGAACACCATCCCAACCGTGAAGCACAGGGGTGGCAGCATCATGTTGTGGGGGTGCTTTGCTGCAGGAGGGACTGGTGCACTTAACAAAATAGATGGTATCATGAGGAAGGAAAATTACATGGATAAATTGAAGCATTATCTCAAGACATCAGTCAGAGAGTTGAAGCTTGGTCACAAATGGGTCTTCCGAATGGACAAAGACCCCAAGCATACTTACAAAGTTGTGGCAAAATGACTTAAGGACAACAAAGTCAAGGTATTGGAGTGGCTATCACAAAGCCCTGACCTCAATCATATAGAAAAATTGTGGGCAGAACTGAAAATGTGATGGGAATGTGATGAATGAAATAAAAGCTGAAATAAATCATTCTCTCTACTATTATTCTGACATTTCACATTCTTAAAATAAAGTGGTGATCCTAGGATTAAATGTCAGGAATTGTGAAAAACTGAGTTTAAACGTATTTGGCTAAGGTGTATGTAAACTTCCGACTTCAACTGTAGCTAGCTAGGTAAACAATGAACAGTCACATAACGTTAGCTATCGAGCCAGCCAGCTAACGTTAGCTAGCTAGCTAAACAATTAACTATAATCATAACGCATGGCGAATAATAACACCATACACGTATCATTAGCTAACGAACCAGCCAGCTAATGTTAGCTAGCTAGCTAACAGAACACTAACTTTCCCTCCAAATTAGAAATGTGTAATATCTGAAAATTTAGCTAACTAGACTATCTTACATCATGCAAAGATGGACGCGTGGTTGCCCTTAGCTATCATACTCTATTTCCACTGATTTCAAAACTCGATCCTCCAGAAAGTGGAGAGCAACACTTATGCAGCTTCACTATACAATACATTTAGACAGGATTACCTACACATACTGACCAGCTCAAATAGACAGAAGCCTTTTATATGGCAGACCGATCCTCTCTCCTCTCTCGGCATGTCCAGCCCACTCATTATCTCAGCTAGTCATGGCTAGTGGGAAGGTTGCTGTCTTTTTCTGTGGCTTAACCAACTAGGCTCGTAATTTAACAATTTATTCATATTTAAAGATGACATACAAGTTTGATATTAAGGCACATGAAAGTTCAAATGTTCCAGAAGGCATCTCTGCCCAAAAACATTTTGATTAAAAAAATAGACGTTTACGTTCAAATGGCTCTCCTAAAGTTGTGACCCGCGACATACGCCTAGTTTCCTGAAGCGAGTCAAATCTGTATTCTATCTACTGTATTTTAGTCTATGCCAGACATTGCTCGTCCTAATATTTATATACAGTATAGATTTCTGTGTATTGTTGTGAATTGTTAGATAGTAATGCACTGTTGGAGGTAGCATTTGATACACCCGCAATAACATCTGCTAAATATGTGTATGTGACCAATAACGTTTTATTTTATTTATTTTATTAATACAGTATATACACTGAATGTACAAAACATTAGTTGGAGCTTCTTTTTCCTTCAGAACAGCCTCAATTCATGGAAAAAAACCATTAAGAACCCCTGCTCTTTCCATTACATTTTTCCATTTACTTTTTAGCAGACACTCTTATCCAGAGCAACTTATAGTAGTGAGTGCATACATTTTTTCATACTGGTACCCGTGGGAATCAACCCCACAACTTTGGCGTTTCAAGCACCATGCTCTACCGACTGAGCTACGTGGGGTCTCTCATGACATGAACTGACCAGGTGAATCCAGGTGAAAGCTATGATCTCTTATTGACGTCACTTGTTAAATCCACTTCAGTCAGTGTAGATGAAGGGGAGGAGACAGGTAAAAGAAAAAATTTTCAACCCTGAGACAATTGAGACATGGATTGGATAGATCTATTAAAACTCCCTAGTCCTTGACGATGACAAGCATACCCATAACATGATGCAGCCACAACCATTCTTGAAAATATGAAGAGAGGTACCCTAAACACTTTGTATTCAGGACAAAAAGTTCCTTTCTTTGCCGAGGTTTTTGCAGTATTACTTTAGTGCCTTGTTGCAAACAGTATGTATGTTTTGGAATATTTGTATTCTGCACAGGCTTCCTTCTTTTGTCATTTAGGTTAGTATTGTGGAGTAACTACAATGTTGTTGATCCATCCTCAGTTATCTCCTATCACAGCCATTAAAAACTGTTTTAAAGTCACCATTGGCCTCATGGTGAAATCCCTGAGTGGTTTCCTTCCTCTACGTCAACTGATTTAGGAAGGATGCCTGTATCTTTTTAGTGACTGGGTGTATTGATACACCATCCAAAAGTGTCAAATTAATAACTGCACCATGCTCAAAGGGATATTCAATGTCTGTGTTTTTTTTACCCATCTACCTCCCTGGTCTTTGTGGTTGAATCTGTGCTTGAAATTCACTGATCGACTTAGGGACCTGACATATCATTGTATGTGTGGGGTACAGAGATGGGGTAGTCATTTAAAAATCATGTTAAACACTATTATTGCACGCAGAGTGAGTCCGTGCAACTTATTTTGTGACTTGTTAAGTACATTTTTACTTCTGAACATATTCGGGGCTTGCCATTACAAAAGGGTTTGAATACTTATTGACATTTCAGCTTTCATTTGTAATTCATTTGTAAAAATCTCTAAAAATAAAAAGGCTGTGACACAACAACATGTGGAAAAAGTCAAGGGGTGTGAATACTTTCGGGACTCTGGACATTCCTCGTTGTAATTAATTTATTTGTACTTTTGGGATTATGTGCGTATTGTTTTGTATCGCTAGGTATTATTGCTGCACTGTTGGAGCTAGAAACATAAGCATTTCGCTGCACCTGCGATAACATCTGCAAATCTGTGCAGGCGACCAATAAACTTTTATTTGGTTAGACAGACGTGTCAGCAGATCCAGGATAAGCCATGAATAAACCTTGACAATACAAAAGAGAAACAAAGATTACATTTATTTTTCTCCTCAGATTAGCATACACACATATGGAAGGTTCACAGAGGTTTGCGTGTTTGTCTTTTAAATAGCAGAAATTATTTTGAAAATAACCACCGCCATGCAGTTGAACCTAAACACAAAGCTAATTTAAGCAACCTCTCAAGGATGAGAAAAGTAGCACATGATGTCTGTCTCCTATAAATCAGGACCTCTGCCTATCAAGCAAACTCACCACTACAGCTCCTCATCCCCAGGGTACCAACCTACATCTTCACCCAACCTTGCCTGGCCATACGTAGCCGTAACCATGATTCTGACCTACAATTCTGCTCTCTTTCTGCCTTGAGGCCCAAGGTGAATCCACAGACACAATCTGTCAGCTGGCAAGCTTCAGCTTGTCTACTGGTTCATAATGATACAGAGAATCATACACAGGACGCATGATGTAATTAAAAAATGACCTTCTGTTTAGGGTGGACTCTGACCAGCGTTCAGCTGTCAGGATGATTAGAGAGGAGAGAGAGGATACATGTACTTTCTATCACACCCAATTGAACTGCTTGAAAGGCCTGAAGAAATTGGAGATATGAGTACTAATGGTCAGCTGTGATGAGGACAGAGAGGCGGTCTAATGCACCTCGTGTCTTGGCTCCTCTACAAGATAGACCATTCTCTGCAGGCCGGTAAAGGGTGGTTCCATGTCAAGGCTGAGAGACAGATAGGCCCTATTCCACTGTATAATTTGGAAGATGGATGGAGACGGTATCTCTGTCTCTATTGAGGGGGAAAGGAAAGCGATGGATCGGTTTAAGGTGTAGCTAAAGTGAGGATGCATGGACTCCCTGAGAGTACAATGTAAAAAAAGAAAAAACAAGAGCCCTCAATTTCTATCCTGTATTTCACTAGTTTGCGGGCTTCTCAGGAAGAATAACAAGCTGGAGAAAATGAGTGATGCTTTTAATTGTCCTTTTTTTCTATGAGATTTCCATGCTTTGTGTAGATTATTAAGGATTAATCCAAATCACATTTACAGCTTGTGCAGTAATTCCCTGAAGGTGAGACACAGGCACAATTTGAGCTGAGACTGCTGTGTCTAGCTCTATCACTCACAGAGGGAGCAATGCAGAGTTTACACATTTGCCTCCCATGAGGACACAGTATTCCGCTGCTGCTGCATTAGGCTTGCTCAAATGGCTCTACAGTACAGAGAGTGTTCTCCATCTTTCAACATGCCTGTGTCTACCACAGTAACGGGAGGGCAAACATGAGACTCAGAGACAAAGTCTGCTGTCCCTAATGTCATTGTAGGGTTCAGTACTGTACACCTCTCAGCCCTGATGGATCACAGAGTAAAGAGTAAGGCCCCTGTTACATTCATCAAAGCCAGACAAAGTTTTCAGGCCTGGTGGCCTCAGTGAAATATGAGGACAAAGCCCAGCCGGAGGATGGAGGATAGCGAACGGGAAAATCCCAGTGTGGCTGAAACAGGTAAACCTTAACACTTGATCCCCACACGCTCCCCCCCAGTCCCATATTGCTCACAGTTCATAAAACAAATGTTTGTCTAGGGAAATGAAATGTATGACACATTGCTCTCTGTGCTTTTAGCAATGTTCAATAAGGCCCATGTCGCTGAAATAAGCTGCAGAGACTTGTGTCGACGCAAATCGCGTTCAACTTTGCAAACCGCACGGAGGGGAGCAGAGAGAACTGATTTCTTTCTAAGCTCCATATAAAGTGGAAGTTTCAATAGATGTAATAAATTATATTGTTAGAATGTGAATAGATGGTCCCAGAGGGGATAAAAAGACACATCAGACCAGAAGCATCTACGTCATTTACTGTATATTGGTAAGAAATGATAGACATAATCTGAGTTTTTAGAACCAAAGCTTGACTTTCATTTTCACCTTCAAGCGTTTCTAAAGAATGCATAATGTATTGACTCAAAAAGGTATACAGGTAATTACCCGTGGATATACTTCTCCAGAAAAGTCTGGAATCTGGAACCACCAAGGGTATTTTTCAAAAACTTTATACAAACCTCTATTCTTATCTCAAGCAGAGAATATGACATTGAGCCAAATAAACAGGATTGAGTCCATTCTCAACGCTTACTGTATGTAACTTCCTTATGAAAGGAGCCAGAAATAACCTGCTATCATGCATGGCCCCCCTCTCTTCCTTCAGCCACATACAAAGGCCCAAGGCTGAAAGAGAGAGGCTCTTTCCCACTCAAAGCTCAGCCTGCCTGCCCATGTCTCTCCTGAAGCTCCCTATAACAATTTGCAGCTACATCTGTTGCCCTGTTAAAACAGCCCTTTTTCCCCATCTCTTTGGGTTTCCAGCTGGAATAACCCCTATGTCATTTTTCATCTTACATTAAAGATAATAAAATTAACCTTTAACATGCAAACAGAGGGTTTAGAATAACCTTTTTTAAGCCTCAACAAAAATGTGACTGAGCAGATGGCTGACTTCAAACATGAAAGGGACCTTACCCTCTTTCTCTGTAGGCAATGTTACAAAATATGGTGAAAGTGAGGCCTTCAGTTGTACTGTGGTTGTGTATACTGTATTTCCACTCTCACTCCTGATGTTTGGTATTCCTCCCCATCCGTTCCCTTGGTGACAGTACTGGACTCCCTGGTGCTATTTGACAGATAATTTGCACCCCTTGTAAATAACTCAATCCATTATATTTCCCCTTCTAATCAAGCCCCCAGTTATCTGTTAACTCATGGTAGGAAGGAATTAGTTATATGGATGAATGAGGTAAGTGCTCCCAGTAAAAGATGGAGATTCTCTCAATTTGATTCTCAGTTTTAAAAGGCCAAGGAAGTGTGAAACATCAATGTTTCTGACTGCCACAGCAATCTTTGGCCGGAACAAATGAGTCCTTCACACATGAAGAGAGAGACCCCAGACGCACACACACACACATACACACACACACACACACACACCATGTTAGCTTAATTATTAATCTCTGACTTTCATTCGGCAGTTTAAACCGCCCATGCCGAAATGAAACGGAATCTCTAAAATTGTTTAACTTCCCGGACTAATACTTATCGCACGAGTGAGTTTCTCTGTTTGGTTTAGCGCTGCGTTTGTTTTATGGAGTCTGATTTGCAAATCTTGTTTAGTTTGATGTTTGCATATGTTATTGATTTTTCCTGAGTGCTCGGGGTAGTGAGGAGAAAATAAATAATCACAGTGGATTTATTGCCGCCAATGCAAGTTCAGCTTTGTTTAGAGAGCTCACTCACACTTTTTAATTACATTTTGTGGCAGGCACTCACAGCAAAGCCATCAGATTATGGATATTATTGGATTTGACTTCAGATCTGTATAATGCTTAAAATACTTTCACTTTGGCTTTTAGTTTGACGACACGTTGGACTTTGACATATCAATACAAATAATTAATGTATCACAGTATCATTTATGAAAAGCATATTTTTCCCAAGTGCATTACTGTATGACAAAGAAACCTTCCCCTACGTTTTTTTTATTTTTATGAAACCTTCCCAACATCAAACGTCCTCTCCTCGGCGAACAAATGGTAGTAGTGAATAATAAACACATTGTAAATCAAGCAGAAAACACATTTGCAAATCAAGCAGACAAACATTGAAATCAAGCAGACAAACGCATTGTAAATCAAGCAGACAATGAAAATTAAATCAAGCAGACAAACGCGTTAAAATCAAACAGACAAATACATTCTAAATCAAGCAGACGATGAAATTGAAATAAAGCAGACAAACACGCTAAAATCAAACAGACAAATACATTCTAAATCAAGCAGACAAACACATTCTAAATCAAGCAGACAAACATATTCTAAATCAAGCAGATGATCACATTGTAAATCAAACAGAAAAACACATTGTAAATCAAGCAGACAAACATATTGTAAATCAAGCAGACAAACACATTGTAAATCAAGCAGACAAACACATTCTAAATCAAGCAGACAATCAAATTGAAATCAAGCAGACAAACACATGCTAAATCAAGCAGACAAACACATTGTAAATCAAGCAGACCAACACATTCTAAATCAAGCAGACAATCAAATTGAAATCAAGCAGACAAACACATGCTAAATCAAGTAGACAAACACATTGTAAATCAAGCAGACAAACACATTCTAAATCAAGCAGACAAACACATTCTAAATCAAGCAGACAATCACATTGTAAAACAGCAGAGAGATACAGTACAGCACACATTTCCACGGAGCACGATCTCTGCCTTGCATGGCGATGCTCCCGCACCTCTCGCTACCCTTGAAGTAGGGAGCTCGGCAGGCATGAGTGTGCCTTGCAGGGAGGCATTGTGGTATCACATTAGGAGGTGTGCACTGCTTACCTGCAGAAAAATACCTTAGCCGAGGTGAAGGGAACCCTGCAAACAAAATTCACTGTTATGAGCACAGTGAGGCTGATGGTGCACAAAATGGTGATGTGTGTATGTGTGTGTGTGCTGCAATCGCTAGGTGAGCTGATAAACAAGAGTGCTGGAGGCAGCCGTGTCCTCCTGTCAATGTGCGCCAGTGGCAGGAAGGGCATTCATTCTCTAACAGCGTGTAGAGAGTGCTAGCCCACATATCTACCGACATTCCATCACTCATTCCAGGAAGTCCCTCTTTTTTTGCCTTGAGCGAATGCAACACATGGTTGAGTGTCAACAGGGAGCGCCAGTGAACTTGCAGGCTCCCTGTGACAGGTCAGCCTTCAAATAGGGGCCACTCCCAATACATACAAACAGAGTGAATGGCCTGCATTCTATATTCTATTAAATACACACACAGGTGAACGTGTACAGTATATTTCACATATTTCTTCCTGTGACATTTTGTGCAGTTTAGCTAGGTCAATGGATTCAGTCAGATAATCATCTTGTGGTCCCACATCAATGATCAGTAGGCTACTCATTGGGCGGCAGGTAGCCTAGCGGTTAGAGCATTCGGCCAGTAACCTAAAGGTCGCTAGTTTGAATCCTCAAGCTTAAAAACGTGCCCTTGTAGATGTGCCCTTGAGCAAGGCACTTAATGCTAATTGGCTGTGACCTGTCTCAGAGGGTGTTGGAATATACAGTGGGGAGAACAAGTATTTGATACACTGCCGATTTTGCAGGTTTTCCCACTTACAAAGCATGTAGAAGTCTGTAATAATTATCATGGGTACACTTCAACTGTGAGTGACGGAATCTAAAACAAAAATCCAGAAAATCACATTGTATGATTTTTAAGTAATTAATTAGCATTTTATTGCATGACATAAGTATTTGATACATCAGAAAAGCAGAACTTAATATTTGGTACAGAAACCTTTTTTTGCAATTACAGAGATCATACGTTTCCTGTAGTTCTTGACCAGGTTTGCACACACTCCAGCAGGGATTTTGGCCCACTCCTCCATACAGACCTTCTCCAGATCCTTCAAGTTTCGGGGCTGTCGCTGGGCAATACGGACTTTCAGCTCCATCCAAAGATTTTCTATTGGGTTCAGGTCTGGAGACTGGCTAGGCCACTCCAGGACCAACAGTTGTTGCCTTCTCACCAAGCTGCTTGCCTATTGTCCTGTAGCCCATCCCAGCCTTGTGCAGGTCTACAATTTTATCCCTGATGTCCTTACACAGCTCTCTGGTCTTGGCCATTGTGGAGAGGTTGGAGTCTGTTTGATTGAGTGTGTGGACAGGTGTCTTTTATACAGGTAACGAGTTCAAACAGGTGCAGTTAATACAGGTAATGAGTGGAGAACAGGAGGGCTTCTTAAAGAAAAACTAACAGGTCTGTGAGAGACGGAATTCTTACTGGTTGGTAGGTGATCAAATACTTATGTCATGCAATAAAATGCAAATGAATTATTTAAAATTCATACAATGTGATTTGTATGAATTACAGACCTCTACATGCTTTGTAAGTAGGAAAACCTGCAAAATCGGCAGTGTATCAAATACTTGTTCTCCCGACTGTATATATAAAAAAACATTTCCATGAAACAGGACAAATATAAGCACCCATCTGCAGTCAATTGCTTCATACAAAAAATCTAAACTTTCCTCCATTCAGCAATTTGCCCCCATTCTCCCTCAGTGTGTCAGTAATGTGATCTGTTACGTGGGCATGTCTCTCCTTCATTAGGGTCTCTTTCTCTCTCACACACAAGCTGATGGCAATTAGACTGTGGTTCTGGTAAAAGACAGAAAATCTCAACCTGCTTGTCTTGTCAGAGGGAGGCTTCTATTGAACAGCTAAACTAAAACATCATTGCTCTGCTGTAATGAGGAGCGAATGAGAGGCACCAAGAAACAGACACAGACTAATTTCCCCAGGCTCTCCAGGGAGCTGGCACAGGAATAATCATTTGGAGCCCAAAAGAGAGCTTCTCTACTGGGCATGAACACTTTGAGCATGGGTGTCCATGGCATGAGTATACAGTCCCAGGCCCTGACAATAACAACCATGTTAATGCTATAAGAAGGGCCTGGAAGGGTGGACTGGAGACGAGGCAGGAGCCTGATTAGGATAAATTGACTTCTGTTGAGAGACTCCAAGAGATAAATAGAGCCTGGGGGACACAGGGAGGACTAGGTACAGTTGAAGTCGGATGTTTACATAAACCTTAGTCAAATACATTCAAACTCAGTTTTCACAATTTCTGACATTTAATCCTAGAAAAAATCCCCTGTCTTAGGTCAGTTAGGATCACCACTTTATTTTAAGAAAGTGAAATGTCAGAATAATAGTAGAGAGAATGATTTATTTCAGCTTTTATTTCTTTCATCACATTCCCAGTGGGTCAGAAGTTTACATACACTCAATGAGTATTTGGTAGCATTGCCTTTAAATTGTCTAACTTGGGTCAAACGTTTCGGGTAGCCTTCCACAAGCTTCCCACGATAGGGTGAATTTTGTCCCATTCCTCCTGACAGAACTGGTGTAACTGAGTCAGGTTTGTAGGCCTCCTTGCTCGCACATACTTTTTCAGTTCTGCCTACAAATTTTCTATAGGATTGAGTTCAGGGCTTTGTGATGGCCACTCCAATACCTTGACCTTGTTGTCCTTAAGCCATTTTGCCACAACTTTGGAAGTACGCTTGGGGTCATTGTCCATTTGGAAGACCCATTTGCAACCAAACTTTAACTTCCTGGCTGATGTCTTGAGATGTTGCTTAAATATATCCACATAATTTTCCTTCCTCATGATGCCATCTATTTTGTGAAGTGCACCAGTCCCTCCTGCAGCAAAGCACCCCCACAACATGATGCTGCCACCCCCGTGCTTCACGGTTGGGATGGTGTTCTTCGGCGTGCAAGCCTCCCCCTTTTTCCTCCAAACATAACAATGGTCAATATGGCCAAACAGTTTTTTTTTGTTACATCAGACCAGAGGACATTTCTTCAAAAAGTAAGATCTTTGTCCCCAAAGTACGTTCATCTCTAGGAGACAGAACGTGTCTCCTTCCTGAATGGTATGACGGCTGCGTGGTCCCATGGTGTTTATACTTGCGTACTATTGTTTGTATAGATGAATGTGGTACCTTCAGGCGTTTAGAAAATTGCTCCCAAGGATGAACCAGACTTGTGGAGGTCTACAATTATTTTTCTGAGGTCTTGGCTGATTTCGAGCAAAGAGGCACTAGGTTTGAAGGTAGGCCTTGAAATACATCCACAGGTACACCTCCAATTGACTCAAATGATGTCAATTAGCCTATCAGAAGCTTCTAAAGCCATGGCATCATTTTCTGGAATTTTCCAAGCTGTTTAAAGGCACAGTCAACTTAGTGTATGTAAACTTCTGACCCACTGGAATTGTGATATCGTACATTGTAAGTGAAATAGTCTGTCTGTAAACAATTGTTGGAAGAATTTATTCTTAGGACAAAGTAGATGTCCTAACCAACTTGCCAGTGGTGGTTAAAAAATGAGTTTTAATCACTTCAACCTAAGTGTATGTAAACTTCCGACTTCAACTGTAATAAAGGAATCAGGGTGATATAATCAGATATCATCCACAAGTTCAGTCCATAGACTATCTGTCAATTCAGCTATCAGGTGAATATTTATCCTCACGCCGAGCCCTCTAATCTATCAAACCCAATGGTGAATTTTTGAATTTGCTCAGTCAATGATTTTGTTATTTGTCCTTCCTGTGTATCCGCTTTATCAAATCAAGATTAAGGGTGTGGGCAAGTCCCACTTCGCTGTGACTTTAGTTCCTAGGCCGACTGCAGTCATGCCAAGCCAATACTGTTCCAGGCGGGGGGGATGACGGTGACAAAGTAGTGGTCAGATCCCCAGGAGAACGTGAAGTACTGTGTCTTCCAGAACAGCACTGACTGAACTATTCATAGAAGGCTCTCAGTCAGCACTGCTGATGACAGAAAGACAAACAGGGGTGAATGCCTTGTCGTTCGTCTCCGACCTGATTGGACCTGTCAGGGGAGAGCTGAGCAGTGAGAACAGTGTAGTTTCCCCATCCCAACTTCAAAAGAGGGCGCTGTGTGAATCAAATGGACGTTGTTTTTAACATGAGTCTGAGAGCAGAGCATTATTATATCCTAAAATACCCTTAGTAGCTGTCACGTTACTCATCCTTACATAAAGCCTCTGTTATATTTAAAACTGGTGTAGGAGTCTTTTTAGTAATATTTTTTGAGCAGCACAGCTTGTCAACTACTGCCGAGAGGGAACCACTAACCATGTATTTAACGCTGGCAGGATGTTCACGTTATGCTAGAGCACTGATCCAACAAGGACGTACAGTGTTCTTTTTAAGGTCTCTCATCTCAGGGAGATTACTTAAGCCTCTGTTTTACGGCGAGTGCAGCTCTTATTTCCCCAAGCCCTTCTTATTATCCAGAGTCGGGGTGTGAACCATGTGATTGCACTCTGTGGCAGAAGGTATATTACCTTTTAAGGCGTCCAGTGAGGTACCTCCGGGAGAGGCAGCATATAATTTCAACTCACATTGAATTCATTTGCTGGAGCATGTAAAAGGGATTTTCTCATTGTTGTGGTTGACTGTGTCTGGAGCCGCAGACGTGCCCAGATTGCCGTTGGTTCACAGCTGTGGAATGAAAAGTGTAATACGATACGTGATTAAATGTCACGTTGTTGTGGGATGTGTTCACTGGCGTAATGTAATTTGCTAGCTAGACTGTACATACAAACCATATTTATACAGTACACGTTAGAGAAATCATCAGGAAATCATTTACAAGCCTGCACCTCGTTAATCCACAAAATCTCAGAAATACTTTCCCCAATGCGATTCTATAAATATCATAAACATTAAAAAGGAGCTCCTTGAAGAAAGTCAAACATCCAATTGAATAAGGGCTGCAGTGATTCTAATGGGAGAAGAACAGAGTTAAAACAGCTCTCTCCTGGACATATTTGTCAGATTTCCAGGGAGTGATGTGGAGGTGGTGAGTGTTGTTGGTGGGATTGGCTTCCATTAAGTTTTGAATACTATAGCTATAAAGGAAGTGTACTTTAAGACAATGGAGTCAACCCAAGTCATAATCCATGTCAAACAGAGAGATAACTGGTCTTCTGTTGCTTCAAGCTGAGTGTGGTTTTGGCTAATGGCAATGCATTTAGCATGACAGTAAATTATGTCGACCATAAACTCTCTCAACACATAATAAAACATTGTTGTTCAGGAGAGGCCTGCTATCTCAAATGATAATTGAATGCTGTGAAGGACTAATTAGGGATGATAAAGTGATAAATATTTCAAGGTGAGCTCTCAATTTCACAAAGCCATTTCTCCTTGTTCGCAAAGGTCTATTATTGAAGCCAATAATGGTACCCTCATAAACATTCCCGACAAGCAGGGGACTACAATCGAAGCCCAGAGCATGTCATCACCTCCTGAGTCCATCTGAAAGTGACTGGTGACGATGCTGCTGAAGGCTCTTGCTATTCTGGCTGCATTGCGCCTTGGACAAACATGCAGAGGGAAAACAGCCAAGTAACCAGAAGAGCTGTAACCTACTCACCAAGTGTGAAAATGAGCCGTCCTCCCATTTTGCCAGGATTAATTGAACCCCTTGAAACTACAGTGCAGAATGACCCTGAGAGATTGAGTGACAGCTGTAGCATATGAAAGGGGTAGACTGAAAGGTCGGGCTCTGGCTCTGCAGTGCACTGCTAGTCTACTACTGTAAAGGCAATGGCAATACCTTCCTCCCTGGAGTCAGGCATCCTGAGGAAGTGCTCTTAGGGAACCACTTTACTTTACTTTGGGATTGAGAGGGATATTACTTTAATGGCACTGAAAACATTGAAGACAGTCTTTGTTTTTACAGAGAAATCAAATCTGACGGGCCGAAGGGTGAAAGGCTAAATGGTCATTGTGCCGCTGTGCAAACCTAACGCACATACTTGAGGCTGTTGCTATTTATGTATTTAGCAGATATTTTCTTGGGCGTTACTGTCAATGTATTCACTTTGCATAATACTCAAGAGCAGTGCACCTTCTTCCTAAAGGGAGCACTTCTTACAGTACATCCAGAGGCCAGTATTTATTTACACCCTAAGGAGGATCTACAGTAGGATCCTGTCTACTTAACACACCACCTTTAGGCTGTGTTATTCCTGTACCGATCTATTGTTCTGCCTTGGGCTTGGATTTCTATGTGCAGATCAGCATATCTCTTTACAGACGAGGAGACGAGGAAGCGTTGGGTGTGTGGGCGTGCGTGTGTGCGTGCATCCGCGTGTGTGGGGAGAGGGGATTGCTGTAATGCCACAACCTTCTGCTGTCCTCTGTCTTTGACACAACCTGAGCCCTCCCTGAGGAGGACTGGGTGAGAGAGGACAGCAGGGGAGGGGAGGTGGTTAGAGCCATGGCATGACTACTTGCCAACCTCCTGAAGGGGCCTTGTTTGGTGCTGCTAATACCAGGCACTCCCTGCCTGCCTCCCTGCCTGCTTCTCTCCATCCCTGCCTGCCTCGCTGCTTGCCTCTCTCCCTACCTGCCTGCCTCGCTGCTTGCCTCTCTCCCTCCCAGGCCTGCCTCGCTGCTTGCCTCTCTCCCTACCTGCACGGTTTAATAGCAGCATCTCTCTAATTCAGGACTTTGAGGAGATTCTGGCATGGTCAGCAGCAGATAGATGTATTCATTTTCACATATTAATGGTCATAGGGCTGGACCCAACAACATTGACAAGTGCTGATAAAGTAGAGGAAAGATCATCAGACAAACCAAGTTGTCTTTGAGTATTTAGTATGGGTATCGACATGAATGTGCATGAGGGGCATGCGTTGGACTTTTAGTATTCACCTCATCGTTCCTCCAATTCATAACTCTCCATGATATGATTTTGTATTCTATAAAGATCATGTACTGTGCTGTACAGGAGTAACACAGCCCAAGGCATGGTAGGGAAACTAGACATGTTTAGTACATGGTTTTTCTTTTACGTAGTGGCCAAAAATGACGAATGTGCTTGTCCTCTGAATGGGTCTGCCCTCAATCAGATCCTCACTGTTCCAATTCTCCACAGTGCATAAAGTGAGATTATCTTTGCCTGTAAGCAGTCACCTCATCTCAAAACAAAATGACATTTCATGAGGTGCCAGGGAAAGAGACTCCTAGAGATTAGAGGCATTGTCCTTTTTTGATTTTCACATACGAAAACAGTGCTGTTACCCTCTGCCTTTCCTATCTGCCAGAAGCTAACATGAGGGGTCCGGTGATGATGAAGACAATCAGTTAGAGAAGCATTCCCAATGACAGCGTAAAGACGACGGGGAGAGTTAACATGTCACCATGGCAACCACGGCTGGTCTGTTCGGGAAGCTCACTACAGATTTCTTATTTCCTTCTGTAAATCATAAACAATGCAAGGAACACACAGGAGGCTGTTTGTTTGTCACAGCCTTAATGAAGAAAGCAAACACACCGTGATCATTCTTTAAACTGTCATGTAGAGTAGAAAAAAATATCTTCATTGGGATACGGAGTGCAAACAATCTTGCTTCATACACTTAACGTTCCTAAAATCTCTTCAGGATTATGACATTAGGTGATAAACCATAGGCATTTCAAGTGAGGCGCTAATGTGATTTAAGTCGTATAATTTACAAGCAATAATTAAATGCATCTTCGATTGAGATAATTAGAACCTGCTTCCATCCAACTAAATGGTTAATTAGGATTTAGTTTAATTGTATGGATCCGTGTCTAGCTCAGGCTCTGAGCAGAGGCAACCCTCTACTTGGATGATTGTCCAGTGTGTGTGAGAGGACAGCAAAGCTGGAGCCTCTCTCCTAATCTCTACATAGAGCTATCAGATAGAAACGCTGGTGGATGAGCTACCAGGTGCCTACCCTCAGACATACTAGGGATCGATCAAGCCACTACCTCCCTCCCTACCATAGAAACCCAACCCCACAGCACCTCCAATTACAGATGTACAATCTGAATTTGAGCCAGTTTGCTACAGCAGGAAAGGTTATCCTGCACCAGGACGATCAGATTAAGATCCTACATCTGCATCGCCCTCCCTACCACAGAAACCCAAGCCCACAGCACCTCAAATTACCACTGATGGTTGAGACCGTTCCATCAGAAGAGCTGTCAGATCCACAGCTTTCCCTTTCAGACTGGGGAGAGGAGAAAGAGATGAGGCGGCTGATATTCTAACGAAACCTTTTCATTTTGCGAACGCAATAACTTTGCAAAGACTGATGCTGAACTTGGCCCTTTGTGCGACCACTTATGAGAGAATAAAGAAGCATTTACTCAGCATGGGCACGCCTGAGTTAATAATAGAGACGGTGTTCAAAGGCGCAATGAATTATCTTTCATTACAAACCCACCCAAACTCACTTGAATGACAGATGTCTTCAGCATGGGCCACCCCTATCATTATCTTAGGCATCACTTTACCACTGCATCAGAGAATCAATAGACGTCAGCCTTTGTTATTCCTCACCGTTGCATTTTCCACTAGCTGAATAAACTCCTACAATATGCAATCTGGTCCATAGGGTCTCTCTTATGAAAGCCAATGACATGCCAGGTCTGTGTGACTGTTCCATACAGAGCGAGGTTTGATCCGCATGAGCAGCTTTGAGAAGGTCAGGATTATCTGTGTGCACATTCTGGAGACAGGGACTTAGAAAATCCTCCAGAAAACCTCCAGAGACCATGCCCGTCAAAGGTTAAAAGTGGTTACAGTGGTGTTGGTGAGAGGAAGTGACTGTTTGAGACAGACCTGTGTGCAGGATCACACAGTGTTCTGTCCCAGAGTTCTGTGCTGTTGGTGTTCATTTTGCCCAGGGCCAGAATGCAATGGTGTGCTTTGTCCTCTAGATCGCTCCCTGCAGCAACATCAGGTAGAGTCTGAATTAAAATGGAGTGGACCCCATGGGCTGATACCAGCTACACTTCCAGACTGTTTGAAGTCATTGACTTTCTCCAAAATGACAGCTTTTGTCACTAAGCAAAAACAAGCTCACAGATCCGTGATCACAACGGTCTTGCAGAAGAGACATATTTAGAATGTTCTTCTATCAAATAGGGCTACGCCTATTGACTCTTATTCATTTTCTGTCACCTGAGTTGGCCACTGATATCATCAATGTTTGGCTGGGAGTGAGCTGGGGGAGAGGCTTATAGAGCGATAGGTTGTTGATTCATCCGTACGTTGGTGGGTTTGCGTAGGGCGATCAGTACTAATCCCCCCCCCCCCCCTAGAAAGAGTGATCAGCCGAGGTGATCACTGAGCGCTGTGTTATCAATGTTGTATTTATGAGTACCAGAATTTGAATGAGAAATAGTAAACATCAGTGAGTAGTAACAGTGCATGTTGTTCTCCTGCCATTGGAGGACCTTGAGTCAAGCTACGTGTTTTGGAAATAGCTGGATAAAAACAAATCATATTTTGGTCATGGATGAGATCATATGGGTTAATATAAGTCATCTCCCACTTATTGGATTTAGATCAGGGTGATAACAACAGCATGTCATTGTACGGCCTCTGTTGTTTGTCTTGTCAATAAGCTGTAATTTGGTTTTGGTTTTCAGCCACCTTTATTTTTCATATGCTGCATCATTCAGCCTTCCTCTGTGACTGCCTTCGGACAAACACAGCAGATACAATACTAGGGCTGGAGCAAAATACAGAGCAGCTCTCATTAATAATGAAAAGGGATGGGTAGCATCCATGAGTGTGAAGAAATTGCAGAGAATCAGCCAGAAGTGCAGCTGGCGTGTTTGTCATGTTTTTCAGAAATGGACATCAGAGGAAGCGCTATTTATAGATGTCAGATTTCCGTTTGGACGGCTTGGCCTTTTCTGTAGCTGTGGGTTTGTCCTGTAAACGTCCCTTAGCGATTCTGCTGTCGTGTCCTTGGTGAAAGAAACAAATAAATGATTTATCCAAGAATAAAGTCATAGAAGTTGGCTAACAATCAACACAAAATGTCAAAGCCAATATCCACTTGGGTCCTGAATAACTGTACATGGGCGCTGTTCTCTAGCTACACCCACATGACACATATAAATATTCCTGCCTGTCTGTGAACTAAAATGTATCTCTACATCATCAGGGCTACAACTCTGAGGAAAACATCCACCCAATGGCAGCTATGTCATTCCCAACCCCCCTGCCCACTGAACCGGAATCATCCCACCCCAGTCCTTCAATGAAACCCATTGTTTTACAATGAGAAGGGCCATTCTAATACTCCCTGCTCTCCCTTCTTGTTTCTGTAGGAGCCTGCCCTCACGACGTGACAGTGCACATGGTCTGGATGGCACCAGCCGCCCTGACAGCCCTGCTACGCTCCACAGCCAAAGTTCCACTCCTCTTCGTCGCCAGCCACAGTGCTCTTCACCACCACTCTCCAAGTTTGTCCAAATAAGTGATGTGTGAGGACTAAGAGTCCAGGGTTACTAGCAGACCACAATAGAAAAAAAAATAGGAGATCCTTGCTGGCTGCAGACAGGCAGAACACTGTTGATTGTGAGTATCTTCATTGCTCTTTGTTGACATGAATCTTAATTTTTCATCAGTGGTAAAGCTGCCATTCTGGCCACACGCATTCAGCATTTTCCAAAGGAGCGAAAGTTCTGTACTTCTATAGCCAAAACAGAGCACAACTAGTTAATTCAACAGTGAGCTTCCTACAAAAAAAATGCAATGGAATGAGTTGTATATCAGGAGGCAGCCATTACGGGGCCAGAGGCCTGCTAATACTGTAGGTGTGCCGTTTCGTATCCCTCCATAAACTACCGTATGTGTATCCACACACTGAGCAGAAACTGTCAGGCCCTGTATAGTGTTGTTTCGGAGCAGATGAACAAAAGCACTGCTGAATTATTTATTAGCATTTTCAGCTAAATATAAAAGTGATGACAATCACATCTACATCAGGGGACATGATGAGTGGGATGATGTAGGTTAAAACAGGGCTGCCTCCACCCCCTCCTTCTCTCTGTGCACTATTCCATTTTCACAAGGAGATGCAGGGATGGAGGGATTAGGAAAACGACAGGGGGGCGAATTGATCTGACAGATCCACTTATTTCAACCATCTGTGAACCCGGAAATGATTAGAGCCAGATATCTCCAAGTTGATTATTAGAGCCAGATACCTCCGAGTTGAAGAGGTTGACGTCGGCTTGAGAAGGAAGAGGAGAAGATAGATAGATAGATAGATAGATAGATAGATAGATAGATAGATAGATAGATAGATAGATAGATAGATAGATAGATAGATAGATAGATAGATAGATAGATAGATAGATAGATAGATAGATAGATAGATAGATGCACGTATTGCACATTCGATATACTATATGCAATGAAAATAGATACTACTGACAGGATACTAATATACAGTCCTGAGTGAATGACTGATATAACAACTGTATATGAATATGTATATACAGTCCTGAATGAATGAGTCCTGCTTGAATTAATGATTACAGACCAGAAGTTACTCACGGGTGAATGGATGCCTAATTTTTAAACTAGGTCCTAACACCCAACAATTCCAGGTCTATGTTGCCGATGGCACGGCACCCAGGTGAGACATTAAATTGTCTAATAGCTGCCCGCAGGAAGGACATCCTGTAGCGCTCTCTGGCACACCGTGGTGGGATCAGTCTGTGACTGAAGGTGATCCTCTGCATCATAACTAAGGAATGCAGAGGGTGGGTGACGTTGCCCATGATGGCCAGGATCCTTCTCTCCACCACCTCCTCTAGAGTGTCAAGGTTAATCCCCAGAACAGAGCTAGCCTTCCTGATCAGCTTATTTTACCCGAGAAGCATCACCAGCCTTTATGTTGGCGCCCCAGCACACAACTGCAAAAATTATGGCACTGGCCACCACAGACTAGTAGAAAGTATGCAGTAGTTTACTGCACACGTTGAAGGATCTGAGCCTCCTCAGAAAGTAGATTTGGCTCTGGCCCTTTTTGTACAGGGCCCCGGTGTTACCAGCCCATTCCAGCCTGCTGTCCATATGGACTCCGAGGAACTTGTATGACCCAACCATTTCCACATCCATCCCCTGTATAGGAGAACCAAGGCCTGAAGTCCACCTTCCAAGTCTGGAAGGAAGACGTAGGTGAATGTGATGGAAAATCAGGAGAAATAAACTTCAGAGGTGGAAGGAGGGAGAGAGGAGTGAGCAAGCTGGCGGAGGCTTCTCGACTTAAAAGCCTTGGACCAGATGAATGCATTCCTCATTCTCCCCCCTGCCTTGCCTGATACAAACAAACAATGCTGAAATAAGTCTGGTCAGCATGCGGTCTACAAAATGTACATACAGTCATTTTACCGCAGAAACCAGGGAGACAACTACTATTCCTGTTAGGTGAGATCGTCATTGTGATAAAATGTTTTTTGTTTTGTTTTTTGATTGTTGGATTGTCTCTGTGACTTCCTGTTGGGTTGTTTGGCCCGGGTTGAATAAATTGATTGGATAATTGTGGTTTAGAAAGTAATTACTCTGTAATGAAAAAGCACATACCTGGTGTTATAATATCTTTAGAACTGTAGGCACATTGGTTCTTTCTGTTCTAGGCAAAGAAAACATTGTCTGTGGTGTCAATAATGTGCTATTCATTACATTCTCATTCACCAAATAGGTAGGGGTCCGATTAGTTCAGACCAACCAATCTGGTTGTCTCTCGGCAGATTTACAGACAGTGAGTGACTGCTGTGAGGGCTAGCTTAGCTCTGCCAATCTGTGAGCCCAGTGGAATGAGACGCTTAAAGAATCCTTCATGCTACAGACAGATTCAAATGAAGAGAGAGAGAGAGACAGAGAGAGAGAGAGAGAGAGAGAGAGAGCTGTCACACACACACTGAGTCCTAGAGCACCGGGAGACCGGGGTTGAGCTGAATTAAACTGAGAGGATGTCCTTTCCAGCTCCGCGGAGATCCACAGAGACAGATCCGCCCCCCACTCTGTCAGGGCAGATCGAGAGAGACAGTGAGAGAGAGTAGGAGAGAGAAGGGTGCAGCTTCCTGGCAGCCCAGCCTGCATCCCTTCAGCAACCCTGCTTATTAATTAATAGCAGAAATACAACATGTGCCCTGCAGACGCCCGAACCTTGCTATCTCTGCTCTTGTCCTGCTCCGACCAAAGCATGTGGGGGTAAATCCTGTTAAATAAATAATCATGGTTTAAAGAGAATGACAGCAAAATAATTGAGTATCGTGACATTACTCGAAGGGTGTTACCTCCACAATGACAAGAATACGTCTGGCTAGCATAGTAATTCATCACCACTCATACTGTATGTTGGTAGCTGGTTGTTGGTATAAGATGCTTGGTTGCTGCAATGTGCTGGAGATGGGTTTTTGAGGGCTACCCCTTTATAATGCACCTTCTAAGGTCTGGCCTAACCTAAGGAAAAATCTAATTATGTACAGTATTTGTGTTGAAGGGATATGATGCTGTACATAATTAGATTTTTCCTTAGGTTAGGCCTCATCCACCCTAGAAGAATTGCTAACAGATGCAACAGCATTTCCCATTCTGCTGGAGTGTACAGAGTTTCTCCCTTGGCCTGAATGATAAACACCCCAGAGACAGAGGTTTTTGTAGAATAATAAATTGGAACATAAATTATTGAGTGAGAACTCAGCCCCCAAAAGCATTCATTGTATTTTTCCATGTGACGGGGAAAAAATACACGTCCATGCAGTTTTCCACAACTGCATCTAAATTTAAGAAGGAGGAGCAGGCAGCTGCAGTCTTGACTTCTCACCGGAGATTCATTCATAATGGTGGGAATACATTCCTAGGCTTGTCTGTACTCCGTCTCAGGAAACGAAAGGGAAATCAAAGCTTGTCACACCTTTTATTATTTTACAAGCCTTTTGTGCAGCATTGAAAAACAGCTTGGAGTGCTGAAATTAGTGCTGTCTTCACAGCATAACTGTATAGCTAAAATGTCCTGAAGGTCATGACTACCTGACTCCAACTGTAGTTAATTAAAAAGGTTAAAGCAATTAATGCTTAGGGCACATAATTTATGTGATTACTTTAAAGCTAGAATTCATAGTCGCTAATGTCCATAAATTGGTTTATGATATATACCTATTGATAATTGAAGATTATCACTTATAAATGCCTCATGAGCTTAGTTCAACTGTTGTACCCAAATATGAGCTTGTTTTACTCCAATGTTCGTAAACAATGTAAATGGTTAAAACTATAATTTTGATCTCATGGATGGTCAGCTCCTTCTATGAATTTGAGAGTGGTTACATTCCACTAGGCTAATACCTCAGCTTTTTACCAAAACAGAGGCGGGGTGGACAATTTGTTTAAATTAAGGACTCTGGCTTTAATAGAAGGAAAACATGCAATAACACATATCAATAATGAGAAGTAATGTACTTTAATCATCATATTAATTAAGAGTGTTTTGCCACCTACATTACGGTTATTTTCTCGAGCATCAATTCAAGTTCAGGAGATGAAGACTAAAGCTCCAAACAAACAACTGAAGTAGACATTTTTAAGTGGCTGCTGCCATGAAAACACATTGCTATTTCTTATGGCAAAACTGCCACATGGTCCGTCACACATTTCAAATTGATTTGGACGAGAAATGGAACGCTTGGATTGGTTGTCACTTTCTTTGGCATTTCCGTCAAAAGTGATGTGCTGTTTGTTTATAATGACCCATCCACTCTCTGACTGCACATAACATCCAGCAAACTTTGTTTCCAGTAGCTTGAAAGCTACATTGTTCACTCATGCCATTTTGTAATATACAGTAAATGCCCCTACAATACATAGGCAGACATATGCATTTCAACATATGCACTTTTTATCATCAATGGCCAAACAACAATTATTACAGTATTATTTGGAACCTGGAGAATTCTTTAGTGTGCTGCCGCTCAGGTCTTGGGAGTAATTGGGAGTTGTGTTATAGCCGGAATTCATCAAAAAAAAAATATCTCACCCATCTACACACAATACCCCATAAGGACAAAGTGAAAACATGTTTTTAGAAATTTCAGCACATTTATTGAAAATAAAATACAGAAATATCTAATTTAAGTAAGTATTCACACCACAATACACGTTAGAATCACCTTTGGCAGCGATTACAGCTGTGAGTATTTCTGGGTAAGTCTCTAAGAGCTTTGCACACCTGAAACACACTTGTTGTGAAAGGTTTTATGAAATGTAATATTTATTTTTGTACTCCAGGAAGAGTAGCTGCTGCCTTGCAGGAACTAATGGGGATCCTTGTCATGTTCGGGTGTGTAGAGAGACCAAGGCGTAGCGTAGCGATAGTTCGACATCGTTTATTAAATGAATAAACTATACTTGATGGGAACTATACAAAATAACAAATGCAATATAAATGAAAGGAAACACACTTACTCACGATCACGAGACAATAGACAATGAACCACGCCGTAGCAGTGGAACACACACATATAAGTAGGATCCCTAATTAGAGGTAATGCAATGCAGCTGCCTCTAATTAGGGATCCCACACACAACACCACACAGACGTAGAATACTAGATCTGCCAGACTCTGACCATAGAAATATAAGATTCAATATGGCAGCTTCTTCGATTGCTTCTCCTTAAAAACACTTTACACAGAATGTGCGATATTCATGGAAAACTTAAAAACACTTAATGGTTCTCTTCATTGAGTCTATTCAGCATTTCATTTTTGTTTGCTTCCAACATTTATCAAATACTAAAAAATTAATAAAAGCAAAGCTTCTCTATGGCCAGAGCCTGACAATCCTTAATAAATACAAGTACAAATTGTGCAATATTATTCTTTGCAAAGATAATCCATCCACATGACAGGTGTGGCATATCAAGAACCTTGTGCTGGGGACAATAAAATGCCACTCTAAAATGTGCAGTTGTATCACACAACACAATGCCACAGATGTCTCAAGTTTTGAGGGAGCGTGCAATTGGCATGTTGACTCCAGGAATGTCCACCAAAGCTGTTGTCAGAGAACTAAATGTTAATTTATCCACCATAAGCCGCCTCCAACATCATTTTAGAGAATATGGCAGTACATCCAACCGGCTTCACAACCGCAGACCACGTGTACAGCGTTATGAACAGAGTGTCACATGGTGGCGGTGGGCTTATGGTATTGTCAGGGATAAGCTACAGATAGAGAATACAATTGCATTTTATCAATGGCAATTTGAATGCACAGAGATAACGTGCTGAGATCCTGAGGTTCATTGTCGTGCCATTCACCCGTCGCCATCACCTCATGTTTCAGCATGATGATGCACGGCCCCGTGTCGCAAGGACCTGTACACAATTCCTAGAAGCTGAAAATGTCCCAGTTATTCCATGGCCTGCACACTTACCAAACATGTCACCCATTGAGCATGTTTGGGATGTTCTGGATAGACGTGTACGACAGCGTGTTCCAGTTCCCGCTAATATCCATCAACTTCGCACAGCCATTGAAGAGGACTGGGACAACATTCCGCGGGCCACAATCAACAGCCTGATCAACTCTATGCAAAAGTGTCACTCTGCTTGAGGCAAATGATGGTCACACCAGATACTGACTGGTTTTCAGATTCATGGCCCCCTACATTTTTTTAAAGACAATCCCGTGACCAACAGATGCCTATCTGTATTCCCAGTCATGTGGAATCCATAGATTTCTGAAAACTGTAACTAGGCCACTGAAAAACATTTCATGTTGTCTTGGTAAGCAACTCCATGTCACGATCCCTGTTCCCTGAGTCTGTGTTTGTCTGTCTTGTTTGTTTATTGTCCGTCTCTTGGTACCGGGGTCAGTTGCCTGGTTACTGATGAGTGGGCGGGGCTACATTCATCCGGAGCCTGTCATGAGCACTACACACCTGTTCCTGATCTGCGGTCATCACTATTTAAGAGACGACCTGACATCCAGTCCCCGCCGGATCGTTAAGTCACATAGAATCCTGCCTGGATATACCCATCATCACGCCGCCTCCTACTCATCTCTCCCTCCACTCACCTAGGATACGGATTCGAACAATCACGGACCACTTATCTGCCACCTACCTGGAAACTCAGCCACCAACCTACCAACTCCCTATTCTACCACATCCTCTTCAACAATTCCCGATTACCACTCTTCAATAAATATCACCATATACTTACATTGCCGGTCTGCGTTTGGGTTCCTATTACAAATCCTGACAGTACGATCCGGCCAAACATGAATCCAGCGGACCTGGACAATGTTCGTCAGGCTGTCTCACACCAGGGAGCCATACTGGGTCAGCATGGTTCAGCACTCCAGGAGATCATGACGAATCTGCAAGGTCTAGCGGTTAGCATTTCCGCTATTCAGAACCAACTCGGCATTCCTACTGTTCCACCTGTCGCTATACCAACCCCTGCACATTCGGAGGCCACCCCAAGTCCTGTTCCTGACCGAGAACCCTGGGTACCCCCTCCTGAAAGGTATGATGGGGATCTTGGGCACTGTCGATCGTTCCTAATGCAGTGTGGTCTGGTTTTTGAACAACAGCCCCGTACTTACGCAACGGATAGAGCTAAGATTGCATATATGGTCGGTCTGCTTCGTGGTGAAGCCTTGAAGTGGGCATCTGCAGTGTGGGAGAAACAGGACCCGATTACTAATTCGTACCTTGCCTTTACCGATGAGATGAGGAAATTATTTGATCACCCGGTCCGTGGTAAGGATGCATCCAAGCGATTAATGTCACTGCGCCAGGGAACACACAGTGTGGCCGAATATGCAATTACATTTCGCACACTAGCCGTGGAGAGTGGGTGGAATGAAGAATCGCTACAAGCAGTTTTCGCCAACGGATTGAGTGAACAAATCAAGGATGAATTAATATCCTACCCCGAACCGTGTAATTTAGAGGAATTGATCACGTTGGCTATGCGTGTGGATAACAGGTGTAGGGAGCGCCGGAGAGAGAAGCGACGAGTAGAACTCACGGCTCAACAACCAATCAGAACAACGGGACCCGAGAGAGGAGCGAATTGTTCCCCAAACCATTCATCACCGGAGACGACTAAAGAAATGAGAGAATCCGATCCTGAACCCATGCAACTAGGTCGTTTTCGCCTTAATGAAAAGGAACGCCAGCGCCGGAGAGACAACAAAAGCTGCCTATATTGTGGTGATCCGGGACATTATCTGGCGTCCTGCCCACACAGGCCGGCAAACCGGCAGGCTCGTTAGACGTGGGGAGGATCCTAGCGAGCCAAACTGCCGATATCCCCTACTCTCGTTCCAGAACTCAATTCCACGCTACTATATCCATTAAAGGTCAGTCTTTTAAATTTCAAGCATTGATTGATTCAGGTGCAGATGACAGTTTCATCGATGCAGAGTTGGTGAAACAGCTGGGGCTCTCCACAGAAATCCTAGAGGAGGTCATTGAAGCAAATACCTTAGATGGCAGGTTACTAGCCCGGGTCACGTCTAGAACTGAGCCGGTTCAGTTGTTACTGTCGGGCAACCATTCGGAGGAGATCAGTTTCCTTATAATCCACTCTCCTCATATTCCTCTCATTTTAGGTCACACCTGGCTGGTCAGGCACAATCCCACCATCGATTGGAGGACAGGCCAGGTAACCAGCTGGAGTTCTGCATGTCATGCTAACTGTTTGAAATCTGCATGTTCACAATCTATGCGCAGCCAGGTAAATGACACTCAGCTCCCTGACTTGACCCACGTGCCAGTGGAGTATCACGACATCGGTGAGGTATTCAGCAAACAGCGAGCTCTCTCCCTACCACCTCATCGCCCCTACGATTGCGAGATTAAGTTGATTCCTGGCTCCACTTACCCCAAGGCCCGACTCTACAGCATCTCTAAACCGGAACGGGAGGCTATGGAGAGTTATATTAAGGAATCTCTGACGGCTGGTCTCATCCGCCCCTCATCCTCACCTTTTGGAGCCGGATTTTTCTTTGTGGGTAAGAAGGATGGAACCCTTAGACCTTGCATTGATTATCGGGGATTGAATGATATAACTGTAAAGAACAAGTACCCTTTGCCCTTGATGAATACAGCCTTTGACTCACTTCAAGGTTCAACTGTTTTTACTAAACTTGACCTTCGTAACGCATACCATTTGGTCAGAATCAAGGAGGGGGATGAGTGGTTGACAGGCTTCAACACACCCATGGGTCACTTTGAGTATTTAGTCATGCCATTCGGACTAACCAATGCCCCTGCTGTTTTCCAGTGTCTGATCAATGACGTGTTGAGAGACATGATTGGTCAATTTGTTTTTGTATACCTGGATGATATCTTGATTTTCTCCAAGGATCCCTCGGAACACATACAGCATGTTCGACAGGTACTCCATAGGTTGCTTGAGAACCGGTTATATGTCAAAGCTGAGAAATGTGAATTCCACGCACTCACCACCTCCTTCTTGGGATACATAATCTCCGAGGGACAGGTTCGGATGGATCCGGCGAAGCTTGAGGCGGTTCTGGAGTGGCCGAGGCCGGACAGCAGAAAACAGCTGCAGAGGTTTTTGGGGTTTGCAAATTTCTACAGACGGTTCATTCGTGACTATAGCCGGGTGGTTACACCATTAACTACTCTCACCTCCAGTGCTAGATCCTTCACATGGACCCCGGAGGCTGAACAGGCATTTTTGGATCTTAAAGGACGGTTCACCTCAGCACCCATTCTCTCCCAACCAGATCCTGCCCGGCAGTTTGTGGTCGAAGTGGATGCTTCAGACGTGGGAGTAGGAGCAGTCCTGTCTCAACGATCCATCGAGGACGGTAAGCTTCATCCCTGTGCTTTTCTTTCTCGCCGTTTGTCCCCAGCGGAGATGAACTACGATGTAGGTAACCGAGAGCTGCTTGCGGTCAAGATCGCCTTAGAGGAGTGGCGCCATTGGTTGGAGGGGGCAGAACTACCATTTGTGGTCTGGACAGACCACAAGAACCTAGAATATGTGCGATCTGCCAAGCGACTCAACTCACGACAAGCCAGGTGGGCTCTATTTTTTGGACGTTTTAATTTTTCCCTAACCTACAGACCCGGTTCTCGGAACATTAAGCCTGATGCTCTGTCCCGCGTGTTCAACAAAGAGGAGGAAGTATGTCCACAACCGGATACCATCATACCTAAGAATTGCATCCTCGGGGCTGTTATGTGGAGGGTTGAAGAGGAGGTTAAGACTGCTCTCCGGAATAATCCAGGTCCAGGTAATAGTCCACCGGGCTGCCTTTTCGTTCCCGAATCTGTCAGATCAGCCGTGTTACAGTGGGCACATTCCTCTAAACTTGCATGTCATCCTGGTATAGCTCGAACCATGTCCTTTCTTAGGAGACGGTTCTGGTGGCCTACCATGAGAGAGGATACCAAGACTTTTGTTTCTGCTTGTCCTACCTGTGCACAGAACAAGGGTTCCAACCAGCCCAGTGCTGGTCTTCTGCGTCCTCTACCCATACCTCGTCGCCCCTGGTCCCACCTGTCTTTGGATTTTGTCACTGGTCTACCGACTTCAGAGGGTAACACAGTCATACTTACCGTGGTTGATCGTTTTAGCAAATTTGCTCACTTCATTCCCTTACCTAAGCTCCCCTCAGCCAAGGAGATGGCGGCCCTGCTGGTCAAGGAGGTATTCCATGTCCACGGTCTCCCTTGTGACATCGTGTCCGACCGTGGTCCCCAGTTTACATCAGCTGTGTGGAGAGATTTCTGTTTGGCCATTGGTGCAACCGTGAGTTTGTCTTCTGGATTCCATCCTCAGACCAATGGTCAGGCGGAGAGGGCTAACCAGAAGATGGAGACGACCTTACGGTGCATGTCCTCATCCAATCCCACATCTTGGTCCTCTCAGCTTCCCTGGGTGGAGTACGCCCACAACACACTCACCACATCAGCCACAGGTATGTCCCCATTTCAATGCCTCTACGGCTACCAACCCCCCCTGTTTCCGTCCCAGGAGAGGGATCTGTCCGTGCCATCCGTCCAAAACCACATCCGTCGATGCCATCGGACCTGGCATCGTGCCCGGGAGGCACTACTCAGGGCTTCCGACCAATACCAACACCAAGCTAACCGTCACCGTGCACCTGCTCCATCCTACACCGTAGGAGATAAGGTATGGTTATCCACCAAGAATCTGCCACTTAAAACTGATTCTCGCAAACTGTCCCCCAAACACATCGGGCCGTTCGTGGTAGAGGAAGTAATCAACCCTGCGGTGGTCCGATTAAAACTTCCTCGTACCCTCAGAGTTCATCCTACTTTCCACGTGTCCTGCATTAAACCGGTTCGCCTCAGCCCTCTTCTACCTCCGCCACCTCGACCTCCTCCTCCCCGCATCATTGATGGTAGCCCCGCCTACACGGTGCGACAAATTTTGGACTCTCGACGCCGGGGTCGGGGGTTCCAGTACCTGGTGGACTGGGAGGGTTATGGTCCTGAGGAGAGGTGCTGGATTCCCCAACGCCAGATCCTGGATGCGGGCCTGATTCGTGAGTTCTACCGCCGTCAGCCTGGGGCTCCAGGTGGTCCGCCCGGAGGCGTCCGTCGGGGGGAGGGTACTGTCACGATCCCTGTTCCCTGAGTCTGTGTTTGTCTGTCTTGTTTGTTTATTGTCCGTCTCTTGGTACCGGGGTCAGTTGCCTGGTTACTGATGAGTGGGCGGGGCTACATTCATCCGGAGCCTGTCATGAGCACTACACACCTGTTCCTGATCTGCGGTCATCACTATTTAAGAGACGACCTGACATCCAGTCCCCGCCGGATCGTTAAGTCACATAGAATCCTGCCTGGATATACCCATCATCACGCCGCCTCCTACTCATCTCTCCCTCCACTCACCTAGGATACGGATTCGAACAATCACGGACCACTTATCTGCCACCTACCTGGAAACTCAGCCACCAACCTACCAACTCCCTATTCTACCACATCCTCTTCAACAATTCCCGATTACCACTCTTCAATAAATATCACCATATACTTACATTGCCGGTCTGCGTTTGGGTTCCTATTACAAATCCTGACACTCCAGTGTATATTTGGCCTCGTGTTTCAGGTAATTGTCTTGCTGAATGGTGAATTTGTCTCCCAGTGTCAGTTGGAAAGCAGACTGAACCAGGTTTTCCTCTAGGATGTTGCCTGTTTTTAGCTTTATTACATTTCTTTTTATCCTAAAAAACTCCCTAGTCTTTGCAGATGACAAGCATACCCATAACATGATGTAGCCACCACCATGCTTGGACTTGGATTTGCCCCAAAAATAACGCTTTGTATTCAAAACATAAGGTTAATTTCTTTGCCACATTTTTAGCAGTTTTACTTCAGTGCCTTATTGCAAACAGGATCCATGTTTTGGAATATTTTCATTCTGTACAAGCTTCCTTCTTTTTACTCTGTCATTTAGGTTAGTATTGTGAAGTAACTACAATGTTGTTGATCCGTCCTCAGTTTTCTCCCATCACAGCCATTAAACTCTGTAACAGTTTTAAAGTCACCATTGGCCTCATGGTGAAATCCCTGAGCAGTTTCCTTCCTCTCTGTTAGGAAGAAACCACATAAGGAGTGAACATGTTCGGTCTACTTTATGTGAGTCAGTGCTGCATGGATTTACCTCAGCACTAGTTGACTGGCAGTATGTTAAAGTACCTGCACACTGTAAGCCCTGAAAGATAAGATAACTAGTCCACCACTGATGTGCTGTGCTGTGAGGCTCTGCCTGTGAGATCCCATGGACCTGCTGCATGAAGCAACTTAATCACACTGCAGCAGATCACATCCTCACAGCCCACCATCACACCCCACGGCTAGTCAGAAGAGGGAGGGAGTGGAGACAGCCACATCTGAAACTTTTCTGCATCTCCGTAGAGGCCAACCGCGGGAGATGGAGGCCCAACGTTTTGGCAGCAGTGCAGTGCGCCCTGCGGCAATAGAGCAGTAACAAACCCCGCTAAGGCAATCTCATCTCAGCTGCTACATTTTATGGTTCAACATAGCCACTGTGTTACGGTTTATGGGGTTTGAAAACAAGGGATTGGCTCTCAGGCCCAAAGTGATTACTAGACTTCTATAACGCAGCGGGGTTGGTAACCAATTACCACGTGCCATGCATTGCTTCTTTTCCAATTCAGATGTACTGTTACAATGTACTGTGACTGTAATGTACTGTAACTGTTGTAATGAAAAACACACTGCGACATTATTAATGAGTCAGAGTTAAGATGAAGAACATGGATTGTAAAGTCAAACGTAGGTACACTACATACACATAGGCCTATACACGTACAAGGAACCAAAACCAATTGTTCTGGTTATGAGGCGGAGAGGAACTGCACGCGAGCAATTTGAGCCGGGGAGATTTCCCTCATAACTCAGGGATCTGTGTATTGTTGAGCCTGGAGAAACCTTGAATCTACTCTAGCCCTGAGATGTGTAAAATCAATCTGTGCCCTTCAGTTGGAGCCCTGTGAATATGGCAGCCTGCGAGTGAATAGGAGCCATTCCCCTGCCTAATGTGTACATTCTACTATTCCATTCCCCACCAGACAAGGCAGAGCTGGGCAACAGAACATATCCACAGCTGTAATCTTTAAACAGTGCATTCTGTCAGTGACCACATAATGCCCTTAAACATACAGCATTATTACATTATTGTAATTGTATGAACGATTTGCACTGACTTGTCTGCAACCACAACATGAATAATTACTCTAGTCTAACAGGTTAGGGCCATGGGGCTAACCATATACTCAGAGTAGATGCATTCATTCATCAAGCTCAAAGAGGCAGCTGTATTCCGACAGGTCATGCAAGCTTGCCAGTATCATTTGTGGCAATCCATGAAGAGATTATGACCCGGATTTACAGGACATTTACAGTGGAAAATGTTCAGGGAATATAACTCTTATTATGATCACCACCCACCCACTCAAACAGAGATGTGCATAGACATGACATATAGACAGCATCTGATAAAGAAAACGGGTGACTGTATAATAGTCACAATGATCACACATTGCCTCTGTGGCATTGGCAACATTTCAGTGTAACATAGGATTCATATCTCAAGCACGGCATGCATCAAGTAAGAATCCAAATCGGTGGATTTCTGTGACTTCAACAAACCATGCAGGGGAGGGGGAAAAGGAGACAGGTCTGCGGATAAAGGATCGTGTGATTGAATGCAGCGCTGATGGCACCTGATTACAGTCGCATCCATAACCTTCCCTAACTCAATTCAAGTGAAATGTTCGACCTTCATCCCCTGGAATTCACATCTGGGCGTTTTAATTGGATCCATTTCCACTGATAATTCTGCATCCCCGGGGTTCCTCATTAGGACTACTAGGTCCCTGGGTGCACCATGGTTTAGTCTGCCATCCAAACAGACTACAGCCTCCCTGCTCCCTCAGGCCAGATAAAGCTTCTGTAATGGACAGTGTGAAGGAAGGAACAAATGTCCTGCTGTCTTGATTGTGTGATCCTATCGCTATGCTCTAGTTGCCAAGGGTCTTTCTGGAAGGACAGGGGTTGGAGACAGAGGGTCCATGGAAACAAAGGTTTTTATTAAGGAATCATCTCAGTTGTTTCAGGGCCACCTGGTCATGAAGGGGAATGTTGCCATGGTTGCACTGGGTCATGCTTCTTTGTTATCCATAGACTACCAGTTAGTTAAACTATTCAACAGTCCCATGGTTTACCTCTGAAATACCATGAAATTTCCCCCCCGGGGGATCAGTAAAGTATCTATCTATCTATCTATCTATCTATCTATCTATCTATCTATCTATCTATCTATCTATCTATCTATCTATCTATCTATCTATCTATCTATCTATCTATCTATCTATCTATCTATCTAGTCCTCCTGTATGTATCGGATTATCCTAGTCTCACTTACAGACATTCAAATTAGATAGCTTTCTCGAGATTTGATGATGGCTGGCAAGAATAAATTATCCTGACTCTTGAAAATAGCCTCTGAGTTTGTTGGAATAGGCAGAGGAAGGCATGCGATCAAAGTCAACGGTGAACTCTCTGCAAAGTCATCGTCCAGGCGAGTCAGTGACAGTATACTGTTCTGTAGCATCAGCAGATGCAGAAATGCTGTGTCAACAGTGTTCTGTGCGTGTCATTTTTCTGTTCCCTCCCAGCGCTTTGGAATGTGACTCTGTGTATTAGATCGTACCACTGATGTACAAGGACTGCAGAGGTAAAAGGGCTGACAAAAATATGCCAGCCAGTCGGTAATTTGAGAAGGCAAACACAGTGGAGTATGGAGAGATGAGCGTTGAAATGTCAGAGGCCCCTTGTTAAGAAGAGAACTTAAACTTAAGACAAGTCATTTTCAGTTAGGCCTCTGGATTAACTAAACAAATAAGACCACGTAATTAACGCTTACGTCCAGTGTGAGACTTATTTGGCATTTCACCAAGGGGTTTTAAATGTCATTGCCTTTCAAAATGTTTAAATGCCAGTCTGTGCAGAGTACACTTTGACGTTTCTGAGCAAATGCTTCAACTGTACATTCTCTATCTATAGACGGGGTAGCTGACAACATCACTAAAACGATGCGTGCGCTTCAACAGGGCAGAAGGCTGTGTGTTGGTGTGATTCTGGATGGCCAGATAGCTAGCAACAATAACAAGAAGCTGCAATGTGGGGAATCGTAGGTGGCTCGTTTTTAGCTAGTTTCAGCTTGTTCTTGATACCATGTCTTGTTTTGAGGTGTTTTGACTGATGTCACGTCTATGCTAATATGGCAAAAATGTAACAATGTATTGGAGAGTGCTCAGTGTGTAAATGTATTTATGTTTTCAATGAAAATTGGAGACAAAATATAGTTTACAAACCCATCAGTTTTGCCCCATAGTTGGGCATGTGTCGGTTTTGTTGCTAAACAACCAACCTGTCTATTAATTGCTGAAACTGTGTCAAACTGTGTTACGGTGGATGAATTGGCTGCAGTAGCTTAACCTGAAAGAAATCCTTCAAAACATTAAATATATATATATATAAAGAATCATCTCTCTTTATCCTGCAGTGCTATAAAGAGAGGCATTTATTTATATAAAAACTGTTTATATATAGATCACTCAGTATGGTCAAGTGACATTCAGGACATTTAGCAAAAGAGACCTTTGTCTCAATGGAACTCCCTGCTTAAATAAATAAGATGGTTTATGTTGTGTGTAATGACATGGCATGTTTCTTTACTGAACAAAATACAGGGGGGGGCCTTGTAGCTCATATAGAATGCTTTGGCTGTAATGTTCAGTATTAAGTAGCTTGATAGGCCATGTCCATGCTCCCCATCATTCTTCTTTTATTATTCTGTGTTGAATGAGATACAGTAACTTATACTATCTTTTCATTTAGACTAAAATCAGCAGCTAGACGTGTAAACACAACACACAACTCTAAATCCAGAGTAGCCAATCCAGTGGATGTATGAAGGTCAACCTGTATTCCTGCGGGCTGCATTATCAAACGGAATGACTCTCATAGCTAGCTCTCTGTCCTATTAGCAAAGTCATTAAATAAAACTCCACCACAAAATTGTTTACTTCAGGGCGCTAATGACAGCATGTCACACCAACAGTCTTACGGATTATGCAACTAAGAAAACAAAAGGGATGGTGCCCATGTAGACTGGTAAATGATGTGTATGATAACACACTACTGAAAGTCCACACTGAAATCAATGTGCAGTTATTGTCTATCCCCCTGATAATGGTCGTCATCAATATCTTTGACGTTCAGATTCACTCATAATGTTGTCAAGGCATTTACAATAGCTGCTTGGTGCTATTTGATGTTCATGTTAGACTACCCTGCACTTATTAAGGTATTACAGTCATTCAATATACACCATCAATGTGAGTGTTTTGCTATTTAACAAAGGTTGCTATTAACACAGCCACAGCTAAGTAGTTTTAGTCTGTTTTGGTATTATTCTCTCTCCTTATTCTTCCTCTACCAATTATTTTCAGAGCCAAACAAATTTCATGTGCTGGCTGCCTCAGCTTTGGATGAATTCCCCCTGGTTTAATTAGAGATGATCAGATTCATAATTATATATTTTTCCCTCCACACAAGCATATACAGTAATTGGGGACTTTGGCTCTTGAGAACGCTTTATGTGAAGAATCCATCGTCTCTCCCTCATCAGGGGAACTTAGAGTAGTTAGCACTAGCTGTCAGCAGGGTATGCTGTGGTGTCTGAGAGGAGAGGAGAGGACGGTGGGGCATGTTGGCCTAAACTCCCACTCAGTACACTAACTTTAATTAACTCATGAATCTATCTAGGAGGCTCTTGGTGCTAACCCTTGGTCCATGTTTATGAGTGGGCCTGATCTATGGCTAGATTAATCATGCATCTCTGTTGCACACAACACTGGAAGCTTACTATATTTAATTCTAATTGGTTAATGATTATGGCAATCAGGGCCGGCCCTGGACATAAACGATATAATTGGTCGCTTAGGGCCCCCAGCTGCTAGCGGGCCCCCAACCCCCACAATTTGCTTTAAAAGCACAACATTTTCTCTATGCCTCATGGCAAAATGGAGAGAATTACAGGACATTTTTTTAAATATCTCTCTACCATCGAGAGGGGGACCACCAAAACTTTTACCCGCGAGGTGGGGGCCCAAAAACCAAATCTCGCCAAATAGCTAGGGCCGGCCCTGATGGCAATGAACTGAACAAGTGTACAATCTACAGTTTTTCACTAAAAGGACAGATTCAGAGACCCATTACATTTCAAAATGCGCTGTAATAGCATTCAGTACAATGCTGATAGTTCTAAAAAGTTTATATGAGATTCATCTCACATTTTGTAGATGTCATGGAACAAATTATTGCTAAACAAGCTATTCAGTGTGTCCAGTGTCTGTGGTGTAGAATAGCCATGGATCAGCAGCATACAGCTCGACACAGCGAAATAAGAGCTTGAAAATACAATACTGTTATTTTAGGACTGAGAATCAGCATTTAAAAAACGAGGCGGTATACAATGTAACTGATGGTGTATTACTGTATCAGAAAAGTCAAATAAAATAAGTGCACAATGACAAATAAAGGAAGAATGGATTAACTTTATACAGTGTTATGTGAATAAAGCCTATGGATATTTTAGTGAAAAGCTTGGTTGTACTCCACTGTTCACGCTGAATTATGGTGCTCTGTGGGACAATAATGGCAAGCAGTCTCCCCCATAGAATGTAAATGTTCTTTCTGTCCTGAGATCTCCTACAAGAGACAGAAGTCTTGACATTTAACTTGTTTTCCTAATCATATTAGTTTACCGCCACACATGGGTCACTATGAGACATGTCATGACCTGATCTTTACCCTTTACCCAAGGTTTCGATTTCAGTTCTAGGGGACGTCTGTGTGCTTCCTACCCCAGCTGTGAGTGCCTAATCTCAGGTTCAGCCAAAAGAAGTGTCTGAGCTGTTGCAAATAAATTAGAGGGGAAAGTGGTAGACCGGCTGGACAAGCCTGTGGTTGTCAGCAGAGAGTAACCTGCCTTGGAATGGGCACCTAAATCTTTCATCAATGCTGAAGCAGCCGACTCTAGACGGGACCCGCCCATCAATCACGGGCAAAGCACGCTGAAAATGGCTTACTTAACTTTTCCTGAAAATTAAACAGCCATTCTCATCTAAATCAAATGTCAATGTGTACTCCCTGCCGCTCTTTTGGAGTGATTAAGTTATTAAGCAGCATTAAAGTGACAGTGCGCCAGTCTCGTGTTAAGTAAAGCGAAGAGTGTTAGTCTACATGGGCTGACTTAACAGTAGGTGGAAATGAGGTGGTCTTAACAATAGGTGGAATTGTTTATTTCACCTTTATTTAACCAGGTAGGTCAGTTGAGAACAAGTTCTCATTTGCAACTGCGACCTGGCCAAGACAAAGCAAAGCAGTGCGACAAAAACAACACAGAGTTACACAGTAAACAAACATAGTCAAAAACACAATAGAAAAATCTATATACAGAGTGCAAAATGTAGTGCAAAATGCAGTAAGGTTAGGAGGTAGGACAATAAATAGACCATAGTGGTGAGATAAATTACAGATTATCATCATTAACACAGGAATGAAGGATGTGCAAATTATGATGTGCAAATAGATATACTGGAGTGCAAGATTTGTGAAAACAACAAAAATAAATATAAATATGGGGATGAGGTAGTAGTGTGGGCTATTTACAGAAGGGCTATATACAGGTGCAGTGATCGATAAGCAGCTTTGACAACTGATGCTTAAAGTTATTGAGGGAGATAGGAACCTCTAGCTTCAATGATTTTTGCAATTCGTTCCAGTCATTGGCAGCAGCGAACTGGAAGGAATGGCGGCCAAAGGAGGTGTTGGCTTTGGGGGTGACCAGTGAGATATACCTGCTGGAGCGCATGCTACGGGTGGGTGTTGCTATCGTGACCAGTGAGCTGAGATAGGGCGGGGATTTACCTAATAAAGACTTATAGATGACCTGGAGCCAGTGGGTTTGGCGACGAATATATAATGAAGGCCAGCCAACGAGAGCATACAGGTCGCAGTGGTGGGTAGTGTATGGGGCTTTGGTGACAAAACGGATGGCACTGTGATAGACTACATCCAATTTGCTAAGTAGAGTGTTGGAGGCTAGTTTGTAAATGACATCGCCGAAATCAAGGATCGGTAGGATAGTCAGTTTTACAAGGGCATGTTTGGCAGCATGAGTGAAGGAGGCTTTGTTGCGAAATAGGAAGCCAATTCTGGATTTAATTTTTGATTGGAGATGGTTGATGTGAGTCTGGAAGTTGAGTTTACAGTCTAACCAGATGCCTAGGTATTTGTAGGTGTCCACGTATTCTAATTCGGACCCGTCGAGAGTAGTGATGATAGTCCGGTGGGCGGGTGCTGGCAGCGTTCGATAGAAAAGCATGCACTTAGTTTTACTAGCGTTTAAGAGCAGTTGGAGGCCACGGAAGGAGTGTTGTATGGCATTGAAGCTTGTTTGAAGGTTAGTAAACACAGTGTCCAAAGAGGGGCCAGATGTATACAGAATGGTGTCATCTGCGTAGAGATGGATCAGAGAGTCACCAGCAGCGAGAGCGACATCGTTGATGTATATAGAGAAAAGGGTTGGCCCAAGAATTGAACCCTGTGGCACTCCCATAGAGACTGCCAGAGGATCGGACAATAGGCCCTCCGATTTGACACACTGAACTCTGTCTGCAAAGTAGTTAGAGAACCAGGCAAGGCAGTCACTTGAGAAACCAAGGCTGTTGAGTCTGCCAATAAGAATGCGGTGATTGACAGAGTCGAAAGCCTTGGCCAGGTCGATGAAGACGGCTGCACAGTACTGTCTTTTATCGATGGCGGTTATGATATCGTTCAGTACCTTGAGCGTAGCTGAGGTGCACCCATGACCAGCTCGGAAACCAGATTGCATAGCAGAGAAGGTACGGTGGGATTCGAAGTGGTCAGTTATCTGTTTTTTAACTTGGCTTTCGAAAACTTTAGAAAGGCAGGGCAGGATGGATATTGGTCTATAACAGTTTGGGTCTAGAGTGTCTCCTCCTTTGAAGAGGGGGATGACCGCGGCAGCTTTCCAATCTCTAGGGATCTCAGACGATACGAAAGAGAGGTTGAACAGGCTAGTGATAGGTGTTGCAACAATTTTAGCTGATAATTTCAGAAAGAGAGGGTCCAGATTATCTAGCCCAGCAGATTTGTAGGGGTCCAGACTTAGCAGCTCTTTCAGAACATCAGCCGTCTGGATTTGGATGAAGGAGAAGCGGGGGGGGCTTGGGCAAGTAGCTGCCGAGGGTACAGAGCTGTTGGCCGGGGTAGGGGTAGCCAGGTGGAAAGCATGGCCAGCCGTAGCAAAATGCTTATTGAAATAATAATTGTGGATTTATCGGTGGTAACAGTGTTTCCGAGCCTCAATGCAGTGGGCAACTGGGAGGAGGTGCTCTTATTCTCCATGGACTTAACAGTCTCCCAGAACCTTTTGGAGTTAGTGCTACAGGAAGCAAATTTCTGTTTGAAAAAGCTGGCCTTTGCTTTTCTAACTGACTGTGTGTACTTGTTCCTGATTTCCCTGAATAGCTGCATATCGCGGGGGCTGTTCGATGCTAATGCAGTGCGCCACAGGATGTTTTTGTGTTGGTCTAGTGCAGTCAAGTCTGGGGTGATATCTATTCTTAGTTCTACGTTTTTTGAAAGGGGCATGCTTATTTAGGATGGTGAGGAAAGCACTTTTAAAGAACAACCAGGCGTCCTCTACTGACGGGATGAGGTCAATATCCTTCCAGAATACCTGGGCCAGATCTAATAGAAAGGCCTGCTCGCAAAAGTGTTTTAGGGAGCGTTTGACAGTGATAAGGGTTGGTCGTTTGACCGCTGACCCATTGCGAACGCAGGCGATGAGGCAGTGATCGCTGAGATCCTGGTTGAAAACAGAGGAGGTGTATTTGGAGGGCAAGTTAGTCAGGATGATCTCAATAATGGTACCCATGTTTACTGATTTTGGGTTGTACCTGGTGGGTTCCTTGATAATTTGTGTGAGATTGAGGGCATCTATCTTAGATTGAAGTACAGCCGGGGTGTTAAGCATATCCCAGTTTAAGTCACCTAACAGTACAAACTCTGAAGATAGATGGGGGGCAATCAATTCACATATGGAGTCCAGGGCACAGCTGGGGGCTGAGGGGGGTCTGTAACAGGCGGCAACAGTAAGAGACTTATTTCTGGAAAGGTGGATTTTTAAGAGTAGAAGCTCAAACTGTTTGGGCACAGACCTGGACAGTATGACAGAACTCTGCAGGTTATCTCTGCAGTAGATTGCAACTCCGCCACCTTTGGCAGTTCTATCTTGACGGGAAATGTTGTAGTTGGGGATGGAAATTTCCGAATTTTTGGTGGCCTTCCTAAGCCAGGATTCAGACACAGCTAGGACATCCGGGTTGGCGGAGTGTGCTAAAGCAGTGAATAAATCAAACTTAGGGAGGAGGCTTCTAATGTTAACATGCATGAAACCAAGGCTTTTACGGTTACAGAAATCAACAAATGAGAGCGCCTGGGGAATAGGTGTAGTACTGGGGGTTATAGGACCTGGGTTTACCTCTACATCACCAGAGGAACAGAGGAGTAATAGAATCAGTATTCGGCTAAGGGCTTTCAGAACTGGACGTCTAGTATGTTGGCTACATAGAATAAAAGGAGCAGATTTCTGGGCGTGGTGGAATAGGTTGAGGGCATAATGTATAGCCAAGGGTATAGTAGGATGTGAGTTCAGTGGAGGTAAACCTAGGCGTTGGGTAATGAAGGTTGCATCTCTGGAGACACCAGTTAAGCCAGGTGAGGTCTCCGCATGTGTGGGGGGAGGAACAAAGGAGCTATCAGAGGCCAGTTTAGCAGGACTGGGGGCTCTACGAAATGAGGCAGTCTTAACAGTAGGTGGAAATGAGGCGGTCTTAACAGTAGGTGGAAATGAGGCGGTCTTAACAGTAGGTGGAAATGAGGCGGTCTTGCATCCCCACACCCATTAGGCACATTTAAAGATGGATTATCTTTGATTACATGTCATTGCCCATATTGCCCATATTGCCCATATTCCAGGCAGCATAAGCCTACTGTAGGGACAATATAAGAACATTGCAAAATATAGAATTCTTTCTGTAAAATGCCTGTTTTGAGGGGGAGAAGTATTTAGCCACTTTTCTCTGAATTTCACATTACCAAGACATCAGTGCAACATCTGCCCAGACTGGGTTCCAAGGGTACTCTGTAGGCCCAAGTTCTTTTCTCCCATTCACCTTTATGGCCTCTGGAGAAAGATAAGGCTGTTAACACAATGGAGGAATCTGAAATGTATGTACATTAAACAGATGGTAAATAGAATTCTGTGTGCTTCAGTTTATTCTATTTACTGCAGCTCATTATGTTACTGTATTTCTTTGTATGGAGTGCCTAGATGAAGTTACAATGCATTCGGAAAGTATTCAGACCCCTGACGTTTTCCACAATTTGATATGTTACAGCCTTATTCTAAAATGGATTAAATCGTTTTTGTTTTTACTCATCAAGCTAATACCCCATAATGACAAAGCAAAAGGAGGTTTTTAGATTTTTAGAATTTTTTTTTAACTGAAGTTAGACAATTACATACAGCGGGTGAAATAAGTATTGAACACGTCACCATTTTTCTCAGTAAATATATTTCCAAAGGTGCTATTGACATGAAAGTTTCACCAGATGTTGGTAACAACCCAAGTAATCCATACATACAAAGAAACACAAGAATACAAGAATCTTGCGAGGAGCACCTGGTCGAGGCAAATTTATGGTGAAATGATTGTCTTTCCACTTCCGTATTATGGCCCCAACAGTGCTCACTGGAACATTCAGAAGCTTAGAAATGCGCCTATAACCAATGCCATCATTATGTTTTGCAACAACGTCTTGAGACAGCTCTTTGCTTTTACCCATCATGAGATGTGTCTTGTGTGACACCTTGGCAATGAGACCTTTTTGTAGGCCATCAGTTGGGACTGAACCAGATTATATTAATTTGCACTGACAGGGGGCTGGATTGCTTTTTAATTACTGATAGTTTTCAGCTGTTGTCTTGGCTTTCCATGCCTTTTTGAACCTCCCTTTCTTCATGTGTTCAATACTTTTTCTCTGTGTCATTTCACATTATTACACATAACGTAATTTCTGAACTTATTTGTTTTGGTTTCTTTGTATGTATGGATTACTTGAAACTTTCATGTCAATAGCACCTTTGGAAATATATTTACTGAGAAAAATGGTGACGTGTTCAATACTTATTTCACCCGCTGTAAGTATTCAGACCCTTTACTCAGTACTTTGTTAAAGCACCTTTGGCAGCGATTACAGCCTCGAGTCATCTTGCTTGGCACACCTGTTTGGGGAGTTTCTTCCATTATTCTCTACAGATCCTCTCAAGCTCTGTCAGGTTGGATAGGTAACGTCACTGCACAGCTATTTTCAGGTCTTTCCAGAGATCTTCGATCGGGTTCAAGTCCGGGTTATGGCTGGGCCACTCAAAGACATTCAGAGACTTGTCCCGAAGCCACTCCTTCATTGTCTTGGCTGTGTGCTTAGGGTCGTTGTCCTGTTGGAAGGTGAAACTTCGCCCCAGTCCAAGGTCCTGAGCGCTCTGGAGCAGGTTTTCATAAAGTATCTCTCTGAACTTTGCTCCGATCATCTTTCCCTTGATGCTGACTAGTCTTCCAGTCCTCTGTCATCTCCCAGATCAAGGCCTTTCTCCCCCGATTGCTCAGTTTGGCCGGGTGGCCAGCTCTTGGAATAGTCTTGGTTCTTCCATTTAAGAATGATGGAGGCCACTGTGTTATTGGGGACCTTCAATGCTGCAGACATTTTTCGGTACCCCTCCCCAGATCTGTGCCTCGACACAAACCTGTCTCGGAGCTCTACGGACAATTCCTTAGACCTCATGGCTTGGGTTTTACACTGACATGCACTGTCAACTGTGGGACTTTTACAGTTGAAGTCGGAAGTTTACATACAAATCATTAAAACTCATTTTTCAACCACTCCACAGATTTCATGTTAACAAACTATAGTTTTGGCAAGTCGGTTTGGACATCTACTTTGTGCATGACACAAGTAATTCTTACAACAATTGTTTACAGACAGATTATTTCACTTATAATTCACTATATCACAATTTCAGTGGGTCAGAAGTTTACATTCACTATGTTGACTGTGCCTTTAAACAGCTTGGAAAATTCCAGAAAATGATGTCATGGCTTTAGAAGCTTCTGATAGGCTAATTGACATCATTTGAGTAAATTGGAGCTGTACCTGTGGATGTATTTCAAGGCCTACCTTCAAACTCAGTGCCTCTTTGCTCGACATCATGGGAAAATCTAAAGAAATCAGCCAAGACCTCAGAAAAAAAGATTGTAGACCTCCACAAGTCTGGTTCATCCTTGAGAGCAATTTCCAAACACCTGAAGGTACCACGTTCATCTGTACAAACAATAGTATGCAAGTATAAACACCATGGGACCACGCAGCTGTCATACCGCTCAGGAAGGAGACGGGTTCTGTCTCCTAAAGATGAACGTACTTTGGTGCGAAAAGCGCAAATCAATCCCAGAACAACAGCAATGGACCTTGTGAAGATGCTAAAATGCTGGAGGTGCTGGAGGAAACGGGTACAAAAGTATCTATATCCACAGTAAAACGAGTCCTATATCGACATATATCGACATAAAGACTGCTCAGCAAAGAAGAAGCCACTGCTCTAAAACCGCCATAAAAAAGCCAGACTACGGTTTGCAACTGCACATGGGGACAAAGATCATACTTTTTGGAGAAATGTCCTCTGGTTTGATGAAACAAAAATAGAACTGTTTGTTCATAATGACCATCGTTATGTTTGGAGGATAAAGGGGGAGGCTTGCAAGCCGAAGAACACCATCCCAACCGTGAAGCACGGGATGGCAGCATCATGTTGTGGGGTGCTTTGCTGCAGGAGGGACTGGTGCACTTCACAAAATAGATGGCGGGTCTTCCAAATGGGTCTTCCAAATGGACAATAACCCCAAGCATACTTCCAAAGTTGTGGCAAAATGGCTTAAGGACAACAAAGTCAAGGTATTGGAGTGGCCATCACAAAGCCCTGACGTCAATCCTATAGAAAATGTGTGGGCAGAACTGAAAAAGCGTGTGCGAGCATGGAGGCCTACAAACCTGGCTCAGTTACACCAGTTCTGTCAGGAGGAATGGGCCAACATTCACCCAACGTATTGTGGGAAGCTTGTGGAATGCTACCCGAAACGTTTGACCTAAGTTAAACAATTTAAAGGCAATGCTACCAAATACTAATTGAGTGTATGTAAACTTCTCACCCACTGGGAATGTGATGAAAGAAATAAAAGCTGAAATAAATAATTCTCTCTACTATTATTATGACATTTCACATTCTTAAAATAAAGTGGTGATCCTAACTGGCCTAAAACATGGAATTGGTACTAGGATTAAATGTCAGGAATTGTGAAAAACTGAGTTTAAATGTATTTAGCTAAGGTGTATGTAAACTTCCGACTTCAACTGTATATAGACAGGTGTGTGCCTTTCCAAATCATGTCCAATCCATTGAATTTACCACAGGTAGACTCCAATCAAGTTGTAGAAACATCTCAAGGATGATCAATGGAAACAGGATGCACCTGAACTCAATATTGAGTATCATAGCAAAGGGTCTGAATACTTATGCAACTAAGGTATCTCTGTTTTTTACGTTTAATAAATGTGCTAACATTTCTGAAAACCTGTTTTCACTTTGTCATTATGGGGTATTGCGTGCAGAATGCAGATTGATGAGAAAATAAATATTTTTTATACATTTTAGAATAAGGCTGTAACATAACAAAATGTAGAGGAAAAAAAAGTAAAGGGGTCTGAAATCTTTCTGAATGCACTGTTTAGCACAAACCCTCAGGCTAGTACTGTTTGTGCACCCATATGAGCCCATGAATGGACACACACACACACACACACACACATACGACAAAAACGATGCTCTTCCTTGCATTATGGAACCTATTATTTACAGAAATGTAATCTATTGTTCATATGGTCAATTTTGTTTTTTTATAGCTGTATTCATTGTCTCCTTCTCTGAATCCAATACAAGCACCATAGAGAACACAATGAAAAGTAGAGATTGTAGAAACCACTCAGCCAGGCTGTCCATTCTTGGTCATTCCTAAAGCAATTAAGGCAGTGTGAATCAATACCTCACAAATCCAGAATTAACATTTAATGACACCTGCAGGCAAAGTACTTTTTTGGTGTGTGACAGGAACATCGATAATGACCTATCGCTGCCCCTCTCTTAGAAAGTCCCCAAGACGTCATTGAAAACTGTTCCAAGGCCTGGCCAGTTGGTATGAGACCAATAAATTAATAAGTAGGAGTGAATGATTGGACAATCAAGGACATAATATAGGAGTGAATGATTGGACAGACAAGGACATAATATATCCTCTGTGGCTCTCCAACTGACTAGAGACTACATCAAAATGATGCCATGGTGAAGTGGCTACGAAAATATGGTATTTTTATTGGTATCCCATAAATATGAGCAGATGGGAGCCAACGGGATCTCAAACGTCTGAGGCAGGCTTGATTACGAACATGGAATGTTGCCCCTTTATAACCATCCAATATGGAACAGGAGTCTACAGTAACCCTCCAATAGGGAACCGGAGTCTACAGTAATCCTCCAATAGGCAACAGGAGTCTACAGTAATCCTCGAATAGGGAACAGGAGTCTACAGTAACCATCCAATAGGGAACAGGAGTGTTTGCCATAATGACATTCGCTTCCGGACCTGAATCCAGAATATACTGTAAATAATATACATTTACGTGAATGATTTGTATAGACAGTATAGGGAGTAGTTATATAGTATAAGCATTCTAGAATACAGTATATACTGTACTTTCAAAGTGGGTAAAACAGTATGTAAACATCATTAAAGTGGCCAGTGTTACATGCCTATGTACATAGGGCACTAGCCGGCTAGTGGCATGCGTTCAAATTGACCATTAAAAAAATACAAAGCCAGTTTGGATTTGGCATCCTATCAAATCCCATTGAGAGCACACGTCATTGACAGAAAAACTTTAATTGTTGCATTTGGTTGTGTTGTTGTCCTCCGATGGCTAGCTAGCCAGCTAGTTAAAACTGTCCCTTTCCTAAATTAGCCATGGATGGAGATAGGGATTTGGACTTGTGGTTTTACTTAATTCTCCAATGATTATAATGGCGATTCTGATACAACCATTAATTCATACATTGTTGTGCCCCTGGCCTGAGAGGCCTTGCTTGACCATGCTGTAGGTCATTGTCACGTGATGGGATGTGGAGAGACCAAGACGCAGCGCAGGGATAGTAGTTTGACATTTCTTTATTTATTAATACTATGTGTATTCATATATATATACTATGTATAATCAAAACCAAAAAACGACGAACTAAAATAACACCAAACAAACAGACTAACGAGCGTCACGTTCACAAAAACACACCAAATGAACGGACGTAACAAACACACTTACTTCCACCGTGACTTCGACATATAACGACAACGACCCACACCAGAGTGAAGGACAGACTCAACATACAGTGGGGAGAACAAGTATTTGATACACTGCCGATTTTGCAGGTTTTCCCACTTACAGAGCATGTAGAAGTCTGTCATTTTTATCATAGGTACTCTTCAACTGTGAGTGACGGAATCTAAAACAAAAATCCAGAAAATCACATTGTATGATTTTTAAGTAATTCATTTGCATTTTATTGCATGACATAAGTATTTGATACATCAGAAAAGCAGAACTTAATATTTGGTAGAGAAACCTTTGTTTGCAATTACAGAGATCATACGTTTCCTGTAGTTCTTGACCAGGTTTGCACACACTGCAGCAGGGATTTTGGCCCACTCCTCATACAGATCCTTCAGGTTTCGGGGCTGTCGCTGGGCAATACGGATTTCAGCTCCCTCCAAAGATTTTCTATTGGGTTCAGGTCTGGAGACTGGCTAGGCCACTCCAGGACCTTGAGATGCTTCTTACGGAGCCACTCCTTAGTTGCTCTGGCTGTGTGTTTCGGGTCACTGTCATGCTGGAAGACCCAGCCACGACCCATCTTCAATGCTCTTACTGAGGGAAGGAGGTTGTTGGCCAAGATCTCGCGATACATGGCCCCATCCATCCTCCCCTCAATACGGTGCAGTCGTCCTGTCCCCTTTGCAGAAAAGCATCCCCAAAGAATGATGTTTTCACCTCCATGCTTCACGGTTGGGATGGTGTTCTTGGGGTTGTACTCATCCTTCTTCTTCCTCCAAACACGGCGAGTGGAGTTTAGACCAAAAAGCTCTATTTTTGTCTCATCAGACCACATGACCTTCTCCCATTCCTCCTCTGGATCATCCAGATGGTCATTGGCAAACTTCAGACGGGCCTGGACATGCGCTGGCTTGAGCAGGGGGACCTTGCGTGCGCTGCAGGATTTTAATCTATGACAGCGTAGTGTGTTACTAATGGTTTACTTTGAGACTGTGGTCCCAGCTCTCTTCAGGTCATTGACCAGGTCCTGCCGTGTAGTTCTGGGCTGATCCCTCACCTTCCTCATGATCATTGATGCCCCACGAGGTGAGATCTTGCATGGTGCCCCAGACCGAGGGAGATTGACCATCATCTTGAACTTCTTCCATTTTTTAATAATTGCGCCAACAGTTGTTGCCTTCTCACCAAGCTGCTTGCCTATTGTCCTGTAGCCCATCCCAGCCTTGTGCAGGTCTACAATTTTATCCCTGATGTTCTTACACAGCTCTCTGGCCTTGGCCATTGTGGAGAGGTTGGAGTCTGTTTGATTGAGTGTGTAGACAGGTGTCTTTTATATAGGTAACGAGTTCAAACAGGTGCAGTTAATACAGGTAATGAGTGGAGAACAGGAGGGCTTCTTAAAGAAAAACTAACAGGTCTGTGAGAGCCGGAATTCTTACTGGTTGTTAGGTGATCAAATACTTATGTCATGCAATAAAATGCATATTAATTATTAAAAAATCATACAATGTGATCTTCTGGATTTTTGTTTTGGATTCCGTCTCTCACAGTTGAAGTGTACCTATGATAAAAATGACAGACCTCTACATGCTTTGTAAGTAGGAAAACCTGCAAAATCGGCAGTGTATCAAATACTTGTTCTCCCCACTGTATATGGGATCCCTAATTAGAGACAATGCGGTGCAGCTGCCTCTAATTAGGGATCCAACCCAAACCCCACACAGAAACAGAAAAGAACGACACTGTCAGACTCTGACCATAACTACATAGAGAAGCCTATTTGCTTCTCTATGGCCAGAGCCTGACAGTCATGTAACTCTCTGTTACTGTACATGCAATATGCTTTGTGGACTTTACTGGACAGAGGTTGCTATCCGGTTTTGTGATTAAAGAAAGGTGTGATTGAATTTATTCTGCCACTGTGTCTTCTTATTGTCTCTGCCTTTAGGCCTAGATATCACGGTCGCAAGGCATACAGTCTTATGCAAAAGTTTGGGCACCCCTCTGAGGCTGCATAATAATTTACTCTGTCGTCACAGAAAATGATCACAGTGGCATGCCATTTATTTTCTAATAAAAGCTGAGTACTGCGGTATTGTCCAGACAAAGATTTTTAGTGTAGAAATATTAAGTTGTATGAAATTAAATCAAATGTGAAAAATAGGCTATGCAAACATTTGGGCACCCTTGTCATTCTGTTGATTTGAATACCTGTAATAACTACTTAGCACTGATTAATTGGAACACACAATTGGTTTGGTGAGCTCATTAAGCCTTGAATTTCATAGACAAGTGCATCCAATCATGAGAAAAGGTATTTAATGTGGCCAATTGCAAGTTGTTGTTCTCTTTGACTCTCCTCTGAAGAGTGACAACATGGGGGCCTCAAAACAACTCTAAAATGACCTGAAAACAAAGATTGTTCAACATTATGGTTTAGGGGAAGGCTACAAAAAGCTATCGCAGAGATGTAAGCTGTCAATGTCCACTGTGAGGAACATAGTGAGGAAATGGAAGACCACAGGCACAGTTCTTGTTAAGGCCAGAAGTGGCAGGCCAAGTAAAATATCGGAGAGGCAAAGGCGAAGGATGGTGAGAACGGTCAAACTGTGCATCGTTCAACAATTCAGCGCACTTTGCACAAGGAGAAGCTGTACGGGAGAGTGATGCGGAAGAAGCCTTTTCTGCACACATGCCACAAACGCACATTTGGACAAGCCAGCTTAATTTTGGAATAAGGTGCTGTGGACTGATGAAACAAAGATTGAGTTATTTGGTCATAACAAGGGGCGTTATGCTTGGCGGCAAAAGAACACAGCGTTCCACTCAATATCAGCAGATTCTTGGGAATAATGTTGAAGAATCAGTCACAAAGTTGAAGTTACGCCGGGGCTAGATATTTCAACAAGACAACGACCCAAAACACTGCTCAAAATCTACCCGGGCATTTATGCAGAGGAACAAGTACAATGTTCTGGAATGGCCATCCCAGTCCCCAGACCTGAATATCATTGAGAATCTGTGGGATGATTTGAAGCGGGCTGTCCATGCCCAGCTGTCCATGCCTTAGCAAAAGGAGGTTCTACTAAATATTGATGTGATTTTTCTGTTGGGGTGCCCAAATTTATGCACCTGTCTAATTTCGTTATGATGCATATTGCACATTATCTGTTAATCCAATAAACCTCATTTCACTACTGAAATATTACTGTGTCCATCAGTTATTTGATAGATCAAAATGAAATTGCTGATCCAAACACCCAATTATTTATAAATGGAAATCATGGAAATTGTCAGGGGTGCCCAAACTTTTGCATACGACTGTATGAACAGGTTATAGAGCAAACAATGCAATTATCACAACACATAGGTTCAGGGCAGGGTACTGGCCGGAGGCCGGCTAGTGGTGACTGTTTAACAGTCTGATGTATAATAATAACAGTATTGTGGTATATTGTGACACGCACTCACATAGACCGGAGACATGGAAAAGTTTGAATTATGTCACCTCAATGTGATTACCTACTGTATATCCTATCCTAAATTTGAATTTGACTACCCTCAAATGGTACTTTCGCACCTCACCTCCCTTATTTTTACCCACTGTAGGTACAAAATATGGAAATATTTGTTTTCTGTTGTGCTCCTCTCCCATTTCCAGTTGTTGCAGTCATCAGGGTTGGGGTCAAATGCTATGTAGTACAGTACCTCCCAATCAGTGCAGCAGCTCTCTACAGTACTGTGCATTACTAACATGTAGCTACTTAACCAGCAGCTGGTATTGAGCTGGGACTACTATTTAGTCTACCTGGTATTGAGCTGGGACTACTATTTAGTCGACCTGGTATTGAGCTGGGACTACTATTTAGTCAACCTTGTATTGATCTGAGACTACTATTTAGTCTACCTGGTATTGAGCTGGGACTACTATTTAGACTACTCTTTGAGAAAGGAAAGACAGACTGAAATGTCGACAGGTACAATGTCCAGGGTGTGTTCGTCTTATTCTGATTCATCACAATGTGTTGAGCTGAGGAAAGGGAAGGTGTTCTTGCAGCACAAATTGAGAAACATATTCCCTACATCACTGTGTTTTGTGAGCATGGATGCAGTGACAATAGCAGCAAGCATTAATCTTTTTGTCAATACTGATCCACTTCCAGTCAGTCCATACAAAATAGTGTTCCTGATCGTCATCCTTCCACCTGATTGGTCTGAATTCTCAGATGACATTCTTCAATTTGTGACATGTCTGTAAATTAGACGAGTTGGGTCGTTGTGAGGAGAAATTGTTGAGAAATCTTGTGCACATCAAGCATATCCCTACGAAATTACCGGGTCAGAGGCAATTTGCATTTATACTATGCCTCAATAAGACTGGGCCCCTGCTGTTCGCTCTGAATAACAAGAAAAAAACATATTTGCAGTTCATTTGATCTTCCATCACAAAGCGTCTAAAAATATACTGCAGCCGACCAATATTTGAGCTGCAGCCTACACAGAAAATCTGGCTCAGTTTAGCGTTCTGTGGCATTCATTCATTCATTCATTCCCATGATTTTGGATGAGATAGGATGATAATTGTTTCATAACATCACCATTCTCCATCGACAGAAAAATAGATTTACAATTGGTTGAGTTGTCAAGTAACCTGAATTCAACATGAAATCAACCTAAAATGTCACCATGTCATTGGATTTTGGTTAAAATGCCCTTATGTTGATTACTTATAGCAAATCCAATAGGTTTTCCATGTTGATTCAACGTCATGATTATTTTGGTTGAAATGACATGGAAACAACGTTTATTCAACCAGTTTTTGCCCAGTGTGGAATGACGTTAGCCCTGATTGGAGTTCTGTACTGTAGCCCTCCGCTGCTCCTGCTCTTGAACAGCAGTTCTGCGATGGTTGAGACAGGGATATTACATTGTGGATGCATATGCAGCCGAGGTAGATTGATAGGCAACCTAGTCAGATACTTGAGTACAGTTATTGACGCCTTTGAGTTGTATCCTACTGTGACTGATGTCATGTCTTCCTATAACGTGACTGATCGATGACGTCATGCGGTTGTCTTCCTTGTTTCTTGGCTGTGTGAGGAGGAGGCATGGCTGGCTGGGATGTCGTGGACGATCACACCACTCTGCTCGACGTGCTGCTGCTGCGCGCCCCCCCCGCTCCTCCAGCTGCACCACTGCATCACTGATGGTGCCATGATCCAGTTCTAACCGTGGGTGAGGAATCATAGTCATTTACCATAATCATCAACATGTTTAGCCCAATACATTACAGCCATTGGCCATAAGTCTGTCTATGACAGGCTTTAATGAGTGCAGGATACAATATCAGTCTCACAGCATGGATTCCTTCCACAGCACAAACACATTGATCCATCAGTCTAATCCATCACTGATATTCCAAAGCAATGAAATGTGCATACGCAAATTAAATGATTTGTTCCAGATAGTGCCTGTCTGTATACCACAGTAGTCCGGTGGCATCTTAATTGAGGAGGACGGGCTCGTGGTAATGGCTGGAGCTGAATAAGTGGAATGGTATCAAATACATCAAACACATGGTTTCCATTTGTTTGATGACATTCCATTTGCTCTGTTGTTGCCATTATTATGAGCCGTCCTCCTCTCAGCAGCCTCCACTGCTGTATACAGTGCTAGATACTCAGGCAGCACAACAATGGCAATTTCCACTGAGGACTTCCCTCTGTCTACTCTCCACTGAGGCAGAAAAAAAACTGCTTAAAACTATTCTTGACCCATTTCTTTATCAGCGGAAAGCTTTTATGGGGCTTATGTTGCATCAGATGCATTCACACTTTGGAAATTAAGCCTTTTGCCTGACAGCATGTGTATAAATTGAGTTTTTATACACCGGGAAGATAAACAGAATTGGCGTGGTATTATATTGCTGTGCTAAAAGACTCGCCTTCCTAAAATAAGTTAGTGGTTCTCTCAGCCAAGCCACCAATGAAATGCAGAATGGATAATTGAGCTAGTGACCCTTTTTGACATGTTCATCGCTCGTCCTTTCTCCTCTCTCCTGGCAGGTAATGACGAGACATAAAAACCAATCGTGGAGATGCTGAAGAGAAGAGATATTCTTGCCATCGTGTTGATAGTGTTACCGTGGACTCTGCTCATCACCGTTTGGCACCAAAGCGCAATCGCTCCGCTGCTTGCCATACGCAAGGGTACATACTCAACACGCCACTTTCTCATTGGTCCTCTGTTGCATGGGGTAGGGCTTTTCATTAGCCAATTCATCCAATCGAATTCAGTCACATTGCCAGTCACAGAACATCATGGTACAGTACACACAGTACAACACATGTCTTCCACAGGGTCTGCTGCATCAGATTGTAATATAGGTAAATTGTCTGTTAAGGCTATCCAAAATGCACTTCTTGGTAAGTGTCCTTTGATTCGCACAGCCACCATCCGCAGCTTGTGCTTGGAGTAAAGCCAATTTACACTCAGCATATGGTCTTCAGCAGTCATTCAGCTAATATATTTAGCAGTTAAACTGTAGCAGACTTTTCAAATCAAAAGGAGACTAGATTAATTTCTAATGCCCTTTAATCAGCATCTGAAATTATAATCACTGCTCCCTAATGGCTTCCAGGCAGGCTTTACTGAATCCCCTGAGTCAATGTGATATGTCAAGTACGGTACTATGTCTGGTGAACAGAACCATATTAAAAAGGCCCAATACAGAATTTACTCAATATGAAATCATTTCTGGGTAACAATGAAGTACGTTACTGTGATTGTTTTTTTTAAAAATAGTAAATTCTTAGCAAAGAGCAATTTCTCAATCAAGAATTTAGCTAGGACTGTCTGGGAGTGGTCTGAGTGAGGTGCCTAATTGGACGAACCTAATGGGAGGGATATGTAACCTGAAAGCTAGCTGTTATTGGCAGAGAGGTTTGAAAATGTCTTTCTTATTGGTCTTTTAACTTACACGGCGTGGTAGAGTCGCCAGATAGACCAAAACTTCTTCCCACCTAAACAGGCTGAAATTTCTACTAAAACAGCATTGCCATCATTTTCACAATTTTACAGTATTATTCAAACTCAGTGTGGAAATATACAGTATATAAAACACAGGAAATGTTAATGTTGACTTTACTGGGCCTTTAAGGTGACAGTAAATCAATAGCATTCTATGCCTCCTTCCTTTTGCCATCAAGGTGAATTGAAGAATGTAAAATAGGCAGGTTTGTAGGATGTAAAATAAGCAGGTTTGTAGGATGTAAAATAGGCAGGTTCCACAAATCAACTGCAGCCTTCTCTTTGTCTTGTCAAGGAGCAGGGGGTTGACAGAACGCTTTCACCGCAGAACATCTGGCCACCAGGAGTGTTAATCTGCTGTTAATCTGCTGTGTGATGCAGAAATATCATTTTTATGTCTGAAGTGAGAACCTCCTCTAGAACTGAGCACAGATAAAGATTACCATTAACTATGGAACAATGTAGGGAGAAATTAACTACCTTAATTATCCAATAATGATATTCTATCCATCATAGAGGGCTATGGGGGCCATATAATCATAGCTCCAATACTGGAATAGACCCTGTCCCTGCCACGCCTGTTCCAGCTGAATGAGTAGGGGCAGCCAGGGGAGCCGCTGTCCTAACCATACAGTAGCCATGCTGTCCACTCACCTCACGCTGACTGCTTTCACTCTTTGCAGCCTGTCACCACCTAGTAAAAGAGATATTTATCATACCAGAGAGGCTTGCAGTCCATCGACACCGACTCACAGGTACTTGCCTTTTCGATTGTGTCACTTGAGATTATACAGCGGGAAACCCCTCCCCCGGGGCGTGCTAATGCCTTACATGTCTTCGTGTTCCCCTGTAGATGACGGAGCCGACGGAGGGCGGAGGGAAGCGGGCCAGGCCAGCGACTCTAAGGAGTACTGCTCCTCTGATAAGGACATAGTGGAGGTGGTGAGGACGGAGTACGTGTACACACGGCCACCGCCATGGTCTGACGTGCTGCCCACCATCCACATCATCACCCCTACCTACAGCCGCCCGGTCCAGAAGGCAGAGCTGACGCGGCTGGCCAACACCTTCCTCCACGTAGCCAACCTGCACTGGATCCTGGTGGAGGACTCTCAGAGAAGGACCCCGCTGGTCACGCGCATGCTCCGGGAAACGGGCCTCAACTACACCCACCTGAACGTGGAGACTCCCAGGAACTATAAGCTGCGAGGGGACACGCGGGACCCCAGGATACCCCGGGGCACCATGCAGAGGAACCTGGCACTGCGCTGGCTCAGAGAGACCTTCAATTCCAACAGCAGCCAGGCGGGCATTGTCTACTTCGCTGATGACGATAACACCTATAGCCTGGAGCTGTTTGAGGAGGTCAGTCCAGGCCTGGGGTGCACTGGCATCTCACTAGACTAGATTCACTTTAGTAACACTGAACACAGTGGTAGTGGGTAGTTCACAGCACATAATTTAAGAATCAATCAACTGTATTTTAATTTGAAAAAAATGTTGTACATCGAATGGTGGCTACTCTTACTCCTAGTAGTAATAAATTGTGGTTATTGCCTGAAGTATTTTGATTCCTATTACCAACAACAGTGGTCCGAGAATAAGTTTGAACTTGGTAATTTGTGCCTCAGGCCATCATCCATTTTGACTCAAGACAGATTGGCTTGGCTTGAATAGATGCTGTTGGGCCCTGGGGCATTAGCCTCAGGTCTTGTTAGTGTGAACGGGGCAAGCTGTAAATGATGCGCTCCGTATCGATGGGCCTGTCATTACCTTTCCCTGGAAATCAGGCAGAGTGCTCTCCCTCTCCATAGAAGCCTTCCATCACTTACACCCAGCACCAGCACTCTTTATAGGGGAGAGTAACAACCTAGAAGCCTTCCATCACTTACACCCAGCACCAGCTCTCTTTATAGGGGAGAGTAACAACCGAGAAGCCTTCCATCACTCACACCCAGCACCAGCTCTCTTTATAGGGGAGAGTAACAATCTATAGGGATGCGCCTGAGCTAGCTGCCTCTGGGCTGACCGATAGAGAGAGACCCAACTGACAGAGCAGTAAATATCAGACCATTCTCATAGACCTGCTAACAGGTGTAAGTCATGGAGGGGATACAGTAGCAATATAGACAAGGCAGACAACAGCTACGTGTGAAGGGATTTAAAGTAGACATCCATTCAAGAGATTGCATGTTGTTATGATTTGGACATTAATTAACCTGACTGGAAAGATGCCAGCTTGTTCAGCTTGACCTGACATTTGAAATATGAAAAATGGTACAAATTAAATCATTCATAATGTCATGAACTCTTGCCCAGACTTGGCAGTAATTTGATGTGGATACATTGGTTACGAATACAACAGCTGAATAAAATATGTACAGCAAGGAACTGTAATGGCCAACCCAACATTCTGGTATTGTTCCATTACATTACATTAAGCAGATGCTCTCACCCAGAGCAAACCAAAGCATGGGGAAACAGTCCATGTTGAGAGACATGGGCAGAGACTCTGCTGTAAATAGTGAAAATTAAAATAGCTAATGAAATATGCATGTGCCATAGTTAAACTAAATCACTGTAAAGGGGTGCATTAATTATTAAGCTTTCATAAAACAATGCTTATATTCCCTTTCCAAAGCCACAAGGAATATTTACCAGCAGCGCCTGCCTCTCTCTATTTCTTATCATATCTATCCTTCTCTATTCTCCTTCAGCATCACATTCAACATTGTGAACCAGATCACTGAGAATAGAATATATCACCTCAGTTGAATAGTTTGTATAAAATAAGTATATGATATAAAAGGTTAATAGAATGATATTGCTTCTGGTTTAGGCATCATTGGGTGTACTGATGAAAATGGGCCACCAATTGGGAGTTGAAGTAGCCATTTTCTACTATGTTCCAGGTATTAAAGACAGATAATCAACCTACAGCCGTATAATCACCCGATAGCAGCATCAGCCTATTTCTGATGACAACTCACTTTAGAGCCTCTGTGAACCAGTACAGATCCCCATCTCCTCGCCCTCTCCTGTACTCCAGATTGATTAATACACCTGGATGTCTTCAGTCTCCCTTTACAGTTTGGGATTAGATTCCTTTGTTGTGCTCTGACTTCAAGAACATAGGCAAGCTGTCTCTGTGGGCCTCCCCTATCACTCGCCTCGCCCCCAAGAAACATAGCTTACACACACACACACACACACACACACACACACACACACACACACACACACAGAGAGAGAGAGAGTAAAGAGGAAACTTAGCACATACACTTCAATTCCACAAAAATGCATTAGCACTTTGTGCCATTTTCACCAGCTCAGCACTAAACTGAGGAGAGACTGGTTGCCGTTTTAGCACTGATTCTTGTTAGTGGCAGCCTTGAAAATATACATTTTCACATTGTAGCTTGGAGGGAGAGGGGAAACCCCCCTGACGATGCTTGAGACAGTATCATTCCAGAACCAAACACTTGAGGAAAACAGCTACTTCACTTGTAATAAAGATGCATGATCTAAACTTGTGATAAAGGTCAGTTTTCTAATGAACAGAAATCACACGTGACCATTGGGAGAAGGTGATGTCATCCCTAACACACTATCATGTGAAATGTAATCTGGGTGGCTAGCCTGGCAGAGTCCTGGTCTCGGTGGCCCAGATGTGTTTCCAAACTTCACTCATAAACCCTGGCCATCTCCATCCTGTTCACAACTCCTCTCTGATCCCCTGTGCTGATGGGTTATCGTCAGATACGGCTAGAATACTGGGACACACACAGAGAGAGACCTATTTCCACAGTGTTGTCCCACCCACCCACCACACACCTCCTCTCTCCGCTACACACCTCATTTAAAAAGCACTTCCACAACAGTACACCAGCACCACTATTATTTCTACTGAATTGAGTGTGGATAAATTACTCTACAGTTCACCCCTCCTCATTAGAACACTTCCTTTCAATATTTGGGCGGCTCTCTCTCGCTGCCAGTGGTGCAGAAATACAGTCGACAAAGAGCGGGCTGCCGGGAGATCATTTGATGCTGGAAGATTAAAGGACAAACCTGAGCCTCTGAGGAGCTTTCAAGCATCTCCTCAACCAACCTGCTCTTCTTCTCCCATCCACTCTGTATAATGGCCCTGGTCCTCAAACCCACTTAGCTCTGTCCATGTTTACTCTTCTTAGGCTGGGTCCATCGTGGTGGGCCAGCATGGCTCCTGTGATACATGCAACATACACACTGTAGCTTTCAGCTTGTCTGGCTCTATTTGTATCATTGCTTGCAATGAAATGTGATTAATGTCTCATATAGACACTGACACTGATCCTGTTCATTAAAAATACAAGCAGCGCAAAGATGCTTAACTCTCTCTGTCTCTCTTCTTCTCTATCCAGATGAGGTCAACAAGGAAGGTATCTGTATGGCCCGTGGCCTTCGTTGGCGGTCTGCGCTACGAGTCGCCCAAGGTCAACGCAGCCGGGAAGGTGTACGGCTGGAAGACTGTATTCGACCCTCACCGGCCCTTTGCCATCGACATGGCAGGCTTCGCCATCAACCTGCGGCTCATCCTCTTCAAGCCCCAGGCCTACTTTAAGTTGCGGGGAGTGAAGGGAGGCTATCAGGAGAGCAGCCTGCTCCGGGAGCTGGTCACACTCAACGACCTGGAGCCCAAAGCAGCTAATTGCACTAAGGTAATGCACAGCAGATAGAGCGATATAGATGCTTTCTTTTTACATGTTATACTCTGTCATTTTACACCAGAATATCCTCATTTTATCTATTGGTATTTTATATAATGTCAGGCAAATATGAAATTCATACTCTGATGGTCCTCTGGTGGATCCAACTTGAGTGCAGAGACAGTGGCAAGTTCATTCTCTCCAAAACAACTTCATATATAACCAGGTGCTAAAAATGTCAGCGGATCCATTAGGTAACTGGCAGGCTTCCCACACATAGCGGGTGTGATTGTAAAAGGCTTCAGGGCACAGTGTGTTGTTCTATGCCCACTTCATCTCTGGCCTGGCTGTTCCCTGCCTGGCCCCAGCCCCAGCCGCTAAGCCTCTTGCTGGGCAGAGAGGAGTCGGCCAGGGGCCTTAACTCACCACCACTCACACTCACAGGATGGGATATTCAGCCTGATTATATTCAGGACTCCTGGAGGGGAGTAGATAAAAAGAGGGGAGGGGGGATGGAATGGAGCAGGGGGCGTCCTAGCATGCATTCAGCCCAGATGAGCACAGAGAAAGGGATGGGGGATAAGCCGTGCTCCTGCACCTCTCCTCCTTATAATCTACCTCTTCAGACGCAAGCGTGACTATTAACCTCATCTACACCTGGGTAAAGTGGGAGTTGGCTTCTGGCGAAGGCAGCTCAAACACACCTCATGCATAATTCATTAGTGAAGTGGAGGAGATGAAAGGTAGGGCTGCTCAGACGGGAGAGAGGATGAAAATGAGCTCTATACGTCCATTCTTTTCCACCATCAATCTCCTGGATGTGTGTCCAGCCTCCAGGGCCAAATCATCCCACTCCAAAGGCTTGATTGGGGATATAGTTACCGGTACGTGACGCACCCAAAAGAACTTTGCTTCATTACTTACAAAGAGCCAAAAAGAAGAGCAAGGTCTCTTTTTTTATTTTATTACAGGGGCACTCTCTATTCACAATCATATTATGTTGAGAAAGGCCGAACTGACATGCCGGAGTACATTCTTATAGATAGGTTTCCTATTGTACCATATGTACTGCTCTTGTTGCTATATCTGGGAATAGAAGAACATCACCACAGCCCACATGAAGACGAGAGAGGTTAGTGGAGGATTGAATGGGTGTGTGTTAGTTCGTGAGAGTGCTGCCTGACGCTGATTCTTTTCTCTGGTATTTCTTTACAGATTCTTGTTTGGCACACCAGGACGGAAAAACCTGTCCTTGTAAATGAGGGAAAGAAAGGATTTACAGACCCCAATGTGGAGATTTGACGTTGTCTCCTCAGGCGACGGTAAAGAGAGACATTATACAAATGAGGTCACATCACACTTATTTTACAAATGTATCTACAAATATTTTTAGGACCTCTGGCAAACAGGGAAATGGTATACCAATGATACGCACATTTTAGGATATTGTTTAACTTATCCATTGCTTTTACAGACAGGTCACTAATTACTTTAAGCGTTATTACAACTATTTGATCTGTACTGCAAATTGACTTAATGATGAATGTGTGTAATTTGTCAGTGAGTGCCTGCTCTCTGTTCCAGGTGGTTGTCTAATACGGACCCTGAGAAGAAAAAGAGGCCAACTCCCAGTGCAAACAGTGTTCATGTCTTAATCTCAGAAAAGACTGTCTCGGGGCCAAATCCTAATCCCCTTGACTGAAACTAAACACTTTTAATATTGGGATTAAAACAGTACAAATGTAACATATTAAAGCACAGATTAGTACAAGATGGCAATATTTATCAGGTTCAATTTTGCTAGCGGCACCAACATGAAGCAGACTGTGAGAGTCATTAAGGATCAACGGGAGGTTGATGCTCTCTGAACCTGCATGGCACCGTACTGCGTCTGTCGTGTCCTAACACGAGACAGCACAACACAAACATTTTAGTGAGAGAGAGAGTTAGGCAGCCAGTGAGATGGAACGTTACTGGCCTGAACAGCCAATGAGATGGAACGTTACTTGCCTGAACAGGCTAATGAGATATCCATTGGCTTTCCCTCTATACACGTGGATCTACAGGGCAGGCGATGAGATCCTGATATCTTAGTAGGGTCTGTAAGAGACTGAAGGATCTGATTGGACACTGAGTCCGTGGACACCTTTAATAGACATGTACTGAAATGGCCTCCACGTCTTCGAACCGAACAATCATGGAGAATTCAACAAGTAATCTCTCAGAAGATCAATTATTCTTTCAGCAAACACTGAAAGTTCAAAAAGGGAAGGAATGTCCTTTTTGTACAACTAAAACTATGTCTGCTTTTATTTAATTGGTTTGTTTTTGGTGTTTACATGCACTTTCTTGCTAGTTCAATACTTCTGACTGACTCTTGCCTCCATTTTGAAAACTAAAGATGGGGTACCATCCATTTTCAGTGTCATTCTCAGACATGTAATTCAGTGTGTACTTAAGCTATTCACTTGAAAAAACTGACATCAAGATGGGCTCCTAACGCTTGGGAGGCACACAGTATTACAGGTCAACGTCCCAAAACTTAATTTAGCACTTAAAAGCGCAGGTGACTGTGTTCCTAAGTGGCAACACGTGCACATACTAATTTAACACAGGAACAATTCTCATAGTAAGGTCCTCTCAGATCAAATGTAACTACTGTATTTATATAAATGTAAAATCAAAACTAAGAATTGACTTAGGCATTGCCAATAACACCTCACTGTATGACAACTGGCATAGAACATGTTCTCTCCTGTTTTTCCATCACATGACACGGACAGTATAACAGCACATCACCAAGTTAGGTTTAACCCAACTTTGTGCATATCTTACAGTATTCCCATTACCCAAAGATGAGCAGTTTGGCAGATGGCCGTATAGTATGCTGGTTTATATAACCACAGTAGCTAACTAGTAGAGTAGGACAAAAGAAAGCAATTGACGTTATCCAAGCTACAGGCATCACAAGTCGAAATATACAGTATAATCTGCATAAGCATCCAGGATCACAGTGCGTATTGCCTACGTAAGTTAGATATTTGCGCTCGTACAACAGCTACATCTATAAGCCCACTGCAGTGTAGAAATGTTACTGAATACTTTACCTGTTTCCTCAGAGGTAGACAGACAATAATGCTAAAATGTTTCCAAGAGACAACGAATGGGTCTATGAACTGTAGACGAGTAAGAAGGCAAAATCAAATATACCATGAAAACTAGAATAAGATCCTCGGCTTTGGACAACTACTAGCAAGATACCCCTTGCTAGAACCCCAGTCTTCAACAGCATTATATCCATGAATGCTCAATCCTAGTTTCTTGCCCTGACAAAACTGTTCCATATACGGGTTGAAGTTAGTTTTGCAACACATTTTGTAACAATTCTTGGCAATAGCAGGCAAAACTCAATGACAAGCACAATTTAATTGGTGGCATGCTCAGCTACACCTTTAGCTACAGTATTAAGGTTTCATGTCCGTTTCAAATTCTTAATGTATCGTTTCAAATTTCTTAGAGTTCATGAGGCCTCCGCTGCTGATGGTCGTCTCAAATGTACCTCAAATGTAGGGGAAGACACTAATGGAACTATTGAAAAAGGAGATCAATGACCAGGATAGTTATGGCCTATTAACCTATCCAAAGCAGTATTAGCTCAGATACGGTTTTCCCATCAGGTACTGTTACCCCATCGGATACGGCTCCCCAAAAAATATGCTCCCCCATCAGGTCAAGTGGACAGTACAACATGTAATTTCTGATAATTTCTATTAAATAGTATTGTTCCATTGAGGAAGTCAAACCGAATATTTTGAGATCAAACAATGTGTGTGGCTGATAATTTTCATGTTGACCTCATCTTTAGCCTCTGGATTGCACAGCAAAGTACCATTAAGATCATGTCTCCATTGTCCAAAATGTCAAGTGAAGTCTGTCTATTTATGCGAAAATCAATAGTAATATATTTATTTATGTATTTATTTGAAGTATGAATGTCCTATTGTCAAATTGAATTATAATTGAACATTTCTTTGTCCACCCTTTTCTTTTCTCATCGCTGCCTCTTAGCCACTGAGGTTCAGAATCCACACACAGACAAGCTCTTCTGAGGTCACATTTACGTTTGCGAGCAACACCAACAAACTGAGACACATTTAATTATTTACCATCAATTCTGTATTGCTCTGACTTCAATCGCCATCAATAGCCTTCATTTTCAATTACCTTTCATAGAATTGATTGTGTTCATAAATGTGTCTAGAGAGCCCTGCAGAGGTGAACCCAGACAACACTAAGACATGAGTTATACATAATGGAAGTGCAATTTAATCTCTCAGACATTTATTGGAGCTTGCTCCTACACTGTTGTAATCACTTAAATAATCAAACGTTAGCTGTAGTACTCTGGTGGTACAAAACTCAAACTTCTCCTTCCATCCCTGGCTTTCTCACAGTTCGATCAACGAGTGATACCATACCGTTTTGGTGTTCAGAAGCGGCTTAAATGTAATGGAACAGCCTTATCCAGTGTTAAGCTTCGTAGTGGTACACACATCATGTAACAAAGGTGATGGCTCATACTATGCCCTAAATGCTTTCTTAGGGCAACTCACCATTTCCTCCACTCCCCCTTCCTTTACCTACTTTGATCCAGTCATCTTCCATCCTTGTGTGAATCACTTCTTCTGCATGTAACTCTAAAGGTTGTTCATTTCTCCATCTCAGAGATAGCATATGACATTTATCAAGACAAATAAACTGAAAAGTGAAGTACTTGACAAATGTCTTTGTATTTGAGAGTCTCCACTGCACTGATGGTTCAGTTTAATTCACTATCACACATCACTTGTTAATCTCAAAAGAACAATCTGTGTATTTGTTTTAATTGTCCATTCAAATAAATACAATAAAAAGTAGATGTGTCCTTGAATCCGGACAAATACCTATACATTAAAATCTCAAAATGTGTATCTCTGACAAACTTCTCACAATACACATATGGAAAGGTAATGCACAAACAACAAGTAGAAAACAGATATTGCAGTACATTGCAATACAGATATTACAGTGGCCCATCGCATATAATGAAGGCACAGTTACATTTGCAAGATCTAGTCGGATGCTTTATTAGTCATTCAGAGGCTGGGGCTTTCCGACAGGAAATAAATGCCCTGTGCAGTGATGTGCATCGATTCTGAGTAGCTATCTAGCTAGGTCCCTGATGGCAGGCAGAGTGTTAAAATGTTAGAGGATGGAACTCCTAACCATATCTACATTCCACCAGGCCAACCTCACTATACATCAACATTCATTCCAAGGTCAGGCTTGCTGGCGAATTGGATTTTACCATCAGCTTCCTGCTCCTCAAACACAACAACCTGAGACCAACAAAAACAAAAGGCTCTGAAACACAGCAGAGGTCAACACAGCAATAGGGTGCTGAGGCGTGGAGACAACACGCTCAGAGGGAAGAGAAGTCACCTGAGGACTATTCCCGCAAAGCACTGTCAAGTTCAATATCATCAAACCCACGGGGTGGCACAACCGCTATAGCTGTATATCAAAACTGTTGACCTGTGATGTTCCTAACAGAGGCATCTGAATGAACTCCTCTGGAGGTTGTTTTTTTCATGGGAACCTTGGTTAAGGGGGCAGGGAGGTAGAGGGTTTGCTTGGGGCCCATGGCGTCCAAGATAAAGACCACTCCTTTACTCCAGCCCTGTGGATAAAAAAAAAAACAGAGTTTAGAGTTTCTCTGGGAACTTTTTTAATCACTATGTTGGTCTGATGTGTGATATGCTTACTACACTAGCTATCAATAAACCAGAGATAGGCCTAATATAAATAAACAATAAACAGTATGGACAGGTAGTGCTCTCTTTCATAACAACAGAGTCTGTTGGGCTGCTTTTCTCACAGGCAGTCTGATGAAGGTGTCTCTGGGATGGCCGCCCACATACAGCTTGCCCTGGAAGAACCCTGGGAAGGAAGGCTTCTGGGGGACAGAGTTCCACTGGCCTGCTGCACACATCTGAAACATGGGAAGAGATCACCCTATTATAACACAGGAAATCACTGACTAATACAATGGTTTTATTCAAATTCTGATCTTTGGATGTATTGTTGTTCTCAGTGGGCAAGCATTTTCAAGATGCCGCTAATTTCCCAGCTGATTATAATGGGGTTTTAACATGGTAGTGGGAAACCACATGAGAAAGCTGTTATTTCTGTAATCTGGCATTGTAATTCCACGCTCAGCGAGAACCAAGAAGATAAATCAACATAATCCGAGCTAGGCAGGAGCAATGACAGAGAATCAGAACAGAACAAATAAACATGGGGACGGAAATTGAAAGATGTACATGATCAGTACAAACTGACTTACAAAGCCAGGCTTCATATCCAGACTATGAATGATTAAGCCTCGTAGCGGGGTATTGTCAACTCAACATCTCCGACAAGACCTGAAAAATAAGCCAAGGCTGAAATAAGGCAGTCATACATTTTCTACATTCAGTGGTTAATTAGCTTCTTTTGGGCACCTATTCTGAAAGGATTTACCAACAGATGTGTCTAGTTATACAACCACAAGTCTATCACTGACCCAGATACAGTAGGTGAAACTATCAAATGACGCTGTTCATGTAGGAGTTTACCATAGTTCACTCTCCCAGAGTGTGTCAATGTTCTCTCCCCCTTCAATGGAAAGTACATAAAAGATGTGGAAACAATTGGAGGTGTTACCTACAGTCCACAATGCAAAGTAGACTAACTAGAGACAATAGAGGAAACATGTGGCTTTCAATTGAACTGAAGATAATAATTGAATTATTATCTTCATTAGCGATAGGGTAAGCAGCATGGACTTGTTTTCCAACACCAGGCAGGTGCAAAGTTAGTGATTGTGATTCCTCTTTGTTAGAATGTCTGAAAACTTTGTTGGCATCATCCTGGAACCTTAGTAACAAACGCATTTATCAGCATCACCAGAAACTTTCACCTCTAACATGGTGTTAAATATTAACTAGCCAGTTTAGAAAGCAGCTCAGCATCAGGTCGCAGTTGCAAATGAGAACTTGTTCTCAACTGACCTACCTGGTTAAATAAAGGTGAAATAAAATAAAATAAAAAAATCACACCTGTAGCCTGAATACAATTAAAATATATGTTTTATTGTCACATACACCGGATAGCTGCAGTGAAATGTGTTGTTTTATTAAGACAGCCATAGTAGTACAGTGCCCCTTGAGCAAACTAGGGTTAAGTGCCTTGCTCAAGGGCACATCAACAGATTTTTCACCTTGTCGGCTTGTGTACTCGAAACCAGCGACCTTGCGGTTACTGGCCCAACACTCTAACTGCTAGGCTACCTGTCGCCCGAAACACACACTATCACTATACCTTCCCATCAGGCAGTGCAAACTCCAACGTCTTATAGTCCAGAACTCCAACAAAGAGTTTGTCCACAAACACCTAGAAGACAAGACAAGTTTATTAGTACAAATTTACTGACATAGTGTGCATCATTTTCTAATATCATGAAATAATTACAGTATGTAATAATGCCATGTAGCTGTGTCTGTGTACTCACCAGGGCTCTGTCTTTAACATTTTTCTTAGAGTTCATGAGTTCTCCGCTGCTGATGGTCGTCTCATTTAGAGTGTAGCCATAGGACTGACCATTGTTATTGTTGACAGGAAGGTTCTCCATGTTGACAGGACCCTCTGACTTCAAGGGCTACAGCAGGACAAAACAACAACAACATCCTTTCTAATCTGACATGATCATACATTATATGATACAGTGACTTCAGGAAGAATTTATATCCCTTGACTTATTCCACATTACATAAATTTACCCCATAACATACATTTGGGAAATTGTTGCAAATTTCTAGAAAATTAAATACAGAAATACCTCATAAGTATTCACACCCATTTGCTTTGACACTACAAATTGAGCTCTAGTCCATCAAATTTCCTTTTATCATCATTGAGATGTCACTACAACTTGATTGGAGTCCAACTGTGGCCAATTCAATTGTTAGGACATGATTTAGAAAGAAACACACCTGTCTATATAAGGTTCCACAGTTGACTGCATGTCGTAGCAGAAACTAGAGTGGCGCAGCGGTCTAAGGCACTGCATCTCTGTGCTAGAGGTGTCACTACAGACACCCTGTTTCAAATCCAGGCTGTATCACAACCGGCCATGATTGGGAGTACCATAGGGCGGCACACAATTGGCCCAGTGTCGTCCGAGTTTGGCCGGTATAGGCCGTCATTGTAAATATGAATTTGTTCTTAACTGACTTGCCTAGTTAAATAAAGGTTACCAAGAAGTACCTTGGTCAGGGAACTGACCAAGAACCCAATGAACACTGACAGAACTACAGAGTTCCTTAGCTGAAATGGGAGAACAGACATCATCAGACCAGGCATGCTGTAATGTTCCTTTTTCTCAGGAGCGGCCTCCATCTGGCCACTCTCCCATAAAGCCCAGATTGGTGAAGTGCTGTAGACACTGATGGGCTTCTGGAAGGTTCTTCCATCGCCACAGAGGAACTCTGGAGCTCTTTAAGAGAGACCATCGGGTTTTTGGTAACCTCCCTGACCAAGGCCCTTCTAGACCTATTGCTAAATTTGGCTGGGCAGACAGATCTATAAAGAGTCTTGGTGGTTCCAAACTTCTTCCATATAAGAATGAAGGAGGCCACGGTGTTCTTGGGGCTCTTCAATGCTGCAGAAATGTTTTGGCACCCTTCCCCAGATCTGTGCTCTACAGTCAATTGCTTCGACGTCACGGCTTGGTTTTTGGATGCACCCAAGCTCAATTTTGAGTCTCATAGCAAAGGGTCTGAATACTTACGTGCATTTCTAAAAACCTGTTTTCGTTTTGTCATTATGGGGTATTGTGTGTAGTAGATTGCTGAGGATTTTTTTTTATTTAATCAATTTTAGAATAAGGCTGAAACGTAACACAATGTGGAAAAAGTCAATGGGGCTGAATACTTTCCGAAGGCACTGTATTTAATACATTTTGAATTCAGGCTGTAACACAACAACATTTGGAATAAGCCAAGAGGTATGAATATGTTCTGAAGGCATTGTATATATAATATAAAGGTCAAGATCCATTTTTAGACAGCCAATTACCATAATTATGAAATACATTCTTTCTACAAGTGTGTCTGGATCTAGATGTTGAAAATAATTGTTGTCTCAGAAGGGAGCAAATTACAGCAGCGGCTAGTGAATAATTAATGGTCTAAGCCAGTACCAGACATGCTAATGCATCTGCCCACAAAATAAACAAAAATAAAGAGAGAATGTAAGGAGGTCTAGTCTAGTGATATCGTATACAACCATTTCAAGTGATATCGTATACAACCAATTCTAGTGATATCGTATACAACCAATTCTAGTGATATCGTATACAACACATTTTAGTGATATTGTATACAACCAACTCTAGTGATGTCGTATACAACCAACTCTAGTGATATCGTATAAAACCAACTCTAGTGATATTGTATACAACCGATTCTAGTGATATTGTATACAACCATTTCAAGTGATATTGTATACAAACATTTCTGGTGATATTGTATACAACCAAGTCTAGTGATATTGTATACAACCAATTCTAGTGATATTGTATACAACAAATTCTAGTGATTTTGTATACAACCAATTCTAGTGATTTTGTATACAGTCGTGGTCAAAGATTTTGAGAATGACACAAGTATTGGTCTCCACAAAGTTTGCTGATTCAGTGTTCTTAGATCTTTATGTCAGTAGTTACTATGGTACACTGAAGTAGAATTACAAGTATTCCATAAGTGTCAAAGGCTTTCATTGACAATGACATTCAGTTTATGCAAAGAGTCAATATTTGCAGTGTTGACCCTTCTTTTTCAAGACCTCTGCAATCCACCCTGGCATGCTGTCAATTAACTTCTGGGACTGATGGTAGCGCTCACCTTGTCTTCTCCGGACAAGGTGTTTTCCGGATGGCCCAAACAATCGGAAAGGGGATTCATCAGAGAAAATGACTCTACCCCAGTCCTCAGCAGTCCAATCCCTGTACCTTTTGCAGAATATCAGTCTGTCTCTGATGTTTTTCCTGGAGAGAAGTGGCTTCTTTGCTGCCCTTCTTGACACCAGGCCATCCTCCAAAAGTCTTTGCCTCACTGTGCGTGCAGATGCACTCACACTTGCCTGCTGCCATTCCTGAGCAAGCTCTGCACTGGTGGTGCCCCGATCCCGCAGCTGAATAAACTTTAGGAGATGGTCCTGGTGCTTTCTGGACTTTCTTGGGCGCCCTGACGCCTTCTACACAACAATTTAACCTCTCTCCTTGAAGTTCTTGATGATCCGATAAATGGTTGATTTAGGTGCAATCTTACCAGCAGCAATATCCTTGTCTGTGAAGCCCTTTTTGTGCAAAGCAATGATGACGGCACGTGTTTCCTTGCAGGTAACCATGGTTGACAGAGGAAGAACAATGATTTCAAGCACCACCCTCCTTTTAAAGCTTCCAGTCTGTTATTCTGACTCAATCAGCATGACAGAGTGATCTCCAGCCTTGTCCTCGTCAACACTCTCACCTGTGTTAACAAGACTATCACTGACATGATGGCAGCTGGTCCTTTTGTGGCAGTGCTGAAATGCAGTGGAAATGTTTTTTGGGGATTAAGTTCATTTTCATGGCAAAGAGGGACTTTGCAATTAATTGCAATTCATCTGATCACTCTTCATGACATTCTGGAGTATATGCAAATTGCCATCACCAATACTCATTCTCAAAACTTTTGGCCATGACTGTATAACAGACTAACATTTGAATTGATTCCAAGGCAATACATAAAATACCCTAAATACACAACTTGAAGCAACCACATAATTCGCCATGGAGCACGTTCTGATTGGCCAGTAATGGGCCGAAGCCTTAACACACCCACAACTTATTTAGTCATCAAAACCCAGCCCATTCGCACCAACGCCAGCAAGTGCGCCAATAATTGTAATAGTGATAATAGCAAAAATACCCATGAACATATGGCGCTACCACCTGCGCTTCGATTTACAATTGCGTTAAAATAGAGCCCCTAACTGTTAACTATATATTGAAAAGTATCTGTTTATTCTGACTGTGCCGTTGCTAGGTAATAATGTTTATTTGTGACACAACACAATCATTTCATATGATCATTTTGACCTCTGCATAAAAGTGGTATGTGACAAATGACAACTCCAGATCAATACAGAAGTGCTTTTAAGATCATTTCTGAGCTTGACAGCAGTAAGTAGTACATCACACAATCATACCCATCCTCCCCTTTAAAACTGTTGGAGATGATTGTTGCTGCTTTCTAAGAGATGTCCTCCAGCACTCTTTAAGGTGTTGAAGCACTGAGAAACCTACACCCCTCGGGGTTACTGGTGGAAAGTGCTCCCCTACCACTATGTTCAAAACTGGATAATAGGTGGCAGAAATCACTTCGCCCTGAAATGGCATTCTATGTTTACAAGCAGAGTATTTTTATAGAGCAAATTGCAGTTCCACACTCTTGCTAGTGTTTGATATTGTGTGAGCTGCCTGACAAAGTTATTTTCAGCTGCAGTAATATAAACTTGAAACTTTCATGTTATTGGATTCTACAGTGGATTGGTATTTTGTTAAAAGTGGGTTAAGATTAAACTCAATCTAAATAATGTTGTGCAATTTGGACTGCCTGCCTCATGCATAATCAAATCTTATTACCTTGGCTTTTAGCCACAGCATCTATTGCCCTTTTTGAAAAACAATACTGTTTCATGTTGTTATTAAACCAAGTGTTAGATATTCAATTGAAAGTATTTTTCTTCTATTCATGGACACTTATTAGAGATAACGTTTTAGTCTGTGACCACAGGGTACGCATGACTCACAAAACACATATGAGCTGAGAGCCAAACACCCTGTGATAGACTACTGTCCTGTCCAGGGGGTGTACTTGTACATTAAGGTACTTCAAGCTATAGAAACAGGAGATAGGCTCCTGCTCCTGTGAGCCATTTTGGCTCACAAAAGCAAAGGCTTGTGCAAGGCTACTTACTTACTTACTTACACAGGGTATGCATGACTCATGAAACTCATATGAGCCGAGAGCCAAACAATAGCAGATATCAAGAAGGATCTAAATGCAGAGAATTAGGTCATGTATATGTGGTGCTGAGTAGAACATAGGCTCTCTCAGACGCTTTAGTGGTCGCTCTCATTCAGGCCAATGCTCATTGTTCAACATACTGCACAACGCAAGGATGAAACGAGTTAAGATAGCCCTGAAGAGGTTAGGCTGGATCCCTGTAAGATTGTTCTGACTGTATGTTTGATGCCGCCTCCTATCCCTACTGTACTGTAGTCCTCGTAGGGGGGTTTAGGAAACCCTGCTGTGGTCCACCATCTCACACATACTCCTTTCTGATTGGGCAACACAAACTCAGACTCAATGTTCCCCATAGGGCCTTACTAAGTGACTTTGGAAAACGATACAAAGAGGAGCCTCTCACTGCGAACCTCACTGTGGTAGCGGCTCAATACATTCCTCAGAAGAGTGTACTTGGTGGTGTAATCCCCTGCCTCAGATAACGGCGCATCGTAATCTGAAAAGATAATGCCACTATCAGAACAGCAAGAGGCACGAAGAGCGAGAGGCAGGATGCCTCCCGTGCCCGATGAGTTTCACTCTGCTCATATCAAACATCTCAAGCCAGCAGGAGACACATATTGTGTGGTTATCTTGACAAATGCGGCTGCAGGAGTTTGGATGGAGGCAAGAGGCACTCGAGGAAATAAAAAATACTGCTGTTAAATTTGAAGGTCAAAGAGCAGGTGCCAATGTGCCACTGTTACTAATGTCTGACATCAACGTCATTCTCCTCTGAGGAGCGAGGTCATTACAATGTCAACAGTCGCAAAGAGGATATAAAACCCATCATGCCGTCTTTCATTTACATTTCCCATGCATTTTATTAGCTGATGAATTAATTATGCAGAGTGATAAAATGCAGCCTGAGGTCAAGCACTGTGGAGGAGTGACAGCACCATCTACTGGCCTTTACTAACAGTACAGTAACAGTATATTATTGTAACCCTGCCTGTTTAACTGGCTGGTGTAACGTCCTTATCAGAGGTAAGTTTCAATAAAGAGAAATAACAAGGTAAACTATGAGAGCACATTGATTCTAAAACAAGTGGACAGCAAGTAACATAAAGATCCAAATAGAATTGAACATAGCTTGTTACCATTGGCTTAGGCATGGGTGTGGCAATTGCAAAAAGCCCCGTTCAAGAATCCAAAATGTGTTCCTCCGTGGAACATGTAGAGATTGATTGATGCATCCTGTTTCAGGATTTCCGTCACAATAGCAACCATGTCTGCCAAAGAGATGATGACAAATGAGAACTCACTACTGGTGTGTATAAAAATAGAGGAGATGTATAAGACCTGGTGCCAATAAGAGATGTATCATATACATTGCTATAAACTCTATCTCTATATACAAGAGCTGTGGCAGGTAGCCAAACAGTAAAACAAAAAGTATGATAACATTTGACAAGCAACCGACCTCGTTCCAAGCATCTTATTGCCCTTGAATTCAGTTCAATTGCAATATGGATTGACCCCCGCCACACCTTATTAAATTGAACTATAACTCATTATAGGGACAACCAGATCCCCATTCAAAATCACGTTCCTCAACATACTGATCAGCTACACATATTGCATAGAACAGTGGTTCCCAAACTGTGGGGCGTGTTTTTTAAAGGAACTCAGTCCGGTTTTAAAAGTACTCTTGAAAGTCGTAATAGTAGAATGCACAAGGTGCATTGTCGAAATTGGGTTGTGCATCATCAGTTTCTCTGGTCCTGTTAGTAATTGCATACCTTAGAGAGCTATTTATAACTTGTCAAAAATGTCCAGATCAACTAGCCAATGTAAGCTAATGTTTTTTGCTGTTGTTTCTTTTAGCCCATAGATATTGTCATAATTTTTTTGTCACTCAAATATCACATGAATACACAGACATGACAATATTTATAAAATTGCAAGAAAATTAGCATTAATACTGCTAAATGTTGTTTGCACCCCATGACAAAATGTGTAGAATTGCAGGAAATAAGCTTTAAACCTGCAAAATTCTCTCCAACAACAAGAGGGTTGTGAACAGTTTGTGTCATGAACAGTGCTTGTGCCCATAGAAATATACGTGGCGCGTGCGTACAGGGGAGGGGGGATGGAGGACCGTGGAACGATCCCCAATGCTGAAAGGGGGGCCTCCAGAATGAAAAGTTTGGGAACCCCTGTCATAGAACATAGCGACGTGTTTAATTACTCATTCAAATTGAGCTGACTTTACCGATTTAAATCAAGGGCAGCAGGATGATGAATAACAAGCATGGAGTGACAGAGCATGACTTGATTAGCATTCTGTGTGTGCGAGATAGACACGGATGCTGCTGGCAATGACAGGAGGACAAAACCAGGCCTGGGGACCCGAGTTATCAGCGGCTGTTGTTCAACATAACAAGGACAGTCTGGAGAATCTACATGACATTAATACACCTCCACAAATGTGTACCAAGCTGTATGACAACTGACAAGTATTTACTGCAGTGATGCGTTGTCTAATGAGGATCGTGATATTTTTTTTTTTTTTTTTTTTTTAAGATTCACCATCATGTAAATTGTAATGCATGGCCAAAATATCTCAAAGCTAGCAGTGGCTACAGTGTTATGCGGATTGTGTGTGTGTGTGTGTGTGTGTGTGTGTGTGTGTGTGTGTGTGTGTGTGTGTGTGTGTGTGTGTGTGAGTGTGTATTAAATAGTTAGTCAGTAGCCCTTTCACATACTGTACTGTTCCCTGCTGAGAGGGGCTGAGTCACGCTTATCTAACAAGCTGCACACATGTACACACTGCATGGAATGCTCTTATATTGTCTGTACATACACATATACACTACATGTAGGTTAACAATAGGGGCTTTGCAGTTTCCATTTCTTTTGAAGGTTCTAGACAATGAAGTATAAAAGCATAAAGTATAAAAAGTATAAAACAGTATACAAAAGACGACTTGGTTCAGTTGAAATGTTCTATATGGATCAAAATATAATTTACTGCATGGATCAAAATAGAATTTACTGCATGGATCAAAATAGAATTTACTACATGGATCAAAATATAATTATAGGAGGAATAAAGACCAATTCTGGTTTGTGATGCTTGGCTTGGAAACAAGCACACATGGAAAGCATATTCATTTCTGACAGAAACATACCACAAAATAGAACTGACCATATGCTAAGCACCATGTGACCAAGCGGTGTGGCAAAGAGATGTTTGAGGAAATATGAAATATTCATGGCTACCTTCAGCAGAAAAAACATGGTGAAGTTCACCCCAGAGGTCAAACCACCCAGACCAAAACTCCATCACCATATTGGGCTTCTGGTGCTAGAAGAATGGGAAGGGGAATGTTCAACAGAGAGGTACAAATAAACTAAATACACGTTACTCCTTGTAGACACAATATTTACTCCTTGAACATCAGGGCCCAGTTTTTAGTACTCCTATCCGACTGCCGAAATCGGATCAGATACCTTCTGAAAAACTGGGCCCAGACAATAGGCATCCCAAGACTGTATTTCAAAGCAATTTATTTCACAGATTAAGACTAAAAAGCTAATATCCTATGTTTAATCTACAGGTGTCAGATGAAACTGACCAACTGATCAATTACTAAGCAGGAGCTGGATAAATCGAATGATAAATATTAGTAGATGATCATCTGAACACAACTCAATACATTCACTCACCTGAATTGCATCCAGATACTTAAATCCCTCTGGGCTCAGTTTCTGAAAATGTATGGCTTCTAGAACTATTGACGTAAAAGGAAAACAAAAACTCAACAGTACAGTATTAAACATACAGATAAATGCATAACATACACAAATAAAATACAGCGTGACAGTATCCTACTGGGCACAGACGTCAATTGGACGTCTATTCCACGCTGGTTGAACGTCATTTAATTGAAATGGCGTGGAAACAACGTTGATTCAACCAGTGTGTGCCCAGTGGGATGCTACAGGGACTTTTGTCTTGTTTCCTAGCTGAATCTGTGTCTAAACAGCACATTCACTCATCTCATCGGTCTCATTTGTGTTTAGGATTCAAGTGGAAAGAGAATTAGTCAAGGGGCCGTTCTAATGAAGCCTAACAGCAGCAGCCTGACACACACACAGACACACACACACACACACACACACACACACACACACACACACACACACACACACACACACACACACACCTGTCCTTGGCACAGACAGAGCCCTTGTGTTATGGGAGAATACCAACTACAGTTCAGGCAAAGGCTGCAGTGTCAGATGGGCCAGAGGCTCTACTATAGTGCAGCTGTCTGTCTGTTTGTCCAATCAGTACAATACCTCCATTCACTCCCCCGTGCTTCAGCCCATCCTGGTTGTCTGAGGTCAGGAGCAGCTCCAAAATCCCCTTGGACAATAGTGCCTAGAACAAGGATCTCATCTCAATCATGCTCATATATCCAAGTTGATATTCTACTATTGCAAATGCAAATAGTTGTAGCGAAATCAAGATAAATTGATGCACAGAGTGTGTTTGCGTGTATGCGTGTGTGTAATAAAGCATGGCATGTATTCAACGTCTTTTGCATAAGGGCCATACTCGTTCTCCACCTGAACTGCTATAATTGGGGCCCCCTTGGAATACTGAGAGTTTTAAATAACAAATCAAATAAGAGCAGAGCTTTCAAATGATTCCAGAATAAGCCACAATCATATATTTTCAAAGTCTTTGGGATCGATAAAACACCAAGCTTCACATTTTGGGAATATTTGTGTATTTTGGTAGCCATAATCAATGACCATATCTATGCGGTCACATCGTGGTCACTCACAATTGAAAAGGAAAACTGGAAAGCCAAGTGTACTTTAATAGAAGTGAGAAAAGATGACCTGATATGGTGCAAGTCTTGGGATGAGTTGATCAAAGAAGGAGTTAACTGCTTCTATGAAACCTGGGTAAGATGTTCTCCACTTCATGTCTGGATCACGCAGCAACCAACTTGGAAGAAAGTGTATGCAGTTACATTTAAATATTGGTTGCACTGATGGCATTTTAATGCATAATGACTGCATTGATTGTTAATGTGCTTCATAACACATTGTGAGTTTAATGGATTTCCAAATATCTATAATCTGGTTAACCTAGTTGTAGATACTGGGATATTTCTGGACCAATTACCCTTCCTAGATCAATTTTAATGATAATCAGAGTCAGTCAAATGTATTTTTATTTTATTTATTTAACCTTTATTTAACTAGACAAGTCAGTTAAGGACAAATTATGATTTACAATGACGGCCTACCAAAAGGCAAAAGACCTCCTGCAGGGATGGGGGCTGGGATTAAATGACTCACATTGAGGGGGGAAAGCTTAGCAAATAACTTTTTTCATTCTTTCTGTGTGTGAACAATATCTGTTTTAACCCTTAGATCTATAATTCTATTTAGCCACATTACTAAGAAAGAATGTGGGACTGTCTACCCTTTTACAGAGACCTGACTGTAAACATCCATGTAGCCCATTGACTAAATGACTAGTCAAGGAGGGAAATAATACCAAAGTGGAAATTGATGAGGAAAAATGGATGAGACGTCAAATAGGGGGACCTATCCATACAGGGAGCTGAAACCAACCTGGGCTAAAATGTTAAAATATGGGAACATCTAACCTGAGCAGCCCTCCTAAAACAACCTGGGCAGCCCTCCTAATTAATGAAAACAACCTGGGAAGCCCTCCTAATTAATGAAAACAACCTGGGCAGCCCTCCTAAGTCCCACTCAGCACAGATGTAGGGTCCTGGCCGCAGAATCACCCAGAGCCCCAACTCTGCTGCTAGGCTGATGTACGCCCTGAGAGACACAGAGAAAAGCAGAGAGACAAAGCTCAACAGCTCTATCAAACATTTTCATTACAGGATGCGAAAGGGCTCTCCCTCCAGAGTGAACTGAGTGGAGTGGGCCCTCAGTCCCTCTTTCCGGCTCATTCTCTCCACCTATGGCTACAGCCTGGAAGAAAAAGACGAACTGCTGGTCAATCCAGAAAGTAAGATAGGAGTCATAGCAACTAGACAATGACATCGAAGGTGAGTATTTATAATACTTGTCACAAGCATACAAAACACACTCAACAGTTTTAGCTAAATCAACAAAGCTTTTAGCATACAGTACATGTATTTATTTGATCTATTAATTTTATTTAACCTTTATTTAACTAGGCAAGTCAGTTAAGAACTAATTCTTATTTACAATGACGGCCTACCCTGGCCAAACCCGCTGGGCCAATTGTGCGCCGCCCTATGGGACTCCCAATCACGTCCGAATGTGACACAGCCTGGATTCGAACATGCATGCTACTCCTCGTCTTAGAAGAATGCAAATCTCAATTTGAATACGAGGGAGACTTACATAGTCAATTGCTCACACTGTTGCACAGTGGAATGAGTACTGAACTGAGCCATAACAAATGGCAACATACAAGCTACGTGTTTGTCCACACAAGGTTAATGTCCATAGCAGGTGGGTCAGGTGAAAGTTCATGATGGGGTAAATGAAAGATATGGAATGGCTTTGTATTAATTAGAAAGTATTGATTGCATATATTGCATATATGTTTTCTTATTCTAACATTTGTATAGTCCTACCTCTTCTGTGTAATAATATTGTGTTATTATGAATTGTCTTTAATAGCATTGCCTATAATACATTTTCTTTAAATAACCAGTTTGAAAAGGGTCCGTTTAGGATACTGGTTGCCAATTGATGCATTTGCAGGTCCATGACAACATATCACTTTGCACACACTCTCAAGACCTGCCCATAAAGTCTACCACAGATAGAAAAATTAGACAGATATTTCACTGGATGTATAAACGTGAAGCATCCGCTTGGCGTTTCCACTTACACCAAATATGGTAGTGAGAGGAAGTCCAGTGGCCGACAGTAGGAGAAGATGGAACAAGGTGGATTTTGTCTGACATTCTACTAATTTTCTTATCGATTAAACATTTGATCTCAATAGAGTTTTCTATTACCAAAACTACAATCTGTTACGAACATTGTGGACTAAGTTTATAGGCTTTACAGTTTGCCAAAGTTATTTTTAGAATTGCGTTGTTTAGAAGGAGCGCAAAGGCGATTTGCTAGATCGCATACGCGCACTTCGCAGAGTAGGCGTTCCCTAACGGAAATATGCAAATGTTGGTTAGAACGCACCAATAGGATCTCGATAGCTCGTGTTTGGCTCTGCCCACCTCATCATGTGTTCCATTTGAAACGACAGGCTATGGTTTATCCTGTTTTAGTTATAACAATCTTCGGTCTTACCGTGTGAATTGAAATACAATCTATCCGACTATAATAAAACCAAGAATGGAATACCGCCGTTGTATGAGAGACAGCCTGACGACCATGGATGCATTAAACAAGTGTTACGAATGAAGATACAACGTTGAAAAAGCTGATTTACAGCCCACGCCTTCAAAGACACCGCGGCAGACAACACATCACCGGAAGAACAGGCTTCTGATTAGACGAATAATACTGTAGTACAGGCGATTCAGGGGAAAAGACAGGTGAGAGCTATAGACCATAATGAATTAAAATATCAATCTTCACCCGAATTACACAAAACTCCAATCCTAATGCAAGTGGAAAGGCTGACTGTTAGTTCTGACAAAGTCCACTGCGTTTCTCAATTAGGATATCACACACAAACACACAACCCTCTTGCCCAGATGCTCGAATTTTTGTTTTGTTGGTCATAATGGGTTCAAAGAGAACTGCCCCACTGATAATGTTATCTATGGTTCTGTTTCCATCTTTTTAATGCACAGAATGGGACATTATGTATCATACATGTATGTAAGTACATACATATTGCATTTTACTTTAAATAAAACAGAGCCATAAAAATGTGAAAAGTGGTCTAAAACTGAACTACCACTATCCAGATGGGATGAAACCGGGTGCCCTAAAAACCTGAAAGGTTGAGTGCGACTTTCATCTCTCCAGCCAGTTCCATGGAGGGGATCTAGAAAGAAAATCTCCCTAGCTTGTGGCCTCAGTATCTGTTAAATGTGTTCAAATATGAACAGAAACATTTTGACATACAACTTTCAAACCTATGACATTAAAGTTGTAGGATTTATACTGAAAAACTAGAGGTAGGGGTTAATGAAACATAGCTATGACGCATTGTAATTCTAGCAAAGAATAAGATCAACAATGAGCAATTTTGTTTTACAGTAAACAAACAATAACAAAGGCAAAACTAAATTTACTTACACATATTGTCCAATGTCCAGGTTCCCATACTGGAATAAGAATCCACTGCAGACTTGCTGCATTCTCCTGGTAAAGGATAACAAAAGTTTAATATAAAACGAGAGTACTTAATTATTTCAAAAATAATAGCTAACACAATAAGTAATGGATGAATCATTAAAGAAATTACCGGTAGGTGATCCATGGGGTTCAATGATGCTGGTGGAAACCAAGTAGCAGTGACATAGCTGTTTGCAGTAAACACATCGTATATCTTTTTGGTTCCATGTAGAACCCTTTACACAGAGGGTTCTACATGGAACCAAAAAGGGTTCTCCTATGGGGACAGCCGAAGAACCCTTTTAGGTTATAGATAGCACCTCTACTTCTAAGAGTGTACTCTCTCTAACAGACGTAGTTTGATAATCTATTATTGTAAAAATATATTGTATGTATCGATTCAATTTCATATTTTGTACCTTCTCAATAAGTTTGAGACAGTTGTTCAGGATCTGGCAGAATACAGACACATAGGTAATTAAAACATGTAAATAATGAAATAAACATGCACATAATAAGTATCAATACAGCATGTTCTCTACTCTTACCATCCCATCCATTTCCTCAGCCAACCCAAGACTCCAAAAGTCAGATCGAGTGAGGACTATGTTGTTCACTAATGCTAGGTGTCCATTTGTTTTTTTGGTCTTATCCAAAACCTGCACTAGCTAGGGGAAGAAAAAAACTGAAGACCTGCATCTCTGATAATATCAAGCACACTTCATAGATATGTAGAAGTTCATGTCACCTGTTGTTTCTGGATGTTCTGAAGCTCCTGACCCCAGCATGCTCTGTTCGCCATTACTTTATGGAGACTAGTGAAGTCTCTCTGCTCACTGTCGTCATTGAATAGCATACCCAACACTATCCTTCCATAGCTGTCAAACTGCATTGCCACATTTGCTGGAACAATCTTGCTGTATTGTTCTTTAGCTTTGTTTTTCCTTGCAACATTGTAGTGGTGTAGTATATTTCTTGGCAGAAATATATGTCTTGAGGGTGTTTTCATATTCAAAAAATTATTTTTCTTCATCCCTGAAAACAGCTGCTCCGCACAATGGCTGATTATGCGACCAGCAAGTTTAGGCACAAGTCCTGTCTTTCTTAGAACATCCCTTTCATCTTTGCTGTTGCCCTGGTTGAACACATCACTCAAATGCTCTGATGACCCAGTGAGTGGGTGGCCATCTTCATCTGCTGGCACCTTTGGGTGCTTCAACCTAGGCATATTCACATGAAGCTTGCCCTCTGAAGCCTGCTTGATGTTGTACAGAGTAGGATCCAATAACTTTCCTTGAAAAGGATGGAAAGTCTCTGGCTCTCTGCGGTTGGTATGCAATGCCAATCCCCTTGTATAGTCATAGACTGTTACATTGGGAAAGTGTTTCCATGACAACAAAATAGCCACGTAATCACGTGGACTCTCTGCTCTTAGGTTAAATTTGACAGAACACACATCCCCACACGGACAAGTGATTACAGGTAGAAGACAACAGAAGTGTGTATTACTAATCTTACGACACTGATTTTTGGGGATTTAATTCATGCATAACATAAATAAGTACATGATAAAGCCTTAAACCATTTACACACAATAGAATATTAACAGCTTGAATCATAGAATTGAAATACCATGTTAATTCACTTACCAGAGGCACACCTTCTCAAATACTTTGTTATAGGTAACCCAATTTGACATCTTCTCCCGTAGTCTGAGTAGAAGGTCAATCTTGGAGCATTTGCTGTCCAAACCACACTGTTTGCATAGTGCCCTTACTTCCTCCACCTGTTGTGCAAATGCATTTGTAAGTGTAAAATGTATCAGGGTTTACTTTTTAAAGCAATTTGTACAGGTAATTCTGATTTGTACCCTAGAGGTCAAAGGTAAAAGCCGGATGTGGAGGTCCTGGGCTGGCGTGGTTGCACGTGGTCTGCGGTTGTGAGGCTGGTTGGACGTACTGCCAAATTCACTAAAGTGACATTGGAGGTGGCTTATGGTAGAGAAATTAACATTAAATTCTCTGGCAACAGCTCTGGTGGACATTCCTGCAGTCAGCATGTCAATTGCACACCCCCTCAAAACTCGAGACATCTGTGGCATTGTCTTGTGTGACAAACTGCACATTTTAGAATGTCCTTTTATTGTTCCCAGCAGAAGGTGCACCTGTGTAATGATCATGCTGTTTATAATCTTCTTGATATGCCACACCTGCCAGGTGGATGTATTATCTCAGAAAAGGAGAAATGCTCACTAACAGGGATGTCAACAAATTTGTGCACATCATTTGAGAGAAATTAGTTTTTTAAGCATATGGAACATTTCTGGGATCTTTTATTTCAGCTCATAAAACATGGGACCAACACTTTACATGTTGCATTTATATTTTTGTTCAGTATCTATGGCTTCAACACAAAAAGAACAGCAGTGTTCTGAAACAACAATGGTTTCCCTTGTTCATAGCATTCTAGGCCTTTCTTCATTGTTCTCCATTCGTTCAAGCCGTCAGCGCAAGCTCTGCTTCAGTAGAAAGGTATAAGCCATACTGAAAACTATTTTAGCTTTAGACTTTGTGAAAATCAACGTACGAGGTAAGATTCTTACATTTGACATTAGTTGAGATTGGTCAATCTGCATAAGGATATCATGTGTTGAATTGACTGTCTGAAAATAACATAACTATCGATTCTGGTCATAATATATGCTATCATCATACAGTACATTACAAGTTGAATTAATTTATTAGTCCCTACACAGTCTCTCTAATTATTGTCTTAAGTGTGACTATTCATAACATCCATAAGAGATCCAGACAATGTAAAATTGGCAAACAATCTGAAGTTGACCAGCAGTTTGTATTTTTCTTCCAGACAACACCCAGAGTTGGAGAGAATGAGCCGGAAAGAGGGACTGAGGGCCCACTCCACTCAGTTCACTCTGGAGGGAGAGCCCTTTCGCATCCTGGGGGGCTCCATCCACTACTTCCGCGTCCCCAGAGCCTACTGGGAGGACCGGCTGCTGAAGATGAGGGCCTGTGGGGTCAACACTCTCACCACGTAGGGGCACACAGAACACCTCATGCTGCTCTACTATGGAGGGATACTGAGAATGACTGCTTTATCTTTCAGATATGTGCCATGGAACATGCATGAGCCAGAGAGAGGGGTTTTCAACTTCCAGGACCAGTTGGATTTAAAGTAAGGAAGAGTTCCACTTTTTTATATGATTTTGTGATGAAAATGTTTGATAGAGCTGTTGAGCTTTGTCTCTCTGCTTTTCTCTGTGTCTCTCAGGGCGTACATCAGCCTAGCAGCAGAGTTGGGGCTCTGGGTGATTCTGCGGCCAGGACCCTACATCTGTGCTGAGTGGGACTTAGGAGGGCTGCCCAGGTTGTTTTCATTACTTAGGAGGGCTGCCCAGGTTGTTTTCATTACTTAGGAGGGCTGCCCAGGTTGTTTTCATTACTTAGGAGGGCTGCCCAGGTTGTTTTCATTACTTAGGAGGGCTGCCCAGGTTGTTTTCATTACTTAGGAGGGCTGCCCAGGTTGTTTTCATTAATTAGGAGGGCTGCCCAGGTTGTTTTCATTACTTAGGAGGGCTGCCCAGGTTGTTTTCATTACTTAGGAGGGCTGCCCAGGTTGTTTTCATTACTTAGGAGGGCTGCCCAGGTTGTTTTCATTACTTTAAGTCTTTAACTTTGTAGCAGGGGTTAGTCCAATTTTACACAAGCCAACATGTTGAATGCCCAATGAGACGTCCTTATAACGGTTTATTTCCTTTCAGCTGGCTGTTACGTGACAAAAACATGAAGTTGAGAACAACCTACCCTGGCTTCACAGAAGCAGTGAACTCTTTCTTTGACAAACTCATCCCAATAATTAAGCCTCTACAAGTGCGTAAATAAGTGACCTTATTATCCAAGTTTTCAAGTCCTGATATCTGTTAGAGAGGGTCGCAAGGGCGTTAGTGGGCTAGCTATCAATATATGTTGTTCTCTTTGTTTTATAGTTTGAAGAGGGAGGCCCCATCATTGCAGTTCAAGTGGAGAATGAGTATGGCTCATATGCAAAGGATGAACGATACATGCCTTTTATAAATGAGGTACTGTGATACTGTACTGTTCTTACCATCTGCATCATACTGTATGCCCAGTATAGACTTTTGCAGTGACCTCTAAATGTATGTATTCTCATTTGGCAGACTCTACTATCCAGAGGGATCAATGAACTCCTGCTGACATCAGACAACCGGGAGGGTCTAAAATGTGGAGGAGTGGACGGAGGTAATGGGTTTCTATTGCTAGATCTTGAGATTTGGTAATGTACAGTATAGCACACCTCTGTGCCATTTCATTTTATTTCAATAGAGTAATGATCCTGCTAGAAAATACCCTTATTTGGTCTACATTGTTCTTCACTTGAACCCCTCCTCTTTTAAGTTCTCAAGACGGTAAACCTTCAAAGACTGGCCTACGGAACCATACAATATTTAGCGTACATGCAGGTACACTGCCAATGATTCTCTATTTTCTTCTATTGTGTCTTGCATCTGAGAAAACCTAGTGGTCCAAAGACTGTGACTTTGCCCTTACTGTAGCCCCAGAAACCTCTGCTTGTAATGGAGTACTGGTCTGGGTGGTTTGATGTCTGGAGTGAATCTCACCATGTGTTTCCAGCAGAGGGTAAGTTTCCCTCTAAATCATTTACATTTTACATTTGAGACATTTCGAAAGAGTAGCTGCTGCCTTGGGGATCCATAATAAATACAAATACAAATTTAGCAGACGCTTACAGTAGTAAGTGCATAAATGTTCATATTTTGTTTATATTGGTCCCCTGTGGAAATCGAACCCACAACCCTGGCATTGCAAGTGCCATGCTCTACCAACTGAGCTGGACGGGACCATCCACTCATCAATCTAAGGACTGTATGAGTGGCCACCGTCTAGCATTGATTCTGTCTGTCTCCTCCTCTGGTAGACATGTTGGCTGTGGTGTCACAGATACTGGAGCGAGGTGTATCCATCAACCTCTATATGTTCCATGGTGGAACCAGCTTTGGCTTCATGAATGGAGCTGTGGTGAACCTTGGCACCTACAAATCGCAGGTTGGCAGCTATGGTAGGTTTTATGTATCCTATGAACTGATTTCCCAAATGTAATATTACTTGCAAAAAAATCTGAATCAGTCTTTTTTATCTTCAGATTATGATGCTCCGTTATCCGAGGCTGGAGATTACACCACTAAGTATCAGCTCCTGAAGAATTTATTCAGCCAGTTTCACAGTAAGCTTTCTCTTTCAAACATTCACATACAATACTATTTGCATTTTGGAACCATATGTAATTTGAGAATTTTTTTAACTTGGCACATGTATCTCTGTGTCTCAGGTGAGAAGCTTCCTGAGGGTCCCTCTCTCCAGGCCAGGAGAGTGTACGAGCCTGTCGTCATTCAGCAGCATCTGTCACTATGGGAGAGCCTGCAGTTTACTGAGAAGGTGAGCTAGAGGTCAAGTAGCATGCTGCCTGCTGTGACCTGGCAATACTGTATCTCTTCAAGGGTTGATGTTGATTCCATAATGGTCTTAATTGAATTGAATGCACTACATTGACATTGTTTCATCATCAAGCCATTGAAGTCAGAGGGTCCAGTCAACATGGAGAACCTTCCTGTCAACAATAACAATGGTCAGTCCTATGGCTACACTCTATATGAGACGACCATCAGCAGCGGAGGCCTTCTGAACTCCAAGAAAAATGTTAAAGACAGAGCCCTGGTGAGTACACAGACACAGCTACATGGCATGAATGTACTATACCTTATGGTGCACACCATATGACAATACATAATTTGTACTAATAAAGTTGGCTTGTCTTCTAGGTGTTTGTGGACAGAAACTTTGTTGGAGTCCTGGACTATAAAAACATGGAGTTTGCACTGCCTGATGGGAAGGTATGGTGATACTGTGTGTTTAGATTCAGGCTATAGGTGTGATGCTGAGCTGCTTTCTAAACTGGCTAGTTAATATTCAACACCATGTTAGAGGTGAACGTTTCTGGTGATGCTGATGAATGCGTTTGTCACTAATGTGCCAGGATTAAGCCAACAGAAAGTTTTCAACAAATGTTCTAACAAAGAGGAATCACAATCACTAACTTTTCTCTCGCCTGATAATGGAAAACAAGTCCATGCTGCTTATCCAATAGCACAGCGGAAGATTGGACTTGATAAATTACTCTCTGCAGTCCAACTGAAAGCCACGTTTCCTCTATTGTCTCTGGGTACTATGCATTGTTGACCCTAGTGCTTCAATTAGTGGTTTCCACATGTTTTATGTATTTTCCATTGAAGGGGGAGAGAACATTGAGTTTACTCGTGGAGAACTGTGGAAGAGTGAATTATGGGAAAGCCCTGGATGATCAGCGTAAAGGTATGCTATTCTTAGTTACTGCCACTTTTTAACAATCAGAATTCCATGGCAGAAAGCATACATTGAAGGCACTGTAGAGCTTCAGGTGTAATCCTTCATTGCTGTGACACATGTACATAGTCGTTAAAGTGGATAGACCTGCATGCTCAACAGATAGTGACAGTATCTATGTGTTGTTACTCGTTCATGCAGCTTTTAATCTTTTCTAGGTCTGGTGGGAGACATTGTATTGAACCACGTGCCTCTGAAGGACTTTACAATCTACTGTTTGGATATGAAGCCAAACTTCCTAAAGAGGTTTGTCCTGATCATTTAATTTATACAACAATAAGTTCCATTCTGTCTCTTACAGTTTATAATTTAAGTGATAATGCCCGAGAAGTCGGTGTTTGGAGGATATATTGGCACAGGTGTTGTAAGTCACACAATGAAGTCGAGGGCCGGCAGCACACCTATAGCCTGAATCTAAAAGCACAGGCTTTGAGGGCATTATCACTTTTATACAACGGGTTACCAACATATTCAAATAATTATTGACATGTTTTCACATTAATTTCTTCATACTATTTCATCCTTCCGAGATATAGTCCTGACTCAAATCTAGGGTTGCTACCTAAGTCGCTGGTTGTTCGATCTATCGGTTTGGTTGCCAGAGACGCGACCCAGTCGTTCGTTCTAAATGTTCCATTGTCATACTGGCTGGTGCTTGCTAGCTAGCCAACTACCGTATAATTTACAGTCACATCAAACAGTGCAGCCAGAATAACAGAAAAGTAGCTGCATTTGCATTTGTTTAAGCTGTTTTCATGTGACATTTATACGTTCATCAGAATGAGCTAATGATGCGTGATTTCTCCTGGCATAGAAAATGTGCTCTCTCATCTCACTGTTGCTCAGAGGAGCTAGCCAACAACACAGCTAACACAATCACTTAAAGCTGAAGCTGGAAAAACTGCAAAATAGCTGCGTTTCGTTTTGTTTTGTATATGTCCATAAAAATGATGCTGATTCATGATTTCGACTGGCTGAGAAAAGCTGCCTGTCTGTCTCTCATCCCGACTTCCGACCCCTACATGTTCATTACTATGGGACATCTGGAGATCGAATTTGAATATTGAAACAATGTTGCAAATGTCAGAGAGACAGACTGCAAGTTTTATACAAATCTCCACATTGAGAAATGCTAGTCTTAAAGAAATGGGAGATAATGTCTAGATGCTTTTAAATTGTCTGGCAGTGCTGAGACAGTGGATTGTGCAGTGAGATGGAACAGAGTAAATAGGCATTTCAACATCATAGCTTTCGCCGGTGCTAACTTGTGGAATAGACACCGGCTAGAATGCGGTTTTAACCAATCAGCGTCCAGGATTAGACCCACCCGTTGTATAACTGTTGTCATTGTAAATTTAACTGGCATATCAGGTTGTCTTAAAGGCCCAGTGCAGTCATGAACGGGATTATTCTGTGTTTTATATATATTTCCACACTATGAAGTTGGAATAATCAGACGTTTACATACACTAAGTTGGCTGTGCCTTTTAACAGCTTGGAAAATTCCAGAAAATTATGTCATGGCTTTAGAAGCTTCTGATAGGCTAGTTGACATCATTTGAGTCAATTGGAGGTGTACCTGTGGATATATTTCAAGGCCTACCTTCAAACTCAGTGCCTCTTTGCTCGACATCCTGGGAAAATCAAAGGAAAACAGCCAAGACCTCAGAAAAAACAATTGTAGACCTCCACAAGTCTGATTCATCCTTGGGAGCAATTTCCAAACACCTGAAGGTACCACCTTCATCTGTACAAACAATGGTACGCAAGTATAAACACCATGGGACCACGCAGCCGTCATACCGCTCAGGAAGGAGACGCGTTCTGTCTCCTAGAGATGAATGTACTTCAATCCCAGAACAACAGCAAAGGACCTTATGAAGATGCTGGAGGAAACAGGTACAAAAGTATCTATTTCCACACTAAAACGAGTCATATATTGACATAACCTAAAAGGCCGCTCAGCAAGGAAGAAGACACTGCTCCAAAACCGCCATAAAAAAACAGACTCTGGTTTGCAACTGCACATGGGGACAAAGATTGTACTTTTTGGAGAAATGTCCACTGATCTGATGAAACAAAAATACAACTGTTTGGCCATAATGACCATCGTTATGTTTGGAGGAAAAAGGGGGAGGCTTGCAAACCGAAGAACACCATCCCAACCGTGAAGCACGGGGGTGGCAGCATCATGTTGTGGGGGTGCTTTGCTGCAGGAGGGACTGGTGCACTTCACAAAATAGATGGCATCATGAGGAAGAAAAATTATGTGGATATATTGAAGCAACATCTCAAGACATCAGTCAGGAAGTTAAAGCTTGGTCGCAAATGGGTCTTCCAAATGGACAATGACCCCAAGCATACTTCCATAGTTGTGGCAAAATGGCTTAAAGACAACAAAGTCAAGGTATTGGAGTGGCCATCACAAAGCCCTGACCTCAATCCTATAGAAAATGTGTGGGCAGAAATGAAAAAGCGTGTGCGAGCAAGGAGGCCTAGAAACCTGACTCAGTTACACCAGTTCTGTCAGGAGGAATGGGCCAACATTCACCCAACTTGTGGGAAGCTTGTGGAAAGCTACCCGAAACGTTTAACCCAGGTTAAACAATTTAAAGGCAATGCTACCGAATACTAATTGAGTGTATGTAAACTTCAGACCCACTGAAATACAAGCTTAAATAAATCATTCTCTCTACTATTATTCTGACATTTCACATTTTTAAAATAAAGTGGTGACCCTAACTGACCTAAGACAGGGAATCTTTACTAGGATTAAATGTCAGGAATTGTGGAAACTGAGTTTAAATGCATTTGGCTAAGGTGTATGTAAACTTCTGACTTCAACTGTGAATTATTTCATATTGTTATAAAAATTGCTGCATTTGACCTTTTAAAGTTTAGATGATTCAGATTGTAATGCTGCCCCATCTTGTTTAAATGGGTGATCTCCTCCTATGTTTCAGACTGAGTGCAGCAAGCCAGTGGATCTCAGTCCCCCAGAAGCCTTCCTTCCCAGGGTTCTTCCAGGGCAGGCTGTATGTGGACGGCCATCCCAGAGACACCTTCATCAGACTGCCTGTGAGTAAAGCAGCCCAACAGGCTCTGTGGTTATAATAGAGATCACCACCTGTTCATACTGTATCCCTGCTGGTTTATTCGTATGTTGTGGTAGACCTATATCTGGTTTATTGGTGTATAGTGTAGTAGGCCCATCCCTCATCAGACACACATAGTGATGAAAGAAGTTCCCAGAAACTCTAAACTCTGATTGTCATGTCAATGATTACAGTGTTGCCATCCACAGGGCTGGATTAAAGGAGTGGTCTTTATCAACGGGCAGAATCTTGGACGCCACTGGTCCATCGGTCCCCAGCAAACCCTTTACCTCCCTGGACCTTGGCTTAAAAGTGGAAATAATCAGGTAGAACTGAAAAAAGCTCCTTTAAATTCCAATAGATATAGAGTTCTAGTCTTCTGAGGTGTTTTCAGAAGTTGTTCTCATGGTTACAGTACCATGTATTCTTATAAAGTGTGTATCAGCCTTTATTTGTAAAGTTTATCCTCAACTCAGAATACGTACTGATACATAAACAGGCTAGAATAGTTTGTTAAATGAATCCCTGTTTTCTTTGTTTTCATTATTTTAGGTCGTTGTGTTCGAGGAACAGAAAGCTGATGACAAATTAGTATTTGTTGAAAATCCTGATCATGGAAAAACAATTGATGTATACAAACATCCATTTTGTGTTCTGCTTTGAAATGATCAATCTTTTAAATAAAACGATGACACAGCAAGTTATTATAACATAGTAATAACATGGTACAAACCCAACAGCTATGATTACCTTTACACCTTATGTACTGTATACAATGTTGTTTTTTGTGTTATGGTATGGGTCTACCACTGAATGTGAGACATGTATTTTACATACATTGAAAGACAAGACATTGAGTGTCGGAATGCAGACTATTACAACAAAGATAGGTGAGATGGAAGAGATAAAGGACAACAAAGTTTAAAGGTCCTTAAGGTCAAATGCAGGTATGTAAAACATTCCAGTTTCAGTGCCTTACTCTAGTTGTACGGATAGGCAGTGTTATTGTCCATCTAAAATTAATTGAATAAACAAACCACTTGAATTCACATATACAGTATTTGTGTCTTGAGTACTGTTACACATACTTTTGCTGTTAGGTTGACTAAAAAGCGATTTTATTATATTTATTTATTTATCTTGGAGGGCGGGCCAAAGGATTAGCCAAGCAATGTAAGCCCCTCAGCCCTCGTTTTTAGTCGAGTTTGCGAGTGTACAATTATGTTCACTCTGGGACCTGAAACTCCCACTTAATTCAATTCGCGACAATTGTATATCCCTAAGAAAAGTCAGGGAAAACTTAAAAACAACATTAATGGAGAAGTCAACATACAGTGTGGCCAAAAGTTGAGAATGACACAAGTATTGGTCTCCACAAAGTTTGCTGCTTCAGTGTTCTTAGATCTTTATGTCAGTAGTTACTATGGTACACTGAAGTATAATTACAAGTATTCCATAAGTGTCAAAGGCTTTCATTGACAATGACATTCAGTTTATGCAAAGAGTCAATATTTGCAGTGTTGACCCTTCTTTTTCAAGACCTCTGCAATCTGCCCTGGCATGCCGTATATTAACTTCTGGGCCACATCCTGACTGATGGCAGGTCATTCTTGCATAATCAATGCTTGGAGTTTGTCAGATGTTGTGTGTTTTTGTTTGTCCACCCGCCTCTTGAGGATCGACCACAAGTTCTCAATGGGATTAAGGTCTGGGGAGTTTCCCAGCCATGGACCCAAAATGTCGATGTTTTGTTCCCCGAGCCACTTAGTTATCACTTTTGCCTTATGGCAAGGTGCTCCATCATGCTGGAAAAGGCATTGGTCGTCACCAAACTGTTCTTGGATGGTTGGGAGAAGTTGCTCTCTGAGGATGTGTTGGTACCATTCTTTATTCATGGCTGTGTTCTTAGGCAAAATTGTGAGTGAACCCACCACCTTGGCTGAGAAGCAACCCCACACATGAATGGTCTCAGGATGCTTTACTGTTGGCATGACACAGGACTGATGGTGTCTTCTCCGGACAAGGTGTTTTCCGGATGGCCCAAACAATCGGAAAGGGGATTCATCAGAGAAAATGACTCTACCCCAGTCCTCAGCAGTCCAATCCCTGTACCTTTTGCAGAACATCAGTCTGTCCCTGATGTTTTTCCTGGAGAGAAGTGGCTTCTTTGCTGCCCTTCTTGACACCAGGCCATCCTCCAAAAGTCTTCGCCTCACTGTGCGTGCAGATGCACTCACACCTGCCTGCTGCCATTCCTGAGCAAGCTCTGCACTGGTGGTGCCCCGATCCCGCAGCTGAATCAACTTTAGGAGACGGTCCTGGCGCTTGCTGGACTTTCTTGGGCGCCCTGACGCCTTCTTCACAACAATTGAACCTCTCTCCTTGAAGTTCTTGATGATCCGATAAATGGTTGATCTTACCAGCATCTATATCCTTGCCTGTGAAACCATTTTTGTGTAAAGCAATGACGGCACGTGTTTCTTGCCGAACAATGTTTTCAAGCACCACCCTCCTTTTCAAGCTTCCAGTCTGTTATTCTGACTCAATCAGCATGACAGAGTGATCTCCAGCCTTGTCCTCGTCAACACTCTCACCTGTGTTAAGGAGACAATCACTGACACGGTGGCAGCTGGTCCTTTTGTGGCAGGGCTGAAAAGCAATACAAATGTTTTTGGGGGATTAAGTTCATTTTCATGGCAAAGAGGGACTTTGCAATTAATTGCAATTCATCTAATCACTCTTCATGATATTCTGGAGTATATGCAAATTGCCATCATCAACACTGAGGCAGCAAACTTTATGGAGACCCAATACTTGTGTAATTCTCAAACCTTTTGGCCAGGACTGTACAAGTGTAAGTAAAAACGAATGCAAATAGGTTACACATTGTGCTACTAATGCACACGGCGGGACAAACACGTCTCATAAAAGTAATTATGTTTTTGTTTGGTTAGTTTTTGGAAAACTTTGAAATAAAATATTTTCCTTCTTCAGAAGTTCCAGCTATGCAGGCTAAGGTTAGTTGGCTAATTAATTTGCTAGCTATCATACAGTAGGCGTATATTAATAATGATACAGTTAATGTAAATCAATATGCAATCATAATTGACGTAGCGCATATAAAGCACCCACAAGCTACTGTTGGCAGAAAACACAATCATTGCGGGATAAACGACTGACGAATTTCCGGGTAAGTGTAGTCCATTTAAAAATCATTCCTTCCTCCCTCGCACCTTGCTCTGCAAGTGTACACTCGTCAGACGTCATGACACGTCATCAGAAGTGACTACTTAATTTGAGGGCTGAGGGGATAGGGTGTCTTTTAAGTGTTTGGATCGCAATCAGATTTTGGGCCCAGTTATCTCGCTCCCTTCCTCTCTGTTCTTATTCGCGATCCCAGTAGTTGCGGACCACTACGTTATTGACCGTGAATAGCAATTTTGCGACATTTGCGGAACTTTGTGTCAACGGTGAGCAATAGCAATCATCGGTCATTTCAAATTTAAATAAATTGGTTAGTTTCATTACATGAACGGGTGGAGTATGGTTTTTCACTCGTTTCTTGCATAGTGGGCTAGTAAATGGTGCATTTTAAATGCCTGTTTATAAATTGTACTGCTAATAGGTTGTGCTTTTGATGAACAGCAACCTAAACTGGAGAGCTATTCGATCAGGATAAAATATTGAATACTGCTTTATTTTAGGACTTGCTTCCGTATTTTGACACATTGCCGTCGCTTGGAAATGGAGATTGCCACGGTGCTGGGGTGTTTTGTTGGTTTTGCCGTCGGCGGACTAGTATTTGTAGCGTATAAACTTGGCTTACTGTATCAGTTGTTTCATAAGGTAAGTCCTTTCCGTGTAAACAATGTTAGATTCTAACTTGGCGTCAGCCTGCTTACTTGATGTCTCAACTCGGAAACTCACCTGCAACCTAACATTCTTAGAAGCAAAACACATTGTTCATATACAGTACCTTACTACAATATTTTTATTTCACTCAGTTACTTCTCCACCTGGCCTTAGTAGGTGAAAGGTAACCCTGCTGCATGTGAGAACTTTTAACTGCCTTGTGGGTAACACAAAGGCCATGATGGCACCATGCAGGTTCTTCAGAAGTCATAGATAGGATACATAAGGAGCATTAGGCCTACAAGGACAATATGCAGTTCATTGATAAATACAAGATATTGTAGCGATAGATAAATAACCAATAGGCTTTATCTAGTTTACGACAGCACTTTTCAGTTAATTAAATCAAATATTCACAGTCCATGACCATGATTTGAAGTCTGCCTGTTCAATCATTTGCCTGATTCCTCTACATCTTCCCCAGACTGAGACCCAGAGCCCTCGCCATGGTGGGGAGAGTGTGGCAGAGGTTCTGCGTGCCCATGGAGTTAAGTTTGTCTTCACCCTGGTGGGGGGTCACATCTCGCCCATCTTGGTGGCCTGCGAGAAGCTGGGCATCCGCATCGTGGACACCAGGCACGAGGCTACTGCCGTCTTTGCAGCTGACGCAGTAGCCAGGCTCTCTGGTAAATAAGTAACATACATGACCTACTATAATATCCCAAATACCTTGCATTACAGTTGTCAATATCTATCTGAACCGTCCGGGACTGGTTTAACTTGCTTAGTTTACTAATAGTCTACTCATTTGTTCATGCTATAGCATTGACACTGTCAGTGATTCTCCCTCCAACAGGCACGGTAGGTGTAGCTGCAGTGACTGCTGGCCCAGGCCTGACTAACACAGTTACAGCAGTGAAGAACGCTCAGATGGCCGAGTCTCCACTGCTTCTCTTGGGGGGAGCTGCTGGAACACTACTTCAAGTGAGTTTGAGGGATTTTACTGCTGTTGCTGCATGGGTGGTACCCTAGTCCTAATGTTAACACTAAAGCTAAGGTCACGCTACACCAGCAAGTTCTACTCAACAAAATAACATAATATTGCACTGTAGAGTTGTGACTGTGGGTGAGCACACTCTCATCTGGTTCCTCCTATCCATTGTGGAGTTTTGACCTCTTGGTGAACTTTTTTGGTTGTTGTGCAGGGTAGAGGAGCACTGCAGGACATTGACCAGATGTCCCTGTTCAAGCCGCTGTGTAAGTTCTGTGCCTCAGTGAGGAGTGTGAGGGAGATCGCTCCCACGGTGAGGAAGGCCCTGGCCATTGCCCAGTCTGGAACTCCAGGACCTGTGTTCATAGAGTTCCCCATCGACACACTCTACCCATTCCACCTGGTGTCCAAAGAGTTCGGAGTGAAAAACCCTCCCAAGGGAATAATGGGGAAAGTTGTCACTTGGTAAGTAATCAGCAGGATTGTGCATGACCATGCTTTCCCTTGTGATTTGTTGAAGTAACAGATGCTGTATATTTTCTTCCATAAGGTACCTCCACAATCACCTAAAGAACTTGTTTGCTGGGGCCTGGGAAATCAGAGACGTGTCCCCTCTCCCTGTGCACATCCCTCAGGCCACAGACGATCAGGCAAGACCACTATTACCCTCATTCCAAGACTAACTATAGCCCTCAGTCTTTCTCTAACAACAATGAGAAAGGCTTAATTTGGTAGAAGCCGACGGTTCGTACTTTAGCCAGTTACAGTTTTCCAATAGGCATGTTTTTTATGTATCCCTTGTGGCTCAACCTCTAATGATCTGTCATCAGGTACAAAAGTGTATAGAGCTGGTGAGCAGAGCCAAGAAGCCTGTTATCCTACTTGGGAGCCAGGCAACACTACCTCCAACACCTGCAGACGACATCAGGTATTTCAACAAACATATTTATATTGCACAAGACATCAGCAGACTTCTTGTCCATTCAATGTCAATTCATATAGTTGTCCTGTTACAGGGCGGCCCTGGAGTCCCTGGGTATCCCCTGCTTCCTGGGTGGAATGTCCCGTGGCATGCTGGGTAGGAACAGTCCCTTGCACATCAGACAGAACAGGAGGGACGCCCTAAAGGATGCAGACCTTGTGCTGCTAGCAGGTGAGACACAAACTGCCACCTGTAAGTTTTGTCTTCATACAGTTTTTGTGTCTGAGGCTGTCTCACAATGATGGTATGTGTTGCAGGAACTGTATGTGACTTCCGATTAAGCTACGGCAGAGTGCTGAACAGGCGAAGCAAGATCATTGCTGTCAACAGAGACAAGACTCAACTTCTGAAGAACTCTGACATGTTTTGGAAGCCCACTGTGGCCATTCAGGGTTGGTACTGATGACTGCATTTTCCAATCAGAAGTCTTATTTGCTTTCACAAAATGCTGCCACTATCTCTTTGGGCTATTTGGTCTTGTGGAGACTAACATTTCTGTCTCTTTTAGGAGATGCAGGCTCCTTCCTACTCCGCCTCTCCAAAGGCCTCAAGGGCCACAAATGTCCAGAGGATTGGCCACAGAGTCTCAAAGCAGGAGATGTCACCAAAGAGAAGGCTAATCGGTACACTTGTGGAATTCATTCAGCCAGTTGGGCAGAAAGCAAAATGTTTTCTTTTTTTTTTGTATACCTAACCAAGTCAGTAGATCTGCACCAAACACAGACATTACAGGTTGTTAGTTCCCTGTGAAAGTGTTTTGCACGGTGTGTTTTCCATGCAGGGGGAAGGCTGATGAGAAGACTGACTGCCACCTGAACCCCCTGAGTGTCCTGCACCGTGTGGATGAGCTGATGGCTGACGACAGCATCATAGTGGCAGATGGGGGTGACTTTGTGGGCAGTGCTGCTTACATCATGAGACCAAGGGGCCCACTCCGCTGGCTGGATCCAGGTCAGGACCCTCAGTGGACAGTGTTTTTTATAAGTATTTTGGGGAAATGTGTAATAGGATGTGGTCACTTGAGTAAGAGGTATTAACATGTACAAATAAAAAAAGTAGGACTTGTTTATTGAATTTTAATCTTGGACGCTCTTGATATCTTAACGGATGATTACCTGTTTGTCATTATAACAGGAGCATTTGGAACCCTTGGTGTTGGAGGAGGGTTTGCTCTGGGAGCTAAGCTGTGTCGGCCTGAGTCAGAGGTACAGTAGAATACCAAGCAGGCTTTATCGATCACTGTTTTGTAGGGGTTTAGGTTTGTTCATGTTGTGAAACACCATGTATGGTTTTGGTTGAGTTTAGCTGACTAAGTTTCTCATCAAGGTGTGGATAATCTATGGCGATGGATCCCTGGGATACAGTGTTGCGGAGTTTGACACCTTTACTAGACACAAGGTACAGTAATAACCAATTTACTATTCAGACCAATTTATCAACTAACTAATCATGCATTTAGACTAGTTCATCTGCTTTGTCCCTCTCTCTCTCTCTCTCTCTCTCTCTCTCTCCCAGACGCCAGTAATTGCTCTGGTGGGGAACGATGCCTGTTGGAGCCAGATATCCAGGGAGCAGGTTCCCATCCTGGGCAGCAACGTGGCCTGTGGCCTGGCCTTCACAGGTCTTTATGTTGGCCTACTGTACCTCCACTGCCACCATGCTGGGGATGTCTAGTGCCTATACCCACACATACAACGTTTCTGTTGGCCTATGTCATGTCACACATCCAATTTTCTGTCTGTTCTCCCCAATCCTAGATTACCACATCGTTGCGGATGGTTTCGGAGGTAAAGGCACCCTCATTGGTCGCGAGGATGAGGACAAGCTGGATGACATCATAAAAGAGGCACAGAAGGAGACCCGAGAGGGGAGAGCCACGCTACTCAATGTCCTCATAGGGAAGACCAACTTCAGAGAGGGCTCCATCTCTGTGTAGAGTAGCTCAGACTGACAGACCGCAACCCCTGGGGTCTCTGTCTGGACCTGTGGGTCCTAAAACCTTCCCATCTAGAAACCCAAATCTGTTCACATGCTGTGGAACAGTACAACTGCTGCAATTCTCTGGTGAAGAAGGGAAAATATGTGTCTGCTGAAGGAACTCAACAATTCAGGAACTCATTCTTCTCAACCTTTTATCAGCCTTTCAAACAGCTGTTAAGATGAGTTTTGATCATGGACTTGAATGGATGAATGAAACTGTTTTTGCTTGAGACAACCAAATTTAACATGTATGCTTTTGAAAATAAACGACTGGCGTTGCTGCTGTTATTATGTAGTAGGCCAGTATCCTTGCTGTATACACTTAACTAATACATGAGTATTGACCTACTGATATACTGAACTCTACCTTGAAGCTAGTCATTTATTTTGAAAAACAAATAAAGTGAATTTTGGAATGACATGTCCTTCATAGGGATATTTAGGAAAATGAATCATACACTAACCTACAAACCGCAGAAGGGTTTGTAGGGTTAACAAGGTAATAACACACCTGTAATAATACTGTAATCATTTAATTTAAATAGTTTAGAATTGATGATTGTATGCTTTTAATTATTGAATGTACTCTTAAGACCACTAATGCATAAATCAACCGAATGGATACACAAATACAAAATGCCCTATGAAAGAGGAATGAATTTAAACTGGAAGATGTTATCATATTTTGGTATTGGTTATAGTCTTAAGTAATTATAACATATTACTTATTACACTGCTCATACTACTCCAGGTTGACCTATTTGTAGGAATTCTATGTTATCCTTATCACACAAATTGAAGTCCACCTTTAAATTTGACTATTGGAATATTTTTTTGTTTTGCTTTGGATTTAATCACTATGTGCTATTCATAATGTTTGGGTTGTTGCAAGGAGATGGATTGGAAGACACCTGCCCTGAATCTGGGTCTGAGAATCTGTCACTGGCATTTTCTATGTGATTATGTTTGATTATATAATATTTGATCTTATACATATGCACACTGATACTAGTATGCCTCTTTTGTTGTTCAATGTTGACCCAATGCATTTAGTCATCTGTTCTGGAATCAAAACGCTGTGGGATTATAGGGACAGTTATTTTTGTGTTGCAATAAAGAGACTAATGTAAATGTATAGTGTTTTTTTCCCCTCTGTTGAGTGGCGCCTTTGTGACACCAGCTATATTGGTTGTCTAATTCTGAGATACTGACCATTGTACGACCAGTGTATGACTACACTATCTACTCCAGTGCCCTCTTTATCCGCTATCATTTACCTCAAACTTTTATCAAGTCAGAGGTCAAGATTGTGTTAGCTGTAGGCCGAGCTACTGTACATACAGATTTCTATATGTCTGTGGCTACATAGTCACAAACATGCTAGTCCTGCGTTACCGTACTACCAAGTCTTGTTAAATGATTGTTCAACTGTATTGATGTTCTATGACTGTTTTAGATAATAGGAGATGATGGTTTGCTTTTAGAATGTTCAAAGTCTACAAGTATTACAGCCAGTGTATTACATAGTCTATTAATAATGCAATTCGGATCATTGCACCCTGACCATTTACTTTGGTCCTATTGGTCGAAACAAATTGAAGAGTAATTATAGGTCTGCTTGATCTATGATTGCTGTTACATGGCCTTATTTCCCTTGTATTTTCCAGCTGTATGTTCTCCTCTTTGAAGTGTTAATCCATATCTCACAAAACTGCAACCGTAGACCTCTTTCTTATTCTCTACTTTTCCTGGAAAAGAGTTGCTTCCTATGAACCTTTCTATGGTGAGCAGTGCCCCTGACGATTCTCTGGAGCACCTGCGGAATTAGAGCTAACATAAGGGCTTGCAAAGGTTTTAGGTTGGTCCTTCTTTCATATTTCCTCAAGCAGTACTAATTGAATTGACTGATTTATTGCAGATTCCTTTAGTATTTTTGTCCTGAATGCTGTTATGTTTTTACAGCAGTACAACCTTTGTCTTAGTAACCTTTGGCCTACTCCCTTGTGGGTGCAATTCTCATAATTACCCGTAGATAGTGCACTCTCACCATTGTTGCTGTGTAGGCCACGTGTACACCATTATAGGTATTAAGTGGTGTAAGGTACTTAAGTAAAAAGACTTGAAAGTACTACTTAAGTAGCTTTTTTGGGGTATATGTACTTTACTTTACTTTACTCCCAAGTGGTGCAGCGGTCTAAGGCACTAAGGTACTGCATCTCAGTGGCGCAGCGGTCTAAGGCACTGCATCTCAGTGCTAGAGGCGTCACTATATACACCCTGGTTTGATTGCAGACTGTATCACAACCAGCCGTGATTGGGAGTCCCATAGGGCGGCCCAGCGTGGTCCGAGTTTGGCCGTTGTAGGCCGTCATTGTAAATAAGAATTTGTTCTTAACTGACTTGCCTAGTTAAATAATGTTACATTTAATAAAAATAAAAAAATATATATATTATATTTTTGACTACTTTTTATGTACTTTTTACTCCATACATTTTCCCTGACACCCAAAAGTACTCGTTATATTTTGGATGCTTAGAATGACAAGAAAATTGTCCAATTCACGCACTTCTCAAGAGAACATCCCTGATCATCCCTACTGCCTATGATTTGGCAGACTCACTAAACACATTTTTGTAAATGATGTCTGAGTGTTGGAGTGTGCCCCGTAAATTTAACAAAAAAAACAAGAAAATGATTACGTCTGGTTTGCTTAATATAAAGAATTTGAAATTATTTATACTTTTACTTTTGATACTTAAGTATATTTTACCAATTATATTTACTTTTGATACTTAAGTATATTTAAAACCAAATACTTTTAGACTTTTACTCAAGTAGTATTTTACTGTGTGAGTTTCACTTTTACTTGAGTCATTCTCTATTAAGGTATCTTTACTTTTACTCAAGTATGAGAATTAGGTACTTTTTCCACCATTGTAACTATCAACACCAATCACCCTTTACATAAACTTTCTTGTTTAACAAGGATGTTCATCTGTTTAATTAATCTGTGTCCATTCTGCCATGAAGATATCTAGCTACTCTCTTAAACCACTTCTTTATGACGAAAGGAATATGTGGGTGATTCTGCAAGGGACTACGGGCACTTCTATGTCCTCGGGTACATTTTGGTGATTTTATTAAGAAATATATGTTTTTATTCTTTACACTACAATCACCCCAGAGTTTTTAACACCTCTCTATCAAGTATTTTAGATACATTTCAGATGCATTTTATACCTCAATTTCACTGTTTTGCCCTTGTCCCTTGTCCCTGACCCAGACTTTTGAGCTTCTAATATGTTTTTCCACATAAAACAGAGGTCACAGACATAGAAACAAAACAAAAAACGATCCAAGGAGAGATACTGGAAGAAAAAAAGAGAAGGGAGAGGTGAATTCCATCTCTGAGCGTTTAAAGAGAACAAATAAGCAAGAGAAGGCAATGGAAATGCAACCAATGGAATAGAAGACAGACTTGAGAGAGAACAGTTGCAATGGAGACCTACTACCTATCTGGCAACACACCACCTCAGTTACCAGATGACTTCCAGCCAGAACATGAGGCCAACATACCTGCCCCTAATTTACCTGCCCCTGATGCATGCCCTGATACCCCTTCCTCATCGTCTGCAACAGGAATGAGAAGTCGAATACCTGCTGGAAGGAAAAAGGTTGGAAGAGGTCGCTCAAAAACATACAGAGATCTTTGCATGACAAATGTCAAACTTGATAAATCTTTACGGAAAGCTGAGAAATACAAAATAAAGTATGATCAACTGATGAAAAAAATGGAGAGACAAGATTCCCCAAAGACAAAGACAAAACAGCAAATGAAGGGAACTTGAGAAGGATGTTATTGTTTCAAAATTCCGTCGTAGAAGATTTAAAGCAAAAGTATCAATACATGTGCACATGCCAAGGACAAACAAGTGGCTTCAAAAATGCTCAGAGGCAACATCCTGAGAAAGTATGGCCTGGTCAAAGCCACAAACAGAATTTGGATTTTCAGCAGAAGCAATGAAGGCAAATGAAAACAGGCCAACACGTCTTCAATACTCCAGGAAAAAGCAGTGTACAGTAATTATCACAGCAACAGAAGATAAAATCACTAGATTCTATGAACGTGATGACAACAGTAGAGCAGCAACAAGGAAACAGGACACACTAACGAGGATTCAGAACCTTCATCAGAAGTTTAAGAGGGAAAACCCACGCTGCAACATTGAGAACCTTATTGAGTCTTTGTGCTGAGAGGACCGGAAGAAAGAATGCATGTACAGAGAGTGCTCCCTTTGCCAAGCAAAAGAGCTTAAACATCTGACTTTGATGCTGGTGAGCAGACATGGTGGTTTGAGTGGAAAAACAAAGCTGAAGAGAGAAGAAAAACAAAAAGGGAAACATGGAGAAGGTGTGCAGATTCTACTGGAGGACTTCTCCAAAGGATTGAAAGAGAAGTCGGGGAAACATTGTACAACATTCAATACCAATACTCCAAACTGAGAGAATCTGCGGAAAGAGGAGGTCATTGTGCATATTGACTTTGCAGAGAACCTGTGTAAATACACCAGTAAAATTCAGGCAGTTCACTTTGGTGATTCTCACAAGCAGGTGACCCTCCACACCTGTGTTGGATATACCATAAATGATACAGTTTCACAGTTTCAGTACGTTTAATGAAGTTATGGGCAGAAAGACAAATTCAACTCCATCTTTTGTCGAATCAGATGGATACTCATCACAAAACCATTTGATGTTGCCAATTATTTTATTGATTACTTCATTTGCAAAGTGAGCAAACTTAGGCAGGAAATGCCAACAACAAACAGTGAGCCATTGTATTCATGCATAAAAAACTAATAATGAAAGAAAAGCATAGGCAAGTTTGAATTTTGTAAAGATAGTGTGGTAGAGGTGGAAAAATTATTGTTATCGATCAATAATGACAAACCTCCTGACATTGACAACTTAAATGGAAAGCTACTGAGGATGGTGGCTGACTCTATAGCCACTCATATCTGTCATATCTTTAGTCTGAGCCTAAAGGAAAGTCTTTGTCCTCAGGCCTGGAGGAAAGCCAAAGTAAGTCCCCTACCCAAGAGTGGTAAAGCGGCCTTTACTGGTTCTAACAGCAGACTTATCAGCTTGCTGCCAGCTCTTAGCAAACTGTTGTTTGACCAAATACTATCTGTGATGGAAAAAGTATACTTGAGTAAAAGTAAAGATACCTTAATAGAAAATGACTCAAGTAAAAGTGAAAGCCACACAGTAAAATATTATTTGAGTAAAAGTCTAAAAGTATTTGGTTTTAAATGTACTTTAGTATCAAAAGTAAATAAAATCCTTATATTAAGCAAACCAGACGGCACCATTTTCTTGTTTTTTTAATTTACAGATAGCCCTTGGCACACTCCAACACTCAGACATCATTACAAATTAAGCATGTGTGTTTAGTGAGTCCGGCAGATCAGAGGCAGTAGGGATGACCAGGAATGATCTGTTGATATTGTGTGTGAATTGGACCATTTTCCTGTACTGCTAAACATTCAAAATGTATTTTTGGGTGTCAGGGAAAATGTATGGAGTAAAAAGTACAATATTTTCTTAAAAGTTGTCAAGAATATAAATAGTAAAGTACAGATACCCCAAAAAACTACTTAAGTAATAGTTTAAAGTATTTTTACTTAAGTACTTTACACCACTGAATACAATGCTATTTCTCTATAAACAAATTAACAACAGACTTTCAGCATGCTTATAGAGAAGGGCACTCAACATGTACTGCACTGACACAAATGACTGATGATTGGTTGAAAGAAATTCAAGATTGTGGGAGCTGTACTGTTAGATTTCAGTGCAGCCTATTATTGGCCATAACCTGTTGTTGAAAAAACATACACTACTTAGAAATGTCCTTGTTTTTGAAAGAAAGCTCATTTTTTGTCCATTAAAATAACATCAAATTGATCAGAAATACAGTTTAGACATTGTTAATGTTGTAAATTACTATTGTAGCTGGAAACGGATGATTTTTAATGGAATACCTACATACAGTAGGCGTACAGAGGCCCATTATCAGCAACCATCACTCCTGTGTTCCAATGGCATGTTGTGTTAGCTAATCCAAGTTTATCATTTTAAAAGGCTAATTGATCATTAGAAAACCCTTTTACAATTATGTTAGCACAGCTGAAAACTGTTGTGCTGATTAAAGAAGCATTAAAACTGGCCTTCTTTAGACTAGTTGAGTATCTGGAGCATCAGCATTTGTGGGTTTGATTACAAGCTTAAAATGTCCAGAAACAAATAACTTTCTTCTGAAACTCGTCAGTCTATTCTTGTTCTGAGCAAGAGGACAAGTACATTAGAGTGTCTAGTTTGAGAAACAGACGCCTCACAAGTCCTCAACTGGCAGCTTCATTAAATAGTACCCGCAAAACATCAGTCTCAACGTCAACAGTAAAGAGGCGACTCCGGGATGCTGGCCTTCTAGGCAGAGTTGCAAAAAAAAAGCCATATCTCAGACTGGCCAATAAAAATAAAAGATTAAGATGGGCAAAAGAACACAAACACTGGACAGAGGAAGATATGGATTTTTATTTGCAACTCTGCCTAGAAGGCAGTCTCCTCTTCACTGTTGACGTTGATTAATGAAGCTATTTAATGAAGCTGCCAGTTGAGGACTTGTGATGCGTGATGCGTCTCAAACTAGACACTGAATGGTCATCCAACTCGGAATTCCAAGTCGGGAACTCGGGCCTCTTTCTAGATCTCCATATTTACAACCTGAAGATCACTGACGTCATGATTGGACCTTGTTTTTCCCGAGTTCCCAGTTGTCTTGAAAGCACCATTAACCTTTAAATTTAAAATTTCTACTTCAATAGGGTGAAGTCAGAGTTGGTCGTCCCAATGTTACCGTTTAGACGTTACCTCTGACAGCCACCTGGTTTTGATGTGAAAGAAGCCTGGAGCTAAGGCTACCATGCTGTTTGATAACACATTCACTAACACACACAACTCCAGAATGGAAACAGTTGAAGCCCCTCTTGTCATCCTCTTACACAGTAATACTGAGTCTCCTATATTTACGTCATACATTTTCTGTGCCCTTTCTCAGGTTGTGGTTATGAGCCTCTGAGAGAGCTGAAACCTCTTCCATTAGAGGAAAATGCATTTGCTCTCTTATGGATTCTGTCCCAATGAATTACTCCAAGAATACTACTGTGCAACATAGGTCAGTCTCCTAGTTTCAGAATGGTGCTAGTACAAAATCTCAGCAACATGCATGCCTCTGTCTCCAAGGTGGTGGTAGTAAACTTAGGTTTGCTTAATATAACAGATGCACACAATTGCAGGTCCGGGGAACAGTTTATGGTGGGCAACAAAACTTCTTAACAGTATTGTGAGTAAATAGCATGGTCTCCCTCTCTAATTGACTACCAGTGACACAGAGTAGCATAATATCTAAAATTGTACAAGCTCTCAGTAATCAATGCAACACCATATGGTCATAGGTGGGGGGGGGGGGGGGGGGTGACGACTGTGCTGCAACTCTGAGATAAGTATTTTGTCATTTGCATACGGTGTGTGAAAGTGATAGGTCTCAATTTTTGGAATTAGGCAATGTGTCTAGCTCTAAAATAGATAGGCCTAGTCCAAGCACATTCAACTGTGTCTCATGTAACTGCACTAGACATGAAGACATCCCAGTGCATAAACAAGAGTATCTAGCTTAGGGATGGGCAACTGGTGGTCCCCGGAACAATTTCCAAAAACAAACAAAAAAATTTTTTAACAACTCAGTGGGGTCTCAAAATACTGTTGAGAGTTAGAATAGTAGAACACACAAAGCAATTTCGAAATTTTTCTGTTATCTTAATCCCCAACAGTCACTCAATTAGCCCTTGTCAGTTAACATTTTTTAGATTGGTAAATTAGTCTAGCCAGCTATCTAAACTTGTAGTAATCATGCTTTAATTACCGACCGGGCCCTGTGTTGATTTTGTTAGTTACTCTCAATCATATATCATATATACAACTGCAAACAATGCTCTCCACCCTATGGCAAAATGTGTAGAATTGCAAAAAAGTATCTGTAAATCTGCAACATTTTCTCTCCACCTAATGGCTAAATGGGTAGAATTGCAGGAAATGAACTATAAAACAATAACATTTCACTTTGGTCGCCCAAAAGGCTAGAGCCGGCTCCTGCATGTTTGGGTATGAATGTGGCCCCTCATGATCAGGAGTCAGATTTGTTGTGACCCCCAACCTGATCAAAGTTGCCCATCCCTGACCTAGCTAATATTACATGGGACGATCGTTCCAGAATGTAGAGAGCCAGTGGGATTTACAGTAGCGCGCTGAGCACATCCCTTGTCCAACTCAATCTTCGTCACAACACACACACACAGTCAGACCTCCAGCCGCATATGAGTCGACAGGTTGTGTACGCAAAGGAAGTCGACTGAGAAAATTGGATAGCTAAATAGATTTGCTAAGAATAACAGCAGTTGTAGCCAAATGCACTTAGACTTCGCCATGTCAAGTACAACAATCTCTAATACCGGCTTTTAAAGCAGGATATGTCCGTAGTAGACTGTACTGGATTTTTAACTGGCAGTTGCAAGCAGGATAACGTTAACGCGTCGTTCGCTAGCAAGTTGAATATTCCCACTGACCAAAAAAGCAACTTGTTGGAGATATCAGGGTAAGTGTAAATAAGTGTGTGACTAGACAATGTGTCTTGTTTCGCAGTTTTAGCTGGCTAGCTAGTACAACTTTAACGTCATTCTAGCACTGTACTGTACATTGAACCTTTGCCAAGTACCTTTTGCCAAGTGGTTAGCTAACGTTAGCCAATTCTTCCTGACAGCGTACTTCCCTTCTTTAGTAAGTAGCTAGCCAATGTAGTTAGCTAAAGTCAGCTAGCCAGTAACGTTATAGCCAAAGTGCAGTTCGCTAACGTTAAGCTAACTTTAGTTTATTGTTATCGTGGGGAAATTTGGCATTCAAATTTCGCCATCATGAATGAACACGTCACCGAAAAAATATGTTTCCTTGGAGGTGAAGTTTTTAAATGTCTCCAGGAGGTAAGTATCGTTCTTATTTAGCCACAATACTATTATTGTAATAAAGATACAATAAGTATGCATCAAGCCCGACTTTGGAAGTAATAGATTATGAAGATAATTTCGTTACCTAATTTTTACGACGAGATATTTTACTTCAAAATGCAGCTTTACTAAACAAAAAAACGTCAAAGTTTAACAACCCATAGAACTCTGTGCACAATTTGAAGACTACTTTTAACAATTTCCACTGACATTATTATTATTATTTTTTTTTTTTTACAATTACAAATTTGTGTTTTTCTACTTTGTTCAAATTAGTCTTTCTGTATAGAGTTGTATGGTTTGTTAAACTTTGAAATCAATCGTTTCTACTTATGTTAACGTGGAATTGCCCAAATTAAGGCATCTCAGTACTTGGTGATTAAATCTTCTCTGGTGTGTAAGGTTATTTCCATCAATTTTCCACTATGTAAGGCTAGTTAGTGTAAGGTGAATCTGATGCCCTGCCTTCGGTAGCAACTGCCCTGTAAAGGTGCTGTTCTATGTATGATACAATAAACTGAGATCATGACTCTGTGGTCACTCCAGATTGCATTGCACTTAAATTATTGCTTTGATGGTATTGTATGTCTATTCCCTCTCGTGGTTGGCTTATAGGAGCCGAATGGCCTCTGTTGTGGCCTCTGTTGTGACTGTGAAAACTGAAAAGCGACCTGCTCCTGCTGACACTCAGGATGTTGACTCCAACACCAAAAAACCCAGGTAACAAAAATTGATATAAGTAGCCTACATTTAGTACTCAGTTCCTGTTTATGTGCCAATGCATTATCGGTATGTCACTGGTCAGGTACTTTTTCTCTTAGTTCCTGTTCCTAAACCCATTCTTTATCTTTTCAGCCTAGGTTTGAGTTCAAACAGCAGCCAAGTAAACTTGCCATGATTTGTTTAACCTTCATGTTGTCTAAGGATTTGGGCACCATCAATGGAACCATCACTCAATCTCTGCCTGCCCCAAAGGAAACTGCTGCCCAGCCTGAAGACCAAGCGGGCCTCTGAGCTCGTCCTAGTTATTGGTACAGGGGTGAGTTCAGCTGTGGCCCCTCAGGTCCCCGCGTTGCGCTCCTGGAAGGGTTTGATCCAGGCCTTGTTGGACGCGGCCAACGACTTTGACCTCCTAGAGGAAGAGGAGAGTCGGCGTTTTCAGAAGAGCCTGAAGGACGACAAGAACCTTGTCCACGTGGCTCATGACCTCATCCAGAAGCTCTCTCCGGTAAGGCTTCCCCTCCCCCGCTCTCCCCGCACACATAGACAGCCAGACGTGGACAGCACACTGACAATACACTGTCTCCAGCTGGTTGAGACACACCAGTGAGGTTCATTGTAAACTTTCCTTTATTGGAATTTGTTATCCTAGTGGGAATGACCGTGGCAAGGAGTCAGCATAATTATATCTAAATTTAAAAAAAAATTGGATTCAAGTTTTTGTGTTCTCTGTAAAAAGTGATGCCCTAACCAAAGTACAGCACTGATAGATTACAACAACACTTAATAATCATTTATTGCCTTGTTTTCAAAAGCACTGACAAGTTGGCTTACCCAGTTCTGGCACTCAGGCTAATTTAAACAGGACTTTTAAGGCCTATTATTTGATTCGCTAGATGAAGAAATCCCCCCCCATTGAATAACCTCCCATTGATTTCTCAATAAGTCAACGAACCAGTGGACCGTGACTAAATTATGGAGAAATTCAAGGGGAAAACATTTAGGGATTTCCGTACCAGCCCATATCCCCTTCATACCAGGTCGGCTCAAACCATAACCGGTTGATGAGGCCTTAATGCCATCTGCCTTCAGTGTTAGTCATGTCTCATTGCACCTTTCACATTGCTTAAACATGCTTTGTTTCAGCAGCCCGCCTGTTGCCACAAAGGGAACAAACAGCCCTTTGTGGGTTTATCCATCGTTTTTATTCCGGTTCAGAATCATGCAGACCCAGGCCCGTTGATGTTGGCTATGGATTTGGTGGGCTTTAACGTTTTAATGGGAGTGCTGCTGCCTTGTAAAAAAAAAAACATGTTTTGTAATCATGGAGTAATGTGAATCCGGGAACACCGGCCCCAGCCAAGGTTTCCATTCAGCCTCGGAATAACAGAGCGCCCCACCAGACTAAATAGCTCACAAGAGGAGACATGATTATCAGGTGATTACACAGAAATGGACCCAGTGGCAAATATTTTTCTGTTCTTGCATAGCAAGCAGTGGTTTTCCACAGGCCTGTCTGTACATGTTCAGCATCTTATCAGTATGGAGAACGCAACTTTAGCTGAACATAAAACGAGTGACTAGTGATGTATGGCGCTTGCTATTTAAAGTAGCCTGAGTCTCAAATTTTGTAGACTTGAATATGCTGGAAGCATAAAGAGAAAGAAACACATTGAAAATAGGATTCTTGTAGATTGAGGACTCTTGTAGAGTGTAGAAGGAGAGATTTGTCATTGCTTTTCCTTTTTTTAGTCTTTGGTCACATTGTTGCCCACCGGGCACAGACGTCAATTCAACGTCTATTCCACGTTGGTTCAACATAATGTCATTGAAATGACGTGGAAACAACATTGATTCAACCAGTGTGTGCCCAGTGGGTGCTTGTTCACAGAACAGCTGAAGAGAAGCAAGGAGGAGTAGTGTCCCTGTCTCAAGAAGGGATCAAATACCGGGTGGGACACAGCAGTTTTATTTTTATTTATTTAACTGGCAAGTCAGTCTTAGTTTAACCCAATGGTATTGGTGCTACAACGAGGGCAATTCAAACAATGTAAATAACTGTGGATTAGGACAGTGTTTTGGCACATAATGTCAGTTAATGAGCCTAATCTGAAAGTTAGACTCAGAGAATGTTTGTGACCTAAATCCTTTCATGCTGTCGTTGAATGACCGAGGCAAAATACTAAAGGCAATTAAATTACAACTTTCCCTGTTTAGGACTAGATTGGTTGAAGACAACTCAACTTTAATGTCGAATCCTAGGCTATATCAATCTCAACATCAGGACCAAAGCATGGTACTACTATACCTTATTTGGTCATTAGATAAATCCTGTGTTCAGTGCAGAAGTCAATAGCAGGGTGGGTGGGTAGCTAGATTCTTGCCCTTGGTGATAATGACTTCCTTCCTGTGTAATGGGAGTTAATTAGCCCACTAGCTCTCTAATCTCTAGACAGTCCAGCAGTCGGCCAGGCAGCTGGCTGTGCTAAGCTCACCTCGACAGTGCTATTCATAGCGGGCCAGCCCTTCTCCTTTGTTTTCCTACAGCCACTGCCAGGTAGTGTGTACGTTTTGAGTAGCTCTGGGTAATAAGATTTATCCATTACCGACAGCCATAATCTCATGGCTACTCAGCCTGCCCTCCAACTCTTTGCTCCATAGCCATAATGTTTACTGTGTACAGCAACTGTTTACATGCTACTGATGGAAAAACATTTCCACCTTTCATTTACATGACTACTACAATGAGTCATAAACGCTTTATTCTATCTTAAAAAAATAAAAGAAAATGCTTTCATAAAATGTATCTCTCCTAGTAGTTAAGTACCAGCAGTATAATCTGGTCCCAGACATGCAATACACACCCACTAACCCCTATTTCTTGTGTTTTTTTATTTTATTTAACCTTTATTTAACTAGGCAAGTCATGACTGGTGTTCCTGCCCTATCATTGCAGAGAACAGGCAACGTGAGGTCCACCTTCTTCAAGGACTGCCTGTACGAGGTGTTTGACGATCTGGAGTGTAAGATGGAGAATGCGGGGAAGCACCTTCTCCGCTCCGTACTGCAGCTGATGGAGAGCGGAGCATTGGTCCTCACCACCAACTTTGACAACCTGCTGGAGATCTATGCAGCCCACCAGGGATCGAAGCTGGAGTCTCTGGACCTTACAGACGAGAAGAAGGTAACAACAGATCCTTCTTTTCCCCTTGGAAAGATCTAGGAACAAATTCTAAATTATGTGTGCATAACTGACATTCATTGAAATAACATATCATGGATTGATGCCTGAAAATATTAGTTAATGTGTCGTGTGTGGATCTAGGCTTTGTTCCAAAAACTACACTAGCATACCACTTCGCTATGATGCAATTAGGGGAATGTTTAAATGATAAGAACATTGCAATTTAAACGTTAAGAAACGTTTTACATTTGTCATGTCTATAGAAGCAATGTATTGGGCATGTGTTCTAAGGGTGGACACTAACATAGGCTTTGGTCCCCTGTGACCTTAAGACAGCATCAGAGCTTTTAGGGGAAGTTGTCTATGAAAGACTGAGGGCATGACAGTTTACCTATACTACGATCACATGTTTAGGCTCACAACACAGGGAATGCTCTTACACATATATATTTTTAAGGTGTATTGAAGGCAAATTCAAGGGAAGGTATTTGATTCAAAGATCAACATATGTCTTCTAATTGTGTTCCCCTTCAAATAGGGTGTCCTTAAACCAGAGAAAATGGTCAACGCATTGACCTGTGAAAGTACAGTATTTTGTCTGACAGAAGTAGGATGTAGTTTGTATATGTTGAGGTCAAAGTTTCTAACTTCCAACTGTTTTCAACATTTATGGATTAATCAATGTCTTTGATCAGAAATAGGAAGTAACGTGACAAATAGATTTTTCCTTAAGTAGAACTTAAACACTATTCATACTCTTACCTTAGCAGGGACCCAACATGGATTGTTATTTATGTAGAAGCATTAAAATAATTGAAAAAATATCTGCGATATTTCCCTTCAGGTGTGGTGTTCATGCCCCGTCTCCATCAGGACTAATATCCCTGTCTGACATTAGTGATGTTACTCTTTACCCAGTAAGAACAGGATTTGGTGCGATGGACTAAAAAAAATTGGTGTGTGCGCAGGTCCTGGAGTGGGCTCAGGGGAAAAGAAGTTTGAGTGTTTTGCACATTCACGGCGTTTACACAAATCCCAGCGGCATTGTACTGCACCCTGCTGGCTACCAGAATGTACTGAGGAACACTGAGGTCATGGTGAGCATTGAGGCAACCAATTTAAGACCCATCGCATTGTTAAATTGTAGTACAGTAAATTCTGTCAGTCTTAATGCAAACTGAATTCCCTTGGTTCGACAGAGGGAGATCCAGAAACTGTACGAGACCAAGTCGTTTGTGTTCCTGGGCTGCGGCCGCACGGTGGACGACACCACCTTCCAGGCTCTGTTCCTGGAGGCGGTCAAACACAAGTCGGACCTGGAGCACTTCATGCTTGTGCGGCGCGAGGACGTGGGAGAGTTCAAGAAGCTGCGGGAGAACATGCTGGACAAGGGCATCAAGGTCATCTCCTATGGCAACGAGTATTCCGACCTGCCGGAGTACTTTGAACGGCTGGCCAACGAGATCTGCAACCGCGACGCCGTCACTAACGGCTGGGGTAAGGAAGCCCCTCTGGTACAATTTATAGGAAGGGGAGAGCCTTTTCACGTACATACTTCACCAATTTCAGTGAAATTACTCACTCTCTCACTGTATGTTTAGTAATCATAATTTATCAATTTCCTACAATGGATCACTTATTTGGTGGTATGTTACTGTAAATCATAAAACAATGATCTACTTGGATCTTCTCTTACGGTGATGCTGCAGAGGAATTCTATTTTAGTGAGCTTAGTTGCACATTTGCCTGTGTTTAAACATGCATACCTCCTTTGTTTGCGCTCACTATTTATTGTTAATCTGATTTCATTGCGATTTTCATAGGATCTCCCTCCCAAGAAGAACAGGAAACCCAGAATGGCTTTCATTCACAGAAAAGCCTCCTTCAAGGTTAGGATTGTGTGCTTCTTTGTCAGTGCTTGCATGCAAGAGGCATTTCCCCATATCCACAATTAATTTCATCCTATCTTAGAACCCATTTTCCCCTGCATGCTTTTAGAATTGTATACTTTCAATTAAGCGTATATACAGGCTTTTCATAAGCGAAAACCCCCATTGGAATTCGTACCCCCTCACAGAACTGTCTTATCTATAATGCATGGCAGGCTGTGGTGATATACAGCTGCTTGTGTTTTACATGTTCACCTTCTCTTTCTGCCCAGACTATTCTTCTTGACAGGCACAAAACGGGTGGGAGTATCATTCATTTTCATCCAAAGTTCCTTCATAGTTCAGTCTACTACTCAGGTCTGGTTTCATTGGATCTACTACTACTCCAGGCAAATATGGGGCAGAAGAGACCCATGTTACTGCTCTCTAGTCACCTGCTTATTGTTTCTATTTTCTTCTGTACCGGTTGTCATGACAAAGGGAAAGACCCAGCCAAGGAGCTAACAGGAAAGTACACTGAAAGCAGCTGTTCACCCTGGTAACCCATTGTAAATGTAGGCCAAACATAGGATGTTGGTAAGGGCAATGAAAGACTGATGGATGTAGATGTATGACGTCAAGGACAGGTCCTGAATCCTGTCCTGAATGGATGGCTGGAGAGTCAGTCCAGTGTACAGTACTGATGACCTAGTTGTGCTGAAGACTCCCTGAGTTTCTGAAGAGAAGCAGGCATGGGGAAAATGTAGCACAACACATTCACATCAGAGGAGGCTGGTCTCATTGTAATGGCTGAAATGGAACTGAGTCAAACATACAGTAGTTTCCATATGTTTGATACCGTTCCATGTATTCCAGCCGTTACAATGAGCCTATCCTCTTATAGCGCCTCCCACTAGCCTCCTCTGATTCATATAAAATACACAGCTCTCCCCATCCTCCCCCTTTAGGATCAATAATGCTGTCCTCTAACCATTACGTTTCTGTAAATATTACAAGCCAGTATAACTGGAATGTATGACAGGATTATCAATGCTAACTTGAAAGCAACACTTGATGAGGTTAAGGATGGTTACATGTACATGGCAAATATATTTAAAAGCTATCAGATAATCTCGTCTGTAAGTTCAGCAGGGTGACATTGCGTTAGTGGCATCTTTGTAAAGTAACAATCACTTGGCCACGTCTGTGCTGGAAAAAAAAAGATTGTATACTTAAGCAATAAGACACGAGGGGGTGTGGTATATGGCCAATATACCACGGCTAAGGGCTGTTCTAATGCGCAACTCAGAGGGTCTGGATACAGCCCTTTGCCGTGGTATATTGGCCATATACCACAAACTCCCAAGGTGCCTTATTACTATTAGAAGCTAGTTAATGTAATCAGAGCAGAAAAATTGTCATACGGCCTGATACCACAGCTGTCAGCCAATCAGCATTCAGGGCTCTATCCACCTATTGTTCTTTATAAGCCTTTTGTATTTTTAATACTGCATGTTTTGTGAAATCTGTGTAGGTATTTATAAGTGCTATTTAAAAAAAATAAAAACTTTGGTATCATACACCAGTCGCCACCCGACTCTTCCTGTTGCAATACTTTTCCATGTTTCCAAGAGATGACATTTGATCTCAGATGACAGTTTGCCATTGTTATCCAGACCACACTATTAGCATATGTTCCAAAGTTGGAATTGGAAAATAAAAGTAGGCTATAGGTTACATAACAAAACCGTAAGTTGTTACATGCTATCATAGCAGCTTTATTTAGAAATGTTTACATTCTCATAAATTATGATAAATCTATATAACTCGATTCTCATTGCACTACAGCAAATTAAAAGGGACTGGGAAAATGTAAGATTTGTACTTCTGTTTTCAAAATGACAAAGGGGAAGAAATCTAAAGAAAAGCTACATTTGAGACCTCCCAGTGCTCCAGAGACTAAGGTGTGTAGACCCTTAGCCTCTGGAGGACTTTTGAAACCCAAAAATGTCAACTACAGTTCTCTTTTCACCTCTACCACACACTGAAGAATCATTAAATTCTCCAATTGCAGAGGAAGAAGGGGGTATTGGGGCGGGGGTTATAGAAGTCCATCCAGAGAGCGAGAGAAACTGAAGATATTTACTGGGTGTAGTGCAGGCTTGATGAAGTTTCAGATCTCAGCAGACAGACGGTCACCCGTGCAGTGGTGATGCTTCAGGGAGAGGGATAGGATAGGCACTATGGTCACTAAGCTTTCCTCTGGGACGGGGTGGCTGCTGAAACATGTCGCATCCAGCAAGCCTTCATACCTGACATTTTCTTGAAGTGAAAGGGGAAAACAGACACCAAATGCCAGGAAGTGAATTTGACAATCTGAGTAACCTGTGAGTGAATAAATATTCTCTATTTGATCGGATTAAAAGTCAGGAAATGTCTCTCGTAGAACTTCACTGCATCCTTTTAAAGCTAAAGCAAAATTGAGGTACTTTTGAATTTGGCCCAACAGTTTACAGATGATACAAGAGACTCTTCTTGCTTAAAAGTAAACACCTGCCCCTTCCCGGATGGAGCTGGGAGGAAGCCTGTGTGCTTTTGAGTTTTGCATTTGGTGCTATGTGAAGGATCATGGTTAGGATGTGAGCTGCAGGACAGGGTTAGCAGGACCGGACATCTCAAAGCGCTGTGTTTGGTTGGCTTTGTCACAATGGTGGTGAACACAGATGCAGGCAGTAGCCACTCAGGCCTTCATGAGGGCACCCACAACAGCACGGGCGTTGAGGCTCCGCAGGTCATTGTAAGTCTGCCCCGTGCCCACAAACACAATGGGTTGGCCAGTGATGTAGGTCATTGAGATGGCAGCTCCAACCTGAGGGGAGGAGTGACGTCAGCTTTGCAACCACAAACCATGCAGACTTCTGTTCTGACACATTCTGATGAGGACATCATAAACAGCATTTAAAAAGCTTTGACTTCCTGTCAATAAACCATTGTTTACATTTTATTTACAGCGACTTCTGTTAACCCATAAGAATCTAAGCCGTTGGTTCTACCAAGCTATATGGAATTATTTTATTATGGTCATACCAAGGATCATTTAGCTATATTGATTTAGAATTTTAAGAACCCTTGAAGTAGAAAATATATATGATTTTTGGCCTTACTATTAGCCCATTACAAACACATTGAATAACATATTCACTACATGGAACAGTCCTCCAAAAATATACAACGGAAGTTTGTTCTGAAGTGTTTGTATTTAAATGACATACGAACCTTGTCATCAATGGTGTCAAACTTGGTGAGAACGATCCCATCGATGAGACGAGGCTTATCAGACATTGAGTGATCAGCCAGCGCCTGGTTAAATTTCACCTGGAAGTAAAGTATCACACTTGTTATACAGTGTAGAGTGCAACATGAGACAGGAACCTCAAAACAAACAGTTACAGTATAAAAGTCGGCACGTATCCTAGCAGTTAAGCTGACTGGGCCAGTAACCGAAAGGTCGCTAGTTTGAATCCCCGAGTCGACTAGGTGACATCTGTCGATGTGCCCTTGAGCAAGGCACTTAACCCTAATTTCTCCTGTAAGTTGCACTGGATAAGAGTATCTGCTAAATTACTTAAATGTAAAAATGTGCTTTCTGCACGACAATACACAATTTACAGTGCATTCGGAAAGTATTCAGACCCCTTGACTTTCCACATTTTGTTACGTCACAGCCTTATTCTAAAATGTATTACATTACACACAATATACCATTAAATTTGATTAAAAATCAAAAATGTAAATATCACATTTACATAAGTATTCAGACCCTTTACTCAGTACTTTGCTGAAGCACATTTGGCAGCGATTACATCCTCAAGTCTTCTTGGGTATGACACTACAAGCTTGGCACACCTGTATTTGGAGAGTTTCTCCCATTTTTCTCTGCAGATCCTCTCATGCTCTTTCAGGTTGGATGGGTAGCGTCGCTGTACAGCTATTTTCAGGTCTCTCCAGAGATGTTCGATTGGATTCAAGTCCGGGCTCTCGCTGGGCCACTCAAGGACATTTGGAGACTTGTCCCGAAGCCACTCCAGCGCTGTCTTGGCTGTGTGCTTAGGGTCGTTGTCCTGTTGGAAGGACTTTCCCCCAGTCTGAGGTCCTGAGCGCTCTGAAGCAGATTTTCATCAAGGATCTCTGCACTTTGCTCCTTTCATCTTTCCCTCGATCCTGACTAGTCTTCCAGTCCCTGCTGCTGAAAAACATCCCTACAGCATGATGCTGCCACCACCATTCTTCACCGTAGGGACGGTGCCAGGTTTCCTCCAGACGTAAAGCTTGGCATCCAGGCCAAAGAGTTGAATCTTGGTTTAATCATAGCAGAGAATCTTGTTTCCCACGGTCTGAGAGTCCTTTAGGTGCCTTTTAGCAAACTCCAAGCGGGCTGTCATGTGGGGATTTTTTTTGTAATCCTTGGGAGGACCGCCTAAGCGTAAAGAATATATATTTTTGGGATGGAGAAACGCTTTCAGTGTAAACTTAAATGACAAAAAACAAAGTATGTAGAAAATAATGGACCTATATATTTTTTTATAATATAATTTGAGAAGTTAGCCATGGCAAAACGCATAGAATTGCAAGAAATTAGCTTTAAGACTGCAAACAAATCTCTCAGTTCCATTAAGAGATTTGTAGAATTGCAAGAAATTGGCTTAGAAATTAAAAACATTTCACTACACCACCAAGATGGGGGCCGGTTTTTGATCCAGAAAAAACCCTGAAGTTGAAAATAAACTGAAGAGTATCTGAAACGCATGTGGAATTCTTTGACAGTTGGGCAGTTTTTTACCTTCTAGGGATCAGAGTTTCAGAGGCAGATTGAACAGTAGGATGTTATATGATGTTGTATAAGGACTCTCACCAGCTGGTCCACAGCCTCGTTGCCCACTAGAGCCTCCCCCACGAACAGCACCAGGTCAGGCATGTTGACAGCTATCAGCTTGGCCAGGGCCGTCATCAGGGGGGTGTTGTCCTGCATCCGCCCAGCAGTGTCCACCAGCACCACATCAAAGGCCTGGTTACGGGCTGGACAGAGAGACAAGGGAGGATTTCTACACTTGGTTGAATGGATGTCTGACTTGGTCCATATACTCAGTTTATATGTGAGAGTCGTGAACCGCTCCTACATATCACCATAGATTTATTTGAGGACAGACTTGAGAGCTATGGCATACTATGGGACTAGGATGATCTAGTCTTATGAATGGCTAGGTGGGGCATGGTATGGTTACCATAGGCGATAGCCTCCATGGCGATGCCAGCGGCATCCTTCCCGTAGCCCTTCTCATAGAGCTGCACTACGGGCCGTCCCCCGTGGTCCTGAGGGGGGTGCAGGGAGTTTAGGCGGCGCTGGTGGGTACGCAGCTGCTCCACGGCACCCGCACGGAACGTGTCACAGGCTGCTATCAGCACGGTGAAACCGTTCTCGATCAGCCAGAAGGAGATCTGCACACAGAGAGGATGGAGGGTTTCAGCAAATAAAAATATTGTGATCTGAATGGGGGATTTATCCTCCCGTGTATCTAGGTCAGGGTACAACCTGGAAAGGTCCAACTAGGACCTTCAAATCCCCAGCAATACCAATGTTTTCAATATGACGGATTAACACACACACACACACACACACAGTTGAAGTCGTAACTTAACATACACCTTAGCCAAATACATCTAAACTCAGTTTTTCACAATTCCTGATTTTTTTTTTCCACCTTTATTTAACCAGGTAGGCCAGTTGAGAACAAGTTCTCATTTACAACTGCGACCTGGCCAAGACAAAGCAAAGCAGTGCGACAAAAAACAAACGTACAGTCAATAACACAATAGAGAATCTATATACAGAGTGTGCAAATGTAGTGCAAAATGCAGTAAGGTTAGGAAGGTAGGACAAATAGATTAATTTATTTAATCCTAGTAAAAATTCCCTGTTTTAGGTCAGATAGGATCATCACTTTATTTTAAGAATGTGAAATATCAGAAGTTTACATACACTCAATTAGTATTTGGTAGCATTGCCTTTAAATTGTTTAACTTGGGTCAAACATTTCGGGTAGCCTTCCACAAATTTTGGCCCATTCCTCCAGACAGAACTGGTGCAACTGAGTCAGGTTTGTAGGCCTCCTTGTTCGCACACACTTTTTCAGTTCTGCCCACATTTTTCTATAGGATTGAGGTCAGGGCTTTGCGATGGCCACTCCAATACCTTGACTTTGTTGTCCTTAAGCCATTTTGCCACAACTTTGGAAGTATGCTTGAGGTCATTGTCCATTTGGAAGACCCATTTGCGACCAAGCTTTAACTTCCTGACTGATGTCTTGAGATGTTGCTTCAATAAATCCACAAAATGTTCCTTCCTAATGATGCCATCCATTTTGTGAAGTGCACCAGTCCCTCCTGCAGCAAAGCACCCCCACAACATGATGCTGCCACCCCCGTGCTTCACGGTTGGTTTGGTGTTCTTCGGCTTGCAAGCATCCCCCTTTTTACTCCAATCATAACGATGGTCATTATGGCCAAACAGTTCTATTTTTGTTTCATCAGACCAGAGGACATTTCTCCAAAAAGTAAGATCTTTGTCCCCATGTGCAGTTTCAAACTGTAGTCAGTTTTTTTTATGGCTGTTTTGGAGCAGTGACTTCTTCCTTGCTGAGCGGCCTTTCAGGTTATAGGGCTTGTTTTACTGTGGATATAGATACTTTTGTACCTGTTTCCTCCAGCATCTTCACAAGGTCCTTTGCTGTTGTTCTGGGATTGATTTGCACTTTTCGCACCAAAGTACGTTAATCTCTAGGAGACAGAACGCGTCTTCTTCCTGAGCGGTATGACGACTGCGTGGTTCCATGGTGTTTATACTTGCGTACTACTGTTTGTACAGATGAACGTGGTACCTTCAGGCGTTTGGAAATTGCTCCCAAGGATGAACCAGACTTGTGGAGGTCTACCATTTTTTTCCCTGAGGTCTTGGCTGATTTCTTTTGATTTTCCCATGATGTCGAGCAAAAAGGCACTGAGTTTGAAGGTAGGCCTTGAAATACATCCACAGGTACACCTCCAATTGAATCAAATGATGTCAATTAGCCTATCAAGCTGTTTAAAGGCACAGTCAACTTAGTGTATGTAAACTTCCGACTTCAACTCTGTGTGTGTGTGTGTGTGTGTGTGTGTGTGTGTGTGTGTGTGTGTGTGTGAGATATATATATATACATATATATAACCCTGACACTGGTGGATCTCACCTTGGCCAGGTTGGTGGACTTGCCGACCCCGTTGACCCCACAGAAGGTGACGACGAAGGGCCTGCGCTGGCTACGAGCCTCCAGGACGTCTCTCAGGATGTCCACACGCCGCTTGGGCTGCAGGATCTGGACCAGGGAGTCCTGCAGGGCCCCTTTTACAGTTGAGGCCACAGCTAGAGAGAGGGGGGGGGGGGGCTTTATCAGAACAAGAGGGGTACTCTGAACTGTTGTGCAGCATCTTCACATCTCTTTGGGTTCACTTAAATCTCTCCACAGGTGAACTCATTCTATTGTGGATATTCTGAATGGCTATGTGGAAGACAGTTGTACTCACTGGTGAAGGTGCCCATGACTTTGCCCTCCAGTTTCTTGGCTACAGAGTCACAGAGTTGGGAGGCAATTTCGGCTGCTACATTCTTAGCTGTAACAAAAATAGATTATAGAGAAAATTCTATACTTTTCCCTCAGGTGAAGTAGGACATGTACAAATCTAGGTAGAATAGTTATGTATACTCCCTTACGTATTTATTTTGACAGTGAAGCTTAAACTTTTAATTGTCTCTTGGATTTGAGATGAAATGTTTTATATAAGGCAACATTACATAATGCCACTTTTTATTTGAGGGGATTTTCATACGCATCTGTTCTACTGTTTAGAAATGAAAGCACTTTATGTATCTAGTCCCCCCCATTTGAAGTGTATGTGGATGCTACCATGATTATAGACAATCATTCATGAATAATGAGTGAGAAAGTTAGGAGGCACAAAGATCATACTCCCAAGGCATACTAACCATTACCAATAACAAGAGAGGTTAACATTTGGGGGGGGGGGGGGGGGGGATATTTATGCCGCCAACTTCCTCACTCATTATTCTCAGTTCATTCAAGGATTATCCGTAAATATGGTAGCATCCACATTAATGTTGAAGTGTTCAGGAACATATTCTATTTACAATACGTGACAATACATTATTTACCATTAATTTCTATTGGCCACAACATAATCTGAAACACAATCAAAACAAACTTAAAATATTTCCAACAAGTTTGTAGTCACAAGCTTGATGTAGTCATTGCATGCAAGGAATATGGTACCAATACTAAAATGTTTGACCACCCGACAAGTGAATTTGTCCAAATACAACAACTTCAAATGGAGGGGACTAGATACATAGTGCTTTAATTTCTAAAACGGTAAAACAGATATGAAAATACCCTCAAATAAAAAAGGTGACATTCTCTACGGTCACCTCATATGAAACATTTAATGTCAAATCCAAAATGCTGGAGTATAGAGCCAAATTAAAAGTTTTAGCTTCACTGTCCAAATAAATACGTAGGGGAGTATGTTAAGGAAGTGATACTGTAGTGGGGGAACAGAGGAGTCCATACCGATGAGGTGGTCCCTCATCTTGTCCAGCACTGGCTCCATGTCCTCCTGGCTCAGACTCTTGGAACCCACCAGGCCCTTGAGCATCCCAAACATCCCCCCAAAAGCACCCTTTTTGGGGCTGAGGAAAATGTTAAAAAGCACACTTAGACAGGAGCAATAGCACAAAATATCACATTCATATCATCATCCATTCCTCAGACATGCTTCCTATTATATGACAATTAAATAATATAATGGTCTCACATTTTCTTGAGAGTGTCAGCAACTACCACCCTCTCCACCGTATCTTCCTCCTCCATCTCCTCATCTCCCTCGCTGGACTCGTAATCCACGGCGAGCAAGTCACCTTTCATCGAGCTCAGCTGCATTCCCTGTACAACAAGACAAGGCTTTATTAAGACATACAATCCCTATAAACTAAGCACTTCTACACCACATGGGCCTTATTTATCAAGGTACCAACAGAGCATCCTGGTTAAACCAGACTGACTGCTGTGCTCACCATTATTTCACTGCATTGTTTAAATAAATGTGAGCGCAGCATTCAGTCTGGTACAACTAGGCTATATTAACTCTGCTGCTCTCAAACCAAACAGGCAGATACCGGGTCAGCTTGAGCATCCAGGCCTTGGTCCCCAGCAGCATGGGCTCCATTGCCATTGCTCTGGCTGTAGTCCAGTTCCTTGGTGCTGCTGCCACCCAAGGTCCACACCCGCTTCTCTTTCCCCTTGGGTTTCTCCTTCGCAGGCTTGGGGGACTTACTGGAAGAGAAGAGACTGTGACTTTCAGTACTGAAACAATCGTCAGCAACATTGCAAATTAGAACTTTAACCACATTATGTTCCATTCCACCCCCCCACTCACCTGGGCTTCTCCACAGGTGCCCCCATGCGCTTGCGGATAAACTCCTCTCTCTTCTTCTGAATGATCTCCTCCTGGGTCAAGCCCTGGTTACCGTTCTCCACTGTCTTCTGGGCAATGGCCGGAGCCTTGGCTTTTTCCCCTTTCACAGGCTCAGCAGCAGGAGCTAAAGGGGAAGAATATCAGAAACTAACCCCAGCCACACAAAACATTATCAAATGTCCCCATCACAGGTGGTTGGTGGCACCTTAATTGGGGAGAATGGGCTTGTGGTAATGGCTGAAGTAGAATGGTATCAAATACATCAAACACATGGTATCTATGTGTTTGATGCCATTCCAGCCGCTCCCTTCCAGACATTATTATGAGCCGTCCTCCCCTCAGCAGCCTCCACTGGTCCCCATGAAATTATAACATGAAGAAAAAAAATGTGGGACTGGTTTCAAACAGACATTATGTAAGGAAGAACCATGACAAAGTGCATGTACTCCAACAACACCTCCATAATAATCATGCCAAACCCTTACCCTCTTTTTTGGCATTCTTATTCTTCTTGCCACCCTGTTCCTTGCCCTTATCCCCTCCCTTCGTCTCGATCATGGACTTCACAGTTTTCTGGGATTTTAAGGAAGCATTAAAGCTCCTCATGGAGGTAGGACCTCGAGCTTTGCTGCTCTCCTCAGCCTCACTAGAGCACAACAGGACAGTAACATTTGAGTCAAAACACTTAGCATTTGATTTGAAGTATAGTGAAATTATATTTTGTACAAGTAGCCTACAGGGTTGACAACTCAACAGCTGGTTGTGTGTGTGTGTGAGATTCAGCAAATCAGTTTGAAAGCAGAATCGTATCTCTTTATGCACCAGTATCAGCCCTAAGATAGATATAGATTTTTCTATTGTGTTTTTGACTGTTTGTTTAATGTGTAACTCTGTGTTGTTATTTGTCGCACTGCTTTGCTTTGTCTTGGCCAGGTCGCAGTTGCAAATGAGAACTTGTTCTCAACTGACCTACCTGGTTAAATAAAGGTGAAATAAAATAAAATAAAATAAAGATGTAACACTGCTTACCGAAGAAGCATTTTGAAGTCATCCTCAAACGCAAAATGGCTGTTCAACAGTGCAAGGGCCCCCTTTTGCTCCAGCTCATTCTTATAGCGATCCCTGAAGTGGAGCTGTACGTCATCTATGAACTTGTCAACATACGTCAGCGTCAGGATTTTTTGAAAACCCACCTGTCCCAAAAAAAAAAAAAGAGAAACATGGTCAGTTTGGAGTCCATAGACTGCATGAGAAGCAAACACTGCTGTATTTGAACTACAGTGCATTATAACATTTACTATGTAAAACTTACCACAAAAACCAGCTCAAACTCATTATCGAGTTTGTACTTAAGACTCAAGGCGTCATGAGTATAGGAATTGTTGCCACTGCGTTCCTGAAACGAAATCAGAGAAGCATTAACATTAGGCTACTTCATACTGTAACACAGATCAGAGGTTTCATCACATATGTTCTACACTGAACAAAAATACCAACGCAACATGTAAAGTGTTGGTCCCATGTTTCATGAGCTGAAATAAAATATCACAGAAATGTTCCATAAGCACAAAAAACTTATTTTCTCTCAAATGTTAGGCAAAAATGTGCTGGGGACAATAAAAGGCCACTTTAAAAATGTACAGTTGTCACAACACAATGCCACAGATGTTCCTCAAATTTTGAGGGAGCATGCAATCGGCAGTCGCAAGGATCTGTTCACAATTTCTGGAAACTTTAAATGTCCCAGTTCTTCCATGGCCTACATACTCAGACATGTCACCCATTGAGCATGTTTGGGATGCTCTGGATTGACGTGTACGACAGCGTGTTACAATTCCTGCCAATATCCAGTAACTTTGCATTGCCATTGAAGAGGATTGGGACAACATTCCACAGGCCACAATCAACATCCTGATCAACTCTATACGAAGAAGATGTGTTGCACTGAATGAGGCAAATGGTCATCACACCAGATACTGACTGGTTTTCTTTATCCAGACCACACCCTTACCTTTTTTTATTATTAAGGTATCTGTATTCCCAGTCATGTGAAATCTATTGATTAGGGCCTAATGCGTTTATTTAAATTGACTGATTTTCTTATATGAACTTTACCTCAGTAAAATCGTTAATTGTTATATGTTAAGTTTATATTTTTGTTCAATATACATACTTGATATCTATCTAGGTACATGGTAATAGACTTGCATTTTGTGATAATCCCATTATGCTGTGATGTGGCTGGCAAAATAACAACCTGTACAAGTGTAACCCCCAGTTCACAAATCCCCCATGTCTGCATTACGCAAACATATACTAGCTAGCTCAAACCTAGCATTAGCTAACTAACTAGTGCTCTAGTAATACCAAAACACAAATCCTATTTAGTTTAGACAACTTAGAATTTACATGACATGTGCATCTACGAAAGCTACCTAGCTAAATTAGCTAACCAGCTTGTTTATTAAGTGGCGACGCTCTGGCGCATGCTGAAAACCAGACCATACACATGGCAAAACAGAAACATGACAGCGGCCACTTGATTTTCAAGCATTTCACACCTGAAGGATCACGGAACGGATCAGCGCGTTGACAGGCCCGGTGAAGGATTCAGTAACACCGGTTCCCTGAAAACACCACAACACTATGCCCCCCTTACTAAAGATGGTGAAGAAATCCAGCATCTTGACACCACGTACACGAGATAATATACCAACGTAAAGAAAAAACCCTAACAAAAACGTTAAACGGGAACAAAAATGCGCAATAAATAAGTGAACCGACGAATCTTTTAAGTGCCTTCCAACTCCAGAAGGAAATCTAATCAGATATACACTATCTGATAAACAATTTCCTCCCAAGTCTAGCTACCTCCATTAAAACTGTTTTAGACACGTCAGTTGCAAGACCAGGAAATGACGTTCTCTTCCGGGGATTTCTGATTTGATTTGATTCTGATTCTTCTTCTTCTTCTTCTTCTTCTTCTTTGGAGTTTAACGGCGGTTGGAATCCAATATGTGGCATTACCGTCCCGAACTGTACTATAATATAAATCCGTTATACTTTGTGATACAAAACGGGGAAACGGAAAAAAATTAAATAACCGACAACTAAACATTTTTAAAACACCCTTCCAACTGTTGTGGCAGAATTTGGGGTGAGCTGTTGTAACTTGTCAAGGGATATGTTCTGTGTTGAACTGTGATGTTATGTCTTTCATAGACTCCTGGTATGTCTGCACCCTAACACAAGGCTATTGTGTTCCGGAAATGTTACATGTATAAAATAAATGTGTAAACAATATGATTGTGTTATCAATTCCCACTGTATAAGGGACATGTAACCATTTAATCTGATGTCTTCCCTGTGAAATCAGAGGTTAATCTCCCCTGCAGCTTGTATTAAAGATTTTTCTATTATACAATTAAATAGTCTTTGCCTTAAATCTTTGGATATAATTTTCCAACATTTGGTGCCGTGATCCGGATGAGAACGACCTGAATGTCTTATCAGTTTCGCTCGGCTTGGACACAGACATCCCTCTAGCCACGATTAAAAAAGGTAAGATATGTTGGGGTTCAATTTGTAATAATAATGCATCTCGCCAGTTAACATTGATCAATGGGAGGTTTTCCTACAATCAGTTGAATACCACCCTGTGCTATATACTGTGGTATATACTGTTGGGTCAGTATATAAATACCGTTTGATCAGTGTGAAGTACTGTTGGATGAGTGTAAAAAGAAAACAAGGGCTCCCGAGTGGCGCAGCGGTCTAAGGCACTGCATCTCAGTGCAATAGGTGTCACTACAGTCCTTGGTTCGAGTCCAGGCTGAATCAAATTCGGCCGTGATTGGAAGTCCCTTAAGGTGGCGCACAAATGGCCCAGCGTCATTGTACAGGTTTGGCCGGGGTAAACCGTCATTGTAAATAAGAATTTGTTCTTAAGTGACTAGTTAAATAAAAAAAATACTGTTGGATAAGTATATAAGTAGAGATGGGTCAGTGTAAATACAAGCACTATATATAACTGATTTGCACACACGAGAGGAAGTGAATTGAAGGAATGAGCATGTTAAATTAAGTTGATACATGGAAGTGAGAAGGTTGAATGTAATTACAGAAATTTGACTGTAATTGTTTGGTTTGTATTAGGACCGGTTGAGAGATGTAGTTGGAAAAGAGAGATAAAGTGTGTATAATGGGTTACTAGAGATTTTATAAAGAAAATTTGGTGTAACAATACAGGACTAAGAAAACAATTAGAAATCCTGGGTGGTAAACCCTCTAAGTCAACTGCTCGGCCTCCGACTTCAAGGCACTACAGAGGGTAGGGCGTACGGCCCAGTACATCACTGGGGCCAAGCTTCCTGCCATCCACGACCTCTATACCAGGCGGTGTCAGAGGAAGGCCCTAAAGACTCCATCCACCCTAGTCATAGACTGTTCTCTATGCTATGCTAACATTGACTCTGTACTGGTACCACCTGTATATATTTTATTGCTGCTCTTAAATTATTTTTTATTTATACATTTTTTACTTAACACTTATTTTTCTTAAAACTGCATTGTTGGTTAAGGGCTTGTAAGTAAGCAATTTACTGTAAGGTGACAAATACAATTTGATTTGTGAACCGGCCCCTCCCTCAGCTCCCCCTACACAGCCTCAAACCCCACAGTGGTTTTGTGTCCTCCACTGGAACACCTAAAATTGCAATGTCTGCCTTCAGCTCATTAAAAACCCATGCCAATGGTCTGGGAGGACAGGCCACCACCACTCAACACACCCTGTAACTCTAATGAAGTCAAATCACCTATACTCAAATATTTCTCTGTAGCTGCCACCACAACATCTATTTTATGTGATTTACGTTCCATTTCGGCGGTGGAGTTCTTCTTCTATGATATCATGGCGGTTCGCAAACCAACGTATAAGGTGTATGTCGCCACCTACTGTGCGATCAATCATGGGTTACTGCACGACTTCCTTTCTATTACGTATATAGTTCTCTGAAATATTTAGATGCTTACTACATGATTTGACTGTAAACCAGACAAGAATAATACATCTGCAATTCCAGGCTTGAGGATGGACAACCATGTAACGTTAGCCAACGCAAGGAAACAGGCTACTGTTTAATTATTTTTAGGACGGGTCACCACCACTCAACACACCCTGTAACTCTTCTGAAGTCAAATCTCTTATACCCAAGTACTTCTCTGCAGCTGCCACCACAACATCTACTGTATATTCTGTGATTTACGTTCGATTTCTGCGTGAATTTCTCTGATATGCGGCTACGCAGTTCAAGCACTGGCGCTTGTTTGTCAGCGAGCCAAAAATGATAGTCGTCACCAGTTACCACAGCCACAAAGTCATGAAAATGATTAATGCATGACCTCCTTCCGGTTGCGTACATAGTTCGCTAAAATATTTGATTTACTACTACATTATTTGATTCTAGCCCAGACAAGAATAATTACTACAGCCACAAAGTCATGAAAAGGTTACTGCATGACTTCCTTCCTGTGGCGTACATAGTTCCCTAAAATATTAGATTTCCTAATACATTATTTGATTCTAACCCAGACAAGAATAATGAATCTGCAATTCCAGGATTGAGGATGGACAACCAAGTAGCCTACGCAAGGAAACAGTCAACAGTTTGATTATTTTTTAGTCTGTGGAGGTATAAACTAGACCTCTCCTGCCCTGCACTATGGATAAAAAAGAAACAGATCTACATTACAATGTAATGAGAGAAAGTGTGCCTTGTGGAAATCAACACATTTAGACAAACAGTGAACTGCAGCTGCTACAGATTTAACTTCCTTTTTTTCTGAATCAAGGAAACGTTTGGTGTGTTATATTTGCAAGTTATATTACATTTTTCTTTCAATTACATACTGCATTTAACTTTTCTTTTTTTACTTATTTCATGAGCGTTCATGTTTTATGGGATCAACTTTCTGTTAAGTAGCACATCTATTAAAAGAAAACAATCTGCTCAAATGTGAAGTACAGTGCAGTTTTCATATTGGAGGTACAAAATTGCAATAGTCTGGAGAATGATGTCAAGAGAATGTATGGTAAGTTGAAATACTTTTTTCCTAAACCACATGTACTGTATATATATTCGATCAAATTGACAACAAGAAAATCGATTCACAAATGTGATATTTATACAAGATCAAACGTGTCTGTTTTAATAAACAGTTATGATGTGAAAGGACCATTACCCAATTGAGTAAAAGTAAAGATATCTTAATAGTAAAATACTACTTGAGTAAAAGTCTAAAAGTATTGGTTTTAAATATACTTAAGTATCAAAAGTAAAAGTATAAATCATTTAAAATTCCTCAAACCAGATGGCACCTTTTTTTAGTTTTTTATTTATTTACGGTTAACCAGGGGCACGCTCAGACTTCATTTCCAAACAAAGCATGTGTGTTTAGTCAGTCAGCCAGATCAGAGGCAGTAGGGGTGAACAGGGATGTTCTCTTGATAAATGTGTGAATTGGACCATTTGGACCATCCTGTCCTTCTAAGCATTCAAAATGTAACCAGTACTTTTAGGTGTCAGGGAAAATGTATAGAGTAAAAACTACATAATTTTCTGTAGTGAAGTAAAAGTTGTCAAAAATTAAAATAGTAAACTAAAGTACAGATACCCCAAATAACTACTTAAGTAGTACTTTAAAGTATGTTTATTTAAGTACTTTACACCACTGGGAAGGACCCGTGTTTAATTCTCTTGTTTCAGGTTGGTTCCGTCGACTCTTAGTGAAACCTAAAAGAGAGTCTCCACAGAGCAGCTCGTCTCCACATGTACCGGTCAGGACCCCATCCCCTTCTGTCGATGGTGCCTTATCATTGGCTCTCACCTCCACTCCTAACCCAGCACCACCTTTTCTGAGCTCCACGATTCGTTGGAGCCAGACCTACGACGTGTGTGTGTGCCATAGCCCTGTGGACATTGAAGAAGCCATCCGTCTGACCTCTTACCTGGAGAACCCGCCATGTGGCCTGCGCTGTTTCCTGCGGCAACGTGACACCAGCGTGGGCAGTGCCATCCCCACTGAGCTATGCCAGGCTGTGCAGAGCAGCCATTGCTGGGCTCTTCTCATCACCCCCAACTTCCTGCTGGATGACTGGTGCCAGTACATGATGCACCAGGCGCTGTCTGAGGGGCCCATGTCCAACAGGATCATTCCGCTGGTCCTCAACCTGACTTACTCTCAGTACCCAAAGGAACTACGCTTTTACTACTACAAAGACCTGAGCAAGAACCCAGAGCGAGGCTACACACAGGTTTACAAGACAGTGCTGAAGTGTGAGTAGTAAAAGTCTGGTAGAGACTTCCTTTACAATTCTTCAGCTGTTATGAGCCTGTGTGGTTGTTGACAAAGAATAATCTGTCAACAACAGCTAGAGACACGTTCAAATCTATGGCTGAATAATCTCTTTGTACTTTCCTTTGTAGACTTGGAGGGCATGGTTGAAGAAGATGCTAAAAAAGTGGATTGCAACATGGATAGTACTAACAACATATTGGAAGGTGCATCCTGTTCTCCAAGGACAAAACTGCCATCGAACTATCAGCATTCTGAGCCTCTGCTTTCACTTCAAGAGATTGAGAGGACAGATGCTGCAGATTCACAGGACTATTGTAAATCGCAGGATAGCTAGAATAGAGAGGGTTGCTGACTGACTTAGGGAAATCCCCTTATGAAAAACACCCCACTGGGCACACACTGGTTGAATCCATGTTGTTGCCACATAATTTAAATGAAATTATTTTGAACCAACCTATAACAGATGTTGAATTGACATCTGTGCCCAGTGGGACTGCAATGGTTGACTGATCTGACCACATTTAAATTATTTTTTGTATCAAGTTTCTTATCAACAGATGTAAATATTAATACATCTAATCCATGTTGTTGTGTGCAGACTTGCGATTAACTGATTCAGACATGGTGCTCAAAAGCCAGTGTTATGTGCAATATAAACCTACCTGGACTGGGTTTTCAGTGGGAAAATATGTAACCCAACATGGGAAAATTATGTAGGATAGTAGAGCAGAACATCCCTTTGGTATCATTGATGTTGCTCTGATATGTCATAACCAATAATGTGTATAAACCCTGGATGACTGGCTGTATTGAAACCAACGAGCAGCTATCTTAGCACTCCTCAAGTGTAAAAAAGTATTTTGGAAGCTATAGAAATATATTTATTAATTTGTGTTTGATATGTTTATTCTATTACAGACATCTTAATGCATACTTTTAAATGATATTATGTGAGATAAACATAAAAATGAAAAACTATACAAGCATTTTCCTTCAAGTATATTTTTTAGAGAGTACTAATGTTACTGCCCCACTACAAAAACTAACGAGAGTCGTACACTCCATATGTATAAACTCCCAGTAATTTATTGGGTAAAACACCAACGTTTCGGCATCACTGTGCCTTCTTCAGGGTAAATACTAGAACCAGGTTATGTAGACAAACAATGCAATCAGTGCAACCAATGACAATGGGGAGGGGTGTGTCATAATTAGTTGTTTGATTAGAATTAATTGAGTGAAACTGTTAAAAGACAATAGTTTACAGCATATTGAATATATTAGGCTATTTCTATCATTAGCATTACCATAAGATTAGCACTGACATACGTTATTGTTTAATTTAATTTCACATATTTAATTGTTTCCAATTTAATTAAATGTTTGTTACATGTAATCTTTTGGTTCAACCATAATGCATAATAAGCATAATCAACAGGTAGAACATATTGGGTGTTCGCTGATAAGCTGTAGAAAGAATATATTTATTTATAAGATGTGTTAATAGAACGTGTAATTGGTCATAAGAAGGGCCTGAGATCAAAGTCAATATTCAGACCACTAGGTGTCAATGTTTTTAAAGAGGATATCCATTAGGCCTCCCCCTGTAGTAGTAGGATCTCGATGTTACCTCCTCTCCTTGGTAGAGCATCATGCTCAATGCCTGTGTATTTAAGGGAGGAGATGGGATGGGTAGCTTCAACAAAGTGAGCTGCTACTGGATAGTGTTCTTACACCTGATTGAGCTGCGGTGTTCAGCTATGCGTTGTTTTGTCTTTTCGTTTGTCCTACGTAGGCTTTCCCACATGGACAGGTGTTGAGATAGTTTACTCCCTTTGTCTTGCATGAGATGATACCACTAACAGGGATTTTTCGACCTGTATGTGGGTGTCTGAAGAAGGATGTTTTTGTAGTGCTGTTGCACTGTGCACATGAGCCACATTTGTAGTTCCCATTTGGAATGGGTGTCAAGAGGGTCTTGAGTGGGCTCAGGGGGCAGGTCAGATCTCACTAAGCAATTCCCAATATTGCGACCTTATAGACCACCAGCGGGTGTTCCTTGAAGAGGTGTGGAATTTTTTGTCTGATTGCAGAATATGCCAGTGCTTTTTCAGGATTCCTTAAATTTTCTCAGAACACTTGGTGTACTTAGTGCAAAAGACTGTTGCATTGTTGTTCTTTGGTTTAGTTTTTAGCAATTCCTCTCTTGGTTTTTGAGATGTTGCTGTCCAAATCTGATTGGTGGCAACATATTTGTTTAACCCAGCATAACTGGCTATATGGTAGACCATTCTTGAGGGGAAGGGGATGCATACTACCCGCACGTAGAAGGGTATTGCGGTCTGTGGGCATTGTGTAGACGTCTGTATGTAATGCATCATTCTCTTTGATGATCCGTAAGTCCAGATAATTAATTTTTCTCTCATCAGTCTGCATGATGAATTTGAGGTATTCAGAGCTCTCGTTTAGCAGAGTTTGGAATTCATTTGGTTCCTGCTGACTTCCTTCCCACACTCTAAAAAGAAAAGGTTCCTGGAGTATCCTTTAGGTGTTCTTCAAATTGAAACTGGGGTGGAACTCCTATGAGTTATTTGAAGAACACTTCAAAAGGGTTCTTCAAAGAACCACTTTTAATGGATCATTGAAGAACCTTTTGAAGAACCTTCTGGGGTTAATTTTTGAACCTCCCCTCCCCTATTATTATTAATAATAATTATGTGCATAACAATAACACAATATTTTAATCATATTAATAATAATATGCATAACAATATCAACAATAACAGAATATCTTAGTTCTCAGTGTTTATTATGATTTTAGTGGCAAAGCAGAATAAACAAAATCTAAAACTCCCATTAGAGCCCCAAGTCCAATGGATATATCCTCTGGCGTGTTGATGTTCTCCGTATCCATAGCCAAAACTATTTTGCAGTGCATGGTGATCGAACAGGTTTTCTGTTAAATTCTTCAGAGGTGTAGGGAGGGGGAAGTCTGTGAATCCAAATAAATTAAATAAACAGATGATTAACAAAACATGCACAGAATTCATACCTTGGTTTTTGTGGTGAATGTGAATAAAAAAAAAAAACGTTTTTGATAATGCTTTTCATACACATACCTTTTCCATAATGTAGAGGCCTATGGGATATTCATTGAAAAGGTAAGGGAGTAGGATGGTACATGTGATCTGAATAACATACCAATACCAATTGACATACCTTTGTATGCCTCCTCGTCTGTATACCTGCAGAAACAGACACAAAAGTGAGCAGTTCAGTCATCTGCACCCAGTACAGCTAGCCTTCAATACATTCTTATAGCCTACATATTCTTACCTCTTTGTTAAATTGTGTCCATTTTCTGTTTTAGAAAGATGGTATCATCATAAAACAATATCAATAGAGATCATACAAATCTTTCAGTTAAGTGCCTCCTTTCAAATTCAAATCCAAATGTTTCAGTTGGGCAGTTAGGTTCCTGAAAGAACCCCCACCAACTAAGGAGGTAACTCCCACCTCCTATGGGGTTCTTGGAAGAACCTTTTGAGAGCCATTTTCAGTGCCAAGAACCCTAAGGTTCTTTGAAGAACTTTGAGGAACTTAGAAGAACTCTTGTTGAACCCCTAATGTTTAGAATGTAGTAGGTGCAGTCCTTCATAGGGAGTGACAATATGGCCAACCAGTGGCTTCAAAGCCTCTCAATGGCCAATGCATAGCATCAGCAATCCAGGGTTTATATACTATAAATCATTGGTCACAACAAGGAAGAATCATCAGGTTAAATGTGGCAGACACATTTCAGTTGAATGCATTCCCTTTCATCATCCTTCCTACCTTGAAGAGGAAGTTCACCCATTTTTAAATGTGACCTTATTTGAACTCTTTCTGTGCTTGTAGTTGAAACCCACAAACTGTTTTTTTTTTATATTTTTGTTTTGTTATAGAGAAAAATGGTTGTCACATTTTTCTGAGTCATCACTTGCTATTCCTAAATTGAATGCAGAGACATCCATAATGAAATTCTGATGTAATGTAAGTTGGTTTTGAGTGTTTTGGAACATTTTATTACATGCTTTAGACACATTTTCAAAATGCTTTGTAGTAAATGGCAAGTGATGGCTCAGCAAAATGTGACAACACATTTTCTCTCTAACAAAACAAAATGTATTTTTAAACCTGTTGAAAATATGTGGCGGTGAAAATAAGGCCACATGTTAAAACGGTTGCACTTCCCCTTTGATGCCAACCTGAACCGAAAGGAAAGAACAACGCTTGTTCTTAGTATCTACCACTAGGTGGTATATGTCTGCCACATTTTATCACTGGAGGATGTTATACAATCAATGAATGTTTATAAGAGATTTATTTTGCAGTTTTTGCAGAAAAAGAATCAGCAGATTGAAATGTCACAATACCAACCACACCACACATCAGCAGACACAACAATAACATGAAGCATCATCCTTGATCAATTTGTATTATGGCCTTACATATTCATTTCTATTCCCAACTACCATCATCATTTTCCTTGGCCAGAGAAAATGATTTGTCAGAGTTTCCGTTGGCTTCCCTGCAGTATTGTAATTAGGGTTCTGAAGGAGATTATTTTTTACTTTAAGTGACTTTAGCTAAGCTTATGTTGGAGTTGGACATTTAAAATTTACTTTGATCAGGCTGTTAGGTAGGACGATGAAATGGTTTTGGAAAAGGCAGTGTTCTGGTAATAACCACATTGGCATACAGGACGGTTTTCATCGGTGAGGAAAGATTAAATGATCTTCATAAAATATGTATTGTATATTTATTACGTCCATTGCACCTGTGACACTGTGTGAAATGTAGGGTGCACAAATCTTGTTAAATTATTAATCAATGTGGATAGGATAGAAAGTTATACAAATACGTTTCCCATCCAAAATCTCTATTAATGATGTGATTTCTGCTATGGATTAAAGCAGATTAACAGGCATTTGAAATTAAGCTCTCTGTAAAAGGCCCTCCACAAAGGTCCCTTTTGTTGTTTCTTTGGGCCAAGGCAAATTTGTGGCACAAATGAAAATCGAGACTAATCTTTGAAAGGCACAGGTGCTCTAAGAAGCTTTTGTTGCCTCATAACATTTCCAGGATCAAGCATCATCCCCTCTATGACTATGCCAATGAGAGGGAGAATATCCACCTTCTGCAGAAGCTACCACTTCCCTGCTAATTTAATATTATCTCTCTATGATAAGGTCTAAATACATACTAGGGAAATGTGCTATAGCAATAACTTTGTAAACCACAGTGAAGGAAAAAGTAACTCCATTTAGTTGGTAAAGTTGCACACAGTAGATCGATCAATCAATCAATCAATGAAATGTATTTATAAAGCCCTTTTTACATCAGCAGATGTCACAAAGTGCTATACAGAAACCCAGCCTAAAACCCCAAACAGCAAGCAATGCAGATGTAGAAGCATGGTGGCTAGAAAAAACTCCTTAGAAAGACAGAAACCTAGGAAGAAACCTAGAGAGGAACCAGGCTCGGAGGGGTGGCCAGTGTCCTTCTGGCTGTGCCGGGTGGAGATTATAACAATACATAGCCATTAAGGCAGGATTTTTCTCCAAGATGTTCAAATGTTCATAGATGACCAGCAGGGTCAAATAATAATCACAGTGGTTGTAGAGGTTGCAACAGGTAAGTACATCAGGAGAAAATGTCACTTGGCTTTTCTTATGACCTAATTAATATCACCCTAGTCAGGAATGCTTATTGTCTCTAGTATGAAAGTTTGTTTGATTTAAAACCTGATCAAGAATGGGAGAAGAGTCGGACATGAAAAAGTACAATAAACCCTCTCAAAGGAGAAGCAATCTGTGTGTCAACAACTTAAAGCATGCCACACCAAGCAGAGAAGCCACAGCAGCTAGGGCCAGAGGATGGCTAGCTGGTTTGTTTGGGACCACCAAACGCATGGAAAAGCACTCAGAGCTGTGGTTCAGATGGTGGTCATATGAGGTGGAGTGGCAACCTGTACTTTTCAAACTGCAGTAACTGTGCTGGACTTAGGCTCTCTCCCTCCACACAGCCAAAGCAAACAGACCTCTGATGGATGAGACTTTAGTTGTGTGGGTGATGGATGAGTGAATGGATGATCAACTACTTTCTGATACTTTGAAACCTGGGGCATGGGGCTGCCTTGACAGCAGCTAATGGGGATCCATAACAAATACAAATGTATCAAACGTCTCAGACTAGGAGTGCTGATCTAGGATCAGGTTGCCCCTGTCCATTCAATCTTGTTAATTGTGGTCTAAAAGGCAAAACTGATCCTAAATCAGCACTCCTTCTCTGAGACACTTAATACATACAGCCTGAGGAATCTGGTCTGTCCAGAACGATGTTCTCCCCTTTTCAAGGGATGGTCCAAAGCCAAGCACCTAAAGACACACACAGATGAGACTGCAAGATGTAGATTACTGGCACTTCAAATGTGATGTGAAAACTAAAATGGACTTCTCCCATGCAGTTACAACCAAACCAGACTGTTTTTTACTGTGCGCTGGCACTGCCCTTGGTCAAAGAATAAGAAAATATTTGTTCACCATTTTGTTATTGGCTTTCAAAGTTTGTAGTCTGTCAGAAATAATAAGTTCAGTGTCCAGTCAATATACGACAGGGGTGGATCCATTTTGTTACATTAAACATCTACATTATCAGAACTTTACAACATGATGCAATGAGAGAAGGCGAGCATACATTTACATATGAAAGAGATATTCCTCTTGAGCATCTCTTTTCCCCTTACAAATAAAAGTCATTTGTGCACACTGCAGGCTATACCAACCTGACCTAGCTCTACAATTTTCTCACTTCACCCAACTATGTTGGCAAATTGTTCAAGAGCTCCTCCTGCTCTTGGGTCTCATCCACAAATGAGAGAGTACAGGGTAGTTTTTCCCTTTGCCAATCAGCCTACTTACTCAGGCTCAAGGATGCAAAATCAGCCCACTAGTTCTTTCAGACAAAACAATTCCTATGCTGTCAACTGTGGGTGTTGCCAGTAATAGTATTGGACATAGCCATTTTCTCTTCACACTAAAATATATGTTTTGTTGTTGAATACATAAATAGGCTATTATAAAACATGATGACTTCAGAATGTGTGAAACTGTTTGTAGTTCACAGAAAAAAGCACATTTAGTTTTACTTAACTTCAGAACTTATTTAAATACAAAAAGCATGCATTTTAGCATTCAATCAATCAAATGATGGATCCTTTTCTGATGGTCAATATATAGGGAACTGCATGCGCTGCGCATGCGTCAGAAATACATGTAGTCGTACTGCCTACATTCCAATGGTCAGCTGCCTGCGGATTTAGCAACCAGTTAGATTATTGCCAAACAGTTATTAATTTGCTATGAAAAATGTATTTGCTTCTTAAGTGTGGTATGTGGCCATATGTTTTCAAGTCGTGTAGGCCTAATCAATGAAAGGGATACAACGGTGCCTCCCACTCGGCACATGAAAACGCCTATTTCTTGTATCTCAAATATAGAGTTTAACGTTCCTAACGTTAGTTTACATGCCTATGCTATTCTGCTTGTGCTTCGGATTGCCACATTTGTTCACTACATTACTGGTAAGTGAATTTACATGAGCTTTTTCAAGCTTTTTTTTCTTCTTTCAAGCACCACATCTGCCGAATACTGTGAGCTAGCTGGCTAATTTTAATCATTCAGAAAATAGCGGTTGCATGCCCAGCAATCTCTTAGAGAGGCAACTAAAATGTATCTGATTATTTTAAAATGTATAATTTCTTTAAAAGTTATCAATGTCTACTTTTTTGAAAACATTACTTACTGTTTGCAAATGGATTTGTTTAGCATAGGATTGATACTTTGTAGCTAATAACCCATTTGTTAATTTGATGCTGTTGGTTGGTTGGCAAGTTACAGCACATCAATTGAGGCAGAAACAGGCACACTCAACTTGGTTATCTTAATGAATGATGAACAAAACAATATTTTGTTGGAAATACTTTCCAAAAGTAAAAAACAAGTGCATCAAGGATGTTTGATGGGTTCACAATTGTTCTAGGAAAGTTTGCAGAATGGTTGTGGAAGTTCTAACATTGAAAATGCAGTCAGGGTTGGTGAAATATGCTATCCTTTCATCGTTACCTTACTAAAATCTCCTTAAGCAGTGTGTTAACAGATTCTTTATTCTGAGTTTGATTCCCCACATGCTGTCTGTCTGTCAGCAGGAACATGTCGTGAGTTGCCCCCTGCTGAAATGAAATCTATCTCCTGAAATGGAGAACAACGAGGTTGAGGTTGGCCTTGGCAGTTATTACTGTGCAAACTGACATGCATGTTGAGCAACATGCAATGTCCATTATTTTATATTCAGCTAAATCATTGTGTTTTAATTTTGAAAGAAGATAACGAACTGGTGAAGCTCGAAATTGAACAAACTCGTAGGCTATATTTTTCCTAACTTTAATTCTAAGGGTGCTGACAATCTTCTTCTCTTTTCTATTAATGACTTTAGTGTCCCCAACATTCTTGCATGTGACCTAAGTATTATAAAAAACACAGATCAATCTATAGGTTTATACAGCAACACACACAGTGTATGTTCAATTTCTTGTAGGTCAGCCCACTGGTCCTAGTATTGAAATGTATGACTCATTTTAAAAGGTATAGCATAGTTAGTGTATGATGAGATGACAAATGTTATCTTCAATAGATTGTGTTTTCTCAGATGAACATTGAGAGACATCCAGCAAACCGAGGACATTGTGTTGTTTTCTCAAGTGCCGGTGGGATGTCTTTATTGGATGAGTTGCCCTCTGCCCGTCTGGCTATATGCCATTCTGATCCTCACAGCTGGATTAAACAAACTCACATCAGTCCTCTGGACAGTACACTATGGCTGTGTTTATTACACAGGCAACCCAATTCTGATATTTTGCTTAATTAGTGAGGGCTTCATGTGCAAATTTTGCATTGGGGAGTTCATCAATTAATCCATTCCAGGGGAGCCAGGCCCATTTGAGCAACAACAAAAAATTGTACTTGTCAGTGTTCCAAATAGGACATTATTTGTATTTATACCTAAACAATGTAATCAAATCTTGGGTTAGTAAGATGTGATGACATTCACTCTCACAGGATGGGTTGCCAAAAATAACTAATTAAAAGTCACACCCCCAATAAGTCAAGAATATGACCGCATTGAGGCATACGTCACTAAGCTTCTATGGCTATATGCACCATGCCACTGCCTATTTCATTTGTTTATTTAGTAAACAAGAGAGCTCATAATCCAGTGCCTTTATCACAGTCAACACACCTATATTTAGCAAAATGTTCTCTCTGCCTCATGAAAAATGTGTAGAATAGCATGAACATTTTTCTCATTGCTCTATGACAAAATTTGTAAAATTGCAGGAAGTTAGCTGTGTTCACAAAAAAACAAACATATTTTGGGGCACCAAAATGTATACAAGCCCACCCACCAACAAATGTTGGGCTACAGCACTGATCCATGCATACTTCATTCATCATACTACTCTCATTTGGTGTAGTGATGCCAATTGTCTCAATAGACTGACAATCACAAGGGTTTCTTGGCATTGATTAATGTGATTGACATTGATTAATGTGTTCTCATAATAGGCATAGGCCTGTCTCATTATCTATATGTTTCAAATCAAGTCAAATCAAACGTTATTTCTCATTCTACAACCATGATAGGATATCCAAGTTTTCAACTATTTATAGGTATGCATATCATTTTGGAATCAACAAACAATTGAGAAATGGTTAACTCATGTGGTTTGTCACAACATCGGTGCATCATGTGTGTGCAGACTAAATTTACTTGAACAATGAAGGTTTGTTATAACATTGTAATAACACATAAAAAGTAGGCTAAGCACTGTACTGTTCATCACCGGTGTCAGACCAGACTGATACTTAGCCTAGGGATGCAGACTTGCTCTTTACAGTAGACTACATGAGTTTGTCTTTTTTAATGTGATGCCAAGTGTGCACGGTGACAAAATACCACACAACAGAGCCCAGGGAACTGGAGAGAAAATATGCTCTCCTGCTGAAACTTGTATCTTCTCAGTAAGGGATTCATCTGTTGTTAGCCTAACTGTTCGTTTGTTGTTATCTCAATGTTACGTAGAGGGCGCCAATGTGGCTTGCAGTGACGATTAGGCTAAGTCTGGTGTCTCTCTCGCCAAGTAGTGGTCCTTCTACTTCGTTGTTCACTTAAAAAGGCCTGTGTTTTTCAGATACAAACCCTATTCAGACTTAGCCTAATGCATACTTGAAAGCTTTTTTCCCCATAAAAGCACAGTCATAACATTACTGTTAGGCTATTTTCTAAAGTTGCCTGGCATGGCTGCATATGTTTTTTTTTTTTTTTTGGGATTGAGTTGTGTGAGCTGAATACATGCACACATGGCTTTGTTTTATTCAGGATTGAGAGAATTCAGATGGCCAGTAATTTTTGGATTAGAAGGTAATGTTCCTTCAACATATTTTCATATTGACTGAAGGATCAAGGCCTGTAGCCTTGCTAGTATTAGCAATATACAAAAATAAGGAGGCCTAATGGTAATGCTGAGACTATTAGCAAGCAGCAAAATGCCAATCACACAATTTCAACTAATGTGTTATAACAGTCTATTAATATTATTATTATTATTATTGTTTATAAACAATATATAAACTAATAATAAACAGCCCAACTACTTATAAACCCTTTGTAAATCATTCATAAAGTAGGCTATTCCTTAATGTAAAGCGTTGTTACCAGCTTCTATCCCCAAGCCATCAGACTGCTAAATAGCGAACTAAATAGCTAACAAAATGGCTGCACGGACTATCTGACTTGACCTTTTATATATATATTTTTTCTCTATGCACACTCACAGGCACTACAACCTACTCACACTGATACTCCAACACACATACAAACACTCATGCCACACACACATAATATGCAAATACTGTACATTTATACTGACTCTACACACACCCACTCACATACAAGCATCATAAATGCTGCTACTTCTCTTTATCATATATCCTGATGCCTAGTCAACTTACCTCTATTCATATCTACCTCTATCGATCCAGTATTCCTGCACATTGTAAATACCGTACTGGAACTGACCCTGTATAAAGTATGCTTACTTACTTTATCATGTTATTCTTATTTTTCTTTCTTGTGTGTTTTTGTTCTACCTTGTTATTTGTAGTATTACATTTGTTATTGATTACTACATTGTTGGGGCTAAGCTTGCAGGAAAGGCATTTCACTGTACTTGTTCATGTGACATTGGAACTTAAGTAGACTTACAGTGTAATGCTTCTCAAAATGTAGCACTTATCTTTCCCATGAAATACATTTTTCTCAGTTAAAGACTCCAATATGGCCTATACTTTCCATGTTGACTCGTTAGGGAGACTATTGACATCTTTAGCTCTGCTGTGTTTGAGTTCGCCTCAGCCTGGCCAAACAGCCTAGCTCCCATCCACAGGTAGAGCACATACATTCAAGTTGTACAAAAATCAGCTGAACCCCTCCACATACGCTAAGGGGCCTGAAGACTTGGGCCTCTGCCAGCCCAACTGTATCCTACCCAGCACTTGACCCTCTCTTTTCCCAGGCTGCTGCCCACATGCCACACAGACAGTCATTGTACTGCGTCTGAGGAACTGTGCCTCCTGCTCAGAGCAGGCATGTGGAGCTGGTTAGAGCTCCCTCAATGAAGTCCTCTTACACACTGCGTCATGGAAAAGAGCAATGTGGTGCATAGAGGCAAGAGTTGTCAGGTAGCATTTGGCACCATTGGTTAGGGATATACAATGCTCATTTTATTATGATGTACAGTTGAAGTCGGAAGTTTACATACACTTAGGTTGAAGTCATTAAAACTCATTTTTCAACCACTTGACAGATTTCATGTTAAAAAACTATAGTTTTGGCAAGTCTGTTAGGACATCTACTTTGTGCATGACACAATGAATTCTTCCAACAATTGTTTACAGACGATTATTTAACTTATAACTCACTATATCACAATTTCAGTGGGTCAGAAGTTTACATACATTAAGTTGACTGTGCCTTTAAACCGCTTTGAAGATGTCATGGCTTAGAAGCTTCTGATAGGCTAATTGACTTCATTTTAGTCCATTTTTGGAGGTGTACCTGTGGATGTATTTCAAGGCCTACCTTCAAACTCAGTGCCTCTTTGCTCGACATCATGGGAAAATCTAAAGAAATTAGCCAAGACCTCAGAAAAAAATGTGTAGACCTCCACAAGTCTGGTTCATCCTTGGGAGCAATTTCCAAATGCCTCAAGGTACCACGGTCGTCTGTACAAACAATAGTATGCAAGTATAAACACTATGGGACCACGCAGCCGTCATACCGCTCAGGAAGGAGATGCGTTCTGTCTCCTAGAGATGAACGTACTTTGGTGCGAAAAGGGCAAATCAATCCCAGAACAACAGCAAAGGACCTTGTGAAGATGCTGGAGGAAACGGGTACAAAGTATCTATATCCACAGTAAAACAAGTCCTATATCGACATAACCTTAAAGACCGCTCAGCAAGGAAGAAGCCACTGCTCCAAAACCGCCATAAAAAAGCCAGACTATGGTTTGCAACTGCACATGGGGACAAAGATCGTACTTTTTGGAGAAATGTCCTCTGGTCTGATGAAACAAAAATAGAACTGTTTGGCCATAATGACCATCGTTATGTTTGGAGGAAAAAGGGGGTGGCTTGCAAGCCGAAGAACACCATCACATTCATGAAGCACAGGGGTGGCAGCATCATGTTGTGGGGGTGCTTTGCTGCAGGAATGACTGGTGTGGACAGCTACGGCATAGCTGCTAATGGAGGCTTTTATACCCTCCTGATGTTGGCATTTTGGTTACAACTTAAAGACAGTGGTAAATGTGCTTCACACAATGCTTGACTCAAGGGGGGAACGGTTAGCAGTGGAATTGAAGTCAATTGGGGTTAATTTTAAACCACTTGGGAAATGATTATATCTGGCTATGGTTTGATGGTCAGTTTGCCTATTCATGATTTGTGAGTCAGAATCCTGTTTAGAAATACCAATGAAAGATAGTGTTCATTTACCCAGTCTGTCTATTAAGTAAACTATTATTACCCTCGCTCATATCATACGCATTTTTAGCTACTGAAGTATTTCTCTGCCATCGACCTGTATAGTATAGTTAACCATCCAACATCCACCAACGTATAGTGTACATATTCAGCCAACCACCCATACTTTGCAATGTCCTTTTATAGCTTTTTTTTGCACTCCAGATATCTTGTATTTCTATACTTTTTCATACTGCCGCTCTATGTATCATGTACCGTGTATCTGTCTTTTGTGTACTTTCGTTGTGGCATTTTGCACCTGCCCTGTGTTTTGTTGTAGCTGCTTGACAATGAAATTTCCCCCCCGGGGGATCAATAAAGTACCTATCTATCTATCTATCTATCTATCTATCTATCTATCTATCTATCTATCTATCTATCTATCTATCTATCTATCTATCTATCTAGTGGGTTGAATGATGAGATCACAGCATGCTGCACTTAAAGTTGAGGAATGATCATGTTCTTAGCATGGAGATAAAGCAAGCATCCCTTCTAACTGGTTTCCACCAGTCATTCACTCAGTTTGACAGCTTCTAATACTGGTTGTCTTCATTGTATTAGCCACTATTGAGGGTATTCTCTTCTTAGTCATACATCAGTTACCACTTTATATCGTTCTCCATTGTCTTATTCATCTCCTTTGTTTTACAGGGAGAAACCCAGAGTCTCAACACATCCGCCCTTTAAAGAACATGGTGAAAGGCAAAGGTATGAAATTTAGGCTATCGACAGGGCTTTGATTGAATAGGACTCCTCAATTATTTATATACACTGTGTGCACAATTATTAGGCAAGTCAGTATTTTGACCATATCATCATTATTATGCATATTTCCCAACTCCAAGCTGTATACACTGGAATGCTTATTGGATTTAAGCATATCAGGCGATGTGTATTTGTGTAATGAGGGAGGGTGTGGCCTAAGGAGATCAACACCCTATATCAAGGTGTGCATAATTATTAGGCAGGTTCTTTTCCTCAGGCAAAATGGGCCAAAAAAGAGATTTAACTGACTATGAAAAGTCTTTCAGAGGGATGCAGCACTCTTGAAATTGCTAAGATATTGGTTTGTGATCACAGAACCATCAAACGTTTTGTTGCAAATAGTCAACAGGGTCGCAAGAACCGTGTTGAGAAAAAAAGACGCAAATTAACTGCCAAAGATTTGAGAAGAATCAAACGTGAAGCTACCAGGAACCCATTATCCTCCAGTGCTGTCATATTCCAGAACTGCAACCTACCTGGAGTGCCCAGAAGTACAAGGTGTTCAGTGCTCAGAGACATGGCCAAGGTAAGGAAGGCTGAAACCCGACCACCACTGAACAAGACACATAAGTTGAAACGTCAAGACTGGGCCAAGAAATATCTGAAGACAGATTTTTCAAAGGTTTTATGGACTGATGAGATGAGAGTGACCAGATGGATGGGCCCGTAGCTGGATCAGTAACGGGCACAGAGCTCCACTTCGACTCAGACGCCAGCAAGGTGGAGGTGGGGTACTGGTATGGGCTGGTATTATTAAAGATGAGCTAGTTGGACCTTTTTGGGTTGAAGATGGACTCATCTTCAATGCATCGAAGTACTCCACTACGTGGCTAGCCAGTAAAGGCCTTAAAGATGAAAGAATAATGTCATGGCCCCCTTCCTCACCTGACTTAAACCCTATTGAGAACTTGTGGCCCCTTCTTAAATGGTCGATTTACGGTGAAGGAAAACCTGTCTGTGGTGGCAGTGGTGTGCTGGGGAGCCAACATAAAAGCCGGTGATGCTTCTCAGGTAAATAAGCTGATCAGGAAGGCTAGCTCTGTCCTGGGGATGAGCCTTGACACTCTAGAGGAGGTGGCGGAGAAACGGATCCTGGCCAAACTGCTGGCCATCATGGACAACGTCACCCACCCTCTGCATGCCATGGTTATGACGCAGAGGAGCACCTTCAGTCACAGACTGATCCCACCACGGTGTGCCAAAGAGTGCTACAGGAGGTCCTTCCTGCCGGCGGCTATTAGACTATTTAATGCCTCACCGGGGTGTCGTGCTGTCGGCAACACAGACCTGGAACTGTTGGGGTGTTAGGACCTAGCTTAACAATTGTGCATCCATCCGTGAGTAACTCTGGTCCGTAATCGCTCATTCACTCAGGACTTATTTATTCATTCAGGTCTGTATATACTTACTCATGTACAGTTGTTATATCATATCACGTGCAATATTGCAAGTAATTCTTGGACTTAACTTACGTAGTCATTCACTCAGGAATGTATTTTAGTATCCTGTCAGTTGTATCTTTTTTTTTTTCATTGCTTTTATATATCGAATGTGCAATACGGGCAGTTATCTGTAATTAAACCCTGCGCAATAAGGACTGTATTTTAAGGGAATTACTATTATTACCCCAAATTATATCATACACACATTTAGCTGTTTAAGTATCTCTTCCTGTCATTTACCTGTACAGTTAATGTAACCATGTAAATATTCAATTACCTGTTCATTTAACCAGTATGTTACCATCCGCCAATGTATATATTCAGCCAACCACCCATACTATGCAATGTCTTTTTATAGCTTTTTTAGCACTCCAGACTTCTTGTATTTCTATACTTTTTCATACTGACGCTCTATGTATCGTGTATCTGTCTTTTGTGTATTTTGTTGAAGCTGCTTGACAAAGAAATTTCCCCCCGGGGATCAATAAAGTATCTATCTATCTATCTATCTATCTATCTATCTATCTATCTATCTATCTATCTATCTATCTATCTATCTATCTATCTATCTATCTATCTATCTATCTATCTATCTATCTATCTATCTATCTATCTATCTATCTATCTATCTATCTATCTATCTATCTATCTATCTATCTATCTATCTATCTATCTATCTATCTATCTATCTATCTAGTCAACAGTAGTAGTAGTTACAGGTCTGTTCAACAGTAGTAGTAGTTATATGTCTGTTCAACAGTAGTAGTAGTTATATGTCTGGTCAACAGTAGTAGTAGTTATATGTCTGGTCAACAGTAGTAGTAGTTATATGTCTGGTCAACAGTAGTAGTAGTTATATGTCTGGTCAACAGTAGTAGTAGTTATATGTCTGGTCAACAGTAGTAGTAGTTATATGTCTGGTCAACAGTAGTAGTAGTTACAGGTCTGGTCAACAGTAGTATTAGCTATATGTCTGGTCAACAGTAGTAGTAGTTATATGTCTGGTCAACAGTAGTAGTTACAGATCTGGTCAACAGTAGTAGTAGTTACAGGTCTGGTCAACAGTAGTAGTAGTTATATGTCTGGTCAACAGTAGTAGTATCTATCTATCTATCTATCTATCTATCTATCTATCTATCTATCTATCTATCTATCTATCTATCTATCTATCTATCTATCTATCTATCTATCTATCTATCTATCTATCTATCTATCTATCTATCTATCTATCTATCTATCTATCTATCTATCTATCTATCTATCTATCTATCTATCTAGATCAGTCAGGCTCTGACCATGGCTAAATAGATGAGCCAAAGGCTTCTCTATGGCCAGAGCCTGACAGTACCCCCCCCCCCCCCCTCCCCCCCTAAAAGTGCGGACTCCCGACCGCAAGACACAAAAACACAATTATATGGGGGGAGGGTTAGGGAGGGAAAATATTGTCTGTGGCGGTTCTGGCCCCGGCGAAGTGGACAGTTTCCTCCCTGGATCTGTTCTGATGACCGGGCCCGGACTGGGCATCGGTGTGGCAGGCGACTCCGGCCATGGAGCGGGGCAGACGACCGGGCCCGGACTGGGCACCGGTGTGGCGAACGACTCCGGCAATGGAGCGTGGCAGACGACCGGTCCTGGATTGGGCACCGGTGTGGTGAACGACTCCGGCCAAGGAGCGGGGCAGACAACCGGTCCTGGAGTAGGCACCGGTGGGGCGAACGGCTCCGGCCATAGAGCGTGGCAGAAGATCGGTCCTGGAGTGGGCACCGGCGTGGCGATCGGCTCCGGCCATGGATCGGGGCAGACGACCTGGCCCGGACTGGGCACCAGCACAGCGGAAGGCTCCAGTCTGTGGACCATCACGGGAGGCTCTGGGCTGTGGACCATCACGGGAGGCTCTGGGCTGTGGACCATCACGGGAGGCTCCGGGCTGTGGACCACCACGGGAGGTCTAGTGCGGAGAACCGGCACTGGGCGTACCGGACTGGGGAGACGCACCATTAACGCCAGCGCCGTCTTCTCATTCTCTACCTCTTCCTCTAGCTGCCTCAGTTCCTCTAGAACCCCTCCATAATACGCCTCCAGGTACTCCTCTTCCTTCTTCGTCCTCGTCCCCCAATGGTACTCGGGCCTCGCCATATGCCACATGGAGAGTGGTACTGGCACTTCCTCCTCACGTCCAGACCACCCCCATAGCCCCCCTCCCAAAATTCACTTGGGATTGCCTTTGGCTCACTTGACGTTTTGAGCCCTGATGACGACGCTGTCCTCCTTGTTTCTCCTTCTGCTCCCTCTCCCCAGTGTAGCGCTGCTTGGTCTCAGCGTGGTGGGTCATTCTGTCACGACGGGGTGTGTAAGCAGACCAAAGTGCAGCGCAGTAGTTGTTCATTATATCCATTTAATAAAGAATAATATTGAACTAACAAACAACACTAGAACAGGTACTCACAAACACTACTCACGTTAACTGACATGGAAGACAATGACCCACACACAGGTGTGGGACATACAAATATAAGTAGGCTCCCCAATTAGAGACAATGCATAGCAACTGCCTCTAATTGGGGACCCAACACAAAACACCACACAAAACTAGTTTTACTAGATCTGTCAGGCTCTGACCATGGCTAAATAGATGAGCCAAAGGCTTCTCTATGGCCAGAGCCTGACAAACACAGAGTTACACATGGGATAAACAAACGTACAGTCAATAACACAATAGAGAATATATGTACAGAGTGTGCAAATGTAGTGCAAATGTAGTAAGGTTAGGAAGGTAGGACAATAAATACATAGTGCGGCAGTATGAAAAAGTATAAAACTACAAGAATGACAATGACCCCAAGCATACTTCCAAAGATGTGGCAAAATGGCTTATGGACAACAAAGTCAAGGTATTGGAGTGGCCATCACAAAGCCCTGACCTCAATCCTATAGAACATTTGTGGGCAGAACTGAAAAAGTGTGTGCGAGCAAGGATACCTACAAACCTGACTCAGTTACACCAGTTCTGTCAGGAGGAATGGGACAAAATTCACCCAACTTATTGTGGGAAGCTTGTGGAAGGCTACCCGAAACGTTTGACCCAAGTTAAACAATTTAAAGGCAATGCTACCAAATACTACTTGAGTGTATGTAAACTTCTGACTCACTGGGAAATATATAAAAGCTGAAATAAATCATTCTCTCTACTATTATTCTGACATTGAACATTCTTAAAATAAAGTGGTGATCCTAACTGACCTAAGACAGGGAATTTTTACTAGGATTAAATGTCAGAAAATGTGAAAAACTGAGTTTAAATCTATTTGGCTAAGGTGTATGTAAACTTCCGACTTCAACTGTACATTGTAATGTTGTTGTAAGGTTGGTATTATACATTTTGTATTGTAGATATGTAGTGGTGTAATAATTTTTATATGATCTACTGTTTTATCTTTTGTTTTATATGTAATGCAAGTGCCTTAATGTGTTTATAACCCAGGAAGAGTAGCTGTTGCCTTGTGTTGCTATGCTTTTTTTCTTAGCTATTTTATTTTACAACAGCTGTGTAATCACTCACACAGTGACCACACATACTAATCCTGCAGCACCCATCCCCCTTTCAAAACAGCTCCAGGTGAACTGAAGGAGAGACCGACTCCCCAAAGGGAAAGCTTATCAGTGCTACTACTGTGAAAGCACAGTTTGTTAAGTTGGTGGAGGCTCAAGTCTCTCAGAACCTGGGTTAACTCCACAATGAGAGCCTGTGGTGGTTTTAATAAATAATGTGGTATTTGCTCCGCCACACTCTGCCAGTTTGGGCATTCATGATTGACACCAGTTCTATTTAACTGTTGCTAAGCAGAAACTAACACGCATTTTACATGGATATATTTAGTTGTCAATGTATTGTTCTTAATGTACAATGACAATGGGGATTGTGGTCAGATTATGTCCAGAGATGGGGCGTCAAATCAAATCAATTCAAATTGTAATCTTCACATGTGCCGAATACAACAGGTGTAGACCTTACAGTGAAATGCTTACTTACAAGCCCTTAACCAACAATGCGTTTTTAAGAAATTATTATGAAAAAAATAGATAAGTAAAAAAAATAAGAAAAATATCAAATAATTAAAGAGCAGCAGTAAAATAACAGTAGCGAGGCTATATAAAGGGGGTACCGATACAGAGTCTGTGGGTGCAGGTTAGGGGTAATATGTACATGTAGTTAGAGGTAAAGTGACTATGCAGAGATAATAAACAGAGAGTGGTATAGAGGTCCTGGATGGGAGGAAAGCTTGGACCCAGCTTGGCACTACCCTCTGTAGTGCCTTACCGTCGGAGGCCAAGCAATTGCCATACCAGGCAGTGATGCAACCAGTCAGGATTCTCTCGATGGTGCAGCTGTAGAACCTTTTGAGGATCTGAGGACCCATGCCAAATCTTTTCAGTCTCCTGAGGGGGAATAGGCTTTGTCGTGCCCTCTTCACGACTGTCTTGGTGTATTTGGACCATGATAGTTTGTTGGTGATGTGGACACCAAAGGACTTGAAGCGCTCAACCTGCTCCACAAATATCTCCTTTATCTTGATCACGTTGAGGTAGAGGTTGTTATCCTGGCACCACACGGTCAGCTCTCTGACCTCCTCTCTATAGGCTCTCTCTTTGTTGTCTGTGATCAGGTCTACCACTGTTGTGTCGTCGGCAAACTTAATGATGGTGTTGGAGTCGTGAGTGGACATGCAGTCGTGTGAACAGGGAGTACAGGAGGGGACTGAGCACGCACCCCTGAGGGTCCCCCGTGTGAGGATCATCTTGGCAGATGTGTTGTTACCTACCCTTACCACCTGGGGGCGGCCCGTCAGGAATTCCAGGATACAGTTGCAGAGGGATGTGTTTAGTCCCAAGGTCCTTAGTTTAGTGATGAGCTTTAAGGGCACTATGGTAGTTTGTGGTTTGGCAAGAAAAATGCCCCTCTCCCCACTGGTGTGATTACTACCTTTGAGGGTTTAGAGCTTGAGGTAGTCACCTCATACAAGTACTTGGGAGTATGGCTAGACCGTACACTGTCCTTCTCTCAGCACATATCAAAGCTGCAGGCTAAAGTTAAATCTAGACTTGGTTTCCTCTGGTAATCGCTCCTCTTTCACCCCAGCTGCCAAACTAACCCTGATTCAGATGACCTCTGTATACCCGTTGCAAGACCCACTGGTTGATTCCCCCCATCTGAGATATCTACAGCAGGCCTCATCCTCCATATACAACACCCCTTCTGCCAGTCACATTCAATCTCTTCATTCAAAGACTCAATCATGGGCACTCTGACAGTTGTGACTGCTTTGCATGATGTCTTGTCTCTACCTTCCTGCCCTTTGTGCTGTTGTCTGTGCCCAATAATATTTGTACCCTGTTTTGTGCTGCTACAATGTTGTGTTGTTGCCATGTTGTTGTCATTTTGTGTTGCTACCATGCTATGTTGTTGTCTTAGGTCTCTCTTTATGTAGTGTAGTGTTGTCTCTCTTGTCATGTGTGTTTTGTCCTATATTTTCATTTAATTTATTTATATTTTTAATCCCAGCACCCATCCACGCAGGAGGCCTTTTGGTAGGCCGTCATTGTAAATAAGTGTCACGATCGCTATGAGACATTACCCAAAGCGCAGAGCTGTGTTGCAAAAACATTTATTTTATTATAGAAAACTCAAAAATAACAAAAGGAGAGACAGCGACCATGAACCGGCGTGAACACAAGGGAATACACACAAAAACCCACAAACACAGGTGAAACAACTGAACTTAAAAGAATCCCCAATTAGAGACAATTCGAAGACCGCTGCCTCTAATTGGGGATAAGACCAACAGAAAATAAATACCCAGAACTATTGTCAGGTCCTGACTGTGGCCATCCAACTCCCACTAGGGGGAGCCAGAGACCTGGCCTCAGTCAGGGCCTGAGAATAAGAATTTGTTGTCATTGTAAATAAGAACTTTATCTTAAATGACTAGCCTAGTTAAATAAAGGTTAAACGAAAAATAGGTGTTAAATTCTGAGCTGAAGTCAATGAATAGCATTCTCACCTAGGTGTTCCTTTTGTCCAGGTGGGAAAGGGCAGTGTGGAGTGCAATAAAGATTGCATCATCTGTGGATCTGTTGGGGCGGTATGCAAATTGGAGTGTGTCTAGGGTTTCTGGGATAATGGTGTTGATGTGAGCCATGACCAGCCTTTCAATGCACTTCATGGCTACAGACGGGAGTGCTACGGGTCGGTAGTCATTTAGGCAGGTAGCCTAGCGGGTAGAGCATTGGGCCAGTAATCGAAAGGTGGCTGGTTCGAATACCCGAGCCGACAGGTGAAAAACCTGTCGACGTGTCCTTGAGCAAAGCACTTAACCCTACTTTGCTCCAGGGGCTGACCCTGTAGGTAGGCCATCATTGTAAATAAGAATTTGATCTTAACTGACTAGCCTAGTTAAATAAATAAAATAAAAAGGTTCTTGGGCACAGAGACTATGGTGGTCTGCTTGAAATATGTTGGTATTTCAGACTCCGTCAGGGACATGTTGAAAATGTCAGTGAATACACTTGCCAGTTGGTCAGCGCATGCTCGGAATACACGTCCTGGTAACCTATCTGGCCCTGTGGCCTTGTGAATTTTGACCTGTTTAAAGGTCTTACTCACGTCTGCTACTGAGAGTGTAATCACACAGTCGTCCGGAACAGCTGATGCTCTCATGCATGCTTCAGTGTTGCTTTCCTCGAAGCGAGTATAGAAGTAATTTAGCTTGTCTGGTAGGCTCGTGTCCATGGAAGATCAGTGTCCAAGTATGTCTGTCTGAATGAATGACTGATGTGATTGACATCAGTGACCTATAATCTCATCTAATCCGTAATCTAAACTCGGCCACTCCAAAGCACAATTTAAAGGAGCAGATTGCAGTGAGCTATATGTGATGGTGTGGGATTGAAAATATCCCCGTATGGTGATGATGAAGTGTCATCTTTCTCTCTCTCTCTCTCTGTCTCTCTCTCTCTCTCTCTCTCTCTCTCTCTCTTTCTCTTTCTCTCTCTCGCTCTCTCTCTCTCGCTCAGAGGATTTCCCAAGGTTACTGTTGACGCATATCCCACGGTAGTTATTGGGGTCAAATTTGTCTCAACTTTTGTGGATTGGGGTGATCAGTCGTTGGTTCCAAATATGGGTAAAGATGCCAGATCTAAGGATGATGTTAAATAGTTTAAGTGTAGCCAATTGGAATTTGTGGTCTGTGTAGTTTATCATTTCATTGAGGATACCATCAACACCACAGGCCTTTTTGGGTTGGAGGGTTTGTATTTTGTCCTGTAGTTCATTTAATGTAATTGGAGAATCCAGTGGATTCTGGTAGTCTTTAATAGTTGATTCTAGGATTTGCATTTGATCATGTATATTTATTTGCTCATTGTTCTTTGTTATAGGGCCAAAAAGATTGGTGAAGTGGTTTACCCATACATCTCCGTTTTGGATAGATAGCTCTAAGTGTTCTTGTTTGTTTAGTGTTTTCCAATTTTCCCAGAAGTGGTTAGAGTCTATGGATTCTTCAATTACATTGAGCTGGTTTCTGACGTGATCCTTCTTTTTCCGTAGTGTATTTCTGTATTGTTTTAGTGATTCACCATAGTGATTCACCATCTATGTTTTTGGTTGGATATGTTTCTAAATTTCTTTCTTAGGTTTTTGCATTCTTCATCAAACCATTTGTCATTGTTGTTAATTTTATTCCCTCTCTTTCTCTACCTCTTTCTCTCTGCCTCTCTCAATTCAATTTCAATTCAAGTTAAGAGATTTTTTGGCATGGGAAACACATGTTAACATTGCCAAAGCAAGTGAAGTAGATAGTAAACAATACACATTAACTATAATACCACTTATAATAATAATAATAGTAATAACAATATTACTAACTAAGTTACTGCTTACTATGTATATGTTATTATTCAGTGTCCCTCAGGCTATGGCAGGCAAATACATATTTGGCTGCAAGAGGAGCGGTTTCATCTGGGTTTAATAAGTTAATATTTGGAATAAATATAGTAGTTTCTGTGAATAATTAATCTCTTGGTGAGGAATATTTATCACAGTAAAGGAGAAAGTGCATCTCTGTTTCTTCCTCCTCTGTCATGCAGTGACCACATACATGCTCCTTTTTGGGTAGCCATGTCTTTTTATGTCTGCCAGTTACAATTGCCAATTGGTGGTCACTCAGCCTATACTTGGTAAGGATCTGTCTCTGCTTCGTATCGCTGACAGAGTAGAGATAATCAGCCAATTCATATTCAAATAGCAATTTAGTCGGCTTTGGGATTTTGTTTTGTTTTTCCAATGTTGTAAATATGAGTCCTTTTGATTGGTTCATGATTTTGTTAATTTTATTTATTTATTTTGAAGCAGTGCTGGTGTCAGCTTGGTTGGTTACGTCCAACACCAGCTGACTGAGAGGGTTTGTTTCTGGGCTCAGTTCTTGGGTTTTAAGTGCTTTAAATTGGAGACTAGAATTTGGACTTGAATTTAGGCGTAGCCAAAATGTTTATGATTTTTTTGGTACTTTCATTACCACTGGAAGGCGGCCCAATTCTGCCCTACATGCATTAGTTGGTGTATTTCTTTGGACTTGTAGAATTTCCCGACAGAATTCTGCATGTAGGGCTTCAATTGGATGTTTGTCCCACATTTTAAGGTCCAGTTTATTGAGTGGCCCCCAAACCTCACTTCTGTAAAGAGCTATTGGTAAGATTACGTGATCAAATATTTTGGTCCAAATTCTTGTTGGGATGTTGATTTTGAATAATTTCATTTTTATTGCGCACAATGCTCTGCGGGCTTTTTCTTTGAGTGCATTCACAGCCATATTAAAGTTTCCCTATGCATGTATGGTCAACTATAGTTTGTTAACATGAAATCTTTGGAGTGGTTGAAAAATGAGTTTTAATGACTTCAACCTAAGTGTATGTATGTATATATATAGGTTGAAGTCATTAAAACTCATTTTTCAACCACTCCACAGATTTCATGTTAACAAACTATAGTTTTGGCAAGTCGGTGAGGACATCTACTTAGTGCATGAAACAGGTCATTCTTCCAACAATTGTTTACAGAAAGATTATTTCACTTGTATGTTAGGTTGAAGTCATTAAAACTCATTTATATATATATATATATACTGTATGTATAAGAACACCATCCCAAAGAAGAACACCGTCCCAACCGTGAAGCACGGGGGTGGCAGTATCGTGTTGTGGGGGTGCTTTGCTGCAGGAGGGACTGGTGCAATTCACAAAACAGATGGCATCATGAGAAAGGAAAATTAAGTGGGTATATTGAAGCAACATCTCAAGACATCAGTCAGGAAGTTAAAGCTTGGTCGCAAATGTATCTTCCAAATGGACAAATGGCAAAATGGCTTAAGGACACCAAAGTCAATGTATTGGAGTGGCCATCACAAAGCCCTGACCTCAATCCTATAGAAAATGTGTGGGAAGGAGGCCCACACATCTCGCGTGTGCGAGCAAGGAGGCCTACAAACCTGACTCAGTTACACCAGTTCTGTCAGGAGGAATGGGCCAAAATTCACCCAACTTATTGTGGGAAGCTTGTAGAAGGCTACCTGAAACATTTGACCCAAGTTAAACAATTTAAAGGCAATGCTACCAAATATATCTCTCTCTCTCTCTTTCTCTCTCTGTCTTCATCTCTCTTTCTTTCTCTCTACCTCTCTCTATACCCCTCTCTCTCTACCTCTCTCTCTATGCCTCTCTCTCTCTATCTCTCTCTCTCTCTCTCTCTCTCTCTCTCTCTCTCTCTCTGTCTCTCTCAATTAAATGTCAATGTAAATTTCAATTTAAGGGCTTTATTGGCATGGGAAATAAACAATCAAAATAAACAGTAAACATTACACTCTCAAAAGTTCCAAAGGAATAGAGACAGTATTATTATGGCTATTATGGATTGTATTTACAATGGTGTTTGTTCTTCACTTGTTGGCCTTTGTTTGTGGCAACCGGTCATAAATGTAGCTGCTGTGATGGCACACTGTGGTGTTTCATCCAGTAGATATGAAAGTTTATCAAAATTAGATTTGTTTGTAATTCTTTGTGGGTCTTTGTAATCTGACATATGTGTCTCTAATATGGTCATACATTTGGCAGGAGGTTAGTAAGTGCAGCTCAGTTTCCACCTAATTTGTGGGAAATGTGCACATAGCCTGTCTTCTCTTGAGAGCCAGGTCTGCCTACGGCGGCCTCTCTTACAGTTTTTCTCAATTGTTTACACACAAATACTGGTACTTGAGACACAATGACCACAACATGTAACTCATGCACCAACCCCCTGAACCAATTCTGCTAAACTACAAGCACAATTCCTGCTTTACACTCAAATTGCAGTTCTAAAACACACTTTTTTCAAAACACTACACACAATTCTTTGCATTTGGCACAATTTTCATGCAGAAAATCTCTTGTTTTCACAATGAACACACTGCCATTCAAATATGCACACTGACTCATCACATGGGCAAACACCCGTCACACAGTTTTACAATTAGCAATCAGAGCTTTAGCATAAAAGGGCAACAGGTGAGCTCTTCTGTTTTGGAGCAATGGATGCCAACATTGGAAACAGAGGCAGAGCCAGAGGAGTGAGAGTAAGAGGAGGAGGACGGGGAGGACAAGGAACGTAATCTCTGATGAGATCCGAGCCACTTTGGTTGATCATGTGGTCAACCATGGTCTAACAATGAGGGAGGCTGGGCAAAGATTACAGCCAAATTTGAGCAGGTACACTAGCATCCATCATCCGGACTTTCCGAAATGAGAATAGGTAAGAAATCTACTCTCACTAGAAAATTGCAGTACTGCATATCAATACAGTACTCAATGAGTACAGTAGTACAGTATTGCCTGTGGACTGTTCTGTAGGACTGTAAAAATAAAGTATGTTTCAAGTATTTGGGAAATGTATTCCTACTTTGTATTTACAGTATTGACAGGCTCTGGCCATAGAGAAGCCTATTTGCTTCTCTATGTAGCTATGGTCAGAGTCTGACAGTGTCTTTCTTTTCTGTTTCTGTGTGGGTTTTGGGTGGATCCCTAATTAGAGGCAGCTGCACCGCATTGTCTCTGATTAGGGATCTTTTATATGTTAGTCTGTCATTCACTCTGGTGTGGGTCGTTGTCGAGGTATATGTCGCAGTCACGGTGAATGTAAGTGTGCCTTTTTTACGTCCGTTCATTTCGTGTGTTTTGGTGAACGTGACGTTTAGTCGATTCGTGTTTTTTGTTTCTGTAGTTCGTGTTTTGTGGTTATTATACATAGTATAAATACATTAAAATGTCGAACTACTATCCCTGCGCTGTGTCTTGGTCTGTGTGTGCACCCTTCCGTGACAAGTATTTTACTATTTGTTTGGCAGAACTGAAAGATTACCAACACAAGGTGGTCGGGAACGTGTTCTGTCTCCTGAACAGGAAACTGAAATCATGAACATGGTCCTAGAAAATAAAGCCATAACATTACGGCAAATACAAAGAAAAATAATAGAAAACAATGAGATATTTCAAAATATTGATAGGGGAAGCTTATCAACACTGGACCGTGTCTTGCACAGAAATAATCTCAGGATGAAGCAGGTCTACAGGGTGCCATTTGAACGCAATTCAGAAAGAGTCAAAGAATTGTGAAATAACTATGTGCAAGTGAGTCCTATACAATCCCACAATTGATGCATACTCTCAACACTGTATAAATTATACAAATTTCAGTAATCATAATTATTGTGCTTCACAATAGTGACCACTCCATGTCTATTTCTGATATTGTTGAGGAATTTTTTTCTGCCTGGAGATGGAAAGTGTATGACCGAAATCCACAAACGCGTATACCTCTTCTCCAAGCTATGGAAGACGCATGTGGATATATAGCAGCTGATGCTTTTCATGGCTGGAATCGCCATGCTAGGCGATATTTCCCCCGCTGCTTGGCCAGGGAAAACATTGCTTGTGATGTGGATGAGGTGCTGTGGCCAGACCGCAACAGAAGAGAGGATACAGCATAGCTCTTTTATTTTTTTTAATGTTTTTACTGTAACTATACATTCAATTCTTCTGTTTTGTATGTAGACCACTGTATGTGCAACTTTGTGTTGGTTGGGAATGGGATGTACACAAAAATAAAATATATTTGTTACCGTGTGTTTGTGTGTTCTGAGTATAAAAACAATATTCTCAAATATTTTACAACACACTTATGTATGTACTGTCTGTAGTATTGGCAACACTGAACCAAAAAAAGGCCTAAGTCATTATGATGAATGGAGAAGAAGTGTTTTCCATTCATCATAGTGTTTTACATTGAGCACATCAGTGTTCAACTGGTTCTTATAAATGTCTATTCATATGATTGCTTGTGTGTGTCATTTGAAAACAAAATACCCTTTTGATAAGAAATAACATTGTTTTGAATGTAAAGTTTAATTTTGCTGGAGAATTGAGGGGTTTTGCCCATTGTGTGTTTTTTGATTTGTGTGTAGAGTTCTGAGAATATGAGGCATGCTTTCAGAAAATGTGTGTAAACAATCAAGAAAAACTGTAATAGCAAGGCTATGCTCACTGAGTCTGTACATAGTCAAAGTTTTCCTTATAGAATTGAACGTTTCTTTTCTGGATTTTGGTAATTAACAGGTATCAGCCTAATTCTAATCTGCATGCATTATTTGGTGTTTTATGTTGTACACAGAGGATATTTCTCCATTCTTGTTTGGTTAGAACCCAGACCTCACAACCATGAAGGGCAAAGCATTCTATAACTGATTCAAGTATTTTTTTGCCAGATTCTAATTGATATATCAAATATTATGTTCCTTTTGATGTCGTAGAAGGTCCTTCTTGCCTTCTCTCTCAGATCGTTCACAGCTTTGTGGAAGTTACCTGTGGTGCTGATGTTTAGGTATGAATAGTTTTTTGTGTGCTCTAGGGCAACGGTGTCTAGATGGAATTTGTATTTGAGGTCCTGGCAACTGACCTTTTATGGAACACCATTATTTTTGTCTTACTGAGATTCACTCTCAGGGCCCAGGTCTGACAGAATCTGTGCAGAAGATTGCGGTGCTGCTGTAGGCCCTCCTTGGTTGGGGACAGAATCACCAGATAATCAGCAAACAGTAGACATTTGACTTCAGATTCTAGTAGGGTGAGGCTGGATGCTGCAGAATGTTCTAGTGCCCTCACCAATTTGTTGATATGTTTAAGAGGGTGGGGCTCAAGCTGCATCTCTGTCTCACCCCACAGAAAGAAATGTGTGTGTCTCTCTCTCTCTATGTCTCTCTCTTGCTATCTCTATGCCTCTCTCTCACTCTCTATGCCTCTCTCTTTCTATCTCTATGCCTCTCTCTTTCTATCTCTATGCCTCTCTTGCTATCTCTATGCCTCTCTCTTGCTATCTCTATGCCTCTCTCTTGCTATCTCTATGCCTCTCTCTTTCTATCTCTATACCTCTCTCTTTCTATCTCTATGCCTCTCTCTTGCTATCTCTATGCCTCTCTCTTGCTATCTCTATGCCTCTCTCTTGCTATCTCTATGCCTCTCTCTTGCTATCTCTATGCCTCTCTCTTGCTATCTCTATGCCTCTCTCTTGCTATCTCTATGCCTCTCTCTTGCTATCTCTATGCCTCTCTCTTGCTATCTCTATGCCTCTCTCTTGCTATCTCTATGCCTCTCTCTTGCTATCTCTATGCCTCTCTCTTTCTATCTCTTTGCCTCTCTCTTTCTATCTCTATACCTCTCTCCCATGCTGTCTGGTGGATAGTCACTGGAGAGAACCAGAGAAACACTGCAACGATCACAATCAGTCAATGCTCCAGAGTCCCCCTGAAGTGTCTGTGTAATCTACATATTGCCTTGGTGTTTCATCTCACTCCCAGCTTCTCACTTATCATCCGGGAGGAGGAAGATATAATTTATGTTGCCTTTTAAGGTGCTTGGTTAATTTCATTGGCTCGCGCCACTCCTGTCCGATTGAGCTAGATGTTAAGATGTGCTAATACGTTGTCCTTCCTCCTCCTTCCCCCTCAGGGTAACATCACGCACAGTACCGAGATGAGAGGGCGACGGAGCATGTGAACATGTCCCTAAAGACTGCTAAAAGTAAGCTCCCCCCTGTTACACACCTGTACATAAAATACTTTAATCAGACATTTAACCCCCGTCTCTTTGTGGTAGTTGTACATGAAATTAAAAACTTGGGATAGTTTTGTTTTGTTTTCTTTACTTTATTTTTTTATAGAAGGTTTACAGTATTTGTACAACACTAGCCCCGTACAGTTTCAATCTTTGAATACGCTCAAGCTTTTGGTAGATGTAGTGTTACACAATAACATCCTTGTGTCATAGCTCTCACATACTGTGTTTTGTCCTATACAGTACATTATTAATTCAGCCGTTGTACATACTATAAGATACATTCCAAGCCTGTCATGTATAATCCAAATGTTCCAGGATGTGTTATGATGATCATACAGAAACACACAGTTTGGCTCTGCCTTGATCTGGCCTTCTCATTTTCTCTTCATTTTAGCTTTTTACAGAAAAACACTGGCCTTGCCTTCAGAGCCGGGTGCTTGCTTTTGTCATTGACACCTTTTTCTGCCCAGCTCATTTCAGTTTGACTATAGATGCTGTGTTGAAAATGAAAAGCCAGTCCAAGGTTTCTCTGGCTCAGTAAATGGCAGTCCTAGAAAGCAGATTCAGCTCGATGGAGACCGTGTTTAGTTTGGCACTACATGTTTGCCTTTACCGTATAAGTAGCCATTTGTATTCCTGGAACAAACGTGTGGGAAGTATGTCTTTGGGCTGGAGGACTGCCCACCCTCCCTCCCTTCCTCCCTCCCTCCCTCCCTCCCAAGTCCCTATACATTTATTTTTTCTCAATTAATATCACTCCTCCGCTCCTCTCCAGCGGATGTTAAGTTAGTGATAATGTAGGAAGTGAATATCTGCCTGCAGTCCTGCCTGTCTCCCTGCCTGCAGATTGGATCTCATGTAATCTCATGCCATAATTAGCAGCAATCATCATAGACTAGGATTTGACCACAGGCTATACAAGAAAAGCATTATGTTGGTTTCTAATCTATTGCATGTGGTTGTTCTCTCTCTCTCCCTCTCCAGCATGGTGCTTTAGACTGTTCGCTGTTGTTCTGTTCTTAGTCTCCTACTACTGCTCCCACGTCTTCCTCCAGAGGTAAGGCTTCTCCTGCTCGGCCCTCAGCCCTCAGCCCTGGTCTACTGCCTGGAAGCTCCCTCTCTATGGAGTGGCAGGCAGAGCAATCACACAGATGCTCATCTATGCTTTACTGAAGGAAAGATAAATCTTGAAATAAGGCCCGCTGCTGAATCACAACATGTTGACAACCCACTCCATTCACCTAGCCTAGCAACTGATCTACCCACAGCTTTTAGTGGGTAAACGGTGGTCAATTTAGGCCTTCAATAGATACCCACACTTGACATTTTTGTATTTTTTTAACTAAAGTCACTGGGCATGTCTTTGGGTGAGTGTTTAAGAAGTCAGCAGTTTCTGTCCCAACTGTGGTGATTTGTGTGCTTGTCTTTCAGCTATGGAGGCACCAGCAAGTCTCCTCTGACTCCTAGCAAGTCACTGTGCGGCGTCTGGCTAAAGCAGAAGAAGTGGGAGAGCCTCAATTTTAAGTGAGTAATGGAGTGTCTGTCTTTAAAATGAGGAGGGTGGGGATGATGGGTTTCAGTCAAACTCATTTCTGCCAATGCTTTTACTGGAATGCGAGGTGCCAGCTTCTTTGGAAATTTGGGGACTGTTTTCACCCAGTTACCAGTAAAATTCTGCCTTTTTTTGTAAGTAGGAACAATTTTATTATGAAAGGAAAGAATTTTCTACCCAAAGTCTCAGTAAAGTACATTTTCTGCAACAATCGTTTAAGTTGAAACTACTGATGGAACGTCATTGAAAACAGACCCCTAAGAGCAAGTATTTTTTTAATTCACACAATTAATTCACACAATTCTTTATTCACACAATGAAACGTTTTTCAGGAGGACAATGGACAAATGTATTTCTCTGGCTTGCTGAGTACACTTGAATTGTCCTCTATTTATTTTTACTCTGTGCTATTATCAGTTTATTCGATTGAGTATGTACTGGAGCTGTTCTGTTTGTGTGCCCTGCTCAAGGGTGCAACAGTGATATGCTCCATCTGTGTCCTCCTGGCCCAGCAACCTTTGGATCAGCCATTTGTTTCTCTAACCACTAGACCATACAGTTCAGTTGGCCTCCGCTCAGCTCAGACAGGACCTGTACAATATAGAGATTAACAACGCTCCATTTTCTTAAGGTCAATATTGTTTACCAACTGATTGTGATCCATATGATGAGAAGGTCAGGTCATTTTTCACATGCAAATCAGATGCTTAATTACAGTATCAGAGACACTGGGAGGCCTCCTAGGCAATAACAATGTCACTCTCTTAATTGGAAGCTCTCAAGATGTCCCCTAGTCTTCCACTGACAACAGTCGGCGTCTAAACATAATTATCCTTGTTTAATTTTAACCAGAGAACAAACACCAGGAGACAGTACACCAGACATGACCGTGTTTGAATGGGCAAATTTACGAGGAGCACCTGGTCGAGGCAAATTTATGGTGAAATGATTGTCTTTCCACTTCTGTTCTGTATTATGGCCCCAACAGTGCTCACTAGAACATTCAGAAGCTTAGAAATGCGCCTATAACCAATGCCATCATTATGTTTTGCAACAATTAGGTTGCGAATGTCTTGAGATAGCTCTTTGCTTTTACCCATCATGAGATGTGTCTTATGTGACACCTTGGCAATGAGACCTTTTTGTAGGCCATCAGTTGGGACTGAACCAGCTGATATTAATTTGCACTGACAGGGGGCTGGATTGCTTTTTAATTACTGATAATTTTCAGCTGTTGTCTTGGCTTTCCATGCCTTTTTGAACCTCCCTTTCTTCATGTGTTCAATACTTTTTCCCTGTGTCATTTCACATTATTACACATAACTTAATTTCTGAACTTATTTGTTTTGGTTTCTTTGTATGTTTGGATCACTTGGGTTGTTACCAACATCTGGTGAAACTTTCATGTCAATAGCACCTTTGGAAATATATTTACTGAGAAAAATGGGGACGTGTTCAATACTTTTTTCACCCGCTGTAAGTAAGGCTATGAGACTGAGATAATGGCTGCCGAGGGGATTGCTGCCATTTTACGGGCTCATATCCAATTGTGCTATTTTGTGTGTTTTTTTCGCAGTGTTTGTAACATATTTTGTACATAATGTTGCTGCTACCGTCTCTTTTGACCGAAAATAACTCGAACTGGACAGAGATTTTTTCTTTAATGAGTCTGATGAAAGGCAGCTAAAGGACTTTCAGACCATGAGAAACCACATTCTCTGGTCTGCTGAAGCCAAGATTGAACTCTTTGTCCTGAATGCCAAGCGTCACGTTTGGAGGAAACCAGGCACCGCACATCACCTGGCCAATACCATCCCTACGGTGAAGCATGGTGGTGGCAGAGGGGAGGTTTTCCAGCAGCAGGGACTGGGAGACTAGTCAGGATCGTGGGAAAGATGAACGGAGCAAAGTACAGAGAGATCATTGATGAAAACCTACTCCAGAGCGCTCAGGACCTCAGACTGGGGCGAGGGTTCGCCTTCCAACAGGACAATGACCCTAAGCACACACCCAAGACAACGAGGAGTGTTTTTGGGACATCTCTCTGAGTGTAGTTGAGTGGCCCAGCCAGAGCCTGGACTTGAACCCGATCAAACATCTCTGGAAAGACCTGAAAATAGCTCTCTAGCGACGTTCCCCATCCAACCTGACAGAGCTTGAGAGAATCTGCAGAGAAGAATGGGAGAAACTCCCCAGTCCCCCCCCCCTCCAAAAAAAATGTTTTTTTGCTTTGTCATTATGTGGTATTGTGATGAGGATAAAAAAACTATTGAATCATTTTTAGAATATGGCTCTAACGTAGCAAAATGTGGAAATAGTTAAGGGTTCTTAATACTTTCCGAATGTTTTTTTTCTGCTTCTTCTTGGCAGTAAAAATGCCAACAGTGGATTTTTATGGAGTGGCATGCTTGCTGAATGACATCATGTAAACACATTTAATTGTTGAGAGGGGAAAAATGTATTGAAATCGGCTTTGCTTATAATTACGATTTGTCTGCCTAATAGACATGGGGGGTTGATTACACTGAACTATGAGAATGAATTACGGCTAAGGTCATTTCAGTTTAATGACTGAAACCAAAACTGCCAGGTCAGCAGTGTATACTTTATATCCTCATGCCATTGGCATTATGGAATATTTAGTGGGAACTGTACAGTATATCCTTTTGTATTTCTGGTTTGTAATGTGAATTATTTTCTCCTCTGTTTCTAATACAGCATTAGCAGACAAACACAGCTCTTCTTCAAACTGGATGATTTCTTTTGGCGACAGCATCAGTCCACATTAGCGTTACCCTACGGTATTAAAGGAAGTGGTATGTTCTCTCATTTCGTTGTTTAATTGCTTTGTATTCTTCTCTTTCCCACAGAGCACAAAGCCTTTAGTTGAACATGTTTATAAAATTACATTTAATTCTAATTACGCTTTTTTTCAAAAATGGCAAAGGATGCCACCCAGTGTTCTCACTATCGGGGGTTGGGGTTTTAGGCTGGGTATCTCTATAGCACTTTGTGACAACTGCTGATGTAAAAAGGGCTTTGTAAAATACACTTGATCTAGAATATACAGTACATTATGGAGTCAATGTCCACTAGGTTGATGCTTCCTTTACAGAAAATGTATGTGCCATTCGATGAGTTTACGACTACTAAGTTGGAAACAGTATTTGGTCATTGGTCCTCTCAATATGGACTTCTCTATGTGAAGACAAACTGTCCTCAGCTTCTACAGTCAGTCCAAGTGATTGCACTTTTTAAAATCCCTCTCTCTTTTCCAGAGTTGCTGCTGCTGAAGGTTTTAGCCATTATTGCCAATTACAAAATGCCGGCCAGCATTGATAGGTAAATGTGATGAGTGTTTCTTTGCAATGTTAGCAAGGCTGCTAACCTCTGGTGTGCCGTATGAACCACTCTATTTCTTACAATAATTATTACGATCACAAAGAACCACCGATGGCTGATATGTGTCTGAGAGCAATATACACTAGGGTATTTATTTTTTATACAACTCTCCAAAATGTATTATAGTGTAAGTGCTGTGCTAACACAATGACTCAAATCGTCCCTGTGATGTGTGTATAATGGGTGGACAAATGTGCCACAAGGAAGCTGCCTTAATTCAATACCTTCATTTCAAGCAAGAATGCCAAACCAAGCAGTGTGATCAGTCACTATTACAATGGCAGTGTTGGAAAATGTCGTGGCCAAAAGTCTTGAGAATTACACAAGTATTGGTCTCCACAAAGTTTTCTGCCTCAGTGTTGATGATGGCAATTTGCATATACTCCAGAATGTCATGAAAAGTGATCAGATGCTTTGCAATTAATTGCAAAGTCCCTCTTTGCCATGAAAATGAACTAAATCCCCCAAAAACATTTCCACTGCATTTCAGCCCTGCCACAAAAGGACCAGCTGCCATCATGTCAGTGATAGTCTCGTTAACACAGGTGAGAGAGTGTTGACGAGGACAAGGCTGGAGATCACTCTGTCATGCTGATTGAGTCAGAATAACAGACTGGAAGTTTTAAAAAGAGGGTGGTGCTTGAAATCATTGTTCTTCCTCTGTCAACCATGGTTACTTGCAAGGAAACACGTGCCGTCATCATTGCTTTGCACAAAAAAGGCTTCACAGGCAAGGACATTGCTGCTGGTAAGATTGCACCTAAATCAACCATTTATCGGATCATCAAGAACTTCAAGGAGAGAGGTTCAATTGTTGTGAAGAAGGCGTCAGGGCGCCCAAGAAAGTCCAGCAAGCGCCAGGACCGTCTCCTAAAGTTGATTCAGCTGCGGGATCGGGGCACCACCAGTGCAGAGCTTGCTCAGGAATGGCAGCAGGCAGGTGTGAGTGCATCTGCACGCACAGTGAGGCGAAGACTTTTGGAGGATGGCCTGGTGTCAAGAAGGGCAGCAAAGAAGCCACTTCTCTCCAGGAAAAACATCAGGGACAGACTGATGTTCTGCAAAAGGTACAGGGATTGGACTGCTGAGGACTGGGGTAGAGTCATTTTCTCTGATGAATCCCCTTTCCGATTGTTTGGGCCATCCGGAAAACACCTTGTCCGGAGAAGACACCATCAGTCCTGTGTCATGCCAACAGTAAAGCATCCTGAGACCATTCATGTGTGGGGTTGCTTCTCAGCCAAGGTGGTGGGTTCACTCACAATTTTGCCTAAGAACACAGCCATGAATAAAGAATGGTACCAACACATCCTCAGAGAGCAACTTCTCCCAACCATCCAAGAACAGTTTAGTGAAGACCAATGCCTTTTCCAGCATGATGGAGCACCTTGCCATAATGCAAAAGTGATAACTAAGTGGCTCGGGGAACAAAACATCGACATTTTGTGTCCATGGCCAGGAAACTCCCCAGACCTTAATCCCATTGAGAACTTGTGGTCGATCCTCAAGAGGCGGGTGGACAAACAAAAACCCACAACTTCTGACAAACTCCAAGCATTTATTATGCAAGAATGGCCTGCCATCAGTCAGGATGTGGCCCAGAAGTTAATTGACAGCATGCCAGGGCGGATTGCAGAGGTCTTGAAAAAGAAGGGTCAACACTGCAAATATTGACTCTTTGCATAAACTGAATGTCATTGTCAATGAAAGCCTTTGACTCTTATGGAATACTTGTAATTCTACTTCAGTGTACCATAGTAACTACTGACATAAAGATCTAAGAACACTGAAGCAGTAAACTTTGTGGAGACCAATACTAGTGTCATTCTCAAAACCTTTGGCCACGCCTGTAGTGTGCAGTTACAGTCACCCCTCTGAAAGTGGTCTTGAACTCTAACACTAAAGTCAATGGATTGTAACAATAGGACGCAGTGAATTATACTGAACATAATTTAGTTTCTTGTATTTCCTCAGTCTAGACTGCAGAACATGTGCAGTCATAGGAAATGGGTTTGCCATTAAAAACAGCTCTTTGGGGGGCGTCATCAACGAGTACGATGTGGTGATCCGGTAAGTATTAAGCCTAATGGTTCCATTCTGTTTTCTACCACAAAAATCTTCATTAAGTCCATCCTTCCTCCTCTTCTGTTGAACTGTTGCTACGACTCCCCACTTCTGTTTTCTGTTGATGGACTATTTCCACATTGACCCAATGATGTTCCTGCACAATGTGTTCCTAATCAATATTAGTACATAGAGTGCATTATATTGCAGACAGTACAGTCAAGAGCCATATCATTTGATATCTAAATATGGCTCAGAGTACAGTCTATAGCTGTAGTAGCATTTAGCCAGTCCCCCAATGCCCTTTTCCATAGCAATTCCCATAATCCAGTAAAAAACAAAATATTTTTTATGATGCATTGTCCTCAAAAGAGGGATAGTCTAAATCGTTTTGCCCATGAGAGCATAATGCAATCAGTGGGCTGTACCATAATGTAGTCAGTGGGCTGTACCATAATGCAGTCAGTGGGCTGTACCATAATGGCCAGCTCAGACTGGTGACCTTGCTTTAATGCCTTTCTCTATGCAATCCGCCAACTGTTGGGTTAACTCAGTCTCTTAGAAGGGGGATTTGGTCTATCCTGTAAAAAAACACCCCAGTGCCCTCTTCAAATCGGACTTAAAGCCTTGGAATGAACACATGCGTTTTTAGTTTTTTATAAGCCTCTTACCAACAGCCCAGACAATTTTGCCTGGTCATATCCAGGTTTAGGTCATATCCAGGCACAATGCACTCTGTTCTACTTTGTTCTGTTCTGCTCAGCTCTTACTTCTCCCATTCTCAGAAGCTAATCTCACAGGCCGAGGAAGTCGAGTTCATTGACATTTGGTGCTCTGCTCTCCTACCAAGCCTGATGTTCCCCACGCTAACAATAGGCTGGAGAAATCGTAAAACGGCAGACACAATTAGAGAAATCCTGTATTAAAGTGTGAAATCCTAAACACTAGAAACTAGACAGGGGTTTTCACCCGTGTTCTTGTTTTGATACATGGTGGTGAAATAGTGGAGTGCATTCTGTTACATAAGAGGGAGGATAGAACAGCTCTCAATTTATCATGCTAACACTCAGAATATGAAGGTCACTTGAACTGTAGTCAATTTCACCAGCCATGGTGTGACTGACATGGCTGGTATCCATGGCTACTTGAACTGTGACTGCTTAGGTGGCAACGGTACAATTAACTTAGATACACCTCCATGTTATTTTTGTCCAGTGTAGCACTGTTACTTGGCAAGCCTTTCAATTGCTTTTTTATTCAAATATAATGCACACAATACACCAAACTTACATAGGTAAAGGGTACAAGTAATGTCATGGGAAAAGAAGATAAGTAGGAAGTCTCACTAAGAAAACCCTTTGTGGTTGGAATGTTGCTATTTACACTGCAGGAACTGTGTGCTGGTGTTTTTACTGTGTTTAATGACTATTTTTATAGAAGTGAATGGTTCTTTCTCTGTGTCCCTGTACAGGTTGAATGACGCCCCCGTCAGAGGTTATGAGGACGACGTGGGGAACAAGACCACTATGCGTCTCTTCTACCCCGAGTCGGCCTCCTACAACCCCAGCATGCACAACGACCCCGACACCCTCATGGTCCTAGTGCCTTTCAAACAGCAGGACCTCCGCTGGCTCAAAGAGATCCTGTACGACGAGAAGAGGGTACTGGATGTGTGAACACACACACCTCCATTTTAGCTGCGTCCCTGGTACTTGCAATCCATCCGTGCAGTGACAAAATGTACAGTGTCAATGGAAGCCTTGCCAAACCTACTTGAAAATTCAACTGTAGTCTCAGCAGCCCCAATACCCCCACTCTCTATTAGCATAATTAGGAACAGGGTCATTACCCCTTAATTTACACATTGATTAGGTTGCCCTGAGAAACTGAGGAGAATGAGACTTAAACAGGGCCTCAATTGTGTGCGCCCCTGTGTGCGCCCCTGTGTGTGTGTGTGTGTCAGGTGAGGAAAGGTTTCTGGAAGCCCCCTCCACAGATCTGGCTGGGCAGGACCAGTCACATCCGGGTGCTGGACCCTCACTTCCTGCATGGGACGGCCAGCAATCTGCTACAAATCCCACTTCACCCAAAGAGCAAACAGGTAAGGGACCAGCTCTGTTTACTCCTATGTGAAGTGTACTTAAATTCTATCAGAAATCTTGACTAAGACAGCAGTACTTGAAAAGGTGTAATATTTGATTAGTGGCAGCACTTAAAAGTTAATATAGTTTAGCTGTAAATGATTAAGCTAACAGATTGTTTGACTGTAGCACATAACTACACAAACAAACATTTTGCTGCTCTTGACATTTCGTCAAACTCATAACAACAAAAGTCCTTGATGTTTTTTAGGCGTCTCAGTACATCCTTAGAAAATAATTGGGGCCAGTGTTCTGTGCTGTCTGTATAAATTCCTACTAGCTGCAGTTTGGAAAGGAGAAGGTCAGTTCCAAACGCTCTACTGATTACCCCGAAATGGATGAGCGAGAAAAACGATACTGCAGGGAATTCCACAAAATAACAGTGGAACATATGCAGAATGGAACATCAGAATCCAGAAAAATGAAAAAATGATTGCGGAATAGAATATTGTGACAGATGACATTTGAATAGTAAATTCTCTGTTTGGCTGAGGAATTCTGGGTTTTAGAAAAACATGATACATTGATTTGAACTATAATGTGGAATTATGTTTTCTTTGGCCAAGAGGTCCATCTGCCAAGAGGGCTTGTTCAGTGCATGGTGGAGATGTCTTTGAGATGGAACAAAGCCAGGTTTAGTTTGGTTTAGTTAGTTCCCCCAGCGAGCCCCTGTGTCAGAGACTGAGGCTGTGCACTCTTTGGACTGCTGAAACGTAAATACAACTGGCCGGTGTCTGTGCTGAGGGAACAGTGGGAAAGAAGGGGCCCTGCAGGCAATCAGCGGGGCAGCCCGACCATAGCCATCCTCCTCCATCTGCGTGGCCGTAGAGGCCAGATGAGCGCAGCCCTGGCTGGCTGGGTGTCTGGCTGGAGGGTGTGGGCTGTTTACTCTGAGCCCTATCCCCTCCCTCTCCTATTTCCTCTCTCCCTGTCACTTTCCAGGGTTAGAGGGGCCTGGGTGCGCCCCGTCAGCCAGCTGTCAGCGGGAGTCTGAGAGGGCCTGACCGCAGCCCCACAGCCCCCATGTCTCTCTCTCACCCCTCCCCGTGGCTGCCATGTTGGCAGTCATCCACATGCCCTGTGAGAAGGCGGCAGCAGCAGCAGGCAGTCCCCCGGTTACAATACAGAGGCTGACTGAGCTGAGGAGGGCTAGAGGGCTAACTAATGCCAGTCAGACAACCCCCCACCCCCTTCCAAAACAAAGGTCCGACTCCCACCACTCTGGTCACGCCCTACCCCCTCTCACCAAGGCTCAATGTCCAAACTATGTGAGGCGTTACAGAAGTTGGAGCGCTCGGTGACCGACCACATGAGGCTAATGCACAGAGAATTTCAGATTTAGCCCATCCAGGCTCAGGAAAAAAAGGCACTTATTCTAAGTGCATTAGGAACCAGGTTTGGAGGAATGTCCAGTACAGTGTGATAAAGAGAGGAGAAGCACAGGTTTGAGAACTTGGCTGTTCTGGTCCAGTTTTTTTCTCCTTAGGGCCCAGGGATGGCTGTCCAGGCCAGACAGCATGCTTGTAAAGCCCTGTGGGTCACACTCACAGATAGACACATCCTTTTCCCATGCAGGAAACATTTACATTTAAGTAATTTAGCAGACAGTTAGTTAGTGCATACATATTCATTCTTTTTTTGTACTTGTCCCCCATGGGAACCAAACCCACAACCCTGGCATTGCAAACACCCTGCTCTACCATCTGAGCTATACGGGACTAGACCTGTCTAACCTTGGCCAGGGGAAAGAGATTGAAAGCATATTATCTATAGGAGGAGCAGACTGACAGTTTTATTCCTGTGTCACAATATTAATGTAATTTAAAAAGTGCCTCACTCAGACAGACATTTACCTTGGAAAGGGTCCTTCACTTAGTATTGGGCTGCCATTTTGAAGGTTTTATCTATCGTTGTTTTATTTTCATTTTATTTGGCTGATTTATACTGCAGTCCCCCAGCACCTCAGTAGGGGTCTATTGGAAGTAATTGAGAAAGCAGTAGGGTGGAATAATGTGCATGAACAAGAAGCTTCCTTGGAAATGAGTTGAGTAAACCAAGGGTAATGATTACATGGTACAGATAGGCGAACGTGGTGTAAGTTGAGCCACTTTTGTTTCTAGGAAACCATACACAATTAATCATTTTAACAAATATTTAGGGAGAGGTCATGATTTCAGTCTGTGAAGGAAGAAATCACATGGTAAAGTGGTAAGCAAGTCAAATACATGTATTGTGTTAGAGGTTTCACAATGCTTTTATCTAAACCAAAGTAGATACTTTAAAGATAGTTCTATACATCAGTTGGGGTCTCTATAAGCTTCAATATGAGGTCCTAAACCTAGCATGAAAGTGTGTCCTTGTAGCTGTGAGGGCTAATATAGTCAAATGTTTGCCTTGAGGTAAGTTGAGCAGATGGTTGAGCTAATGGCAAGTTGAGCAAGGCATTATTGCTGGGATATGATGTAACAACAGGCCTGGCCTATGTTTTTTTTAAGTTGTTAAGCCTGTGTTGAAAGATGCTTACAATGATTAAAATACAAAAAGTGGTTGTTATTGTGTAGAATTGTGTTTTAGAAATAAAGATAGACATGGTTTTAAAAAGTTGTAATATTTCATTCAGTACAGAAATTTGTGGGCGGCTTAACTCACTCTCAATTTACACCATACCCAGTATAAGTTTAAGAACTTTCTTTCAAAACTGTAATGTTTACATGAATTCTGATTATTTCTAGGGATACACAACATCCTGAAATAAATCTAGACAACTTTATTAGAAAGAATACTATATTTACCTTGATGGGAGTGATGCTTAGTGTAAAAAATGGCTCAACTTACCCCAGTCTCCCCTAAATTACAGTTTTGGAAAGGCTTTTGGAAAGTGAAACATTTGGAAAAGGGGATTTTATTTCCCCCTCACAGCTCACATGTGGAAATAATTCCCCTCTGTGAACACTGGTAATCATTAACACACAGCAAGAGCGGAATCAAACCAGGGTCAAAATATACCTTATACCATCTCCATTTGTCTATGTACATGTTAAGAAAAGGGAACACTGCTCTGTAATATACCAGCCATGCCAACTAATGTACTGAAAGTACAGGACTATCATGGGACTCATTCGTTTTTACCGGTATCTGCTGCCCTCTAGTGTCTCAAACATGATACTACATGGTTCTCACTCCTACAGAAACCAGTACACCCCACTACAGGGATCCTAGCCGTGTTCGTGGCACTCAACTACTGTGATGTGGTCCACATAGCTGGGTTTGGATATCCAGCGTCCAAAAACCAGAAGCATCCTATACACTACTATGGATTTGACACTATGAAGTCCATGAAGGTGAGTGTGCATGGGATTTTTCTCAACTCCCATGACAGAGATCAACACTCAGTGTTATACGACATGCTAGTAGATTTTTCAGGGTACTGTGATCTTATGTTTAGGCTCTGCTTTCCTTCTGTTCCAGGACTCCTACCATGACCTTACCCACGAAGCAGAAGCCTTAAAAAAACTAGAGGATTCGGGAGCTATCCTGTACTTACACCCTCACTCCTGACACACACACACACGGGCACGGTCCAGAAACAACCCCTATCCCTTACCTGCTAGGACCTTCATCAAAATCTGCAAGGAATTTTCACTGCACTGCTAATACCTATACATTTTTTCTTCAGATCTACGCACATGCCTAGATGGTAGTGGCTAGCGGCTGTTTTATGGACTGGGCAACACACAGATGTCAGTTGTGGACTCTGCTGTCCATTCAGTCCAAACATCAGACTCACTCATTGAGCCCGTCTTAATTCACCTCACTCCTATTGAAAATAACAAAATCATTTTTTTATTTTTTATTCTGAGTTCTGATCTTAATGAACTTAATTTTTTTAGATCATTGTCTTTGAAATGTTACCACTGGATATTTTATTGTATGTCATGAATTTTTTAAAAAATGAAATCTAAATGAAAATATCACTCTTGTCGAGTGTACAATTTCTTAGCGAAGACTGATATTTCTTCTGTGCAATGGTCAGACATTTTTCCAAAATTGTTCATAATTTATTGATGTTTTTTTTTTTTAGTTGGGAATAGTTTAGTCTGTTATGAGACATACACTGAGTGTACGAACATTATGAGCACCTGCTCTTTCCATGAAAGACTGACCAGGTGAATCCATGTAAAAGCTATTATCCCTTATGGATGTCACTTGTTAAATCCACTTCAGTGTAGATGAAGGGGAGGAGACAGGTTAAAGAAGGATGTTTAAGCCTTGAGACAATTGAGACATGGATTGTGTATATATGCCATTCAGAGGGTGAATGGGCAAGACAAAAGATTGAAGTGCCTTTGAATGGGGTATTGTAGTAGGTGCCAGTCGCACTGGTTTGTGTCAAGAATTGCAATGCTGCTGGGTTTTTCACAGTTTCCTGTGTGTTTCAAGAATGGTCCACCACCCAAACTCACTATTAGGAAGGTGTTCTTAATGTTTTGTATACTCAGTATATGTGGCTGAGTTCATTCTTATTTGGTTTATGGGAAAGTGATAGTTGACCTGTCTTACCTACACGGAAGTCTATTTACAGATGCAGTTCTGTGTCAGCTTTTGGCCACTAGATGGCGTAAAGGCACTCCATAAAGTTGGCGAAGGATACAGTAGGTAGCCTCTCCTTTCACAGCCCCCCAAAAACAGCCACTTCAGAGATAGAAGCTGAAGCTCGAGGCAGTTCCAACAACAGCACTAGCAGCCTGCCGTAACGTGCAGTAGATGTACTAAAGCCAATCCAGAACATCTGGTGCACCAGAAGACCGTGAGATGCTCTTTATTCAGAGTGACTGAATAATGTTGCTAGCGACAGATGCTAATGATATTTTTTAACCTCTGTAAATGCAGTGCCATCCTTATTAGAGCTGACATGAATGGAGTTCTGCCTGTCACTACATCGTCACTGCCAGCGAGTGGCCAAACACAGCCTCACACACAGTAAGAGTCTTACTCATACAGTCAGTCTTACACAAGTCTTACACATAGGAGCAGAGGCCAGTCTAAGAATAGTATAGCGTACAGTTTATACAGTAGTGCAAGATACGGAAACATTATTAAAGTGACTAGTGTTTCATTTCCTTAAAGTGGTCTATAGGCAGCAGTCTCTGATGTGCTAGAGATGGTTGTTTAGCAGTCGGTGGTGTAGTATAGAGTACAGTATAGTATATACTTATGAGATGGGTGACTCAATATGTACACACAGTTAGAGTGACTAAGATACCGTAGAATAGTGTAGAGTGCAGTTTATACATAGAGATGAGTGATGCAAATACGAATACATTATTCAAGTGGCTAGTGTTCTATTCCTTAAAGTGGCCTGTGATTTCTAATCAATGTCTATAGGCATATGCCTCTGGTGTATTAGTGATGGCTGTTAAATCAGTCTGATGGCCTTGAGATAGAAGCTGTTTTTCAGTCTCTCGGCCCCAGCTTTGATGCACCTGTACTGACCTCGCCTTCATGTGGCATCGGGTGTCCAGGAGGGTGGGAAGTTTTTCTTTAAATATGAATGAAAATAAAACACTAATATACCTTGATTAGATATGTATTTACCTCCCTGAGTCAATAAATGTTAGGAACACATTTGGCAGCGATTACAGCTGCGAGTCTTCTTGGATAAGTCTCATAAGAGCTTTGCATACCTGTATTGTGTAATATTTGCCCACTATTTTTTTTTTCTAAATTCGTCAAGCTCTGTCAAGGTGTCAGGGATCATGGATAGACAGCAATTTTAAAGTCTTTTCATAGATTTTCAAGTAGACTTAAGTCAAAATTGTAACTTGGCCACTCAGGAGCATTCACCTTCTTCTTGGTAATCAACTCCAGTGTCAATTTTGGCTTTGTGTCGTAGGTTATTGTTATGCTGAAAGGTGAATTCCTCTCCCTGTCAGTGTCTGGTGTAAAGCAGACTGAAGCAGGTTTTCTTCTAGGATTTTGTCTGTGCTCAGCTCCATCCCGTTTCTTTTCATCCTGAAAAACTCCAGTATACCCATACCATGATGCAGCCACCACCATGCTTGAAAATTAGGTAATTACTCAGTGATGTGTTGTGTTTAAAAAAAAAAAGTATTACTTTAGTGCCTTGTTGCATACATACAGTCATGTGAAAAAGTAAGTACACCCCCTGGAAAGTAGTATTTTTTTTATTTTACATATTTGGACACATGGATATTTGAGCTAAATTCCAACCACATTCATTGATCAAGGTAACCCAATTTAACAAATCACACCAAAAAAAAAATGTTATTTTGAAAATGTTCTGCAATTAAAATAAACAAAAATGCAATTTCCTTCAACGGAAAAAGTTCATACGCCGCTACCTTAACATCACATAAAATGTCTCAAATTAGAATCAGGTGCACCAAAACAAGTGCAAATGATTTGAAAATGATTTGAGAGAAACTTAGGAGGGTCCAGCCTTCCATAAAGATAAGAAACTTGGTCTGGTTTGGTCTTAACCATATTGGTGTGTGGTAACATCCTGCCAAGATCAAAATACCCTCAGAAGAAAGATTATGGATGCCCATGAGTCTGGGAGGGATTACAAATCAATTTCCAAGCAATTTGAAGTACATCATTCCACTATTCGACGATCATCTACAAATGGAGAAAATTCCAGAGCACTGGCAATTTACCAAGGACAGAACGTCCCAATAAATTCAGCTAACTGAAAGATGCTAATTGAAGTCTCTAAGAACCCCAGGGTAACATCATTGGATCTACAGGCCACTCTTGCCACAATCAATGTCGAAGTGCATGAGTCAACTGTTAGAAAGAGGCTGCACAAACTTGGCCTACATGGGAGGTCAGGAAGGAAGAAGCCTCTGCTCTCAAAAAAGAATATCAAGACAATACTGACGTTTGCCAGACATCACCTGTGTAAAGACCAAAACTACTGGAACAATGTGCTCTGGACAGAGGAGTCAAAGGTGGAGTTGTTTGGCTGCAATGCCAGATGCCATGTTTGGCAAAAACGAAACACTGCCTTTGAACAGAACCAACTGTAAAGCATGGAGGTGGTGGCATTATGTTTTGGGGCTGCTTTGCTGCCTCAGCGCCTGGCCAACTTGCCATCATTGACTCAACCATGAATTCCATGTTGTACCAGAGAATTATTGAGGAGAATGTGAGGCTATCCGTCAAAAAGCTGAAGCTGAACCGAACATGGATCTTGCAACAAGACAATGATCCAAAACACACAAGCAAAGCTACAACAGAATGGCTCAAAAAGAAGAAATGGAGGTTTATGGAATGGCTGAGTCAAAGCCCAGATCTCAATTCTGTCTAAATGCTGTGGGGGGACATGAAGCGGGACGTGCATGCAAGAAAGCCCTTGAACATGACACAGTTGAAGCAGTACTATGAAGAAGTGTGAGCAAAAATTCCTCCCAGTCGATGTAAGAGACTGATAGACACTTACAAGAAACGGCTACATTAAGTTATTTCAGCCAAAGGGGGCAACGCCAGCTATTGAAGCTAGGGCTGTACTTATTTTTCCCGCACTATAGAATTGCAGCATTTCTATATATTATTTTATGAGTAAATGATTGCAAAGTATAATCTTTCAGTGTAATTTGTTAAATTATTTGACCTTTATCTGTCCGTAGTGTTGAGGTGAAGATTACATATCCATGTTTGGTTCTTACTTTTTCAATGACTGTATGCATTTTTTTGAACATTTTGATCCTGTATACTTCTTTTCATGTTGTCATTTAAACAATTATTGTGGAGTCACTACAATTTGTTGATCCATCCCCAGTTTTTTCCCATCACAACCATTGAACTCTGTAGCTGTTTTGAAATCATCAATGGCCTCATGGTGACATCCCTAAGCAGTTTCCTTGCTGTCCTGCAGCTCAAGAACGACTGTTGATGTGATTTAATACATCATCCAGAGCATAATTATGAACTTGACCATGCTTAAAGATATATTCAATGTCTGTTGTTATTGTTACCAATCTACAATCCGTGCTCTTCTTTAAGAGGCTTTCGAAAAGATCCCTGTCTTTGTATTTGAATATGTGTTTGAAATTCAATACTTGACTGATGGACCTTGTATTCAGAGAAAGGGCTTGTCATTCAAAATCCCTATTATTTAACACAGAGGCCATATAACTTTTATTTCTGAACTAATTGAGGCTTGCCTAAACAAAGGGGGTGAATACTTATGCAATGACTATTTTTGTTATTCAATTTGTATTAATTTGTAAACAAGTCACTTTGACATTATGTAGTATTTTGTGTGACAAAAATGGAATCTATTTCAATCCCACTTTGTAACGCACTTTCTATAGGCACTGTACTTGGGATACACATACAGTACATGTCCTCTGCCTCGACAACAATGGCGGTATTATCAGCAGCACTTGTCTTTTTAATAAAGAGATGCGTATCATATCCCCCTAGTCTAAGGGGCTCTGGCTGGGGTTCTGCTAAGCTAACATATAGAATTGTTTTAAGATGGTCATACCAATGATCATTTAGCTATTTTATTTAGAATTTTAAGACCCCTGTAGGTATAAAGAATATATATACAAAATGTATTTGATTAAACATTGAATTTGGCCTTACTGCTATTAGCCCATAGAAATGCATTGAAAAACAGATGATTCATACATGGAAAAACAGAAATACAGTAAAAAAGGAAGTATGTTTTGAAGTGTCTGTCCTATATCTGAGAGATTTAAGAAAGATACGATAACATTTTTGGGGAATTACCTGTATACCTTTTACATGGAAATGCCCTATTCCGGTCCTTCAGAAGAGTCCCGTGACTCTTGTTGGGGTAGAGCAAAACGGAGAACATCATTGTGTTTGTGAGAGTCTCATCTTTCCATAGAGGGGTCATATTAGTGTGCTCGGACGCTACAGAGATTTTCATGAGAAGACCGATTTTTGGGATGTCTCCTGGTCTGACAAAAACCGCTGTAGCTAGGCCACTTTCCACCGCAGATGTGGAAGGCCAACATTGGCAGATGCAGTGGATTGAGAAGGAGCCCAGCTCATGAGGACCCTTGATGATGTAAGGCCTGAGGCAATTACTTCTTCTGCCTAATGGTAAGTCTGCCAGTGCTTACACATGGCCACGTCCCTCTAGTCAGGAGATGCACAATTAGATTGGAATTACAGGGACATTTATTTTCTTCTGGATCAAAGACATGTAAGCGTTTCTCCCTCCGCTGTAATGAGTGAACTGATGATGCGCGAAGGCTGCTCAGGGACACACAGACTGTCACTGCAGATATACTCTCTCTAGTCTGTATACAGTCTATCAGCTTTCTATTCAATACAGGATGTATATTGTCTCTGTGCTATGAGTTATTGTCAAAGGCATAGTGATTTACTGTGCTTTCATCCACAGTACTGTACATTAGACAAGCCATGTGGTTGAAATAAGTATTTTCAACGTCTTTTCGAGCAAAAAGACCCCTTTCAACGTCTTTCTGAAGTCTTGTGCATATAGGGAGGTTCAGCTCATCTCTCAATTACCACAAGGTCAAGCCTTTAAAAGGTTCTCCTGTGGCTCATATCTGTGCTGCTCATAATTGAACAAACTGCTGAATTAAAAAAGAGGGGTTTTATTTCAGTTGAAATGGAGCCTGAAATGCATTGCTGCTCGATCAAGGCATGTCCTCTGCGTCTCTGTGCCTTGGCCCATCTGTTCCCACTGTCAATAACCGTATGGTGCAGCCAGAGAAGAGACCTCACATTTGCTGAAGAGACCAGGCTAATCTCACCACCCACCTTTTCAACAGTAACAATTGTGAGTATGATACTGCAGTGTGGCTTCATGGAATTTAAAACCAATTTAATACTACCTGTTCAAACAAAAAAATCATCATATCATATAGAATTAAACACAAAGGAATAGAATGGGAGTCCCCATTCAAGTCAATGATTCATTATTTCTATGTATTCTATATCTTTGCATTTAATCCTATCCGATAGGCAAAATCCAGATAGATAGATACAGTGGGGAGAACAAGTATTTGATACACTGCCGATTTTGCAGGTTTTCCTACTTACAAAGCATGTAGAGGTCTGTAATTTTTATCATAGGTACACTTCAACTGTTAGAGACGGAATCTAAAACAAAAATCCAGAAAATCACATTGTATGATTTTTAAATAATTAATTTGCATTTTATTGCATGACATAAGTATTTGATCACCTACCAACCAGTAAGAATTCCGGCTCTCACAGACCTGTTAGTTTTTCTTTAAGAAGCCCTCCTGTTCTCCACTCATTACCTGTATTAACTTCACCTGTTTGAACTCGTTACCTGTATAAAAGACACCTGTCCACACACTCAATCAAACAGACTTCAACCTCTCCACAATGGCCAAGACCAGAGAGCTGTGTAAGGACATCAGGGATAAAATTGTAGACCTGCACAAGGCCGGGATGGGCTACAGGACAATAGGCAAGCAGCTTGGTGAGAAGGCAACAACTCTTGGCGCAATTATTAGAAAATGGAAGACGTTCAAGATGACGGTCAATCTCCCGCGGTCTGGGGCACCATGCAAGATCTCACCTCGTGGGGCATCAATGATCATGAGGAAGGTGAGGGATCAGCCCAGAACTACACGGCAGGACCTGGTCAATGACCTGAAGAGAGCTGGGACCACAGTCTCAAAGAAAACCATTAGTAACACACTACGCCGTCATGGATTAAAATCCTGCAGCGCACGCAAGGTCCCCCTGCTCAAGCCAGCGCATGTCCAGGTCCGTCTGAAGTTTGCCAATGACCATCTGGATGATCCAGAGGAGGAATGGGAGAAGGTCATGTGGTCTGATGAGACAAAAATAGAGCTTTTTGGTCTAAACTCCACTCGCCGTGTTTGGAGGAAGAAGAAGGATGAGTACAACCCCAAGAACACCATCCCAACCGTGAAGCATGGAGGTGGAAACATCATTCTTTGGGGATGCTTTTCTGCAAAGGGGACAGGACGACTGCACCGTATTGAGGGGAGGATGGATGGGGCCATGTATCGCGAGATCTTGGCCATCAACCTCCTTCCCTCAGTAAGAGCATTGAAGATGGGTCGTGGCTGGGTCTTCCAGCATGACAACAACCCGAAACACACAGCCAGGGCAATTAAGGAGTGGCTCCGTAAGAAGCATCTCAAGGTCCTGGAGTGGCCTAGCCAGTCTCCAGACCTGAACCCAATAGAAAATCTTTGGAGGGAGCTGAAAGTCCGTATTGCCCAGCGACAGCCCCGAAACCTGAAGGATCTGGAGAAGGTCTGTATGGAGGAGTGGGCCAAAATCCCTGCTGCAGTGTGTGCAAACCTGGTCAAGAACTACAGGAAACGTATGATCTCTGTAATTGCAAACAAAGGTTTCTGTACCAAATATTAAGTTCTGCTTTTCTGATGTATCAAGTACTTATGTCATGCAATAAAATGCAAATTAATTCATTCAAAATCATACAATGTGATTTTCTGGATTTTTGTTTTAGATTCCGTCACTCACAGTTGAAGAGTACCTATGATAAAAATTACAGACTTCTACATGCTTTGTAAGTGGGAAAACCTGCAAAATCGGCAGTGTATCAAATACTTGTTCTCCCCACTGTAACTTGTAAAAAACAGAAAAACTGGGCCCAGAGCACTACCATGTTGAGGGGATTGACTGATTAAAAGCTTATAGTGTGGTACTCCCAATCCTCTCTATATTCTGTCCTGGCCACAACTAAAGAATCAGATGATTGCTGATACATGTAACTGCCACGGTGCTGATGTGTTGTTGAGAGGAGCTCACCGTGTCATGCTTGATGGGCTGCTCTCTCTCTCTCTCTGTTCTCTTATGCAACTGACTGAGTTACATAATTGAACAGGACGGTGTGAAACTGGGCTGTTTACAAGACAGCTGGAAACCAGGTCAGTCTGTTGGAGGAGGATGCGTGCACACCGTCCAACATAGCTGGCTCTAGACATTAGTTTTGGGAGCAGTACACAGTTGTGTATCTCTGGCTAATTGATTTATGGGTGCAAACAAATAGATCCAACTGATATGTATTTTCTTGCCTTCTCAGATATTTACACACCAACACCATCATTTTCTAAGCACCTATTATTTTTATTCAACCGTGACTTTAAAGGCCCAGTGCAGACAAAAGCGTGATTGTCTTGTGTTTTATGTATATTTACACACTATGAGGTTGGAATAATACTGTGAAATTGTGAAAATTATGATAATGCCCTTTTAATGTAAGACCTGTTTGAAAATATCTCCTGAAATGTCTGTTTTGGTGGGATGGAGTATTTGCCTGTCTGGTGTCATTGGTGGGATGGAGTATTGGCCTGCCTGGTAAACCAAAATCTAAACGCAATATGTAAAATGTTGGTCCCATGTTATATATGCTGAAATAAAGATATTATTTAAAAAGTCCATACGCACAAAAAGCTAATTTCTCTCAAATTTTGTGCACAAATTGTTTTACATCCCTGTTAGTGAGCATTTTATCCTTTGCCAAGATAATCCATCCACATGGAGGCCACTCTAAAATGTGTCACACAACCAGTGCCGAACAGGCCGCCGGAAGCACCAGGACATTTCCCGGTGGCCTGAGGGTCGTTTTGGCCTGCCGTGAATAGTCAACTTGACCAGCGATAATATAGCAAGCAGGAATGAGTTGATCAGGCGTGACTCTCGCTCTCTCGCTGCAGTGTTCCCGCATGAGGGTGCGCGTGCCAAAAATGAGGATACAAGGATGCTCTCCTAAAGTATGAAACCATACTTATAGCTGTTTTTCTCAGGATTTTTGAGCATCCTTGTATTTTTTTTTTTTTTTCCTCTCTCTAAATACTTGCATACAAGTGGCATGGATATCGTAACAGCACAGCACTTGGTAACGGGAACGGAGGACAACCTGAGAAAGTGTGCCCGAGACTGAGGGTGTGAAGAGGGCAGCAGACGACTTTGTTGAGTGGGCCGATGGCATTCTGGAGGAGCAGCAGGACTGTGATGCCGAAGCTCAGACTGCTCTCCTAGAGAAGAACGTAATGCAGCAAATGCAGTGCTGTGCGCAGATGTCTCCTGCATGAATCCGAAGCATTTTCCTGAGATCAGAGAAAAGGGCCTTCCAAAGACAGCCATGAAGGAGCTCAGCAAATGCTTACTGGAATTTGATGAACATGCCACTGTTGAGGCATTGCAGGCTGAACTGATCAGCCTTGCACAATAGTGGGAAAGACTGAAAGAGTCAGCATTGGAGGAGTACAACACCAGGGCCGCTGCTGCCAGTGATGAATCAGGGGAAGGCTTTGAGGATCCTGATGAAAGTGTGGAGTTGGTGAGCAGAAGTACAGTACATGTGTTATACTTAAAGTCTAGTTAGTTATGTAGCCAACGTTCAATTTCATTGACTCAGTGTATAGATGTGTTTATTTTTGTGCTATTTGCTTTATGGACACCAGTGAGTGAATATTGTAATCAATATTTTTTTGTAGAGAAGTGCTTTTTCGACTTTTGTATTATACTTACTTACATTGTTGCAGCTTATGTTCAAGTTCAGTGAATGTGTGTGTGTGAAGTTTTTTGACACTTTTGATATGCTTGATGCTTGAATATAAAGATTATCATTTGAACATTTGAGCTAACACTGTATATCTCATTCTCTTTTTAAAAAGTGAAGGCTAATTGTTTTGTGTGTCTAGCCTTGTACATTTGTATGTGCTATGATTGGTGTATTCCTAGTGAGTTTGAGGGTGCACCCACAGCCATAGTATACCTTGAAAACTCAGTGTTCAGATAGGCTACTTGTTGACTATATTTAATGTCAATTTCTTCCTCCAATGTTGTATTAGAGAATTTGGCAGTATGTCAAACCGGCCTCACAACCTCAGACCGTGAGCAACGACGCCAGCCAAGGACCTGCCCAGTCATGTAAAATCCATAGATTAGCGCCTAATGAATTTATTTCAATTGACTAATTTCCTAATAGGAAATGTAACTTAGTAAAATCATTGAGTTCCAAACCTCTCTGCCAGTAATAGCTAATTTTCAGTTTTCCCCTCCCAACTCTGACCACTCCCAGACAGTCCTAACAAAAGTCTTGCTTTAGAAATGTCTCTTTCCCAAAAAGCTATTTTTGTAAATTTTTTACCATTTTCATTGAAAACAATCACAGTAAGGTACTTAATTCTTACCTTAAGTGTTCCCTGACAATAATAAGAGCCAGTTCAGCCGGACTTACCTTTTATCATCTGTTGCATACTGTACATAGATACTGTCCACCCATTATAATACCACCTGTATATTGCTTTAGCTCATCTGTCTCCTTTTCTTTCGTTTTAACAAACACTCATCCAGAGCAATTTATAGGAACAATTAGGGTTAAGTGCCTTGCTCAAGGGCACATCAACAGATGTTTAACCTAGTCGGCTCAGCTATTCAAACCAGCGACCATTCGGTTACTGGCCCAATGTTCTTAAACGCTGGGCTACTTGCCGCATAACTCCGCAAGTCGCCCCCTTGAGGCCAATTTGTGTAGTTTGTATTGGATACCTCACTCCTCCTGAAACTGGTGAGAGATGGAGACTCAATGCTGAAGTTTCTGAGCCTGGAGCACAGAGGAAGGCTTCTCTCCGGATTGTGTGGGAAGCAAAGGAAGAAGGGTTGTATTGTACCTGGAGAAGGATGTAGCTTTACAAGGGTTGGGGAGTAACGGATTACAAAAAAACGGTAACTGTAATCTGTTACGTTACCAGCATAAATATTGTAATCAGATTGCGGATACTTAAAAAAAAACTAGATTCAGAAAGGATGTTTGCGAGAAATCTTGAACACTTCTCTGTTTTCTCAATGACATTCAAATCAGCACTGAAAAAATATGCAAATTTAAGTTTGTTCCACCTGAGCGAGTCTGACTGCAAGTCAGAGACCACTATGATGACACACCAAATGTGTTTGATGGAACGTGGGAAAAGAGCAGGAATAATCTTTTGTAGGCTACAGTCCAAGCTACAGTCCAATGGTGCAACTGCTGTCGGCATCCAAAGATGATCCAAATTGAATAAACGCTTGGAAGGAAGGATGACATAGGTGTCGATACGGATATCTCTTATTATTGATATCTACATAGCGCATTGGTGTAAATCACACTGCTGCTCTCTCATTCAGCTTACGGATTGTGGTTGTTGTTGATGGCTGTTCACAAATCTAAATGTGTATTTGAAACCAATAATTCATTTTATTATAGTTAAACCCAGAGCACACGTCAGAGAACATTAACATATACAGTATATATAAATATGTTACGGTTACTAATAGCATAAGATTTGCATAGTGGCATGTCTGTGAAAAGATTGCAAACAAATGGATTAAGTGACATTTGTGTGTCTGACCCACAACATCCCAGACACACTTTCTGTGAAAACTTTTTATTTATTGACTGTTTTGTCTTATTCAGGTGAATATCTTTTGCATCACTGTTTAGATTTAGAATATTCTGATCTCCAAAGAACATATTGTGCAGCATTATTGAAACAGGCACCTTGTCATTGAAAATATAAGCTAGTAAGACCAGCAGAAAACACTCACACTGTTCTTATGTACGCTGTCCATTTATGGCATCACATGGAGTGTACATTTTTTCCTAGAAATAAGTGTGTTTACTGGGAGCATTTCACTCAACATGCAGTGTTTACTGTAAACCCAGAGCATATGTCAGAGAACTTTATCATTAACAGCTCCAGCTCCAGACCAAGATGCAAATCTCTTGATACAGCCTTTGACATTTGTTTAAAGACAAGAACACAACAACAATAGAAATATTGCATTGCAAAGCTGGTTGCTCAAAAATATCTATTTAAAATAATTTGGCTACCAAAGGAAATATGTGGTTAGGAATATGCTTGCATAATATTGCAATGTCACTTTTTCCTAAATCTGAAAATAAAAATACATAATGCAATCCAAATGATTTGAGCAAAGTAAAGCTTCATGCTCTTGTCGACCGGCTCTTGATGTGGTAACACCCACCCACGCTATGAAGAGGTCAACTTCGTCTCTCTCCGTCTGCCCGGCTTGAATAATAATCATTGAAAACAATGTAAAAATACAGTGGTAAGTAGACTGTTTCATAACCCTCAAAGCAGTGTTTTCCCTGCTATTCATTCCAGCACTTGGAGAGGAAAATGGATCCCATGGTGTTCTGAAATAATGTTGAGGACTTGTACAGTAGGTTTGTCAGTACTTGTTTACTGTATTGCTCCAAATAGTATTATGATTATTTGTCAAAGGGCTCTTTTATGGTGGACTATGTGCTGCAGAGTCGGACCAGCAGGATCTATACGTCTGAGCCTTATCTCCCGGCACCAAATTGAATATTACCTTGAGCCAGCACAGCTTTACATCTCAGTGGCCACAAAAATAAACACTCCAGGACACCAGAGTTAGTAACATTCAAAGGATCCCAGTGCAATGTTTCTGCCCCCAGCAACCGTTGTCAAAGGCCTGCAAACAATAAAGCATGTTCTGGGTGTCTACCAGTAAACTAGTTTTGGGTCCCACTACATGGTTAGAGACAATACTAAGCTCACATCATCTTACAGTCATGGTGTGAGCTTGTTGCAGCCTTATGCTTCAGAGGGAGCGAATAGCAGCAAGTAATTAAGTAACCTGTCCATTTTCTTTTCAGTGTTCCAAGAATGTTTGTTCCAAAGGAACTGTCACGCAACATTCTCAGAACTCATTGATCTAATTATGACACAAATAAAAGTTTTTCCTTTGACTCTGATCATTTCTGAGTGGTTGTGCTTGACTGAACATTGTTGGACAAATTTGGCAAACATTGCGCTTTAATCTCACAACCTGTCACGTTCGGGTGTGTAGAGAGACCAAGGCGCAGCGTAGCGATAGTTCGACATGTTTATTGAACTAAATGACGAACTATACAAAATAACAAATGCAATATATAATAAGGAAACACACGTAGCACGAACACGGGACATACAACAACAATGAACCACGCCAAGGGAGTGGAACACAGACATATAAGTAGGATCCCTAATTAGAGGTAATGCAATGCAGCTGCCTCTAATTAGGGATCCCACACACAACACTACACAGACGTAGAAATACTAGATCTGCCAGACTCTGACCGTAGAACTATAGAGGAGCAAAACTTCTCTATGGCCAGAGCCTGACAGTACCCTCCCTCAAAGGCGCGGACTCCCGGCCGCAAGAAAAACAAACAAAAAACATGAGGGAAGGGTCAGGGAGGGAAAAACATCACACAATAACCATCGCCGGTGGCGGTTCCGGCCCCGGCGAAGTGGATATCTTCCTCCTCCTCCTTTCTACTGGGCCCGGACTGGGCCCCGGTGTGGCAGGTGATTCAGGCCATTTAAAGGGGCAACCCACCGGTCCTGGAAATGACCATGGTGGGGCAAAAGGCTCAGGCCATGGAGCGGGGCAAATAACCGGGCCAGGACTGGGCACCGGTGTGGCAGGCGACTCCGGCCTGTGGACCACCACGGGAGTCTCCGGGCTGTCGACCATCACGGGAGGCTCCGGGCTGTCGACCATCGCGGGAGGCTCCGGGCTGTCGACCATCGCGGGAGGCTCCGGGCTGTCGACCATCGCGGGAGGCTCCGGGGTGTCGACCATCGCGGGAGGCTCCGGGCTGTCGACCATCGCGGGAGGCTCCGGGCTGTCGACCATCGCGGGAGGCTCCGGGCTGGGGAGGCGCACCGGCGGTCTGGTGCGTGGAGCCGGCACTGGAGGTACCTGGCTGGGCGCACGCACTGGAGGTCGGGTGCGGGGAGCCGGCACGGGACGTACCGGACTGGAGAGGCGCACTGGAGGCCTGGTGCGTGGAGCCGGCACTGGAGGAACCTGGCTGGGCACACGCACTGGAGGTCGAGTGCGGGGAGTCGGCACGGGACGTACCGGACTAGAGACGCGCACTTGAAGCCTGGTGCGTGGAGTCGGCACTGGTGGCACCGGACTAATAACACGCACTTTAGGGCGAGTGCGGGGAGCAGGCACAGGACGTACCGGACTGGAGACGCGCACTGGAAGCCTGGTGCGTGGAGTCGGCACTGGTGGCACCGGACTAATAACACGCACTTTAGGGCGAGTGCGGGGAGCAGGCACAGGACGTACCGGACTGGAGACGCGCACTGGAAGCCTGGTGCGTGGAGTCGGCACTGATGGCACCGGACTGATGACACGCACCTCAGGGCGAGTGCGGGGAGCAGGCACAGGACGTATCGGACTGGAGAGGCGCACTGGAGTGTAGCAGACAGCCGAACCCAGACTGGGCACCGGTGGAGCGGACTGCTCTGGCACTGGAGTGTAGCAGACGGCCGGACCCAGACTGGGCACCGGTGGAGCGAACTGCTCTGGCACTGGAGTGTAGCAGACGGCCGGACCCGGACTGGGCACCGTTGGAGCGAACTGTTCTGGCACTGGAGTAGAGCAGACGGCCGGACCCCGACTGGGCACCGGTAAAGCGGACTGCTCTTTCACGGGAGTGGAGTAGGCGACTGGACACGGATTATTCCATTTCGACATTTCCCGTTCCACCTCTTCCGCTATCTCCCACATCTCCTCCAAAACGTCTCCAAAATGTCTCTCCAAATACTCCTCCTCTTCTACACTTTGCGCCCCCCATTTATAATTTGGGCACAGTGTATCCCACATGGAGAGTGGTACTGGCGCGTCCTCCTCGTTGCCAGACCATCCCCATAGCCCCCCCCCCCAAAATTTTCCTGGGGTTGACTACGGGCTCCTTTACCTCGATAACGCCGCTGTCTTCCTTTCTTCTCCTTTGCTCCAGATTTACGCTGCTTGGTCGGGTGGTGGTTCATTCTGTCACGTTCGGGTGTGTAGAGAGACCAAGGCGCAGCGTAGCGATAGTTCGACATGTTTATTGAACTAAATGACGAACTATACAAAATAACAAATGCAATATATAATAAGGAAACACACGTAGCACGAACACGGGACATACAACAACAATGAACCACGCCAAGGGAGTGGAACACAGACATATAAGTAGGATCCCTAATTAGAGGTAATGCAATGCAGCTGCCTCTAATTAGGGATCCCACACACAACACCACACAGACGTAGAAATACTAGATCTGCCAGACTCTGACCATAGAACTATAGAGAAGCAAAGCTTCTCTATGGCCAGAGCCTGACACAACCAAATGGGCACCAGACAAAAAAATGTCCCTTGTATTCAAGCATCTGGTTGAAGTGTCACTTGTAGATTTAAGGATATTGACACTAATGATTGAAGCAAGGGTGTATACTGTATACTGTAACTGTATTCTGAGACAAAGGAGCCCTAGGGCTGAATTCTCAATGAGACTCTGACAAACACCAGACTAGTCTGTCAGGAGCTCATTTAGCCTCTTCTAACCCACACCACTCTCTCTCTCCCTTTCAGCCACGTTGTTACACTGAGGGAGCTGGATGTGTTCTGTGTGGTGATGTCCCAGAGGAGAAGGATGACCCTGAGGTACAGAGGTAGGCAGGGAGGAGCAGCTGGAGAGCAACTCTCCCTTGGCTCCTGTCCCAGTTAACATGGTCTCACACCCTCACACGTGCGGACACACACAGACGTGTGCACGAACACACACACACACACACACACACACACACACACACACACACACACACACACACACACACACACACACACACACACACACACACACACACACACACACACACACACACACACACACACACATACGATTGAATAGCCTCTGGATCGCATTGAGGCCTGTGGGGCCAGAATGCCAGTTACTGGAAAGAAAAGCACGCAACCCCAGTTTGACATTTAGACAGCTCTGGTAAATATCTGTCTCACAAACAAAATGTTAAAATCTTCCACCAATTGATTTATATCCTGTAGTGACATTTGATTTCTGCATCGTCTTCCCCATCAGCATGGTGGTCTTTAGAAACCATAACATGACATAGCAAGACATCAGGACAGGAGTTAAGACCAGGACACATCCCTGTGGTAATGGACGTGTTGGCACGAACCATCAAACAACCCTCATTTCTGTGGTGACTCAACTCCTGGCTTTCACTTGGCACTTCCCTCTCACAGACTGACAATCTGTGTACGAGTGGTGTCCTCATCCTACCAGAAAATGCTGTATGAAGCAATGGATCAGCAGAATATCCGCCAGCCAACTCTCTGCTCCTTGGACGTGACCAAGCTCTTCTTGGTGAAGTATGGTCAAGCAAAAACTGGGAATTAGTTTTCATTTTCATTCCACACTGATTCCAACTATGCTCATTGCAACGCATTCACTCTGCAGATTTCAAAGGAAGCTGACTGCGACTGGCAGGGACATTTAACGGAGGCACCATTTTGAGGCCCAGTCTTGTTCTGTCTGAGCTGATTATACCGTCTCCACAGGTGACTGACAGCTGTTCTCTGGAGCCACCACAAGGGATGATGGGAAAGCTCTGTAGCGAGGGAGACAAAGAAAATGGAGGAAAGAAGGCCATGAGCAGCCATTAAAAGATTAAACATTGAAGATTAGGTATGGAAGGAAAGTGGAGATGGAGCTATTAGAATGACTCCCTGTGGAGGGAGGAGACCACAGATGAGCCTCTCTGCTGCAGCATGGAGGAATATAGCCTGAGATGAGGCCCAATTAGAACATTAACTGTAATGTTTAGGCATGAAAGTGCAGTAAGACCAATAGTTGTTTCGACAACACTAACTTAATACGACACCTCATGGTGGATCCATAGTACTACAGTTTATGGTAGTCAGTCAACCACTAAACGTGAGCGTGTGAGCAATGCAACGCTTCTAGATCTGTGTCTGGACATTAGTTTATTATTCATATTGAAGTGGTTCTGAATCCTTCTACACCGGCTCTGACGGATGTGGCAGGGCTTGCAAACTTTTACCGACTACAAAGGGAAACCCAGCCACAACCTGCCCAGTGAAGTGAGCCTTCCAGATGAGCTAAATGTATTTTATGCTCACTTCGAGTCAAGCAACACTGAAGCATGCATGAGAGCACCAGCTGTTCCTGACGACTGTGTGATCACGCACTCTGTGGCCTATGTGAGCAAGACCTTTAAACAGGTCAACATTCACAAGGCTGCGGGGCCAGACGGTGGTCTTGTGCTTTGAAAGACTGGTCATGACTGACATCGACACCATCATCCCGCAAACCCTAGACCCAGTCCAATTCGCATACCGCCCCAACAGATCCACAGATGACGCAATCGCACTCCACACTGTCCTTTCCCACCTGGACAAAAGGAACACCTATGTGTGATTGCTGTTAATTGACTACAGCTTAGTGTTCAACACCATAGTGCCCACAAAGCTCATCACTAAGCTAAGGACCCTGGGACTAAACACCTCCCTCTGCAACTGGATCCTGGACTGACAGGCTTCCCCCGGGTGGCAAGGGTAGGCAACAACACATCTGCCACGCTGATCCTCAACACTGGGGCCTCTCAGGGGTGCGTGCGTAGTCCCCTCCTGTACTCTTTGCCAAGCACAACTCCAACACCATCATTAAGTTTTCTGATGACACAACATTAGTAGGCCTGATCTCTGACAATGATGAGACAACCTATAGAGAGGAGGTCAGAGACCTGGAAGTGTGGTTCCAGGATAACAACCTCTCCCTCAATGTGAGCAAGAAAAAGGTGACTAGGACACATTAACAATAACATCGATGGGGCTGTAGTGGAGCGGGTCGAGAGTTTCAAGTTCCTTGGTGTCCACATCCCCAACAAACTATCATGGTCCAAACACACCTTTTCCCCCTCACCGCCTGGTTTGGAAACTGCTTGGCATCCGACCGTAAGGCGCTACAGAGGGTAGTGTGTACAGCCCAGTACGTCACTGGGGCCAAGCTTCCTGCCATCCAGGACCTACAGTATATACTAGGCGGTGTCAGAGGAAGGCCCAAGCGGTACCGGCAAGCGGTACCGGAGCACCAGGTCTAGGTCCAAAAGGCTCCTTAACAGCTCCTACCCCCAAGCCATAAGACTGCTGAACAATTGATCAAATGGCCACCCAGACTATATACTTTGACCCCCCCCCCCCACTGCTGCTACTCGCTGTTTATTATCTATGCATAGTCACTTTACCCCTACCTACACGTACAAATGACCTTGACTAACCTGTACCACCGCACATTGACTCGGTACCGGTACCCCCTGTCTCGTTATTGTTATTTTATTGTGTTACTTTTTATTACACGTTTTACTTTAGTTTATATGGTAAATATTTCCTTAACTCTATTTATTGAATTGCATTGTTGGTTAAGGGTTTTTAAGTAAGCATTTCACAGTAAATACAACTACACCTGTTGTATTCAGCACCTGTGACAAATAACATTTGATTTGATTTGATTTCACTACTGGGCCATAATGAAAACAGACGGGACAGAGTGGGTATTGGGGATGTGTCGACAGCACTTCTGTTTGCAAAGGGGTACTATGATGAAACTGATCCACGCAACCAATTGTCTGTGAAACCGAAGGCAGCAGTCACATAACGTGAAGGATGTGAGAGGGAATGGATTGACTGGAAGCAGACACAGCAGAGTGAGGAGGACTGTATCGAGGACAGGCCTCTTGGAAAGGAAGAAATGCTTTGCCGCTGTGAGAGTTGCTGGTGTCAAGGCTCCTGGCCAGAACCCAATGTAAATCTCCTACAATGGCTATGTCAGCAGTGGTTTCATACACATAGCTTGGGGTTTTATGTCCTCTACACTCTTCCTTCACCAGTGTATTTAAGAAACCAAATGAAATAATCTTGAAAACATACCTGGAAATTTCACAGAGTAACTAAATGTGTGTTTAGGCACTACTCATCCAAAAACACAGGTGGTGCCTGTCATACCCGTTGATGTATGACATGCTGACATGCTGCACAATGTGTCCTAGTCACCAGGCTTCCACATGATCTCATCTCTTGACATGAGGATTTTGTCATGCTGCAGATGGCTCGCTGTACCTTGGCCCATATAATAACACATGACAGGAAGTTCCCCACTGGGAATATTCTTGGATTAAGAATGACACAGGCATGAATGGGAGCAGTGACATGATACACATTAGTAGGGTAACACACTATACATTGATTGTGTGACGTCAATATCCCTGGTTATCAAATAGTAATCTTCACCATCTTGATAAATTACACAAACCAAAAGCAGTAGTTTGGACTAGATAATTTCTAATATCTTAATGTTCTTTTTTTGAGTAATACAAGCTCTTTTCAATGTCCCTAGAAATTAAATACACACTTTAATAAATTACTTGAGCTGGGCCATCTCCCTTGGATGATTCAGCATAGTTTAATTGAACAACCCAATAGTAAAATGTTCCTCCATCTCCACTCTACAGCCTTCCTGTACCTTGGTTGTGTTTTTGAGGAGATAGAGGCTGTAATAGCAGAGAAAAGCAAGCCAGAATTCAGGGAGCCCTCCAACTGTAATCCTGAGGAAGGAACCACACTGGTCAAATCCAATCGCAAAGCCAATGGGTAACAAGCATTACACATTCAAAGGCACAGTTACCTCCCAAAGAACTTCAGAAGTATAAAACGGTGGGCGTAAAGTAAATAACACAACATTATAAAACCTTTTGGGTTACAGTGATATGTCCTAACACTGAATGGTGGAAGTGAGTCACTATGAGTGACAACAGCAGGAGATTGAATTGGCAGGTGTCACTGACGATTGACGTCAAAGTCCATTCAGTGTTGAAATACTTGGGTTTCAACTTCACATGGGCAAATTGAACGGGGATCTTCTATGGTTTCAAATGGAGGTTCTTTTGGATATTTTGTAGAAACTTTGAAAAAAGCTTTGAAGGAATTGACATTAAAAGTCCTCTTGTATAATAGGCATCCAATAACAAAACAAAACAAACAACTTTCCCCTCGCCACCACTTCATGGTATAAATATTAATTCACTGACAAACTAGAGATGGTTGTTGCACCATTTTTCAGAAAAACCTACTATGAGTTCTCACCTGGTGTGGTACAGTACCTTGGGGGAAGGTGCCCTGCCTGCTTAGGAAAGATAGATAATATTAGAGTTGGGCTATATCAGGAAAACCATAGCAAAACATACACACACAATACAATTCATTGTGTGTGTATGTATAATTCATGTCTACCCCCATACCAACAGTCTCATTTTCTGTTTCTGAAATTACATTTGTCCAATTAAAGGTGTACTGCATTTCAGTTAACATATACAAATGGAAAAAATACTGCTTACTGTATTAAGCAGATTCAAGCAGTCAATACGGTCATCTGCGTAAATTAATCCAAATAGCTACAGTTCCAATTATGGCATGTAGTCAATGTGGGGGATTTAAAAGAAAACCATTGAAAACAATCCTGTCAAAACTTGAATCGACTGTAATAATACCAAACTAAGCCCCTCTGCATGTGGTTGCATAACAGAACACACACTCTCCATACATACTAGGTTTAGTCAGGACAGCAAGGACAGTGCATTACCAAAACATCCCAAGGATCTGCCTCTGTCTTCCTCATGGAGTACAATGCAAGTACCTCGCTTTATGTCTCCAGAGAGGCCTGGGTTTCAATTAGACGATGCTACAGCGCTATGTGTGCACTACGTGTTAACAGAGCTTACCTTTCAAACCCAAGTCCATGTTAATCAGGCGTCCAATGTTGTCTGATCCTAGAGCGTCTAGGCTAAACAATGGGATCATAACACAACGGGAAGCTAAAGGTAAAGTGAAGTGGATGTGGGGATAAGACCGTGGACTTGGCAAGGAACAGTGGAAGCTATCATTAACATAAATGCCTTCCTGTAGCAAGGTGCTCATTACCATGATCGAAAGGGCTAAATATACTGTAGTCTTAATCCAATGCCGAAGGGTAGACAAAGAAATCACAGTGCACAGCGCAATTACAGATGCACTTACACGTACAACGTTTCATTATTACAATTAAAACGTGAACTACTGACATGAAATCCAAGGCGTTTTCTGTCACTTAACATATGACCCTGTGAGAAGCATTAAGTATGCTGCAGTGAGGCTGTAACTGAGAACCATGGCTGCAGGCTGGAGGATGTCAGGGGAATCTGTGGAAAGGTCACAAGCCTGTACTTTCTCTGTTTGAGATGAACAGCAATGGAGAAGACACTCACGTTAGAGAAAAATAAAGTGTAGTTGAGACTGAGGCTTGCAACCTTGTTTAGTTGTATAGAGCAGTGACAATTGTGTGAGCAATTTCTCTTCCATCTTATCTTTGTATGTGTAGTATAGTACAATGCCCTATACTATTGCTGACGAAAGAGTATTTACGTAAAGTGACTAGGCAGTACACATACGCAGTCAATACAGTGCATGCTTACAGTAAATCCATAAATTGCAGTGGCTAAGGAAAATGATGGTTCCGGTTGTTATAAATTTGTTCCTTGTCATCCGGTGCTTACCTTATAATCCAAATGCAACTTACAGCTAGAGGTTTATAGCCAGAGGAGTCAGCCAGGGTCCACTCACTGAGGATTTCATTTGGATCGGATGAGTAATCACTGAACTTTCACTAGAGTTTTTCCGCCTTGGTCACACTAACTTTAGTCTATCTTCAATAGCCTTTACCCTGGCCTGACTTAACACACCAAATGTTCCAAAAGTCAAGATATCCTGCAACTATGTTTTATTGAACCTTTATTTAACTAGGCAAGTCAGTTAAGAACAAATTCTTATTTACAATGACGGCCTACACCAGCCAAACTCGGATGACGCTGGGCCTATGGGACTCCCAATCACAGCCGGTTGTGATCGAACCAGGGTGTCTGTATTGACACCTCTAACACTGAGATGCAGTGCCTTAGACCACTGCACCACTTGGGAGCCAATATGTCATAACGTATGACACTCCATTGAACATTATGGGCCAATTTCTGTCCTGGATCCAGTCCAGAATATCTGTAACCCTAAAAGTATGGATATGTGCCCCAATACAGCAACGCAAGTAAACAAGATATTCTGGTTAATAAAATAACTTATGGAGTGGTTTTTGCATATATATCAAGCTTAATGTTGTAATTTTAATTAAATACAGTATATTATATTTATGAGGGACGGTAGGTGTAATTTTGTACGGGTGAGCAGAAAGGTGAATACTGTTAAATTCCTTCAGTAGTGTGGAGTGTAAGTGAGGTAGTTGGAGGAAAAACAGTTTAGTCATCCAGCGATGCGTCACAACTGTAGTGAGAGTGAGGACAGTATACCTCTTGTGTTTTACACTGTGTTTTAGTGTGTAGGTGGAAGTGGGGAACACATAGTCAAGGTGAAGAACAGTGAGTGAACACTGTAAACAAATAATAGCGCAACAGAAGTATGGCTCCTAAGCTCAAATATAATTTGGTCCCTGCAGTTATTCAATACCAATAAGTAGCAAATTGCAAAGTACAATAAAAAATGTTCAGGAAAATGGTACCTCAGGGCATACCCACTGGGCACACACTGGTTGAACCAACGTGGAATAGACTTTGAATTGACATCTGTGCCAAGTTGGTATTTTGTTAGCAAGTGTTCTTTGCAGATAGTTAATCACAATATTTTTGGACACAGTGGACATTATTCTACTGTAGAGGCCTTACTAGAGGTATAACTACTGACTCAGTCCTACTGTATACTGTGGTGGGTGTTTGGATGTTTCATAAATAGCCCAGAACCATTTGTCTGCCTTTTGAAGTCTGTTTATCAGATTCCGTCAAACAAGAAAGGTTGCAGAGTTTTAATATTGGTATAGAAAACTGTCTCGGTGTGCCAGAGAGCGCTACAGGAGGTCCTTCCTGCCGGCGGCTATTAGACTATTTAATGCCTCACCGGGGTGCCATGCCATCGGCAACATAGACCTGGAACTGTTGGGGTGTTAGGACCTAGTTTAACAATTAGGCATCCATCCGTGAGTAACTCTCTGGTCTGTAATCACTCATTCACTCAAGACTTATTCATTCAGGACTATATATATATCTTCATGTACAGTTGTTATATTATATCACGTGCAATATTATTAGTAATTCTTGGACTGAACTTACGTTGTCATTCACTCAGGAATGCATATTAGTCAGTTGTATCTTTTTTCATTGCTTTTAGTATATTGAATGTGCAATACGTGCATTTATCTGTAATTAAACCCTGTACTGTATTTTAAGGGAATTATTATTATTACTCTAAATTATATCATATGCACATTTAGCTATTTAAGTATCTCTTCCTGTAATTTGCCTGTACAGTTAATGTAACCATACAAAATATTAACTTACCTATTCATTTAACCAGACTGTATATTATATATGTCTGTCTGTCTGTCTGTCTCTGTCTGTCTGTCTGTCTGTCTGTCTGTCTGTCTGTCTGTCTGTCTGTCTGTCTGTCTGTCTGTCTGTCTGTCTGTCTGTCTGTCTGTCTGTCTGTCTGGTGTGGGAGCATAGCATGAGGACTCAATACATTGTTTGGATGGATGGCTGTATATTTGCGTCTCATAGGAGATAGCCACACTTTAGCCGTGGAAATCTCCGGGGAAGAGACGTTCCCACAGAAGTCCTGGGGTCACTGCCACCAGGGGAAGAGGTGTGAAGGCTGATGAAAATGTTCATAGACATAAGGAATGTTACTGTGTGAATTAAATGGTCATGTTTGGTTTGTTTCAAGAGTTCATAAAGAGCTACAATTTGTTTATGTTTTATTGTACTGTAACTGCTATGGATTTATTGTTACAGGGAAACTGTTTACTCTGGGTATTCTGTAATGTATCATGTATTTTATGTACACTCATTGTTTTAGTGCTCTTCTCTGTGTCATGGAGGCTCTCCATACTGCCAAATCTAACTCACTCTCCTCTGCTCTTATCCTTCTAGACCTGTCTGCTGCCTTTGATACTGTGAACCATCAGATCCTCCTCTCCACCCTCTCCGAGTTGGGCATCTCCGGCACTGCACACTCTTGGATTGCGTCCTTCCTGACAGGTTGCTCCTATCAGGTGGCATGGTGAGAATCTGTCGCCGCACCACTTGCTCTCACCACTGGTGTCCCCCAGGGCTCAGTTCTAGGCCCTCTCCTATTCTCTCTATACACCAAGTCACTTGGCTCTGTCATATCCTCACATGGTCTCTCCTATCATTGCTACGCAGACGACACTCAATAAACGTTCTCCTTCCCCCTTCTGATAACCAGGTGGCGAATCGCATCTCTGATTGACTGGCAGACATATCAGTTTGGATCACCACCTCAAGCTGAACCTCGGCAAGACGGAGCTGCTCACCATCACGGTTGACAACTCCATTGTGTCCTCCTCCCAGAGTGCAAAGAACCTTGGTGTGACCCTGGACAACACCCTGTCGTTCTCTGCTAACATCAAAGCGGTGACCCGATCCTGCAGGTTCATGCTCTACAAAATTTGCAGAGTACGACCCTAGTTTACACAGAAAGCGGCACAGGTTCTAATCCAGGCACCAGCTGGATTAGTCATTGACCACCTTCCGGAGACACTTGAAACCCTACCTCTTTAAGAAATACCTGGAATAGTATAACAGTAATCCTTCCACCATCCACCCCCAATAAAATAAAAATCTTTACTAACACTTGTCTTTTGTCTAAACTAACACCTGACTTATTTCCCTGCTAGCACTGTCTTTCCTCACAGCTGCTTGTTTAAAGAAATGTACTTATTTTGATCGAGATGTGGTTGTCCCACTGGCTATCCTAAGTTGAATGCACCAATTTGTAAGTCGCTCTGGATAAGAGCGTCTGCTAAATGGCTAAAATGTAAATGTAAATGCATTCCTCGTTTTACCAAATAATTATTTGATTGACTATACGTCTATTGATAAATGTTATTCACACTACACATAGTATACAGTAGGCCTGGGTTACACCTTGATATCCCTGGTCTACTTGTCTCAATAAATTAATGCTAGAACATGGGTCGCCAGGATTAGCTATTTGTATCTAGCCTCTTAATAATTGCATAACAGTGACATATGTTCATTATAGTCATGCTTAGAGGTGATCTACTCACTACCTTGATTAGATCCTCCAGAGACGCACAGGGCCTGTTTATTCACATAATAATGGAGTCAGATTGATGAATGTAGTTTATTATACATAATTCTACACAACTACAAATGTACACAAATCAAAACCGGAAAGAATGCAGCAGCTCCTGTTTTATTTACCATAGTTTTAATGCAAATCAAAAGTGTAGCTGAACTAGTCCTTCGACTTCAAGCTCATTAGGACACGTTTTTAAAGTATACTTTAAATGTTCTTGCTTCATCCTCATTTGAATGTTCCTTCACTAAAGATGTCCAAATCATTAGGGAGATGTAGTCTTTTCTCCAATAACCATCTGGATGCCCTTTTCCTTAGCTACATGTTATGAGACTGAAAAGCTCCAAGACAGAAGGTACTAGCAGACGGTCCTTTATTTTTTCCTGTCTAACAAGCAAAAATTTACGTCTGTCAGCGAAAGCATCACTCAAACACTGCAGACATAAACTACGTATATTATGATTCAAAATGTATCTATTTGTGTTCCAGGCAGAAAGGGACCCATTTCACCAGGGGCGCAACTTTTACTGGGGATGGGGAGGACATGTCCCCCCCCCCACATTCTGAAATAGCATTTTTTGTACCTCCCAGTTTTATCATTGGAATGTGATACAAAACGAGGCAACGGTGTGCTTTAGGACCATGCGGACACCTCCGAGTGGTTGGGTTGGCTGTTTGGAGTGTTTATCTGACTGGATAAAAAAACTAAAAATAATAATACTATTGTCCCCTCTACACTTCTAAAACCAAAGTTGCACCCCTGCATTTCACTACCCATAAGCACCTCACATATTTTCTAGTGTAGTTAATAATGCCTAGCTACTGTACCTCCTCACCACATCAATAGTGTTTCAGGCTCAAAGTTAATCTAAATAAGCTCATGATCTGTCTTTCAGAGTTTGAGCTCATGCTCAGAGAAGTACTGAAAAAGCCACAGAGCCCAAGAAAAGTTTGCTGTTTATATTAAATGTCCTCCCTCTGCAAAAATGTATCTAATTCTCAAAACTCAGAAAAGAGTCAGAAAATGAAAAACCACCAGCCCCAAGAAAACTTCAACCCTGCCATGACGATTCTATCCCCACCGAAACAGATCAAGAAGTCCTTCTCATATGAAAAACATTATCTCACATTGCCATTATCTCACAACCGCTCTGTAGGAGATGGTTCCCACCGCTAGGAGAAGAGGGCTGTGACATCCCATTAAAGCCCATCGCCCTGACACATCAAAGAGTCACACCCAGCCTCTCTCTCTCGCCTCCCTGGCCCCTGGGTGAAGTCACAGGCCTGTATGATGGAGAGGTAATCACATCCACCGGTGGTGCACCGCAACACTTGGAAGAGAACATTGAAAGAGGGAAATCAAACACATTCACATGACATCTACACAGCCTTTACACCAGCCAGGTCTGGGTGGGAGGTTGTAGGAAGGGAATGATCTGATTGATATAGATAGGACCTGAAGCCAATCAAGCTTTGTGACGCTCTTATCTCTGGTTTTGGTCTAAATAAAACAAGCCTCATTGTAGGAGGTTATGTGGATGACCGTAGATATTTAGTTCAGAGAAAATACCACAAGACAGTATGTCTACCAATTTAAAATAAATACATTTACAGGTACAGGCCATCTCTAAAAGTGGAGTGTGTGTGTGTGTGTTGTTCAGTGGGGTCAGAGATAACATCGGCCCACTCCATTGTTCTGGAACAGATGACAAGTGAATTCTTCCCACTTGCTTTTCCCTAAGTTAAATTCTCTTGCTCAAACAGGATGTTCCGTTCTGGTTACATATTTGTTAACGGATGCTGCACTTATATTATTAATGATCCTGCATTATTGAAAGGTGAGAACATGCATTGCCATGGATGGACCTGGTAAGAACAGTAGCCCCTTAGTCCAGGTATACCAACTGTATTGTATAGGTACATTCATCAGTCCTAGAGAGTTTTGACTTGTTTCTACAGTGAGTGTGTCCCCTAGCGCGCGCACACACACACACACACACACACACACACACACACACACGCACGCACACACACACACACACACACACACACACACACACACACACACACACATGAATTTTCAGGACTTTTTGGGGAGTAAAAATGTATTCCCATTCAAAATCCTATTTTCCCTAACCCCAACCCTAACCATAACTCTAACCTTAACCCTAACCTGAACCCCGATTTAGCCGACATCCGCATAGCGGTTGTATTAGAGGGGTCCGAGGTAGAGCTGCTTTAGAGCTGTAAAATCCACAAGAGGCTCCTGTCATTATACTTAAAGCGGAAATTGCCATTGGCTGCACGGAGTCACATTACGAGAAATCCCATGAAGCCTTGTTTACAAGTTTGAACACTGGAACACTGGAATATGAGATGTAACCTACACCTCGATTAGGATGATAGATAACCTCATTATTATTATTGTTATTATTTATTTTTTGTAATTATTTCATTATAGCCTACACTTTCTCGTTCTGAACATCTAACACCAGTGGGCCGGATGTTGCTTCATGACAATGATTGCAAGAGCAGCTGCTCACTAATTTGACAGGCTCCAACGTGCCAAAAAAATCCTCTATGCGGGTGTTTGCTATCGCTGGTAGCTTAATCTGATTGGCCTAGCGTTTGCTTTTAACCCGAGCAGAAATGTGATTATGGCAGTGACTTTTGTGGCGGGTTGTTTCTCTGTTCACTGTTAATAGCTGTGACATCTTCATAATCGTACGGCAGGCCGTTTCAGGGGAAAACAATCTCCTAATACACTGAAGAAGCTGACTCAGAGATGGTGTTACACTACTGGGTGGTGAGTATAGCTATTTCTGTTACCACAGATTCTTAGTCAATCGGATATCATTTAGAAAGGCAACAGTGAATAAGCTGGGAATCATATAGCCAGGATTTGGCTCCTTTCCCTGGTACCCTATGACATTATGTTTCTGGCCGATAATGATGAGGACAGAAGAACTGTATCACCTACACAGTTCTTGGCAGTCGTACAAGAAATTGTGGTTTAATGCATGCTATATGTACAGTACAGACAGTACTAAATTCATACATTGCCTTGGATTTCTATTTGTTGTTTGTATCATCAGTCGTCTGTTTGTGCCCAGAGCTTCTGTGCAAGATGAGATTGTTCCACACCAATTACAAATGGTTACTTAAGTCTGTTTCCTCATGATTCGATGCACCTCTAATCCAGTTGTCAGGTAGCATGTGTAGAAGTCACTGTTTTAGCGAGCAGCAGCTTGTGCCCTCACTTCCACTCACTCTCTCTCTGCGAGGTGATTAACTCCTAACCACACATACTTACAGAGGACTAAATTAACCCACTAACAAACACACGCGCACGCGCAAGGACAGGCGGACACAGACACCCACATAAACATGCACACATGGAGCCACGCACTCACACGCATGGGCACACGCGAGGGCAAACACACACACGCGGTTCTCTAACCGAAACATACTGTACTGTGCTGTTGGACATATTAGGTTTATTCCCATGAGAGCACACAGATAACAGATGACATTCCAGAAGTTTTTTTTTTTTCTCCAATGATAATAGGATGCTACAATGTCACAGTGAAATAAAATACATTGATGGGACAAGTGTTTGGAGAAATGCAAATAAATGTTATAGAAGGGGGTAGAAGGGTTAAATTGAAGAGATTTGTCATCTTAGCTATCATCAACATATTGGTTTATAATATCTGTAGAAATTGTTCATTGTAGTTTGCATGCCTAGAAAATACCCTGTATATTAGTAGTGTATTAAACTTGCTATGTCGAGGGGACAGTTCATTATCATGCAAGCTCTGTCACACACATCCTCAAAAGAAAACAGTAGAAAATGTGGCACACAGGACACGTGACAGGGTCATACACTCTCTCAAGCAGAGACAACAGTAGCTAGCTGAGTCCAAACCAGTACTATGGGTAGAATAACACTGAATCTGGACATCTGCAAAATATGTGTACGCAACCAATACAATTGAATTTGATTTAGATTCGATTTAAAGATAACTAACCAAAGGTGAAAGAAGAGAAATAGCACTAATAGCTTGTATGATATCACAGTTCAGGGAAGCGTAGACATCATTATAAACCTGCTTGTATTATCAATAGTCTATAATCAACACCATGCACCAGTCAGGGGCCGGAGGGCGGACAGGGATGGAGGGCACGGGGGTTATATCAGGGTCACAGGACTTGTGCTTATGTATCATGAGTATCAAAATGAGGTACTGCCCATTCCTCTGGGTCCAATACTGAGGGACTCTCTGGGCCCTGTGTTTTGCTCGAGTAGATTTGTTACATGTAGTGCGATTAAGCATGCCAGTGGAACCGCGAGGGTGATTGGACGAAGAGACAGAGCTTGATCTATAGCGGCGAGCTGAACTGAGCTGAGCTCCACTTCCTGCCTACAGGAGCGAAGGAGGGCTAAAGCGCGGCTGCGTACATATCACCTTCAGTTAAGAGTTTCCGTAGTGGAGTAATAGCAGCGTGTGATGGAATTGAAGATAATGATCTGGTCCGCACATATTCTGTCCCTGTGATAGGAGCAGCAGGGAGCAACGTGGGGAGATATTAGCCAAGAGATGGAATCAATACTCGGGTCAAATCAGCAGAACCATCAACCTCTAAAATTAGGACATTGGATCGTTTCTAAGCTGTGATATTCGTTCGTCATGGCTACTTGTTCCACTTCAGGTTACAGTATATCAGCGCTATTACTACTGTAATGGAAATATGTGTTTGCCTCAAATATAAAAAGACAATACGACCAATCTGGAGCATATTATATGTATTATGTATTTGTATAAGTGTGATGTGTGTTTGTTTGTGTGTATTTGTGTCTACAAAACAAATATATACTATAGATTGACACTCTAGAGAAGTATTGCATGGGGGGGGGGGGATCTTTGATCTCCAAGCAATGCAATGGAACAAGCTGGCCATTGACTAAATGAAGCATAGTCCTCAGTAGCTTTGTCTCTAGTTTGGCTTATCTGAAGTAGTCAGTCCAGTCCGGGATGGTCTTCCAGAGCTGCAGCCGAGCCGTTGATCTCCCCCCTCTCCCCTTCCTCTCCCTTGTCCACCTCTTTGGTGAGTGGGTTGTGGGTGGACAGGGGGTCCAGGGTGTAGGGTTTGGGGGGTTCGGGCGTCAGCGAAGAGAGCGTGGGGAGCAGCTGGCCCTCTCGTAGCGTAGCGGCTAGCTCTTTAGCGCTGCATGACGGCGTGTTGGTCTCGTAGATGTCGTGGAAGCTGTTGTAGTCCACCTCGTAGAAGCCCTTCTCCAGAGACAGGACCGGGGTGAAACGCCAGCCCCACAACACCTCTTTGTCCAGATAAGAGCTCCGAGCCTGGCAGGTCATCCCTGTTAACAAACACAGAGACGCACACACAGAAATACACAGACACACACACACACACAGAAAAGGAGAGCCAGATGGAAGGAAGAAGAGGAATAGTAAATTATTCACAAACAAGGCTCAACTCCAGAGTCAATAATGGTCTGAGGTCTCAGGATCAACAAACAGAGAGGATCAGTGAGAATAAGGTATGAGGAGCATCAGGACTGAGAGGTCCAAAAATATATATTCCACCTGGGATTCTCTGTGTGTCTACGCTAATGTCCAAACCTCCGGAGAATCTGTCTCATAGCCTGATAGGAATCCAAAGTGTGGTCTATATAGCATTGTAAGTCACTAACCATACAGCCCTCGCTGTAGTGTCCAAAATTATTGATGGGGAATACAGTATCTATCCACGTTGAGTTACAGCCTATACTGCCCTACCAAGCAAAAGGGCAGTAAATGCAATTTTGGTCAAAAATGTGTTATTTACATTTTTATACATGCTTTATCATGTGGACAAATATCCTGCCTCAATTGTGTTGTGTGTTATGGAGAAAATGGGGGGGGGTCATCACTCACGTCAGTTACTGCCTTTTACCTTGGTATCAAACTATATGAAACTGACATACATATATAAATAAGTCTCTGAACACAAGTTTGTGTTAAAAAGGATTGTCATGGAAACGTATTCCAGTGGGTATACCAATCAAGAAGGCAGTAACTGCCGTTTAGGGTCAAAGGTCATGTCAGGGTTCAGGGTCAATACGAATATAAAAATAACCTGTTAGTAAGACAACAAATAACCACATATCCAGTGATCTGCTAACAACTCTTTTGCTTGGTAGGCCAGAATACTGGAAGATCCTCATGGTAATTGACAGGACACAGCGTCCTTGATACACAATCAATTGATCTGCGTAGCCAACTGCTTCTTTAGGGAACTGGCAGAGGATAATTTTTTCACTGAATAAACATATCTTGGTCTGTGGTGGAAAACAAAGACCCACATATCTGCTGTGATCTAGATCTAAATGACAACATCTCCAAGAGCCTGCTACACTCCTGCTATGATTACATCAGGGCATAGTAAATCCATTACTCTGGGTGGGAGGAAGAGAGAGTCCTGTCCTGTTGACTCAGCCTGGTCTCATAGATTAGAATTAACATAGTAAACGTAAATCCGGGACACTGAAATGAGTATGATATGTTACGTTTCGTATGGTTACATAACACAGATGGTTACTTAGGCAAAAACAAAAGCAGGGTGGTTGGTCGTGGTGGATGGGTGGGCGTACAATGCGAATGTCTAGCAACCCAAAGGTTGCTAACGTTAGCAACCTAGCCACCGAGCTTGAATTTGTAACATATCATATTTTTTGCAAATTTGTACCATCAAATCAAATCAAATGTTATTTGTCACATGCGCCGAATACAAGAGATGTAGACCTTACTGCGAAATGCTTACTTACAAGCGCTTAACCAACAATGCAGTTCAAGAAATAGAGTTAAGAAAATATTTACTAAATAAACTAAAGTGAAAAATAAAATAAAAAGTAAAACAATAAAATAACAATAAAGAGGCTATATACATGGGGTACCGGTACCGGGTCAATGTGCGGGGACTATGCAAATACTGTACTATATATACTATATACTATGCCTATACCATATTGTAAGTTTTGCAAAATCGTTACATATTGTACGTTTAGTATATTTGTAAAATATTGTACATTTAGTAAATTGTAACATACGGTATAATACTTATTGTAATTCATAACATATCATACAAAATGGGTGATGGACATCCACAAATTCCGTACAGAATAATACAAAATGCTCTGAGACATGGTTGGTTGACTCTGTAACCAGTTTGTTCATGTTTCAAATTAAGCAAAAAATCCACTTTATAGTGTACAATAGATGTTTTCCATACAATTTCTAAATCTAGGTTAACATGTGAATGCTCATTGAGCATTATTAAAATGTGTCTAGGATACACAAGTAACCTATACATGGTTATATCATGAACATTTTACATTTTGTTACATAATACAACAACGAGATAATTAACGTATTCATGAATCTGTTAGTAATTCTGTTTTAAGTTTGACACACTTCTTTGAAATCACACAGAAGGAGAGATATTGGAGAAAAATGTTCAGTAAGCAGAAGTTTATTCTCTCTTGTAAAGGGATGCATACCCAAGGACATCTTTATATAGATTTCAACATTTACACAACAACAAAGGTGTTGGGAAAAGGAATACAACAGGCATATTTGGTCTATAAATAAGGGGAATTTGTTTAATCCCCCAACTCTTCTGAGAACATTAAAAACAACAGCAGTGCATGTAGGTAACAAGAAGCACAGCAGCAAGCTCTTACCAGGGTCTTTGGGGAGTAACAACTTCACTAGCTACATAATTATCAGCAGGGCATTCTTATTTGTGATTAAACACAAAAATATTGTATATTCCACTTTTTTTTCTTTAAATTACTTTGAAGTAAACCAGTGCAATTTTTCGAAAAAGCTCTTCTCAGAGTTAACTGGACTTTTATAACACTACGCCACGGGCGTCTCTACACACCCCTCCTACCCCTCCTCTCCATCCCCATCCACAGTCACTTCTCAGGGCCATCAAGCTTGAAGAGGCATGTGTGGGAGAGAGATGTCACCTCTCTGCAGCATTCATTTAGCATCCAGCAGAAGCACAACAGAGCCCATTCACCCACATACTGGACCTGGATCCCTCTTTAGCCAGGGAGTCAATAGAACACTGGAATGTGTTTCTGGCCCCTTAAAAACACTGGTTATCACCTCAAGGCCAGGGTGCCTCTAGCTATTTCTATCTAGAGAGCTGTGTGTGTGCTGCAGTGAGTTCAGCTGACACAATGGAATGCTCGTACGCGGGCACACGCGCACACACAACACTGGGTAACACAGTTTCTCTGGACCTCCGCAAGGTCTATAAATACCAAATAATATAGTCAGTCAACCCTCAAAACACTAGCTTACTAGGGATTGTTTCACTATGCAATGTACTATCTATAGCTACTGTATATACCAAAAACTCAGAAAGAACTACCTAAGAAGTATAAGGCTCTCGGCCTGATATCCGCTTTTAAACACCTGAGTAAGTTTCAAGTTTGTTTGTTTCAAGTTTGTATTTATTTATATAGCACATTTAAAAACAGCAAACAGGGCTGACCAAAGTGCTGAACAATACACAAGATAAAGAACAAGGACAAACCCCACATTCATGACTGAAGCTCACAATGAATTAAAAGCTAAAGAAAAAAAATAGGTTTTAAGAGAGGTTCCACTCAGTGAACTGGCGCCGCCTTTGCCAATGGCATTTGTTCACCGACATCCCCTTATACAGTTGAAGTCGGAAGTTTACATACTGTACACCTAAGCCAAATACATTTAAACTCTGTTTTTTCACAATTCCTGACATTAAATCCTGGTAAAAATCCCCTGTCTTAGGCCAGTTAGGATCACCACTTTATTTTAAGAATGTGAAATGTCAGAATATTTATTTCAGCTTTTATTTCTTTCATCACATTCCCAGTGGGCCAGAAGTTTACATACACTCAATTAGTATTTGGTAGCATTGCCTTGAAATTGTTTAACTTGGGTCAAACGTTTCGGGTAGCCTTCCACAAGCTTCCCACAATAAGTTGGGTGAATTTTGGCCCATTCCTCCTGACAGAACTGGAGTAACTGAGTCAGGTTTGTAGGCCTCCTTGCTCGCTCACACTTTTTCAGTTCTGCCCACAAATGTTCTATAGGATTGAGGTCAGGGATTTGTGATGGCCACTCCAATACCTTGACTTTGTTGTCCTTAAGCCATTTTGCCACAACTTTGGAAGTATGCTTGGGGTCATTGTCCATTTGGAAGACCCATTTGCGACCAAGCTTTAACTTCCTGACTGATGTCTTGAGATGTTGATTCAATATATCCACGTGATTTTCCTTCCCTGTGATGCCATCTATTTTGTGAAGTGCACCAGTCCTTCCTGCAGCAAAGCACCCCCACAACATGATGCTGTCACCCCCGTGCTTCACGGTTGGGATGGTGTTCTTCGGCTTCCCCCTTTTTCCCCCAAACATAACGATGGTCATTATGGCCAAACAGTTCTATTTTTGTTTCATCAGACCATAGGACATTTCTCAAAAAAGTATGATCTTTGTCCCCATGTGCAGTTGCAAACCGTAGGTTTTATTAATGACTTCTTGGAGTGTCACCATCAAAATAATAGATGATAGGTGCATAGGCCTCCAGAGCTCGTCGGCCCCCTGCCGAGCAGGGGCTGCGGGGGTGTCCGGTACGCCAGTGCACACGCGCTCACACACACACACACACACACACACACACACACACACACACACACACACACACACACACACACACACACACACACACAGAACGACAGCTGGTAACCCGATGCAGGCTGCATGGGGACACAAAACACCCTGTTTTCTCTCGTACATTGCAATACCTGATGTGTGTTTCCTGTTAGTTTGTCAAGGAGGATTAAAGCAGTATATTAGCTTAGCTAGGTGTTCGTTTTAAATGTAAGAGGATCTTATAAGATGTTGATTTGTGATATTGTATTTGAAGCAGGTTCTAATAAACAGTGTATTGACATATTAACAATGTGCTGAGAAAATGATAATCAGAGATAATCAAAACCCTTTGATGTATTCCCTTTATATCTGTTACTGTTGCAATGACAAAGGCATGGACATAATGTTCTTTGACAAGATAAATCATCATCTTGTTTTCTAATTATCTGAAATGCTCTAGAGAAGTTGTCAGTGATAAAGTTGTCAGTGATATAAGCGGCTGATGTTTTAATGTTGTTTGGTTTTTTTTATCTTCAGGGTGGTAGGTTGTCAGTGTCGGCCTGGGAAAACCTCTCAATATTTTGTCTCTGTCTGTCAGAATTCTGTGGACGGATCATACCTTATAGATTGTGGGCTTTGAGTGTTTATATGATAGCCTCCATTGACAGGAGCAGCAAATGTCAGATTTTATTTTAATCAATAAGATTATGCTCATGCAATCAGATGAGTGCTGCAGGGCTATACATGTCCACGGTGCAAAAATTGTACATGAAAAGTGCAGTTTACTGTACTTCAAGAGATGGAGATGTGTTTGCATTGGTGGCTGTTTAGCATGCTCTCGGCTTGGCTATTGGAATGGATCCCACTAACCATCCAGATGTTTCCCCTATTAATCTTAAAAACATTATGGTTTTGTCAACAGCACATTAACTACAGTTACAAGCCTCGTAATTTAGCACTGCAGCAGAGGATGTACCCCATCTAGAAGCTATCTCGCCATAAGCAGAATAACAGACTCATACATTTATAATGACAAGTGTGGATGCAAATTCAAAGTTGCTGCAGCATGGGGTTTACTGTAATGGTGTCTTTGACCTTATAATACATCCACTGGTTGTTAACTCTGATTAACGCATCAAAAGTGAGCCATCATTACCCAGTCTAGGTACAGTGGGCTTCGATCCAACAGTAAGAGTTGTAGGCTTATGCTTTCTTTGGCTTATAGCCGATATCAAGATGACTGATCACTTGGGCCATTCGTCAGATGCAGTACTTTGTAATTTACACAAAGTCCACAAAATCAATGTCATTAGCAAGAGCTGACCATATTCCCCCGTAGCATTGATTTCCTTTCCTGCAGATGAACAACATTTAATGCAAAATGGTTGAAGGCCACAATTCCCAATTCGGGAGAGGTCCTTCTGGTAATTCCTGTGAGAAAAGCTTGTGATTGCTTGTGTAAGACTCCTTTAGTATCATGACATAGTGGAGGAAGGGTCAGAATTACTCAACGATCAGTGATTGCCATGACGACATGGACCCAGCGTGTCATGCTCCTACTGGTCAAGAGGAAAGCGATGCGTTTTAATGCCTGAGTCAGGCACGGTGTGAGTGTGAGGGTTGACTACTGGTGGTATGGAAAGACAAATTAAATAAATACAAATCCTAAAAGAACTAGAGCGGAAATTTTCAGATGCATAAAAAGCCGTGCCAGATCAAATTAGAGGTCGGTGATTTCTGTATTTGAAAAAAAGGTGAGGTTAAAACGGAAACTGAAAGTAGTCTGTCCAGCTATTAATATATTTATAATTATGCTGCTGTGTTTTCCTTGTAGTCACTGCATTTACACTGTACTTACAAGATGGGGAGAGATACAGTGCATTCAGAAAGTATTCAGACCTCTTGACTTTTTCCGTATTCTGTAACGTTACAGCCTTATTCTAAAACTGATTAAATTGTTTTTTTCCCCTCATCAATCTACACACAATACCCCATTAAGAGGAAGCAAAAACAGTTTTTTACAAAATTGTGCTAATTTATAAAAAACAACAACTGAAATATCACATTTACATAAGTATTCAGACCCTTTACTCAGTACTTTGTTGGAGCACCTTTGGTAGTGATTACAGACTCGAATCTTCTTGGGTATGACGCTACAAGCTTGGCACACCTGTATTTGGGGAGGTTTCTCCCATTATTCTCTGCAGATCCTCTCAAGCTCTGGTCCGGTTGGATGCGGAGTGTCGCTGGACAGCTATTTTCAGGTCTCTCCAGAGATGTTTGATTGGGTTCAAGTCCGGGCTCCGGCTGGGCCACTCAAGGACATTCAGAGACTTGTCCCGAAGCCACTCCTGCGTTGTCTTGGCTGTGTGCTTAGGGACGTTGTCTTGTTGGAAGGTGGACCTTTGCCCCAGTCTTGAGGTCCTGTGTGCTCTGGAGTAGGTGATCTCAATGATCTCTCTGTACTTTGCTCTGTTAATTTTTGCATTGATCCTGACTAGTCTCCCAGTCCCTGAAGCTGAAAAATATCCCCACAGCATGATGCTGCCACCACCATGCTTCACCGTAGGGATGGTGCCAGGTTTCCTCCAGACATGATGCTTGGCATTCAGGCCAAAGAGTTTAATCTTGGTTTCATCAGACCAGAGAATCTAAAAGCCTGATTTTGGAGTGCTGCAGAGATGGTTGTCCTTCTGGAACGTTCTCCCATCTCCACTGTCAACTGTGGAACCTTATATAGACAGGTGTGTGCCTTTCCAAATCATGTCCAATCAATTGAATTTACCACAGGAGGACTCCAATGACGTTGTAGAAACATCGCAAGGATTATCAATGGAAACAGGATGCACCTGTGCTCAATTTCGAGCCTCATTGCAAAGGGTCTGAATACTTATGTAAATAAGGTATTTCTGTTTTTTATATTTAATACATTTGCATAAAAATCTAAAAACCTGTTTTTGCTTTGTCATTATGGGGTATTTTTTAGATTGCTGAGATTTTGTATTTATTTAATCCATTTTAGAATAAGGCTGTAACCAAACAAAAAGTCAAGGGGTCTGAATACTTTCCAGAAGGCACTGTATTTCTGTTATAAAAAGATGTTCTGCATTTTTGACAAAGATAAACTGTACTAGTTGATCACGCTCTGGTCTTGTCCATCTTGATTACTGTCCGGTAAAATGGTGAGGTGCAACAAAGAAAGACCTAGCAAAGCTGCAGTTGGCTCAAAACAGAGCAGCACGCCTTGTCCTTAACTGCACATACAAAACGAACAACAACATGCATGATACTCTTTCCTGGTTGAGGAAAGATGAACCAATTCTCTCTTTGAGAAACATTTGTATGTTAAAAATGCCTACTCACTTGTATAATCTATTTGCTGAACGAGATACGCAACATTAGGGATTAGCATTTAGCCCTCTAGCATGGTGGTGGAAAATGATGTTTCATGAAGAAAGTATGCATACTGTATTTTTCAAAAATGTTCCCACCTTCTCTCCATTGAATCGAGTTAATGAGGAGGTCGACGCCTTAGCAGCCTAAATGGAGAATGTTTTATACACAAACCGGTCCATGGGGATACAAATGTATAACAAATCAACAAATCATTCCCTTTGGACAGTAAGATGAAACGACTCAATGTCGCCATCGACCGGCCTTTGGGCTAGGCCTTCATCAAACATATTATTGTATCATTGTATCTTTGTACTCCCTGACGAAGGCCATGCTGACGAAACACGTCAGAGTTTTTAAATATTTGTTCCATTGAACATACCATACAAATAAAGCCATTTTAATGAATTATATGAAGAGTGCCTTGGTTCACCTTGCTTTTTAAAAACAATAATATTCACGAGGAAGAAGAAATTGTATTTTATAGTCTGTCCTTGAACAAAGCCCTATACACAATGCGTAAGGCTTGCACATACAGTGTTTACCTGAGTGGACTAATACACCACAGGAACATATTAGAACAAGCAAAAAAGGAAGCCGGGGCTTTACATGTGTCTTCATTCCCTGTGCTACTGTGGTAAATAAGCAGATTTCCTCAATCAATATTCCATACAAAGACTTCCAAGGCTACCAGGAAACTAGCTGGGGATCTCATGGATGCAATTCATTCAAAAGTCTTTGGGACGCAACTGGGCCATCCATCCTTATTATTCATAGGACAGTTTTTTACAGCTCGAATTTAAATGTTGCGAGAAAACAAAGTTTAATCTCTTTTTCCTGACTTTTTTACAGACGTGTATAAAAAGGTAGCTCTGTGTTTTTGATAACTTCCCAGAGAAGAGAATGCGTTGAGAATTATTTTGCCAGGCCAGTACCCCCCTGGAGCAGTTGCTTTCATCATTGCACCAACTCACCCCAAACACAGACCAGCGTGGGCAGCTAACGCTCTTTCCTTTTGGAACAAACATCTCAAAGAGGCCTCCCTGACGCACCAACATAGGGGAGATGCAGGCCTCAGTATGGATGTGGAAACATTTGCTTAACTGTAACAACCTTCCAAATAAAGACCCTGCCCACTGTTTTTTCATTTTTGGTCATTTGTCTTTGTGGAAAATTACAAGGGTGGTCATGGTAACAGGATATAACATATGCTCTCAAAAAGTTACATTTTCTATTTTTTAAATGGGTTTATGACACTATAACAGCCATATTTTCCTGAGTTGTTAAATATATGTATTATATGCAGATCCATACCACATTGTGCCTCTAGAAATTGTGTTTGTATGTGTTTGAAATTGTCTGGTTTGTTGAATGAAAGATATTACATTATCAATAAATACGAAGAACCTCACTGGATTAACTGAACAGACAAGAGTTTAAATAGAATTGACCAAGGCCATATCCAGAAACAACCCCTAGCTAGCCCCTACCCCCTATGCACTTGTGTAGATTGGACAATTCCACCCAGCCTATCAGAAGACAAGGTGGAGCTACTACCATATTGCTTACGCCTATTTAATTATTTCAGTTCTACATGACGGGTCTATGGGCCTTGTTTCAAGAGGACATACCTGTAGCTTCGACCATGCCCTCCAGGATGACCACTATCTCAAACTCCTCCTTGTCCATCTGGGCCTGGGACAGCTCCCAGAAGGGGCTCTTCTCGTTGATCTCGTGGGAGATTATGAGTGGTGACACCAGGAAGAGCCGGTCGTCTCCCGTGTCAAAACCGATGTTGATGTCCGTCTGGTTAAGAGGGATGAACTCCCCCTCCTTGGTCTGCTGTGAGCGGATCAGCTTAGCCCGGATGGAGGCTTCCACGATGTGGGAGTTGCGCAGGTCCCCGACTCTGAACATCAGACACAGCTTGTTGTCCCGCACAGAGATCACTGCCTTGTGGGAGAACATGAGCGTCTCGGCACGGTTCTTGGGCTGGGAGATCTTCACGAACATGCAGCCCACCATCATGGCGTTGACGATGGAGCCCAGGATGGCCTGGATCAGCAGCAGGATGATGCCCTCAGGGCACTTCTCTGTGATGACGCGGTAGCCGTAGCCGATGGTGGTCTCCGTCTCGATGGAGAAGAGGAAGGCCGAGACGAAGCTGTTGAGGTTCTCTACGCAGGGGGTCCAGCCCTCCTCGTCGCTGTGCCACAGGTCCCCTCGGATCAGGGCGATGATGTACCACAGCAGGCCGAAGAACAGCCAGTTGACCACGTAGACCAGAGTGAAGATGAAGAGGCTGAAGCGCCAGCGCAGGTCCACCAGGGTGGTAAACAGGTCACTAAGGTAACGGTAGGTCTCCTGCACGTTGCCGTGGTGAACGTTGCACTTGCCGTCCTTCTGGACGTATCGTTGCCGTGGCTTCTTGACGGGGTCGGCGATGAGGTGTGTGCGCTCAGTGGAGATCTGGGCCTCCCGCATGTGTTTGGGAAGCTTTTTCACCTGGAGAGAAAGAGAGGAAGAGAGACAGTTCTGCTGAGACGTTGGTCACAATATCATTGTCTTCAGTAGTTAATGTGTGGAGCCAGGAGTGACCTGTTCAGGGAAAACACTGGGCTCTCGTTACAGTCTATCGCTAGAAGCCATTGTTTTCCTGGTCAGGTCAAATGGTCACGTGCAATGTTCTCATATTATCCTTGTTGCTACAATGTGTGAAATGTCCTCATATTACCCTTGTTGCTTCAATGTGTGACATTTCTTCATATTACCCGTGTTGCTAAAATGTGTGAAATATCCTCATATTACCCTGTGTGGAATTTCCTCATATTACCCTTGTTTCTACAATGTGTGCATTGCAGTGCTGTCACACTGTCATGTTATATGAGAAAAGACACATTCTCAACCTTTTAAGTAATTACTTTGCTTTCATCCTCAACCACCTTCACCTGTCACCCTCGTTGACTATAAATAAACTGTAAATCAATGCTACAGATATCTCTGCTACACCAGTGCTGGGCGAGGACCGCATACGATGCTCTGGCTAAATGAAATGAAGGACTCTGATACTGTAGCTGCACTGCTCCAATAACACTGTGTGGTGCGCCAGGACTGTGGTGCGCCAGGACTGTGGGAGGGAGAAGAGAGAGAGAACACAAGGTAACAGGGCCTTCCTTCCTTACTGCTGGCCCAGCTCCAGCCAGGCGATCTGGCTCCACAGCTGTGCCTCCCCGGTCCCTAGTGCTGTACCTCACCCCCTATGGGACACTGGCAGGCCTGGATAAGAACATAGGAACAACCCCCTGATTTGCTGGATGCAAGTTTCACCATCCAATTATTTCAGATCTACAGGAGTGCAAGTTTCACGAGAATGATTAGAATATGGCAAATATTAGTAAACTCTTGCATTCTATCCATGCTGGCTTTTGTGGTCTACCTGAGACATGAAACAGATAGGTGGGAGGGCATACAGCCTGTCACCAATTTATTAATCCGCAATTTGCCTAAATGGGTAATGTAAGCACATCAACCACGGTAGGTGTGACACCATTTTGGCCAGCTATCTTTATCGACACAAGATAGCAGGCAATTATCGAATCAGTTTTCTTTGAAAACATTCTAAATGTCGACAAAAAAAACAAAACACCGGACAATTAATGGAAACATAGCTAATGTTTTAAATTCTAGCTAGGGTCTCTTCACTGTAGTTCTGTGTATACACACATTAGGAGAGTATTCCATGTATCAGATGTTGCTGTATTGATGTATTGATCTTTCTCTAGATTAGTACTGTAATGAGAGGTTTGACAGTGAAGTGGAAGACAACACCCATTGACCAATACAGCAATTAGTCACTCTATGACATTGGGCTCTTGTGACGTGTGTTTAGGAGAAAGCAGGGGTCACTTCAAAATGTAATGTCTCTGTTTCCTTGGCTTTTAGTCCTCCACTACAACAAGATCAGTTTATGTTTCCTCAAGGTCTTTAATTGTACAGATGTAGGATCTTAATTTGAGCCAGTCTGCTACAGCAAGAAAATAATCCTGCAGCAACAGGAAATGTGAATTATTATGTGGATTAGAATGGACATTTTTCATAAGGGAAAATCAAGTCTGAAATTTCTTAGTGGAAATTACAAACTTCTTAAGCCATTTTAACCGTTCAATACACTACAAGTTTAAAATGTCCTGCATTGCAAGTTTTCCTGCAACAGGGTAATCAAATTAGCATCCTACATCTGTACCTGTACAGTCCTAAATCAAAGAAAATGGACCTATTTGTTTCTATTTAAGAGTGTTAAAGAAATTCCTAATTGAGTGATTGATGAAGCCATCACAGACAGTGCTACAGTAGTGCAGCCAGCCCACTGTTGGCCATCCCAGAGTCAATGATGTCCGAAGTGCTCATACTCCATAAACAAATTCATTAGCAATTGCTGTGTGCTGGTGTTTTCCACAATTTGCCTCACCACACTCGGTTAGGAAGAATAAATTCAATTGTCTCTTAAATAAAGATAAATAACCTGGACTGTTTCACCATCCATTATGAGGACGTGTGAGTCGTTTTCTCACAATCCTCTCCATGGTAGTGGGCTGAACCATCCATCCATCCATCTTCTGCAGAGACAGACCGGCACACACACCTGATCCCCCTTCTAATAGGAAACTCATGATCGACAATGGTTCCCTCTCGTCCCCTTATATTTTTCCCTTACACCTGACACTTCCATCTTTCACCACCCCCTCTTTCTTTCCCTCTTCCTCGCTCTGCCCTCTCTCTCTCTCTCTCTCTCTCTCTCTCTCTACCTCACAGCAATGTTACACAGGACAATTTGGGGAGGGAAAGGACTGTGTTTGAGTATGGAAAACGTGTTCTTACCGCTGTGGGCGTGACTCCTATCTCCATGTCGTGGTCCATGTGGACTCGAGAATCTCCTGCCATACTCAGCTGAAGCTCAACATCTGTGGGGAGAGAGGGAGATGGAGGTTCAACAAACTGTGAATATCCACTACAGTCATCATTTCACTTTCATTAATGTACAGAATTATGCATCCATCAACTCTCAACAATGGACGATTCTTCATAACATATCCCATAAGATCAATCAGGAAAAATTCTGCGTAGTCAATAGTACATTGACTGATAAACCCCCCAATAAATAGTTTTCAACACATAGCATGTCAATCACTTTAATGTAATCAATACTACTATACCAGTCATCTGTTTGAATAGGAGCCACCACTAACTAATCTTAACAATGCACGCTCAGGTTTCTATTTTCATGACAAATGTAGGCTAAAACACTACGTTGCAACAACCATACTAGCATGCCACTAAGAATCCATAGCCAGTACATTACTTCGTTCATTACTTCATGCTACATTAGGTGGTATGTGAGGACAGTGAAGTCAGGAGTGAGGACATTTGAACAGAGCCTCAGTTCAACATAATAAGACAGACCTTTTTCACCAACACAGAATGTTAATGTGTGGATTAACTCTGGACTGGGACTCTGTTCAAAACGTGTATCACTCTGTTAGCTAATTTGTAATCGCTGAATGAATCCGTCTCAGCTGTCTGTAGCTACCGTGTTCAACCTTTGTTATTCCCCCGAGGAGGAGAGGAGGAGAACGCATCAGTGCCAGTACGCTGCCTGGGCTGAACACCAACCCAACTGTTAAAAGCCCCGATGCTGCACGGACAGGCTGACCACTACGTGAATCACGATTACCAGCCTAGACCATTCACCATCTGTCCACTGCACATTTTAAAGTCTTATGTGACTACTTGTCATGTGACTAGAATACTAGCTCTTTGTTTGTTTTTTTAAATAAAGTAACACCATGAAAGGTGATTTGATGTAGTTTCAAAGACTTCTTTCGAACAGTAAATGTGGTTTCTTTGTTGCTATTTTAGGTCTGTTGGTGTAATTCAGTGATCTAGTGACAGATTTCAGTATCTGTGATCTGATTTTAAAGTGTTGGAAATTGTATTTTTAAATATCAATTACATGAGACTCAAACTGACAGAGGGAAAAAAAGATAATCATATTTTTTTGGGATAAAGGATTAAATAACACATACAGGAAGTCAGCACTACAGATATGATAGGCGGAGAGGGCATGCCGATAGGGACTAATTTTAGCTGCAATTTCACAACAACACCTTTTCAGTTATAGAAATGCAGAATAACTGATAGGCTAACCAATAGAGTGACAGAGAGTATGGACTGTGTGTTCCATAATCACCAGAGGTGTGGACTCGAGTCACAAATGTGATGACTTGAGACTCAACTTGATAGAAAATAAAATAACTTGAGACTTGACTGGACTTAAAATCATGATCATTAATATGGAGTTGGTCCCCCTCTTTGCTGCTATAAAAGCCTCCACTCTTCTGGGAAGGATTTCCACTAGATGTTGGAACATTGCTGTGGGGACTTGTTTTCATTCAGCCACAAGAGCATTAGTGAGGTCGGGCACAGATGTTGGGTGATTAGGCCTGGCTCGCAGTCGTTGTTCCAATTCAACCTAAAGGTGTCATGGCTCTGTGGAGCCCAGTCAAGTTCTTCCACCCTGAACTCGACAAACAATTTCTGTATAGACCTCGCTTGTTGTACGGGGGCATTGCCATTCTGAAACAGGAAAGGGCCTTTCCCAAACTGTTGCCACAAAGTTGGAAGCACAGAATCGTCTAGAATGTAATTGTATGCTGTAGCGTTAAGATTTCCCTTCACTGGAACTAAGGGGCCTAGCCCGAACCATGAAAAACAGCCCCAGACCATTATTCCTCCTCCACCAAACTTTACACTTGGCACTATTCATTGGGGCAGGTAGCGTTCTCTTGGCATCTGCCAAAACCAGATTAGTTTGTTGGACTGCTAGATGGTGAAGCGTGATTCATCACTCCAGAGAACACGTTTCCACTGCTCCAGAGTCCAATGGAGGCAAGCTTTACACCACTCCAGCCGACGCTTGGCATTGTGCATGCTGATCTTGGGCTTGTGTGCGGCTGCTCGGAAATGGAAACCCATTTAATATATATATATATATAGTGTATATATACAAAGGTATGTGGAAAGGAGAGCCGCACACTCTAGGTGATCAGATGCAATAATTGAATAACCTAATGACCAACGTTTGGACAGACAAGCTCTACTCCGCTTGCCAGCACCTCACCTAAACTGGTGTGCGTTTCTTTCTCCTCCATGTGGACAATTTTTTCCACATTAGCATTGACATAAAATCAGTCAAAACACCTCAAAACAACACATGGTATCAAGAACAAGCTGAAACAAGCTGAAACTAGCTGAAACGAGTCACTTACGATTCCCCACATGGCAGTTTCTTGTCAGTGTTCGTAGCTAACTGGGCATCCAGAATCACAACTCACAGACTTCTGCCCCATTGAAGCGTGCACATCGTTTTCGTGATATTGTCAGCTAATCCATCTATAGAATACAGTTTTGAAATCTACCTGGCGGTTACATTGATCATTTTCATATTTCAGATAGGCCTAGTTTGGGTGGCTTCTGGCTATATGTCTAAATATAGCTGAAACATCTCACTGCCTTCAATATTATGGGATGAATATTGAACATGTTCTGGTGAATTAGTTACAGTATTTGTGAGGGCTACCCAATTGGCAACGAGCATTCTGTGGACAGGCAGCCCTCAAAGTGATAGTGTTTGGTGTACACAGACCATGCATCGATCCTACACCCTCCACTGCGTACAGGTCGGTAGGAGGTATGATTCTGCTTGCTCTGGACTCCAGAGAAGTGACATGATATTCCAACTTGATATTGGCTGCTAAAATGAATGACTTTCAGGGGCCGCAAGCTTTGAACCACTGCTTTTTGGGGGTCGGGGGTCAAATAGTTTGAGAACCACTGAGCTAGCGAACAGATTGCTGATTTGCTATACAGCTATAGGATCGGGTGCAGCGCAAACATCTTAATTTACTTCTGAAGCTTGCATTTGGAATCTGTTGTTAAAATTAATTATTAAATAATCTGATAGCTGTATAGCTTTTTTTTTTTTTTTTTTTTTACTTTTATTCGCTCTTAGAATGCACGACTTGGACTTGACTCGAGACTCTACCTATTCTATTTGGGACTCAACTTGAGACTCGGACCTTGTGACTTGAGACTTGCTTGTGACTTGGACAATAGTGACTTGATCACACCTCTGCCAATCAGAGAACAATCACCAGATTGCTTCTACCTGAGAATAACACCACCATCTCATTTGTCTCTGTCATCCTGCTCTGACATTGCTCTGTTTTGATCAGTGAGATGCAAGGCAAGGCATCATGGAGAGAAAATGCAAAACAGGGTGTAGAGGAGTGAGGGCCCACGTCACACATGAGATCCACGCAGGAATACAGTGTTGACATTGACGGGTTTAAAGCAAAGGGCAGAGCGGCGTGACAGGCATCTGAGATAGAGAAAGACAGACAGAGGAATACAAGACACACAAAGCCTCAGAAGAACCCTGGGTGAATGCATTATAGTGTCACCAGGTCCTGTTTTCCAAGTCAGTTTAGGCTTTCATACATTAAACATCTCCCCAGTGACTGGTGAAACCAGGACCTGTGTGCATACTCTGCCTGCGTTTGATTGCTGCTCTGCTCTCACTGCAGACTCACCAGCAGTTGTGCGAACACAGATTCCAGCTCAGCGTTTTATCTTTAAGAGGGTATCAAGCATTTATCTTGTTACTTGAAGAGCGACAGGATGCTTTGGGTAAATTGTGTTTAGGCTTTGTCGGGTTTAGAGGCAGAGTGACAGTGGCAGAGAAGTAAACCTGCTTTCCCTCTCTCTCTCTCTCTCTCTCTCTCTCTCTCTCTCTCTCTCTCTCTCTCTCTCTCTCTCTCTCTCTCTTCTCTCTTCTCTCTCTCTCTCTCTCTCTCTCTCTGTCTCTCACTACAGCATCTGTGTCAGGCTTCTGTAGTGTTTCCACCTGTACACTTTCACATTATGTTTTTTTGAGGACAGTCCAAATCTTTGTTTGAGTTACACAAACAGCTATTGTAAGGTTCAATTATCTTAATTAAAGGCACTTTTAAAATGTAACCGATGTCAGCCCTCTGTGCAGTTTGGAAAGGTGAGGGCTAGCCGTGAGGAGCCAGGTGGCCAGGCTAGGATGGGGCTTGTATCAATACTAATGACTGCTCCAATAACACGGCCGTCGGCCGGCAGAGTTAAACCGGCCTCTGGAGGAACGTAGTACAGAGGCCTTAGATTACCCCCTAATCATTACTCTGCCTGGGAAGACAAAGAACTTGATCAACAAGTTAACTGGGTTTGGAGCACTCGATTTTTACATTTTCTCATTATTGAAAGGTAATCAAAGCTCTTTAAAATAGCATGTTTAGGGAGTCTGGGATACAAACACATTTCCTGCCTGACAATATCTATGAGACGTGCATGTTTTGCAAATTGTTTCAAGCTAGATCTGTGAGCAAGCTACAGTATACCACGGTACTGTCCATTCCTCAGAGAATGATGAGTGCAGTGAGAAACTGCTAATTCTGCAGTAACCCTTTCGTTTATAATACAAATTCTGCTATTATTCTGCACTCATCCATATATTCTGAGGTCATACAGAAGCTTTCCGTTTTCCAGTGAAAATGCAATTCTGAGGAGTCATCAAAACAGAGCACAGGTCTGGCAGAGGAGAGGAGAGAGAGAGAGAGAGAGAGAGAGAGAGAGAGAGAGAGAGAGAGAGAGAGAGAGAGAGCTGAGTCTTAAACTGTACCTGCATGATAGATAAGATAGATATCTCTAGTCGAATAATCTAGTGGAATAATTTTCTCCAATGTCTCTGTCATCTCTGTAGCCCAGCATTGGGAACCTACCGGAACATTCTCTCCCCTCCCCTGCTTTTCTCTTCCCAGAGTGAACTCTCAGCAGCAGCGTCATGGTTACCATGTTCTCATGGGTGCGTTTGTCTCAGGCTAAGACAAGTGGCCCACAATGCAGCGCTTCATCCCTATCTCCGCTCACTTATGACACTTTGAGGTCGGTCAGGGCAAATGACTAAAAACGTCTCCAAAGTCTGCGGATGCCAGCCAACTTGGCTCCAGGCCCAGACTGCTTTTTCCCCTCCCCGTGGTTGATAACCGGCCTTGAGCGTATACAATGCAGTACTTGTATCATCTCTCACGGATCACCTTCTCCAGAGCAACAGACACTGCAGCAACTAGACGTCCTGCCCACATTGGAGACTATTAGCCTAATGAAATGACAACAGACAAAAAATAACAAAACACCACACAGCCGCAGCCAGAAATAGCTGTCGCAAGTTGAGTCTGCTGCTTGCTCCTATCTCATCCTTTCAGGCCGCTGCGCCAAGGGTACGTGTATTTATAAAAGTGATACCCCAGACTCCCCAACACTGTTGAGTGACGCTGGACGGACTGAGCATCAGGCCAAGCCAAAAACACCCACTCTAATGGACCAGAGCAGTCCTACAGGAATGAATGTGGCGGGAGAGTGGGATGGGGGTTAAGGAGAGGACAGGAGCACCAACACCCTGTCCCACTTTTATCAGGTGGCTCGTCAGCCTCTTGTCATGATTTACAGCCCAGAGCTCACATTCCTTCTCTCACAGCTCCATCTCTGTAGGAGTGAGAGAGTGAGGGATGGATGGATGGATGAGAGGAAGTAGAGAACAGGAGAGGAAGAGAGGAGGGGGTGCCGTTTGCATGCAGGAAGAGCCAAAGGTCACCCGGACCTAATTAGAATTCCTGCGGCACCTCGCTCTGTTCCTGCACCAGTCCTCTGAGGAGGCCGTTCCGCTCGCCACCACCATACCACATCAGAACATCCATGGTGTCACTCAATAGGCCTTGAGCCTGTTATATTAAACATATGTCTCTTTTCTCTGTGTTAATGGGCTGTGACTGAGTACAACTTCTCCCCTGGGTAATGGATAATCATGCTTGGCTCCATAGATAGATGCGTACGCAAAGGAAAACTCCTCTGGAGATGGTTAAGTCAACAACATGTTCACTTATTTCACCTTAATGATAGCATGGGCTGTAATTATGATTCCCCAGCATAGACACCACTACTGATTTATACCACCTTCATAATATAGAACAAATAATACATTAATATTGTAATATGAAAGGAAAGTGATCATAATTGTCATTAACCTCTATAAGTCTAATTATGTTAATTAGATTGATGCACACGTGCATCAATAGACTCTTAAGGATTTTATTGTCATCAGAAATGTTCTGAAGTAGAAAATAATAATATTGTTTTATCCAAACGGACTTACGGGGAACAGCCGGCTGAAGCTAATTGGCTAAATAATTTGGCTAACTCTTCCCACCTGCGAACACACACGAGACACCCACATCAAACCACACCCTGAAACCAACTCATGTTTGAATTCAGTCATGGTGGCTAGAATTTCTTAACGAACCAAATCTAAAACGTGGCCAAATCAGGAAGTTCAGCTGCCCTTTAACAATGGAGGGCCAGTCCGTACAAGCTGCAGCAGCTTAATCCCCTTAATAACCTTACAGATAAAGGACATCACTGCTTTTACAAGGAGCTCTGTCTCTAAAAACCTCAATGTCATCCCACATTACTCTCCTGTCGGAGACACTGGACAGATTTGAGCATGGCCAATCATTACTCTCCTCCCACCTCAACATTCGGTAACGGCCAATTAACCTGGACAAGGAATTCTCTCCAATTCTGCCTAGGTAAGTGGCTTTACAGGGCCGGAGCAAATTATTGTACTGCACTGCCAGACACGGTAGTAGAGACTGAAGGTGATTTGCTAGCTTTGTCTCTGCTGTACGAGGAGGTCTGGCTGTAACAGAGAGGCGAGGGGCATAGAGGACAAAAAGGTGATTCCTGCATCTGCGTTCCAAGCTGCTGGAAGTGCGTTTGTTCTGCTTACAAGCAGTGTGGACATCCAAATTTATGTGTGACAGAATCAAGCAATAGCAATAGACAGAGCATAGTTACACACATCTCGAAATCACCGATATTAAACATACTGTATACGATGACACTTTTAAATGCAGTATAAACACAGCGCTCTTTCATTTCCAATGGCCAAATATTTATGGAAGAATACATTTTACATTTGAGTCATTAAGGAGTCACTCTTACCCAGAGTGTCTTACAGTAGTGAGTGTGTAGATTCTTGTATTGTTCCCCATGGGAATCAAACCCAGAAGCATGGCAGGTTCTACCAACTGAGCCACACCGGACCGTCAATCATTTAGACTGGTCAGAATGAAGTGATACCTATACGGACAGATTGGTCAGAATTAAGTGATACCTATACGGATAGATTGGTCAGAATTAAGTGATACCTATACGGATAGATTGGTCAGAATTAAGTGATACCTATACGGACAGACTGGTCAGAATTAAGTGATACCTATACGGATAGACTGGTCAGAATTAAGTGATACCTATACGGACAGACTGGTCAGAATTAAGTGATACCTATACAGATAGACTGGTCAGAATTAAGTGATACCTATACAGATAGACTGGTCAGAATTAAGTGATACCTATACAGATAGACTGGTCACACACACACTAAATGTGTGGGAGAAAAGAAAACTGCACATTGCATCAAAATGTCAAAAAGGTGAGCATAGAATAAAATATGTGCTACTGTTCTGCGACCATCCTTCAACTATAACATTTCCCTGTTAGCCCTGCCTTTACACTGTATGAAATGTATGAAAAAATTATGATCACGTACACAATCTGCTTGAGTACTGAACATTACTACACCACCTCTGCATTCCCTGCTGAGGACGTTCCCCAGGAACATTGCGTAGGAAAAAAAAACTTGTTGGCCATGGCCACAGACCCAATTGTCATGAAAGTTTTACAGCGACAACTCTCAAGATCTTTTGTGCAGAGTGTACTCAACTAGGACAGTCTATAACAGGACAGCCTACAGTATAACAGTAGACAATAATAGCACATCACAATGGCACTGAAACCAGACTCTCTAATGTCCAGCTCAGAGAGGACTGAGCGCTTTAACGGAATCAATGCAAACGATTTGCTCTAAATTCTACGCTGGTCTCTGATATTCCAGTGAAAAGCTACAGCAAACAGATAATGGCCTCCCTATCTCTTTCTCTCCACCTTCCCTTCTTTCATTGAATGTGTGGACTGTGTTGTGCTGTCACCCTCTGTAGCAAAACCCCCACACTGTTGCCTGCTGCACTCGTAAAACTCCTGCATTGTACTATAGGAGAATTAAAGCATCCTCTGGCACCAGACAGCTAGGCAGGCACACAAAGGCAATAGTATCAGCAGCATCTCACAGTGGTTTAACTGGGCTGAAAACCCATTGCTTTTAGATTACCTTGCCCTTGCAGTGAGGACAAACAAATGCACGGGTGATCTATCACTGCACTGACATGAGTGATAAAGAACACATGCAGGCTGTGATGGGACAGAGGTCGCAGGCAGGCATGCAGGCGAGCAGGCAGGCAGGCTAGCAGGCTAGAGGAATCTGAGACAGCTGAGCTCCACCACAACACACCATATCAGACTCTCTCTTGGGGAGCATAAGAGCCATACTGTATGATTTTACTTCACATATGCTCTTTGATCTGACACACGGCAAATTGGATGATGGCGAGGTGATGAATTATGGAAGGTAACGACAGCACTGCGCTGAATTCAAAGGCAGATCGAACGGCTCAGCTTCAGCCTGAGGGTACCCTATAACCACAGAGTTAGGTTTGCATCAGCGCTTTCTCCACCCGTCTCTCTCTCTCTCGCTCTGCTCCATCCGTGTCTCCCCACTTTTCTCAGTGTAGCATGAGTCTTACATTTAGGTGGCCACAGGAGTAGCTGGCAGGCTCCCGTCGAGGCATTTCACGGCTGCTCCTCTCCCCTGGTCTCCACTCTCCTTCCCTTGCTTTGTTCAGCAGCCCTCCTGCCTTCCAGCTCTTCTCTTCTCCTCTTCACCACTCTAGTCCTGTGAGTGTGTGTGTGTGTGTGTGTGTGTGAAGGAGAGAGAGAAAGCATGTGAATGTGTGTGTGTGAGTGTTTCCTCCCCCAACCACCCCCTCCCCCTCTTGCTCTTCTCTCACTTCCACACAGAGCTCTTGTCTCTCAGGATTTGTCCTTTACGTGTGTGTCTGTGTCTGTGTGTGTGTGTGTGTGTGTGTGTGTGTGTGTGTATGTGTGTGTGTGTATGTGTGTGTGTGTGCGTATTTTTGCAGAGAGTGTCTATGTGTGTGTGCCTGCCTACCACAAGGCTTGTTTCACTCTGCAGGCAAAGGCATCAAGGAATGAGCTGGGAAGAGAAAATACTGAGAGAGAGAGAGAGAGAGAGAGAGAGAGAGAGAGAGAGGAGAGAGAGAGAGAGAGAGAGAGAGAGAGAGAGAGAGAGAGAGAGAGAGAGAGAGAGAGAGAGAGAGAGAGAGAGAGAGAGAGAGATTATATCAACAGAGAAAAATGTCCTCATGTGTGCTACCTATATCCCCCCAATAGAATCCCCATACTTTAACGATGACAGCTTCTCCATCCTTGAGGGGGAGATCAACCATTTCCAGGCCCAGGGACATGTACTGTGGCGACCTAAATGCCAGAACTGGACAAGAACCAGACACCCTCAGAACACATGGGGACAAACACCCACCTGGAGGTATATGCCCCTCTAGACACAACTACGACAACAAAAACGGGTCACAACTCCTGCAGCTTGTCGGACGCTGGGTATGTACATAGTCAATGGTAGGCTTCGAGGGGACTCCTACGGTAGGTACACATATAGCTCATGTCTTGGCAGTAGTACTGTAGACTACTTTATCACTGACCTCAACCCAGAGTATCTTAGAGCGTTCACAGTCAGTTCACTGAAACCTCTATCAGATCACAGCAAAATCACACTCTACTTGAACATAGCTATGCTCAATCATGAGGCATCAAAGCCAAAGGAACTGAATTATATTAACAAATGCTATAGATGGAAGGAAAGTAGTGTTGAAATCTACCAAAAAACAATTAGGCAACAACAAATTCAGTCCATTCTAGCCAATTTCCTGGACAAAACGTTTCACTTTAATAGTGAAGGTGTTAACAGTAGGAAACCTAAACAGTATATTTGACCTCTCAGCTTCCCTATCAAATCTAAAAATGTCAAACAGAAAACCGAAGAAAGTTAACAACAATGACAAATGGTTTGATGAAGAATGCAAAAACCTAAGAAAGAAATTGCGAAACCTATCCAACCAAAAACATATAGAACCAGAAAACCTGAGCCTACTCCTTCACTATGGTGAATCACTAAAACAATACAGAAATACACTCCGGAAATAGAAGGATCAGCACGTAAGAAACCAGCTCAATGTCATTGAAGAATCCATAGACTCTATCCACTTATTGTAAAATTGTAAAACACTAAACAAGCAACAACACGAAGAGCTATCTATCCAAAACGGAGATGTATGGGTAAACCACTTCTACAATCTAACAAAGAACAAAGAGCTAATAAATATACATGATCAAATGCAAATCCTAGAATCAACTATTAAAAACTACCAGAATCCACTGGATTCTCCAATTACATTGAATGAACTACAGGACAAAATACAAACCCTCCAACCCAAAAAGGCCTGTGGTGTTGATGGTATCCTCAATGAAATGATAAAATACACAGACCACAAATTCCAATTGTCTACACTTAAACTCTTTAACATCATCCTTAGTTCTGGCATCTTCACCCATATTTGGAACCAAGGACTAATCACCCACATCCACAAAAGTGGAGACAAATTTGAACCCAATAACTACCGTGGGATATGCGTCAACACCAACCTTGAGAAAATCCTATGCATTATCATTAACAGCAGACTAGTTAATTTCCTCATTGAAAACAATGTACTGAGCAAATGTCAAATTGGCTTTTAACCAAATTACCGTATGACAGACCAAGTCTTCTCATGCTTTGTTGATTTCCAAAAAGCATTTGGCTCAATTTGGCATGAGGGTCTGCTATACAAATTGGTGGAAAGTGGTTTGGGGGAAAAACATACAACATTATAAAATCCATGTACACAAACAAATGGCAAAAAACACACACTTCTCTCCACAGGGCCGTGGGGTGAGACAGGGATGCAGTTTAAGCCCCACCCTCTTCAACATATATATCAACGAATTGGCGAGGGCACTAGAACAGTCTGCAGCACCCGGACGCACCCTACTAGAACGTGAAGTCAAATGTCTACTGTTTGCTGATGATCTGGTGCTTCTGTCACCAACCAAGGAGAGCCGACAGCAGCACAGACAAACTAATGGCGTTCCAAAAATGGTCCAGTTGCCAGGACCACAAATACAAATTCCATCTAGACACCGTTGCTCTAGAGCACAAAAAAAACTATACATACCTCATCCTAAACATCAGCGGCACAGGTAACTTCCACAAAGCTGTGAACGATCTGAGAGACAAGGCAAGAAGGGCCTTCTATGCCATCAAAAGCACTTCACTTGCTTTGGCAATGTTAACATACTGTATGTTTCCCATGCCAATAAAGCCCTTAAATTGAAATTGAATTGAATTGAATTGAATTGAGAGAGAGAGAGAGAGAGAGAGTGAGAGAGAGAGAGAGGATAGGGAGAGAGAGGATAGGGAGAGAGAGAGAGAGAGAGAGAGAGAGATAGAGGATAGGGAGAGAGAAGATAGAGAGAGTGAGGTAGAAAGATAGAGGATAGGGAGAGAGTGAGGGAGGGAGAGAGTGAGGGAGAGAGAGAGATACGGCGAAGAGAAGTGCTGTATTATCAACTGCTCTAAAACCGCAGTTGAGGGAAAGGCCCTGAGGCATTCAGATAGAGAAATTAGGGAGGGAGAGTAAGAGACAAGACGGAGGAGGAGGAGAGTTAACAGGAGGAGATGTAGGTGAAGTGAGAGAAGGGGAGAGGGAAGAGAGGATCAGGGTAGGGAAGTTTGGACCTGAGCAAGGTCATTAGAGCGATCAGCGCAGCTCTCCTGTAAAGCTCCCATTGGGAGAGAGGGAGAGGGAGAGGTTCTTGGTGCATGGGGAGGTTATATTAGCATGGTGTCAAGGGAGAAACGTAATACACTGAATTTTTAAGTTTGAAGCTGTAAGACATTAATAATTTACCTCAACTCCTGAACCATTGTATTATGGAAATGTGTTCTTGGTGACTTTTTATTAATCAATTTAGCCATTTCCATACCCATGAGTATACATGTGATGTACAGTATTGACAATTGAGTTGCACTACTTTTGTTAGCTACATTGGATCCCAATAATAGATAGGAAAACAGTGTTTACTGTGCACACAACAGTTGAACTCTATAAGAGCATGCTGGGATACTGTGAATGGAAAGAAAATACAGTACAAACTGTAAATAACTGAATTAGCCATGTAATAAAGCTCTATTGCTGTAATTAATGGTCCCGGAGGTTGACAGCACATCTCCTTCACAACCAGTGACAAATCTTACACAAGCCTTGTCCTCATTTACCATGGACTGATGGAAGGTTGGGCCACAGGGTTGTCGGATGTGTCCCTGGAAAATGTTAATTACCCAGACTCCCTTCTCCCATAACTGGCCCTTCCTTCCTTCCTTCCTTCCTTCCTTCCTTCCTTCCTTCCTTCCTTCCTTCCTTCCTTCCTTCCTTCCTTCCTTCCTTCCTTCCTTCCTTCCTTCCTTCCTTCCTTCCTTCCTTCCTTCCTTCCTTCCTTCCTTCCTTCCTCATTTACATTCCCCTGCCTTGTCCCAGGGTTCATTAGTTGTGATTGCCACCTTAATGAACTGAAGTGTTACCAGCTCCCAAGAACAAGAAGGACCAGGCAGGATGAACAGGCAGGAGGAACAGGCCGGAGGACCAGGCAGGAGGAACAGGTACAGTCCCTGCATTAATGTCTACAATATTTATCCTCTTCACTAAATTATCATTTTGCATTTGGTATTAAGCAAAGAGAGGGCCAACATTAATAGCATGGTAATGATAAATTCATAATGAAGCATATCTATTGGCGCCAGAAAACGATTAAATTATTAATTTATCGTCTGTGCTGGGACCGATTTGTTTACCTTCAATAAATCACCTAGTCAGCAAAGCAAACATTTTGGGCATTCAGATCGTGTAGATCATTGTCTTGGATTGAGCTGCTGGTCAAAGACTGAAAGGATGTTTCAAGAACAACCCCAAATTAGACCATCCATTTACTGACTAAACAGCATGATTATTACACAGGTGCACCTTGTGCTGGGGACAATAAAAAGGCACTCTAAAATGCACATATACACTGTATTCTATACTACATCACTGTATCTTAGTCCAATGCCACTCTGACATATTAATATATATTCTTAGTACATTCCTTACTTAGATGTACAGTATGTGTATTTGGGTATATGTTGTGAAACTTTTAGATATTACTTGTTAGATATTACTGCACTGTCGGAGCTAGAAGCATAAGCATTTTGCTACACCCGCAATAACATCTGCTAAAAATCTGTTACATGACCAGACATGTCACCCATTGAGTATGTTTGGGATGCTCTGGATCGACGTGTACGACAGCGTGTTCCAGTTCCAGCCAATATCCAGCAACTTCGCACAGCCATTGAAGAGGAGTGGGACAACATTCCACAGGCCACAATCAACAGCCTGATCAACTCTATGCAAAGAAGATGCGTCGCGCTGCATGAGCCAAATGATGGTCACACCAGATACTGACTGGTTTTCTGATCCACGGCCCTACCTATTGTTTTTTAAGTATCTGTTACCAACAGGTACATACCGTATCTGTATTCCCAGTCATGTGAAATCCATAGATTAGGGCCTATGAATATTTTTCCATATATGAACTGTAACTCTGTAAAATCGTTGAAATTTTTGCCTTTTGCCATTATATTTTTGTTCAGTATACATACAAATGTTTGATGCAAAAATAAATATATTGGAAAAATAAAATCTATTAGTGTTTAAATTATGAATTTTCTCATACTTGTTTTATGTGGACATATTATTCATCTAGATCTACTCAAGCTCATGTAATGGGGTTTTATCATATTGTTCAGGAGACTTTCATTTCCTCTATTGGGCTCTTAACATAAACCAAATGGGGAAGTAAAAGTTAACATTCCAGGACCAGTGAACAATTGATCTTCGACACCGCAGTTAAAAATATTGTGAATGTTTTTGAAGTATTGGTTAGATTCTCCAACGTTCTACCTCCTATCAGGCACACTATTTAAAATGAGAGTACTGCAACAATTTCTCTATAAGAGGTTTGGATTTTCAACTTAATAACAGGGAAGCAAGGATGCACTCGACTGGAAGACTGGACCACTTGCACACGATGGTGTGTGATGCGTGAGAAGGATAGCCCTGACATGCTGACACTGTGTGGAGAGAATGAGTAGCAGTAAATAATTGAAGAATTGCACTGACTGCTGCAGTTCTCTGTGTGCATGTACAGTTGTAAGTATTACTGCAGGTTTGTTGTAGACGTGAATAACTACAATAGTACAGGCTGTGGCTGCTGGCTGGGCTGGATAGAGAGGCTTGTTGTAAGCCATCTCTTGCAACAGTGTTGTCTATAAACATTTTAATGTTGTCTGCAGGGAGGCCCTGTCAGGCTCAGAGGGGAAAAAACACTCCAGCCAGTGTTTGGTCTCTGGAAATTGAACAGTGTTGGATCGGCACCAATGTCCGATAGTAATACCTCATCAAGCTGACCAGCCCTGTGGTTCTCAGGGAGGCCTGGCGGGGTTAGAAGGATAAGTACGTCCACTTTATAGGCTCATTCTGATTAAAATCAGCCTCATGTTGTGGCAGGGGAATGAAGTGCTGACAGAGAAAAAGAACACAGGCTGAAAGGAAAGGGTCAGCACAACATCCATAAATGGAAACTTTTCTACCACCCAAACAAACAACAGTTAAATGTAAAGGACTGTACCTGTAATTGTAAATAAACAGGAACTAATTGTGCTGCGGTGGTGTCTACAACAGCAGACGTGGAGAGACTAAACCAGTCAGGGGGAACAATAGAAATATCTTGCTGGGCTTTAACTCAATGTTCTCTCTTACATAATTATTTATTTAACTAGGCAAGTCAGTTAAGAACAAATTCTTATTTATAATGACAGCCTACCTACAGGGACAGCCATAGTAGCACAGCACCCTTGGAGCAAACTAGGGTTAAGTGCCTTGCTCAACAGCTCAGGGATTTTATCCAGCAACCTTTTGGTTACTGGCCCAATGCTCTGACCACTAGGCTACCTCCCACCCTAAAACAAATTGTGTTCTTTCCACCTCTTAGTGGCACATAACATTCTACAAATATATGATCTTTATTTGAGCCTGTTTGCTAGAGCAGGAAAATAATCCTGCAGCAACAGGACATGTGAATTGTTTAGTGGATTATAATTAATGGGCATTTTTGTAGGGGTAGATATATTTTTTGTAAGGGAAAATGAAGTCTGAAAGTGGGAATCACAAACTTCAGAAGACTTTTGAAGCCTAAAAAAAACAAGTTTTAAATTAGGATCTTACATCTGTAATAAATTACATTGGCGCTCATACCATAACACACGCCACTGCACCCCTTATAGAACAGAACAGGGTGAGAAAGGCCGCTGGAGGAAATAATTGATTTAACATTTTTCAGAGGCTCAGATTTAATTCAGGCCTTTTCTTTTACCTCAGTGTAATTACTTTTTTCAAGCTAGACGGCTGCTTAATCGTCATGAAGTCTTTAGAGGGGTGGACGTGCTATGGGAGGACATGAGCCAGGTAATGCAAGACAAGGGAGGAAGCGACTAGCACACACACACACACACACCTCCATGTGATCCTGAGAGTCTATACCAGCACTTGTAAGATGTCAGCATGGTAACCTGCAGCCACAGTGTGTCTGACGAAAGCCTGCAAGCCACGTCAAGTTCTAACTGGAACAGTACCCTTGATATGCACAGCCTCACCTACACATATATATCACAACTGTATGCCGCTGTCCTAGAATCATATTGATAAAACCTTGCTTCTCTAAATGTCCCTCAATATGATGACTCAGCTGAAAGCTTCCCTGTAGAAAAACTGAACTATTCAGAGCAAATCAAGCGTAGCATGCAAACTTACACTCATTGCTCAAACCATCATCTGAGACAGATTTTTTTTAATCGTAAATCTCTTATGACAAAGCCTAAATTATCCTCTAACTTGAATGAATTGCAAGTCCTTGTGAAGAGCTTGAGGCCAAATTTTGCAGCTAGTTTTGATTGTAGGCTACTTCAAATGGATTCTGATCTGCTGAACATTGTGTCTTAGTATTTGCTTTGACCTGCTTTTCCGACCAAAACTCCTAAACATTCTATGAAAAAGAGCTGGAAATATCATTGATTGAGTGATATTGCAGAACGGGACAGCTGAGTGCTAAAGTGCATAGCGCATAAAAATTGTGCATTGGTTGCCACACTCACTACCGAGTTCTAAACTGCCTCTGGAAGCAAAGTCAGCACAAGAACTGTTCTTCGGGAGTTTCATGAAATGGGCTTCCATGGTTGAGCAGCCGCACACAAGCCCAAGATCTCCATGCGCAATGCCAAGCGCCGGCTGGAGTGGTGTAAAGCTCGCTGCCATTGGACCCTGGAGCAGTGGAAACGTGTTCTTTGGAGTGATGAATCACACTTCACCATCTGGCAGTCCGACGGACAAATCTGTGTTTGGCGGATGCCAGGAGAGCGCTGAATGTAACTGTAAACTTTTGGTGGAGGAGGAATAATGCTCTGGGGCTGTTTTTCATGGTTTGGGCTAGGCCCCTTAGTTCCAGTGAAGGGAAATCTACTGCATACAATGACATTCTAGACAATTCTGTGATTCCAACTTTGTGGCAAAAGTTTGAGGAAGGTCCTTTCCTGTTTCAGCATGACGTTACGAGGTCCATACAGAAATGGTTTGTCGAGATCGGTGTGGAAGAACTTGAGCCCTGCACAGAGCCCTGACCTCAACCCCATTGAACACCTTTGGGATGAATTGGAACGCCGACTGCGAGCCAGGCCTAATCGCCCAAAATCAGAAAGCACTTCCCAGAAGAGTGGAGGCTGTTATAGCAGCAAAGGGGGGACCAACTCCTTATTAATGCCCATGATTTTGGAATGACATGTTCGACGAGCAGATGTCCACATACCTTTGGTCATGTAGTGTATTATTAACCGTATATCGAGATCATACTGACTCATACATGCTTATAACAGGAATAAAGCATTATAGCTTATACAGGTTCAGGAGTAATGCTGGGAAAGGTACTTTCTTGTATATTGAAGCCTCAGAGTTGAATGAGTTTACTCTGCCCATAAAAACAAAGTCCTCTCTGGGCAGCTTAAAAAATAAAGTACAAAACTGTTGGATGTCTTCTGTGCCAATATGAACGTACCTTACGATGTAACTGCAACGATGAGATAGAGGTTCTTCCTCTTTGTTTATATGTTTTATTATCTCAATGCCATACTGTGTGCAACCGCGTTGGATCTTGTCTAGCAATCTTGTCTGAAGAGGACCACAATGGAAATAAGTCCCAGACTTTATTGTGTGTTATCCTCAATACTTTTTCTCATGTGCATGTATGGATTTTTCAAGTTTTATGTGTGCTTGCTTTTTTAAAATGGCCGAATTAACAAATTAAAGAAAAAAATACCTGGTCGTCACTAGTTACCACAACCACAAAGTCATAAACGCGGCCTATTTCTTCAATTTCTCTTCTTAAAATTTGATTTTTAACCTAAACCTAACCTTAACCCTAACCTTAACCACACCTCTAACCTTTATTTATTTATTTTACCTTTATTTTACTAGGCAAGTCAGTTAAGAACAAATTCTTATTTTCAATGACGGCCTAGGAACAGTGGGTTAACTGCCTTGTTCAGGGGCAGAACGACAGATTTTTACCTTGTCGGCTCAGGGATTCGATCCAGCAACCTTTCGGTTACTGGCCCAACACTCTAACCACTGGGCTACCTGCCACCCCACCTTATGCCTAACCCTAACCAGAAAATAAGACCATTAATTAATTTTTACGACAATGTACACTTTTTGGCTGTGGTAACTAGTGGAAACCACTATACCCTTCTTGTCTGTCAACAGACATGTAGACTGGCACTCTAGGAAATACATATGTATATAAAGGGAAATATATATTGGAACCCTCTGGATTCACACATCTCCTCCACTCCCATGAACAAAGATAATACCAGTCTTACCCAAGAGAGCTATCTGTTTTGATCTAGGACATGGTCTCTTTCCTGCATGCCCTTTCTCTTTCATAGTCTAACCTATAAATCTTGCTAGGTTTTCTTTTCATTCACAATGGGGATGGCCTTAGAAAATACTACAGTAATCTGTGAAAGTGCAAGTCACAGCACTTCAGGAGCTGTGAGCTACGGGTAGACCAGGGGAATGGGACTGTGCATCATAAATGCAGACCCACCGTTTGGCTCAGGTTGACAATTCAACAGCAGATACAGCTCATATCCTTATGTCACACGTATTATCACAACATCTGGCTGCGATTCAATATCTTCATTTCCCCCATTAAGAGCAAATACGAGTGCGTGTGCGTGATTGCGGAAGTGTGTGTACTGTAAACGGTGGCACACAGCTTTCTCTTGATCTAGACATTGAGGGCCCTGCCCCAGACACGGGTGGTGTAGCAGGGGGCTGTCAGGCTGGACCTTGGAACCAGTGCTCTGTGGGGTAAACACATGCCCACTCAACAGCCCTGCTGGAGGGCTGTAGGGGTAGTCTACTTTATGTTTCTGTGTGTGTGTGTGTAAACATCACCTGAAGTGATTCCAATCCCATCAGTACAAGGCTTTATAAAAGCACACACAGCTGTAGCGCTGAGATACTACAGTTCAGAGGGCACACCATCAGAGACTGGCTGAGAGAGAGACAGAGACAGAGGGGATCCAGGGTGCAACACATCTTTGGATTTCCACAGTTTTCACACTGACAGGTAAGCTCAGTTTGAGTGAGGATCTCATCACTTGGTATTCTCCTGTTATAACAACAGTGTATTGAGGATATCTATCACGTTAGGGTGAGCTTGTCGTGTTATGAACATGTGATTCATATACTTTTAATTGGCATTCCGCTAACGTTCTTCTTGCTTCCAAGCAGTGCTGCTTCCCAAAACACTATGAGTGAAAAGTGACATGTCTGCCAGTAAAGCATATTGTGTGTAGTATGATTGATCTGACTCCACACTTTGTGTGCAGGTGCATGTATAGGCTAGTTTGTGGTCTTGCATATTGTTGAGGATCTCAACATTAAAAGGAAATAGGGAGAAATATTTGTTTTTATTATTATTGTAATTTGAGATATTTACTCTCACAAAAGGGAAAATCAATTGTAAATGTTCTGACCTCTCACTGTAGTGTGCTTACATTTATCAGTGCAAATATTGAGTTAAGTATTTAATTGGCTCAAACATTACAATGTGAATACGTGTAGTCACAACATTGCAACTAATCATGATTACAAGGGTGGAAATGGTTCCTATTACTTTGGCATTGGTTGCACAACAATGTGTAATACGCCTAAATAAATGATTTTAAGATTTCCCTGAGGAAATCATTCATTGTTAAAGAGTTATTACTGACATTGACAACTGAACCATACAATACTAATACAATTATCACTAAAATCAAAACAAGTATATTATTGAAAAGCATCAGCCAAGCATCGTATCAAAGTAAACCTCAAATGATCTCAGCATTCATTACATCACGTTACAGTGATAATGGGGAAGAAATAATGATGAGGTGTGAAAGGCTTTGTGAGATCCAAAGAGAAAAGCTTCACAACAAAGCATAGTGTGTGATGATCTGATTAGTGTTTGTGAAATACAGTACATCACTTTTGGAAGCTTTGAGCGTAGAAACAAACACCCTAGCTTATGGCACTGGTCATATTGTACACAACACTCCCTAACTAGCGCACCACCATCCAACTGGCATAGCTTTGCAGCAACACAGGACACATTTATTCAGAAAACTCCTATGCCTTTAATCTTACCAGGGACCATCCATCAATTACTTCTGTGAAATACCCTACCAGTGATTACTATGAGAGTGCCAGTTTATATGCAGCTATATGGTTGTAGTAGGCTAGATGATGATGGTTTTAGGGAGATTATGGTGATGTGACTGATTTGGGCCAGTGGAGTGATATATTTCAACAATAACTTTCTTTCTGTAATGACTTGGGGTTGTAACTATGGCATGTGCCCAGGATTACAGGATTTAAATGTGGATTAAAATGTGCAAGTGATGCATAGCAACTGCTGTTAACTAGAGCAACACTTTACAGTTAAGCAATAAGACTGATGGTTTGGGCAGGTGAAATAATTTAATTGATCATAGCTGAGGCGTTTGTGCTACTAAGTTGTTTCATATAATGATAGTTTGATGAGAATTAAGGTCAGTGGGACTTTTACCTTGTGTTTTACCTATTTAGTTCAATAACGATGTGTGAAATTAAGAATTAAAGGAGGTAAAACATGAAATATTCATATAAAGTCTGGATCCAAGAGTGAATGTTACACAACTCCATTCTCTCTTACAGACTCTTGTAGACCAACTCCATTCTCTTTTACAGACTCTTGTAGACCAACTCAATTCTCTCTTACAGACTCTTGTAGACCAATGCTTGGTTTGTCATTATTGCTTTTAGAAAGTTGTGAAGGGTAGCAATTTCAGCTGAAAAACAATGATTTTGAATGATAAGGACGTTATTAATCATTGAATTCTAGTTCATAATATTTGTTTCGTTCAATTCAAAGCATCCAAGAGCCTTGAACAAAATGGGAATATTTAATCTGCAGTTTTAAGACACCTTGAATTTGGCATATAGGGAAGGATAGGTTACAGGGTTGAATGAATGTTTAACTTGGAAGACTAAACATATTAATGAAATTACCCCCAGTATTCTGTATTAATAGTATTCAGTCTGTATATATTTAACAGTTGTATGACAACAATATTTTATTTATTTGTCTGGGTGTGTACTACATTTAAATTAACACATTGTCCTCTCTAACAGACGACAGGACCTAGAAGATGGTGTTTGGCATCCGGAAGCGTATCCAGGACCACCTGGTGGAGCGAAAAATCCGCAGAACCCGGCTGGTGACCAAAGATGGCCACTGCAACATTGAATTTGGCAACGTGAAGTACGGCAACCACTTCGCCTTCCTCGAGGACTTCTGGACAACCTTCGTGGAGTTCCGCTGGCGCTTTGTCCTGTTCTTCTTCATCGCCTCGTTTACCCTGAGCTGGTTCATCTTCGGCCTGCTGTGGTTCTGGATCGCCTGGAGCAACGGGGACTTGACGTGGCAGAACCCCTCAAACAACCACACCCTCTGTGTGTGGAATGTCTACGGTCTCACTGCAGCCTTCCTCTTTTCCCTGGAGACCCAGACAACCATTGGGTATGGTGTACGCGCCATCACCCCTCACTGTCCTGGTGCTGTAGCCCTCATCATTATCCAGACTCTCATAGGGGCCCTCATACACTGCTTCATATGTGGAGTCATCGTGTCCAAAATATCCCTTCCTAAGAAAAGGGCCAAGACCATCACATTCAGTGAGATGGCTGTCATCTGTCCTAAGAATGACTTCCTTTGTCTCATGTTAAGAGTGGCCAACTTACGCAAGACCCTGATGATCGGGAGCCATGTCTACGGCAAGCTGTTGAGGACAACCGTCAAACCTGATGGGGAGACAATCATCATGGACCAGGTGAACATTGAGTTCGTGATGGAAGCTGGGAAGGAAAACCTCTTCTTTGTGTGCCCTCTCACACTCTACCATGTGATTGACAAGGCTAGCCCTTTCTTTGAGATGGCAGTGGACACGCTCCATAAACAGGAGTTTGAGCTAGTGGTCTTTCTGGACGGCACAGCCGAGACCACCAGCTCAGCCTGCCAGGTCAGGACTTCCTTCATCCCTCAGGAGATCATGTGGGGCTACAACTTCCTGCCCATCATCTCCCGCAGCAAAGAGGGCAAGTACAGAGTGGACTTCTCCAACTTCTCCAAGGTGGTGGCCGTAGCCACTGCACACTGTGCCTACTGCTTCCACAACATGATGGGACACCACCTCCCCTCCATTAACGGAATCGACAACAGTGGATTTGAAGTGATTGGTATCCTAGAATAACCTAATATGACCAAGATGTGAACTTTTGGAGGCAATATGTGCTATTGTAATATTTATATATACAGTATGATCTGAAATTGAAGACACCCTTGATAAAAATGTGCAATAAAGACTGTATAAAATAATTCAAATACTGTGCTATATTGCATTCAATTTTAGGAGGGGGGGGGATTATAATATTATTTCCAATACAACCCCTTAGGGAAAGAGATTTTGTTAAACAAAAAAGTAGTCTTTTTTTTCTCAATAAGGTACGTGTCAACATTATTGACACCCCTAAGTTTAGTATTTGATTCCATATTCCTTGCACGCAATGACTACATGAAGCTTGTGACTCTACAAACTTGTTGGAAGCATTTGCAGTTTGTTTTGGTTTTGTTTGAGATTATTTTGAGCCTAATAGAAATTAAAAGTAAATACTGTAAGGTGTCATTTTGGAGTGACATTTATTGTAAATAACAATATAATATGTTTACAAACACTTCTACATTAATGTGGATGCTACAATAATTATGGACAATCCTGAATGAATCGCGATTAAAATTGAGTGAGAACATTACAGAGGGTCACATGCTAAACTCTCACCATTACCATATTAGACCCTTAATAGGAGTCCTATATCAACATAACCTGAAAGGCCGCTCAGCAAGGAAGAAGCCACTGCTCCAAAACTGCCAAAAAAAGCCAGACTACAGTTTGCAACTGCACGTTGGGACAAAGATCGTACTTTTTGGAGAAATGTCCGCTGGTCTGACGAAACAAAAATACAACTGTTTGGCCATAATGACCATCGTTATGTTTGGAGGAAAAAGGGGGAGGCTTGCAAACCGAAGAACACCATCACAACCGTGAAGCACGGAAGTGGCAGCATCATGTTGTGGGGGTGCTTTGCTGCAGGAGGGATTGGTGCACTTCACAAAATAGATGGCATCATGAGGAAGGAAAATTATGTGTATATATTGAAGCAACATCTCAAGACATCAGTCAGGAAGTTAAAGCTTGGTCTCAAATGGATCTTCCAAATGGACAATGACCCCAAGCATACTTCCAAAGTTGTGGCAAAATGGCTTAAGGACAACAAAGTCAAGGTATTGGAGTGGCCATCACAAAGCCCTCACCTCAATCCTATAGAAAATGTTTGGGCAGAACTGAAAAAGTGTGTGCGAGCAAGGAGGCCTAGAAACCTGACTCAGTTATACCAGTTCTGTCAGGAGAAGTTAAACTATTTAAAGGCAATGCTACCAAATACTAATTTAGTGTATGTAAACTTCTGACCCACTGGGAACGTTATGAAATAAATAAAAGCTGAAATAAATCATTCTCTCTACTATTATTCTGACATTTCACATTCTTAAAATAAAGTGGTGATCCTAACTGACCTAAGACAGGGACTTTTTACTAGGATTAAATGTCAGGAATTGTGAAAAACTGAGTTTAAATGTATTTGGTTAAGTTGTATGTAAACTTACGACTTCAACTGTATATGCCTTGCAGAGACGTGGCTGGATGACTCTATGTACATAGAGCTCCATGCACTCACAATAAGCTGCTGATACTTTTATCTACCAAGAGAGTTCTCATCCGTAATCATCCCAGCTGTATACATCCCTTCACAAGCCAACACCACTCTAGCACTCAACAAACTGTTAGAGGCCACAAACAAACAATCCTCACCAACTGATCGATGCACACCTCCCTCTGTAATTGGATCCTGGACTTCTTGATGGGACGGCCCCAGATGGTGACGGTGGTAGGCCTGATCACCAACACAGATGAGACAGCCTACAGGGAGGAGGTCAAAGTTTTGGCAGTGTGGTGCCAGACAACAACCTCTCCTTCAATGTCAGTAATACCAAGGAGCTGGTCGTGGACTATTTAGTTACAGTGGTAGAAAAAGTACACAATTGTCATACTTGAGTAAAAGTATAGATACCTTAATAGAAAGTCACCCAGCAAAATACTACTTGAGTAAATGTCTAAAAGTACTTGTAAAAGTATAACTCCTTTCAAAACAAACTAAATTGAACAAAGCAAATGACACCATTTTCTTGTTTTGAAAATGTACGGATAGCCAGGGCCACACTCCAACAATTTACAAACAATGCATTTGTCTTTAGTGAGTCTGCCAGATCAGAGGCAGTAGGGATAACCATGGATGTTCTCTTGATGAGTTTGTGAATTGGACCATTTTCCTGTCCTGCTAAGCATTCAACATTTATGTACTTTTGCGGTCAGGGAAAATGTATGAAGTGAAAAGTACATTCTTTTCTTTATGAATGTAGTAATGTACTAATACAGTAAAGTAAAAGTTATTTGAAAAATTTGGAGGTTCCGGGCTAAATAGTAAAGTACAGATACCCCCCAAAACGACTTAAGTAGTACTGTCACGACGAGGTGTGAGGAAAGACCAAACCGCAGCGCTGTCATAGTTTGACATACTTTTAATAGTAGTGAGCTTAAACAAAACAATAAATGAGCGCACACGACCGTAACGTGAGAGTGCGCACACGTGGAACTGAACACAAAACAATACAATGAACCACAAGGCATGAGGGAAATCATACACACAAAATAGGGTCACCAATTAGAGACAACGCATAGCAGCTGCCTCTAATTGGGGACCAAACACAAAACCACCATAAAGTATCATAGAATACTCCCGTCAGGCCCTAACCTTGACAACCATAGAGAAGATGACAAGTACTTTAAAGTACGGTGCGGTTTGAGAGCTTCAAGTTCCTTGGCGTCCAGATCACTAAGACCTTAGCATGGTCCACACACACCTGCACTGTCGTGAAGAGGGCACGACAGCTCCTCTTCTGCCTCAGGAGGCTGAAAAGATTTGGCATGAGCCATCAAGAGCACCTTGACTGGCTGCATCACCACTTGGTATAGCGAATGCACCACCCTTGACTGCTGTTAGGTTCTGAACAAACTGAGTAAAAACTCAAACAGACAACTAGAAAAAGCTTAAACCAAGTGTATTCATCCACTGGGTCATAAAGCTGCAAAGACAAGAAATGATTACAAAAACACATATATTTATAACCTTCTAATAGGCGTGGTCACTCCTTACACATCTAGACAACCAATACATCTCTGTTGCTAGGCAGGAATTGAATTGGTTCCTCTCACTGCTGTAGTCATAGCCCTGCCTGTTCCTAAAACCTTTGTGGCTGTGGAATTGTATGTGTGAGATAGTAATGTAGTACACTCTTAGATAAAAAGGGTTCTTCGGCTGTCCCAATAGGAGAACCCTTTAAAGAACCCTTTTTGGTTCCAAGTAAAAAGGGTTCTTCCGCAGCCGACCTGCCTTATCAGAGACTAACAATTGCCTTTCGCCTCCCTCATCAGACAAATGGAACAGAAGATGAAGTTTCTTTTCTCAGTAACTTTCCATATTCCTAATTGCCCATCTACCCTTCTTTGATACCAAAATATACATTCCATATACATGTAAAATAATTAATGAGTTCTAGTATGGTAACATGAATCAGTACATTTCAAGCTAGAACCTAACACTACAGAGGGTGGTACGGACGGCCCAGTACATCACTGGGGCCAAGCTCCCTGACATACAGGACCTCTATATCAGCAGTGGTGGAAAAAGTAGCCAATTGTCATACTTGAGTAAAAGTAAAGATACCTTAATAGAAAATGACTCCAGCCACCCAAGTCATAGACTGTTGGCTTTGCTACAGTCCAGCGAATGGTACCGGAAGATTTGCTCTTGGACCAACAGGTTGTGAGACAGCTTCTACCCCCAAGCCATAAGACTGCTAAATAGCCATAAGTATGGCTGTGGGGGTCACAAAATTTTGTCTGCGGGGATTGTCAAGCAAATAACTGTCGGTCACATGGTAATTGACCGTTAATTAACATAAACATATTTAGCATCTTCTGGCTTCCACACATGGCCTACAAGCCACTGATGCAGACCTTTGGAACATATACACTTAAAAAAGTATAATAAATCTATGTAACATAGCCTACACATTCACAATAAATCCATGATTTATTTTTGACAGGTCTAAAGAAGGATGATATGAAGAAAATGTAGTCTATTTAAGAAGAACAGAATAGCATACTCTGAGTTGTCCTTTTGTTAGGTCCTGATCTGGCAATGCCAAATGGCTGTGGGCTACACTGGTTCAGCAGACAAGATTTGCTTAGAATTCCGTGGCATTATTTGATATTAACAAAGGAATAGGTATTCCTATATGCTTAATTTAGAGTTAATAATGTAACTTTAGATGTTCTACAAACATTGAGCTATATGTTTGGATTTTTTATAAATTGAAAGGCTGCGTGATGCGACACTAATGATGATTTGAAAAAAGTGTCTTGAAAGGCATGAGCTCTGCTTTGTTTTTTTGCGCAGGCTGTACACACTTCATAAGTCTCTCATTCACAATTTGACAAGCACTTGATAATGCCTCGAATTCCATGGCGGCATCCCCTTTGTGTGGCTGTAATGCACCCTCACCCATGCCTTTTGCGGCCAGTGGCCATTGTGGCCTTGGCCAGGAGTGCTGCTCTTGTGCCCTTCTCCCTGCGCTCCGAAGTGATCGGGTCTTTCTCACAGGCTACAAGTGAAGAACTGTCCACATTTACTTTTCGTCAGCCAACAAGATGAGTAGGCCTAACAAACAGTAAAATGTCAGGCTCTGGCCATAGAGAAGCCTATTTTCTTCTCTATGTAGCCATGGTCAGAGTCAGAGAGTTCTATTCTTTCTGTTTCTGGTGGTGGTTTGTGTGGGATCCCTAATTAGAGGCAGCTGTAGTGCATCGTCTCTAATTAGGGATCCTACATAGGTTTGTATGTTTCACAATGGGTTTGTGGGTCATTGTATATGTCATTGTGTATATCGTTATCATATATTTCGCAGTCACGGTGAAACAAGTAAGTGTGCTACGTTACGTTTGAATATCGTGTTTCATTTTGACGTTACGTTTGTACATCGTGTTTTCATTTGTTCATGTAGTTCGTACATTTTATTGAATAGTCAGTAAATAAATATGTCGAACTACTATCCCTGCGCTGCGTCTTGGTCTCTCGATGCACCCAACCGTGACAGACCTTGGGCTATGTATGCGCCCGGTCGTGATAGAATGACCCACCAGTACGAGACCAAGCAGCGTAACTGGGGAGAGACAGAGAGAGAGGAAGTTCCGCGTCGTTGACGACGCGTGAAACGGAGAGCAGCAGCCCCAAGGTAATTTTGAGGGGGGGCTATGGGGGTGGTCTGGCTACAGGCAGGAGGAGCCAATACCACCCCCCCCCGTGGAGCATGGAGATGCCGAAGTACAAATGGGGGGCGCAGAGCAAAGAGCAGGAGGTGTATTTGGAGGAGCATTTTGGAGAGGTTTTGGAAGAACTGAGGGAGATAGAGGAAGAGGTCGAGAGGGAGATGGCGGAGTGGTCCAGTCCAGGTCCGGTCGTCTACTCCACTCCCGGGCCGGAGAAGTCCGCTCCACCGGTGCCCAGTCCGGGTCCGGTTGTCTACTCCACCTCCCTGCCAGAGCAGTCCGCTCCTCCAGTGCCCAGTCTGGGTCCGATTGTCTACTCCACCCCCATGCCAGAGCAGTCCGCTCCACCGGTGCCCAGTCCGGGTCCGATCGTCGTCTCCACTCCCATGCCAGAGCAATCCGCTTCACCGATGTCCAGTCCGGGTCCGGACCTCTGCTCTACTCCCTGCACCCGACCTCCAGTGCGTGCGCCCAGCCAGGTGCTTCCTGTGCCGGCTCCACGCACCCGACAACCAGTGCGCCTCCCCAGTCCGGTACGTCCCGTGCCGGCTCCCCGCACCCGACCTCCAGTGCGTGCGCCCAGCCAGGTGCTTCCTGTGCCAGCTCCACGCACCCGACATCCGGTGCGCCTCCCCAGTCCGGCTGTCTCGTGCCGGCCCTCCGTAGCCCGGAACCTCCAGCAAAGGTCAGTAGCCCGGAACCTCCAGCAAAGGTCCGCTGCCCGGAACCTCCAGCAAAGGTCCGCAGCCCGAAGCCTATAGCGAAGGTCCGCAGTCCAGAACCTCCAGCGAAGGTCCGCTGCCCGGAGCCACCAGCGAAAGTCCGCAGCCCGGAACCTCCAGCGAAGGTCCGCAGCCCGGAACCTCCAGCAAAGGTCCGCAGCCCGGAGCCTCCAGCGAAGGTCCGTAGCCCGAAGCCTATAGCGAAGGTCTGAAGCCCGGAACCTCCAGCGAAGGTCCGCAGCCCGGAACCTCCAGCGAAGGTCCGCAGCCCGGAACCTCCAGCGAAGGTCCGCAGCCCGGAATGGATATAGGTCTGTAACAGTTTGGGTCTAAAGTGTCTCCCCTTTTGAAGAGGGGGATGACCGCGGCAGCTTTCCAATCTCTAGGGATCTCAGACGATGCAAAAGAGAGGTTGAACAGGCTAGTAATAGGGGTTGCAACAATTTTGGCGGATAATTTTAGAAAGAAAGGGTCCAGATTGTCTAGCCCAGCAGATTTGTAGGGGTCCTGATTTTGCAGCTCTTTCAGAACATCAGCTAACCGACAACACACATTCACACACACACACGCATACCGAGACAACACACACACAACAACATAAACACACATACACAGACACACACACTTTTACACTCATCATATGCTGCTTCTACTCTGTTCTTTATTTTACTCTTATTATTATCTATCCTGATGCCTAGTCACTTTACCCTGCCTTCTTGTACATATGTACCTCAAATACCTCATACCCCTGCACAATGATCTGGTACTGGTACTCCCTGTATATAACTCCACATTGATCTGGTACTGGTACTTCCTGTATATAGCTCCACATTGATCTGGTACTGGTACTCCCTGTTTATAACTCCACATTGATCTGGTACTGGTACTCCCTGTATATAGCTCCACATTGATCTGGTACTGGTACTCCATGTATATAGCTCCACATTCATCTGGTACTGGTACTCCATGTATATAGCTCCCCATTAATCTGGTACTGGTACTCCATGTATATAGCTCCACATTGATCTGGTACTGGTACTCCATGTATATAGCTCCATTCTTGTGTATTTTATTCCTCTTGTTATCATAATTTTTTAACTCTGCATTGTTGGGAAGGGCTCGTAAGCAAGCATTTCACAGTTAAGTCTACACCCATTGTATTTGGTGCATGTGACAAATAAAATGTGATTTGATTTACTCTAACTTGATTGATAGCCTGAAATAGATTATTAGTAGCTAATTATGGGGTTGGGAGATTGGGAACTATAATAAAATTGCTAGGTGGCTATTATTACAGAGAAGCAACACCTGGAGCTGCATGTCAAATGGTCCAGGAACACAAGGATAGGACAATGCCGAGGGACTAGACAGCCCTTTGCTCTTCTGAGGAGCCAAGATGTTCCAGAGCACTGAATATTGAATGTGATAGAATAATACTTTAGTTTCCATGCATGGTATCTATCTTAAACTTGTTCACTGAGGATAACTGATGCTATCTATATGTATGTATTATCTCTGTGGTTACTTGTATGTGTATAGGGTGAACTCTGAATTACTATTTGCAAAAAGGTTTTATGGTCCTCGCAGGAATCTTATTTATACTAGTCTCATCCCCCACACAAGCAAACTGGGAATCGTTTGATTGGTCAAAGGTGGTTGGTCTTGGGTTGAAAAGTTACACCTTCATGTGTTATAAATGGAATTAAATGCCTTTGTTATCTCTCTTCTCCTGTATCCAGTCCATGGAGGAAGGTTGTACTGTATGATCAATTCTCATTTCCTAGGAATCTAGGCATCTTGGCCTCTGGCCTAGTAAGCATCTCTTTGTCCATGCTTTGCCTTGTAAGTTAACCTTAGAATCTCTATGCCTAGAATAATGCTTTTTGAATGTCATTATTGCCTTGTAATTTAAGCTTTATGCCTTGTATGTGAACCCATTCATTTGACAAAGTTAATAAATAATACTTGCTTTGATATTCACTTCTCATTTCATTTCATTGATCTTAGTCAGCTAAACGCATAATACTTAATAGCACATGGTTCAACTGTAGTCTCTTGCATATTGCCAATTATCTTTATAAGAGTCAGATAAACATCTTAACAGGCTAATTGCTTAGTCTTATTACTTCCACGTCACACTGTTGTATCCGTGGTGCTGTGCTATTTGTTGCTACTTGGCTACCTGCCAATTTTTATAAAAATGGTTTAATCAAAACTCTGCATATCACACATTTACCAACGTCTTAGTTTACCAACGGATGCTTTATCTGGACATGGTTCTACAGGACCTCCACCTACCAAAAAAGCTTAGTTGTAACATTAATGCGATGCCATCTAATTGTAGTCGCTGTACTCATAATATACAGGAGAACTATCGCCTTATGTTGAGGATAGCCGAGTTGCAAGCCCAGCTTCAGATGCAATCGTTAGGCAAGGGCAATTTAAGTGTAGGAAAGAATGAATTCATCCGGTTCTCCCCATTAAGAAACCAGTCGGAGTCGGAGGCCAAGCCCTCTCAGGTCTCTTCCACCTGTTACAGGGTCTGAGCCGCCGAAGCCTCCCACTATTAGCTCTGACCAATTGAAAACCCCAGTCATTGGAGACTCCATTACCCGCAATATTAAGCTTAAAAAGAATCATCCAGCGATCATACACTGTTTACCAGTGGGCAGGGCTACCGACGTAAAGGCTGCTGGCAAGGATAAAACTGGCGAGTGTAGAGAGTATAGGGATATTGTTTTCCACGTCAGGGCCAACGATGTTAGGATAAAACAGTCAGAGGTCACCAAGCGCAACATAGCTTCTAGAAAGATGTGTTGCATCGAGTAATTGTCTCTGACTCCCTCCCAGTTAGGGGGGGTGATGAGCTCTAAAGCACTCACAACTCAATCGCTGGTTGAAAACTGTTTTCTGCCCCTCCCGAAAGATAGAATTTGTAGATAACTGGCCCTCTATTTGGGACACGCCCGCAGGACCAAGCCTGGCCTGCTGAGGAGTGATGGACTCCATCCTAGCTGGAGGGGTGCTCTCATCTTCACTATCAACATAGACAGGGCTCTAACTCCTCTACCTTCACAATGAGATAAGGTGCAGGCCAGGCAGCTTAATGGAGTCTGCCACTAGCACAGTCAATGTAGTCTGCTCAGCTATCCCCATTGAGACCGTGTTTGTGCCTCAATCTAGGTTGGGCAAAACGAAACATGGCGGTGTTCGCCTTAGCAATCTCACTGGAATAAAGACCTTCTCCATGCCTGTCATTATTAAAATAGATTGTGATATCTCACATCTCACAATAGGGCTACTTAATGTTAGATTCCTCACTTCCAAGGCAGTCATAGTAAATTAACTAATCACTGATCATAACCTTGATGTGATTGGCCTGAATGAAACATGGCTCAAGCCTGATGAATTTACTGTGTTAAATGAGGCCTCTCCTCCTGGTTACACTAGTGACCATGTCCCCCTCGCATCCCGCAAAGGCGGAGGTGTTGCTAACATTTACGACTGAGTTTTCGTCTTTTGAGCTTCTAGTCATGAAATCTATGCAGCCTACTCAATCACTTTTATAGCTACTATTTACAGGCCTCCTGGGCTGTATACATTTTTCCTCACTGACTTCCCTGAATTTCTATCAGACCTTGTAGTCATGACAGACAGTATTCTACGTTTTCAATATTCACATGAAAAAGTCCACAGACCCACTCCAAAAGGCTTTCGGAGCCATTTTCGACTCAGTGGGGCTATACTCAGCCTTGTCTCAGGGTAGTACGTTGGTGGTCTGTTGATATCCCTCTAATGGTGTGGGGGCTGTGCTTTGGCAAAGTGGGTGGGGTTATATCCTGCATGGTTGCCCCAGTATCTATGCTGCAATAGTCTATGTGCCGGAGAGCTATGGTCAGTCTGTCCTATCCGGGGGTATTGTTGGACTGGGCAACAGTGTTTCCCCGACCCCCCTGTCTCAGCCTCCAGTATATACTGTATGCTGCAATAGTATATGTGACAGGGGGCTAGGGTCAGTCTGTTATATCTGGTGTAATTCTCCTGGCTTATCTGGTGTCCTATGTGAATTTAAGTATGCTCCCTATAATTCTCTCTCTCCCTCTCTGCCTCCCATCCTGGAGAACCTGAGCCCTAGGACCATTCCTCAGGTCTACCTGGCCTGATGACTCCTGGCTGTCCCCAGTCCACCTGGTCGTGCTGCTGCACCAGTTTCAACTGTTCTGCCTGCGGCTATGGAACCCTGACCTGTTCACCCGACGTGCTACCTTGTCCCAGACCTTCTGTTTCTGACACTCTCTCTCTCTCTCTCTCTCTCTCTCTCTCTCTCTCTCTCTCTCTCTCTCTCTCTCTCTCTCTCTCTCTCTCTCTCTCTCTCTCTCTCTCTCTCTCTCGCTCTCTCCCTCTCCCTCTCCCTCTCCCTCTCCCTCTCCCTCTCCCTCTCCCTCTCTTCCTCTCTCTCTCTCTCTCTCTCTCTCTCTCTCTCTCTCTACCGCAACTGCTGTCTCGACCTCTGAAAGCTCGGCTATGAAAAGCCAACTGGCATTTACTCCTGAGGTGCTGACCTGTTTCACCCTTTACAACCACTGTGATTATTATATGACCCTGCTGGTCATCTATGAACGTTTGAACATCTTGAAGAACAGTCTGGCCTTCATGGCCATGAACTCATATAATCTCCACCCGGCACAGCCAGAAGAGGACTGGCCACACCTCAGAGCCTGGTTCCTCTCTAGGTTTCTTTCTAGGTTCCTGTGTTTCTAGGCAGTTTTTCCCCACCACCGTGCTTCTACATCTACATTGCTTGCTGTTTGGGATTTAGGATGCGTTTCTGTATAAGCACTTTGTGACACCTGCTGATGTAAAAAGGGCTTCATAAATACATTTGATTTGATTTGATGTGAGGTTTTTATAATATCATATACACTGTATATGTTAAATATTACTGCCCACTACACGTGCACCTGTTACTCCTATTGGCATTACGCCTCTGATTATTATTATTATTATTATTTATTAATTATTATTTATTATTTATTCATGCTAATAAAACTTATCTGAATCTGATGTGTCCTCAGGAAGAGAAGACAGTTTCAGGTTGTAGTTGTCAACAGAACATTTGGACTATCCTGTAGAGGTCACAGAGATCTCTCTAGAAAGACAAAAAAAAAAAAAACACACACAATACTAGACCGTGCCTTGTCACAAAATAAGATGAAGTAAGAAATCTAGCCATCACACTCTTTTGATTATAGCAGAATGGAAGTGGAGTCTATGGTTAACAGATTAGATCAGTTATGTTAACCCTTAATAAATGCTGTTAAACCACACCTGTCACCTAAAAAACTGTCTGGCTACCCACTTCGCTCCAAGTAAGATAAAGCAAGGTGATTGCTCCTCTTTACAATTCCACAACAGAAAGAGTATTCACAATTAATGCCCTGGGGGAGATCCAAATGTCTCTTGCTGAGAAGAAAAAGAAGGTATTTCGACCTGACCTCCAGTATTGTAAGCTACATCAGGTGTACCATTGAGCGGGGAGAAAACACAACACTAATATTCTTGTTGGTTTACCTCACAATTACTCAATGGACCTGTGTGAAATGTTATTCATATGGCTGTTTAGTAATTCATTCAATGTGAGGAAAGCCCTGGACCCTAACCATTATAGGATTTACGATTTAACTTAAGTCCTTTTTTATGAAATATTCAGACTTGAGGCACTAACTAAAGGTTTGGCTTAGAGGACTGTCTTCTTAAACAATGGGGGATTTAATGTTATTTTATTCTCTGACTTTGTCAAGACTTTGCTGGATGCAGCGATGACTCGAAATGTAATAATAATATCATAATCAGTACTCTGTGTTAGTACAGAGTACTGATTAACACAAGTGCTAAATAGGCTATACTTGGCCTTGTCTCAGAGTAATACGTAAGTGATCGGTTGATATCCCTTTGATGGTGTGGGTGCTGTGCTTTGGCAAAGTGGATGGGATTACATCCTGCCTGGTTGCCCCAGTATCTATGCTGCAATAGTCTATGTGCCGGAGAGCTATGGTCAGTCTGTCCTATCTGGTATAATAATTATCCTGTTTTATCTGGTGTGATCTTAGGTATGCTCCCCTCTAACCACCCACCATAAAATTAGATTAGATGAGTTTATTAGTAACATGCAAAGGGTCACAGATGTAATCGCAGGGTACAGTGAAATTCTTATGCTCCGAGCTCCAACAGTGCAGGTCAGAAAAAGAAAAGTGAATGAGACAATAATAATAATAATAACAACAACAACAACAACAACAACAACAATAATAATAATAATAATAATAATAATATATACAGTACCAGTCAAAAGTTTGGACACACCTACTCATTCGAGAGATTTTCTTAATTTTACCCTATTTTATAAGTTGTAGAAACATAGTGAAGACATCAAAACTATGAAATAACACATATGGAATCATGTAAAAATGTTTTAGCGTTTTCCTCAGATTTGCTTTATTAAAGTCCCCAGCTACAATGAATCCAGCCTCAGGATATGCGGCGTACTGTAGTACTGTACGTTCTCTTCCAATTACAATGTGGGGAGGTTCTATTAATTTGAAAATGTGAATTACTTCTCCCTGCCATTATCATTCACCTGATGATAAGACAAGACGTGAAAAAAATAAACTTTGTTAACATATGATGGGGGTCCCTGGGTCGCTGGTTTGCCTCGGTGGTGGTCCCTGGGCAAGATAAGGTTGATCTAGGGTGATTTACACAGTGAAGTCAATCTCATTAGCCAGTACTAGCCACACGGTGGCAACAATTATTATTATTAATTTTTTTTGTAGAGACGTGCATGACTGCAAATGTTGATTTTAAAGGAGGTGTGGGATGTATGTGGCCTTCTCTGTTTAATGGCATACAATAAATGTTTTATCATACCCAGACTATTTCACAACCATTTAAAAATCCATGCATATAATCAAGGCTTTCAATGGACATCACATAAAAATGTGATATGGAAACTTATAGCCTGATGAGACCTGCGACTGACATGATACATCTGGGCTCCCAAGTGGCGCAGACAACCTGATCGAATCCAGACTGTATCACAACCGGACGTGATTGGGAGTCCCATAGAGCGGCGCACAATTGGCCCAGCGTCATCTGAGTTTGGCCGGTGTAGGCCGTCATTGTAGATAAGAATTTGTGCTTAACTGACTTGCCTAGTTAAATAAAAAATAAATAAATACATAGATAAATGAGTATGACAGTATAGGATAGGTGTTTCTCTCACACACACGCATGCTCTGCTATTTTGTATGACAATTGTACGTAGGCTAATGGCGGTATACTGAATACCTTACTATAAATAACCCAGTTACCATAAACACACACCTGACATCCTCTATGATTACAAGAAGACAAATGCCCCTCCTCCCGTCCATGTACCTCTCAAGTTGGGAAGAAATCACAACATACCCTTCTGAGGCTCTAACATAACACTTCTAACAACCCGACAACCCCAGTAGCAGTCTGACATTGTTAGCACAGGTACTGGGACTTGGGTCGATGGGTGGTGTCATTGTACAGTATATAATAAACATCAGAGAAACCTAAAGTATTTCCTGTTAGAATCTCTTCTCCACGGGAAATGTATTTTCTCATAAAATAGTTTTGTATAACACTGAAATTATAAAAATGAATGTTATAGACCAGATTGAACAGGGATACACATTAACTAGATTTATTTTAATATAAAAATATACAAATGATGTATTTCATGATGTTATAACTTTGACTAGTAGCTAAAGACCAGTATCCTACTTTCTGGCAGACAATGGACCAACAGAAGTAAATATGTTCAGAAGTAAAAACTTTTATTTTGTCAAAATGTTTTCCTATACAAAAGCCCTTTTTCATAGGTTAGTACTTAATACATGGCAGGAATTACAATAATAATAAAATGGTTAATTGCAAAATGACATTAATATATTTAATATCCAAAATACATTGCATATACGAAGTAGCACAGGTCCCCTTTCATTGAACATTACTCTTTATGAGGGGTGGATGTTAAGGATACATTTTAGATTATTACCTTCATGCTACATTTAACAAATTCCCTTTAGTTCACACCTCTAAAGCAATGGAGCTTCAAGAGATGCTTGCTGTGAATATTAGGGGTGTCTGTGCTCATTTGCATAATATACCTGGCCAATTTAAAGGCACAGACAAAAGCTGGCAATTTCTGGGTGGTTGGCTTGATGATATGAGACATGGCAAGTATTGTTGGCCTATTTTAGAATTGAAAGCAACCATAATCATGGTATATACAGAATAACAGATTGACTATAAGTATAGGATTATGAATCAAGCAGGCATTTGTGGTTTTTGTTAATAACTAGCTAGAACAAATCTTGTGTTCACTGCAAGGCACTGAGGACATTAGAAATTCAATTTTCGAAAATAAAATAAAATAAAAAAACATGTAAAAATGTACTGCCCAAATGTACAGATATAAAACGTAAAAAAATGTTGAACATACTACATATCAGTAACGGACCTTACAATGTTTGCATTTTTGACCGAGGTCAACTCGTATTATTTCTCTTGACTTTTTAAAACTGTGTCACATATGAAAATAACTCTGCATAATTTATACAGTAAGTTGCTTTAATGCCTAGTTGACCAATGTTTACAAAATAATAGAAAATAGGTCTGACGAACGCACAGCGTTCGCGAATCTGAGGATTTCTCTGTTTTCATCCTTTCTTACTTTACTGGTTTTGTTCTTTATTTAGTAAACCATTTATTTTCAAGAAGTACTGAGACAAGTCCAGATTCAGCTGTTTAAATACAATTGTTTCTTTCATACAACAAACTTGAAACATCTGAAAATGCATGTTTTGAAATGGCAGTGCTGTATGAATTCACAGAGACAGTTAGATGAGGGTTGACATGACATAGTGCTATGGTAAGTCACTCGGTGTCGACACTTCACTGGCCTGGACAGAAGAGGGAGAGACCACCGTGAGACATATAGCTCTTCTAGAAACAACTGTGATTGTCAAATTGAGGATTCCATGGACCAGAGGGCATTCACATTAATAATGACTTGGTCCAATAAAACATCTGGGAATGGAACAAACCAACGTCTGAAGAGGACAAACAGCATATTTCCTATCACAACAGCCAACCGGTGTGTGGCCCCCTGAAAACATAGCTACAGCGCTTCACTTCCAACTCTGGTCTCCAACTCGCCTACTTCCAGTTTGGAGGATAAGTTAAGTGTGAATCAATGGCGTATTCCAGTTGCCAACATTTCATTTTCATTCAGTGCTGAGAAGTCATTTTCTTTGGAGCCCTACCTCCACAGTTCCAGATGACTCTCCACACACATGAAGGGATGCAGATGGACGGACTGATAACATAACATCAGACAGACGGACATGATGTGGATCTGAGACCCCGAACAGGACTGGAACGAGGAACAATGCAGGAGCTTTACCATATGAGGGAAATGTAGATTGAGACCCAGAGATAATGGGTCCATGTCTGTGTTCAGGCACAAAGTAGGTATGAGAGCCTCTATGGTCTCTCGATATGGCTGCGTCTGTGTGGGTAACCGTGTCCAGATTTTGGGGGGCGCTCTGAACTGGCCTATGGGTGCTGCTTTCAGGGGACAGAAATGCACAAAAAACAGAGACAAACTTTTACGCACATTAAAAAAACTAAACAAACATGGAAACACTCTCTTGTCTTGTACATAAGTAGTACTCCATTTGGATCACAGCATCCAGTTTTTCAAAATCCTTCAATAATTCCTTCAGTTAGCTTTTTTCATTTTGCCAGTTAACAGCAGAGTTTGGGTCGAGGCGGAGAATCCGCCTTTCTCTTGGTCTTAGTTGGTTTGGTTTCATTGTGGTTTCAGGTCAGCGCTCGTGGGTTTGACTGGGGGGAGAGGAGGGAAGGTTGGTGAAGACATCACGGTGGGTTTTAGTAGTAACTGCCCAGGTGGGAGTTGGGGTGGCGGGGGACGCTGTGGTTGGGGTAGATGCCTCCTGTAGGGGAGCTCCAGTACGGAGCGGTGGGTCCAAAAAAATTTGAAGAGGTGACGGGCATGGAGGGGGGGTGTGGGGACACGAAGTTGACCTTCTGCTGGTGAGCATGGTAGGAGGGCACGTATGCCAGGTCCGAGGGGTACTTGTACATGGAGGACTCGGTGGGGTGGGGCTGCAGGGCCTGGGCGATACCGTGGAAGTCAAACTTGTAGGCGTAGCGCTTGCCGTGCACCTTGGTCATGATGTTCTTGTCGTAGTAGTAGCGCAGGGCGCGGCTCAGCTTGTCGTAGTTCATGTTGGGCTTGCTCTTCCTCTCGCCCCAGCGGCGCGCCACCTCGTCCGGATCCGTCATCTTGAACTCTCCGTTGGTGCCCTCCCAGGTGATGCAGCCGGCATTGGTGCTGTCTGACAGGAGCTCCAGCAGGAACTGCCACAGCTGGATCTGTCCTGAACCTGACCAAGAAACACACACACAAAAGGTCAAATCCACAGCTGTTCTATCCCTGAACACTAAGACCCATAACTCATTATGTACTTACTTAATACTGCAGTAAAGTAGAATGCCAATGTGCACAATTCTCAGCAGATACATTTTACAGAGAAATCCACCAGGGCCATAATGAAGGAATGTACACCGGGGACCAAAAGTTTGGAATATTACTCATTCAAGGGGTTTTCTTTATTTGCACAATTTTTTACAATGTAGACTAAAAGTGAAGACATCAAAACTATGACATAACACATATGGTAACCAAAAAAGTGTTAAACAAATCAAAATATATTTTATGTTTGATTCTTCAATGTAGCCACCCTTTGTCTTAATGACAGCTTTGCACATTGATGGCATTCTCTCAACCAGCTTAATGAGGACCACCACAGGAATGGAAGACCCAGAAATACCTCTGCTGAAGAGGATAAGTTAATTAGAGTTTCCAGCCTCAGATTGCAGCCCAAATAAATGGCACATCTCAACATCAACTGTTCAGAGAAGACTGTGTGAATCAGGCCTTCATGGTCGAATTTCTGCAAAGAAACCACTACTAAAGGACACCAATAAGAAGAAGAGACTTGCTTGGGCCAAGAAACACGAGCAATGGACATTAGACCGGTGGAAATGTGTCCTTTGGTCTGGAGTCCAAATTTTAGATTTTTGGTTCCAACCTCAACCAAATGTAGATGGTTTGGGATGAGTTGGACCGCAGTGAAGAAAAAGCAGCCAACAAGTGCTCAGCATATGTGGGAACTCCTTCAAGACTGATGGAAAAGCATCCAGGTGAAGCTGGTTGAGAGAATGTGCAAAGCTGTCATTAAGGCAAAGGGTGGCTATTTGAAGAATCTCAAATATAAAATATATTTTGATTTGTTTAACACTGTTTTTGGTTACTACATCATTCCATATGTCTTATGTCATAGTTTTTATGTCTTCACTTTTATTCTACAATGTAAAAAATAGTGCAAATAAAGAAAAACCCTTGAATGAGTAATATTCCAAATGTTTGGCCTCCAGCGTATGTTGGTAAATGTAGTTTACATCTGATATATGATTGATCTCATACATCCTCCTGTACCTACCTGGGTTGGCCAGTCGACTGCTGGTGGGCCCCAGAATCTGGTAAGGATCTGTGGAGAGAGAGAGAGAGATCTGTTAGTCTGTATCTATCACTATACATTAGGCTGATACTCATCCTTGTGAGATGGGTGTAAACCACTGTCTTAGGTGGAGTGTACACACATGATGGAAGGAATGAGTAGGGTGAAATACATCACCTGGCTGAGGTCTGGGCTGTTCAGTGGACTTGGACACGTTCTGTGTGACCACCGGCGAGCCTGAAGAGAGAGAGGTTAAGAAGGGAAAGAGACAGGAGGGAAGAAAGCCAGTTGAGTGGTCATGGATAAACCACAGCACACATCTTAATGGCACGTCAGCCCTGTTCCAAAGAGAACAGGCCAGTAACTATTGGCTAGGGTAAGTGCTTAAAGTTCACAGATTTCAGGGTTGACGACTGAGGATTTAATCATTGGTGGTCTGCCTTGTGCTTGGGTTGAGAGTGGGCTCTCACACGTCTCTCTATGTGCTAGGGAATAATGTACAGTGCCTTCGGAAAGTATTCAGACCCCTTGACTTTTTCCACATTTTGTTAGGTTACAGCCTTATTCTAAAATTGATTCAAATGTTTTTAACCTCATCGATCTACACACAATACCCCACAATGACAAAGCAAAAACAGGTTTAAAAAAAATATATATTTATATATAAGTGAAATGTCATATTTACATAAGTATTCAGGCCCTTTAATCAGTACTTTGCTGAAGCACCTTTAACAGTGATTATAGCCCCGAGTCTTCTTTGGTATGACGCTACAAGCTTGGCACACCTGTATTTGGGGAGTTTCTCCCATTCTTCTCTGCAGATCCTCTCAAGCTCTCTCAGTTTGGATGGGGAGCGTTGCTGCACAAATATTTTCAGGTCTCTCCAGATATTTTCGATCGGGTTCAAGTCCGGGCTCTGGCTGGACCACTCAAGGACATTTGGAGACTTGTCCCGAAGCAACTATTGCGTTGTATTGGCTATGTCCTTAGGGTTGTTGTCCTGTTGGAAGGTGAACCTTTGCCCCAGGCTGAGGTCCTGAGTGCTCTGGAGCCGGTTTTCATCAAGGATCTCTCTGTGCATTGCTCTGTTCATCTTTCCCTCAATCCTGACTAGTCTCCCAGTCCCTGGCGCTGAAAAACATCCCCAGAGCATGATGCTGCCACAACCATGCTTCAACGTAGGGATGGTGCCAGGTTTCCTCCAGACGTGTTTCTCATGGTCTGAGAGTCTTTAGGTGCCTTTTGGCAAACTCCAAGCGGGCTGTCATGTGCCTTTTACTGAGGAGTGGCTTCCGTCTGGCCGCTCTACCATAAAGGCCTGATTGGTGAAGTGCTGCAGAGATGGTTGTCCTTCTGGAAGGTTCTCCCACGTCCACAGAGGAACTCTAGAGCTCTGTCAGAGTGACCATCAGGTTCTTGGTCACTTCCCTGAACAAGGCCCTTCTCCCCCGATTGCTCAGTTTGGCTGGGCGGCCAGCTCTAGGAAGAGTCTTGGTGGTTCCAAACTTCTTCCTTTTTAGAATGATGGAGGCCCCTGCGTTCTTGGGGACCTTCAATGCTACAGAATTGTTTTGGTATCCTACCCCAGATCTGTGCCTCGAAGCAATCCTGTCTCGTAGCTCTACGGACAATTCCTTCGAATTGTCAATCACTGCATTCTTATTGGCAGACTCAACAGCCTTGGTTTCTCAAGTGACTGCCTCGCCTGGTTCTCCAACTACTTCTCAGACAGAGTTCAGTGTGTAAAATCGGAGGGCCTGCTGTCCGGTCCCCTGGCAGTCTCTATGGGGGTGCCACAGGGTTCAATTCTTGGGCCAACCCTATTCTTTATATACATCAACGATGTCGCTCTCGCTGCTGGTGACTCTCTGATCCATCTCTACGCAGACGACACCATTCTGTATACATCTGGCCCCTCTTTGGACACTGTGTTAACTAACCTTCAAACGAGCTTCAATGCCATACAACACTCCTTCCGTGGCCTCCAACTGCTCTTAAATGCTAGAAAGACTAAATGCATGCTCTTCAAAAGAACGTTGCCCGCACCCGCCCACCGGACTAGCATCACTACTCTCGACGGGTCTGACTTAGAATATGTGGACAACTACAAATACCTAGGCGTCTGGTTAGACTGTAAACTCAACTTCCAGACTCACATTAACCATCTCCAATCCAAAATTAAATCTAGAATCGGCTTCCTATTTCGCAACAAAGCCTCCTTCACTCATGCTGCCAAACATGCCCTTGTAAAACTTACCATCCTACCAATCCTTGACTTCGGTGATGTCATTTACAAAATATCCTCCAACACTCTACTTAGCAAATTGGATGTAGTCTATCACAGTGCCATCCATTTTGTTACCAAAGCCATATATTATACCCTCCACTGCGACCTGTATTCTCTCGTTGGCTGGCCCTCACTACATATTCGTCGCCAAACCCACTGGCTCCAGGTCATCTATAAGTCTTTATTAGGTAAATCCCCACCTTATCTCAGCTCGCTGGTCACCATAGCAACACCCACCCGTAGCATGCGCTCCAGCAGGTATATCTCACTGGCCACCCCCAAAGCCAACACCTTCTTTGGCCGCCATTCCTTCCAGTTCTCTGCAGGCAATGACTGGAATGAATTGCAAAAATCCTTGAAGGTAGAGGTTCCTATCTCCCTCACTAACTTTAAGCCTCAACTGTCAAAGCTGCTTATCGATCACTGCACCTGTATATAGCCCTTCTGTAAATAGCCCACCCTACTACCTCATCCCCATATTTATTTTTTTAACTTCCGCTCATTTTGCACTCCAGTATCTCTATTTGCACATCATCATTTGAACATTCCTTCATTCCAGTGTTAATGCTAATCTGTAATTTATTTCGCCACTATGGCCTAGTTATTGTCTTCCTAACCTTACTGCATTTTGCACTACATTTGCACTCTGTATATAGATTTTTCTATTGTGTTATTGACTGTACGTTGTGTAACTCTGTGTTGTTTTTTGTCGCACTGCTTTGCTTTGTCTTGGCCAGGTCGCAGTTGTAAATGAGAACTTGTTCTCAACAGACCTACCTGGTTAAATAAAGGTGAAATAAAAATAAAATAAAATATCCTAATTCCTTGCGACTCAGTAAAGCAAAGAGCATGCTTACCTTTTCCACTGTGCATGTTGTTCGACCATCCAGTCCGCCGTACAGCATCATATGAGGGGTCTGAGAAGTAGAGAGAGAGAAAGAGAGATGTGTCAACATTAAACACTCCCTTACATTTAATATTGGAGTTTTGCATTTATTCCTGCATTCATTTTAAAACAAATAAATACATTTAAAAAATATATTAAACATACAATCTACCTGCAGTGAAGCCACTCAACATTTACATTACATTCAGTTATCTAACAGACTCCCATCCAGAGTGACCTACAGGAGCAACCAGGGTCAATGCCCTGCTCAAGGGCAAGTCAAAAACAGGGACCCGAACCAGCGACCTACCGGTCACAAGCCCAAGCTCACAACCACCAGGCCATCAACCATTCAAGATCCCCCCACAGTTCCCTGAGAGCTGCCCCTCAACCATCCTAGACCCACCCCACAAGAAATAAACAGATTCTAGCTCGAGAACACGAACCCTCCACTTCATCTCATAATATACAATAGTCCTGAATTAAAAAGGGGTAGTGGCTCTTTTCGATATGTGGCTGTGTATGTTCTTGGCTGTGCTCTCTACCTCCCCACCTGCAAGCGAACCCATCCCAGGAACACAACTTGGCTTTATACGAGCAAGGAGATTGTCACGTAAATAAGGCAGGGGAGTGATGCCAAGAGCCGGCTATAAAAATGTTTTCCTGCCTATACAAGCCCTGTCCAAGAAACCCTGTGCAGCAGGATATCTGGTCCAGGTGATGTGGGTTTATCTGGCATTCAACTATGTCTCAAATCTAGAGGAACCAACAAGATATCTTCGATAAAATGACAGTTTCATGACCAGGTTGCACCATGGTGACCACAAACGGGAGAGGAAAACACACACATACTGACACACAAACAGACAGATGGACTTCCTAGTAGTTGATGATTGTAAGATGCTGCAACTGTAACTAGGTTGGAAAGAATTGCCTCACGTTTGCGAGGTTCCTAACTGATTGAATGCGGTCTGGGCACCTGGATTGCTACCAGTTGTAATCAATCTCCTTGACGTGCAGATAAAACAGGAGGTGTATTTTCTCTATCAACGTATCAAAAGCAGTACTGCACATTCCTATATAAATTGAAAGTAGATGCAATTTCACCTTAATTTGGCTGGCAAAGACTATAGCACCCCTGACAGTTAGCTTTGTTACCGGCTAACACTGTACCACATTCAGAGAGTCACCAGACAGGAGGAGATATAACAGCCAGTGAAGCAAGACACATCTAACCGATGTCATTTCCTATTAATATTATATATAGCTGATGTACTAATATTACATATACACAAAGTAATGTCCTACTAATATTACATATAGACAATGTAATGTCCTACTAATATAACATATAGACAATGTAATGTCCTACTAATAATACATATAGACCATGTAATGTCCTACTAATAATACATATAGACCATGTAATGTCCTACTAATAATACATATAGACCATGTAATGTCCTACTAGTCTTCCATTGTGTTATAATGACTATATTAATCTTTTTAATGTTTCAATTCTCATGATGTCACCACTGTTTTTATGTCTGGTCACATAAGTGGTGCTCATATAAGCCCCTGCTAAGCTCAACATGCAATTAAGAGACACAGCAGGTGTCTAACTTGACAATGTAAGCCTCTAAATCGTAGTGTGTGTGTGTGTGTGTCACGCTACATATACAGCTAACGTGACAGCTAGAACTTAACATGCTTCACTGTCGTGAAGCAGAATCCCATCTATTACAGGAGGTCTGGAAACAACTAACCTTCCAACACTACAAAATGTGTCTCCTTCCGACTCATCCGTGACTTCAGCATCTACAAATGGTTGAGATCCATGTCATAGCTTCTCTAAACATTATCCAGCACTGCCCTCTTGTGGTAAGAATCATACAATTTCTTATAAAACAAACATTTTGAAATGCAGACCTTCCACTGGTTTACTTCAACCAACATTGAATAAATCAAAATGCACGTCCACTTTAGTGTTGAGTACTTCTCAACCACAAACTTGATTCAAAGCTAGGGAGCAATGTCACTAGAAAGTGTTTTATTGTTTAACATAAATAAAAAATCTACAATTACAATTTGTACAAAATTTGATTCAATCACACTTTCACAGGATGTTATTTCAACTTATTGCTTTTTAAACTATTAACCCCAGAGTTGGCTCAATAGGCCTGAACCTGGAAGAACTAAACAAAGAGTGGGCCTCTCTTTTCTCTCTCTGTCGGATGGGCCTGGGGTAGGATGGAGGGAACTGGGTGGAGTGGTAGAGAGAAAGGAGGAGGGAGAAGAGAGAAGACACAGACAGACACATAGAGAGAGAAAGAGAGAGCGAGAGAGAAAGAGAGACACACACAGTGAGAGAAACACAGAGAGACAGAGAGAGAGAGAGAGAGAGAGAGAGAGAGAGAGAGAGAGAGAAACAGAGAGACACAGAGAGAGAAAGACACAGAGAGAGAAAGACACAGAGAAAGAGAGACACACAGAGAGAGAAAGAGAGACACACACAGAGAGAGAGAGAGAGAGAGAGAGAGAGAGAGAGAGAGAGAGAGAGAGAGAGAGAGAGAGAGAGAGAGAGAGAGAGAGAGAGAGAGAGAGAGAGAGAGAGAGAGAGAGAGAGAGAGAGGAATAACAGTCGGGCCGGGGCTCAGCAGAGGCTGTCAGGTCCAATCTGCAGTGGGCTGGTGGGATAGCCAAGGAGCAACGACTGGAGGAGAGTCCTAGGAGAGTTGCGTTTCCTGCCTGCCTCGCCTGCAGACAACCTCTCTTTGTTTTACTGGCCCTTTTTTTCCTCTCTCCCGTCCCCCCTCCTCTGTGAAAAAAACACACAGGGGCCACCTCCTTCCAAGAGAAGGGTCACAAACAGAAGGGGGAGAGAGAGAGAGAGAGAGAGAGAGAGAGAGAGAGAGACAGAGACAGAGACAGAGACAGAGACAGACAGATATTTATATATATATATATATATATATATATATAGAGAGAGAGAGAGAGAGAGAGAGAGAGAGAGAGAGAGAGAGACCCAGGCAGACTAAACACAATGTTGGAATGTGAAAAGAAAACAATAGTGTTGTATCCCGCTACTGTCTGATATAGAGCCGAGGAGGTGGTTGGATAGACTACGCTTACCTTCACTATGTAGCCTTTTGACATGAGAGAGGGTCACATCCCTGCAATATCCTCATATTAAGGGTTCACCACTATAGACAGTGGGGAAGTTCCTATTTCTGATTCGATTAGATCATAGTCAGACCAGAGGGGCAGGGGTGGACATGAGACGTAAGTGGAGCACCATTCAGCAGAGGAGATGAGAGGGAATGAGAGGAGACACGAGGAGAGGAGATGAGAGGAAATGAGAGGAGACGAGAGGAGAGGAGATGAGAGGGAAGGGAAGTGAAAGAGGTTACCTAGTTATTTGCACAAATGAATGCATTCAAACTTAATGTGTCTTCCGTGTTTAACCCAATGCCTCTAAATAAGAGAGTTGCGGGGGATGCCTTAATCAACATCCACATCATCGACGCCCAAGGAGCAGTTGTTGTGGGGGTTAACTGGCTTGATCAAGGGGAGAAAAGGAGACGAGAGCGGAGGAGAGGAGAGGGTACGAAAGGAGAAGAGAGGAAACAAGAAGATATGATAGGAGAGGGGTCAGCCAGGCAGACAGACTGGGAAGGACGACCATAGTCCAGATGAGCACACCAGGTCAGGAACACAGCCGCCATGCAAACTCAACAGACACCACAAAAAGTATGGCACATCGGAGCCCCACTCCCTCTTTTTCCAGGCCATCTCTGAGTGGAGCCAGTTTCCACTCTAGGCTGGGGTGTGGTTCAACGCTCGCTCCTCCTGGGAGACTTGACTGCAGACCAGCTATTCAAAACAAGGGCTGAGCACCAGCGAGAGAGAAGTCTAGTCATGGACCGCTTTTAACCCACAGTCTCAGCCAAAGACACAGACTGAGACAGAGCATGGCTTTTAATACGGTATGCAGGTGCTTTAAAGCCGTCTGTGTGAGAAAGGAAAAGGGCTGACTATATGAGGAAGAGGCAGCTGCCAAGCTTTAGCAGACAGTATGGTCATACAGTGGATAGAGTACTGTACGTATGCCTGGCTATACAACCAATGTAAATCAGCAGTCCTCCACGTGGGAGGCCATAGAGGGACAGATAAAAGAGTAAGAATAGCCCATCAATCTCTAAAGCTTCCCTCTCTGTGAACACTGAGGAGCCATGTGGTAAATCACTGAATCTCCAAACTACATCCCTGTAGCCTTTAGCTCAACACACATGGAAGCAAGCACGTGAACGCACACGCACGTGTGCACACACACAGACACACACACTCTTTTCATGGCTGCTGCATTCCATGTTTAATATGCTCACTTTTATTCAGAACATTGCTTTTTACATCAGACAGTCTGGAAAAGATTTGGAGGTCTCCTGCTGAATAACGGTGCTTACTATACCCTGAGAGAGCTGAAGTGGTATGTGACCCTTTCCTACAGGCAATATGACTGTGAACATCTGGCATTAGAAAGTTGATAAAAGTCTCAATGTTAGCATTTCTTGAAGCAAAGGGCTTTATGGAATTTGGGCTGTGACTGAGTTTGTCTTTGGAGAAGACGGAGCACTGTTATTTTGGTAGAAATCACTTCTCTGTGTTGGGGAAATGGTGTTGAGGGGAGTTGACCTGCTGGATCTGCCCGTCCAAATACCTGCCACTGAGAACCAGGAAGAAGGGGTCAGAGGTGACATTGCAGAATCTTATTGATCATGTCTATTGTCTTTTGTCTAAGTCTATTGTAAAGTTTTGTTCCAAAAATAATATATTCTTATCAAGCATGCCCATTGGCCTGATGATATGAATACGGGTGAGAACAATGTAACTCTGCCTAGTCTCTTCCTCTCTCCCCAGCTAGATATGAGATTTTCCTGCAAGCCAGACTATCAGTGTTATTGCAATGGTTCTCATGTACTTTATGTGGTGGTGACTTCACAGTCCACATGTAAAAGATATGTAACTCATCTCACAGACACTAATACAGGCTTAGGTGGGTCTGATGCTTAGTCTGGAACCAACAGGACCCTGAACAGCTTCTACCCCGAAGCCAGAAGACTGCAAAATAGTTAACCAAATAGCAACCCGGACTATCTGCATTGACCCTTTTTGCACTAACTTGTTTGACTCATAACATACATTCTTCATCAATCTACACACAATACCCCATAATAACATAGCAAAAAAACGTTTTTTAGACATTTTTGCAAAAACTGAAATATCACATTTACGTACTACGGAAGTACTCAGACCCTTTACTCAGTACTTTGTTGAATTACCTTTGGCAGAGATTACAGTCTTGAGTCTTCTTGGGTATTACGCTACAAACTTGGCACACTGTATTTGGGGAGTTTCTCCTATTCTTCTCTGCAGATCCTCTCAAGCTCTATGAGGTTGGATGGGGAGTGTCTCTGCACAGCTATTTTCAGGTCTCTCCAGAGATGTTTGATCAGGTTCAAGTCCGGGCTTTGGCCGGGCCACTCAAGGACATTTGGAGACTTTTCACGAAGCCACTCCTGCATTGTCTGGAATGGGTGCTGGTGCTTAGGGTCGTTGTCCTGTTGGAAGGTGAACCTTTGCCCCAGTCTGAGGCCCCAAGGATCTCTCTGTACTTTGCTATGTTAATCTAGTCTCCCAGTCTCTGCCGCTGAAAAACATCCCCACAGCATGATGCTGCCACCACCATGCTTTAACGTAGTGACGCTTGGCATTCAGGCCAAAGAGTTCAATCTTGATTTCAGCAGACCAGTGAATCTTGTTTCTCATGGTCTGAGAGTCCATTTGGTGCCTTTTGGCAAACTACAAGTGGGCTGTCATGTGCCTTTTACTGAGGAGTGGCTTCCGTCTGGCCACTCTATCATAAATGCCTGATTGGTGGAGTGCTGCAGAGATAGTTGTCCTTCTGGAAGGTTCTCAGGTTCCACAGAGGAACTCTGGAGCTCTGACAGAGTGACCAAAGAGTTCTTGTTCACCTCCCTGACCAAGGCCCTTCTCCCTCGATTGCTCAGTTGGGCCGTGCGGCCAGCTCTAGGAAGTTTTGGTGGTCTGAATACTTTCCGAATGCACTGCATATGTGCAAATCTACCTCAGTTACCTCATAACCCTGCACATCGACTAGGTACTGGTACCTGTGTATATAGCCAAGTTATCGTTACTCATTGTGTATCTATTATTACTTTTTTGTATTTTACTTTTCTATTATATCTCTATTTTCTTTCTCTTTGTGTTGTTGAAGGGCCATAAGTAAGCAAATCCACATAAGTAAGCATTTCACTGTTAGTCCACCCCTGTTGTTTACGAAGCATGTGAGAAATAAAATGTGATTTGATTTGATAAATGCCAGTGCAAATTTTCATCAGCCTCCTCAGAAGACATTCAGAGATCTTTAGGGACCATAAAGTCACATTTTAGCTGTCTGCAAAAAACCCTGTCTTCCAGACTGATCAGTTTATCTGATCGGAGAGAAGGAACAAGCCTCATCAACACCAAACAACACAGGACGCTGACCTAAACAGTGCCCTAGAACGCTCAGTGTAACAGTTGCCCTCCCAAACCTGCACAAATACACACATTAACCGACAAAAAACCTTTCCTCCCCACCACCACGTGTTCCCTCTTAGATTGAGTCAAAGTTGTGACAACAAAAACAACTCATCTCCCTTTCTGTCTCCTTCTCTCTGTTTGCATTGCGGCTGAACCACCTGTCCTTTAAATATACCCCTCCACAAAAAGGACCTTATTTAGACGTTCTATCTCCCTGAGTCCACCCCCCCCCCCCCCCCCCCCCCGTCCCTGTCCCCGTCCCCCACCCGATCCTCCTTTATATCCTCCTGTGGGTGGGGATGTTAGCCACGGCATGCCTTTTGTTTTGCTAATTCCATTCCATTCTAAGGTGGCACTTGTTTTCCCCCATGTGCAGGTAGGCCATGAATAGCACTGCTTGGTATTATTCCCCTGTACAAAAGATGCACCTGTCAATAGCTGCGTCTCTGCTTGGTGCTGCCAGGACCTGGACCTGTTCTCCTCGGTGGCAGCAGAGAGGGAACTGGCACTCACACTGAGACCGCCGTGCGCTGAGGGGCTGGCAGACCGAACGGAGCGTGCTGCAGCTCTATTGTTTTGGCTAAATGAAAACACTATTTCTTGTTCTCTCTCTCTCTCTCTCTCTCTCTCTCTCTCTCTCTTGCTCTTTCAGCATATACCTCATTCTCTTCAATACAGGAAACCTACTCCCTACAAAAACACCTCTGAAATAGAAAACAGTTGCCCATATTTTACATTAGCAGTAAGGTTTTGGAAATAATGCTGTCCTACCTTCTTTGGCAGCCAGGCGTGGTGACTGGTCCGTGTGAGATGGAGTGTTGTAGGACAATGATGAGCTACCTGCAACACACCAGATGTCAATGTCAGAGCTGTATGTTATTTACAGTTATCTGAGCATAGTGAAAGATGAATGAAAAATACTGGCTAATAGGTTATATAGTTTAGTAATTCAAGCAAGTCATGCATTTTAATGATATATTATTCATTATACACTGAGTGTACAAAACATTAGACTATGGAAACATCTTTCCATAGACTGACCAGGTGAATCCATGTGAAAGCTATGATCCCTTATTGATGTAATCTGTTAAATCCACTTCAATCAGTGTAGATGAAGGGGAGGAGACAGGTTAAAGAAGGATTTTTAAGCCTTGAGACAATTGAGACAATGATTGTGTGTGTGTGTGCCATTCAGAGGGTGAATGGGCATGACAAAAGATTTAAGTGCCTTTGAACAGGGCATGGTAGTAGGTGCCAGGCGCACCGGTTTGAGTGTGTCAAGAACTGCAACACTGCTGGTTTTTCACATTCAACCGTTTCCAATAATGGTGTATCAAGAATGGTCCACCACCCAAAGGATATGCAGACAACTTTACACAACTGTGGGAAGCATTGGAGTCAAATCAATATTAGGAAGGTGTTTCTAATGTTTGGTACACAGTGTACAATGATGTTAGCTGTGAGTAGTAACTGCCACCAATACCCAGTAGGTGGCAGTAAGAAGATCCTTGATTACTGTAAATCTCAATTTCCTTTAATTTGAGATGCCTCTTAAAAGTATACTTAAAAACTGCCCATGGTACATGGTAAACAATCAATCTATTTTACCCAATAAAGAATCGACCTAGCAAAATTTTAATATGTAATCCCTTAAACTCGGAATGCTGTGCTGAGAATTCCATCGCAATCCTCCTGACTATTAAAGTCCAGAAATCAAGATTATTTATAATAGCATAATGCCTAGCTTTTCACTTTATCTTATGGAGCAGAACTGTGCTCTGCATTCCTCTGCTTACACAGGCACCCTGGGCGGCACAAAAATGCTCTCTTAACTTTAGCGTCCCGATGCATAAATCAGAGTGGAAAAACAGACAAAAAAATTCACTGGGAAAATACCAGTGCTACTACAACTATGGGGAATGTAAAATTGAAGACAAAGACTACTACTATGGGGAGTTGCTGGTTAGGAAGGAACTCTAGGAGCTTTTCTGAATGGGCAGGAGGAGACGGAGAGATGAATAACAGTATTGGCTAAAGCTTGGGAACGCAGGATGCCTTTGCTCATTTTGGAGGGTGGAGGGGAATGAGGGGGCCCACAGCAAGGCAGACCTGGGGTCTGTTTTTTGGGGGGTTGGTGGAGGGAAGTGGGAGGCGGGGGACTCTACAGACATATTCTAACCCCCACTCTATCCCGCTCCACCCCAGCCCACGCCACCCCCAAGGCTCTGGCCTTGGTTTGGACCTGGTGCCGGTGAACAGGGGAAGCATTGTTTGAGGCAGGGTCCCTGCACAGCAATCAAACCCAGCTCCTCAAACAAAAATTATTCCACACTCTCAGTGTAAGCGCACGGGGCAGGCACGGCACCAACCCATCCTCGGGGGGGGGGGGGGGGGGAGAAGTAGAAAGAAGTAGAGAGAGAGAGAGACGGGGTTAGGGTTAACTACTGCCCTACTGTGTTCCAGACAGGCAGAGCTACTAAGAAAAACCGATTCACAAGAGAACGCTGGGGTCGCTATTCTAAGGAAGGGAGAGAGAGAAGGAGCGAGGGAGAGAGAGAGGGAGAAAGATAGAGAAAACGGGGAGCGCCAACACTGACACTTTGGGCGAGGGAGGCTTGGCCACACTGCCTATTTATTTGGACGTGCTCTTCCCTCTCGAAAGCACATGCCAGTAATCTGACTGCACAGTGGGAAGACTGGCTAATGTTCAGCCTCCTCCAACCGAACCACATCTGCCCAACGTCTGTAGTTCTATTACGTAATACCTCCAATAGCACTGTTTTCTTTTCTTTCTTTCTTTTCTATGAATGATGACTCTTTAAAACGCTCCTTGCCCCTCCGTCCTCAATCTTGACACACCATAATATTGACAGACATCTCTGTGAGATGGTTAGACGTCATTGACCTTTGCTGAGCCCTGGCCTGTTGTTGATCCTACCAAGCTAAAATCTATACTACCCATTCAAACATGTATACCCTTTTCTCCATCAACAAACCCATCTCAAGCCCCACACCCCCCAAAAATATACATACCCTTCTCTCCATCAACAATCTGAGGGGCACCCACCGGGCTGCCCCTGAAAGGAGGTCTAGGAGACCCTAGTCATTAGACTACATTAGCCCAGTTCCCTGACCAACCCAAACTAACCAGAGGTGTTGTGTAATGGTACCTAACAGCTAACAACAGAGGCAGCCAGGCCTCTGAGCCCCTCCACTGCAGTGCTAATCTTCCAATAAAAAGAACTAATGCAGGGGGAGCTCCATAAAAAAAAAGAGAGAGAGAGAGAGAGAGAGTAACTGGCTACGAAGGAGAGAACTCCAGACCTCCTTTTCCTCTGCAGCCCAGATGTTTATGGTCTGCATAAACTATTGAGAGCTTGAGAATGTCCCCACACTGGAGCGGGCTACACCAGCAGTAGGGTCAGGAGCAGAGGCAGCCCAGGAGGCTGGGAGCCCAGACTTCTCCCTCTGTAAATCCCTCCAGCCACAGTCAGCCACACAGAGCAGACCAGACCAGAGCAGGGACAGCTGGGAAAGAAAGAAATGCAGCTATTCTCCTATGGCACTAAATCAGAGCCACTTCAGGCTATTTCCACGCACTTCAATAAAAACTCCCACTCTTTTATTCTCTTTTTCTCTCCCCCCTCTTTCTCCTGTCTCTGTGTCTGAGGATACAGTCTCTCCTTGTTGGAGGTTTCACTGTGCGGTGCTTGGTTCGTTCCAGCACATGTGGTATCAAACCGACCTACATGGGTGCAATAAAGCAAACAGTCCGCAGTCCCTCCCTGACAGACTAATTTGAACAAATTCTCAAATTGCGCCCCCAAATTGAAAGCACATTGGAGAACAGGCGGCCATCGCGTCTAAAATCTGGATAAGTGACCAACAATGGGGCCAAAATAACGAACAGGCAACCACCCTTATTACTGTTCACAGCTGGAGACAGAGATTCAGATATGTGCAGAATGCCTTACTGGCATGTGCATTTATATAATATTCCTCCCTGTGTATGACTAAGAGTGTGCTGTTACTTTTAGCGTATAGCCGCAGGGAGGGGAAATGTCCCTGCCCTGCTCTGGCCTACAGTGAACAAGCTTAATGACACTGAAGAATGTTAATCAGAGTTTCAATAAACAGACCCCAAAGTAACACACATGATGTACACAGATGTGTATGGAATGATTCCAGGTCTTCGAGGACGGACCGTTGTCGGGTTGGGAGGAGAGTGGAGAAGCGGAGGAAGGGAGAGGGTGAGGCATCACACGGCCTGTAATCACTAAATACTTCCAGGGACTGCCTCTCCCTCTCCCTCTCCTTGTGTATGTGTGTCTGAGTCGGAACCGAGAGCTCGGCCCAGCTCCAGCTCTCCTCGTGAGTGAAGCCAGAGGTCTGCGTTCGGGACGGGCTAGCCCGTTGTCTGTGATTGTGTTTGTTTGTGCTGCAGGGGGAAGAGATCGGCTTCAGTTTCAAATCTGCGGCCCTGAGGTCAGGATAAACCCTGGAAACTCCCCACCCTCTTCCGACGTCGTGCCTTTACTAACACAGTTGCTCCCACCTCAACCCGAGCTCACCGCCCCGCGTAAATATACGCCCCCTAGTGCTGCTCATTTCGCAAAAGGCCTGCCACTGGACAGCCAGGCACGGGACGAAGAGAGAGCATTTGTCTCCTGGCTTGGGAAGAGATCCAAAGCAATTTCAATGGCCGAACAGAGGATTCCGAAACACCTCTTCTGTTTCCAAAACACACAACAACTAAATCAGAGGAATCGTGGCGGGGGTAGAGCCGCAGTGCAGGACGCCTAAGCCAGGCTAAGTCCCGCGGCAACCGTTCCTAATGAAAACTGCTCTGTGGAGAGGGAGAGGGCCCTGCGGCAGTCCGTCAGACACACAGAGCCTCCAGTCCATGCTGCATTGTAACACAATGGGGCTGTTATACTCCCAGCAGCCATCCCCATTCACTGGGCCCAGACACACAGACAAAACTGTTGACACCCACAGAATAAAGTTCCCATTACATCACAGCAAGAACCATCACAATTTTTAGGATAAACGTTAAAAATTAGTAAACCCTTAGGGGCTCCACCCAGCTCCATGTCATGACGTTTTGCAGCTGCTATTTTTGCCATACAGTACAGTGCAAACAGCAGTGGTTAACCGTCATACATAGAGGGTGGGATATCCATGGAAATATTTACTGGTTTACTGAAATAACTGATTTTATGGATGGCCTCCAACATTAAGGCTTAGTATGTTTTGTGATGGCCATCCACCAACTCCATAAAATGCAAAGGATGTCCATAAACCTGAACCATACAGCACAGAACGGTACGCAGTCCAGATGATCTGTACGAGATGCCAGATGCTGCATGTCCTCCTGCTATCTTGCTTATAGATGGCATTTGCATATTGGCGCAGAGAAACCTTGTTTCTTTACAGTCGTGTCTCGCTGCCAAAACATGTGAGGCCGTAATGTACAAAAGGTCTTCCAATGAATCAACCAAGCTGCCTTCATTGTATATTACAGATAAACTTCCTGTAGCTCTGCTGAATACATAGACCTCACTCACTCGCGTGATTCCTGAGGCAATGCACCTGGGCTTCATCTTACTGTGGCCTATGTGTAATAAGGCAATCCTAAGTGGAGGGAGAGCGGGTTACAGTCCAGAGATGATGGTTATCTACATGGGGAAAAAAACTCTTTAGTCCTTGTGGCTGCAATGGCTGTATGTGCCAAGGCCTGCAGGGCGGCCATTTTGGAGAAATGGGGTCCCGGTTTCCAGTAAGGCTGTATCATTGTCTGGCAACTGTAACATTATGACTATGGTGACAAAACAGAGTGAGTCATGTTATTCCCCTTGGTTTGGCATTCTCACCCTCAGTTCACATCCAAAAGCATGGGCGATGCGCTGAGAAACAGAGACTGAAATGTCTATGCTATTTAAGCCTCCTCTACTCTTTATGAAAAGCCAATCCAGGCAAAAGACTAATGTAAAACATTACAAACGGGTAAACTGCGTTTTCTGGCATTCTCACATAGCCAGATGAATGAGATTGGATGTATGTCAATGTCAGAATGCAGTACAAACTGCCTAAACTAGAGTCCTGTATACTGAAGAAATATATACAACAAGCAACAATTTAGAAGATTTTACAGTTCATATAATGAAATCAGTCAATTTAATCTATGGATTCACATGACTGGGTATACAGATACGCGTCGGTTGGTCACAAATACTGTAGATACCTTAAAAAAAGGTAGGGGCGTGGATCAGAAATGGCACGACAATGGTCCTCAAGGTCTCGTCACGGCAATTGTGTTCGTTGTCCGTAGCTTATGCCTGCCCATAACATAACCTCCACCGCCACCATGGGTCACTCTGTTCACAACGTTAACATCAGCAAAACGCTTGCCCACACGACACCATACACGTGGTCTGAGATTATGAGGCCGGTTGGACGTACTGCCAAATTCTCTAAAACTACATTATGGTAGAGAAAGCTCTGGTGGAAATTCCTGCAGTCAGCATGACAATTGCACGCCCCCTCTAAACTTGCGACATCTATGGCATTGTGTTGTGTGACAAAACGAAACATTTTAGAGTGGCCTTTTATTGTTCCCAGCACAAGGTGCACCTGTGTAATGATCATGCTGTTTAATCAACTTCTTGATATGCCACACTGGATGGATTATCTTGGCAAAGGAGAAATGCTCGCTAACAGGGATGTTAACAAATCTATGCACTAAATTTGAGAGAAATACGTTTTTTGTGCATATGGAACATTTCTTGGATCTTTGATTTTCAGCTCATGAAACATGGGACCAACACTTTACATGTTGTGTTTATATTTTTGTTCAGTATAGATTAATTCAAATGGCTGCCAAAACTTACTTTCCCTGAGGTAATTGAGATGAGAGAGTAGGACTTCAGCGTTGTACATGGTGGTCAGTCTGAGGAAGTCGTCCTTGCTCATCTTACACAGCTCCTTGCCGTCTGTGTTCTGGAACATGGCTGTGTCCATCTCCAGCAGGCCGTACTCCTTGATGGCCCACTCTAGCCACTGGCGGACGTGATCCTGAGACCACAGCGATGGATCTGGAAAAATACAAGAAGACAGAGGTACAGGACAATCTACTCTTTTCACAGTGATTGAGAATGCATTTCAAGTTTTGGTCTCATAATTATTTCCAAATTGTGGCTAACGTATCAATCCATTATTTTCACTTGTTTATTCATCTAGCTATTCATTCATCATTTCGATTCCTGTATTCTTGTGTAATACTATGGAGTTAAATCATACGCCTACATCTATTCTAGTGTATATCTGATGTACTATAAATCTCTTCCAAGACTGACAGAGAGAGAGAGTGTTTCCCAAAGCATTTATTTATTTATTTTATTGCCTGTATGTGTTTAGTCATGCTACTATGAGTAAGGTAAAACATTACTAACAAAAGCCTTCACTTGTGACCCAGTTAAATACATCCGGGGCTAATAAAAACATTTCTACGACATCAGAAAATGTATGCCAATTGAGAACATGTTTATAAGCTCTACATCTGACTATGAAATAAAACTACTGAGAAATAAACCTTTCTCACAGCCTGGAATGTAGAGTCATACTACTTATAGGTCTAGTTGATGAGCAATTAATAACATTGGAAATAAATAAAAACAATATGTAATGTTCATTCACTAACCCTAACCCTAACCCTAACCGGACGTGATTGGGAGTCCCATAGGGCGGTGCAAAATTGGCCCAGCGTTGTCCGAGTCTGGCCAGTGTAGGCCGTCATTGTAAATAAGAATTTGTTCTTAACTGACTTGCCTAGTTAAATAAAGGTTAAATAAAAAATAAAAAAATACCATGTGGTTAATAGTATAGAAGTCATTGTTACCTGCTGGGACGATGACTCTCCTCTCATTGGTGGTCATGTTGGGGGGTGGAGCGTTCTTCTCATCCATGTAGCTTCCGTAACTCATCTGAGACGTGTCGTTGCCCCCCACCAGCTTATTGCATTTGCCCCCCACACTGCAGTCCACTGGGGACTCCCTGCTGCATAGACACACAGTGTCAGTGTCAGGGAGAGACATCTTTATATTGGTGCTAAGTATGTATTAAAGTGAAATGAAAATGGTTTGAAATATAGACCAACCACAGGTCCAATGGAGCAGAGCTAGAGATGGAATTTACATGTAAGTGTCAGGTGAGAGAGTGGTAGATGAGCAGCTCACTTTCTGCAGAAGGTGGCCAAAAATCATATCTAACTGTGCGCAAGCAATTGTTATAATCAACTATCCTTTTGAATATAGACTAATCTAGGGAACATCAACTCAAATCAGCAGAGATGAAGACATACAGGGACAAGACATAAGAGCTGGAGTCTAGTGCGATGGACTGTGCCTTCTGCTGAACGTACCTGGATCCATTGATGTGTTCATACTCTCTCTTGACGTTGACTCGGACTGGCTGGTTAATCCACTCTTGCTGAGGGGGTAATGGGTTGATTTTGTGGGGCTGGACGTAGTCCTGTGTGCCAGATGCAGTCATGTCAGTCTTAGGTAGAGGGGCAGCAGCAGCGTAAGGAGGCTCAAATAGGGACTGGTCTTCACTCACCACTGACAGTGCCTCCTGCAGGCCAGAGGAGGAACAGGTTATAGCGGGGCATCTCTAGAACAACAGAGAGAACCTGTGATCTCACAACTTCAATCTCTCACTTGTTGTAGACGCATTTTGTTTACAGTAATTATGTGCAGTTATGTGTCATATCGCAATCTGGCATCCTAAGTGGTTTGTGTATACAGCGATTGGGCCTATGTAGCAACTAAAGCTTCCTGTTGATGTTACCTTGACTTCAAACATGACTACAATTCTGATGACTACTACACACAACAAGATCTAGTCTGAGTTGTCCTTCCCCAGAGAAGGAAACGCAGCTGAAGACTCAACAGTAACGGCGAGGGGGTCAGTTCTACATTGACCCCAGTGCAGAGGATCAGCTGGAGCAATGTACGTTTATTAAAGAAAACAATCCGCTCCACTGGAATACTCCTCTGTCTGTGGCCACGTGTTCCGTCTCATGTCTGGTAACTGATGCATGACATACATATCAGATCTTTCATTGCCAGAGATGTATATGGGCTAATGGGAAAACAATACTTGCTATTCCAATGATCCAATAACCTATACACAGAGTCAAAGAGATGTACAGTATGTACGAGATATACAGGTAAACGGCTCTGCATAGACTGTAACAGCCTCTTTGCTAAATCAGTTTTAAACCCTCTGTTTACTATGAATTAAGGAGCTGGTGAGGCCTGCCTTGCCTCAGCTCTGTCAACGCCACATTTTAGTGAAACAAAGCAGCAGCAACAGAGACAAACTGATCTAGAGTCATTATAGTTAAGCCATTTCAAGGATTAGGCTCATGTCTGACACCCACCTGATCTGATAGCATCTGATGTCACAGATTAGACAGAGATATCTGGAATCCTGAGGGATTCAAGATACTTTCAAAGATAACATCCTAGATCAAGACAAAGATGTGCCATTAGCACACAGTTCTTCCCCCATCGAACAACAAAGTATGTACGCATCCAAACACGTCTCACTGTTCATGAAATAGCACACATGGATAAAGAAAAGTCTACTAGGGCTACATTTCAATGAGTCCTAACAAGTGAAAAGGTGAATCAGAGTTTGCCCTATGGACTGGAGTTGCAGTGATACATGCAGTGGCCAGTCTGCTGTTTACAGCCTGTGTGCTCACCTCCTGAGACGTCTAACCTTGGAATGGTGATTTCTATCTTCACCACTAATCAGAATAATACAGTACATTCACGTAGAGTGCATTCCATTAAACTAATGCTGCTATGTACATTCACTAACACTGACTGCATGTGTCTGTGATGTGCCAAAGGTTCTAAACTGCCCAAGGTGACAGCTTTTAAGGGCCATTCATTGGGAGGGCTGGATGGATGATACTTGTGACAGCATCTGATAATGCCCTCAGAGTTGGGCAAATGTGCCAGTGATTTCATCAGTCAAACCATCATCGCTTTACACTGGCAGTTTGGCAGCCATATGCCCTATTAGAATGGTCTATACAGAAGCTAGCCTGGGCTGTGGATGATGTGTTGAGAGCAGTGAGGGAATGTCTCAATGTCTCCTGATAAGGGCAGCTCTGCTATTATGGCTGTTGTATGTTACATTAACACTGACATATCAGCCCCTGACATGTAATTCATTATTGGCAAGTGGCATGTGCCTATCAAGATTACAGGGTTTAAAAATAGTGTGTGTATGCACTTCCAAACAGACAGTCTAACATACATCTATTTTGTATGTGTGTTCTTTATCAGTGTGGAAAACGCGCACTGCCAATGGTGCGACAGAGATACAGTTTATTGTATCTATATTAATCTCTTTTGAACATCCCTTCCTATGTAGGTTATTTACATTTTAGTCATTCAGCAGAAGCTCTAAGAGCGCCTTAAAGTTAGTTAGCGCATACATGTTCATACTTTTTTTCGTACTGGTCACCCGTGGGAATAGAACCCACAACTCTGGCGATGTAAGAGTTGTGGGTTCAAAAATAATGACGCTCCAAGTCTTACTTTCCCCTAATTATTGACATTACTTGATGCCATTATCAACTCAACATAGGCTAATGTTGTTCACCACCCTCATTGATAAACTAACAGGTCTTCCTAAACTCTTCTTGGGAAACTGTGACAGTGGAAGTTGCCACGTGCCTGGGCAACCACAGATGCTTTACAGCCAAACCGCCTGGCTGCAAATGCGTCACGATGCATTTTCTTTTGGAAGGGTCTGTACACCAGTACCCAGTTCACCACTTCCATCTGCACACGTCTATTGTGTCGCCCACACACAACCATCAACATCGTTGCGATTCAGGAGGCATTCCTGTCCTTTGTTTGAGGAGGAAAGGGAAACCTGTCAGGAAACCAGATTGTGTAGAACAGGAAACTCTCATGGCTCGATAACCCCCCTCTCCCCTTTTGATGAGGAAAGTCTAAATACAGTTAGCAGTCAATCAAATATACACAAACACAGTACTGATACATTCATAATAATATAGTCATTATTGTTGTTATATTATTGTCATCATTACATGATAATTTAGCAGAATATAAGCAATCATGTCACAAGGCCTAAATGTTTCGATGTTACATGTTTGTGTATTAAATAATCACAAACCAGTCGAGTGAGAACTATTTAATATAAATTTAACTTTTCTGTGCAGTCAACGCTTATATTGTTCCAAAACTTACACCACACCTAGCCGCCACTTAAACTACACAAACCCGCTTCTTTCAACATCCAAAGAAAACACACTGGCAGAAAAATACATTTCCATGGATATTATAATAGTCCAGTTAGTTAGAAATAGGAGCAGAATTACTATATTTGACAATCGCCTATGTCTACTCAAACTCAAGACACAATACCGTGGCATGAAATGCAGGGACCTAACCATCAAACATCTGCATAGCCATGCATCTGGAATTTCAATTCCGGAGGCTGGAGGACCGCGCTTGAATACCTGTCCCTCAAGACTAAAATATGCACTCTCACTATTATGAATTACTTTTTGTGTTCAATATGAGAATACATACCCAGTTAAGAAAGTGAGCCTTTTGTTAATAGTGAATTACAAGAAGGAGATGCGCAGTTTTTGCTTCTAAAGCACTCCGTGATATTTCCAAATGACATTTTGGCCATTGATTAGGCTACTAAAAATGGCAGGTGTTCAACACTCGTTTTACAACCCAAAATATGTGTTAAAAAGCTATGGTTTTACGCATGGATTCTACTTCCTTGTATAGCCTGGATAATAAACGCCATGAACCAACAAAACTCCATCATTAACGTTTTGAACCATGAACTGTGAGAGGATCCCCGGGCACGGTGCCACTATTACGCAGCCACATCATTGACACATCGTACAAAGAAACGTACGTTAATCTAACCGCACAGCCATATATCGCCTACATGTTGCTTAATTCCTCCCCAACACTATTTCAACTGGAGAAATATAATTCCTCTACTTTTTGCTATATAATACATACTTTTCACTGAATAAAATAAGCACTTTTTTAAATTCCAGATGTTCGTCTACGCGCTCGTTCCAACATTAAAAGCATATATCGAGTCTAAACGTTTCTTATCCAACAAAATCTTCTTTTCACTTTCAGAGTTTCCTAAAGGAAGAGGAAACTTTGGGATGAAGAGGAAAATAGAAAGAAATCTGTTTACCGCTTTCGGAGCAAAATAAAAAGCCGTTCATTATCCAACATTGTAGGCTACTGCTCTCAGACATAGCAACTCATGCTAAAAGGAGGCGCAACTCCGAAAAGCAAAGCTCTCAAACTTTTACACCCCGTCCTCCACCCTTACCTTAATAGTTCCGTCCATTTTGCGCAATTTTCAGCGGACCCCAACAATATTCCAAACATGACACGCTCCTGAATTAATTCCAACCCCCGATATGTCTCAGAGAGAAAGAGACAGTTAACCGTATGGTTTTTTTCTCTACATTTGGGAAGTGAAGTCACCGCTTTTGAGAAGGAAGCTATGTGTGTCACTACAAGCCCTGCCTTCATTGCAGCTCCAAAAAGCAGGATACTTGGCCCAAACAGATAAGCAGGGAAAACAATTGCGTGTTCCCCCAGCTGTTAATGTTTTTACTCGGAAATATTTACAGAATGGGTGCAGGCGTTATGCATATGTTGTTGTAGGCTACATATCTGTACTTTTTTTATACAAACGTCACAGACACTGGCGAATGAGTTTGTTTCAACAATTCCATCAATATACATGTAATTAATTTGCCAATGAAAAAGTTTAAGCCGGTATACACTGTTATGTGATTCTATAATGTTTTATAATCTCCTCATTGCTTTAATGCAATGCGCAAAACATTTTATCCCACAATTCTGATTTCACTGTAGCCTAAATCTTTGGCTAGTTTTTAACATCTTATATTCGCGTTTTCACTGGGAGATAGAGATATAAAATAGAGTTTCACTTTCAAAGCAGACAGATGTTTTCCTCGAGAGTGCTGATGAAATGAACTGTAAATCAAACCATGAGGAATACGAACTTGAACTACCTGTGGCAAGGGTTTATGCGATCTAGGCTACTCTTTGTTATAGCCTTCCAAGCCTCTGTGAAGTTTTCCTGAAACACCATTAATAAAATCCAAGCACGCAGCGCCCCAGACGCATATTGTCAAGGTCTGGTCTACACGTGTCCGTCCGCTATCCAACACAGTAGAATGATGATGGATTGTATATTTCAAAATATTGCAAAGGGGAACCCTCTATCTTAATACGTTTGGAGTTTTAGTTAATTCATAAATGTGTATGGTTTTCATTAATGTAATGATGAAGTATACCTACTCCCATGTGATGTTATTACATTGCTATTACATTGTATTACATAATTATAGGCTTATATTATTACCATTAATTTTTTTATTTTTTTATTAGGCCTAGGCTTTAGTTGAACTGCTTTCTTCCTTAGGCTACTGGAGCCATGGACAAAAATCTCTAGTGCCCACCCCCAACCATTTATCCTCTACCTTGGAAGTTGCCCTCATCAATTCAGACACAATTTCAGCGCAGATGCTAGACATGGAGCCAGCTCTGAACGTGACCAGACCAATAGGGCTCTGCCTGGGGGAGCGGCCAGGCCACAGAGCGGCCAAACCGAGCCTGCGCCGCTGCGACTGACAGCATGTCTGCTCTCGACTTGGGGGTCTGTTGCGGGAGAGGCCCCCTTGAGACCACCACATCTGGATCCTGCTTGGGGTCAAGGCTTCTCCTGCCTGAGGCCAGTTCAGCTTCGTGTAATTAAGGGAGACACCTTGTTTAACTATTTAGTGGCCGTTACTTTTTCTTATTCAACATTCCACTGTTTTGGTTTAGTATTGGATTTCGTTCATTTTCAAATTTTCGTTCAAAAGGAAAGCAGGACGAATTATGCCATCTACTATTCATTATAGATTCCATCCATTTTAGACCCATTTGCAATATCAGAGGGCATTGGTATGGCTTAAGTTTTTATTTAAAATAATATTATTTTAAATAGCCCATCGACTAGTAGGCCTAATAGTGAACGACTGTCATTTTATGGGCCATATAAGTAGGCCTATTTCAAATATGCCTAATAACACGTAGAACGCTAACACAATCTTGGGTGATTTGTTGACACCTGAGGTTACTTGAGGTATAATGTGACCAAACTTTGAAATCACCTGGCACTATTGATTGAGCTGGTCATAGAGCCACAGTAACCGAGGTAAATCATTAAAAAACTAACGACTATGTAAGAGCTAAGCTATAGCTAATCAAATTATTCACGCTATTACGCACGAAACATGCAGGTTTATGCAAAGAGAGAAAATCTATCCCGGGATCCACCAAGGCCATAATGAATACAGTGGTAACAAACATTTTCGGAGGCCAATAAACAGATGCAAGTTGGTTTATACAGCGAACCACAGAACATCTGGCTTGACGCTGAAACTTGACAGCCAGACATTTCCTACCACGAGCTGTGGGAAGTCATAGCTCCTCCATTGGACAATACAAGAAGTGGGTGGATACCACTTAGGTTGGTTTCAGTTTTTAAATGGTTGCCCTTTTGCTCATCGTGAATTTACAGCACTTCACAACTTCACGAGGTTACAAGTGGGCAAGAATAGCCTATGTAGGCCTAAACGTCTCCATAATGTTACCAAATGATATAAGGGTAAATTGTAACGGTCATAATTATTAGGCAAGATTAATAGCCTACTGAAAGAGGCATATATTTATATTATTCTTGAACAAATATTAATTCATAAAAGACAAAACAAACTAACATTAGGCCTACAATTTATGTGACAAACGTTGTAGGCCTATTATTATAACCACTATGCCTACATAACCGTAAATATGGATCGGCCATTTAAGATTGTTCATTAGACTTCAGAGTTCTGGTAAGCCCATTCCCTCTCTCGACAAAAAGGAAAAACAAGTTAAAATACTCAGGGCAAAAAGCGGAGACTGTAGCACACAAGACCTAACTGTCTGGTCCCTTGCTCGGGGCCATAATTAATTTGAGATTTATTTTTATTGGAGAGCTCGAATCTCGCATGGCCTTAACCAAACAAAACAAATGCTAGACCATGGATTCGCTTGAATGAAGCCGAATATTTATTTAAAATGTGTCTTGAGGCGTGCCTGGTTCACATTCTAACCAATATCTTGCCTCAAAATGCAAAATAATTTAACGAAGGTTTCGATTAAAACGAGGGCAATGCGATATTCATTGACCTGACGAACTTTGTTTTAAATTTGGGTTTCTTAAGGAATCTTAAATATTCAGCGGTTAACCAAAAACTACTTTGGACAGGTTATTGGATTGGTTTCCCCGTCATTGCCTTTTTGTCTTATTTAGGGAGCAAAAGGGGTAATTTCAAAGCACATTTTCTTCTCAAACATTCCTTGCTGTTCAAGTCTCCCAAAACAAATCGGGAATTGTTCAGAGGACTTTCTGCAGAGGGCTACAAACGTTATGACTGTATGAAAAGAGCCCTTATATGCAAAGGTCAATAAGTCAATAAGTCGCCAAAACATAAGTCACTCTAGGGATATGTTTATTATAAAGATTATATTTTTAAACAGCCTGATTCACATAATAGCCTACCGAAATGTTTATGCGTTATGACGAGCAATTAACAGGCAGCACAATGACAATAGGCATATACACTCACACAACACATTCCCATAATACATGATGACTGCACTTACACTAATAGTTTCCTAAACTCAGGTTATGGCATGTCCTGGATTGTGCCGTTTAATGTGGGATATAAGGTTAACAATGGGAATGCACATTTCGTTTCAAACAAATCGTCCCAAGGCCTATAAATTGTCCAGGAATTACACTCTGTACCATGTGATTCAATGCACAGAGTTTTAAACGTGAAAACCAGATGTCCACTATTTGCTTTGTTTACATTCTTTGAGACTGGCGGAGAGAAAAAAAACTGCATGATGTCAAATATAATAATGTGCTATAACTGTCCCGCACTGAAGGCAAATAAATGTCCAGACAGATGAACAGAATCACATTATACAGTAGGCTACCATACAATGTTCGAATGCAGGCCTATTCTTGCAGAACGGTTATAACATGATAACAACAATGGAATAGAGAGAGACAATTGTGCCAAGATTTAATTGATAGGATACTCAATATACCTCTCATATTAGGCCTAGGTAGGCATACTGATAGCGATTTAAAAAATGACAAGCAGATGCAAATTATTCGCAAAGTATCACTATTAATATAAAATTAGGGAGGACCAGACCGTCAACCAAAATGACCTGCTCGAAGAGACGATGTTGTCTTACCTTGACGTAAGACGAAGTGTCAGGCACCGTCTGAAACATGTTCATAGAACCGAGAGGGCCGAGAGGTGTTCAACAGTGTTCAACGGGCCCTGGAGAGGTATATTAGCAAATAAAAGGGAAAACTGAAAAAGTGAAATATAGTCTAAAATAACAATGCTATAAAAGAATTATAACAACACAAATACATAGAATAGTAAAACATATTAATAATATGCTAATAATGTGCATAACAAAACTACTTCTAATAAATCATCAATTGTGGTTCAATGCATATGAAAATAATTAATTATGTAATAACAATGTAATGACAAATATATCCTATAGTGTGGTGAATAATACATAGTATGTCATTCCAATATGCCATGTCTAAATCGTTCTGATAGCTATGTCTGATTGGTGGAAGAACGACTCCGCGTCCTATTGGTAAAAGAGCTACAAACTCTCCCGCCCACTCCTTCAGTAATGCATTCGACCATCAACAACCTCTTCGTAATGCATTAGCATCCACACAGCCAGCATTCAAGCTTCATTCATCCTTGATATCATGCTTCATTAACTCTTTTGTAAGTTAATTTGTTTATTTTAAATTAAATAACTTTTTAGGGCCCCATGCAAACTTTTTTCAACGTCTATGATCTCCTGGAAATATTCCCTTCAGGCTAACAGTCCGTTTTCGGCACTCTGGTTGTTATCAAATTATATTTTTTCTATTCGCCCTCAAGTGAAATTCTTTATTTATATAGAATTTTAGCCAAGTCTCCAAGTCTCAGGCCACATACTGTGGGTTCAATTAAATAAACAATTTGAAAACCTTTTTACTTTCGGAAACCTTTTGCTATTGTTCATGCGGTTATGATATCAGGGTAAGTTATTGAAAAAGTTATCAATAACCACCAGAGCTAGAGAGAGATCGAGCACGAGCACCTTGCGGTTTTGTGAATTGCGTTCCATTCCATGCAACCACTTCCACCGAAATAAGGAAAAGGGTCAGCTTTAGTTCACAGGCCCACTGTAAGTTATTGGACACAGACTTGATTCATTCAGACATATGACCGTCTTTGTTGTTTCCTTCGTCACATATTTAGTGGCACAATGATAATCTAATAACCGATCACATATTTCCATGCATTATACCACTGTTCGTGATGACCAGAACCACTACCATGGTTGAATTACTTTAACTTGCTCGATAGACAACTCGTGTGGCGAGATCAGGGCAGCAGAGCCCCAACCCCAACCCCCATCACGTTTCTCTCAAAAGCTTACCACATATTGAAGCACTTTTCCCTTTAATAAGTGCAGCTTACAAAGTCTAGGGTGAAAGGGCAGCTCGAGGACGGTGTCTTTAGCCGTTCCCTCAGTGTGCAATTATCAAGAAGGCTGGCACATGAAGCATTTAACATTCCTAACATCAAGCAAATAACACTGAGACAAACACTGGTCTCCAGAACGAGTGAATAATGAAAACGAACTTTTTATTGTCAGTGCAAAGATTGCAGCCATAGCCTAATTAATTTCGATTCACATCTGCTGACATGAGACATTCACTGTCATTGTGAAAATGGGGAATACTGAAAGGTAAAGTAGCACTTGTCACAATAGGCCTACAATACATGGTGCAGGGCCCCCAAAACAACAGCAGCATTATGTTAATAATAACCACCTTTCAGAAATACGACGAATACAAATGGACCACTACACATCCAGAATTCATGTTACAGCAATCTCTAAATAAATAAACATGATACAGAGACTAGTGTCTGATCAGATTCACATTCACATATTTTATGGAATCCTTTCACGTTCGGCTAAAATGTCCCGTGTAGTTGAGATGGACGAGCATGGCGCTTGCAACGCCAGGGTTGTAGGTTCGATTCCCACCGGGGACCAGTACGAAAAAAACGTATGAACATGTATGCACTAACTAATTGTAAGCTAAATGACTGAAATGTAAATGTAAATGTTTTGTTTATTGGATTTCTGCCTCAGCACCGGCTACTGATACATTATCCAAGGGCTTATGATCATGGCACGATTTATAATTGTAGGGGACCAACCTTTCCAGCTTCTGTAGGCAAACGTTAGGCTCGCCTCATAAAGTTTCCCAAATGCATCCAATTTCTAAATGGTAAACGCGCATAGAATTCCGCATCTGTAGCCAATTAGCCGACTAGCGGCGCAGGAGGACTGTTGAATAACTGCAGTGACTTTCCTCGGAGACAGACCGTGGGCTGGAAGCCTCTAGTGTTACATTTAAAGCATATTACCTTGCACGAGAGCATGCTGTTATCCATCATACATGAGAACGAACTGATTTCCCCTAATCTATGCACCTTTTTCTAACCACAGTTGTCACTCGTCTAGTAACCATGAAAGCGAGTTACATTAGGGCAAACTAAAACATTTCGAAAACAAACATGACTTGTAAACGAAAAAGAAAAAAAATGTCATTTTTATTGGACAATAGCCGGCAAAGCATTTGTTTAATCTAAATGGAAACCAGACATTGCATCTTGATAAATTAGATCGTTTTATGAAAAGGCAGGCTGCCATTCATCTAAAATTAGTAACAAAACAGTGCAATTTATGGTCACAAAACACACAGCATGCACATAGGTTTGTGTCTGGTTATAATAGCCTACGAGTCGCAATCTTGCAAATGTCGTTTCTTCACTCACCTGTCGTTATGTTGTCAGTCGTCTATTCTTTCAGTTTAATTAGTCCCCAATTGGAATAATTTGTCCCGTCTATTCAAAGTCGTTACCATGGATGATAGTAAGTTATTTTGAGAAGGTGTATGCAGCGCAGCGTGTATGAATGGGAATGTTACTGTGATGAGAGAGCCGCCAGCCGGCAACCAATGGGAAGTGAGTGAAACACCTCCCCTTGCATTTAGTGTGAGAGGGAGCCGGAGTTGCAAGTCAATTGAACCATGAAATAAGGAAAATCTAGAAGAAATAGGAACAGTACCATAAAAAAGGCAAATAGTGTGAGGTCCTTTTAAAATGGGAAAAACGCTAGGGCCTAATGTCCTTCCGCAGCCCTTTCGTAGGCTATTGAACGTCACCAAGTGTTTTTAGGACAAAATAAATAGGCATTTCTACACACCTGTCAATGCAGGCTATGTTTATGTTGTAATTTTTTTTTACAAAACTTAAATACAATGCTTTATCAAAATAAAAAATCATGCCAACTTTGAAACTTCAAATGGTATCTTATTGATATCCACAATATTAAATAGTTTTTGTTGTTAAACATAATGTGCTAATTTCACACACATAAAGTGATAATATCTGATGGAATAAGTTTTATTTCCATTTACGCATTTGCCCAGTATAACAGTATAGTCCGATTGAATTAAATGTCAAACCTTAAAAAATAAAAAATCAGAATTTCTCAGATTTTACTTTGAAATGTATCTCCAACGAAGCAGGTATTCTTGTGATAGTTAACGAAGAAATAATTGCAGCCATAGCAGGATCCGCGCTTCGTGGCCTCGTGACAGAGACACGCGTCTCCAGTGAGTTTGTCTTTCCTGTTCATTTGACCCCACTCAGTTCAGTAACTTCATTTCCTACACAGTGCCCTTATCCTCCACCCAAGAGTCCCTCAAAGGATGTTGGGCAATTCACGGTGAGAAAAGTTGCCCAAGCATAGGATTTTACAGCCTCATCAAGGTCGTCATTTAACGCAGGGCAACCAAAACCAGTGAAATTGAGAAGCTTTCAGTTATCTAGATAAGCCTTAGGTATAGGCACTTTGCACAATAAACCATGCGGTCAATACTCTTTAATGGATACATGTTGTAGTATAGGCCTATGGGCCAAAGCTGGCACATTATTGTTTTACCATGGCGGGTGCGCACAAAATAAATTGAGTTGCTACATGATTGCGCTTCTACAGAACAATGACCGGACATTCTAACATCCGTTATGTGACAATGTTCTCAATTTCTCAATACTGTTTCCTTCTGTTCCAAAGTGTGTAACCATTTTTATTTATTTGTAATTTTTTATTTAACCTTTATTTAACTAGTCAAGTCAGTTGAGAACAAATCCTTATTTATAATGACGGCCTACACCGGCCACACTCGGACGACGCTTGGACTCCCATTCACGGCCGGTTGTGATACCGTCTGGATTCGAACCAGACCTAAGTGGGGGGATCATTAAAACAAAGTACATAAAACATACACATTACTTCAACATTCTAAAGTTGATGACGCATGCACATCCAAGAGCCTCCTAGCGGGACACCAGGAAAATAAAAACAGTGGACTGACTAGCCTACCTATAGGAGGTCCAGTTAAAATGGTTAGGAACTTTGACATTTTGAAATCTGTAATATATATCAATCTAATCGCAGAAATGGGTAATTTCATAAATAGTTTATACCCAATATGGTAATTTTCTTTTCTTTTTTTGAAGACCCATAGGTACCATGTGATAGAGTGAGTCTTTACGTTCCCATCCAGAGGTTTTGTGTCAGTTATTTACTCTCATATTCAATTACTAAAGTAGAAAGACATGTCAATGGTTAAAACATGGTTAAAGGATTTGGCTATTGATAAAGAGGCTATTGATTTAGAGAATGTCTGGGAGAATACTTTTGTAGTAAAAAATATAAAAGATAAGTGTTTCCAATCATTGGTGAGCATCATGTGATTTTAACCAATTACGAGTAGGCTTTGTCTACTAACTGCCGACTAATTGGTTGATGATGTCACTGGAAACACTTATCTTCTATATTTTTAAATTCAAAACATAGACACGTGCCATTTTCACATACACTGAGTATACAAAACATTAAGAACATGTGTTCTTTCCATGACATTGACTGACCAGGTGAATCTAGGTGAAACCTATGATCCCTTATTGATGTCACTTGTTAAATACACTTAAATCAGTGTAGATGAAAGGGAGGGGACAGGTTAAAGAAGGATTTTCAAGTCTTGAGAATATTGAGACATGGATTGCGTATGTGTGGCATTCAGAGGGTGAATGGGCAAAACAAAAGATTTAAGTGCCTGTGAATGGGGTATGGTAGTAGGTGCCAGGCGCATCAGTTTGTGTAAGGAAATGCAATGCTGCTGGGTTTTTCACACTCAACAATTTCCGGTGTGTATCAAGAATGTTCAAACACCCAAAGGACATCTAGCCAACTTGACACAACTGTGGGAAGCATTGGAGTCAACATGGGCCAGCTTCCTTGTGGAATGCTTTCGACAGAGTCCATGCCCCGACGAATTGAGCCTGCAACTCAATATTAGGAAGGTGTTTCTAATGTTTGGTGTACTCAGTGTATGTTGATGTTGGGGTGGTGCTGGAGATGTAGATTCAGGTATGTAGATGAATGAAAACAATGTAAGGTTTGCCTGGCTGGGTTGATTGCTGCCAAAATACTTGACCTTCATATAAGAAAATGGTTTGTAAACTTCCAGAACGTGGTTATGTTGGAGTTATCCACTGCCTGCATGCATGAAGCCAAACATATTACTCTGGAAACATGTAAAGTAGCTGATTCAGAAATCTTTGAATTGCTTGAGATGGTGCAGGTGTGGGATACAATTGCTTTCTTGTCGTTGTTGCTACACTGGTACTTCTTATTTCATTGTAGTGTTGATTTGTTTTTATGTTTTTTCATTTTCTTGTGTGTGTGTGTGTTTTCTGTATTATGTGTTGACTGAGGTTGGGGATGGGGTGGGGCCGCCAGGGCTATGTTTGGGATGGGGGGTGGGGTTGTTAAAAAAAGGGGGAACATTTTATTGTTTTGTAATGATTGCATTGCCTTTGTGACACAACAAAAACAAGATGCAATCTGCCTTCCAATCTAAGTTCAGAAAGTTTTTAAAAAACTCACAGGTACCATTGATTAGATTTGGATTCACTTATAAGCTAGTTGTGCACCTGAGGATGGTCATTGTGGTGTTACAGTTACATGATCTGCATATTTTTAATTGTTACAGTAGCTAGGCTTTCGCTTTCTCTTTGTATCTCTTGGTTCTAGCCATTCACTCTGTAAAAAAACATGTCTGCAATCAGGTCCACTGGCGGGCCCAGGCCCTGGCCCCCTGACTGGTGTTAACATCATGGGTTGTTCCAGAGTTCCACACCCTCTCCTGGGATTCCACCAAAACAGTTGTATTTAGGACTTTGCGGCAGCAACGTCGTACAGACATCTCTGATTACATCGACTGAAGTAAATGAAGCCCCTTGCTGACTCTGAACTGTAATTAGTTATTTATTTAGTTGGAGGAGCTACCAGGAGAGATGATCTGGAGATGGAGATAGCTCCCATTGCAGCCCTGTTTCCAACTCCTCAGAGGCAGAGAAAATTGCACCATGCATGGCAAGGCAGGGCGGAATAGGACATCTTTTCACGCTAGCCCCCGTCAAGCCCAGATGCAGCGCAGTTAAACCCAAAGACCCAAACTTCAAAACTATGACTTCTGGGGAAGAGAGTTCTGGTCCTAAGAGAGGGGTGAGGAAGGAGTGGGTGGGGGGTAGAGGGGGGCCTATGGACTATGAGTAGGCCTATATAAGTCTCATCATTCCTCTGTTACAGTTGAATGTCTAGAAGAAGAATGCTCCAGATTCATGGTATGTCATATAAGTTCATAGATGACGAGAGGAAAATGCCCCCATCAATCCCACCCTGTGCGAACAGAAACACACTCACGTGTGTCGTAATAATTTGCAGGGGGAAGGATCAAATTAAAGCGCTGCAGTCATTTCATGAGGTAGACATTTATGAAGGTAATGGCATCCCTGTAAATTAACGGGAGGCCGGCGACCCACCTGTTGTGTTGCCACTCATCACACTCTGAGAATGTCAATAATACACCCTGTTTGACCTCATGGAGGCATGAGCAGTCCCTTATATGAAGGCCTGGCTGGCTTCTGCCCTACGGGTTATCTTTCAGACAGCACTTTGGGAGAGGACCTATGATGCTTTAGATCAACATGTGGTGTCGAGACAAAATACACGCTCTCATTATACACAATATGTTCTGGTATGCGTTTAATCAAAATCACGAAAAGGGGTGTGTGTGGTGATTACACGCCTTACCATTGTCTCACCATACCGTCAACGTGTATCCCCCTTGAAAACAAATAGTACTTATCCTGTGTACTTGTGATTCTCGGTGGGAGTATAAAAGTGTAAAGAAGGATGCCATTCTTCCATTCTTCCTTACTGCAAATGGGAACAAAAACAGTAAAACACAAGGGGATTCATCCTTGTATAAACTACATGGGAATGAAATAAAGCCTTCAAAAAGGCCTATACTCCATGAAAAAAAAGGTGAGCGAGCAGTAGAGAGTAGTGCCATTTAGAAAGCCTAAATCATCCCTGGACTATAAATCTACTGACCGCTCATCATTCAACAGCATTTTAAAAAGCCCTTAAAGAAAAACACAGGCTGAAATGAATATGCTGTCACCTCTCATTTTGATCTAGCTGCTTTTCTCCATAAGACTTGTGTTTTTCCCTGGAAGGCAGCAGAAGGCGGTAGGGCTCTCAGGTTTACCGTGCCATACATTCTCAGGCATTTACTTTGAGGCCCCTGTCCCCCCCCCCCAGACATGTCTGACAGCCTGAACTCTCTCGATGTGGGCTGTTCACCAGACTACAAAAATCATTCATCTGTGCCTTCAGACGGTCAAATCTGGATCTAATAAAGGAACCCACTGTTGATCCCCCCCTTTTAGGAGTCATTACAACCTCAGACCACTAGAGGGCTCTCTGGTCCAAGCTAGAGCAACTCACCTAGCTCTGTGTTTTAACCATCTTACAAGGCATGTTGAAGAGAAGACATGCATTTATATATGTGAACAATATGTTAAGTTTCATTGGCAGATCTGCAGGAGACTTGACAATCAATTATTATATCCTTACCTACTAAGCCTATACACTGTCCTTCTCTCAGCACATATCAAAGCAGCAGGCTAAAGTTAAATTCAGACTTGGTTTTCTATATCGTAATCGCTCCTCTTTCACTCCAGCCGCCAAACTAACCCTGATTCAGATGACCATCCTACCCATGCTAGATTACGGAGATGTAATTTATAGATTGGCCGATAAGGGTGCTCTTGAGCAGCTAGATGTTCTTTACCATTCGGCCATCAGATTTGCCACCAACGCTCCTTATAGGACACATCCCTGCACTCCATACTCCTCTGTAAACTGGTCATCTCTGTATACCTGCCGCAAGACCCACTGGTTGATGCTTATTTATAAAACACTCTTAGGCCTCACTCCCCCCTATCTGAGATATCTACTGCAGCCCTCATCCTCCACATATAACACCCGATCTGCCAGTCACATTCTGTTAAAGGTCCCCAAAGCACACACATCCCTGGGTCGCTCGTCTTTTCAGTACGCCGCAGCTAGCTACTGGAATGAGCTTCAACCAACACTCAAACTGTACAGTTTTATCTCAATCTCTTCATTCAAAGACTCAATCATGGACACTCTTACTGACAGCTGTGGCTGCTTTGCATGATGTACTGTTGTCTCTACCTTCCTGCAGGAGGTCTTTATATTTTGATTTAATTTATTTATATTTTTAATCCCAGCCCCCATCCCTGCAGGAGGTCTTTCTTAACTGACTTGCCTAGTTAAATAAAGGTTAAATAAAAATTAAATAAAAATTATACCCAAAAAGACAGACACGTCTTCTATTTGAGAAATCACAATGTAGTGAATGCTATATTCTTTTGTGAAGTATTCTATAACAAAACAAGTAAAGTACTGAAATGAGGTATATTAATCAACTTCAACGTGAAAACTCACTGTATTTGTTTCCTATTTGATATCTTTAGAAATTTGAGATGCGCCTTCTACGCCATCAAAAGGAACGTAAAATTCGACATCCCAATTAAGATCTGGCTAAAAGTACTTAAATCAGTTATAGAACCCATTTCCCTTTATGGTTGTGAGGTCTGGGGTCCGCCCACCATCCAGGAACTACTTGAGGAAAAGTCTAAAAGTATTTGCTTTTAAATATACACTACCGTTCAAAATGGCAGCTTCATTAAATAGTACCCGCAAAACACTAGTCTCAACATCAACAGTGAAGAGGCTGGCCTTCTAGGCAGAACACTTTTTTCCAATCTTCCTCTGTCCAGTGTCTGTGTTCTTTTGCCCATCTTAATCTTTTCTTTTTATTGGCCAGTCTGAGATATGGCCTTTTCTTTTCAACTCTGCTTAGAAGGACAGCATCCCTGAGTCGCCTCTTCACTGTTGACGTTGAGACTGGTGTTTAATGAAGCTGCCAGTTGAGGACTTGTGAGGCGTTTGTTTCTCAAACTAGACACTCTAATGTCTTTGTCCTCTTGCTCAGTTGTGCACCGGGGCCTCCCACTCCTCTTTTTATTCTGGTTAGAGCCGGTTTGCGCTGTTCTGTGAAGGAAGTAGTACACAGCAGTTTTCAGCAGTGCTAACATAATTGCAAAAGGGTTTTCTAATGATAATTTAGTCTTTTAAAATGATAAACTTTGATTAGCTAACACAACGTGCCATTGGAACACAGGAGTGATGGTTGCTGATAATAGGCCTATGTACGCCTATGTAAATATTTCAGGTAAAATCTGCCGTTTCCAGCTACAATAGTCATTTACAACATTAACAATGTCTACACTGTAATTCTGATAAATTTGATGTTACTTTAATGGACAAAAAATGTGCTTTTCTTTAAAAAACAAGGACATTTCTAAGTGACCCCAAACTTTTGAACGGTAGTGTACTTAAGTATCAAAAGTAAATGTAATTGCTCAAATATACTTAAGTATCAAAAGTAAAAGTAAAAGTATAAAACAATTCAAATTCCTTATATTAAGCAAACCAGAAGGCACCATTTTCTTGTTTTCTTTATTTACGTTAACCAGGGGAACACTCCAACACTCAGATATCATTTACAAATGAAGCATTTGGGTTTAGTGAGTCCGTCAGATCAGAGGCAGTAGAGATGCCAGGGATGTTCTCTTGATACGTGAGTGAATTGGACCACCTTCATGTCCTTCTAAGCATTCAAAATGTACTTTTGAGTGTCAGGGAAAACGTATGGAGTAAAATGTTCAGGTTTTTTTTGGGAATGTAGTGAAGTAAAGGTAAAAGTTGTCAAAAATATAAATAGTAAAGTAAAGTACAGATACCCCCAAAAAAGACTTAAGTAGTACTTTAAAGTATTTTTACTTAAGTACTTAACACCACTGCTTACTTAACACATTGGAAAAAATTAGCCCTTTCTTCCAGTCAAATGACCTAGTGGCCTCATGGGTGGAATGTTTTTGATATTTTTCATAATTTCATAATGAATAAACTATTTATGTTGTTGCCGAAAATCCAGTGCTTCTAAGTCAAACAGTTTTGTTATATTTCAGTCATCTGTGATGTATAGAAAGTGTAATATTGGAATGCAAACTCAAAATTGACCCTGATTTAGCCCACTGGAGTAAAAGGTTCAACAAAAATAAACAGAGCAAACTGGAATGCTATTTGACCCTAAACAGAGAGTTCACAGTGGCAGAATACCTGAAAACTGTGACCCAAAATGAAGGAAAGCTTTGACTATGTAGAGACTCAGTGAGCATAGCCTTGCTATTGAGAGAGGCAGTGGTAGGCAGACCTGACTCTCAAGAGAAGAAAGGCTATGTGCCCACTGTGAACAAAATAATGTGAAAACTGAGCTGCACTTCCTAACCTCCTGCCAAATGTATGACCATATTAGATACATATATTTCCCTCAGATTACACAGACCCACAGAATTTGAAAACAATCACATTTTCATCAACTCCCATATCTATTAGGTGAAATACCACATTGTGCCATCACAGCAGAAATATTTGTGACCAGTTACCACAAGAAAAGGGCAACAGGTAAAGAACAAACACCATTGTAAATACAACCCATATTTATGTTTATTTACTTTCCCTTTTGTACGTAAACTATTTGCACATTGTTACAACACTGTACATAGCCATAATATAACATTGTCATATATAACACTTTTATTCTTTTGGAATTTTGAAGTGTAATGTTTAGTGTTCATTTCTGTCATTTTATTATCTATTTGACTTGCGTTTCCCATGCCTATAAATCCCTTTGAATTGAATTGAGAGAGAGCGAGAGAGAGCGAGAGAGAGCGAGAGAGAGCGAGAGAGAGAGAGCGAGAGAGAGAGAGCGAGAGAGAGCGAGAGAGAGCGAGAGAGAGAGAGCGAGAGAGAGCGAGAGAGAGCGAGAGAGAGCGAGAGAGAGAGAGCGAGAGCGGTTGTGTTTGTGTGTAATTGTAAGGGCAGTACCCCAAACACCTGGGCAAACCACTGCATTCCTGCATGCTTCTTAAAGAGACAGTGTCACTGTCATCATATGTGTATCTGTTGAATGAAGTGTTAAAATATGGCGCTGTCCTCTGGGTCTGACTGCAAGACATGTTGAAGCCAGTAGGTGGCCATACTAGTTATTATAATGGGCTTTGCGTACGTAAAGACAATGTATTCAACACGGTGTTTGATTATACAGTATATCCACTTATATCCAGTCATTTGGTGTAAAAAAATAAACAAAAAAAGCAAATATTAAATTGTTTTTCGGAAAGATAAATAGACTCCAATGTAGAAAATGCCTGAATTATTATCTCAGCTTGAGCAGGTCTTATGAAAAACATGTTTATTCAAATATAATCTGCCACTTGAAACAGTACTGCACTTCACTTCACTTTGTCATGCTACTGATAGGACTGGCTGAGAAATGGTTATAGTGTGGTGTTCCACTGATAGAGGGCACAGTTGAGCTTTGGAACAAACCGAGAACGTCATGTAAGTCTATTCCCCATTAGTAAGCTAGTAACCAGAGGACCATTATAAGGAATACAGAAATTGACTGCAATGAATCGGAACAAACACCAAACTTGTTCAATACGCACCAACTTCCAAAACATTTAGAAATTGAATAATTTAGGCATGGTGAAAACTGATATGCTTGACAGGAGAGAAGAATCCAATCTTACTGGGTCTGTTCACATACCAATAGCAAAGGCATGGGGTTAGAGTTCAGAAAGAAATATGCCTGGAGATCAGAGTTCAGAGATTGGTCACAGGTGTTCTTGATAGTCAGTGTTATGACATACTGTAGGGAAATGGAGACCTGAATATACATGCAGTTGCAAATATAACATTTAGAAGACTAGGCAAGACAAGAAGGTAATTAACTACAATATACAGGTAACTACAAAAACAATGGAAACACTTGAATAAATGAGTGATACAAAGTATATTGAAAGCAGGTGCTCCCACAATGGTGTGTTTCCTGAGTTATTCATATTAATATAAATTAATCCATCAAATCAAATCAAATTGTATTTGTCACATGCGCCTAATACAACTGGTGTAGACCTTACCGGGAAATGCTTACTTACAAGCCCTTAAACAACAATGCAGTTCAAGAAATAGAGATAGGAAAACATTTACTAAATAAACTAAAGTAAAACATGTAATAAAAAGTAACACAATAAAATAACAATAACGAGACTATGTACAGGGGGTACCGGTACCGAGTCAATGTGCGGTGGTACAGGTTAGTCAAGGTCATTTGTACGTGTAGGTAGGGGTAAAGTGACTATGCATAGATAATAAACAGCGAGTAGCAGCAGTGTAAAACCAAAGGGTGGGGGGGTCGATGTAAATAGATTGATTAATTGTTCAGCAGTCTTATGGCTTGGGGGTAGAAGCTGTTAAGGAGTCTTTTGGACCTAGACTTGATGCTCCGGGTACCACTTGCCGTGTGATAGCAGAGAGAACAGTCTATGACTTGTGTGACTGGAGTCTTTGACAATATTTTGGGCCATACACCGCCTAGTATATACAGTACCAGTCAAAAGTTTGGACACACCTACCCATTAATGAAGACATCAAAAATATGAAATAACACATATGGAATCATGTAGTAACGAAAAAAGTCGGACCCTTTTTTATAATTTTCACCTAAAATGACAAATCTAACTGCCTGTAGCTCAGGACCTGAAGCAAGGATATGCATATTCCTCATACCATTTGAAAGGAAACACTTTGAAGTTAATGTAGGAGAATATAACACCTTACATCTGGTAAAAGATAATACAAAGAAAAAAACAGGCATTTATTACATTTTTCTCATCATCTTTGAAATGCATGAGAAAGGCCATAATATAACTTAAGAGTCCAGGCGCAATTTAAATTATGGCCACTAGATGGCAGCAGTATATGTGCAACATTTTAGAATGAACCATTGCATTACTGTTCAAAATGTTGTATCAAGTCTGCCCAAATGTGCCTATTGGTTTATTGATACATTTTCAAGTACAAAACTGTGCATTCTCCTCAAATAATAGCATGGTGTTCTTTCACTGTAGTAGCTACTGTAAATTGGACAGTGCAGTTAGATTAACAAGAATTTAAGCTTTCTGCCCATATTAGATATGTCTATGTCCTGGAAAATGATCTTGTTAGTTACAATGTCATGCTAATCACATTAGTGCACGTTAGCTCAACCGTCCGATGGTGGGACACGATCCTGTAAAGGTCAAAAATACCTCTGCTGCAGAGGATAAGTTCATTAGAGTTAACTGCATCTCAGATTGCAGTCCAAATAAATGAAAGTAACAGACACATCTCAACATCAATTGTTCAGAGGAGACTACGTGAATCAGGCCGTCATGATTGAATTGCTGCAAAGAAACCACTACTAAAGGACACCAATAATAAGAAGAGACTTGCTTGGGCCAAGATACATGAGCAATGAACATTAGACCAGTGGAAATCTGTACTTTGGTCTGATGAGTCCAAATTTGAGATTTTTGGTTCCAACCGCCGTGTCTTTGTGAGACGCAGAGTAGGTGAATGGATGGTCTCCGCATGTGTGGTATAACTTTTTGAGGATCTGGGGACCCATGCCAAGTATTTTCAGTCTTCTGGGGGGGAAAATACATTTTTGTGCCTTCTTCACGACTTTCTTGGTGTGTTTGGACCATGATAGTTTGTTGGTGATGTGGACACCAAGGAACTTGAAACTCTCGACCCACTCCACTACTGCCCCGTCAATGTGAATGGGGGCATGTTCGGCCCCCCTTATCCTGTAGTCTACGATCATCTCATTTGTCTTGCTCACGTTGAGGGAGAGGTTGTTGTCCTGGCAACACACTGCCAGGTCTCTGACCTCCTCCCTATAGGCTGTCTCATCGTTGTGTCGTCAGCAAACTTAATGATGGTGTTGGAGTCGTGCTTGGCCACGCAGTCATGGGTGAACAGGCAATACAGGTAGGGACTAAGCACGCAGCCCTGATGGGCCCCCGTGTTGAGGATCAGCATGGCAGATGTGTTGTTGCTTACCCTTACCACCTGGGGGCGGCCCGTCCGGAAGTCCAGAATCCAGTTGCAGAGAGAGGTGTTTAGTCGCAGGGTCCTTAGCTTAGTGATGAGCTTTGTGGGCACTATGGTGTTGAACGCTGAGCTGTAGTCAATTAACAGCATTCTCACATAGGTGTTCCTTTTGTGCAGGTAGGAAAGGGCAGTGTGGAGTGCGATTGAGATTGCGTCATCTGTGGATCTATTGAGGCGGTATGCGAATTGGAGTGGGTCTAGGGTTTCCGGGATGATGGTGTTGATGTGCAATTCATGGCACCGGCATGAGTGCTAAGTGGTGGTAGTCATTTAGGCAGGTTACCTTCGTTTTCTTGGGCACAGGGACTATGGTGGTCTGCTTGAAACATGTAGGTATTACAGACTCGGTCAGGGAGAGGTTGAAAATATAAAGTGAAGACACTTGCCAGTTGGTCCGCGCATGCTCTGAGTACACATCCTGGTAATCCATCTGGCCCTGTGGCCTTGTGAATATTGACCTGTTTAAAGGTCTTCCTCACATCGGCTACGGAGAGCGTGATCACACATTTGTCCGCCACAGCTGATGCTCTCATGCATGCTTCAGTGTTGCTTGCCTCGAAGTGAGCATAAAAGGCATTTAGCCCGTCTAGTAGACTTGCGTCACTGGGCAGCTTACGGGTTTCCCTTTGTAGACCGTAATAGTTTGCAAGCCTTGCCAAGCCTTGTCAATCTTAGTCCTGTATTGACTCTATCCAGTCTGTGCTAGCAAAACAGTCCTGTAGCGTAGCATCGGCGTCTTCTGACCACTTCAGTATTGAGTCATTGGTACTTCCTGCTTTAGTTTTTGCTTGTAAGTAGGAATCAGGAGGATATAATTGTGGTCAAATTTCCAAACGGAGGGCGAGGGAGATCTTTGTATGCGTCTCTGTGTGTGGAGTAAAGGTGGTCTAGTGTTTTTTTTCCTCCGGTTGCACATGTGACATGCTGATAGAAATTAGGTAAACAGATTTATGTTTGCCTGCATTAAAGTCCCTGGCCACTAGGAGCGCCGCTTCTGGATGAGCATTTTCTTGTTTGCTTATGGCCTTATACAGCCCGTTGAGTGCGGTATTACCGCCAGCAATGGTTTGCGGTGGTAAATAGATGGCTACAAAAAATCTGGCGCAGTGGTCTAAGGCTCTGCATCGCAGTGCTATCTGTGTGACTACAGATCCTGGTTCAATTCCAGGCTGTGAAAGGGAGACCCATGAGGCGGTGCACAATTGGCCCAGCGTCGTCCGGGTTAGGGGAAGGTTTGGCCGGCCGGGATGTCCTTGTCCCATCGTGCTCTAGTGACTCCTGTGACAGGCCGGGCGCAAGCACGCTGACACGGTTGCCAGGCGTACGGTGTTTCCTCTGACACATTGGTATGGCTGGCTTCCGGGTTAAGCGGGCATTATGTCAAGAAGCAGTGTGGCTTGGCGGGGTTGTGTTTCGGAGGATGCATGGCTATCGACCTTTCGCCTCTCTTGAGTCCGTACGGGAGTTGCAGCAATGGGACAAGACTATAAATACCAATTGGATATCATGAAACTTCCTTAAAATATACTTTGAAACCCAAAAAATATATATAGATGAAAACTCTCTTAGTAGATCTCTTGGTACTCTACCTCAGGTAAGCAATACCTCGAGACCTTAATATTTGACATCGCACACCAGCTGTTATTGACAAATACACACACCACCACCCCTCGTCTTGCCGAACTGTATATTATCCGTGTAGTCATTTAGCCATGAATCGGTGAAACATAAGATATTACAGTTTTTAATGTTTTATTGGTAAGCTCTTCGAACGGAGCTCTTCCAGTTTATTCTCCAGTGATTGCACATTGGCCAATAGAACGGGTTACCCACTTGCCGAAAAATTAGCACAAGGCACCCCGTTCTCCTCCTCCTGTAATGCTGTCTTTTCTTCACACGAATGACGTGGATTTGGGCCTGGTCTCGGAAAAACAGTATATCCTTCACGTCGGACTCATTAAAGAAAAAATATTTGTCCAGTTTGAGGTGAGAAATCACTGTTCTGATATCCAGAAGCTATTTTCGGTCATAAGAGACAGTAACAGCAACATTATGTACAACATTAAGTTACAAACATGGCGGAAAAACACAAAATTATGGAACTTCTTGTTCTAGAGTTCCAGACACTTGTAGAATCCATGCCAACTTGCATTTTTCGCTTGTGGTGGCCCAAAGTCCTATTAAGACACTTTCTGTTGCTGTTTCTTTTATTTTGCCAGTTATCTGTACGTTCACAAACACAAAACCGTAAACATGTATAGAATAATGTGGTTTGCTGACAGTAACTGGTAGGCCCCGCTGTCCCCCACATACAGTTCTGGTAGTGAGGGGGAGCAGGCAGAATGATGAGAGGCCTTGATTAAACACAGACACAGAACAAACCATGATGCAAGGACAAAAACCTCTCCCTCAACGTGATCAAGACAAAGGAGATGATTGTGGACTACAGGAAAAGGAGGGCCAATCACGCCCCCATTCTCATCGACGGGGATGTAGTGGAGCAGGTTGAGAGCTTCAAGTTCCTTGGTGTCCACATCACCAACAAACTATCATGGTCTAAACCAGGGGTCACCAACACGGTGCCCGCGGGCACCAGGTCGCCCCCAAGGACTACATGAGTCGCACTTGTGAGCTGCGTCTGAAATTATTTTATTCTGTTGCTATTCTTTTTTAATCACACTTGCATTTATATATATTTAAAAATGACAATATCTTAGGTGAACTCTGACCTACTCTAGTTCAAAGTATTTTGCACGAGACAAAACCAGTGCTCGTGGAGAGTAAGCTAGCGCGCGCGCGCAACGAAGATGGTAGCTGAATGCAGTTTCTTGCCCCAAAACCATGGCAGAAAAAAGGAAGAAAACGTATCACTTTCACAACGAATGGGAGGAGGAATTATTTTTTACGACTGTGAATGAAACCTGCGTGTGTCTCATTTGCGGGGCGACTGTGGTGACAGCAAAGCGGCACAATGTGGAGAGACACTTCACTACGTGTCAGAAAAGCTACCATGCTAACTACCCACCGGGAGTTTGAGAATAGGTTTTGTGATCTTCATCAGCTTGAGCCATGTGTGTCGTTCATTTCCAATCCTTTCATGAATGTGGACACAACATGGTTTGCTGAGCAACTAAGTGCAACGTTCAACTTGGATGCTGGACAGGTGGAGATTGAAATCATAACATTGCAAAATGACCTCCACCTCAAAGCCTACCAGGCTGCACCAAACTGTTGGTCCCTTGTTGACACAGAGAAGTACAGTGGAGTGTGCACAGCAGCTATGAAGGTTGCTAGCCTGTTTGGTTCAACCTATCTCTGTGAATCAGCGTTTTCTGACATGAACTTCATCAAGAACAAACACAGAACACGCCTCACTGATGCACATCTGAAAGACTCACTCACAGTTGCAGTGTCAAGTTACACACCAGATTACAATACACTGGTAAACATGCAATGCCAGTCTTCCCACTAAAAAAGAAACAGATACCATATGTTGTCAGTGGTAACATGGCAGTGCCATGGCGAAATTGAATTAAAATAATGAAGAATTGTGTTCAATTTAGAAAGTGTTTTAAAAGATTTGGTAATTAGTTCAAAATGTGACAAGATTTATTTAAAAATATGTAAGTTGATTTTTCTAACATTACATAATTGATAACTTTTTGAAACAACATAGTTCATGATTTGATAAAAGGGTTTGTCTGTGGCTAGTGAAAATGGGACATTTTTCCTATGAAATGTAGTGATGTAAGTGATTTTCAAAAAATGTAACAATTACTGAGATTAAAGTGCTGAATATTGATATCTGTTTCCCTCCTTATTATCATTGTTGCTAATTATTGTGAGAAATCATTTACGTGATTAGTGTCTTCACATAGATGAGTATTATTAATAATGTATAACTAAAGGCAAACTGAGCAAATGTGTTATTTCAGAAGAGCGTATCAAACTGGTAGCCCTTCGTATGACTCAGTACCCATGAAGTAGCTCTCAGTTTCAAAAAGGTTGGTGACCCCTGGTCTAAACACTCCAAGACAGTCATGAAGAGGGCACGACAACGCCTATTCCACCTTAGGAGAATGAAAAGATTTGGCATGGGTCCTCATATCCTCATTATGTTCTTCAGCTGCACCATCGAGAGCATCCTGACTGGTTGCATCACGGCCTGGTATGGCAACTGCTCGGCCTCCAACCCAAGGCGCTACAGAGGGTAGTGCATATGGCCCAGTATATCACTGGGGCCAAACTTCCTGCCATCCAGGACCTCCAGGCGGTGTCAGAGGAAGGCCCTAAAAATGTCCAAAGACTCCAGCCACCCTAGTCATAGACTGTTCTCTCTGCTCCCGCATGGAAAGCGGTACCGGAGCGCCAAGTCTAGGTCCAAAAGGCTTCTTAATAGCGTCTACCCCTAAGCCATAGGGTCTGAACAGCTAATCAAATGGCTACACAGACTATATTCATTGTTATCTACGCATAGACACTAACCTGCACCCCCGCACATAGCCTCTATTGTTATTCATTATTCATATTGTTGCTCTTTTATTTATTTATTTTTTTTCTTAAAACTGCATTGTTTGTTAATGGATAGTAAGTAAGCACTTCATTGTAAAGTTTACAGCTGTTGTATTTAGCACATATGACAAATACAATTTGATTTGATTTGATTGATAATTGATAATGTTGCACCCCTGTAAAAGGGGAAATAGAAAGTACGACACGGACACGATGTAGCTTCAGTCAAGTCCAAGTTGTAATGCATTTACCATGAACAGCATAATAACATGTTTACACAATATCACAATTAAACATGTTATTTTCCCTTTGCACAACATAAATGTCCCTCTAAGAAACTACACAATTAGGAAATGTCACGATGCGTAGTTAAGGGACGATAAACGGAGCGCTGATGGAGTGTCATTCCTCTTTTATTAATGAGATGGACTCACGAAGCATTTAAATAAAAGACGGAGATGACACAGAAAACAAAAAAACACGATACAAACGAAACACAGTGACTTACTTTGTGGCTGCAGGCAGTGCAGACAAACACAAGGAACAATGATCCACACACAGGTGGCTGTGTGTGGAGTCTAAATACTATCCCCAATCAGAGACAACGCTAGACAGCTGTCTCTGATTGGGGATGATAATCTCCCTAATAGGAGTGTGAGGACTTGGTTGTGTGCCTCTCATCCTCCCCTAGGTGGGGGTAAGAGGCCTTATCACAACCAAGCCCTCACAGTACCCCCCCCCTAAGGTGCGGACTCCCGATCGTACACATACAATCCCACCTCTCCTGAAAGAAAAAATGTCCAAAACTAGGGGGGACATGGCGGGGTACTGAGGTGGTTGCTGGTGGGGGCTCCGGTTCCGGTTCCGGGCGTGGCACAGGCTGTGTGAGTAGCTTTCCTCCTACCTCTCCGTTGCACGCCCGGTCCGGTCCGGACCCCGGCGCGGTGGTTCCCCCCTCAGTACTTCCGCCATTCACCAAGTCCTGTCTGGACCCTGGTGCGGGAGCCCTCGACCCTGGAGAGGGGCTGACAACCGGCCCCGGACTGGGCACCGGTGGAGCGGACTGCTCCGGCACTGGAGCGACGCAGATGACCGGCCCCGGACTGGGCACCGGTGGAGCGGACTGCTCCGTCAATGGATCGACGTAGACGACCGGCCCCGGACTGGGCACCGGTGGAGCGGACTGCTCCGGCACTGGAGCGGCGCAGACGACCGGCCCCGGACTGGGCACCGGTGGAGCGGACTGCTCCGGCACTGGAGCGACGTAGACGACCGGCCCCGGACTGGGCACCGGTGGAGCGGACTGCTCCGGCACTGGAGCGACGCAGACGACCGGCCCCGGACTGGGCACCGGTGGAGCGGACTGCTCCGGCACTGGAGCGAAGCAGACGACCGGCCCTGGACTGGGCACCGGTGGAGGAGGCTCCAGGCCTTGAGCTGTGGCTGGAGGCTCCGGGCTGCTGACCTTCGCTGGAGGTGGCGGAACGCTGACCTTCGCTGGAGGTGGCGGAACGCTGACCTTCGCTGGAGGTGGCGGAACGCTGACCTTCGCTGGAGGTGGCGGAACGCTGACCTTCGCTGGAGGCCTCGGGGCGCTGACCTTCGCTGGAGGCCTCGGGGCGCTCACCTTCGCTGGAGGCCGCGGGGCGCTCACCTTCGCTGGAGGCCTCGGGCTGCTGATCTTCACCGGAGGCCTCGGGCTGCTGACCTTCACTGGAGGCCTCGGGCTGCTGACCTTCAACGGCCTCGGGCTGCTGACCTTCACCAGAGGCCTCGGGCTGCTGACCTTCACTGGAGGCCTCGGGCTGCTGACCTTCACTGGAGGCCTCGGGCTGCTGACCTTCTCTGGAGGTCTCGGGCTGCTGACCTTCACTGGAGGCCTCGGGCTGCTGACCTTCTCTGGAGGTCTCGGGCTGCTGACCTTCTCCGGGGGTCTCGGGCTGCTGACCTTAGCCGGAGGTTTCGGGCAGCTGACCTTCACCGGAGACCTCGGGCAGTTGACCCTCACCGGAGGTCTCGGGTTGGACGCCGTGCCCACCCTGGGCACCGACGCAGAGGTGGTCTTCAGCCCTGCAGCTGGTCTGGTTGTCGGCCCCAGACTGGGCACCGACACGCTATGGAGCTCCTGCTCCACAGCGGGACTGAACGTCGTGCCCACCCTGGGCACCGACGCAGAGATGGTCTCCAGCCCTGTGGTAGGGCTGGCTGTCGGCCCCAGACTGGGCACCGACACGCTATGGAGCTCCTGCTCCACAGCGGGGCTGAACGTCGTGCCCACCCTGGGCACCGACGCAGAGATGGTTTCCAGCCCTGTGGTTGGGCTGGCTGTCGGCCCCAGACTGGGCACCGACGCGCTATGGAGCTCCTGCTCCACAGCGGGACTGAACATCGTGCCCACTCTGGGCACCGACGCAGAGATGGTTTCCAGCCCTGTGGTTGGGCTGGCTGTCGGCCCCGGACTGGGCACCGACGCGCTATGGAGCTCCTGCTCCACAGCGGGACTGAACGTCGTGCCCACCCTGGGCACCGACGCAGAGATGGTTTCCAGCCCTGTGGTTGGGCTGGCTGTCGGCCCCAGACTGGGCACCGACACGCTATGGAGCTCCTGCTCCACAGCGGAGCTGAACGTCGTGCCCACCCTGGGCACCGACGCAGAGAGGGTTTCCAGCCCTCTGGTTGGGCTGGCTGTCGGCCCCAGACTGGGCACCGACACGCTATGGAGCTCCTGCTCCACAGCGGGGCTGAACGTCGTGCCCACCCTGGGCACCGACGCAGAGAGGGTTTCCAGCCCTGTGGTTGGGCTGGCTGTCGGCCCCAGACTGGGCACCGACGCGCTATGGAGCTCCTGCTCCACAGCGGGGCTGAACGTCGTGCCCACCCTGGGCACCGACGCAGAGATGGTCTCCAACCACAGAGCTGCGCTGTCGACCCTCGCTGTAGGCTCCGTGTGAGGAATGGGCACGGGGCATACTGGACTGGGTGAGCGCACCACTGGTCTGCTGCGAGGCGCAGGCACGGGCCGTACCGGGCTGGGGAAACGCACCGTTGGGTTGGTGCGTTTAGCTGGCACGGGTCGCACCGGGCTGGAGACACGCACCGTTGGGCTGGTGCGTGGAGCAGGCGCGGGCCGTACCGGGCTGGGGAAACGCACCGTTGGGTTGGTGCGTTTAGCTGGTACGGGACGCACCGGGCTAGTGTTGCGCACCGATGGTTTGGTGCGCAGAGTCGGTCTCCTCCTCCTCCGACTCTGGACCGGCGCTGGAGGCACCGGACTGGGAACTGGCGCTGGAGCACGACTGTCCCTGTCGTCCCTACTCCACCGCCAATCCCCATCCTGTGAGGGTTCCTCCGGGAACCCCCACGAGTGAGGGAACAGAAGCACATCGTCGTCGTCTTCCTCCGACTCCTCTCTGTACTCCTGCTTCCATGGCTGTAGGGGCTCCTCCTGGAACCCACACGAGTGCAGTGGTCGGGGCTCTTCTCCCTCGATCCCCGACCACCCCCATAGCCCCCCCCAAAATCAGTTTGAGGGGTTTTCTGGGCTCCAGGCTGGTCCTCAACTCTAGCCCGGTGACGTGTCCTCCGTCTCCGGCGCCTCGGCTGCTCCGGACCCCAGCCTCCCTCCACCGAGCGATAATAAGAGTGTTCCTCCTCGGTAATTTTTCCCATACCGAGGAGGATATCTCCTAAAGTAATCCCCCGTTGCGTCCCAGGGTGGTGGATCATTCTGTCACGGTGCGTCGGATATATGGGACGATAGACGGAGCGCTGGTGAAGTGTCATCCTTTTATTTGAAAATGAGATGGACTCACGAAGCATTTACAAATAAAGGAGAGTGAAAAACAAAAACACGATTCAAACAAAACACAGTGACTTACTTGGGATGTTGCAGGCAGTGCAGACAAACACAAGTGAATAATGATCCACACACAGGTGGCTGTGTGTGGTGACTAAATATCATCCCCAATCAGAGACAGCTGTATAGCGTTGTCTCTGATTGGGGATAGTATTTAGTCACCAATGACCATCTGAGGCCGTGTAGTTCTGGGCTGATCCCTCACCTTCCTCATGATCATTGATGCCCCACGAGGTGAGATCTTGCATGGTGCCCCAGACCGAGGGAGATTGACCGTCATCTTGAACTTCTTCCATTTTCTAATAATTGCGACAACAGTTGTTGCCTTCTCACCAAGCTGCTTGCCTATTGTCCTGTAGCCCATCCCAGCCTTGTGCAGGTCTACAATTGTATCCCTGATGTCCTTACACAGCTCTCTGGCCTTGACCATTGTGGAGAGGTTGGAGTCTGTTTGATTGAGTGTGTGGAGAGGTGTCTTTTATACAGGTAACGAGTTCAAACAGGTGCAGTTAATACAGGTAATGAGTGGAGAACAGGAGGGCTTCTTAAAGAAAAACTAACAGGTCTGTAAGAGCCGGAATTCTTACTGGTTGGTAGGTGATCAAATACTTATGTCATGCAATAAAATGCAAATTAATTATTTAAAAATCATACAATGTGATTTTCTGGATATTTGTTTTAGATTCCGTATCTCACAGTTGAAGTGTACCTATGATAAAAATTACAGACCTCTACATGCTTTGTAAGTAGGAAAACCTGCAAAATCGTCAGTGTATCAAATACTTTTATGTATGTATAATTCTTTGTGTGCTCTAGGGCAGCAGTGGCTAGATAAAACATGTCATCTGTTTTGAACACATGGGCTGTAACCGTAGCCCAAAAATAATCCACACAAACATGACAAACAGGGTAACTTAAATAGGGTGTGTGATTGAGTGAGTGGAGACAGGTGTGTGCGTGTGCAATGAGGTGATTTAATTAAGGTGTGTGTGTTGCTGCCATCGTTCTCATGCCGGTGGTTAGTACACCGGCGAGGTGGAACGCCGGGACAGGAGGGGCACCGTCGAAGTCGGTAGGGTTTTTGCATGACATACTTATGTCATGCAATAAAATGCAAATTAATTACTTAAAAATCATACAATGTGATTTTTGTTTTAGATTCCGTCACTCACAGTTGAAGAGTACCTATGATAAAAATTACAGACTTCTACATGCTTTGTAAGTGGGAAAACCTGCAAAATCGGCAGTGTATCAAATACTTATTCTCCCCACTGTACCTACCTTGGCCTAAACATCAACACCACTGGTAACTTCCACAAGGCTGTGAACAATCTAAGAGACAAGGCAAGAAGGACTTTCTATGCCATTAAAAATAACATAAAACTTGACATCCGAATTAGGATCTGGCAAAAAATCCTTAAATCAGTTATAAAACCCATTGGTCTCTATGGTTGTGAGCTCTGGTGTGCACTCAACAACCAAGAAATCACAAAATGGGACAAACACCCAATTTAGCTGCAGAATTGATTGCATGCAGAAGTCTCTATTTGTTCACAAACACAAATAGACCTCACAGAGCCCAAGGGCAGCAACACAATTAGACCCAACCAAATTATGAGAAAACAAAAAGATAACTACTTGACACACTGGAAAGAACCAACTGGATGCTATCCGGCCCTAAACAGAGAGTACACAGTAGCAGCATACCTGACTACTGTGATTGACCCAAAATTAAGAACCTCCTTGACTGTACAAACTTAGTAACCCTAGCCTTGCTATTGAGAGGGGCCGCCGTAGGCAGACATGGTTCTCTAAAGAAGAAAGACTAAGTGCCCATTACCCACAAAATGAGGTGGAAACTTAATTGAACTTCGTTACCCTCTGCATATTAGAGACACATATTTCCCACATATTTTACAAACAAAGAATTTGTAAACAAATCAAACATTAACATAAACTCACATATCTATTAGGTGAAATACCGCAATGTTCAATCACAGCAACAATATTTGTGACCCTTTGCCATGAAAACATGGTTACCAGTGGAGATCAAACAACATTGTAAATACAACCAATGTTTACCTGTTTACTTATCTTCCCCAACTATTCGTATTACCTTTATGAGTGCAATACTGTACATTTTTTACTTTTATTTATTGTTTATTTCACTTGCTTTGGCATTGTAAACATGCTTCCCAAGCCAAAAGAAGCTCCTTTGAATTTAATTGAGAGAAAGAGAGACAACGAGAGAGGGGGGAGGGAGAGAGAATGTGAGGGGAGGCAGGGAAGGACGGAAAGAAGAATGGGGGAAGACAGAGAGAAGCCCGTTTCCTCACAGAGAGAATCACAGCACAGGATGGACTATACATCCTTAAAACATCAACTCTGGGCTAAAAATATATCCCAACTCTGCACAGTAAGGGAGCGGGGTGGAAATGGGGTGGGGGGGCATGGCAAGGGGAGCCAAGTGGGATAGTCAGGAGGAAAGCTAGTGAGAAACACTACTCCGGAGGACGGTTGTGTTGGGATAAGTGAGAAGGGGCGAGATGGAGAGGGGATGGGATGGGGGGGTATTATTTATGTAGTTGTAATCTAACCCCCTGGCTGTATCTATCTACCTCCACAGAACAGAACCAGGACTCAAATGAACTATCCTGTCATTAACTTCAGGCTCTGGCTCTATAAACACTTCTCTCAGCCTGGACTGTTGGAGAGGAGGGGGGGGGGGAGTGAAGGGAGCAGAGGGAAGGGAAACATGGGTAAGGGGCTTCTGATGTTCAGGGTGAGCATTAGCAGGCCTCCATCGTTGGGAAAGTTTGTCTTGTCTTGAACTCTGCTGTAGTAGCTGGAGTACCTACAGTATTGTGGGGCGTTGTAGAGCTACGTTCACATCCCTTCAGATATGTTAATGAAACCAAGGCCTGGTAAGAATAAGGGAGAGTATGAGTGAGGGATGGCAGGAGCGATGTCTTTCCCTGGCAGACAGGAAGAAAGCACAAGCTCTGGACTGGACATTACCCAGACCCTGGTGAAAATCACTCACTGACAAGCAGCAACGTCTTCCCTCTCATCGCCCTGCCGTTGATAAGCCTCACTGCACCTTCACAGATCACAGCGTAGATGAGCTGAGTGAGCCTGACAGATCTGCTTGTGTCACTTCTGTTGCTATCAGCTCTAACACAACGGGACTAGGACGGAGTTACTGATTGTCCAAAACACCCCGAAGAGAGAGTCACAAGAGAGGTTGTTTTACATCTCCCTCTTTACAAAGCAGGCAAGCCACTCCAGCTGACCCCTCTCTCTCCATCTCCACTTTGTGCTGCTCTCTTACCCTCCTCTCTAACCCTCTTCTCTCTTCACCAGCTTTCTCTCATGTCTCTAATGAGAGTATGTGTTTCACAAGCATTCAGAAAACCCCTCTTCTAATTACATGACAAGCATCTCGTTCTGTGCGAAGATTTAGTGTCAGTGCCGGGGCTCAGGCTGGGGCTGGACGGGGTGGGGGGGCTGGATAGGGGTGGGGAGGGGGGACTGCGTGGGTGTTTGTTTTGGAGCTCTGCCAGCAGCTTATCAAGGGCATGCTGGACTCAGCTTCTTGTTCTCCATGCTCTTTACTCCTTCTCCCCTCTCTCCCCCTTCGCTCATCTTTCTTTTCTGCTTCTTGAACTAAAACTAAGTTCAATGCAGTCAGTTAACTCTGTGAAATGTTTCACCACACTGTTGTATTTGAGAAGAGACATATGGAGGGGATGATTTTAACTTGCAGTCACTTGGTACATTTGATGATCTTGAATTCAAATGCTGCGAACAAACATGCCATTAGGTCAAAATCAAACTTTGTACACGTGCCACAACCCCCCCTGCCTCTCCCCCAAAAACATAACGAAAAAGTGAAGTCCATACATTTGCATTGCTCGTCTACAAAAGAATAAGAGTACCTTTACTTTCTGTCCCTTTACTCAAGAAGTGAAGTGGGAAGCATTTGTTTTAATAGTACTGTGACAGTGTCATGACCCCGTAGATTCTCCAAGACAACAACTTGTGAGCTGAGCTGATCAACAGTCAAATGTAGGGAAAAATGCTCTTTAGATTGAACTCAACAACACAGTCCCTGACTGAGTAGGGAGAGAGAGAGATTCAGCATGTGATTCTGTGAAACCGGGTCTGTCAAGGCAACGCTTAAACAGAAGATCCCTGTCCTGGGCCATCCCTCATGAAACACTCCAGAAACATGAACCATCTGGAGCGATTGCACGCTCCCAAACCATCAAATACTGAGGATGTTAGTCTGATTTAGTACAACTTGTTTAGACAACTTGCCAAAGGGATTGGTGCCTTAATTAAAGATAATATATCTCCCAAGACCTCTGCTTCACAGTCAGACTGCAACAAAGTCACAGTTCTTTGGGTCAGAGTGAGACCTAACTTACCTAACCACTGCCACTTCTGTATAAACACACCAAACCAATACAGAGAGCCTTTCCATAACTTTAGTATTCATTGAGTTTAGTACTCCAGTTTTTCACACTTTCTTTATCCCAAGGCCAATATAGCTTCTCAGCTTTTTCAACAACCTAAAACTCTACCACACTGATCACACATTGTTAATGTAATAAAATATTACATCCTCACTTTAGTCATTTGAATTGGGGCTTTAATCAAAAAATATCTCGTCAAGGAATAAAACAAGCATTGAGCAGAAAGCTCAGGCCTCTGTCTCTCAAAGCAGCACATCGCGGAAACAGAAACACACAGGGACCAAAATAGACGTTCTCCTCATAAAGAGCTCCTTCTTTGTAGTCGGCGTAGCAACATCTGCAGGGCAGTTTCTTCGGGGGGGGAAAGGAAAGGATTCGGGCATCATATCAAAGAGAGTGGCCATCTCCTGTGTGAGGGGAGTGGGAGGAGAACTCCCCATTCTCATTCTCTCCCCAGAAAGTGACAAACACAGCCCAGACAGGCGAACCTACAGCAATCAGAACACTGCTAATAAAATACATTAATATCACCTGTCAGTGCTATGTTTAGAAGATCCAAAAATGAGGAAGTGAGACACAAAAGCTTCATGGTCTGCACCCACTCAATACACCATAGGACACCGTTGGGGAGAGGGGGGAGGGTGTTGATTAAAACAATATTGGGAGTTGGGATGACAGAGGCATATTGTCAATGAGAGATAAGAAGGACTGAGAGATCTTCTTAATGATATTCTGAATGATTTCTGATGTTCTTCTGGCTTATAAGTTCCATGGAAGGAACCCTGAAGAGTACTGCTCTTACTTTTCACTTCAGTTTAAACGCAATAGTTCACCCTGAAATCTAAGTGTTCCAACTATACCATGCCAACCCTGTGCCAGTTCATTGAGGACTGAGAACGGCATAACTCTCCTGATGCCTATAGACAACAGATGGCGTGGAAATGGGCTACGCTTGACTTCAAACCACGTTTGAAGTATCAAAATGTCTGGCAAACATTGGGTGAACTATTCCTTTAATACCCAGAAGGGTCTTTCTGACAGCCTAGTGAAAACTAACAGTAGGGTAGACTCATGCAGAAGGAAGACGTAGCTAAAAAAGAAAGCAACCAGCCATATTTTTATTTTTTATTTTTTTTATTTCACCTTTATTTAACCAGGTAGGTCAGTTGAGAACAAGTTCTCATTTGCAACTGCGACCTGGCCAAGACAAAGCAAAGCAGTGCGACAAAAACAACACAGAGTTACACAGTAAACAAACATAGTCAAAAACACAATAGAAAATCTATATACCAAAGTAAAACATTGTGAAATATATAACAAGAGTACATACAAGTATTCAGACCCCTTTACTTTTTCCACATTTTGTTACGTTACAGCCTTATTCTAAAATGTATTAAATAAAACAATTTCCTAAGCAATCTAAACACAATACCCCATAATGACAAAGCAAAAACAGGTTTTTAGAAATGTTTGCACATTTATTACATATAAAAACCAGAAATACTTTATTTACATTAGTTTTCAGACCCTTTGCTATGAGACTCAGATGCATCCTGTTTTCATTGATCATCCATGAGATGTTTCTACAACTTGATTGGAGTCCACCTGTGGTAAATTCAATTGATTGGACATGTTTTGGAAAGGCACACACCTGTCTATGTAAGGTCCGACAGTTGACAGTGCATGTCAGACCAAAAACCAAGCCATGAGGTCGAAGGAATTGTCCGTAGCGCTCCAAGAGAGTATTGTGTTGAGGCACAGATCTGGAGAAGGGTTCCAAAACATTTCTGCAGTATTGAAGGTCCCCAAGAACACAGTATTCTCCATCATTCTTAAATGGAAGAAGTTTGAAACCACCAAAACTCTTTCTAGAGCTGGTTTCCCGACCAAACAGATCAATTAGGGGAGAAGGGCCTTGGTCAGGGAGGTGACCAAGTTCCCGATGGTCACTCTGACAGAGCTCTAGAATTCCTCTGTGGAGATGGGAGAAACTTCCAGAAGTACAACCATCTCTGCAGCAATTAGGCCTTTATGGTAGAGTGGCCAGGCAGAAGCTACTCCTCAGTAAAAGGCACATGACATCCCGCTTGGAGTTTGCACCTAAAGACTCTCAGACCAAGGCACCTAAAGACTCTCAGACCATGAGAAACAAGATTCTCTGGTCTGATGAAACCAAGATTGGTTCTCTGGCCTGAATGCCATCGTCACGTCTGGAAGAAACCTGGCACCAACCCTACAGTGAAGCATGGTGGTGGCAGCAACATGTTGTGGGGAAATATTTCAGCAGCAGGGACTGGGAGACTAGTCAGGATTGAGTCAAAAATGGAGCAAAGTACAGAGATATCCTTGATGAAAGCCTTCTCCAGAGCGCTCAGGACCTCAGACTGGGGCGAAGGTTCACCTTCCAACAGCAAAACGACCCTAAGCACACAACCAAGATAATGCAAGAGTAGCTTCGGGACAAGTCTCTGAATGTCCTTGAGAACCCCAGCCAGAGCCCGGACTTGAACCCGATCGAGCACCTCTGGAGAGACCTGAAAATAGCTGTGCAGCAATGCTCCCTATCCAAGAAGAATGGGAGAAACTCCCCAAATACAGGTGTGCCAAGCTTGTAGCATCATACCCAAGAAGTATTGAGGCTGTAATCACTGCCAAAAGTGCTTCAAGAAAATACTGAGTAAAGGGTCTGAATACTTATGTAAACGTGACATTTCAGATTTGTATTTTTAATAAATTATCCAAAAATGTGAAAAAACAGTTTTTGCTTTGTCAATATAGTATATTGTGTGTAGATTGATGAGGGGAAAAAAATATTTAATCAATTTTATATACATTTTCTGAATACTTTCCGAAGGCACTGTATAACTGTAGTTTCACTAAGACAAAAAGCAGGAGGGAAACTGTGAATGTCAAGTAACACCATGACTTTGGTGAAAGGTACAGTTGGCAATAAAAAATGTCCCACTGAATGATGGGGTTTACTGCTGGTGATGGCATGGTGTTCACTATCTGTTTAATGTAAAGCATGACTGCAGTTGAGCCAGAGAGAGAAGGAAAGAGTGAGAGAGAGTGACTGAGCGGAAAAAGGTGGCACAATAATGGGGAGGTGAAAGGCATGAGGCCAAGTGATGAGAGCTGCTTCATGTGGAGCACAAGTGTATCGGGGCCTCCCCTTTGAACTCCCAACGCCGATAATTGAAACAGCATTGAGGGGGCATCAGAAGAGATCTGGATCGCATTCTCCCCCTTTATTCAATTTAGCTCATCAGAGGGGCGAGCCCGATCTCCTCTCTCCGCATGGCAATAACTCATCCCCTCCCCTTTTGCCCCCGACGTGTTGCCCATGTGTGCCCCTCAGGGGGTCAGGGAAGAACCAGGGGTGAGGGGCCCGCTTCAGGGCTTCAAACGGGGCGCTGAGAAAGTGCAGGCCGCCCGCCCCAGCCCAGCTTTCCACTGGGCTCCTCGTCTACAGCACTCCTTCACGCCTCTCACCTTGGACTTGAAAGCACCCCCAAGATTTTTATTTTAAGAGGCAGCCACTGCCAGGGGCTTGGACCGTGCACTTTCTAATTCAAACAAATGTTATACCAGGGTCAGGGGAACATCACAAAGTCACAAGGTGTTTCAGATGAGTCGCAAGTGTTGAGCTGATAAAACCCTGATTTTCCCTCCTCACCATTACATTTTTCAGTAGAATGTTTTTTTTACAGATAAATACATATAGTACAGTTAATAACCAGATGAATAGATACATCTCCTTGTTACCTGTGTATCACAGCACCCTATCAGACACAGAGGGCTTGTAGATTTCACAGCGCGTGGACGAGTGGCTGAGGTTTCTGTCAGGGCTCTAATCAGCGTCACACATGCATGGCCGGGGAGGGGGCTGAACGGCGTTGAGGCACCAGCCACTAGAGAGCTCTGGAGGGGCAAATAGATGACAAATATTCAGGAACCAGATGCCTCTCAAGGGTATCCTTTACTGACCCGGAGGCAGCCAACATGTGCTGTTTGTGACACATTGGTGGTGACACTGTTGATGAGCACATGCTTCCTGACACCAGGCAGGACAGTAAGGGCCCTTGCCCTATATGTCCTAACAACTGACTGACCACTCCCTAGGTCTCACCCTGGCTTTACTCTTTCCCTGATGTGATTCTGTGTTGTCTGTGTGCACATAACTGGTGACTTTTTCCAGGCCACCAAGGAAGCATATCCATTGTCACCACTATTAGCTCAGTTGGCTTCCCATTTTCTTGTGTTTTGGTATTTTCCTGTCTCTTCATCCTACTCATGACAATCTAAGCTGGAAATAGAAATTAATTTAATATTTCCAAGTTCCAACTACACCTGCAAAACCAAGCGAGATTATCATATAATTGGCTTGATAATAACAATAGTCCACATGATTGATTAAACTGTATAAGATTGATGATGAAAACCACCAATGCATCACGAAACAATTACACGTTTTTCTAATTGGATAACAGAAGTTATAGCGAATGTATGGAAAACCCCAAAAGGATTTTGAGTGGGTCTCGGTAGGATTCGAGGGTGGGACTTAAGTCCGGCAAGTGCATATTCCTTCCTCCTTGGACTCATTGCAAGCCCAGGTAAAGCATCCGTGCATTGTCTGTCTACCGCTGAACTGTCACAGCCAAGTAGCCTACAGAACGCACCACACAACCAACCTGCAAGAAGTTTCACTCACAACACACGGTAAGTTTATATAGTCTTTCCAATTTTACAAATCCAGTAGATATGTTGGTAGAAAATAATATTGTGTACATATAAATACGTGAAACAATAGGAATTTGATGTGTCGGGTTGTAAAGCTCGCTTTGAAGTGCTGTTGCGCTTCCCGTGAGGAATGCTGTTGGAGTGTGAATGAACCGTGCATTTTGAATGAAACGGAGATGACAGCGTTTTTCTTTCTTCAAACGTACATCCGTAAATGTTTTATTACAGCTTAATAATATTTGTGGGATATTTTCATTATTATGCAAAAGTATTATCACGTGCGTCTCTGTTTGGATTCTCTGCTATGCCATTGGCCACTGACCCAGTCATTTGGAAAATCTGTTTATATTTTAAAACACAGTTGTAAAGCCAAATTGTATTTACTTGTAATATTAAGACAATTAAGAAAATATTTTTTCGAAAATATATTTACAAAAGTGTAGTACCTCACAATGACTTGAATGCAATGTGAATTAAATGCTAAGTATTGGTGTCCTAATGTCATTTTGTGACTTTGGCTACATACATTTATGACAGATAACCTATTTTCCTCTTAGTAGTCAACTGCACTAGTTATCACTTGAAAATGATAAAGTATTTGTTATGTGTCTTAAATAAGGTCTATATGCTAGGCTACTTGTCCCTGCCCATGTAGTTAGTCAGCTCCCCTGGAAACACTCTCCTCTCAGCTGGGTTCCTGCTCCCCCTGTCTGTTGATGTTGCTGCTATTAAACATTTGATAAAGAGATGTCCAAAGTGAGTGGGAGGGAAGCAAGGAGGGAGGGGAGGGAGGGGAGGGATGGAGGGAGAGGAGGAGGAGGAGATAGGTAAGGAGGGAGGGGGTGGAACATCAGGCATATGATCACTTATCAACTCTGAATATTGAAAAAATGGAGACACAATAGCAACTGAATTCATTATTATTTTGACTGGAATGTTTTAGGCTAGAATTTAATATCTGTTATTGCATTGTTGTCCTTGTTAATTACATTTTCTTCATGGAAATGATCAAGTTGTTGTTCATTGAAGATCCTCTATTTCTAAGCTCTTTTCTATCAATTGATTATGTAATTTTAAGGCAACATTGCAAAAAGGAAGAATTCTAACATTGGCGTTTGGGATGTCTGCATTAGATGTTACACAGGGTAGTGTGGGGGGTGCCACTCTATGCGGAGCTGTGGTGGCCGGTTATTGTTGTCACACACAAACACAGTGTAAACAGTGTGTGATTGATAGGGGCCCCGCCTCAGCTGTTTGTATGCTGATCCCTTCCCCAGGCCTGCTGCTCCATCCAGACCCCAGGATGAGTTACTACATGGATCCAGTTTCCTCCTGCCCGACCCTTCACCCCTGTGACCGTCTGGGCGCGATGGTAAGAGCCCGACCACCATAAATCACAATGCTGTTACAGCCCGTGGACGGGCTAGCTACCTACCACACGCCATGGTGTAGGAGGAGTGTGCAAGAGTGTGTTAGCACGGAACCTCTGGATTCCTTCAACCTACCTACCGCAACACTGACTGTCCATGTCATCTTAGTTTAACACTGGGGCGTTATTATGCTTACTATAAAAAAATGGCACTTTATTTGTCGTAAAAAAAATGCTACTCTCAGTTCTCCATTGTAGACCACTATGGACCAGAGGTGAATATAAGGTAGACATTGTCTTGGGAGGCTGAGGTGGAATAAGAGACATAAACCTTGACAAAGACCAAGGTGTGAAACCAATAGTTATTAATCACCTCTGGATTGCACAACCTGCTCTGCAAAACAATTATTACCTTCTAACCATGTTGGCAGGAAATACTTAGAAGTGTGGGGCCCAACCATCACTGAGTCTATTTGGAGGCATGCAGAGCACACCCACAGAACAACACAACACTTTACCACGTAATACCTTCTTGATGTGCTATAGAGCAGGCTATTTAGGCTATTTGTAAACACAGTGTTTTTAACACCATCCAAATGAAAGGAACATATGAATATAGCCTGTCAGATCACAGGAATCAGGGACATTGGGATTCCTGTCAGGTGAGCTCTGAAAGGTGAAGGCTGAGAAGCGCTGGCAGAAATGTTGCCATTTGTATGCAGAATGCAGCCCTCTTAGACAAAGATGACGAGGTCACATGCAAATATCAACCCAACTTGGCTCTGGTACAAAACATGGAGGGATAAAGCTCCCTCGCCCCTAATTGGCTCAGTTGGTTCTGCTTGCCTTTGAAATTGAGATTACTGTACCCGAGGCCAGACGTGGTCAAAAAGTGGAGCCGGGTTGCCAGAGCTTTTCCTATGAATTGACATGGATTAGTAGAGAAAGGGCATCTGATTCCCCTGCCCTGTTCCTTGGTAAATGTCCATGTTATTCTGGATGCAAAGAGGGTGGTTATGGGAAAGAAATGGCTGAGGTTTCCATGTTTTGTGACCATGTCCTCTAAGGAAAGACTGAAATAGGCTGTAGTTGAATTGCCCCTGACTCTCCTAATTTCACATATCACAGGAGTGGCCTCAAAGGTTCAACCACACAAGGGATGTAGATCTCCCAGCGACCTACTTTTGCTGGACCTCCAATATCACTTTACAGCAATGGAGGCTGCTGACAGGAGGACAGCTCATAATAATGGCTACACCAGAGCAAATGGAATGTCATCAAACACCTGGAAACCATGTGTTTGATGTAATTGATACCATTCCACTTACTCTGCTCCAGCCGTTAACACGAGCCCATCCTCCCCAATTTAGGTGCCCCCAACCTCCTGTGCTTAACAGTGCCGATACAACTGCCCCGCTTCCCCTGGCTATCACTCCCCTCTCCCTGCCAGACTGGACTGATAGTGCCTTCATCGGCCCACGTACCCCCTAGAGACTTCCCTAGATTAGGCTCCCTAGTCCCCTCTCACTCACTATTAGCTAGCTGTAAAGCTGACAGCCTACTGATAAGCCCGGCATCGCTTTAACAAGAGTCCTTATCAGATGGGCAGTCAGTCAGGTGCCCTGATCTGAGGTCTCTGCTCCTAGCCAGGCCTGTAGTGAAGACCGACCAGGCGCCAGTCAGTTAAGTGGTGAGGTTACAGGAGCCATCACTATTGTCCCTATGGTGAGCTGATAGAGCTGATAGATGGAAACTCCTACTGTAGAGGCTACTATGCTTCTTGCTACTGGTCATCACATCTCTGCCAGGTATGCATCAAATGTCGCTTCCAGAGTATTACCAGAGTATAAACACCCATATCTTGAAGTAGTGCGTCATAACAACATCATATCTGCATCATGTTCCATGTGCTTGCTTAGTGTGATTTTGAGTCAATGGACATTTTTATATGAATAGTCCTGACCTGTTATCTACTCTCCTGATATCTCTTGTATCCACGTACATACATTATTCATATCTGGTCCTCCCCCCCCCCAACTACTCATTCACTTTGGACCTCCCCTCAGTCCAATCTCACATGCAAACGTTGCTGTGATCAACAGGATGAAACAAAGATAAACCTGTTGAATCAAATGTAGCTTTTGTTTTATCTGTACGGAAAGCATAAAACAAAACCAGCTCCACTCCAAAATAGTATTTTTAGATCTCTAGCTCGGTCTCCTCCCCCATTACAATCGAGCTCATTGACGTTCTTACAGTAAGTCAGTAAACTGTTGACTCACATTATGTACAGTAAGTTTGAAATTAAACAAGACGTGAGGTTGAGATACTGTATACTGCATCTGTGCCTTGATGTTGCTGTAGGAACCAGGTTAGGGCGATACATAATCTTTGAAGGTATACCGGAATGGATTTTTACAATACCATCTATGAAGGTAATTTAGTACAGTGATAAATAAATTAAGAATTCTACAAATTGGACTACTTCACTGTCAGTTTTGTCCTAGTTTGGTTGAATATAAAACAATTAGAATGGAGAAAGCCCATTACAACCACTTAAAATTCATTTGTTGCCATCCTCGGGTCATGCACCACTCATAAAACAGATTTAAAACGTATATTATTCAGAAACATAAAATTCCACCAAATACCACTGTACCATCAAAAATAAGAAACATATTGTGAAATTATATTTGGTCATATCGCCCAGCCCTATACCCTGTCCAGGCCCAGTGAGTTAACCCCCTGCTGTGTGTTGCCTGTACAGTGGCAGAGAGGAGGGGTGGATATGGGATCCCTGACCCAGCTCCCTGACATGGTGGTTCACCCCCAGCAGCAGCAGCACTACACCCCATCCAGAACCCTCTACCCCCAGGACGTCACCCTGCAGGAGGTCCCCAATGGACACGACCTCGGACCCACAGGTAGGAGCCAAAGTAAACCTCTGACTAAGGCCAAATCAAGACCATTTTGTTTTGCCTGTTTGTTCATGTCACTGCACTCAATACAGTAAATTAACTAAGCAAAGTAAAATATGCCTTTTAAATTTCACAAAGGAAGACATGTATAAATTGTTTACACAGGTGTAAAATAGATTGCGGTAAAATGGAAATGAGATTGGGGGTGAAACATATTGTTCATTGTGAATTATGTGTTCACTGGAAACAAAGGACTTTGTGTGGAGGGGCGTGGCAAATTAACTGTGACTCATACATAGGCACACACACCCCCCCATCCCCACATCTTACATGGACACACACACACACACACACACACACACACACACACACACACACACACACACACACACACACACACAACAGTCCAGGCAGTCCGTCATGCTCCAGAGTGCTGCATGCAGAGCGTCCGGCTGAGTGGCCCCAGGGCCCCCTTTGGGTCTTCTCCTCCTCTGGGGACCATGCTGACGTTGATGCCTTTACCAGATGCCTCCTCCTCTCCTCTCCTCCTCTCCTCCTCCTCCGCCACATGCCACGCATTTTTCATCTTGCACTCGTTCTTTTTTTTTCTGATTATTTTAAACTGGAACATTCCTCTCAGTCCGTTGCCTCTGTTTGACTCTGGCCTCCCTCGTTCTTAAGAGTGATTTATTCAGGGGACTGGGACACACGTCATGGGGGTGTGGGGGGTAAGGGTGTGTGGGGGGGAGGAGGGTGCTGATGCCGGGCACCAGCTTTCTTCTGTCTCCTCCCAGGCTGGATGCAGGGGCACAGGGGGCAGGAGGGCCAAAGGGCGGCCATCTTTTTCCCAAGCCTCTAGTTCCCCTCGGGAGGATTGGGTCAGGGCTGGATCTGATGGGATTTGCTGATGTTTGTTGCTGGAGACACACTCCTTCGTAGCCTCCAGTGGTTCCAGCGCTAAACCGTCGACATAAAAACTAACAAGTGGAAAAAAACGACCTCCAGTTGAACTACTCCTCTCACTCATGATGGTGATCATACAAACCACTGCCGTTCATTCGTCCACACAATGCAACCACCTGCAGATGGAATTAGAGTCATTTAGTGACTCCACAGACTGGCTCCCTATCCCTCCCTTTACATGTTGTTGTATAGCCTCCCAGTATACGGAGCTGGAACCTCCAAACCAGGTCAGTAACACTTGCCACGCTCCATTGCCTGAAACCGTTGATCTGACCCATATGTTTCTCAAACTGAAATATTTTGACTTCTTAACCAGAGTCGTTTGAGGTCATCTCAATAACCGACTGAGAAAATCAACTAGTAAGGATAGATGTGAAGTCTTCTTTTGCTGACTGTGCCACCAGCAGACGTGCTCTTTCTTTCCTAAAGCCACACTTTACCATGTGTGTAAGCTTGGCCTGCTTATGAGGCCACTCCTGCTTAGCTTTGAACACATTTGTGTGTGCTTCCCTTTAATATTTTACAGCCCAAGTCACAGCGCACGATTAATCAATGCCATATTTCTGCTAATGAACAGGTATTACATTTTTCCTTCCATGGAACCAATGCAATTAAACACAGATACCACCTCAACTGCTGTTGAGTCAGGCTAACGTTATGGAAAGAGTATTTCCTGTGTGTCGGTATCCACCTAGAATGCCCAATACAGTATACAACTTGTGAAGAACCACTTTCTGTTTCACTATGTGTTCGGCCAATACAAACTGCCCTGGTTCCCTTTCACAGAAATGACAGCTACATCATATCAGCACAGGTCTGGGGCCAGTAATGCAAATGTTCTCTACTTTTAATAGAGGAACACAACTCTGAAAGACTGACTTCCTCATACAGTAGTGTAACACCCTTTTAGTTTACAGGAGATGACTTTGTTTGACTTTGTGGATTTATAGCGTGTTGTTACAGTAACTGTGAGAGAGAGAGCTGAGAGCAGGTGTGGTGAAGGGATGTTGTATGTTAAAGGGCCTTTGCATGTTTGGCCCTGAGTCCACTGTCATACACAGCTTCCTGACATCCGCCATGCCATAGCACTGTTTACAGTAGCCCCCACTCTCCTCTCTTTTTCACTCCTCTCCTCTCACAGAAACCTGGCCACTCTCATAAACGCCCACTTAGAGATCCACGGTGTATGTGCTGCACAGTCTCACTGAAACCCAGAAATGCACACACACACACACACACACACACACACACACACACACACACACACACACACACACACACACACACACACACACACACACACACACACACACACACACACACACACACACACACACACACTTTACTTCTGGTAGTCGCTCACACCCCACATATCCATTCATTAATTGTATTACTGCATCCTCCCATTCAGTAAAAAGCCCACTTCCACACACATCCACTCCCAGGCACTCATGATCTCACTGTACATTTAAACATACACTCCCATTTAGAACACACAGCTGTGATATGGAACCCAGGGACCATTGGCCTGGGTTTTATTTGATGTGATTTAACAGCTGGATAGTAGGGAGGGGGGAGGAAAGGGGGAGATGGGAGGGGAAAGAAGTCACAGGGCCAGGGCTGGGGGTGGTGGGAGGGAGGGAGGAAGGGAGGAGGAGAGTAAAGGAGGGGGGGGGGGGTCGCCTCTGATGAGGGGCACGTCTTTTCTACAAGTAAACAGGCAGCCTGCGGGGGTCTGGAGGTTATGGGAAAGGAGGAAACAGCGATGCTAATCAGAGCCGTCACACACTTCCCCCGACCATAAAGCAAAATGAGGGGAGAACGGAAAAAAAGAGAGACAACTCTGGAGCAGAGGGTCACAGCGCAGCCCCACTTCGCTAGGCTATGTTTTTGCGAGTGGTTGTAGCAGTGACATTGGCTTTTTTAGTAGTGATAACTGATAAGCTGGAATTGGGTCCGGGGATGGCATAGCCATCACGCATGCTTCAAAATAGTTCTCTAGAGAGCCTCTGTACATAGTGGCATATGTATGCATATATGTTTATATATGCATACATTATATATGCATGCAAACATATGTTTATGAAATTTCCCCCCCGGGGGATCAATAAAGTACCTATCTATCTATCTATCTATCTATCTATCTATAGACCAGTCCTGGGAAAGGTAAGTGGGGTCAGTTCCTCTACAGTGACTAACCAGTGACCACATATACAGAACATTCAGTCTTCAAGGACATAGTACAATGACTGGGAGCAGTGATGCAACTAATGCCAACTAATCGGAAATGTGGACCATGTGGGTTTGATCCTAGAAAAGACCTCTATTGTAAAATTGCTATTATGTGGCTTAGTAATACATACACCCTTATGAATGTGTCAGGACTGAACAATGTGTCAGTGTGGATAACAGGTAATGAGTAAGTCATTGTTATTATTATAATGGTATCATAATCACATTTGGTATAGAGTGAGCTTTTATAGTCAACCAATCAATCCAGCTTGTGATTTTAACACAATATGAAGACAAGCTTATAATAAACAGGTTGTAGTCTAGCTGAGGAGTCGAAGGGCTTTCCTTTAGCTGCAGGGGGTGGTGGAGCTTTATCAGTGAGCTCTCTCTCTGTGAGAGAGAAGGAGGGAGGGATGGAGAGAAGGAGGTTGAGAGGAGGGAGGCCTGGGCGGGGGGTGGGTAATTGAATTATTTGCACAATGGAGTGATGGGGGGCACGTGGTGTCGCTAATGGAGGAAGAGATGTCCTTTTTAGTGAAGCAAATTGTTCAGAAAGAGCTGAGCTTTTGTTCAGGCAGGCCCAGATAACCCCCCCCCCCCCCCCCCCCGCATACTCACTTAAACATACATATGGTCACGCACCACCACGCACACACAAACACACAACCCATGGTTTTGTCCCTACTGGAGGACTGTGATCTCAGCAGGACTGCATCCAGCCTGTGGCATCCCCAGACGGCTAAGAAACAAGGGCCCACAAGGATCCCACTGTCTCATTAGTGTGTATGTGTGTGTGTGTGTGTGTGTGTGTGTGAATGACTGACAGATCAATAACTCGCTAAGTGTTACCTAAGAACAGGGAGGCCAATCCAGTCATGCCATACCCGTTGGCTGGTGGTAACAGAAGAAGATTTTCCATTTCAGTACGGTTCTCCACTACCTCCAATCCCTAGTGTCTGGGTTTCATATTTGAGCAAAAAGACAAACATGCCAACGTGGTGCATTTTAAGGCAGATAAAGAAACAACAGCCTAGCCATTGTTTCTAAGCAAATCATACGTTAGTACATTGTTGTAAATCTAATCTTATCTAAAACCAGTAGGAAGCATTTTATCATGATGTAACCAAGGAATGACATCAAAAACATAAAAAGAGGGACCGATGTCAAAAGAAGGTGAGCTTTCAGCAGCAGGTCCTTTCAGTTAGCTAGCTGTTGGTTAACCCCTGGTAGCAGCAGGTCCTTTCTGTTAGCTAGCTGTCGGTTAACCCCTGGTAGCAGCAGCAGGTCCTTTCAGTTAGCTAGCTGTCGGTTAACCACTGGTAGCAGTAGCAGGTGTACCAGTTACATGTCTGGATTAAGGAGAGCACCAAGCCATCACAGATGTGCACGAGGAGCCGCTTTGCTTTAGCTATAGCTGCTTAAGTGTAATGCTATTGCATGAACCCCTAACTGTCAAAACCATGGCAACAGCATTTGCCAGGTGAAGAAGCGAGACATTGAAACAAAAGTGCACATGTTGCCTGATCTGTGGGACATGACTGTGGTGCTGCTCAGTCTCATTGGGAGAACTGTCACTTACACTTAAAATGACATAGAGAGACCTTTTCATTCCCATAAATAACCATTCTTCCTGTAACTGTACAATGTATAAATTACAGTACAATTACCAGTGACTAACTTGACGTGGTAGTATCCAGGAAACTGTTTGTTTGGGTAAACAACAATAGCTCCAGTTCTTACAGATGTAGGATGTTAATTTGAGCCAGTTTGCTACAGCAGGAAAATAATTGTCACGCTGCATAAGGAAGACCCGAGGCACTGAGCAGTAGTGAGAATAAACACCTTTTAAAATGAACAAAACAACAAAAGGCGAGCACGAAAACATGAACTTGTGTGCAACAAAAGGAACACACGCAAAGACCCACAATCAGGTGGAAAACCACTCAACTTAAATAGGCTCCCCAATTAGAGGCAATGCCGCACAGCTGCCTCTAATTGGGGAGCAACCACAAACTCAACATAGAGTTATCCAGAGAGGTCTCTGGACACTAAACCTGAACACCATAAAGTGTTGAACTGGTGCAGAACTGGCGTCGGTGGGGGTTCCGGGTCAGGCAGGGAATCTGGCTCAGGAGCAGGGCAGTAACCCTTTCCCGGATTGGGCACCGGTGGAGCGGACTGTTCTGGCACTGAAGCGGGGCTTACGACTGGTCTCGGACTGGACACTGGTGGAGCGGACTGCTCCGGCACTGGAGCGGGGCTGGCGACCGGTCCCGGACTGGGCACCAGTGGAGCAGACTGCTCCGGCACTGGAGCGGGGCTGGCGACCTGTTCTGGACTGAGCACCGGTGGAGCGGACTGCTCCGGCACTGAAGCTACCTGGCTATGAACCGGCACTGGCGCCACCGGGCTAGGAAACGGTACCGGCGCTATCGAGCTGGGGACATGCACTGGAGCTACCGGGCTATGAACCAGCACTGGCGCTACCGGGCAATGAACCGGCACAGGGGCCCTGATGCGGGGAGCCGGCACAGGACGTACCAGGCTGGGGACCGTCACTGGAGGCTCCAGGCTGTGAAACGTAACTGGAGGCTCCGTGCTGGGCACACGCACTGGAGCTACGGGGCTATGAACCGGCACTGGCGCTACCGGGCTCGTCCCACAGCCCCCACAAGTTGGGAGACAGGAGAACCTAGTTGTCCTCCTCCGACGACTCACCATCCTCCCGCTCCCATGGCCCTAGGGGCTCTTCAACAAACCCCCACGAGTGTTGCGGCAGGGGCTCCTCATAGCGCCCCTCCGACAGGCCCCATAGCCTCCCCTGCATTGGGGAGTCCTCTGGGCTGGACGCTGGGCCTGCCCTTTGGGACGCCGACGTGGAGCCCGCCTTACAACAATCTTGTAAACATGAAATGTGAATTATTATGTGGATTATATACATTTACATTTTTGTAGGGGTTGATACATTCTTCCTAATGGAAAATCCAATTACAAACTTCAGAAGCTTTTTAAAACTTCAAATACACTACAAGTCCAGCATTGTGATCCTGCAAATTAAGATCCTACATACGTACCTTTTGTAATAAATAAAGCAACTTTCATTTTTCCTCTCAGGTTTTCTCTTTTTAAGCTTTGGTTTTAGTAAAGGGAGACCCAGCTCTTATTCCCTCTGTAACGCTCATGGAAAATACCAGAGTTTATCAACCAAGTGGACAATGGGTACATCCCCTCCAAAAAAAAATCTGCCTGTATTTATTTGTCTGTGTAGCTCTCAAAACATTAAACTAAAGTTTATATTCAACTTGACCTATTTCCAGAACTTAGTAAGTTTCAAGCTAAGATATTAAGTACATAGATAGATTAATATCCACTTTAAATGCTCACCATTAACACATGGATGTTACGTATAAGGGAGCGAGAGGGGGCATAACGCACCCCCATTGAAAAGCTCCTTAGCTCCGGTCCAGATATTAGTCAGCAATGCTATTAGTCTTAATGGCTGCCCTCAGGCACAAAGGACCTGGGCTGTCCTTTTAAGAGTAGATACAAGGAGCTCATTAAGCCAAAACAAAGAGGGGCAGTGAGAGGGAGAGAGAGGAGAGTGACTGACTGAGTGAAATAGAGTAAACGGTACCTTTAAACCACCCCTTCCCCTCATACCCACCCACTTCACGGCCCCTTGTGAGGAGCACTGAGACTGCAGAGGCCGCACAACATCTCTGCCTGGCATTTCCACTATGGCTCCTCTCTGTCAAGTGAAACATTATCCAGGTTTGCTAATGGAGACGGTGAAAGATCCCTATTTAAAAATCCATACATGATCAATACCCCTGGCTTCCGTACCTCCCAATCCCATTTGGAGATATACTGTAGCTATGTACATGCAGAATCATATTGCCTTGCATATTAGGATGGCCCATATTGACTTATTTAGCTATGTTATTTTGTGTATGCAGACCTGTGTAGATTGGATGCTGATACATTGGCTAAATCCAATGTCACTGTATTGTTTGATTGAGGAATTAATTCCACATCTCACACACAACGAAATTATTGTACTTTATCTGTCTACTTCTACCAGTAATGTTGTCTTGGACAGACCCTCTTACTATTGTCAACTAAAGAAGCAAAGCAACATGTGACAGTTGAAATGACAATCTGTTACCATGGCAGGTAATTTCCATATGATTGTCATTGTTCCAAGTTGAGCACCAGCACTCTTTCTCTCTCACTCAGATATTCAGTCATTCTCCTACAAGAGGCAGAACTAAATCTTGATTCAATGTCCAAAATGACATGCTGATTGTCCCCCATCAGAGTAGCCAAAAAATAGACTAAAATATAAAATGGAGGTTATAGATAAAACATTAACACTTACAAATCAAATAATCAGTGATGGCCATGATGACAGGGGCCCCAATTTGATTTGTGTCAATAAAGAGCCGATTGATCTAGTTATTTTTAACTTTCTGTGTCCACTGAGTGATTTTGGATGTGTTTCAAGTTTCAGCAGCATCAGATCCTGTGTGTTCTCCCAGGATGTCATCCCTTTTCTAAAACCTGAGAGGCAGTTCTGAAAAAACGCACGCTTGGTCTTTATTGGTCAGTACAATGTGAATGGAATGGTCTAAAATGAAAACTCTCCTCACCCGGGGAACCGGGCCATGCAAAACACACTCGACCGCTGGCGGTAGAACGCCGCCCCTTCAGATCAGTCGTACATTTAGGCTCCACGGAGGGAACAACCTCTTCCGTGCTGCTCAGTCAGAGCGACAGAAACGCCCTGGCGGAGATAGAGATAGAGGGAGAGAGAGAGCGCGAGAGAGACTGAGAGAGAGAGCGAGAGAGCGAGAGAGAGAGATAGAGAGAGAGAGAGAGAGAGAGACGCTGAAGAGAGAGAGAGAAAGAGAGAGAGAGTAGCAGAGAGAGCGCGATTGAAATAGAAGTTTGTAGTAGCCTCCTGGAGAAATGTTGGTGGAGATAAATTGAAACGGAAGGACAAGAAAAACGCAATATTGTTTTTGAGTAAATCAAAACTTTATTGGACGGCAAGGAGAACACTTTTTTTTATAAATTGTCTCGGGACTATTGTGTTAGAGAGAGAGAGACAAAAATAGAGCATCCCGTTATCGAACAAATTGATCTGATGATCATGACAGCAGCTGTCGAAATGAAACCGACGTTAACCATAATAAAGTCTGAAAGAATGGACGGTGAGTACATCAACTTTTGTAATTTGACATAATATAACATTGTAATTACAGTAGCCTATGCTCCATATGTTTCATATTACCCGGCGCATAGCGGCTTGCATTTCAAACTTGGGTCAACTTTTGTAAGGCAAAACGCTATCCGATGTACTGTAGTGCAGCATGTGTCAGTGGATGCGATACGTATTTCCATACGATAAAGCCGTTATGTAGCCTAACGGGACATAATGTCCGTGTCCTATCGCATCTCCATAATTGTTGTGCATGCAAAACATTATTTCGTTTGTGTAAACAAAGAAGACAACATTTTTTGATAAATGTTTGTTGTTCCAGACAGTTGGATTGGATAAAATAACGGACAAGTGAAAATGCAGGCTACAGTACATTATGTTTGCGTCATAACCTACAAAAGGAATGATATCCCGCGTTTACATAATTGTATTTCTTTATTGTCTATCTCATGTTCAGTAGAAATGATGCAAGGACTATTCTGCCTATACCGGTCTAAAGCTCTGTATCACACGGCTAGACTGTAGGCTACAGCTTCTGCTGCTGAACCCTGCACTAGACTGACAATCATATGTCAGAGGATGAAAAGTTAATTTATGAGGATACATGATTTAAACAATTTACCTATATGTATCTGAACACTTAGTTAAACTATGGCAAACAACACAAGACTAACGCAATCAGTGTGACACTGTGCATAAGTGTGTTAAAAGTATATATTTTAATTTGACAGTTGACACTTTTCCTCAGTCATAAAAAGTTAGTTAATTTGAACACATTATTATTTCTGGAGGTTTACAGTAGCCTTGTGCCTTTAGTATAATCATACTTCCCTCTCTTGAGAGTCAGCCTTCTCTCTAATGCTGAGATCATGCCTCCCTGGGCCCCTACTATCACAGTCCCATCTCCTCTCCCAATCACAGCCCATCTAACGACCTCTCCCAGTCTCCCTCCCTGGCCACCCAGAGTTACCCCAGCCCCAGCACAGGGAGGGGGTGTCATATCAGGCATGCTGCTCTGTCTGCATGGGAGACCACCACTGGTGCCCAGTCATCAGTCCCCCCCCCCCCCACCCCTCCTCTCCTCCTTGTGCTGAGTGGTTTAGCCAGTGTCTCCAGAGAGAACCAGAGGCAGACGGGGGTGATGAGTGTGCAGGCCTGAGGGCTGGATATCCTGCCTGCTGCCCGTAAGGCCAGGCCAGGTTGCACTGGGCTGGGGCATGGAGACAAGCCCACACAACACAGTGTTTGTGTCTGTATTTAGATCTTTGTGGTTTAATCCCCCTCAAAGTGACTCTGTTCTTTTACACTCAGAGAGTCAGGCTGATTTCACTCTTTCTTCCTTCATTGATAGGGCTGACTGGGCTTTAGTAGCTAACATCAGGCTAATAATCAGACAAGTTTGTAGCTTCAGAAGTGTGCCAGCTTTTAAGGTGGCAATGGCTTGAGACGTCATGGAAACATGATACATACACTACTCCACAAACCAAAACGCTGAAAGGAAGAGCGTGTAATGACTCCTTGAGGTGAAGCACCGGTGATGTGTTCACCACCTTAACTCAGATTACACCTGCAGAAGGAGCGCACACACACACACACACACACACACACACACACACACACACACACACACACACACACACACACACACACACACACACACACACACACACACACACACACACACACACACACACACACACACACACACACACACACACACACACACATGCACACATAGGCATGGTAACACACTCATATAAAAAAGTTGCTGACAGCTGTAGTGGGGCTGCCAAAACATACCGCTGTCTTGCAAAGCCATTTCACAACACTAGCTCCCTCTACCAACTGTGTGTGCTGGGGTCAGGCTGTAGCTGCCAAGGGTCTCTACATCAGACATACACATTATGTCTACTCCTTCCCAGTTTCATGTAGCTAGCTTCTTTCACTGCAAATAGGACAGTTGACCAGTGATGAACTGAACCCTTCCTTCTTTTGTTGTTGTTTTTGGAACCTTTATTTGACTAGGCAAGTCAGTTAAAAACAATTTCTTATTTAGGAACAGTGGGTTAACTGCCTTGTTCAGGGGCAGAACAACCAATGTTTTACCTTGTCAGCTCGGGGATTCAATCCAGCAACCTTTTGGTTACAGGCCCAACACTAACCACTCGACTATCTGCCGCCCTTCTGATCCAAAGACGAAAATGCGATGTTCCTCTGTGGCTGGTTTATACTAGGCTAGGCATGACAGAACATGACAGACTCTTTGTCTGTGAATGGTGGGAAAGGTTTAAGTGAACTATAGAGTGATGATACGTAGGCAGAGTATTTGGTTAGGAACATTCACTAAGATACAGGTATCACTTTTTCTCTCTCTATGTGCACACGCATCTGTACTGTAAGCCCAGTACAATGTAGAGCATGGTGCAGTAGCTGATTACGCAGTTTATCAAGTAGCCATAACAAAACTGTAAAGCCAAGGAGTGGAGCTGCCAAGGCTAAGATAAGTCCGATTTCTTCTCAAGATGGAGGGTGTCGGATTGCAATATTAAAGGGCCCCTTTTTCTGATTTTAAAATAATGTAGCTTATGGCTTCTTTACAGTACTGCATCTACACTACTCCTACGATCCTGTATCGTGTATAAGGTCATGTGCTGTCCTGTACTGAAGGAGTCCTCCCTGCATGGTCTAGGACCCCTCTCTTTCTGTTCGTCGGGTCTGCAGGTCAGGGTTCATTGAATGAGAGGAATGTGTGTGGCAGGCAGGGCCTGCTGGGTGGGAGTCTCCCTTTTATCTGATTAAGACACAGCTGCTTGTCTTAACTGGCACGCTGCACCACCAGGCTGGGCGGCTGCACTCAGAACCCCCTATGCCACAAACAGCCATCCAGGGCCCTCAACGGGCCAGGAGCCTGAGGCTGAGGCTTGACCCATCCCTCCCCGGGTGGATGCCTGTTGGCATGGTGAGGTGTTTTTTCCTTCTGGGTAGGGTGTCTTAAATAAGCATGTCAGCTAAGGGCTGGTTTGATGGTGTCAGCACTCCTTCAGTAGTGGGGTGTAAAATGCAAAATGTGCCCGTGTTTGAGCCCGCCTGGCCACTTGGCAGCTGTGCAAACAGCGGTCGGACGATTCAGCCTCCTCTGATGTGGGTTACTGCTGGACCCGACAGAACAAACACATTTGCTCAGGTCCATTTCACTTTGCAGAGTCAAGTAATGACCAACCAGGATGTTCGATCAAAAGCACTTTTTGGTGCCTGGTATTTGGTGCTGTGCCATAGTAAGTAGACAGTGTTTACCTAAACAATGTCTCCATGATGCCAGGCAGCCGTTGTGCCCAGTGGGCATAGGATGTCCAGTCTCCTGAATGGGCCACAGTCTTAATCTGATGCGGAGCAGACGTTTCAAAGGCTGGGCTGTTGGTAGGATGGTTGTCTAGTACTTTACTACTGGCCACAATGACCCAGCGTCTCTGCTGTGAATGGGCTGTGATGTCACCCTATAATATCATTAAATGGGTATCTCCTCCTCCCTCCTCCTCCTTCGTTCATTCATCTCTCTGACTGTAGTCTTACCCTGTTAATCTGTGAAACGTTATCGTGCATGGGCAATATCGGGATGTCTGTCTTGTGACTACACGCTTTCATTTAGCCTTTTAGAGCTTAGTCATATAAAAATTGCCATGCTACCTTGTGATACATCAGTGTGCAAAATAGTTAGCATATGTGGAGAGAGAGAGCAAGATAGTTAGCATATGTGGAGAGAGAGAGCAAGGTGTGGCACATACTGTAAAATGTGCTGAAAGCATAGGCATGTGTGGAATCGTGTTGAAAAATGCAATTTGGATGTACACAAAACCTTTTTGAAGTCCTATAACAGTATGTGAACTTCTTGAAAGATGATTTCTTTAGACCATGTCAGAAACAAAGAAACAGCACGTCCCTGAGTTGGGAAAGAAGAAATAACCAGTTTGGAGGTTTTTTTACAGCCTCCCCACTCTCATTCGTCCTCTCCTCCTCTCCCCCTCTCCTTCCTCTTTTCCATCCTCTCCGTGGGCCACAGGAGCATCTCTCAGTCTAACGTCACCTTAGGCCTTGATGTGGCGTCGGCCTGTCTCATCCCAGCCATCTGTCAGTCTCTGCTAATCACTGAGTCGCAGCACCTGCCGCACCTCCGCGTGCCACCGGCATGCCTCCGCCGCCACAGGCCCTTCCTCTCCCCATTACTCCACATTAGTGGGCAGACTGGGAGAGCTGACTGGGAACTGACTGGAGGGGTCCATGCTGCCTCACCAAACCATGGCTGTGTCTGGAGGTGTGGCCAACTACATCCCACGCGTCCCACCATTCCCTCTGCGTTGCATCAAAAGTATTTCTGTTCCTATATTGCTGTTTTACAGTTCTTCATCGGGAGGTTGTTTGCCCAGAGTAAAGGATACTTTGCCTGGTATACACATCAATCTGGTGTCCTCCGAGGCCAGCCCGGTCTGGTGTCCTCCGAGGCCAGCCCGGTCTGGTGTCCTCCGAGGCCAGCCCGGTCTGGTGTCCTCCGAGGCCAGCCCGGTCTGGTGTCCTCCGAAGCCAGCCCGTTCTGGTGTCCTCCGAGGCCAGCCCGTTCTGGTGTCCTCCGAGGCCAGCCCGTTCTGGAGTCCTCCGAGGCCAGTCCGGTCTGGTGTCCTCAGAGGCCAGTGCGGTCTGGTGTCCTCCATGGCCAGGTCTTTTGCTTATGGCCTCATCACTTTTCGATTCCCTTTTCTATAAATTTTTTGTTTTCTACAGACCACCTGTTTTTGGAGTCAGCATGTGGTGTAGTGAATGTCCCATGAGCCACACACTGCGCTTGAATGTATGTCAACCCTACTACATTAGAGGGGTATTGACAAGCAGGTCTCCTCTCCTTAGCAGAGGACAATAAGGAAAGCTATGGCGGGGGAGGAGAGCTCTATTACTGTATGTAGGTGAGGCTCTTTGGCGCTCTCATGATGAGTCGGGCCTCAGTTGCACAGGCAAAGTCAAATCGGAGGCACATGTGCTCTGCACCCCAAGGAGGGGAGGTTGGGGCCAGGGTTGGGGTTGGGGCCTGGGACGGGGCCGGGGTTGGGGCTGGGCTCAGGCTGGGGTTGGTTGGTTGGGAGTTGGGTGTTTGGAACAGCTGTATTCCTTAGGTTGGCCTGACTCCTTCTCTCTCTTTCTTCATATCTGCATATTTGGGATGGAGTGAGTTGCCTGGAAATCTCCAGACTGAGTGTTGCTAACAACAATTACTGTGGGTGTCTGAAGGAGGCCCAAGGGCTCGTCCTAATGGGAACTTGTCTTTGACACCATTCACTTCCACCACTACAGAGCTGCTGGGACACAGTCCACTGGCAGTTTCTCATAAAACCACATTAAGAGGTCTCTCTACGTCCTCCTATCCTCAGCCCACAGAGCTCAGACTCTAGTGTGTTTTTTGGGGAACTTCTGATGAAGAAATTACAAATAGTGAGTAAATGATTACATTATTTTAGATAGACTGATTGCCTGCGTCATATTTACTCACGTCAAGAGGAACACAATGTTATGTTCAGTCATTATTTGATGGTGTGAGTCACATCTACTCAATGTTTTGCCAATATGTGCTATACGTGTGTTTGGCTGAGTCTGTGTGTGTGAGTGTGTGAGTTGCTGTTATCCATCTGTTACACATAATTTGATCAGCACACAAACAGCTATCTAATTTTTTCTCAAGTGTTGCATTGCATCAAAAACACCTACAAACATACAGATGTTTGATTTGTTATACAAATAGAAGATTGTTTGCCTCCCTCTCAAACACTAATTTCAACTCTAAAACAACACTTTTCCAACCAAAATAGAGACGAATTCATCTATTTGAACTCCAACCATTTTCTAAGGGGGCCACAGTGATTTTCGGACTCATTAGAGGCACACAAGAAAGCTGTGGGAAGCACATTAGTGATTGTAAAACACCAGAGGAATGTATGGCACGCAACATGAAAACAATGTGGTCTGGAGGGAATTGATTTATCCACTATCCATCTGTTGCCCATGCTTTAGAATGAGCAGAGCGCATTATGCTGTATGGTATAGAATTGTATCCATGGCTTATAGTGTTTGTGTGCGTAGTGTCACAAAGAGAACTGTGCAATGAATTAATATTCCATTAATATGATGGATTCCCTTCACTTCCTAGCGGTATCGGTTCCCGACACATTACAGAACGGTGTCAGGAAACTGGACTCACGGAATGTTGCAGTTTGGGATGAAATCAGGACAGGCATGGTGGGTTTGATAGAAGAATGCAAGCGAGCATGTAAACTGTTTGTCAGACATGTCGTGTGTTTGCTTTAAGGCCTAAACAGTTCCCTCAGAGCATCCCTTGTGTGTTTACAGCAGATCTTGGGCTGGGGAAAGTTGCTACATGCTGATAATTATTCTATATTTTTTTCAATTTAACTAGGCAAGTCAGTTAAGAACAAACTCTTATTTACAATGACAGCCTACCCCGGCCAACACTGGGCCAATTGTGCGCCCTATGGGACTCCCAACCACGACCAGATGTGATGCAGCCTGAATTCAAACCAGGGACTGTAGTGATGTGTCTTGCACTGAGATGCAGTGCCTTAGACCACTGCGCCACTCGGGAGCCCAAGCTCACACCACCTGCTCTGCTCTCTAGCGTAGTACTCTAACAGCTAGCCAGAGCCATGGTTAACTCACAAAGAGTAAGGAACAGACTTCTCCTGCTTTTTTCCCATTTTCTTTGTCTTGGGTAGATTGGAGTGTTCTGAAACATGCTATAGGCGTTTTTCATAGAGAGCTGGGGCACTGCACAATGTGTATGTATTTTTGCAGTGTGAGACATTTTCCAACCTAGTCGTCACTTCTATTTTGAAGACGCATAAACCCATCTGCTCTTTCTCTATGATTGAAGTGTTGAGTGTATGATTGCGAGCAGCAAGACGTGTCGGCGGCTGGTATGGATGGTGAGCATGAGCCATTAGTAAGAGCTTTGTCTCGGTTTTTCCCCCTCTGCAGAAAGCAGGACATTTCCACCAGCTTTCAAGAGAAACACACTCAGCATCCACCAGGCATAGCCTGGGATCAATTGAAAAAGGCAGCTAATGTCATCATGCATGAACTGAGACTGGGAAACAATATGGAGGAGTTAATGCACTTACTACACATCAGAAGCTGATATGATTTCAAAGATAGAGAAGAGCAGCTACAGGGCATTAGTCTCTGCTAGCCTCAGACCCTGGAGAGCTGTGTGTTTGTGTTGTAAAGAGAGAGAGAGAGACTGTAGTTACAGGTCTGGTCAACAGTAGTAGTAGTTATATGTCTGGTCAACAGTAGTAGTAGTTATAGGTCTGGTCAACAGTAGTAGTAGTTACAAGTCTGGTCAACAGTAGTAGTAGTTATATGTCTGGTCAACAGTAGTAGTAGTTACAGGTCTGTTCAACAGTAGTAGTAGTTATATGTCTGGTCAACAGTAGTAGTAGTTACAGGTCTAGTTATAGGTCTGGTCAACAGTAGTAGTTACAGATCTGGTCAACAGTAGTAGTAGTTACAGGTCTTCAACAGTAGTAGTAGTTATATGTCTGGTCAACAGTAGTAGTAGTTACAGGTCTAGTTACACGTCTGGTCAACAGTAGTAGTAGTTATATGTCTGGTCAACAGTAGTAGTAGTTACAGGTCTGGTCAACAGTAGTATTAGCTATATGTCTGGTCAACAGTAGTAGTAGTTATATGTCTGGTCAACAGTAGTAGTAGTTACAGGTCTGGTCAACTATCTATCTATCTATCTATCTATCTATCTATCTATCTATCTATCTATCTATCTATCTATCTATCTATCTATCTATCTATCTATCTATCTATCTATCTATCTATCTATCTATCTATCTATCTATCTATCTATCTATCTATCTATCTATCTATCTATCTATCTATCTATCTATCTATCTATCTATCTATCTATCTATCTATCTATCTATCTATATGTCTGGTCAACAGTAGTAGTAGTTACAGGTCTGTTCAACAGTAGTAGTAGTTATATGTCTGGTCAACAGTAGTAGTAGTTATATGTCTGGTCAACAGTAGTAGTAGTTACAGGTCTAGTTATAGGTCTGGTCAACAGTAGTAGTTACAGATCTGGTCAACAGTAGTAGTAGTTACAGGTCTGTTCAACAGTAGTAGTAGTTATATGTCTGGTCAACAGTAGTAGTAGTTATATGTCTGGTCAACAGTAGTAGTAGTTACAGGTCTAGTTATAGGTCTGGTCAACAGTAGTAGTTACAGATCTGGTCAACAGTAGTAGTAGTTACAGGTCTGGTCAACAGTAGTATTAGCTATATGTCTGGTCAACAGTAGTAGTAGTTATATGTCTGGTCAACAGTAGTAGTAGTTATATGTCTGGTCAACAGTAGTAGTAGTTACAGGTCTGGTCAACTATCTATCTATCTATCTATCTATCTATCTATCTATCTATCTATCTATCTATCTATCTATCTATCTATCTATCTATCTATCTATCTATCTATCTATCTATCTATCTATCTATCTATCTATCTATCTATCTATCTATCTATATCTCTGGTCAACAGTAGTAGTTACAGGTCTGGTCAACAGTAGTAGCAGTTACAGTTCTGGTCTGGAGGCTGAGTCTAAAGCTGTGGCTTAGGCTGAGCACCACAGGCTTGTAAAGGAAAAGAGTGCCCAGCAGACAGCGGTGGAGCCCTAAGAATAGCAGCAGTGTTCTAACAGTTCGGGATGGAGGGATGGATTGATGGTGGAATAGCCTCAACCTGTGACCTCAGAGCAGCGCCTGGGCTGGTGCTCATTTGCCTGGCCCACGTCGGTCCTGCTTTGACACCACCTCTTGCGAGTGCCGAGTGGCCTCTTCTATTCCTGTCTCTGGCCCTCACATGGAAATCCAAATAGCGGCAGAACAAGCGGTCCTCTAAGGACTTAGACTGCCCCCCCCCCCAACTTCATTCCCCTGGGCTGAATGGTCTCCCTTTATGTCAGCAGGGTTTATGACCCTGCTCTCCCAGACTGGGACTGATAGTAATCCCAATCAGAGCCTCTCTCAGATAGCGGCGTTACCTCTGGACATGGGGTCCCTGAGTGAGTAGGACCCCCTGGTGGTACCCACAACTGCTACCTAATAACCCATAATGCCGTGGAGGGATATTTTCTGTAAAGGGGTTGACTAAGGTTGGCCCTGAAATGACCGAACAGCTTAACCAACCACTCACCTCTCTCTCTCTCTGGGAAGTAACACCTTAGCCTCAGGAAGTGGACCCTCTCGCATACATAAATACAGCCTTACAGCGCTGCAGAGAAAGAGAAAGAGAGGTTTATTGTCAGCCATGGATGTTAATCTCACATCAGAGTGAAATAAATCAGCCCTTTATGGCTTTAAAAGCTTTTCACTGCTGAAATATCTGACAGTCCACTGAATGGCCCCATAGACGTCTTCCCCTCTTTGATCGCACACCCACGCTCTTTCTCACACACACAGTGACAGACCTAAATGGACACACACACATTCATACACACTCAATCTAGAACTATTTATAGCCACATGATAGCACAGTGTCTCTTTCTCCCATAGTGTCTGTGGAAGTTGCCTGCCCCATGCATATTGTGGCATCATCTGAAGCCGAAGCAGCGTCGTAGCAGGGGGTTTATGAATGAACACAGCAGTCTCTGCCAGAGGCAGGGAGGTGGCACCGTTCCAGACACTGAGAGTGTGTGAGAGCAGAGGGAGCACTTTGAGGCCTGTGATCAACTCACATTACAGCTCAATGACTCATCCTTCCACTTGCCCTCCACTCCCCTCACACGCCCTACCCCACCCCGCCTTTGCCTGCCGCGCCCCAGCCTCACCACGGTTCCTTAGGGCCATGGCCCCGGCCACAAAATCCCCAAAATGTACGCCCTCGCTCCGGCGCACAGGCAAAGAAGGCTGATCATTTGGTTCACCTTTTGTCTCCCTCCTCCTCCTGTTCCCCGCTGTGAACAGACCTGGGGACCAGAGGTGTGGACTGGAACCTTTGTCTGCAAGGAAGGTTAGGAGTGGGGGAAGGGGGATGGCTATTCCGGCACACACAGCATCCATTCGGTGGGTGTCTCTGGGCACTCACTGACATTACTCACAGGATGATACCAAAGCAGTGACTATCAATATATTTTACAGTATATCTACAGCACATCTCTCTCCCAATGTCTGTCAACGATAATTTAGTCCCATCTTACATACCACTTCTAATTAAAACTGGAATGATTCATATGTTCTCTTAATTGGCAGGCAATAAGACTGTTTACCACAAGCCACATGCAGGCACCGTCCTCCCTTTCTCCAGTCTGTAATCTAAGTTGTGGGTGTCATAGATCACCAAACGTACCCTTCTTCTGTCATAATCACACTCCATATTAAACCCAATCACACGTTCAGTCCACTAAATGGATGGGTCTTATCCTATGATAGACTACCTCTCTGTGTGAGAGGCGGCTGGCGGATGCTTGACGTGATACTGACCTGCCCAGCCCTAAAGGGACTCCCAGGCATTGAAACCATATCAGAACCTCATCATTTAGCAGAGACTCTATACCCAAGCCAGCCTCCCCAGTTAATGGATGGACAGTACATTAGCTATCTTACAGAGAACTCCATGGGCCGTTTAGAGAGGGAGTGAGTACCATTCACAGTATACTGTATGGCGTTTTATCATTTGTAATGTGTAAGACATAATCATATTCAGTTCAGACTATAGGAGCTTCATGCACCAGGAAATATCATGTTGAAGTTAAAACATGAATGTTATGCAGTTCAGACTCACACACATTGGTTAAGTCATAACTAGGACACGTGTCTTTTCTAGGTTTTTAAAACCGCCTGTTTCAGCTGGTGGGCGTCTGGAGGATATGAACCCCCACCTGCTCACCCAGAGGGAGCTGTGTGTGTCTTTGAGCTGGTTCGAAAGTGCAGACAAACTCCACTCGATCCATCTAAAATAAACTGCAACATTCCCTCAGTCTCTGCCTTGGATAGACATCAAAGCGAAGGCACAGTCTGACTCTGAGCAAGCCACATCTCATCTCAGCCAGCGACCGCTCTCCACTGGCGCTATCTAACACTACATAGTTACTCAACAACCAGCCGCCTCGGTGGAGACGGTCAAGATGACCGTGCAGTCAGGGACATGGTGCACGCTAAACAGTCAGGTCTCATTTTATTTTCATTTCAAAATGCTTTCAGACAATAGCCTCTTCAGTCTTTTGCAATATGATACTAAAATAGCATGATGCTGTAGAAATGTGTAACCCATCCAACAGAGTGGATACTCTAATATGCAGTATAATCAGGACTTCCAAATGGAGAGAGAGGGAGCATGGAGGCCTAATCGAATCAGAGTGTTACGGTTCGCCTCTATTTGGGCACTCTGCATAATGTGGCCTGTCAGCTTCCAGCGGTTAGACAGACAGAGAGAGAGAGAGAGAGAGAGAGAGAGAGAGAGAGAGAGAGCCTTGGGTTCCAGGCAGGCAGTGTTGTGTTACAGTTCCACAGCCCAAAGAGGAGAGACAGCTGTTGTGCATTCCAGACGAAGTCGGGAACATTGACAAGCGTTTAAAACACGCATTAACTGCACATCGCCAAGGCCTCCCCTTCGCTGGGCTGGCAGATCAAACCAGGGCAGTGATGCCAGAACATCTGGGGCGTCAAGAGACAGCAGAGTGGTGACAAAACGTCTCCAGTCTCCCTCCAGGCCTGCTTGTGATCTGGTAGATTACCTCACACAGAGAGGCGTGATAGAGACAGAGTGACATACAGCCGTGGTAATAATGTAGGCCTTTCTTTGTTATGAAATTCAGTGTGGTGATTTCTATATTTATTCACAGTAGACTGTCAGTCACTGTCTGTCTGTCTGTCTGTCTGTCTGTCTGTCTGTCTGTCTGTCTGTCTGTCTGTCTGTCTGTCTGTCTGTCTGTCTGTCTGTCTGTCTGTCTGTCTGTACGTCTGTCTCTCTGTCTGTCTCTCTGTCTGTCTGTCTGTCTGTGTTTGTCTCTCTTTCTCTCTCTATCTCTCTCTTTTCATGTCTTTGTTTTTTCAGACTGTTGCCGTTCTGATCCGAGTAGAGTTTTAGCACTCTGGTCTAGTGCTCCTGCCCTGGGGGGCTCTAGTCTAGCACTCCTGCCCTGGGGGCTCTAGTCTGGCGCTCCTTCCCTGGGGGCTCTAGTCTAGCGCTCCTGCCCTGGGGGCTCTAGTCTAACGCTCCTACCCATGGGTGGCTCTAGTCTAGTGCTTCTGCCCTGGGGGGCTTTCCTTCTCCTACTCTCTCCATCCACCCCTCTGTAGCCTGGTAGAGTCTAATTAGATCAGTGCGAGTCATCAGGCACTGTTTAAAGCCATCAAAGAGTGCTCTGTCTCCTGCTGGGTGCCCACTGGCTGTGAGGGGAGAACAGTGGGCCTGTGTGTCCGAGACCCTAGAGACACCCCTAACCCTCCATACACCCCCCTCGACCTCCTACCCCCACCCCCTCCATCCTGGCAAGGCTCAGGGTGACATCATCACCTCGTCCTTAACCTCTGACCCTTGCCGTTTGACCATCGTGGTGTTGGGGTGACAGTAGACCCTCTGTGTGTCGAGGGGGGGGGGGGGGGGACATAGTTAGGAGGTCACAATGACCAGGTATTAGCCCCACCCTGTGAGTCCCACCCAGGGTGTGACCGGGTCAACAGTGAGAATGGCCTCTGAAAGCCTCTTAAAGCCCTTCTAATTTGTCCATGTGTGAGTCATTCATGTATTATATTGCCAAACAAACAACTCTTCGCTTTGAGGCACTTGGATAACACGGACAGCAGAAGCTGCAGCATGTGTTGTTTGTGTGCACGCGTATGTGACCAATGCGTTTGCAGCAGCTGCCATATAGTATAATTGATTCTCTCCCAAGTCGATACACTGTCTCTCTGGACAGTGTTTGTGTGTGTGTGGCTCTGTGTTCTGTGCTCTGTGAGTCTGACTGCTAGTCTCTCTCTATCTCTCCGGTGTGACTGACAGATCTGGAGTGTGGAGACGTGCCCCTGCTCACTCCAGGGAGTAAAGAGATGATGTCTCAGGCTCTGAAGGCCACGTTCAGCGGCTTCACAAAGGAACAGCAAGAACTGGGCATTCCCAAAGGTAAGGCATTTAAACAAGGTCTTACTTTCTCTCTTATTCTCTCTCTTTCTCTCCCTCTGTTTCTCTTCTCCCACTTTACATACACATTTTTTGATTACCCACTGTGGCATGTTTCCCTATACACACTCAAAACCTAAACCTAAATAGCTGGGGGTTTCACTGACAGTCTATTGTTATTGTCAGCACGTATGTGCACCACCACTCCTCTTACCTCTAATAGTAGCAGCAGGTCTAAAATCATGACCCACTGAAACTGCTAACGAAAATGAATGTGCAACAGAAACGGCTCTGTGGCCTGATAATGCCTCATCTCCATTCTAGTTCAGGGGAGTGTAGATTAAAACACAGGAGTGGAGTGGAGGTATCTTGTTACCGTGGTAGCCCTTCAGTGACATGTCCCTCCCTCTCCCCCCATGTCCCTCTCAGACCCCAGGCAGTGGACAGAGAGCCACGTGGGAGAGTGGCTGACGTGGACAGTGAACGAGTTCAGCCTGAAGAGCGTGGACTTCCACAAGTTTTGTATGAACGGGGCCAGTCTGTGTGCTCTGGGGAAGGAACGCTTCCTGGATCTAGCGCCTGACTTCGTGGGCTACATCCTCTGGGAACATCTAGAGATGCTTCAGAAAGGTAGGCCCAGACTGTAGCATGATGTACTACAGTACCCATAATGCTCTGTGCAACATATCAATCAGGGTTGGGCTCAATTCGAATTGAAGGCTTTTAAAATTCAGAAATGTCAAAACTTTTTAGTAAATACTTTTCAGTTTATTGCGAAGTCATTTAAAAATAATTTTAATTGTAATTTCTGTTTACTTCCTGAATTGACTACCTTCAATTCAAAATTGAGCCCAACCCTGGTATAAATCCCAAGCCTCAGAAATGCCTACCGTATTTCATTAGCTGTAGTGTGTATTGAAGCACAGCAATGTCTATCTTTGTGCAAAACGGTTTCAAGTGTTAGAGCCGAAGAGGAATATCTCCCTTTCCTCCTGGTCATTAATATTGAATCAGCCAGGCCCAACCATACTGGATGCAGTGTGTTTATGGCTTTTATAGGATACATTAAATCAATGATGGGGTCAGTGACGGTTGATATCTATTTTTCATGAAGAAGACACAAAGCATTTCCCTGTCAACGGCCTGACCTCTAACTTCCAGGAATCCCACTATACCTCAGACTACTTTGTCAGTAAGTATCACTGAGGCGACTACATCCTATGTACTGTACGTAGTCTGGCTCTAATGCATCAATGGCTTGTTAATCCCTCTCTATCTCTCTCTCCTCCTCCCTTTCTCTCTTCCCCTCCCTCTCTCTCTCCTCCTCGTCCTGTGTTTCTCCAGGCTATGGCATTGAACATGCCCAGTGCGTTCCTCCCTCTGAATACTCTGAGCCGGGCTTCATAACAGAGTCCTACCAGACCCTTCACCCAATCAGCTCTGAGGACCTGCTGTCACTCAAGTACGAGAGTGAATACCCCAACGTCATCCTCAGGGACATGCCACTCAACCCACTGCAGGGGAACTACTTCTCCGTCAAGCAGGAGGTGGTCTCCCCTGACAACATGTGTGTGGGCCGCATCAGCAGAGGTGAGGGGTCACATACAAGATAGGGAAGGAAATGGTTGGAAATCAAGGTTTAGTGGCTGTTACAGCTGCTGTATTTTATATTTTGTGCTGTGTTTGTGAACATCACTGTGTGCGTGTGATTTGGCTGATGCTCTCCAATCTTGCTCTGCCACATCAGTGCAAATACCATGATAGAAGAAAAAAGGCCCTATGGGCTGGCTTGTGGTTCAAGCAAACCCGCCTCGAGGAGGAAATAAATAAATAGTGTCAAGAGTGAGAAGTGAACAAAGCCACACGGTTCGTTAGAGCTGTCTGTCCTTATAGCTTTCATGTAAAACAGCCCAAGCGAGTTAACCTTCAAGAACATCCACTTTTTTTTCTCTCAACTTTCTCGTCTCTGTTTCTCACATCTCAACCTTGAGGTTGTTCTCAGCAAGGACAGAGAGTGACAGAGATTGTCAGAGAGCGTGGGCTTTCTTTCTCATGAACCGCTCTGTTTACTTTATCACATGCTCATCTGTTTGCTTTCCCACTGATAGTTTGGAGAAGAATTAACAGTGTGGTTTACATTTATACCAGTAAAGCTGGGATTTTCTTCTCAAATCCCCCAGCTGAACAAATGAATAGGGATTTTACAGTACACAGGCCCGTCCAGTGGACTGACTGGGCATTCGCCTGCAAGGTATGTCCAGGCCTCGTACATAATAAATCCCAGGGTTTTTGGCAGCGCATTGTGCTTTCTCAATGTGGGAAAGTATTTGTGGAACCACCGAAAACCACATGTGGCTTCAATTTGTGCAATTGAAGATTTCAGAATCAGTTGAGGCACTGGATTATCTTTCATTCTTTAATAGCTCTCAGTTGAAATGCTCCTCTTATCTTTATCGAGGCCAGAAATAGCAAGGCAATTTGTATTGATCTTGTTCCAATTAGACAAAACCAAATGCCAGTTGCACATGCTGAACTGAGTGTGAAATGAAGAGACCAAGATCATACATTGTGTTATGCAGAACAAAGAAGAGTGCAATTTACTGCCAATGTCTAATGTGCATTCCTGCCATAAATATTGTCCTCTGTCAAATCGTAATGTCCCTGCTCAAAACAATTGACTTTCAGACAATTCTATTATCATTCCCTCTCACACTATGAGGCAATACAACTAACAGATTCTGCTCTTCCCCTCTCTGTTTCTCAGGTAAGCTGGGAGGCCAGGACTCATTTGAGAGCATCGAGAGCTTTGAAAGCTGTGACCGTCTGACCCAGTCCTGGAGCAGCCAGTCCTCCTTCAACAGTCTGCAGCGCGTCCCATCATACGACAGCTTTGACTCCGAGGACTACACCAGTGCCCTACATGGACACAAGCCCAAGGGAACCTTCAAGGACTACGTCAGGGAGCGCTCAGACCTTTGCAAGGACAAACCTGTCATCCCCGCCGCAGCACTCGCAGGATACACAGGTTAGACTAAAAATAATGAACAAATGATGTCATCAATAAATCCATCAATCAAATGTATTTATAAGATGTCACAAAGTGCTTATAAAGAAACCCTAAAACCCCAAACAGCAAGCAATGCTCTTCTGGCTGTTACCGGGTGGAGATTATAAGAGTACATTGCCATTAAGGCCAGATTGTTCTTCAAGATGATCAAACTTTTATAGATGGCCAGCAGGGTCTAATTATAATCACTGTGGTTGTAGAGGGTGAAACAGGTCAGCACCTCAGGAGTAAATGTCAGTTGGCTTTACATAGCCAAGCATTCAGAGGTTGAGACAGCAGGTTCAAAAAAGCAGGTCCGGTACAAGGTAGCACGTCGGGTGAACAGGTCAGGCTTCCATAGCCGCAGGCAGAACAGTTGAAACTGGTGCAGCAGCTGGACCAGGGACAGTAAGCAGCAGTGAGGGCTCTTCGATATAGCACTGTACTGTCTTTCCAATTTAGTCAGAAGACTTCAAGTTTGGTGGAGCACCATTTTCAGCTTGCTTAATGGCTCTGGTATTTTTTGTATACAAGGGAGCTCATTTCTTGTGACTAATGTTTTTTGTTTTTAGGGGTGAGACTGCATCTAGAATATAACTCAACGTTAAATTTAGATCCTCAGTTAGGTTGTTAACAGATTTTTGTACTCCGACGTCCTTGGGTAGGTGGAGGGAGTCTGGAATGACATCTAGGAATCTTTGGGTTGTCCGAGAATTTATAGTGCCGAGCAGATTATTTGTTGCGATTGCAAACATATTTTTAAGATGGTGGTACGATAGTCCAGGATTATGAGAAAAATACATTTACATCCACAATATTTATTCCACGGGACTGTGACAGGTTGGACAAAACCCACTGAGTCGATGATGGCTCTGTGGACTTTTCCTTGTGAATATTGAACCAAAAATGTGAATATTATCTGCCATGACTACAAGGTCCGATAGAAATTCAGAGAACTCAGTGAGGAACGCTGAATACGGCCCAGGAAGTGTGTAAAAAGTAGCTATAACAAGTGATTGATTAGGCTACATAGATTTCATAACTAGAAGCTCAAAAGGCAAAAATGCAGTCTTTTTATAAATTTTTTGTTTACATTCGCTGTTGTAAATGTTAGCAACAAATCCGCCTTTGCAGGATGCGCGGGGATTTGGTCACTAGTGTAATCAGGAGGAGAGGCTTCATTTAACACAGTAAATTCATCAGGCTTGAGACAAGTTTCAGTCAGGCCAATCACATCAAGGTTATGATCAATGATTAGTTCATTGACTATGACTGCCTTGGAAGTGAGGAATCTAACATTAAGTAGCCCTATTGTGAGATGTGAGATATCACAATCTATTTTAATAATGACAGGCATGGAGAAGGTCTTTATTCCAGTGAGATTGCTAAGGCGAACACCGCCATGTTTCGTTTTGCCAAAACCTAGATGGAGGCACAGAGACGGTCTCAATGGGGATAGCTGAGCTGACTACACTGACTGTGCTAGTGGCAGACTCCACTAAACTGGCAGGCTGGTTAACAGCCTGCTGCCTGCTCCCTATCTCATTGTGGAGCTAGAGGAGTTAGAGCCCTGTCTATGTTGATAGATAAGATGAGAGCACCCGTCCAGCTAGGATGGAGTCCGTCACTCCTCAGCAGGCCAGGCTTGGTCCTGTTTGAGGGTGAGTCACAGAAAGAGGGTAAATTGTCTACAAATTATTTTGGGAGGGGTAGAAAACAGTTTTCAACCAGCGATTGAGTTGCGAGACTTTTGCTGTAGAGCTCATCACTCCCCCTTACTGGCAGAGGGCCAGAGACAATTATTTGATGCTAACACATCTTTCTAGCTGATTTACACCCTAACGCTATGTTGCGCTTGGTGACCTCTGACTGTTTTATCCTACTTTATCCTGCTTTAGCCGACGTGGAAAACAATATCCCTATGCTCTCTACACTTGCCAGTTTCAGCCTTAGCCAGCACCCTCTTCAGATTAGCCTTTATGTGGTAAACAGTGTATGATCACTGGATGATTCTTTTTAAGTATAATATTGCAGGTAATGGAGTTGCCAATGACTACAGTTTTCAATTTGTCAGAGCTAATGGTGGGAGGCTTTGGCGGCTCAGACCCCGTAACGGGTGAAGGAGAGACCTGAGAAGGCTCGGCCTCTAACTCTTGACTCGTTGCTGAATGGGAAGAACCGGTTAAAAGTTTCTGTCATGCCGACAGCATTTCTTTCCAGAAGTCCTGAGAAAATTGTCTGGCTTCGGGGACTGTGCGGGGGGGATTTATACTACTCTCTGGTGGCACACACGCTATTTAATCCTTTCCTACACTTAAATTGCCCTTGCCTAACGATTGTGTCTGAAGCTGGGCTTGCAACTCGGCATTAGTTGTCCTGTATATTATGAATGAAGCAACGGTCATCACTAAATGCAGGTTACAGTTTGAAAAATGTGCGATCAACTACAATAGGTATGGCCAAACCTTCATCCCTCTTACTTCTTAGAGCCGTTTTTATACCGCCCAACCGAGCCCTATGTTACATGTTTGCCAGGCAGTTGCAGCAGATGTACATACTGTAGGTGTGCCTCAGTGTAACTGGGTCTCTGTAACTGGCAGCACAGCTTCTGGCTGAGAGCGTTCATATACACACCTCTATATCAGCCTCTGTGGCACAGCAGCCCCAGAGTCATGCACTTACAGGAAACAAAGACATGTTCTCTCAGCTTCTTCTCTTTCTTCTCTGCATCTCGCCTCATCTGCACCGTTTTATCTCTGGCCGCATCTCAACCTATTTTCCAGGTTGTCTTGGCAACCCAGGTGCAAACACAAAACGATACCTGCCCTGTGCACTTAACACTTGAGTAGATGTATCTGTTCATCTGTTAAGGCCCCTTTCTACCTACAGTACCTGACGATAAAGCTACTCTATCTTCTATTTAAACATGAAGAAACATCTTAGAAGTAAAATAACAATATCCATGGTCTGGTACATTCTATTGTAGTATTATTTTTATGCAAGGTTTTCAGTTTGTTGTGTAAAAACGTCCTGAAAAGGGAACTTTTTTTACTACTCAAATACCTATTCACCATTTGACATTTTGACACATTTAGCCCTTACAGAGCATTTCACATATGGAAAATCACATGATTTCATGTGAAACTTTGAACACTTGTGATCACGTTTTTTGAACACTTGTGATCATGTGAAATGCATGTGTTTTTTCCGTAAGGGAGTTGAATTCTCCATCTTTCAAAGTATATACAGTGCCTTCAGAAAGTATTTAGACCCCTTTACTTTTTCCACATTTTGTTACGTTAGAGCCTTAATCTAAAACACAATACCCCATAATGACAAAGCGAAAACAGGTTTTTAGACAGTTTTGCAAATGTATAAAAATAAATTAACACAGAAATACCTTATTTACATAAGTATTCAGACCCTTTGCTATGAGACTCGAAATTGAGCTCAGGTGCATCCTGTTTCCATTGATCATCCTTGAGATGTTTCTACAACTTTATTGAAGTCCACCTGTGGTAAATTCAATTGATTGGACATGATTTGGAAAGGCACACACCTGTCTATATAAGGTCCCACAGTTGACAGCACGTCAGAGCAAAAACCAAGCCATGAGGTCGAAGGAATTGTCCGTAGAGTTCTGAGAGAGGATTGTCTCGAGTCACAGATCTGGGGAAGGGTACCCAAAAATATCTTCAAGAACACAGTGGCCTCCATTATTCTTAAATGGAAGAAGTTTGGAACCCCCAAGACTCTTCCAAGAGCTGGCCGCCCAGCCAAACTGAGCAATCGGGGGAGAAGGGCCTTGGTCAGGGAGGTGACCAAGAGGCCTTTATGGTAGAGTGGCCAGATGGAAGCCACTCCTCAGTAAAAGGCACATGACAGCCCTCTTGGAGTTTGCCAAAAGGCACTCAAAGACTCTCAGACCAAGAGGAACACACAATTCTCTGGTCTGATGAAACCAAGATTGAACTCTTTTGCCTGAATGCCAAGCGTCGGTGAAGCATGGTGGTGGCAGCATCATACTCTGGGGATGTTTTTCAATGGGAGGGACTGGGAGATTAGCCAGGATCGAGGCAACGGAGAAAAGTACAGAGATATCCTTGATGAAAACCTACTCCAGTGTGCTCTGGACCTCAGACTGGGGCAAAGGTTAATCTTCCAACAGGACAACAGCCCTAAGCACACAGCCAAGACAACGCAGGTGTGGCTTCGGGACAAGGCTCTGAATGTCTTTGAGTGGCCCAGCCAGAGCCCGGATTTGAACCAAATCGAACATCTCTTAAGAGACCTGAAAATAGCTGTGCAGCAACACTCCCCATCCAACCTGACAGAGCTTGAGAGGATCTGCAGAAAAAAATGGGAGAAACTCCCCAAATAAAGTTGTGCCAAGCTTGTAGCATCATGCTGTAATCACTGCTTTACTCAAAGTACTGAGTAAAGAGTCTGAATACTTATGTAAATGTCATATTTCTGTTTTTTTACTGTAATACATTTGCAAAAACTTCTAAAAACATGTTTTTGCTTCATCATTATGGGCTATTGTGTGTAGATTGATGATGATTATTATTTTCTTAATCAGTTTTAGAATAAGGCTGTAACGTAACAAAAACGTGGAAAAAGTCAAGGGGTGTGAATACTTTCCGAAGTACTGTATACGTCTATGGAGACTGAGAAGGAATTTAAGGGGTTAACAGTCTCTCAATAACTTTAATGCACTAGACACACTAGTCCTTTGGGGACTTTCTCCCCTGTGTTAAATTGCAGTCACAAGGTTTCTAGTAGAGAAGGGAAATGCCAGAACACACAGTGTACGTCACTGACAACGTATACTTCAGAGTGCATTACGCATTGCCATATCATGGTAATTTGTGATCTGCAAGGTTGTCTGTACTAATTAATTATGTAAATTACCTCATTCATGCATTCATACCTACAGATACGTACATTAGAAATGTAAGATAAAATGAAAGATAGATATAAACAACCTAATTGAAGGCTTTGACATTAGTAATATAATCCCAGCTAGTGGTACACATGTATAATCTTAATTGGATCCAGCCTGTTGAAGGAGAACTTTCCTGCAATGGTTTAAAAAGGCTTGTTTGTATTTTCCACTTTAAAATTTCAGACATGATTTTCTGGCTCAAATTAAGATCCTACATCTGTAGGCTATTTGCTGCATGTCGTCATTCACACATTTCTGCAAAGTAATTCACTTCCCTTTGTGTATAATGATGTTGCATTAGTTACACAGCTACAGTAGACTCGTGTTCAGAGGCTAATGCATGTTCACATATTTTCATTGTAGTCAGAATACTTTCTCAGAGCTTTTAGTCATGCAGAACTAAAGAGAAGAAAAGAAACATAAGACTTCAATATGCTTGAGAAATAGTGTCTAGCTGGCAACAACCGTTGTTGTTAACTGTTATCACCATGTATGCTATCCTCCAAGCAAGAGAAAGATCACCATAAGGACCCCGAGCAAAATAAGAATTGTCTTACTATGTGAAAAATAGAGAGAATCTACCCAAAAAAGAGTAAGACGTGTATGTAATATCTCAAATCGCTATTGATGAAAACTTGTTTTTTGGCTTCCTGTCCCAGTAGCTGTGCGCTGACAGGCACACACACAGTGATGAGTTGGTGTGATAAAGAAGGTGTGAGATAAGTAAGTCAGTCGTCAGCTCTCTCTGAGGTTGACTGTGTTTCTCATCTCCAATCACACTTCTGTCGCTTCTGGCGATGCAGCAGACAGTCAGTCACAGTGCCTTGGACAATTACAGCCTCCTCCTCCTCTCTCTCTCTCTCTCTCTCTCTCTCTCTCTCTCTCTCTCTCTCTCTCTCTCTCTCTCTCTCTCTCTCTCTCTCTCTCTCTCCATCTCTAACTCTTTCTCTCTTTCCATATCTATGTCCATCCTGCATAGGCTACAATCTCATCAATAAAGCCTAAGGGCAGAGCCTAAAAAGTACTATGAATGCCAGCCCACCACCCTTTCTCCACCGTATATGCTTTTTCAATGAGGCCCATTGTGCATGGGGGGTTTTAATGCATTTTTTGAGAAGAAAAATGAGGGTCGCCCAAATTCTTGTGTGAGAGCTCGAGGGTGTTGGAAACGGCACTGTTGTATCATCTTTATATGGGCCCACTGTTACAGTAGCAGGCTTTTTGGAATGGGACTTCATCTGGAGGAGAGCTACTGCACTGTCTCTTGAATATAGCTGGTTATTATTTGCTGAAATGTGGGTATTGCGTCTTTGCATTCAATACTGAGTGTTCAACCCACACTCCCATTTCTCTGAAAGCTTTAGTGTGTGTTGTGTAAGGGTGCTTTTATGAGGCAGGTCTGGGAGGTAACAGCTCCGCTCTGCTACAGCTTTGCTAAGCAGTCGCTGCATAGGCAGGTGTGATTTGAACTGTGTGGGTTCTCTCTGTCTGTACAGAAAACCACAAGATCAAAGAGTACCATAGCTAATGGAGTGCAGCACAAACCAAACGTACTGAAGCTAATGGACTGCAGCACAAACCAAACTTGTTTTTCTCTACTGCTACTCTTTTTATTTTCAACACACGTAATAACCCCTGCAGTTCAGGTCGTCACATTTAGGCCATTTGTTTAGTTTACAAATATATACACTACCTTTCAAAAGTTTGTGGTCACTTAGAAATGTCCTTGTTTTTTAAAGACAATCACCTTTTTTGTCCATTTAAAGAACATTTTAGACATTGTTAATGTTGTAAATGACTATTGTAGCTGGAAACTGCTGGTTTTTTTATGGAATATCTACATAGGCGTACAGAGGCCCATTATCAGCAACCATCACGGATGTGTTCCAATGGCACGTTGTGTTAGCTAATCCAAGTTTATCATTTTAAATGGCTAATTGATCATTAGAAAACCATGTTGTGCACCGGGGCCTCCCACTCCTCTTTCTATTCTGGTTAGAGCCAGTTTGCGCTGTTCTGTGAAGGGAGTAGTACACAGCGTTGTACGAGATCTTCAGTTTCTTGGCAATTTCTCCCATGGAATATCCTTCATTTCTCAGAACAAGAATAGACTGACGAGAATCAGAAGCACGTTCTTTGTTTCTGGCCATTTTGAGCTTGTAATCGAACACACAAATGCTGATGCTCCCGATACTCAATAGTCTAAATAAGGCAAGTTTTTTTGCTTCTTTAATCAGAACAACAGTTTTCAGCTATGCTAACATAATTGCAAAAGGGTTTTCTAATGATCAATTAGCCTTTTAAAATTATGAACTTGGATTAGCTAACACAACGTGCCATTGGAACACAGGAATGATAGTTGCTGATAATGGGCCTCTGTATGCCTACGTAGACATAAAAAATCAGCCGTTTCCAGCTACGACAGTCATTTACAACATTAACAATGTGTACACTGTATTTTGGATGTTATTTTAATGGGCAAAAAAATTGCTTTTCTTTCATTAACAAGGACATTTCTAAGTGACCCCAAACTTTTGAACAGTAGTGTATATTTTTTTATTAAGTTGTAGGTAAATGCATTCAACTGCTTTTACAGTATATTGCATTATCAGTGCATACCAGAACATGTTTCTAATGGGTGATCTCTGGGAGTCTACACTACAGTACACACACGCACACATATGAAGACCCCCCTCTTATTTAAACCACTGTGATTTCATCACCATGGAATTCATACAGACGACAAAAATACGCTGTGAACCCCAGCTCCACATACTGCAGAGGGAAAAGTGTAGACAAAGGGATTCATGATGAATGGGACCCTTGTCTGTGAAAACACTTATTTCTCTCCACTATCGTGCCTTGTACACGTTTGATTAAGAGTGGAATATTTGTCTTTTTATAGTATGAGATTTATGACCCTAAGACAAGTAGTTAATGAGAATCATGTGGAGAACACCAGTCACAGATATGCTGTGTTTAGATGCAATTGATGATGATATTTTCTGTATTGTACTGAAAACAAGGCTCCTCTCTCTCAGTGTTCTAACCTTGTTCTCCTGTCTCTTCCTTCTCCTGGTTCTGCTCTGCAGGCAGCGGCCCCATCCAGTTGTGGCAGTTTCTGCTGGAGCTTCTGACGGACAAGTCCTGTCAGTCCTTCATCAGTTGGACGGGGGATGGTTGGGAGTTCAAGCTGTCCGACCCTGACGAGGTGAGAGGTCATGACCCCCCCCCACTTACCTCACAAGGCATGGGGGCCCTAAACAGTTAGACAGATGAGCTTTATGTCTTTTTAATATGATGCCAACAACAGTATCATTTGACTCACTTAGACTCAGAGGAACCTTAGTGTTATCAGGTACAGTACATTTAGCTACATTAAATATGGATCCATGTCAAGAGAAGACATGTACACAATAACATTGTAATGTGAGGTTAGTGCAGAGCTCTGTCTCAAGTTTGATTCACGGTGTAACAGATTGCCTTTTCCCTCTGTGACTCAGGTGGCTCGGAGGTGGGGGAAGAGGAAAAACAAGCCCAAGATGAACTACGAAAAGCTGAGCCGAGGCCTGCGCTACTACTATGACAAGAACATTATCCACAAGACATCAGGGAAGCGCTACGTCTACCGCTTTGTCTGTGACTTAAAAAGCCTGCTGGGATACACCCCCGAGGAGCTCCACGCCATGCTGGACGTTAAGCCTGATGTTGACGAGTGAAAACAGAGGGATGAGAGATAAGAAGAAGAGAGTAAAGGAGCCTAGGGGACTTGGGCTCAGAGATTGATATTTACCGTCTGGTAAAAAGGGGCGTCCATTTTGGGACCAAACATGTTCATTCTTAACACCTAAACTGTGGTCCGTATCATTTTGAGCTTTTGTCAAACGACGTTCAAAAAGGAAGTGCTATGCCAAACGTGCAAATTCATAATATGTTGCATTTGAGATAGTGTGTGTCATAGCTATATGTATATACAGGTATTACTTAGTAGCTCAAGGCACATGGAAAGCTGTCAGTTAGAGTGGCCATTTAGCCTAAATAGGACAATAAAACTGTCATTGAGGAAGAGGGCCAAGAGACAGTGAAGGATTCGTTGAGGGGAAGGACATTGCATGGATGGACAGTTCCTTCTATGAAATCTGTTGCCAAATAAAAAATGGAAAGTAGTGGAAATAGGCCGCTGTTTCTCTGCCACTGTACACAATAGGCATTGGGTAGAGTTCTCAGCTTGGACCCCCACATTTTTTTTTTTAAATATTGTTTCAGAAGCATAATGTTTGCCAGTATTATCGATGAGATTGAACTCCTGGTGTACTGTTGAGTCTCAGTCTGACCAGGGTTCCCCCGTTTTTTATGTTGATGAAGGTATTCTGAAATAAACGATGCACCATTTAAGGCTAAGTTAGTCCTGTCTCTCTCTGCGAAAGCCCAATAACTGAAACATGCTGATTTGGTTATCAGATGACACTAGACATTGGCCTTTTTACTCATTTCCATAGGTTAGATGGAGAGTAACTTACTCATACCAAGAGTGGTTGATAGACAACTGAAAGTAACCGTTGCTTTAAAACTGACGCTTTCACCTTTGCACATTTGCCGCTCTGCTATAGAAATATACTTTCTGCCACCAGGACTTTGCGTATTGCATACATTACTGTCCTACCACCAGTAATAAAAGTCCTTAGACACCCTTTCTGTGGTGAGTTTTGAAAGTATTTGGTCACGAAAGTCAAACGTGCCCATGCATATTAGCACAATCTGTACATTGAGTGGTTTTCCAAGCCCCCATTTTTTTGCATTGTTTTAGAAGAGAACAGAGAGGGAGGGACCTGTTGTCGACAGATTGAATTGCGAGCCATGTACATGAGGGATTCTTTTTTTTTTTTTTTTGGAAAGCTTAGGAATGTAGAGTGTACTGTATTTCTGTGTGTTATGTGGTGTTCTCTGAATGAAGGGAAGCTGCCATAGCTAGGTAAGGTAATATCACGGTCCATGATGGTAGTAGGATGAAAAGATTAGGGTTCCAAGCAAGGAGCATAAACTTTGGATGACTGTTTGAAGAAGAGAGGGATGTGAAGAGGACTGGGTGGTTTTGGGAGGGAACCATGGAGTTGTGAAGCTAATCAGTAAAGAGAATTATCATCATTATTGGCATGAGGATGAGATTGATGCTTGTGCTGTTGCACAGCTTGGAGGCTTTTGTTAACTGACGTGTTTGCATAGATGCTCCCTTTCACCACTGTAGGTAGAGTACCATGTACTACCATGAACAGCTGGGGTAAAGGACTACTGGGAGAGACGTGGCGTTATATGCTAGTTTCTTACCACGCTTTGTACATGCTTTTCTATTATTTCAAAGACAAAAAGGACACCCAATTCAGTATATGGAATGGATCAATTAAGTGATATGCCCTGAATACTGTATGTACTAGTGTAGCTTATTCAAGATCCATAGTAGTTGTGCTGGTTGTCGTCAATGGGAACATGACTGTACGCAGGCATTATGGGAAAAGCCAAAGTCAAGAAATATCATCTTAAAATACAAATGTTATTGTTTACAGTGGCTGAATGTTACCCATACTGATGAAAATAGGTTTTGAAATGTCTATTTGTACAGATTGTATTTCATAACGCTTTATTAAGACCCAGATGAAACAAATAAGCAAGAGACAAAGCAGGAATAATAACCAAACCCATGTGAGGTCTGGGCGATAGATAGCGCTTTGGGTATGTCCACCATCTTGGAGGACAGGGAACGTTATTCCCTCACGTTTCAAATTGTTGTTTCTACTTTGATCTTTTGATTTGTTGGAAAGCACTCAGCATTAAGACTCAGCAAAGAGATTTTGCTGGACTGACTGTAGTTCCCCTTTGAGATTATATTACTATTCAGATGTTTTTACTCCAAAGAATGTTTTTTACGTTAGGACAACTGTTCAGATATTTAAATTTATGCTTAACTTGTTGTTGACGATGCCTTCCAGCTCCAAGCCAGTCACATTTTTGAGTAGATCAGAATATTATATCTTTGTCTGTTTAAATGGAACATATACTGTGTCTGTTTGGACTTCAAAGTAACGTTTATTTCAGTAAATGTCATATACGTTAAATTGTAGACAAAAGTATTGCACAGATCTTTCTAAATGGACTAAATACATACATATACATATACAGATACGATATTAGCATATCTCAGACTGATCCATTAGGAAACCTGTTTCGTTATGGATGGTGTTGTTTTTTGTATATTTTATAGTGTTTCTGTATTTTTGTTAATGAGATACTTTTTTTTATGTATTTAGTTCACAAACATTTGAATATTTTTCAATAATTTATATTTTATAAAAGAAATAGACGCAGACAGCTGGTGCTTTCATGGGAAATAAAGGTAACACAGGAAGAAATGTAGCGATTTTCTTTTGATATAGACCTGTCTGTTAAAGAAAAAGGCTGATGCTGGCCCATCATTGATTTCTGCTGGAAAGTTTTATAAACTGTAGCTTCTATTTCTTAATGTACTTAGAAAATGTTATCTTATAAAAAATATATGTGAACAAATATTTCATACTTGTGTGTATATTGTTTTTTTTTTATTGTAATATTACCAGAACAAAAAAAGCTTTTGAAACATTACATATATACTGTAACTTACAGTACATTGAAAATAAGTGAAATAGCTTTTAAAGAAATCAGAAATTGCAGTCTTACTTGGCTTCCTGACCTTGACTACATGGCCAAATAAAAGTTAGTCAGTTAGCCCTTTGTAAACACAATAGAAGTACATATACATTATCCTCAAAATATTTCTGTGTACTCATTTTAATAACCACCTGGGCATATACTGGATAAACACATCTATGCCTATTCACCTCACACATTGCATATTAATAACTCACATCCAAAACCTGCCTGAGCAAGTTAGCCATGATAACACTTAAGACTGTGTTTACACAGGCAGCCCATTTCTGATCTTTTCTTACTAATTGGTCTTTGGATCCCCATTAGCTCAGCAAAATTAAGGCAGTTTAAATCATTTTTTAAACATTACAAAACATTCACAGATTTCACAACACAGCCCTCAGGCCCTTACTCCACCACTACCAAATATCTACAGTACAAAATCCATGTGTACTTGTGTGTATAGTGCGTATGTTATCGTGTATGTGTATGCATGTGGCTGTGCCTATGTTTGTCATGCTTCACAGTCCCTGCTGTTCAATAAGGTGTATTATTATCTGTTTTTTAAATCAAATTTTACTGCTTGCATCAGTTACTTGATGTGGAACAGAGTTCCATGGCTCTATGTAGTACTGTGGGCCTCCCGTAGTCTGTTCTGTGTGGCATGTCTTGTGGGGTATTCATGGGTGTCCGAGCTGTGCGCCAGTAGTTCAAACAGACACCTCGGTGAATTCAACATGTCAATGCCTCTCATAAATACAAGTTGTGATGAAGTCAATCTCTCTTCCACCTTGACATGCATATTATTAATATTAGCTCTCTGTGTACATCAAAGGGCCAGCCATGCTGCCCTGTTCTGAGCCAATTGCAATTTTCCTAAGTCCCTTTTTGTGGCACCTGACCACAGGTGTGACAAAACTAGGGCCTGTAGGACCTGCCTTGTTGATAGTGCTGTTAAGAAAGTAGAGTAGCGCTTTATTATGGACAGACTTCTCCCCATTTTAGCTACTGTTGTATCAATATGTTTTGACCATGACAGTTTACAATACAGGGTTACTCTAAGCAGTTTAGTCACCTCAACTTGCTCAATGTCCACATAATTTATTACAAGATTTAGTTTTATGGTTTATGGTTTTGGTGAATGATTTGTCCCAAATACAATGCTTTTAGTTTTAGAAATATTTAGGACTAACTTATTCCTTGCCACCCACTCTGAAACTAACTGCAGCTCTTTGTTAAGTGTTACAGTCATTTCAGTCACTGTAGTAGCTGACATGTATAGTGTTGAGTCATCCGCATACATAAACATAGGCTTTACTCAAAGCCAGTGGCATGTCATTAGTAAAGATTGAAAAACGTAAGGGGTGTAAAACCATTACACATATGTTTTTCCAGCAGCAGACTATGATCGATAACATCAAAAGCCGCACTGAAATCTAACAAAACAGCCCCCAAATTATTTTTATCATCAATTTTTCTCAGCCAATCATCAGTCATTTGTGTAAGTGCTGTGCTTGTTGAATGTCCTTTCCTATCAGCATGCTGAAAGTTTGTTGTCAATTTGTTTACTGTAAAATAGCACTGTGTCTGGTCAAACACACTTTTTCCCCAAACTTTACTAAGGGTTGGTAACAGGTTATTTAAGCCAGTAAAGGGGGCTTTACTATTCTTAGGTAGCTGAATGACTTTTCCTTCCCTCCAAGCCTGGGGGCACACACTTTGACAAATAGGAGTGGCAATATCCACCGCTATTATCCTCAGTAATTTTCCATCCAAGTTGTCAGATCCCGGTGGGGGGGTCTGTTGTCAGACCCTCTTCCACACTTACTTTACGGATTTTAAAATGACAGTGCTTGTCTTTCATAATTTGGTCAGATATACTTGGATGTGTAGTGTAACCGTTTGTTGCTGGCATGTAATGCCTAACTTATCTAATCTTGCCAATTAAAACATATTTAAAGTAGTTGGCAATATCAGTTGGTTTTGTGATGAATGAGCCATCTGATTCACTGAATGATGGAGCTGAGATTGCCTTTTTTCCCAAAATGCAATATAAGGTGCTCCAAAGCTTTTTACTATTATTCTTTATCTTTGTCATAGTGTCGTTTCTTCTTCTTTTTATTCAGTTTAGTCACATGATTTCTCAATTTGCCATACGTTTGCCAATCGGTTGTGCAGCCAGACCTATCTGCCATTCCTTTTGCCTCATCTCTCTCAACCATACAATTTTCAACCATCAATCCATGGGGATTTAACCATTTTTACAGTCATTTTCTTAATGGGTGTATGCTTATTAGTAAATGTGTCAATTGCAGCGTCTGCTCCTCATTACACACCACGGACCAACAAATATTATTTACATCAACAACATAGGAATCACTACAAAACGTATTGTATGACCTCTTATACACTATATTAGGCCCAGCCTTTGGATCTTTGGTTTTCCTAGATATGGCTACTATATTGTGATCACTACATCCGATGGATCTAGATACTGCTTTCAAGCAATTTCTGCAGCATTAGTAAAGATGTGATCAATACATGTTGATGATTTCATTCCTGTGCTATATGTAACTACCCTGGTAGGTTGACTGATATTTATTTAAATCACCCAGAAAATATACCTCTCTGTTGATATCACAGTATGTGTTGGTCTCTCAGTCTCAGAACCCAGTTAGGTCCTGGAGGCAGATCCAGGTCCCCTCTGAAAGGCATGCTGGTACCTGGTTAACGAACCTGTCACTTCCACAGCGATGGGTGACGTCAAAGCAGAAACAGGCACACTAGGCACATTCATGTGTTTGTAACCCTAGGGTCTTAGCAATTCCACTTTAGATAAAAAAACATGCATGCCGTAACCGCTCCCCAGCCGCTGCCCTGGCCGACACAGCACAGCACAGCTGTCTGGCTCCTCTAGAACAGCACACTGGACAAAGGCCAAGGACCAGTCCCAATACAGACGAGTGTCTTCATCCAACAGTCACATAATGGTCTGTACCAAACTAAGCTATAATGGCTTGGTTTGAGATGCCACATATTTAAGATGTGTTTTGTCCATTAAAGACCAAGTAGGAAGATCCTTGCTGAGATGTTTAATATCATGCAATATGCTCTTGGTTCAAATAAGCTGTACTGAAGAAGCTTAGGTTAGAACTTTAGGATTAAAACTATAGTCTCAGACTCCTTAACAATAGTATTATTTTTACTGGGACTTGCTTGTAACATGACAAAAACTTCCTGTACCTGCAACTTTTTATAAATACAGTAGACAGGATGTAGATGCTGACACTCATGCATGCACGCAGACACGCACGTACACACAGACACTCTGGTAAATGTTCTCCTGGACTGGAGGAGCATGTGCAGAGGGTGGTTTGGGTTATGCAGGTGGTTTTTCTAACATTCACGATTCCACCCCTGTGGGCCTGTGATCCAGACCAGACACTATAACTAGGCAACACAGTCTTTAAACACTTCACCGGAAGCTCTGGGAGCCCCTCGTGCCAAAGAACATGGAACAAAAACCAACACATTATGATACAATTCACACCTGCTGGTTTCACACCCAAAGAGAGAGAGAGACAAAGCACTCAGACGAGGTGTGGATTTCGCATGGTTATTTTTCGTATCTCGCTCTACACTCACAGACCCCAAAAAACGAAATCACTGCTATAAAGAGAAAAGAGAGAGAACATTGTAATAGAAAAGAAAACCGTAGCGCCTGGTGGTGGCACCGAGATGTCAGGAGACGGAGATGTCTGCCTCCCTGTCTGAGACGCCATGTCGCTCGCAGCTTACTCTGCTCCAGAAACGGAGAGAGAAGCATTTGTCAGACTTCAACCCAAATATTTATCTAAAGGCTTCGCTTGCGAAGCTTCATCTGTCTCCTACGCCTAGTCTTTTTAACAGGAGTGAGAAGAGAGGAGGAGGAGGAGGAGGAGGAGGAGGAGGAGGAGGAGGAGGAGGATGGAGCACACTAAGGTTCAGACTGAGATAGTTGCACTACAGAGGTTGGTGAATTGTGTTGTTCAACACGGTTCAAGATGACATGTTCCGTTAAGTTGAAATGCAGGGGAAGGATAGAGTAGGAGGAGGATAGGAGCTTTGACTGGCTGTGTGCTGTGTTTACTGCCATGAGATTCTCCTAAAAACTCCTAGTCCTACTTAGTAAGCACTGTATGTTGTGCAGGCCTATTGCGTTAAGCAATTTGTTTAAGATGCTGGTAGGAGCCATGATGCCTCCCTGATCTCTGCCTCTCTCAGTACTTAATCACAACTCTGTGACGCAGACAGATACAGCTCACTGCTTCCATTACAAAGAGAAGGCATGAAATATGACCAACATGCCCCACGGCCCCCCATTGGCGGTAACACAACAGAGTTGGTTCTATTCTGGTCTTACTGTTCTCCATGGTAGAGTCTGCTTGGTTGAGTCAATATGGACCCATGGTAGGAGTGGTGTCTGGGGAACACATAAACACATTGGTCCGTGTCCGTTACAAGAGACAGTATCTTTTTCAACGGTCTGACCCTTCTCATGGTTCCTGCGGTGACCAAACGTCATCCAGAGACGAAGGATTTAAACAATCATCACAGTTGTCAGAGACTGAGTAAACACCCAGAAAGCGGTGACACTTTTAAGATGTTTGACATTTATGGAACGTACATGTAATTAACAAACTTGATTGACATACAAAAGAAAACATTTTATTTACTATGACTTCCCACTCCGGGAAAAGGAGGTAGTCAATCTCCTATTTTTTTATTTATTTTTCTTTCCATTCTCATTCATCTGTGTGTATTGTGGGGGAGGAGATGGGTTGACCCACATGTCATTGCAGGTGGAGGACTGTATTATACAGGTTTATAAAGGTCACGGGTGGGGCATCCTCAGCTTGGGCTGCAATTTGCATTTTTATTACTGTTGTCGCATCCCCAGTTAATATGCCATTGACTCCCAGAGGCACCCCTGGTCCTGGTGGTATCCGTTCTGAAATGAGAGGCAGTCTTGGGGCTGGTGGGCCACCCGCCCTGCATTCATGAGGGCCTTGGTACGAGGGACCTGGCATTCTGGGCAGGAAATGGACTGGCTTCACATGGTAATGTGGACTTTCCATTAGTAATGGTGATTGATTTACAACCCAGGCACTACAGCACCTGTCAGATACAGGGCCACAATGAGGGGGGTGGCTTCTTTGTGAGGAGGTGAAGGAGGAGATGTGTGTCTGAGGAGTGAGTGGAGTGGTCTTGCCCGGTTAAGGGGAGAGTGAGGGTTGGTGTGGTGAAGGGGTGGTCGTGAATGTGTGGTGCCACTCTCCTGCATTCATTACAAAATGTCTTCTCCAGACCACAAGAACAAAGGGGAAGGTAATACGCTATCATTTATTTTCCTGAATAAAGGTCAATTTATTACTTCATTACTGAATTTGATATTTATATGTCTAGAAGCGTTTCAGTTGGACATAGGAATGGGATTCCATGTATTTGTTCCTCTGTTTGTACAAGTGGATTTTGTGTGTGTGTGTGTGTGTGCATTAGCATGCACGTGTGTTTGTGTGTGTGTGTGCATGAGCATGCACGTGTGTTTGTGTGTGTGTGTGCTTGAGCATGCATGTGTGTTTGTGTGTGTGTGTGTGCAGCTGGATTAGAACAGGTTTTGGTCACTGTCCAGTTGTAGGACCAAATGTTTTCACCTCTCTTTTACAGCAGGTCGGCTGGGATTCAGCAACTTTCCCAGGACATCTGCTCAGAGCGCCCACGTTAGATCCCTTGGCCAATCAGACGGCTTTGAACGCCCCTCATACCAGTGTGTGCCGTGCTGTGATTGGCCGCTGGAGCCAGGGCCCAGAAAGGGAAGGCCTGAGAATTTTCCAAAACATTTTCTTGTCTGCCTTGGCTCTCGCCAACATCTGCTTCCAATCACAGTCAGCGAGCAGTACCCCCCCTCCCCCCCAGTCCCATGCAGGCCACCCCCTCAACTCCTGCCACTGCCGCCCACCCCTCAAAGGCCCACAGTCCTCTCTCTCTCTCTCTCTGCTATGGAACCTCCACTCCCTCACCCTCTCTATTCACTCCTCGTTTGTAATGACTCCTTGCATTACATTCATGAGGAGTGTGATTTTTTTTCCATGGTTTTGAAACCTTTCAAATAACCTTAATCAAATACACACACGCGCGCACACACACACACACACACACACACACACACACACACACACACACACACACACACACACACACACACACACACACACACACACACACACACACACACACACACACACACACACACACACACACACACACACACACACACACACACACACACACAGCTAGATCTAGGAACTGCTACTCTCAGCATCCCACTCCCACCCTGTCCCTGAGAAAACAGGGTCAACCCTCTTCACCAAAGCTCCTTGGCTTCTACTCTCTCTCTCTCTTCTCTCTTTCTTTTTATGTAGCTTGTCTTTCCCCCCTTTACTAATACTTTCAACCCCCAGCCCCTTCCCCTTCATTAAACTACTTCAGCCTCATGTTTTATTTGTAATGTTTTTATTTTAACAGAGATAATAGACTGAGACCTAGATCTCATTTACGGCTGTGCCCTGTGTAAACATGTTGACATGTACAGTTTTAGGCACACAGACAGAACATTTCAAAACATACAAAACAAAGACAGACAAATTCAACAGAAACAATCACAGACAACATCATGTGTGGTCAGTTGTAGCACTTCTTGCGTGACATTCAACCATGCAGATTGTGTCAATAAACAGTGAAAACCCTGCTTATCATAGCAGGTACTTTCCATACATTTTCAGAAATAAGCATGGTGAATCACTGTAGGCGAACAAAAACACACAAGCTAAGGAGCTCTTAATGGAGTTCTCAGCAGTGACAGTAGACTGTTTTACTGTATTATTTCTGCCAGATAACCACTCTGAGACGTCAAGGCTAAACATGGCAAACGCGTTTCCTGGAAAGAAAAGTTAGTCAGAGAAAGACTAACTAACTGTTAGTGGGAGTTTTTTCAACTCCCACTAACATGTGCTGTACAACCTGTAATGTGCTGTACAACCTGTACTGTTCTGTACAACCTGTACTGTGCTGTACAACCTGTACTGTTCTGTACAACCTGTACTGTGCTGTACAACCTGTACTGTTCTGTACAACCTGTAATGTGCTGTACAACCTGTAATGTGCTGTACAACCTGTACTGTTCTGTACAACCTGTACTGTTCTGTACAACCTGTAATGTGCTGTACAACCTGTACTGTGCTGTACAACCTGTACTGTGCAGTACAACCTGTACTGTGCTGTACAACCTGTATTGTTCTGTACAACCTGTACTGTTCTGTACAACCTGTACTGTGCTGTACAACCTGTAGTGTTCTGTACAACCTCTACTGTGCTGTACAACCTGTACTGTGCTGTACAACCTGTACTGTGCTGTACAACCTGTACTGTGCTGTACATGTGCTGTTGACAAACACAATGGATGTCAAATACATCAATAAATCAAGGACAATGAACACTGTAGCTGTGATGCCAGGAGTGAACCACACACTACGATCATTTACTGAACAGCCACTGATAAAGGGTATAACAAACATGTTAGCTCTAAGGCACAAACACAAGTCATGGGTTTCTAGGGACCTCAGAAGTAGATACAGACTGTTCTTGAGCTTCCTTCCCATTGACCTTTGAACCTTAACATCATTGCCTCTCTGGCATTTTCCTGCTGAAGCTCCTGCTGAAGTTGTTGTGATTTAGTGCCCAGTAGTGCTGACTGCTCTTCCTTTGTAATCCAGGGCCTGGCGAGCTAGGGTCAAACTGCAGACATGGGTCTTAGGTTGTATCCTTTGCCTAAGACATTTTCTGGCGCTGCCATACCCAAAAGACACAGAGCAAACATGGGTGAACGTGTGACAGCAGCCTGTGCTAACTAAGTAGAAGAGCAGAAAAGTTTAATAAAGTAATATTCAGCACCTGTTATCCCACAATCCTTAGTGACTCATGGGGAATTGGTGACCTACTTCTTGTCTCGCTTCACCGTAAGGGCTCTATTCTATCCGTATTGCGGAAATTCTGCGCTAAAGCCCAATAAGGATTTTAAGGCATTGTTCCCGCGTTGGCGGAGACAGCATTCACTGTAAATGCTGTATATGTTGTCTCAATTGGAAATTACCTTTACATTTTGCGAAGTCTGTAATTCTTCAGCAATAGGGATTGAATAGAACCCTATTGTAGGTATTTTTCTATCTTTTAAGGCTGATTAATTATGTTATCAATTTACAATACATCTCTATAGCTGCCATGCAAATGGTTCCTCAAGGGAAACTTAATGACAAACCGGGTGACACTTTAAACTGTAAAATGCTAAATTTTCACAAAGTCTTACTTTGATTTAAAGTTACAGCAGATACTGTCCCCATGAGGAGTTCAAGCCTCCCTCTATCGTCCAATGGTCACACTGAGTAAAGTAATCTGTGACAACCTTTGGCATCTCAGAGGTTAAAGCTTTGTGGGAAAGGACAAGAGCATTTAGGGTTTGCGTGAAACGCAGACATACGCAACATGGATGAACTCAAACAACATGAATTAACTCATTTTCTTGAAATAACACAGTCAAATATCTCCACTCTGCCTTGAGCTATAAACTAGGCGGGCGTCTACTTACACAAGAAAACATTCCTGAATTGATCGGTCTGCTGGCCGGTGGCTTTGCCAGTGGTCAGGGCAGCCAGGGTGCCAGAGGAGAAGGCCACTGGGACTTGGGGGGTTCTCTGAGTGGTTTGCTGCCCGTGAGTGGGCATCTAGATGGACAGCTATGAGCCCTCAACTGGCAGAAGTTGGTCACAGGCGGAGTTGCATATCAATGCTCTTTGGTGCTGCAGTTGATAATTGAAATAGAATGATCTTCAAGGGGCGGCAGGTAGCCCAGTGGTTAGAGTGTTGGGCCTGTAACCGAAAGGTTGCTGGATCGAATCCCTGAGCTGACAAGGTAAAAATCTGTCGTTCTGCCCCTGAACAAGGCAGTTAACCCACTGTTCCTAGGCCGTCATTGAAAATAAGAATTTGTTCTTAACTGACTTGCCTAGTAAAATAAAAAAATTTTAAAAAAAGGGAACTGTCAAGAGCTCCTTAAGGTCAGAGATCATAGTCACCCTTACGTTTTCATGTATTTGTTTTCTGTATTTAAAATGTCACAACCTTACTGTTATAATATGGACAAATCTGAAGGAGTTGATAGACAGATAAAATAAGGTTTCGGTTTGGCAAGAACATGGAAACATGTTCCCTTTTAAATGTAGTTCAAAGGTTAACACGGTCTTCATTTGGAAACAGAGGTTGCTTGAAGTCATTCTTGGAGTCGATTTGACCTCCAAGCTCTAAAGTTAGTCAGCTGCATATTTTTGCTTGTTCAAACCACACAACAAAATCATCATCTCCCCTGGCTATTTTCAGTGGAAGGCAACATTCCACAAACCCACAGTGTACAATACCTACAACTAAGCTTGGTAAGTACCACTACTTCTTTCCATGGAAGCTGAAATCATGTTGCTGGTAGTATTTTTCCACAGAATCTTTCTGTATGACTAAGAAGACACATCAATGTGTGAGAGAGTGTGACATCACAAGATGGCACTGTCCAAGACGGCACAGTTCAAGATGACACAGTCCAAGATGACACTGTCCAAACTCCCTCCTACGACCTCCTTCCCCCCCCAAACACCCACCCCCACCCCCAAGGCACTTAGGCTTACATTGCGTGTTTCTCACAAAAGCCAGAGAGAGAAAGTGGGGAAAAGTTCCCTGGGCCTACTTCCTTAGCTTGCATTGCCCAGACTCAATATAAACAGGGCCCTCCAAGTGACTAAGGCCTAATATAAACCAGAGTCCGGCATCTGTCTGTGCCAGCTGGGTACCACCCCACTGAGTCAATTAAACTTTAAAAGACAAGAGAGAAAAATACAATGTAACACAAAACATCAATGGTGAGGGAACGTGAGAGGGAGGGAGGAAAGCAGTTTTTCACACGCTGCGTAGGAGACGAACTCACCTCAGGTCACCGACTTTCCCATACACGGATCCCAGTGACATATGGACATCGAGTTAGTGTTGTTTATCGACTGGAAGAACAGAACTTCCCATAACTTTGTGTGAGTGCATGTGTGTATCGTGTCTGTGAGTGTGTGTGACTGCCCAAAAGCAGTTTTGTTCCTGTCGGAACTGGTATGCTTCTAGGAATGACAGCTTTATGACAAAGAAGGTGTATGTGACATGATTCTCATAGCTTGAATGCGTACTATAGACTGAACAGGGATGTTGAAAACCCTCACTATGCCCAGATGAATGTTGCTGGTCTAAGTTTGGCCCTTGGGTGGCCCTCAGTGTTCTCCGTGGGGATGTGGTGTCTAGTGGAGAGGTGTTGGGAGGGGAAGAGGTGAGTACCGGGGTCTGGTTCTCAGGTCTGAGCCAGAGCAGACACTCGTGCTCTTTATCAGTGTAACATGGTGGGGCTAGACTACAGATTACACACCAAACCACCCTGTAGTCTCTTCAGTTATCACAGTGGCAGTGTAATACATGACACACACTAACAGTCTGTTGAAGTAGCTGGAACTGAGTCATAACACACACTAACAGTCTGTTGAGGTAGCTGAATCTGAGTCATAACACACACTAGCAGTCTGTTGAGGTAGCTGGATCTGAGTCATAACACACACTAACAGTCTGTTGAGGTAGCTGAATCTGAGTCATAACACACACTAACAGTCTGTTGAGGTAGCTGAATCTGAGTCATAACACACACTAGCAGTCTGTTGAGGTAGCTGGATCTGAGTAATAACACAGTGTAAGTGTTTGTGATACTAGTAATAATTCTGACAGTTGTTTGTAGTAAGAACAAGAGAGGTGGTAACTGATGAAAGAAAAACTATAGCAACAAGTTGAAAAAGAACAAAGGGCAGGAAAACAACTGAGGAGCACAAGGGGGAATAACATTAATCAGTAACCCTGGAGTGACCATTTTCTGCAACAATGCAAACACGTTTACACACTGCTCTTAAATGAAGGCACAAAGAGGTCATAACCCCTGGAGCCACTTGGTTGCGGAGACTCCAGTCCAGAACACTTGTGTGGCAATGTTGTTTGGTCTCTGAGGCAAGGCGAAACAACTATAAAGAAAACACACACAGAGCTAGCTATCTTTAACTGTCCGGGCCGGGCTGGGTGCCTGAGTCCACTCAGTGGGACAACCTCCCTCCCTCCCTCCCTCCCTCCCTCCCTCCCTCCCTCCCTCCCTCCCTCCCAGGCTATTCCCATTCCCACATCACGGGGTTGAGCGAGGCGAGGCGTACTCACTCCATGGCAATCTCCTGGGCCGTGGCTGTTGGCTGGGAAAGGCCAGGGCCCACCGTTCTCACATTCTCCCCCTGAAGCACAGCAAGGAGGCTCGGAGCAGCCTAGAGGCAGATGTGTGGTTGGGGACTTGGCCCGTGCTCCAGCCTCCAGCCCCAGTGAAGAGGATAGACGCAGGGAAGGGGAGAGCCAACCAGAGCTGCAGGGGTGTGAGTAGTGTCAGGTGATAAAGAGACTCACATAGAACAGGACAGTCACTGATCACAGTGTGCAGACTAGTGAGAGGAGTTTTGTCTTGTTACAGTGGCTTGGGTGGACAAGAACAAACTCTTCCTGAAATGTTCATGCTGATGAATAAGTGCATTTCTATACTCTGCAGACTACAAATACTGCAACTGCCAAAACCCTGACAAAGGACAGGGTTCGAACACCGTCCCCCCCTGCACTGCACTGTAGATAAGGGGGGAGAAAGGGAGGGAGGAATGACAGAGTTGTGTTTTTGGGTCAATGACCTGACAGACATTAGTGTGTTGCTGTGGAGCTGTAAACAGGGGCTGTTAGAATGGGCACTCCTTCCCTGGGCTGGCCAGAGGATGTGCTCCGCTGATCAGACGCACACACACACACACACACACACACACACACACACACACACACACACACACACACACACACACACACACACACACACACACACACACACACACACACACACACACACACACACACACACACACACACACACACACACACAGAGACTTGAGCAGCTAACCTTTTGGGAACATACAGTTCAGTCCCATTCAAAATCCTATTTTCCCTAACCCCAAACCTAAACCTAACACTAACCCTAACCCTAACCCTAACCCTAACCTTAACCCTAACCCTATCTCCTAACCCTAACCCTAAACCTATTTCTAACCCTAACACTAATTCTAACTTTAACCCCAAACCCCCTAGAAATAACATTTGAGCTTGTGGGAACTAACAAAATGTCCCCAGTTGGTCAAACATTTGTTTGTTAAACACATCCACAAGCACACATACACGCATGCACACACACACGCACACACTGGATCTTCCCTTTCAGCTGTGATTGCACTTTTCACTACCTCTCCCAGCTAAGTGGAGCAGTGGCAGGAAACCATCTTTATTAGGCACACATCGCTGCGCGACAACACCGCAGAAGACATTTCTGCAGCGCACCACAACACAGAGAGCTGTGCTGTCACCGGTTTTGAACTAAAACAATACCACTCTCCGGGACCTGCACCCCAATGCTATTCTCAACTGTAAAACAATGTACAGACACCCATCTGCATCTCATAACTAAATCTCATATGATTTGAAAACCCACTCTGACTAACACCGGCACTGTACATTTGAAAACCCACCCTGACTAATACCGGCACTGTACATTTGAAAACAGGGGCAGAGTGAGACTCATTTTCAGCCCGGGAGTTTCATGCCTAAGACCAGCCCACTTCAGTTCACAACCTATTATGGGCGGCAAGTAGCCAAGTGGTTAGAGTGTTAGGCCTGTAACCGAAAGGTTGCTTGATCAAATCCCCAACAAGGCAGTTAACCCACTGTTCCTAGGCTGTCATTGTAAATAAGAGTATGTTCTTAACTGACTTGCCTAGTTAAATCAATTTCAAATTTAGTGCAAATAAGTGTAGCTTCACAATGTAATTTTAGTTTATCCCAAGAGTGTTTGTCTGTCTGTCTGTCTGTGCATCGCACACCAAGCGCCGCATGAGCTATCGCGAGGCCAGGCCCGAGATTCCCAACCTTGTATCGCACACCATGAGCTATCGCGAGTATGTATGTATGTATGTATGTATGTATGTATGTATGTATGTATGTATGTATGTATGTATGTATGTATGTATGTATGTATGTATGTATGTATGTATGTATGTATGTATGTATGTATGTATGTATGTATGTATGCATGCCTGTCTGTCTGTCTGTCTGTCTGTCTGTCTGTCTGTCTGTCTGTCTGTCTGTATGTCTGTCTGTCTGTCTGTCTGTCTGTCTGTCTGTCTGTCTGTCTATCTCTCTATCTAAAACATCTAAATAAAATAAGACTTCCATATCCAACCCTGAAACATTGATATCTATTGCACTATTCTCTACCACCTCACAATGTGTTTTTGTAGATCATCAAAATCTCTTTCCCTGTGCTTGAGTATAACATTAATGAATGCCTGAGCAGTGCACTGATCTCTGCAACTTTGTTTATTACCGTATCATTGTCCAAAGACATGAACATTTCTTTCTCAGTGCACATTAGCATGAAGGCCTCCAGGTGCTTTTGGGTTAAAGTGCTCCTGAGTCTGTTTTCTATGAATTTCACTGTTGAGAAGCTTCTCTCACAGGCTACTTGTTTGATGGACAGTGTTAATAGTCATTTGTAGGCCAGTCCAATCACATGGTAGGCATCACTTAGGAGATTATACTGAGAGAGGATGAGATTAACACAAATTACACAGTTTTTACAGGAGGAACAAGTTTTGCTCTCTAGTTCTACATCCTGCTGTTCCATGGAAGGATCCTCCTCACTTCCTTGTGGCATCTCACTGGCTGTCCTGACAGTGTAACCCTCCAGAGGGGACATCTTTAGTCTGTCACACTGGGACGCAAGGCTGAACAGCTCACCACATAATGTACCAACTGTAGCTCTACTGTCAAGTTTCTAGGGTCCAAACGGGCAAAATCGGAGAAAGGTTTTGCATTAGCAGAAAACCTCCTATGAATATTGTCTATCACAGTGTCTACAATGACGTTGTGTACTTTGACCTTGAAGTCAGTATTAGGTGATGCTAGTGGCTCATCTTCTGCAAGCTCTCCTGGCATTTTTTTCTTTTTTCATTTATCAGTAAGGGCAGTCTGCACTACCAGCTCACAGTCTTCCTTCTCTTGCAGCTTTCTGTCCCTAACACACTTCCTGAGGCTGTCCTCTGTCCCCTCAACCAGACGTTGAGCTGTGAGAATATCCATTCCCCTTGTCTGTAAGTATTTTGAAAGAGGAGATGTATGCTCAAAAATACGAAGGAAGATTTGAGCAGTGAGTACTGTCTCATACTTCAAAAGGGCTTCTATGAATCCCTTTGCTTTGGCCCTCACAGTTGGCTTTAGTCTACTGTCTTCTAGAATGGTGTCTAAAGTCATAGGCACATCAAAAAACAAGGCTTCCTGAGGATTCCCGAAGCACCCAAACACTTTACTTAGAGCCTGATCCTTAGCCCACCACCTAGTTTCCCTTCACTTAGTCGTCTGTGATGCTTGTCTTGACTCATTTCTATGGACATTACTTTTTTCATGTTCCACTATCCTTTGGTGAATATGCTTCCAGGCTTTCATGCCGCCCTTTATGAAAGGGATATCACTAACAAAAGGTGCAAATGCCAAACAGACAGAAAGATTGATTAGATAGAGAGATTGTTTTTTTTTCACATTAAGTCAACCATTGGCGATTGGTTCCATTTTAGTTGCTAAACACTTTTGGTGTAGGAAGTTTTGGTGTTTGTTGAGGATGATGACAAAAAAACATATCTATATCATGTGACTGAGGGCGAGCAAAGTAATGAAAACAATCAACAGCCTTATCTGCTGCTGAGCTGTTGTTGCCTCGGTGATCAGTCCCTGAGTAGACTCTGCTCTCTTTAACACTTCCTTCAGGAGGCCCATGAGACTCATCTGTACCTGCTTTAAATTACAATCAAAAACAATCTGTAAGGCTTTAGCTAATTTAGCTAGTTTAACATGGAGACTTATTTTTCCATGCCAAAACATGCAGTCATATTTATTTTCATCCTATTCCCTTTCAATTGTGGTATTTGTAACATAATAGGTCACTAGTAATATTTAATATAGTAATATTATTTCCCCTTTATTTAACCAGGTAGGTCAGTTGAGAACAAGTTCTCATTTGCAACTGCGACCTGGCCAAGACAAAGCAAGGCAGTGCGACAAAAAACAACACAGAGTTACACAACGTACAGTCAATAACACAATAGAAAAATCTATATACAGAGTGCAAATGTAGTGCAAAATGCAGTAAGGTTAGGACGACAATAAATTGGCCATAGTGGCGAAATAAATGTAATATATGGTTATAAATAGTGGTGATATTGCACTAATATATCTGGTCATGTTAGATTGTTAACACAATGTGGTACAACAGCTCTTTCTACCTGTGCCTTCCACAGTAGGGATCCTTCTGGGCACTACCTCAGACACTAAATCAAATAAAAAAATGTTATAATTGTTAGCACAAGTCTGATCGTCTTTAACATTGATTAATCCTACCTGCCCCCTCTGGCGTTATGGGCTCATGGCTGGCGCCTAGTACTGCCTCTTCTTCACTGCCAGCAGCAAACTGGTCTACTGGTACTGGCTGCTGCTTAGAGACTACAATAGACAACAGAGTGTCTCACAGGTGGCGTCGTGACATAGCATTTTGCATTTAACAAAGCACTTATTAGTATCATATATGTTATATGTTATATGCTGGCTGCCATAAGGCCACACAATTCCTTGACACTAAACTTGAATTCTGATTTATAGGCAATTGTTACACGTTATATTTTGTTTTGCACGCCTGACATCTTGGCAGTTGGTACTGTACTGTACTAGCCTACAGTACTGTAAGTTAGCATACCTGTCTCATCGTCACCATCAATTTCTCTCTTAAACTGCAAGATTTTTTTAATAAACATGTTCTGAATTTGGCACATTTGGCCGCGTCATCTTGTAAAGCTTTTTATTTTCTTGCTTTTTCAGCTCCCCCTTTTCTCTTTCTATGATCCATATTCTTGTCTTTTTCAACTCGCTATTTTGGGCGGTTGGTCGGTTAGTACTAGGTCCACAAATATTTTACCACCCTGTGGCGCATGCGTGGTCAAAGCTCATAACGTACATGTAGCCCACGTTTCTGTAAGAGTAGCCTACAATAATCTATTTAAAAATATATTCTGTTACGGACTCTGTCACCTGCCCTTTCGGCCCAATAACCAGCCCGGCCCACCGGGAATGTTCCCGTTTCTCCCGATTAGCCACTCCGGGCCTGTTTGAAAACCCACCCTGACTAACACTGTAACGAATGCCCCGCGCAGAGCACCGGTCCCTCCTCCTCTCCAGCGATCATCCTCGCCGGTGTTCTAACCGGCGGTCGGGGGAAGATGGTAGCAACACCCTGATGACCCACACCTGTTCCTCATCGGTCATCAGGGTCACTATTTAACTCCATGTTTTCTGTTCAACCCTTGCGGGTTATTAGTCTTTCTATGTGTATTGCTGTCTTTTCTTTATTAAATTCCTATATACGCTAATTTCCTCTCTCTCGCTCGTTCTTAGCCTCATCACTCACTTTCACCCCTCGCAATATCACAAACACCAGCAATGTACATTGGTTGTGTAAACATATTGTCTCAAACCAAACTGTTCTATAGCACAGACTCTCTCCAGCAATGGCAGCTGCTTTGGGGGCTTGAGAAACTCCAATGAGACGAGAGTGTGTTGTCATTACTATACTGTAAGTGATAACTGTCAGTATGCTACCAGACCAGAGCCAGAGCTTCATATCTCCCTACACTGCAAGAATGTGCAGGTGGGGTATTAAACAGCATGACTTGACAGCAAGACAAATATTAAAAACCCACTTGGGCTTTCAATAAACTGACTTAACACAGCTTTCTTGGATTCTTGAATATTTCAGACCTTGTTAAATGTAATTTGGAATGCCTTACATTTCAGTCATTTAGTCACATAAAAACACATTCATTACAACCCAGACCTATTGATGGATTTACCCAACCAGGGCTAGATCGTTTATGAAGTATAGTTACTAGCAAGGCTTATAGAAGCAGCTTATGAGAAAGAAAAAAATGAAATACAGGATATTTTCGTTGACTATAACTATTTCTGTGTACTATCAACTCACTAGCCCACTGGGGTCAATCTGAATAGCTGTAACAGATGTAACAGATGTGAGTACAGTACATACATGCGTAACACACACCTATGCTCACACGCACACACCCACGCTAGCTAGCTACAGCATGCTTGTTTTTTGAGAAAAAACACATATGTTGGGTCTGCATGTAAAAACAGTTGAAAAATGACAGAGCTGCTCCGAGGAAGGCCAGGAAGGCATTCCTGTGGATCATCTGCGGCACGACAGAGGATCCATGTTTTTTTATTTACCTGAGGATGCATAAAGAAATGATGCTCCTCCTCTCCGCAGGTGAATTAATCAGCTGTCAGACACATGGCCCTGGCAGACAGGGAGGCAGAAAGAGGGAGGAATGGATGAGAAGGGAAAGAGGGGAGACAGGAGGAGACGGTGGGGGAGGAGGAGGAGGGTGGCACGAGTCAAATTGGAAACATATACTTTCAACATGTCTAATCTACGCATTTTATCTGTGAAATGGGCGAGGAGAGGCTGATCCCCATGCTTCAAAGCCAAGCTCAATTTGGAGATGAGACCGTGCAGACACTCCAGCCCAGCTGAGATGAGCGTGTATGCACGCGGCTGCCCAATGCCTGCTCCAACCCACCCCAGCACTCGACCCTCGCCCCAGCTCTGTACCTAGTCTCAAGGGCTTTGATGTGCGGCTGGTGTGCCTTAGCTACGGACCATCACCCTGTAGACTATATTTTTATCTGCATGGGTCCAGTTGGGATTGGATCCAGATGGGCACCTGATCTCCTCCCCTGGGGTGGGTGGGGTCTCCTGCTGATGGACGAAGTTAACCCCTTCATCACCAGGGTACAGTCTGCAGATAGCATAGGATCATGGGAAGTAAATCATGAACCTCTCTTGGGCTTTTGTGTGTTTTCTGGTTTGATGAGAAAATAATATAAAGTGCTTTCTTCAAGTAATTCTAGGCGTTACATTACGTGTGTAATGGGATTGCGTTTGAATGAACAATGACTCAGAGATCTACCTTGGTGGTCTATGCTAAAGCAACGTGACCACTGAGACCTGTTGAGTGGTGAGTTTGCAGCCTTGACCACATAATGGGCCCAGTTTAAGTATGGGGGTCAAATGTGAGGATCTAGTGGCAGATCTAAAGTACCCTAGGCACAGGGTTCCGGGGTTAGCATAACAGGAAGCCTGGAGGATACACCTTATTAGGCCTCCACTTCCTGCTACTTTGAAGCATCCAGAATTTATGGCACTGGGGTTTGGGTGCTGTGCTGCGAACCTGATGGATTTCCTCTCCTTCTCAAAAAGACTCAGCTGATTCTTTTCATGAAAAGTACATAGAGGGAGAGAGAGAAGAAAAACAAGAGAGAGTATAAGGTGAATAAAAGAACCATCTGCTGGGCCTGGGCACTCCCCAAAGTCCAGCCAAGTAGTCTGGAAAGACTCACACATCTTGGCACTACTATAAATATCCTGTGATCCTTATAACTCAAATGAAACGTAGGAGGATATTAAATATATCCCATTGCCTGAAAGCCCCTGTATATAAATGCCAGTAGGTAGAGTTCCTCGCTAGAAATAGATGCTCACTGGAAATAACTCTCTCTGAATCCATCACAGATTCACATCTAGTAGCACCTCAAACGGTCTTCAGTTCCTCCAAGCCAGTACAATTAAAAAACGGTTCAGAAAACGCCAAGGCTGAACTAGTGACACTATAGATGCCTGAAAGCATGCACACTGGGCATGTATGTCAGCCATTGTCTTGTCAACCATCGTCTAACACACATGATGCATTAGCATCAAAGCGCAGGAACATTTGGAATGTCATTTTAATATTTATTTCAGATCTTATATGCAAAAAACTGTAATCAAGCAATGCATATTTGAGCTACCTGAAAAATGTGATGTGGTGAGTGAAGTGAAAGCTATAAATGAAGTTGAGCCCGGGGTGATACAATCACAAAAACCTCAGTGGCAAAACATTGCAAAATTATTAACCATATGGGAAAGTTATAGAACATCAAACTTTTGAGTCAACAACCGCATCTAAGTCTATCATGGCTGTCTGTCAACATCAGAGAAGGTGAACAATCTCAGAGTCACAGTCATTCTTCAGAAACCTGTCTACACTAAAAAAAAAATTTTTTTCAAGTGTGGGCGTGGAGAGATGGCAGCTGCTTTTCTGCATAATCCCCCCCCCCCCCAAAAAAAAAGTACCACTACGTCTCTCTCTGATATCTGTATAGTAGAACTCCTTAGAAAACGTCTGATGATGTCATCATGCATGGTGCAGATACTCAGCTGCAGCGGCGTCGTGCCTGCAGGTTGCAGACTAGCGTGACAGACACCTCACGCTGCTCTGTGCACTCAGCCACATGTTATTTTCCACTACGAGACGGATCAAACAAGTGGATGGTGTTTAACATACAAAGAAACATGCCAGGCGAAAGAACCATTAGCAATGGGAAAATCTCAGGGGATGCTATTAGTTTGTTGGGGCAATGCGATTAAACCACACATTGAGGTTGTTTGTACATTAATTGACAGGATAGTCCAACTGTAGAGCTTTATATAAACAAGATCTATATACAGGTACATTACCCACACAGCTATACACAACCAGGTCATTACAGACTGAAATAAACGTACAACCATTGAACAATACTGGCAGGATTTTGGGTATGTTGGCTATAGTTAGACAGAGCCAGAGGCACACCAAAGGCTCACTGTGACAAGTCCCATGTGTCTGAACCTCTCTGGGTATTCATGTGGCTCTAGCCACTTTGTACTGTATGGAATCATGGATCCCTCTGGGCTCCAGACACTGTTGTCTGTTCCCCTCCATCATAGATACAGTAGCTCCCCCTCATCCAGCACCCCAGACCAGGGAGAGACTGGGGAGGAGGGAGCCAAGTAGGCTCCAGGCCTGACAGATGATAGAGTGACTCTCCCTGTCGTAAGAGAACCATCTCCTACTATCTATCCAAGGAGTTGTAGAATTGAGTTCAACGATCAAAGAAAACACTATTTGTTTAACATCAAAATGTTCCGTATTAATTAGATTATAAAAATGAAACTACATAAAAACATGTTAAACCCCAAATACATAAATTTATTGGATATAATAATAATACATGAATAAATAATAATAATAATATATTGTATATTGCAGTGACATGGAGTGCAGTGGCTGGGAGGATGGGTGGATCCATGTCCACACCTAGTCTTCTATACGTTCATGTGCTACACATTTTATGAAGATGTGACATGATGACTCATTCTAATAAAGTGTCTAGACTCATGTTAATACCATAGGTTGAAGGGCGTATAGTCACCTCGGTTTGGAGCTGAATGATCATTTACCTTCCAGTCTGAGAGGCGAAGGTGACTTATGTCCATTAAAAAAAAGACAAAGGTCACTATAAAGGAGAGAGTGGTGTAGATGTCGTCACGTGGGCCTACACTGATATACAATACTGGTCAGATTACTGTGACAATCCTAATTCTTCATTCATCTTATTTTAGCTAAGCCTTCGCGGGGTTGTTGACAACTTAACACCGGTTCTTAGTACAATTCCATATAGTAATGTGCTCTGGATGAGAACACTTCACAATGAAACAAGACGCCCTCCTGTTTGTTCCCATAGAAGAGCCGAAATGCTGGTCATATTGACTACAAAAATAACGACGTCGTCCATTCCCTACGACCATGATGATATTATGGAATTGTTTGGTCAAGTTGCCAAGTTACTACGAGCAGGAAAGGCCTTAGATAAACACATTTGATTGGACCCGGAGGTCTAGCACCCACTCTGGGCCAGAAGGACTGGAGAGTGTGCAGACTTCGGCCCAGTGCTCCACTACCACCACTACCATACACCAGCAGCAGCCACCCAGCCGGGCAGGAAACATCTGGGAGGCTCACAGCAACAGATGCCTGTGTGAGATAAGAGCAGAGTGAGAGTTTAACCCCCCCGTCTGTCTGACTGGGTGTTTTAACATCTAGGTGGGCCGTAACCTTGGCTCAAACACCCACAAGTTCCGGGATGGGACGAAGATCTGGATCTGTACAAGGACTGGAATGTTGTCAGTGACTTGGGGGTTCATTGTCTGAGGTCTCATTTTGATCCATTGTCAGACAGTCTCTCCGGGGGACCTTGTTCGCAATCTTTTTGCTTATCCAGGTGTTTGCATCATTTCCTGTCATAGTTTAGTTGATGTGGGAGGGGGGAGGGGGTCCACAATTCATGCATGGTCCACCATTCATGCATTATCACCATTCTACACCTCTGTTGAGTTTGAATGAATTTGTTAAATTTCTTTATTGAACTTGGCACAGATTAGCTGTAGATCACTGGAAGCCGTCAAAACAATGGAGGAAAAAACAGAGACTAAATATTAAGAAAGTGTGTCATACCCACAGATGAAGCAAAGCCCACAGGGGAAGGTAGGTTCCTGTTTGACTATAAAAAGGCCTCTCTGGGGACCTGAGATCTTAAGTGAGGATCTGTAATCAGAGATGACTATTCTGCTAGCGCTAGCCTTATTCTTTATAGATTGATAAACAAGGTCTCCTGATGACTGAAGAAAGTTGCAAACTTTCACAAGACTTTGTATGGTATGTCTCTGTATGGAGGGGCATGACATGGTATAAGCCTATTCAGATATATACAGATATATTAAATCATGTATTGCGTATATTAATCATACTCAATTGAGAAAGCTATGTTTCTTCACCAAAAAAGTCAAAGTGAATAAAAATTAAATATTCAAAAATAAGCTGAGGCTACATTGAATTCAAAGCATAACCTTTAAGCAGAGAAATGGCTAAATTCATGTATTATGGGAAGCATGACCAATCAAGGGGATGTTGGAGTAAAACACTTTCCATTGATGTGTGCGTACATAGGCCTACTCCATCCCAACTCATTGTGATCCAGCCAGGAAGATGAGAATAGGATGTAACTGGTCCAGACATGACTCGGTGGTCTAGTGGCAGTCTGTGCTCTGCTGTCTCTCTCCACCACACCCTGCCTTTAGCCCTGGATAATTAGGAGAGACGACCAAACAGCCACGGGACTAGCTCACAAACAGGAAGTGGAGGAAAGGACAACGAATGAAAAGAGGAAGGGGGGCTGTGGAAAGAGGCGAATGGGAGGATGACAATAGAATAGGAGGAAATCCACCATTATAAATAGGAACTGGAACCACCCCACAGTGGATACAGTGCATGGGGTCATGGTCGGTGGCTGAGAGACAATAGGAGAGGCTGAGGAGGGGAGAGGGCCTGTGGAGGTGTGGGAGATGTGGGGGTGGGCTAGAGAGGGAGAGGAGGGGAGGGGGAGCCAGAAGCACCCGGGTCAGCTCCTCATTTTGGGGGGCTCTTTACTTCAGACAGGACCCCAGCCAGCCCTCCACTGAAGCATAATCACACCCTTTCCAGCCAGACACTTCCAGGAGGAAATCCTCGCCCTGCATGGCCAGACGTAACATGTGATCATCACTATGCACTGTCTCACTATGCACTGTCTCACTGCATTGCTAGTGGTTTGTAAGCAAAGACTGTCTACACATTGCTGAAGTAGATTGCATTAGCCTGTATCAAGTTGTTCTGCAATATGGACACATTATCTAGTATGATGTCAGTTTATTTAAAACAAAGTTGACTTACAGTAACTTCCAGTCAATTAATGAGGAGCTTCTGAGGGTGAAGAATGTGAATGTTTTACCGTTGAGCACCTGATATCAAGCTCTCTCTCTTTTTATTGTTGAATACTTTTGAAATTAAATTATAACTGTGAATGAACTTGAGATCACGCACAAATGACATGAGAGACAAAATATCCCCATGGTCAACATACAATCGTTATCTTGAAAGACATGCTCATAGATAGAAAATGACAGGTGTAATTTTGACAAAGATAGAAAAAGGTCTTTGGGCATTTTTTGGATCAATCTTCAATTACAGCATTTCATTTGGCTCTGACAAGTTCAACTGTGGTACATAACATGATAATAGTCTGGGAGATAATCGAAATTTCAAACTGGGTTGAAAACTGCCACTCTGTCAAAAAGACAAATGGCCAGGTCAGAACAGGGGTCAAAACTCAAACTGAATATTCAGTTGAAAACTAGGCTATGCATTTAACATATATTTGAATTATCATGATTTAATTTGACCTCTCAAACTACCTTGTAAAACATATTATTGTAAATGTGAAATAAGTACATTTCAATTTATTTTAACTGTATGGTGGCCTTAATATCATTTTTGACTCAGCTGTGCAAATATCAGATGAAATAAAGATACAACACTGTAAATCAGTGGTTGGCCGTGACATAATCTTCACCGTCTGACCTGTACCATGTATGGGATTTAGTGGCTTAAAATGTTGGTATATGCAGAGCAAATATTTCCTCATCCTATTTCGCCAACCATCATCTCAGTGGCCTGGTTTAAGAGAGAGGGGGGGGGGGGTTTGGTAACATGGGGAGAGTCTTTGGCAGAATGTAGAGGGCCTTTCCCCTTGTAGCTGTTAACAGCCAGGGTTGTGATCTCCAGGACGTTAAAGACTCCTTTGGGTTTAGGACTGTAACCAGAGACTTGGAATAACAGAGCAGGGAACACCGGTGGTGCCTCACGCAGCATGGGCAGAACCCAACTCCGTGCTCTTGCAGAGGGTCATGGGGAGGGGTCTCAGGGGGGCTGGGTTAGGGTCATGGGAGTCCCCCTCCCTGGAAGTGTATATCACAGAGAGACGGGCCAGGAGACCAGGGAGAGAGGAGAGAGGGGCTTTTTGAGTTACAGCCCCAAACCGTGTCAGGCTTTAGCCGGGAGATCAGCGGTTCAAAGGTGGACACCCTGACTGCTTTAACTACCTAGGCAGGGCCATACCCAGAGCAGAGCAGAGCAGCACGCATGCAGGACAGACCAGACCATAAATATCATAGCCCTCATACCAACGCACTACTCATATTGGACCACAGACACCAGGCCTCAACCACAGACACCAGGCCTCAACCAATCTCCACAGTGTGGATCAGTGTCTAGACCAATTAGAACTAAAATGTGCCTCCATGTTAGAGACTTAAAGGAGATGATAACTTTTTTACAACCAAATCTGGGCCTAAGCAATGATTGTATATTATAATGACAAGATAGTCAAGTGACCAGTCTAACAATGGAAATACATGTCCTCAAAGATGGAAGGCAAGCGGGAGGAGGCAATATCAGGTGGGACCATTCTAGCCAATGAGAGGGCAGATACACATGTGCACAACAGGCCATAGAGATAGATAGAGGACTCATCTAGGTATCTGTGCCATTATAGCGTCTCTGACAGCATGGGCAGCGCCATTGAGGATATCTCAATTTTACAGTTTTTCTCAGTCGCTTTGGTACATTTCTCAGATCACAATTGATACTCTCAAAACTGCTTGTTCAACCTTCACATGATCTAGTCACAAGATAAGAGCAATTTATCATTGTTTTGGTCAAATTGCAATTGCTTTTATACATGCATGCAATTGATAATGTACAATTGTCTGCTGTTTTTTACATGATCAATTGCTTATGTCATGTTGATCAAAATATAATATACTGGATGTCTGTTGAATTGTCTTACTCCCCAAAACACCTAGGCATAAGTTCATTGAATATGTCTTTAATTGCAAAATGGTTGAACTCATTGTCATAATCGGTCAAGCAAGTTTTCCATACAGTACATTCCAATTGTTCTTACAGATTGTTGTTGTGAATTTGTCCAGAATTGATGAATTGCTCTCAGGTGAATCTTGACTTCCACAAATGAAGGGGATTGTGTGAAACATTAGATCAACCAATGATCAACCAGATCAACCTCTAAGTAAAATAGCTTGGAGGTGCACCTAATGAACCTTCAATTGGCAAGCATATCTAAACAGAGCACAACACAGTGTAACAATTTCTGACAATGGAAGAACAACAAGGAAACGAACAGGGTCAATAGTCGGGAAGAAGAGGACTAAGGATGCGTGGAGGAAGGGTAGGGAGGCAAAACAGAGGAAGAGGTAGAAGAGGCCGAGGAGACAGGCGTATTTCAAATGAAATAAGGGCCACTATTGTGGACCATGTTGTCAATCATGGCCTTACAATGGCTGAGGCTGGTCGAAGGGTGCAGCCGAATGTTGGGAGAACAACCGTGTCCTCAATCATTCAAACATTTCACAGAGAGAACAGGTTTGTAATCCAAGAATGTGCACAGCACTGTAATACTACATACTTTTTTTACACTGAAATATTCCTCAATCTTGTGTTTGGCATCACTGTATTTCCCCACAAAGGACTGCAAGACTACCTCACAGGGGTGGGAGAGGGCCCCTTTTCACACCTCAACAGCAGGAGACTATTTGCACCATGGTCAGAGAAAATAATGCCATTAGACTAAGGGAGATTCAGAGTGCCGTTATAGAAGACAACAATGTCTTTGTAAACATCCAATCTGTTAGCAACTCAACTATCGACAGGGTGCTGAAAAGAAACCTTTCTGAATCACAATGACACTGTAATTTGTTGATAACCAAAAATAAAAGCATAAATGTGAATCCTGTCCATTCTCTTTCGTTCCTAATCTCACATAAAGGAATGTGTGACTTTGTACTGTTGAAATGTATAAATCAGAAAACACCTGAAGAGTACAGTTTTATATTGACAACACGACTAAGCTTTTTGACAAAACTAAGCATCTTCTTTGTGAACAATGACACAAGGACTTGACATTCTGATGGCACTGACATGTTCATTGACATAAAGATTTACTTTTGAGGAATGGACTAGAGATTTTGAGCAAGTTACAGGCTTTTGCAGGTCATCCATTGTGTTGTGCTGTTTGTAATAATCGACTTACTGGTTTGCAAATGTTAAGAATGATTCGAGAAATGTACCAAAGCGACTGAGAAAAACTGTAAAGTAGTCCATTTACAATTATCTTGTTCTTAATTGGCTGAATGCTAGTAACTATGAATCCACACCCAGTTGACTGTTTTAAAATGGTGGAAGCCCTCAGTGCCAATGTCCATGCTAAAACAGGTTATATCCATGATGAGTTATCTATCTTTCTCTATGACTACAGGCATAATTCCAAAATAATGGAAGTTGACTAAATGCTGTGTGCGTCCACTTATATCAGTGTATTTGTAACAATCTAACCATTAATAGACTTCTATTTAATAAAATAAGCCTCACGTAGCAATTAGCAACTACATTTTTTGTTGAACAAATTCAACATTGTCTCAGATTTTGTTTTCTTTTAGACCTCCATACAAACATTTTTCACTTTGTGGACAGATTTTCGTGGACAGATTTTGGGCGGAGTAAAACCTCTTGCATCTTCCTCTCTGTCCTAAGCCATCTCTTTCCTGTCAGCATGGCCCTGTAACTCACACCAGCCATGGAACACCATGCCAATCTGTTCAAGGTGATAGCAATTACTGTCAGTTCAGATGGTATCATATTGGCGTTCGCACAACTACCTACAGCAAGCGCACAGTTGGCAAAAGAGAAAGTTGTCGAAAAATGAGTCTGATATTCCAAAAAGTACATTGGCAGTATTTGTAAAGCACTAACTACTGAAGACATCCATGGTATCCATCCAGGTGGGGAATCTGAAATAAGCATGTCCTCTGTACAAGCCCAGTCCAGAGCAGTGTGTCCCACTCAGATACAGAGAACTAAAATCTGCACTATAACCAGTCTATAACCTGTCACCCACATAATCTCTGATCTAACCTAGCATGCACCTCCTTGCCAGAGCGGTGCAATGGAAACATTGAAAGGTCAAGCTGGGTGACGGTTGGTTGCTTTTTCAGAGCATGAAAAGGAGAGAGGTAGAAAAGGGACTATGAGTTGATGTATGTGCAGTGTGTGTGTGTGCTTATTGAGGTTTAAGCACACACACACACACACGTTTTTTAAAGCCTCACACCTTCACGGGGAGCCGGTAAACAAATGCTGTTGATCCCTTGGGTGCTGTGCTCGGCGAACCACAGAACCTTCATTTGCTCCCTCTTGTCTCAGCCTGCGGGCGTGTATTCAGTCCCTTTGAAGACACGAAGGTAACACCTTACACGCACGCACACACACACGCACGCACACACACACACACACACTCACACACACACACACACACACACACACACACACACACACACGCACACACGCACACACGCACACACGCACACACGCACACACACACACACACACACACACACACACACACACACACACACACACACACACACACACACACACACACACACACACACACACACACACACACACACACACACACACACAGCACACTGCAATAACAGACACCTGTTGCTCTAACTACAATGTCTACAGCAAGGGGCAAATTAGAGTGTCGTCCTTGCATCAACAAATCCAATCACCGTGTGCAACACTGGCCTAGAAAAACAACAACTTTACTTTAAACATGAACGCTAACCTATGATGGGCTTCGTGCAAAAAGCAGCGCCAGTATGAACATTGAATGATGTTGAGAAAGAAAAGAAGCCTTGATTCATTTGAGACATCTTCTCTCATGATGCTGCACATACTCAACATTTGAATTGAGTTAACCTTTTACCCAGGGTTATTGAGTTAACCTATATACCCAAGGGTTATTGGAAATGTTAGCAATGCAGTCTGACTTTTACATTATCCAAATGATTTCTGAAACAAGGATTAATTAATCCACCCCTATGGTTAGATGGTCAGTGGACATAACTTACCCATGGAGTCTCATCCCCCTAGTATGCAGTGAAAACAAAGGAGACCTGGCTAAGGGTTAGTAAGGGCTATTCTTTAGTTTCCGGCAAAACACAAGGCCTGCAGTACAATGACCATTGTAGCTACAGTATGATGAACCTCTTGGTAAGCTCGTTATATGAGAGATATATAGATTGTGTGGCCCTTGAGATTCAACTAGTGTTCCAGCTAAGCTGTTGACACTGAGTTAAGACCTATCAATAGCATTAGACAGAACTGTAGGCCTTTCTGTTTTTACCTTCAGTCAACAGATAAGCATAAAACATGCCTGTAAGTGGTTAAGCACTACACTGTCTTCATCATGGGGTAAAACACAAACACATTTTGACTCATCATTGTCTGTTCAAAATTAGCCAGGATTGGGCAGGTTACTTTCTAAATGTAATCCGTTACAGTTACAAGTTACCTGTCCAAAATTGTAATCAGTAACGTAACTTTTGGATTACCCAAACTCAGTAACGTAATCTGATTACATTGCGTTACGTTTAGATTACTTCCCCTTAAGAGGCATTAGAAGAAGACAAAAATTTATGTTTCCAATTGAACGAGATCTATTGCAGGATAAGTCAATGTTAAAGTTTACTTAGCTGGCCATATATGGATGTTACATATACATCTTTCTACTACATATAATAATATGATTAAATTATATATTTACATTAAAAAAAATCTAAGTCTATCAGAATTCCAGTCATTCCAATAAATGTTATACCCCTTGATCTTCAAGAGTAGGACTTGGAAATATGGAAGTATAGATTAGCCAAATTGTTTTACCTGAGCATGACAACAAAACTAAGGACTTATTAGCCAGCCCTACTCTGTTGTTTATGATTTTGTTGTCATTGAGGACTGATTGGGCTCAATAAATGCTGCTCTCATGGAATGGCATGCTTTGCCAAGAGTGTGCAAAGCTGTCATCAAGGCAAAGGGTGGCTACTTTGAAGAATCTGTTCAACACTTTTTTGGTTACTACGTGATTCCTTATGTGTTATTTCATAGTTTTGATGTCTTGATAGGCAGCTTAAACTTCTTGAATTCAACCATTATTGGGTTCAAATACACATTCAGATTTGGGAACATCCATCCACAACAACCACAATCCGTAACGTGCAAATAGCTAAATGAGAGAGCAGCAGTGTGATTCACATCAATGAGCTATGTAGATATCAATACTAAGTGGTATCTGTATCGCCGTAGACTACACCACTAATGTCATCCTTACCTCCAAGTGTTTATTCAATTTAGTGTTTATTTAATTTAGTGTTTGTTCATTTATTTGGATTCAATTTGTGTCATCATAGTGGTCTCTGACTTGTAGTCAGACTCGCTCAGGTGGAACAAAAAAAACAGATTTGAATGTCATTGAGAAAAAACGGGAAGTGTCAAATATTTATTTCTGCAAACATCCTTTTTGAATTTGAAAGTAACCCTCAAAGTAATCATCTAGTTTTTAAAAAGTATCTGTAATCTGATTACAATATTTTAGCTGGTAACGTAACGGATTACAGTTAACGTTTTTTTGTAATCTAGAGGCCTCACTACAGACAGCCTGGTTCGAATCCAGACTGTATCACAACCGGCCATGATTGGGAGTCCCATAGGGTGGCGCACGATTGGCCCAGCGTCATCCGAGTTTGGCCGGTGTAGGCCGTCATTGTAAATAAAACATTTTTTCTTAATTGACTAAATAAAGGTTAAATAAAGAATTTAAAATCATCCCTTACATGTAATACGTTACTCCCCAACCCTGAAATTAGCACGTTGTTTTTACATACTTCCATAGTAAAACTATGCTATCCCATTTTAGGTAGGCCTAACCATATCGCGTTAGTTAAGAGTTTTTGAAACCCATAGTGCAAGTAGCAAATCCTATCAGTTGAAGCCTAGTTGAAATTGTACATTACCTGTGTAAAAGGGGATTTACTGTATATGTCTCCTCCCCAGAAGAGGATATGTCAACTGTCATCTCTTCTGATTATGTGATTCAGTCGATCAGAAAATCTTTAAATCAATACCATATATTGGCCACCACTGCCTTTGATAATAAATCAGTTAGGGAGCATTTTTATCGATGCCTTACATGTTTGGTGGCAACTATTCAATTTATGTTTGAAATTAGGACGTTTTGCCGCAATCTTGGTTTTGTGCTTTTCACCACAAAAACTGGTAGTGGTTTTCAGATCTTGTCTGGTGAGGTAGGGGCTCCTCTAGTGGTGTGTATAAGAATTGCACCATGAGGCAATTATCTTTTTTCACATTACATCTCCAGGGGCAAATCTCAATGATATCCTATAAATACATTTAGAAAATAAATATATATATATATATTCTTGAGTAAGCATTTTATGTGTTTGTGTGTTATAACAAATGAAAAGATCATTGGAGGCACATGTTCAGCATTGTGTTGTGCTGTGCAGGGGATGGAGAGAGAGAGGGCGCTGCTATTGTGAATGAGCGTGTTGCTGATTGGAGAAAGACAGAAAACACGGTTTGGAGGGGGGTTGCTGGTGGCTGGAAGGGCATGAGAATGTATATCCCTGCGTCCATGGGAACGCAGGAGGGTGGTGGTGGGGTGGTGTTTTTGAGTGGGCTCAATCTAAACCACATTGTCCAATAAACAATAGAGTAACATCAAACCATAAATGTGGACATGATCTATGACCACAACGATCTGCTATCCAGTGTCACTTACTCAGTGCTTTCTGGCACTCATAAACATATGCAGATGGTCTGAATGTAGACCGTACCCATGGTGGTGGTGTGTACGGTTGTTACATGATGGTTCCCATTTAGGTTATTTGTGGTGAAGTACATGTATAGCTTTTCTCACCATCAATCTAAAGAAAAATATAAAACCTAAAAAGTTTCTACTAATCTGAGATTTGCTGGATAGTCTAATCTACCCGAACATACAGTAGATCAAATTGAAGCTCCCTTTTTTCGTTGTGAGATAACATGTTTTATTACTCCCTAACCCCCCACTGTCTGCTGCATTAGAACACATGAGAACACATGAGAACACATGAGAACACATGAGAACATAAGGCCAGGGAATTTAGCATCCACCTCTCTACTGCCACTTTATACACTTTCATAAAACTGGCCCAAACAGTCTGGCAGGCCCAAATCTTCTATTCTCACCTTTTGGCCGCTGCCAGGAAACTAATGTTTAAGGCTCACTTAATTTATTACTATAAATTAGAGGGACCTCAGGTGAAAGAAGAGGGGCAGAAAAAGCAATACAATGGATGAGTGACATGAACAGGGGAGTAGGAAAAAAGGGAGATATTAGAATGGAATGGACACTAGCTCCGGAAGTGAAGCCCCCCCCCCCCCCCTCCTCCTCCTCAGAGCACTAAACTCTGGGCCTCATCAGAGTAGAGCTACCTGCCTGCCTGCCAGGGATTAGAGCGGGGATCTGTGATGCCGATACCCCCCCAACCCCTCCCCCCCCCTCCCCCTCTCTCTCTCTCTATCTCTCACTCTCTCTCTGTAATGGGAAGCAGCTGGAGCTTCAAGGGTTGTAGGAGAACCAGACAGGCCCATTCATAACCCTCCAGTGGGTTTTAATGAAGGCTGTACCACTACTAGGCCGCCGGAGTGTGGGAGGAGGATGGAGGGAGGGTCAACTCCCCACCCCATTCAACCTCACCCCTTGTCTGATGAATATGATACCTGAGCCAGATGACAACAACTTGAACTTAATTTCTTCTCATTTGTTTTTAGCTTCATTCAATCTCTTCATATTCCCTTTCCAGCAATACAATTCTATTGGAAAGAAGGTACATGCCATGTGTAGAGTAGTGGTTTGAGAGTAACAAACCAGACCAATAAATACTATGAAATGCCTGCTGTGTCAGTAACATTCATAGACCCTGAAAACACCTACTGCTTTTCATTGTTCTGAACTGAAACCCCACACCGTGGACTGACCCTCAGAGAGCTGAACCTCACATTCTGGGGCAGTACTATTCAGTCTCATAAAGACACATGTATAGCATCTGTCACCGTATCAAGTATCACTCCACTGAGTCATTGTCATGATCACAGTATCAGTCCACTGAGTCATTGTCATTATCACAGTGTCACTCCACTGAGTCATTGTCATTATCACAGTGTCACTCCACTGAGTCATTATCATTATCACAGTGTCACTCCACTGAGTCATTGTCATTATCACAGTGTGACTCCACTGAGTCATTGTCATTATCACAGTGTCACTCCACTGAGTCATTGTCATTTTCACAATATCAGTCCACTGAGGCATTGTCATTATCACAGTATCACTCCACTGAGTCATTGTCATTATCACAGTATCACTCCACTGAATCATTGTCATTATCACAGTAGCAATCCACTGAGTCATTGCAATTATCACAGTATCAATCCACTGAGTCATTGCAATTATCACAGTATCACTCCACTGAGTGTGATTGCATTTGATTTTTTTTCTTCCATGAAATACTGATTGTTGTGTGAGGAGTCTGGTCAGGCAAAGTTGAGGACAAATTCTGTCATTGGTCAGCTGTTATCGGAAGAGCAAATCCCCCCATGTATGTGTAGTAGTTATAGTGAGCCAGCTGATCTGAAGTGTCGCCCCAGCCTTCCCAAATGGCCCCTGCTGTTCATTAGCAGCCATCGTGGGCCCTGGAGCCTTTCATTTACTGGCTGCTGGGGCCTCAGCGAGGAGAGGGGTTGTAGAAAATTGAAATAAACTTTTATGTGGCCCTACCTAACAGGGTTAATGGATCCCATATGTTGTGTTGTGTTGTGTTGTGGGGGGACAGACAGGGCATGGCAGAGAGAGGGAGAGGGAGGAGTCTCGGGGGAGTGTTCTCCATCTTGTTTTCTCTCAGGGTGGACAGTGTAACCTGAGCTGCTGAAGAAACAACCTCTACACCCTGAGGTCAGATCAATGGGAATGCCAATAAATTACTACTTAGACGACACAGACGTACACACACACACACACACACACACACACACACACACACACACACACACACACACACACACACACACACACACACACACACACACACACACACACACACACATACACACACACACACACACACACACACACACACACACACACACACACACACACACACACACACACACACACACACACACACTCAGGGTGAATGGGTTGGGATCAGAGTTTGTCTTAAACCTCCAACATTCTCTGCTATGGCAGTGGTGTGTGCTAGGCTTTTAATATTTCCCAAATAGTAATAACTCTGTGGTTCCTAACCCAGTCTCAGGAATTCTATTAACTTTCACTAGATCACTTACAGAGCCATATACATCACCTAGATCCCATACAGAACCATAGACATCACCCTAGATCACTTACAGAACCATAAACACCACCTAGATCACTTACAGAACCATAGACATCACCTAAGAATGTTTCCTCAAACCACAACACACTTGGTCTCTCCATATCCACACTGTAAACCCCAACGTGCTGCCATTACTCAAAACTTTAGAGGAAGCCCGTTGCACTTCATCTGAGTACAGTTACTTAAAGTTGTTTTGTAGTCATTCCTCAAACTGATAGAGTCACTGTGTTGGGTGTCCAGATGAAAATTGTATCAGCTTGAACATTTTGAGTAACACCCCCCACTAAGCCACGCCTCCAATATAATTTCCCAGTGTGCCTTGACTTTTAAAGTGAATTGTAGAGTTACCATCCATGAGTGTATTTGTAAGTGACATGGTTGTTGAATTCATTAATTTTCAGTCTTGTGGCCTTCACCAAGTGAGTTCCTAGGTGAATATTATCCTTATAATTAAACTCTTTATGACATTACATATATCATAAGGCCTTATTTTGAGGTCTAGCAAAGTTATGGTAACCTGGTTGAAGGATTTCCAGGAATCTTCCAACCGGGATTTCTGAAAAACAACAGAAATGTGCAACATACCTGCAAGTCACATTCTGCTGGCGTGCAAAGTGATGTAATTCCTATTGGAATCCAAACAGAGTTAGGATATCCAACATTTAAATTTGTATTCACCCGCAACCTGCATTCATAATAACTGCCAGGGTTAGGAACAGTGTGAGGAGGCTTCCTAAGCCATTTAAACAAGAACAACCATTTCAGTAACGGGTGCAAAAAAAAACTAAATTACTGGAATAGTTGACAACATTTTTGGTTTTTTATCATTGTGTAGCATAAGATGAATCAGTCAATCACTCAATGTACATGAAAAAACACAGATATGAAAAACTATTCCAAAAAATATTTAGTTTTGAGTCAGTACCACATAAATGTAAGTAATAACAACTTTTTATTGACTTTGATTTCAACTTACTAGAAGTATTTGAGTTAAAAATGACTTGGGGTTTACAGTGCATGTACAACCATATGTAGTAGAGGGCTGAGGGTATTGAGAAGAGTTCAGCTAGAGTTGAAGATGAGATGGGCCTCTTCTTTTGGTTTTCGGGCTGTCCTCTTCCTGTACTGTCCAGCCCTGGGGAGAGCCAGCCCCACCTCGGCTCTGTGCCAAGACTCCTGGAGCTGCTGGGTGTCGCGCTGGGTGATTTCCTGTCAGAGGGTTCTTCTCATAGTCGCAACATGACCCCCCCCCTCCAGTCCAAAAATAACCGATGTCACCGTAGGAGCTGATGCTGTGAAGCCAGAGGCGCACTAACGCAGCTCGCTTCCTTCCTGAGAGGATGCTCTCGCACTGATAGCAACTTTTTTCTTAGGCTAGCCATTCAGTCTCTCACTACTGCTGCTGCTGCTGGGTGCCACTCTGAGCCTCTGGTGACTGCAGTATTAGCTAAAAGTCGTGCACTGTCTGAATGTGTGCTGAAACCCTCTGCATGTTCGCGATTCTTGTAATTATTGATCACAAACACAATCAATTGATGACCCTGGAGAGCACTGTGCTGCCATGTGAGCAGCACAGTGTCATGTAACCTCGACTCAGCAGCTATATCAAGACAGAATGATATTCAATCAACGCTTTCGTCAATATGCTATGACTTGAGAGAATTTGTCACAAGCACTTGCAGGGGCCTGGAGCCTGTGGGGTGCTGTTTTAGAATGATAAGTGAGGGGTGGGGGCAGTACAGTAGCAAAACCTGTCCTTAATAGGCCGATTATATCCACGGGCCCTTCCTTCTTGATCTGCTGAGAGAAGTGTATTTATGCAGGTTTGTCTGTGTTGTTTCAGGGAGTTGAGGCGCTCCAGATAGGGCCATTTCACAGCCATTACAGAGTCACTTGGGTGGCTTGGCCAGCATTTATCAGACCACTCCAAAACCACAGTCAAGATAGCACGGAGGTGGAGACGCAAAACCAATAGACGCCCCCCCCCCCTCTAGAGGTTCACTTGTGAGGGAAAGAAAAGAAAAAAAGAAATGGCGAAGTCGTGACTGAGAAAGGTCCAATAATGAAATAAATCTGCCCACAGCTTTTGTGTAATGAACATGGATCTGATTTATTTTCTGCATGGCTCTGCAGTTCTGTCTGAGTGCAGAACAGTGCAGGCTCTGTTCAGAGCCACGCTCAGAGGCCAGGTGTGGGACAGAGCGGCTGAAACAGTTAACAGTAAAGCGTGGTGGAAATCGATCCCCCTCTAAATTACATGGCCTAGGTTTTTTTTACAGGCTTTCCAGGGTAAGAGAGCTGGTGCTTTCTGTCTGCTCAGAGCAAAGCTGCAGCATCTACAATTGTCTGGTCAAACATTTGAACTTTTTGGAGTACCAGCCCAATCGTGCCATTTGTCCTCGATTCAGTTAAGACTCTTTCCACAGTCACTCATTCAACTGCAAACGCAGCATTTCTGCGACCCAATGAGTCTTTCATTTGGGTCCACTGTGCTCAAATGCACGTGGCCCAAAATAGGCATCTGTTTTCATATTGTGTGTTTATAATTTCACTTCTAGTGAGTAAAACACTCATGTAGACTGAATTATGTGGAATTCGTTTAAATTATAATATTTTATGATCTTTATAATATATGATCATCTATTATAGATAAAATTATTAACAACAACAAAAATACTCTGTTGTTTCTAACACAGTCAAACAACATCAAGTCCAAACCATGGCAATCCTCGCCGTAGGTCCTGATATGAGGCTACAGTAAAAAGAACTAAAAACAATCAAAGAGGGAGAAATATCATAAACAAATCTACTGAGATTATCAAGGAATGTAAATATTATGATAAATGCCAAGCCCAAGTGCATGAACTCTTGCCTGGACCTTTTGGCCCAATGTAACCTCTGTTTACAGACCTAAATAGGAGAGTACAGTAGAGGAGGGTTGCCAGTTAGAACGGCCAGTTCCCTGGACCTTATAATGAGCTTCCTCCCTCTCCCACCCCCTGGACCTGGCAACACAGCATCCATCTTGGTTGACTGCCACTGAGGGGAGTGGGGGATAGGGAGGGATAAGGAGGCCAACACTGCAATCCTACAACACTGAGGAGATCCGGTCAGCCTCATAACGACCCACATTCCAGACTATTGGAGCTGTTGACGATCACCAAAGATCATCCAACTGCTTTTATATGATTTATACTGGGAAGATAACATTTGCCTTTATTTCATGGATAAACCCCACAATGTAGAATTAAATAGTCAGGAACCTGATAGTGTTTCTACCTATGTTATAACACCTTTTGTAAAGGATCGATCTGTATGAACAGTAGTACACTTTCTGAACTACAACTAAATCAAACCCAAGTGGAGCTCAGGCATAGACCTTGGAGACGTGTAACCTGCACCACCACAGAAGGCCAGTCTAGTGGGATAAAGTCAGGGAAAATAAAAGCAGAAAGCTGTGAGCGGCCCTCTCTTTACTTCCTGTCACAGAGGGTATCACCTTTCACAGTGTGTGTCTTTGGGGTGAAGTAAACTCTGCAGGTGACTCTGTGGGCGCATAAAGCCTGTGAGCTGAGCGCTTGTCTCTACAATGTGGGAAAGGCCTGGTGATAAAATGGCCTAAACTTGCACAACCATCTGAACAATTTGAAGGAGTAAATTATAGACCCATCTTGACTTTCACTTTTACTTGAGTAACTTTCTATTACGGTATCTTTACTTTTACTCAAGTATGACAATCGGGTACTTTTTCCATCACTGCTTTTCTACAACAGAATACAAGCCTTTTTATTTATCAAAATACGCTGTGTTCCAAAGTGACAAATAGCCTCTCTTGGTGAATTGAGTGCAACCCAAGATCTAGCAAAAAATGTATCAACATTTTTTACGGTTTGTCTTTTGCTTGGGGAGACGTTCTAAAGTTGAGAGAATCAAACGGAGACAAAATGTGACAAACTACGAAGAGTGTGATCAACTTAAGTTCATGACTTCATGTCCTCAGTGTGTGAATGGCTGGAGATCCATTCAAACCACATCATCCCCTCAGCAGCTTATTGCTGCCCCCTGTCAATCAATGTGCCTCACTGCAGGCTAGGGTCATTTTAATGGGTCAGACACACTTATCAGGCTTTTCAATACAGCAAAGTAAATCAAACTCAAAATGCAGAATTAACTGTTAAGCCTTGTGTTGGAGTACCAGCCCAGAGTACTTAATCGTGATCGTCATTTGTCCTCGATTCTTTGTGACCAGCCAAGCCTGGTCACTCATCCAACTGCAAATGCAGCATTTCTGCGACCAATTTTTTAAATATTTTTTTTAATATTTTTTTTAATTTAACCATTATTTAACTAGGCAAGTTAGTTAAAAACAAATTCTTATTTACAATGACGGCCTACCCCGGCCAGACCCGGACGACGCTGGGCAAATTGTGCGCCGCCCTATGGGACTCCCAATCACGGTCGGATGTGATACAGGCTGGATCCAATGTGTCTTTCATTTGGGTCCAGTGGCCCAAAATATGTGTCCCGCTGCTCCAACAGAAACAGACTGTGTTCCAGCCAGCAGGTGTGTGCCTCACTGGCTCTTGTCTCAGTGACCCTAAACTAAGTCAGACAGGACCACATGTTCTGAACTTTTGACACACCACTTCTGTCATGGCCTCATGGTGACACACAGTATCTAGTTCGACAGTTGGACCAGTGTGTTGAAGAGATAGTCACCCTGAACTGAATTTGAACTAACAGCCAGGCCACTCACTATCCCTCCATAACCATCAGTTTATAATGAATCTCTCTTGTCGTGATTTGTGTTTTGTAATATATTTTCATTTGTAATCCCAGCCCCCGTCCCGCAGGAGGCCTTTTGCCTTATGGTAGGCCGTCATGGTAAATAAGAATTTGTTCTTAACTGACTTGCCTAGTTAAATAAAGATTAAATAAAATAAATACAAAAAATAATGATTCCCATGTTTGTCTTTACCCATCTTTCCAGTGAAGACAGACCCTACTAACCCAAGTACAACAGAAGGTAGGCAATGTGTGAGGAAGCCAGCAGGAAAGTTGCCAGGGGAAACGTAGAGGATAAGAAGAGAGTTGGTGAGGACAGACAGCTACTGTACTTATCTGTTGTCCTGCAGTGAGTAGTGACAGGGTCAGGTCGTACAGGCTATGCTACAGCAGTCTGAGCCACAAGCAGACAGACTGATAATGGAGCAGGGAGTGGCAGCCACAGCCCAGAGCTTGTCTCTCTCTCTGCCAGACCCAGACACTGTGAGGATCCAGTGGAAATCTCCCTGGCAAGACTTAGCAGACAGTCTGTAAATATTAGCCCGCAGTTTAGCATGGTGGGGGTGGGGTGCACACATCAAGGGGAGTGTAGATCAGGCTAAAGGTAGAATTGTTAAGAGGAGAAAGCTGTGTGTGTGTGTGTGTGTGTGTGTTGTGTGTGTGTGTGTGTGTGTGTGTGTGTGTGTGTGTGTGTGTGTGTGTGTGTGTGTGTGTGTGTGTGTGTGTGTGTGTGTGTGTGTGTGTGTGTGTGTGTGTGTGTGTGTGTGTGTGTGTGTGTGTGTGTGTGTGTGTGTGGTGGGTGTGGGGTGTTTCTGCAAACGTTTGTGTGTATGTCTTTGTGTATGTTTATACGTGATCATGGAAACAGCTTTTACATGTGTGTCTTTGTGTCCTTGTTTATAGGGATGAGAACATCAAGTCAGATTTTTTTTTAAGGAATGCAGTACAACAAAACATGAGAGAGCCACAAGTTTGCAGCCAGATCTGAACCTCTGCACTGGCTGTGATTTATTATAGGGACATAAATACACTACATGTCCAAAAGTATGTGGACACCTGCTCGTCAAACATCTCATTCCAAAATCATGGAGTTGGTCCCCCTTTGCTGCTATAACAGCCTCCAATCTTCACAGAAGGCTTTCCACTAGATGTTGGAACATTGCTGCAGGGACTTGGTTTCATTCAGTCACAAGAGCATTAGTGAGGTTGGACATTGATGTTAGGCGATTAGGCCTGTGTTCCAATTAATCCTGAAGGTGTTCGATGGGGTTGTGGTCAGGGCTTTTTGCAGGCCAGTCAAGTTCTTCCACACCTTTCTCGATAGACTATTTCTGTATGTACCTCGCTTTGTGCACGGGGGCATTGTAATGCTTAAACAGGAAAGGGCCTTCCCAAAAATGTTGCCACAAAGTTGAAAGCACAGAATCGGCTAGAATGTCATTGCATGCTGAAGCGTGAATATTCCCTTAAGACATCAGTGTAACTGCCCAAACCATGAAAAACATCCCCAGACCATCATTCCTCCTCCACCATACTTTACAGTTGGCAATATGTATTCGGTTAAGTAGCATTCTCCTGGCATCCGCCAAACCCAGATTTGTCCGTCGGACAGCCAGATGCTGGCATCCGCCAAACCCAGATTCGTCTGTCGGACAGCCAGATGGTGAAGTGTGATTCCAAGTTTGTGGTCACTTATAAATGTCCTTGTTTTTTAAAGAAAAGCTAAATTTTTATCCAATAAAATAACATCAAATTGAGTGTAGACATTGTTAATGTTTTAAATGACTGTTGTAGCTGGAAACGGCTGATTGTTAATGGAATATCTACATAGGCGTACAGAGGACCATTATCAGCAACCATCACTCCTGTGTTCCAATGGCACGTTGTGTTAGCTAATCCAAGTTTATAATTTTAAAAGGCTAATTGATCATTAGAAAACCATTTTGCAATTATGTTAGCACAGCTGAAAACTGTTGTGCTGATTAATGAAAGCAACAAAACTGGCCTTCTTTAGGCAAGTTGGTTATCTGGAGCATCAGCATTTGTGGGTTCGATTACAGGCTCAAAATGGCCAGAAACAAAAAACGTTCTTCTTAAACTCGTCAGTCTATTCTTGTTCTGAGAAATGAAGGCTATTCCATGCGAGAAATTGCCAAGAAACTGAAGATCTCGTACAGCGCTGTGTACTACTCCCTTCACAGAACAGCGCAAACCAGAATAGAAAGAGGAGTGGGAGGCCCCGGTGCACAACTGAGCAAGAGGACAAGTACATTAGAGTGTCTAGTTTGAGAAACAGACGCCTCACAAGTCCTCAACTGGCAGCTTCATTAAATAGTACCCACAAAACACCAGTCTCAACGACTCAGGGATGCTGGTATTCTAGGCAGAGTTGCAAAGAAAAAGCCATATCTCAGACTGGCCAATAAAAATACATTATTAAGATGGGCAAAAGAACACAGACACTGGACAGAGGACGATTGGAAACAAGTGTTATTGAGGTGTTCGGATCACAAAGAAGAACATTCGTGAGACGCCGACCAAATGTAAAGATGCTGGAGGAGTGCTTGATGCCATATGTCAAGCACGGTGGAGGCAATGTGATGGTCTCGGGGTGCTTTGGTGGTGGTAAAGTGGGAGATTTGTACAGGGTAAAAGGGATGTTGAAGAAAGAAGGCTATCACTCCATTTTGCAAAGCCATGCCATACACTGTGGACAGCGCTTAACTGGAGCCAATTTCCTCCTACAACAGGACAATGACCCAAAGCACAGCTCCAAACTATGCAATAACTATTTAGGAAAGAAGCAGTCAGCTGGTATTCTGTCTATAATGGAGTGATCAGCACAGTCACCGGATCTCAACCCTATTGAGCTGATGTGGGAGCAGCTTGACCGTATGCTACGTACTGTAAGACGTGTCCATCAATCCAATCCAATTTGTGGGAGGTGCTTCAGGAAGCATGGGGTGAAATCTTTTCAGATTACCACAACAAATTGACAATTAGAATGCCAAAGGTCTGCAAGGCTGTAATTGCTGTAAATGGAGGATTCTTTGTTTTGAAGGACACAACTATTATTTCATTTAAAAATCATTTATTTATAACCTTGACTATATTTCCTATTCATTTTGCAACTCATTTCATGTATGTTTTCATGGAAAACAAGGACATTTCTAAGTGACCCCCAACTTTTGAATGGTAGTGTATATATATAAATAATTATATTTGGGGGAATTTTTGTTTGGATTAAATAAAATCCAGGAATTAATCTAAAAATGTAATCTATTCATGAGTTTTTGGAAATCTCTTCCCAAGTATTCCAACAAATAAAAAAGAGTCATTTGATCATGTCTCATTGTAATCAAAGTATGAAATGATTGAGACTGAAGACAAAAAGGCCAGTTGACAATGTGAATGTGTACCGCTATATTAGACGTTTTGCGGACATAGCACTGTTGCGTCATAACTTGTGATGTTAGGCCTAGCTGTTGTGACACTTTACTGTAGGATCGGTGGTTAATATTATAATCTGTTTTAACATAGTAGCATACCTTAATTTGTCCGACATTCTTATCCGGGGTGACTTTACAAGTGAAGAAAAAGGTCTGACGCAACAGTAACTAACACTACGATTATTACCAGACCTCACTTTGTTTCTTTAGAAGCCAAGCAGTGCATCATTGCCATTTTAGTATCCATCCAAAAAGGGATTTTTTTTGTAGCATTTAAAAATGAACAACAAAGAGAGCAGAACAAGAGAGAAAGAGAGAGAACGGAAGGGAGGGAGAGAAAGAGGAGAGAGGCTGCATCCAAGGCAGAGCAGTTCGGTTGCCATATGTGCTATCTGCAGCTGGGTGACAGATTCAATGAAATGTAATATCATCCTATAAATACCAAAACCAGCTGCTTCTAATTAATATCAGATGATTATTAAAAGGTGCCACAGATTACATTTGCCAATTAATAACCTTTCTCAGGACAAGGGGGCCAGCAGAGACACGGTGAGGGTAAAGCAAGGTCGGGGAGTGGTCGGTAGTAACTTATGTGTGTTTTAAAGGGAACTGACTGGGAATGGATTAGGAGTTATTTTGCCTGGGCGACTCAAGGACTCCCCCGGGACAGGTTTTGTTTTTGTGTGAGTCTTTGTTATTGCGCTGGTTCATGTAGAGTTTTAGAAGGAATAATACACTGAGGTCATGGATGTGGAGCTGACAGCATCTTTCACTGGGGCACCCAGGGTTCCCCAATAACCCTAACTCTATCCCTAAGGGCCTTCTCTCCTTACCTGCTCAGCCTCCCCTCTGGACACAGTCAGTCACAGCACAGCCAGGGTTCAACACAACGCTGACATGTCTGGTCAGTGTTCTGCTCTCTCTTTTTCTTTCTCCTGCTTTCACACACACACACACACACACACACACACACACACACACACACACACACACACACACACACACACACACACACACACACACACACACACACACACACACACACACACACACAAGGTGTGAGCGAGCATAGGCTATTGTTTTGTTCTGAGACAGTGACAGTATGTGTTGTATAAATGTGCTAACATGCTGCGGTTAAATATAGCGGAGGTCTGGCCTGACCTTGTGCTTTTGATTGATGTTCACTCAAACTGTAGCAAGCCAACGGCTGTCTGGAGATTGTTGCCCCTAGCTGCCTCCCTTATCCAGCTGTTTCCTTCCTCCAAACTGCTGAAACAGTGGCGTAGCTAAGCCCTGGGTTAGGCTAAGACAAACAAACCCCCTTACTCGGCCCCCCTCCTGAATTGGCCAGCTACTGGTCACCATGCAGCACTTCCTCTTCAGGTTGGGTCATTTCCTGTTCTCCCCATGCAGGAGGGTCTGTTGGTTTTCGCAAAGCTTCACTGTGGCTGAAGAACAGAGAGAACTAGGGAACGACTAGGCCACAGTTTCCTTCTCACCTCCCCTTTGTGAAACACTCCCTACTCTCGCGTTCTCTCTCTCTCTCGCTCTTTCTTGCTCTCTCCCTCCTGCTCTCTCTCTCTCTCCCTCTGTCTCTTTCTCTCCCTTAACGCTTTCTCTCTCTCTTTCCCTCACAACATGATGTAGAGACCAAACCGCTGTCTGGGGTTTCCGATAGTCCAAGCATCTGTTCACCAGTGACACACAGAGAAAACCACACGTCACATGTAGCATGTTTCAAACTGCTGCACATGTGGCTTGAATGGAACAGTGTGAGAGTGAAAGGGAGAACACGTGGGCTCTGTGAAAGACACAGCCACAGCTATCACTGAGAGTGAAAGGGAGGACACGTGGGCTCTGTGAAAGACACAGCCACAGCTATTACTGAGAGTGAAATGGAGGACACTTGGGCTCTGTGAAAGACACCGCCACAGCTATCACTGAGAGTGAAAGGGAGGACACGGGGGCTCTGTGAAAGACACAGCCACAGCTATCATTGAAGATACACAAAATCCAGATAAAGGAAAACAGATTGAAACATAAAAATGTGCTTTCGGTGTCTTGGGAAAATGTCCCCAAAAGTTAAGTGTGTGTCATGCTCTTAGCATTCCCTCCATCTCCAATGACGAATCAAAAACAACTTCCAAATGACTGTTTATCGTCTGACTCCAACTAAAACAACTGTTTAAAAAAGGATCCCAGAACGGAGCGAGGCTGTTGAAAAAATTATTTTAAAAGGCTGGGCGCTGACTTCAAAGTGCTCCCAAATGAGCTGGTTCATAAACAGTTTGCCCCTGTAGTACGCACTACACAATCACAGCAGAGGGGAGGGTAAAGAAAACTGGGCAGATTGTTTGTAACAATTAGGCTGATGCCAGATAATGCCCGTTCGGCCTCCACAATCGGACGTCCCCATCACCCACTCTATTTATCTGTAATTGCAATTTGGAAATAACTCTGTGGTAATTAGACCCAGGGACTGGTCTGAGAGAACACACCCTACCCTAAACAAGAGCCCAGTGTTTGGATTGTGTTTGCGCAAGGCCCGCTGAGAGAGAGAGAAAGAGGGAGGAAGGAGGAGAGGAATGAAGGGAGGAAGGGAGAGAGAAATGAGAGAGAGCGAGAGAGAGAGAGAGAGAGAGAGAGAGAGAGAGAGAGAATATTTTTACATGATGCAATGTCATTGATGCTTTCAATGATTGAAACGAACAAGGACCCTTGAGAACGATGTTCAAATAATTTTGGTATCTTTGTCTATCTAAGTATCTTAGTGCATCCTTTTCAAAGTACAACACATTTTTTAAAAAGCAGAATGAAGCTTTAAGGTCAAACAATACAAATGAAGATGATGGGATAGTGCTTCTCCACCAAGGGACACATAACCCTGGTGACGTTATGGAACATGCAATGCCTTTTATAGCTCCAGACTTCTTGTATATTTATACTTCATACTGCTGCACTATGTATCATGTATCGTGTATCTGTCTTTTGTGTATTTCATTCTGGCATTTTGCACCTGCCCTGTGTTTTTCGTAGCTGCTTGACAAAGTAATTTCCCCTCAAAGATCTATCTATCTATCTATCTATCTATCTATCTATCTATCTATCTATCTATCTATCTATCTATCTATCTATCTATCTATCTATCTATCTATCTATCTATCTATCTATCTATCTATCTATCTATCTATCTATCTATCTATCTATCTATCTATCTATCTATCTATCTATCTATCTATCTATCTATCTATCTATGCAGGTGACACATAACCCTGGTGACATCATGGAACCTGCAGGTGACACTTAACCCTGGTGACATCATGGAACATGCAGATGACACATAACCCTGGTGACATCATGGAACATGCAGATGACACATAACCCTGGTGACATCATGGAACATGCAGGTGACACATAACCCTGGTGACATCATGGAACATGCAGAGGACACATAACCCTGGTGACATCATGGAACATGCAGGTGACATATAACCCTGGTGACATCAGAGCAATTGGTAGCCTGTTAGATATCTGATTCAGCCTTTGATATTCCTCAAAGATGGCTATGCAAAAACCGTCTGGCATTGAGAGAGAGAGAGAGAGAGAGAGGGAGAGAGAGAGAGAGAGAGACACATCTGGAGAAGTCATTGAGAAGGCATGTGCACATACTTTGCCTACAACAACCATCTGCATATTCCATCAAAGAAAAAAAATCAAGAATAAAGAGAATGCTTCACAAATATTAACCCTAATCATATGCATTCATTTTATTTCATATCAAACCCCCCGCCCCATACACTACATCTTCCTTGTTGAATGCTAATGCTTATGCACTAGCAATCTACAAGTAGAAATGTGTGGGGCTTGCCTGCCATCTAGTGGTAGGTGGTGGTACTTGTATGTAACCCCCACTTGGTGTACACATACAAGACAATTCTAATTGCGATTTCCCGGGCTTCACACAGCACGCGCAAAGGGGTTGTGGTCCATTAGCAAACCTGCTAGTGTTAAATGCAGTGGATTTAGGTGCTAAGAGCTCATCCTGTTAACAATGTTTAAAACACAATTAAATCTCTCTCTTTGTAATTTTTTGCTAATATTCGTTGATAAATTGGAACATTGCTTGTTTTCCTGTTCTTTCAGGTGATCATAAAGAAGATTATATATAGTGCAAGTGCTTTACAAACATAGTTTAAAATAGATCCACATATGTTTACAAAAGGTGATGGTAATCCAAGGCCATTCTAAGGCCAACCAGTCTTCTTATTTGACACATGGGTGGTCGTCTTTACGTCATCAAGTGGTCTACCACAGGGCAAAGGGGACAGGCTGTTTATGGACACAGAGGGACTCAGGCCTAAACACAGGCCTGCTGCCATGCTGGGGCTCTCTTACTGTAAGAGGCTAGGCTATGTTCTACAGAGAGAGTAAGGCTGTGTGTGTGTGTTTGTTTGTGTGTACGACTAGTTCGTCAGAGAGGCTGTGTGTGTGTGTGCGCGTGTAGAAAATGCAGGATACAAGGGAGCAGCCAGGGGTTAGTATATCTCTCCAACCCACCAACCCAACCCTCCCTGCACCTTCTCCTACAGACAGAAATAGAAGGTGGAAGGAAGCTACCCTACCTGCACAGCTAAAAAAGAGAGCGGTAGAGAGGAAAACCAGATTTAAAGAGAGAGGTAGAGAGGGAAACCAGATTTAAAGAGAGAGGTAGAGAGGGAAACCAGATTTGAAGAGCGAGGTAGAGAGGGAAACGAGATGTAGAGAGAGAGGTAGAGAGGGAAACCAGATTTAAAGAGAGAGGTAGAGAGGGAAACCAGATTTAAAGAGAGAGGTAGAGAGGGAAACCAGATTTAAAGAGAGAGGTAGAGAGGGAAACCAGATTTAAAGAGAGAGGTAGAGAGGGAAACCAGATTTGAAGAGAGAGGTAGAGAGGGAAACCAGATGTAGAGAGAGAGGTAGAGAGGGAAACCATATTTAAAGAGAGAGGTAGAGAGGGAAACCAGATTTAAAGAGAGAGGTAGAGAGGGAAACCAGATTTGAAGAGAGAGGTAGAGAGGGAAACGAGATGTAGAGAGAGAGGTAGAGAGGGAAACCAGATTTAAAGAGAGAGGTAGAGAGGGAAACCAGATTTAAAGAGAGAGGTAGAGAGGGAAACCAGATTTGAAGAGAGAGGTAGAGAGGGAAACCAGATTTAAAGAGAGAGGTAGAGAGGGAAACCAGATATGAAGAGAGAGGTAGAGAGGGAAACCAGATTTGAAGAGAGAGGTAGAGAGGGAAACGAGATGTAGAGAGAGAGGTAGAGAGGGAAACCAGATTTAAAAGTGTACATGAGAAGAGGAAAGAAATGCTGGCAGGCCTCTCGTCTTTAATTGGTTCCAAGTGTTCCAGATTCACTGGTAAAAAAACTCCCCTGGCTATCCTGTGCTGCACCGTCCCTCCAAAACGCACACCTGCCTGCCAGCTGCAACAAAAGTATGGACTTCATTTCATATTTTTTAAATGTGTATTATTAGGCAATTTCCTGTGGAGTTGCTCCATGTCGGTTCAGAGGCAGGTGATATACAAGATTTGAATATAGAATGAGGACCTCCTGTGAAGGGGTTGAATAACTCACTCTCAAGGCCTCTTATTGTGTGCTCCCCCTGGCTCAAAGTATAGTTACTGCTTTAGTCAGACAGCAACACACAGGTCTTAATCAGCCCCTGATTGCGTAAAAGGCCAGAACAATTGATGTGAGTTTTAAATAAACATGCTGATGTTAAGGGTTGATGTCAATTCTGTTTATTTTAAGAAAATATTGACATTTGTTTGGCAAATTAATGAGTGTTTTTCTCAGCTATTTTGGAAATAATTGTGATATGTGGCTGTTTCACCTACTTTAATTGAATGCACTGAATGTAAATCACTCTGGATAAGTATCTCTGTCAAATGCACATAACTGAAGTTATACATCATATAGCTGAAAATAAATGACTGGTTGCTCCTGAAACAGATAATGCTGAAGAATTCATGAACCAAGTAGTGGTTAAAACGCCAACCTGAAGAGAGCTCACATATTTTCACCCTGAAGTCTAAACCCAAGGGCTCAGGAGGCTGTGAGTTTTCACTGCTTCTGATTCAACATGCGCCAAGCTTCTTTCACTTTGACTGCTCGTCCCCACAAACTATTCCTGCCTTTCTCTTTCTGGGCTTTCATTGTGACAAGAAAGCTTCACACGTCACATCAAACTAGCTTGTTCTCAAAGAGAGCGAGTGAACTTTGAACTGTACGCCTACATCTCATTCACTCATCAAATAGCTTTGATATCATCGGTGGTTTAAAGTACTTATGTAAAAATATTGGGGGTATCTGTACTTTAATTTACTCTTTATATTTTTGCCCACTTTTACTTTTACTTAACTACATTCCTAAATACAATAATGTACTTATTACTCCATACATTTTCCCTGACACACAAAAGTACTCGTTACATTTTGACAGGAAAATGGTCCAATTCACTCACGTATCAAGAGAACATCCCTGGGCATTCCTACTGTCTCTGATCTGGTGGACTCACTAAACACAAATGCTTTGTTTGTAAATGATGTGTGTTAGAGTGTGCCCCAGGCTATCCGCCAATAAATAAATAAAATAAAATGGTGATCTCTGGTTAATATAAGGAATTTGAAATGGCTTATACTTTTACTTTTGATACTTAAGTACATTTGAGCAATTCCATTTACTTTTGATACTTAAGTATATTTAAAACCAAATACTTTTAGACTTTTACTCGAATAGTATTGTACTGGGTGGCTTTCACTTTTACTTGAGTCATTTTCTATTAAAGGTATGTTTACTTTTACTCAAGTATGACAATTAAGTACTTTTTGCACCACTGGATATCAAAGTGAAAATAAAAAAAACAATGAAAGGCCCTTGAAAAGAGAAATAATGTGTCAGTCCAAAACAGGGGGAGGTGGTGAGCCATCTCACGGACAAACAAACAACATCAGTGTTTATTATGTCCCTTTAATTAGACGGCTGCCTTGTAAAGACCTGTGTTTGGTTCCTGTGTATTTGGCTAGCTAGTGTGTCTGGCCTTGGATCAGCCCAAACTAGTGGACCTTTCTTTATTATTTATTTAATTAAGGATCCCCATTAGTTCATGCTAAGGCAGCAGCTACTCAGCATCATTACATTAAGGCAGTTACATACAATTACAAATATTACTTGACATTACATTTCATAACACTTTACATAATACATTAAGTGTGTTCCCTCAGTGTTTAGAGTGCGTGTATTATCATGTGTATGTGTGCCTGTGCCTGTGTGTGTGTCTCTTCATAGTCTCCACTGTTCAATAAGATGTATTTTTATCTGGGTTTTTTTATCTGTTTCTACTGCTTGCATCAGTTACCTGATGTGGAAGAGAGTTCCATGTAGCCACGGCTCTATGTAGTACTGTGCACCTCCCATAATCTGTTCTTGATTTGGGAATTGTGAAGAGACCTTTGGTGGCATGTCTTGTGGGGCATGCATGGGTGTCTGAGCTGTGTGCTAGTAGTTTAAACAGACACCTTGGAGAAAATGCATTCAGCATGTCAACACTTCTTACAAAAACAAGTAGTGATGAAGTCAATCTCTCCTCCACTTTGAGACATGAGAGATTTACATGCATATTATTAATGTTACATTTAAGGGCCAGACACCATCGGACCCCAACCCCCCAGTGTTAAAGGGAAGACCACCATTTCTCTCTCCTGTAGCCTTAACCCCTCCAGCCCCCACTCCCCATGCAGCCAGCCCCTCAGTCCTCTCCCATCCTGTTTTCAGGCTGACAGGTCTAGATAAGGTATCTTGGCAGGGAGTCGAAGCCCTGGCCTTCGCCTCGCTGAACGGGAATCCAGGAAGCTGCGTCCACGCCACAGCGCATGAACAATAGGCAGAAAGGAAGCACTAGGAATAAAAAAAGGAATGGAAGAGCAGAAAGGCTTTAATTAATGCCGAAGCCAAACCCTATTCTAATCCACTGGCCCACAAATCATTCCCAAAATACTCAAACTCAAAAACAATTTGATTTCTGGTTTTATTGTCTACATCCTTGCTGCATAGTATACTGTTATCTCCACATGTCAAGTGAAATTAATTGACCAGATAATAGGTTCCGTATCAACATGCAGTCATCAACACAACTGTTGAGAAGGACTCCCTGTTCTGGATGGCTCTATGAGGGTGGGTGCTGCTTCAGTTCTAGATGTGTCTGTGATGTGTACAGCTGTACAGTATGGCTGTTTCTGTGTAGAGCAGGTGCTGGGTCGGGGCTGTGTAGCAACAGTGACAGCCCAGCCACCGCGAGTTCCACTCCCTCTCTGATTTACTGTCTGATATTTATCACACAGGCTCAGACACAAAGTCTGTGGTACAGCTCTCTCCTCTACCACCCCCAAACCCCAACCTGTTCCTCATCAGACCAGTCTCCAGTTCAGTACAGGTATCTTCTCTCTAGACTTCCTGACTTTGTCAGTCTGGCACCTCTTCACCTATCTCTCTCTCTATGTTTAACGACTGTACCAGGGTCTTTTGTGAGCCAGGCCCAATGGAAATGGATGGTCACTCTGTTTTCTGACAGTCCTATTCTACCACCCCGGCCCACACTCCTCTCTGCCATATCGTGGATTCAGAGCTATCTATCTAATAGAACTCAGAAAGTTTTCTTTAATGGAAGCTTCTCTAATGTCAAACATGTAAAGTGGGGTGTACCACAGGGCAGCTCTCTAGGCTTTTACTCTTTTCTATTTTTATCAATGACCTGCCACTGGCATTAAACAAAGCATGTGTGTCCGTGTATTCTGATGATTCAACCATATACACATCCACAACCACAGCTAATGAAGTCACTGAAACCCTTAACAACGAGTTGTAGTCTGTTTTGGAATGGCTAGCCAGTAATAAAGTGTTCCTGAACATCTCTAAAACTAAGAGCATTGTATTTGGTACAATTTCAAGTTCTAGACCTAAGCTGAATCTGGTAATGAATGGTGGGGCTGTTGAACAAGTTGAGGAGACTAAATTAGTTGTTGTTACCTTAGATTGTAAACTATCATGGTCAAAACATATAGATTCAATGGTTGTAAAGATGGGGAGAGGTCTGTCGTAATAAAGAGAAACTCTGCTTTTTTAACACCACACTCCACAAAGCAAGTCCTGCAGGCTCTAGTTTTATCTTATCTTGATTATTGTCCAGTCATATGGTCAAGTGCTGCAAAGAAAGACCGAGTTAAGCTGCAGCTGGTCCAGAAGAGAGTGAAACGTCTTGCTCTTCATCGTAATCAGAGGGCTAATATTAATTCTATGCATGCCAGTCACTCTTGTTTTTATTTTATGTTTTATTTATTTAACAAGGCAAGTCAGTTAAGAACAAATTCTTATTTACAATGATGGCCTACACCGGCCTACACCGGCCAAACTCGGACGACACTGGGCCAATGGTGCGCCGCCCTATGGGACTCCCAATCATGGCCAGTTGTGATACAGTCTGGATTCAAACCAGGTTGTCTGTAGTGACGCCTCTAGCACTGAGATGCAGTGTCTTAGACCACTGCACTACTTGGGAGCAGTGGTAAGAGTTGAAGAAAGACTGACTGCCTCACTTCTTGTTTTTATAAGAACTATTAATGTGTTGGAAATGCCAAATTGTTTGCATAGTCAACTTACACACAGCACTGACACACATATTTACCCCACCAGACATGCCACCAGGGGTCTTTTCACAGCCCTCAGGTCTAGAACAAATTCAAGGAAACGTACAGTATTATACAGAACCATAAGTGCATGGAACTCCCTTCCATCTTATATAGTGCAAGTGAACAGCAGACCTGGTTTCAAAAAACACATAAAGCAATACCTCACGGCACAACGCCTCTCCCCATGTGATCTACATGTTGTGTGTTTGTACTGACATGTATGTGTAACTAATAGATGCACACACAAACTACATGTTAATGTTTTTAAATGTGTCTACTGTAAATTGTAAAGTCTTTTGACTGTAATGTATTTTTCGTTATAGGTCGGACCCCAGTAAGACTAGCTGTCACCATTGGCATCGGCCAATGGGGATCCTAATAAATCCAATCAAAAACCCCGCCCAGACAAGGCCTCTCTCCCAAGTTCACCTCTCCCCAACCTCCACTTCTACACTGGGCTAGACTAACACTGGGATGTATGGAGGTGCTGATTTTAAAAGTCCTGGTCCCACAGACCCTTCAGGTTGGCTAAGGCAGTGTGTCTACTTTATGTAGGAGGGAGCACCATGTTTTATTTGGAGGGCTTGAGACCGCAGAGACAAGGCTGGTCGGCCACCAATTTGGGGTTAGAGTAGGGAAACCACAACAAGTATACAAGATATAATTCAAAACGTTCATGAGCTTGAATGAATGAGAGTGGCTACACAGACCGGCCTTCCCAGTGGAGATTCAGGCAAATTGAGAGGACATAATATCATTATGTTTTCTGCCACTCTTTCTTTCTGAAACCATTGCAATGTGTTCAAAGTCTTGTCTTACCCTGAAAACCAGTCAACCCACTGAGATGCTATGCAGGAGACCATTGGAGACCCATTGATTGCTATTCTATTCACTGTTTTTGTGGCTACTCTTCTTTTCTTTCTCTCCATGTGATGTCCCTATCAATTACATTTATATTTTGAAAAAAGCTTTGCGTACCTTAGATGTTCAGTGTATTGTGTTTTTCACAGTATCGACAGCTCCCAGTTTAGTTGTTTTCTTCAGAGAGGAGAGTAGGGAGGGGGCTGTAACTGTCCCAACTCAACCCACCTCCATGGAGCCTCACCAGGGATAGAGTCAGCCAGGCTTAATCCCTGAACCGTAACCGTAACACCTATCAAAACTAATTTAGGATCACAGGCTAAAGGTCCAACCATTTAGTATCAGCTATCCCCCCCTTTTCTCCAATGATTTTCTTTCAAGGCAGAAATAAATAAATGAATGAAAGCCATATAGACTGGGATAATCCTCCCTATTTCAAAAAGGAAATTATTATATTTAAAGTTATGGCAGCAGAGCTTCCTGAAGTGGGGGAAATGCACTTGGTTTTTATGCTTGTGTCCTGATCTAAGAAAAACACAGAGCATCCTGGCAGTCAGACAAATATATCCCCCTTACGCCCCATCAGCCCCCACCCGCTACCTCAGTCCCGCTATGTGCAATTTATATCAGGAGGGGAAAAAAAAGACTGGAAAACTCCAAAGGTTCCACTGGCCAGAGAAGTGAGGGGAGGAAATTGCATTGATTTAAGCTCAGCTTCTTTTGGCATCCGTCCTTGTTTGGTTTTCTTTCCCTAAGTGAGAACGTTTGTTCCAGGCCATTTGGTTTAGATACAGTAGTGTGACATGTTTTCATATATTTTTTGCATTTTTATATATCCATGGCAATGCTAAGAGGATGTGACAGAGGCAGCCTGGTTTAAAACAGCTAGCGTTCTTTAACCTGAACCGGTACCATATGGAAAACGCGGAACAGTCTCACAGAAATACACAAATGTACTAGTTTGTTCATTCATGAGATGGATTTAGGATGTAAGACTATTCTTTGTGTTATATTTTGTATATCGTTGTATGTTACATTTTTGTGACTGTCCTTGTCTATCAGTGTATAAGTGTTTTGTTACTCATCATGTTTTGTGTGGACCCCAGGAAGAGTAATTGCTATTTAATTTAATGTTGAGGAATAAAGTGAACCTGTCCATTCAGTGGCACTGAGTAGATAATGGACACTACTCTCCAGTAACCTTTGACCCCAGTTTATGTGCTACAACTGTATATGCTTCCTAAAATGACACACCTTCTTGAAGTTAGTGACACTTCCTCGAATTAACCTAAGCTAGAGGTTTGTGAGACTCCATGTCAGTAACTCAGAGTCAATCTATAATTTTGAGGTTCCTTTCCTACCTTCTTCTATTTGTGCCATGGGAATGTAGCGCAGGATAAGATTGTGGACCAGCAGAACAGTGGAGGGAGGCCAGGACTTCACATGGGGACGATTGATGGTCCCTACCCCGCTGAGTTCACAGCCCATCGCCCATTCCCTGCACCCTCCTGGGTAATCGCCTCATTTCCTTGTGGCGTAAATCCTGCAGCTTGCTGCACTCACCACAAACCACAAACGGGGGACACCCACAGGGCCGGTTTCAGCATGCCCATCTGTTTGCCTGTGATTAAAAACAACAGCAAACTGTTTTGCACCATTGTTGTCCCCACTGCTTCTTGTAAACGACATAAAACAGTACACAATGGCAGTGTAAAAAAACGGTTGACTGATGGAATTTCTCTCTCTAAGCAAACAGTACATAGAGGTTGCCTTGGAGATAAAACAAAGAAACAATGGAAGCAAGAGGATATTTGACCATCTTTTGCGTTATGATATGTCATTCTTGAAGTGCAAGATTTGTCATGTACATTAAAATAATTTCCTTGACCAATGTTTCACACCAAACCTCAGTCACTGCCTTAACAGAGGATCATTATATGCTTTCAACAAGTTTCACGGACTTCACTCTGTTACAAGTCGTCCCCCATATCTCCTCTTTCCTTACTAGCAGCTTTCCTGGGTGAAACCCTAGCCTGCTATTACAACCCGACGGACTCGGGCTGACATCTCCCAACACACTGGAACGGTTAGGAGGGGCTTGACCCCTTGACCTCCTGACCTCACCTCCACTAACACGTACATGCAACCTCCCTGAGATGCCCCCAGGGAAGACATGGGGGGGGGGGGGGGGGGCTCATGGCTGAATGGGTCCCTTACTCCTGGTTTGAACCTTTTCACCACACACACACACACACACAATCACACACACACATAGTGCTGTCTGACAGCTCCGCGCGCTGCAGACCCAGTGGTCCTGGGTTCTTGGAGGGAGGATAAGAAGCTCTCTGAATGGGTCCCTTACTCCTGGTTTGAACATTTTCACCACACACACACACACACACACACACACACACAATCACAAACACACATAGTGTTGTCTGACAGCTCCTCGCGCTGCAGACCCAGTGGTCCTGGGTTCTTGGAGGGAGGATAAGAAGCTCTCTGTCATTCTTTCATGACCTGAGTCACATTCTCTCTGGTCTGTGGTGGCGTGATAGAAATGGCTTTGTAGCGAAGAGCTGCGGACCGGCTGTCAGAACATGAGGTGTAATTGAATGTCCTTCCCCCCTCCCTGCTCTTTTTTTCTACACACATAGACACACAAACACATAAAATGACAAGTTCTTGCCACTGCTTTCCAGCCCAGATGTATCATTAAGGCGTGCAAAAATAAAATAAGCTAGCCAGAGCTTAAAGTTTGAGGAATCTTGGGAGGGTTGGAGACTGTTTGGGGCTCTCCAAGCTGTCGGTCTGAGGAGTACATGAAAGCAGTCACTGTGTGGGAGCCAACAGAGGCTCAAGGACTTCATACCAAGCTTTCATTCCATACCAAGCCAGCTCCAGCTCCAAACTTCATCTTCCAACTACCTGCCTTCCAGCAATCCATGTTCTCTCTTGATCCCTGTCTCCGCCTCTCTCACACACAGATCCCTCCTCTGCCCGCTCTCACTTTCTCTCTCTTTGTCACTCTCTCTGTCTCTGTCTCTCTCTCTTTCTCCCTGCTCCACTTCACTCCTGCATCCCAGCAGTCTGGATTTCCTTACCTGGGGTTATAATAGTTAGACATCCATTCCCCCCTCCTCCCCCAGTCACTTATAGCAGATCTTTAATATTTATGGCTGCAAAGCCTGGGGAGTTGGTGGGGGTTGAGAGACTGGTCTACTGTTCCCTGGGCGTTGTCATTGGACGGGGGGCCTGGGTGGTGGTGGTACGCAGGGAAGGCAACCAGAGGCCTAGGCCCCCATACTGAAGTGATTAGGGCACAGGAAGCTGAACCTGACATTGCTGACACTAGGCCCCACCGCAACATCCTGCCCGCAAAACCTCTCGCCACGCTGACACTTGATTCGCCGTGACAACCGCTGGCTGATTTACATCTTGTGATAAAGGGAGCTGGGTATTGACATGGAGGAGCTATAGATGAGAATACACTCGTAGAGGATTGTATTACTGGCAGGAAACCCAGACGAGGAACAACCGTCTTTGTTGGCCGCTTCCTTAATTGTGTTGCTCCTTGCTAGTGTGATGTTGGGTGTAATCAAGAACAAACAATAAGGACTGCCAATTTAAGGCCCATTCTCCAGAGAGCAGGACTAACAGTACTTCTGCTTCTTTATTTTGGCAATCCATCACTCACAACCAGAGCCTCTGCAGCAGTCCGGAGTTTCCTGTGAGGGATAAAGTTATTTCCTTATAAGCATGCTCAAACCCTGGTCAAGTCTCATCTACATGAGCCTCACTGAGAACTTGAAGCTGTGAGACAAATTCCCTCTGACTCTAAAATATACAGTATATATATTGTACGTATATACAGAGAGAAGAGCCATACTAGTTCCTCTGAATATGACTTCATGTTGTAATGTATCTCACTTTCCTTCCTTCCTGAATCAGTGGGCTAAATGATAATGTTTGCGTTAAATATGTGTCAAATGTTCAAAAGCACTTGTCCAGATCTATTACAAGTCAGCATTCCACTGCTGTTACAGTTTGCTCTCAATAGGAGGAATCTTAAGTTACATGTAGGCCTAGATCAAAGTGTGTATTCTCAGATGAAACTGCAATGTTCTCAGATCAAACAATCTTGAAGACAGAGCACTGCTGCCACCTGGTGCAGTGGGGTGGGAGGGAGAGGGCAATCATGTAGAGCAGCCGTTCCCAAACCTTTTCACTGGGCCCCCCTTCCATCATTGGGGAACACTCCCCTCCCCCTGTCTTATGTGTGATCATGTGATATCTGAGTGACTCAAACATTAGAACAAAACCCCTTGGTTTGGAAACCACTGATGCAGTCCGAAAGAGTCAATAAGTTTAAGCATTTACATAATATCACATTTGCAACATAAACGATTTACTTTATTGATAATCACAAAGGTACTGTGCTTTTTCTAGTAAAGCCGTAATTTGGTAACATGGCTTGAAATACATGTAATTATTATCTACAGATAATTTTATAACTGAGACATTTTTCATTAGAAAAGAGAACATATTGACATATTGCCTAGTTATTGTAAGGGAAGGTTTGAGCTCTTACAGCAGAAAAGGTGAGTCATTTTCCTGAAACCAGATGTACATTAGTATTATGAGCAATGATGGGTTGTAGGGCAGGGGTGTTGGGCAGTGTACCCTTTTTCACCCTTACAATGTTTTCCTTAATAACAGACCATCAGTGTTGCCATAGAGATACAAAAACTCTAGACGATGTGTTTATTATGGTGCCTTGTGGTTGCAGACAGGAGCTTTTAATCCAAGTTTGTAATTAGTCTGTCTGACAGACATGTTTTTTTTCTCTCTTCCATTTAGTCATCCTTCAGAGATACTTCCTCTAGCTTCTCTGCCATAGCTAAGAATATTAATTGAACCATATACTGTATTTTGAGCCATATCTTTGACCAAAAGCATTCTCACAAAGCCAACATTTCAGTTCAGAGAAAATTCCCTTCTTGCAACTCAACTTCATTGACTGATTGTTATGTTCTTTCATTTGTTCATGACACATGAATACCTCTACTCTCCGCTAAGCATTACTACAGGACCAGTAGTAAATGTTTAGCGATCATCATGACAATTTATTAGTCCTATTTTTGTCTTGCTAGTTACACGCATCATCAAGGTATTTGACAGTCTAATAATAGTCCGTACACAGTCCTCATTCTGACCTCTGTGTAAATTTGAGATAAACACAACTTGGCATGGGTATAATTAAAAATAATGCTAATTCATATCCTGTCCAACAAACATTGTGTTACTCTCCTCTACAGTTCCTCCTGCAATTCTCTTTAAAAAAAAAAAAAATCTCTTCTCTCCCTGTCAGAATATCTCTAGCTCTTCTCTTTGTCTGTAGCTTCCTTTGACTCCCGTCTCCTACCGAGTGTGTCCCATTTCACTAATGCAGAGGTGAAGCCAGCTCAACTAGAAGAACAAGATCTCTCCGAATACACAAGGGGCCACAGAAATAATCAAAATAGTGCAGAACCAGGGAGGAATACAAACTCCAGTTAAGAACAAAGGACATTGAAATCAATCGCAAAATATGCAGATTTTTCTTCTTTTTATGACAGAGCAAGATGCAAATCATCCTTTGGGACTTCGCCCTGAAACGCCTTACCAGGTTAAAAAAAAAGGAAAATAGAAAATGCTGTTTTTCAAATAAAATGGCAAACCATTACACCTCCTTGGTGTTGCATGTACGAAAATGTTTGGAAACAGTCAATTGCTAACATATTGTAATGCACCAGGCATGAGGTTAGACACCCTAAGGCAGTGGTCATATCAGTCGACCTCACTATGTGTTTACGGCAAATGCGGGGGCACCAGAAGCAGGGAGGAAAAATGCCTAATGATAGCCTCATTATGCGGGGTAGGGTCTTGTTTAGTCCATAATAGTAGGGGTTTGAATAGGGTGGGAATAGTTGTTCTCTAGTAAAGGAAACAGCTGTCAGTCTGGCGACACTTGAGAAGCTTGAGGAAGGTCTCCATCTTATGCGCATCCTTCTTGAAGCAGCTGAGCAGAGTATAGTCCCTCAGAGCTGACTCTAGCACCTCAGGCTGCAGGTTGTATGGAGCCACACGCTGCTCGTAGTAGGAGGTGGTCAGCATGCCCTCGTCCAGCATCTACAGTACATAGGAAGGACAGGACAGAGTGGACAGGGGGATGGGGGGAGGAAGGAAGGAAGGAAGGAAGGAAGGAAGGAAGGAAGGAAGGAAGGAAGGAAGGAAGGAAGGAAGGAAGGGAGGGAGGGAGGGAGGGAGGGAGGGAGGGAGGGAGGGAGGGAGGGAGGGAGGGAGAGGCATTGATAGAGGAGTAAGAGATGTGAGCAAATGAGTGCTAATGGAATTGTGTGAAAATGCATTGGGCTTAAGGGGACAATGCCTAAATGCCACAAGTATTAGAGTATTGATACTGAAGTACCTATCTGACTCCTTGCTGCAAACAAAGGAGTTTTTCCGACACCCATTTGGTCTTGTTGAGTAGAGTGTCAGGGACGTTGTCATAGCGATCCAAGGTGGTTTGCAGGTACATCAGGACTGGACCAGCATTAGGACAGAGTGGATGAGCCACTTGTCCTGCACAACACAGTTTATGGAGCACAGTTTGAGTTTTGTATATTATAAATAATTGATTTGCATAAGTGCTATTGTGCAGTTTTAGTATAGTCATGTAACTAGATTCAGCTAAAGCAATTACATGCTAACCTAAAAATAATTACGCTCAAATCACAGAGGCACAGAGGCAATACTTTCAACAGTAAAGTCATCGATATATCTGACAGAAACATTACAAGTACATTAAAGGGTTTTTCGGTACTCAATTAAACTTTTTGGCATTCAGTGTAGATTGCGATGTCAGAAATTCAGTGTTGTAAAGTACTCAAGTAAAAACACTTTAAAGTACTACTTAAGTAGTTATTTGTGGTATCTGTACTTTAGTTTACTATTTGTATTCTTGGCAACTTTGACTTCTACTTCACTACGTTCCTAAAGAAAATCTTGTACTTTTTACTCAATACATTTTCCGTGACACCCAAAAGTACTCATTACATTTTGAATGCTTAGCAGGACAGGAAAATGCTGAATTTCACGCACTTATCAAGAGAACACGTGATCATCCCTACTGCCTCTGGTCTGGCGGACTCACTAAACACAAATGCATCTTTTGTAAATAATGTCTGAGTGATGGAGCGTGACCCTGGCTATCCGTACATTTTAAAACAAGAAACTGGTGCCATGAGTTTTGCTTAATATAAGGAATTTGAAATTATTTATGCTTTTACTTTTGATACTCATATTTCAGCAATTACATTTACTTTTGATACTTAAGTATATTTAAAACCAATTACTTCTAGACTTTTACTCAAGTAGTATTTAACTGGGTGACTTTCACTTTTACTTGAGTAACTTTCTGTTAAGGTATCTATACATTTACTCAAGTATGACAATTGGGTACTTTTTCCACCACTGCAGAAATTAGCAGAGGGGGATCTGGTGTTCAGCTAGTTACTGGAGTGAACAATTATCGTCTCCCTGCTCCAAACTCACAGCGTTGCACTTGCCATTTGTACATCGTAGAGGAATAATTATAGAGATGCGTGTATGATTGCTGCTGCTTAGTTTCCAACTCATGAACTTAGCTGACCTTAAAGCTAAAGGGTTTGGCCCTGTCTGGATCACAGTTAAAAGTAGTCTGTGGTCTAATGATTGGATTTGTGCTATTGGAAAGAAATTCCCCACTAACAGCATGTCCTAATACTTTTACATGTTCTAATGCTGCTCACTCGTCACGCTACGCTGCTCAATGGTAAGTGAACGCTCCTGCTACCTGTCTCTCCTTAACTTGTTGACCAGTGTTTTGGCTCACTGCCCCACAATTTACTGCTTGTTTCTACAGTACCAACTTGTGAGCTGGTCATCTCCTGCTTGTGTCGTGTAGGTGCAGCCAGGAGTCCTCCACTTTCTCTCTGTTTGCCATACTGCTGTGTGACTCAGGTGTTTGTTGCTTGTTAGCAAACAAGTAGCGAACTTACACAAGCTACTGGAGAATCCACGTTCGGAAAATGGAGTTAGTAGGATGACTTAGAGGATGTTCCGGTTCAACTGAGCCTCATTCACCATAGAAGTCACCGGAGAGGGAGATACCATTCCTAATGTCGTTAAATGTGCAAAGCCTGATGTCTAAACTGGACTTTCTGGATGTCTGGGTGCATAACACTAGCCCAGACATTCTGGTTAATCTCAGACTAATTTGATTATGGATAAGGATTTTGCCATTGCGAACTACAACATTTTCAGATGTGATAGACAAAAACGGGGGTGGCTATTTAGGTCATCCCTTATGGCATCATGCTCTCATAGCATCTCAGTTCCCAAAATGTGTGAGCTGTTGGTTGTAAAACTGTCCATAAGCTAAAATATGCATATATTTATTGCTGCGGTTTACCGCCCACCAGCCGCATCAGCGGAGGCTGTTGGTATTATTTCTGATTATTTCAAACCCTGTCTGGTATCTGAACTAGTTGTGTTAAGAGATCTAAATCTTGATTGGCTTACACATGCCTCAGATCAGTTTAAGTATATCTGTCTTGAGTTCAACTTGACTCAGCTGATAACGAACCCTCTCAGATCAAAGAGCCTAGCAAAGTCCTCAATGATTGACCTTATCCTGACTAACCATCCCCATAAGTGTTTCGTTAGTGGTGTTACATACATACATACATACATACATACATACATACATACATACATACATACATACATACATACATACATACATACATACATACATACATACATACATACATACATACATACATACATACATACATACATGCAGACGTACAGACATACACACATACATACATGCATACATGTTAGTGATCACCATAAATTCTGGGAAACCGTTAATTCACTGAAGCAGGGTAATTCCTCTCCTTCCCTGCAGTGTAAGTAGTGTTAGACTCCTGCATCATAAAGTCCATCGGTTATCCAAGCCGTTCTGATCTGATTTTTAAGCACTGCAGAGGTCACTATTGAATCTAATGTTAGTGATAAATGCAAGAAAAACAACATGTACGCTTTTTCTCTAGGTCCCATAACCCAGACTTAAATGAATCTTGGTATCTGGTAAGTGTCATTTAAAAAAGATGTCACTGAGCTGGTGAAGAAGTTGAAGTTCAAAGAAGGTTTCTTGACTTTTGTTTGTCCAGGCCTTTTTTATGTCTATTTTAGATTATGAGAATATTATTTTTATTCATGCAAAAGCATCTACACTTGAACAACTAAATGCTGTTTTCCATTGTGCCCTGAGGTTGATTACTGAGGATGGTTATAGAACTCATATTTGTGTTCTGTATCAAAAAGTGGGTTGGGCCTCTTTGTATGTAAGGAGAGAGCAGCAATTTACTGTGTTTAGCTACAAAGCACTTATGCAGAAACTTCCTATGTATCAGTCATCATTAATTCATTTTAGACTTAGCAATTACCAAATCCGGTCTCAGACTTGAATAACACTGGAGGCCCCTTCGGTCTCCACAGAGTTGGGTAAAGCTGCTTTTAGTTTTTTTGATCCCAATATGTGGAACAATTTACAGAGCTCTCTGTAATTAGATGTTCTGGCCCGCCTTGTTCAGTTCAGAGTAATGATCGGAGACATGTTGATAAATGTGTCTGTTTTTCTTAATATGTATTGTAATTTTGTATATTGTATATGTTTTATGTATTTAAGCAGGGCTCATCTGTAAAATAGACTATAGTCAGTATAACATCCCTGTCAAAATAAAGGTAAATACAAAAATATATAAATAATAATACAAATAATAATAATGATAGTGGCACCAAGGGACTTTTCAAGAATAATTAGGCCCAACTCATGTTCAATGGGCCAAAACAATCCACCACAGCAGATGGCACTACAGGGACAGAAGACTCACTGATATGTTAAGTGACCATAACTGCAAAGCGACGCGCTGTTACTATGCAACGCCAATGCTGTTTTGTGTTTTGGAGCCACACACGCAGGCACAAGTGTGTGCGAGCGTCCGTGTGTGTATTTGTGTGGAGTCCCACAACCATAGAAGGAGGACATCTCAATCGACATTAATTAAGACAAAATCCCAAACAAACACACACAGAGAGAGAGAGAGAGAGAGAGAGAGAGAGAAAGAGAAAGAGAGAGAGAGAGAGAGAGAGAGAGAGAGAACAGTGGTGCATCCAGCTCCCATCTGCTCACCAAGATGTGCTGGATTTCGCTCTTGGAGCCGGGGATGGGGAAGGCTTTGGTGGCGCACATGTATCCTGGCTGGTTCCTCTGGGAGCGCATGGGGATAGGGACAAACATCTCCTCCTATGTATCAAACAGACAGGGAACAATGAACAACATGTCAGATAAATGCTGACTCATGCTTGCCTAACCCCAGCCAATAGACACGACGGGCTGGTGTTTTGTTCTCCAACGTGTTCTCATTTGCTGGCCTCATGCAGTGTAACGAGGAGATACATAATGTTTCCATTTCAAAGCTGATGCTGGTTCCCTACTCAGTGTGAAAGGGAAGAGTATGGGCTTTCCTGCTACTGAAAACCACAATATGAATGCACAGCACTTTATATCATTATCAGCATGGTCTTGATTCTATACCTACTGTAAAACATTCTTTGTCTGAGGAGAGTTGGGAAACTAATTTGAAGCTAGAAGGTGTAGGTTATATTGGTGGAGCATATGTCAAAGAGATTGCTAGGGTAGTTATTTCCATAGGACTTCCACAAAACACAGGGCACAATGTGAAACACTAAGCTTACCGTCTGCACACAAATATGAATGAACACATTTCTTCAGTGAGTACTGCTAGAGAAGGTACGTTGGAAATGTAGGAAGTACGTAGGAGTTGTGTGGTACTCACAAACAGAGCGCAGGACTCCTCAGAGACGCGGTAGATGAGCTCAGTGTGTTGGATGACCCGTCCAGTAGTTTCACGCTGTGTGATGCTGCCCTGCTCCTCTTTACACTCCAGAGGGACACCCAGGGAGAGCAGACAGGGCCAGAGCAGCACTGCCCACACACCACCCTGCAAGACTGAGTAGACACACACACACAGATTAAAAATACCCAGAACCAATCTATCTATAGTTATTTTGTCTTTCTAGTCATTTTATCAAATGTATCATATTATTATTGAACATATCCTACATTCTCTCTGAAGGGGTATAAAGTACCTTGCATTATGTTCATTCTGTTAGGAGAGTGGTCTTCCTACTAGTATATTTGAGGGTACCAAGGACCTTTATATGGACTCAACAGGCCATGAATGAGACAAAAGCATGACAGGGTCTTGCAAAGGTTTTTGGTAAGGGGATATGTTCTTACCCATCCAGCATACTCTGTTCACTATGGATTATATTCAGATGAGAGAGGACCTTACCTGTTTCAGAGACTTTGTCTGGTGTATTTTTGTTCACTGTTGACCATTGTTGAGAGATTCCTTCACATTTCTCCCATATGCCTGATGATACCCCATAATACATACATTTACTGTGAACTAGGACAATCTGAGGCAGAGCCAGGTGAGAGTGGTGTGGAAGGGTGCTGAGGGTCTGTGCTGACCAACTGTGTGGAATACTCCAGCGTCTTTTCAACCTTAGCCTGAGCCTAGAAAGGGTCCCTGTGCTGTGGAAAACATCCTGCATCATGAAGACCCTGGAAAGGTTAGTCCTGCAGTTTGCATACCAGCGCAACATCGGGGTGGATGATGCAATCATCTACCTTCTGCAGAGGGCCTACTCTCACCTGGACAACGCAGGTTGCACTGTGAGGGTTATGTTTTTTGACTTCTCCAGTGCCTTCAATACCATTCAGCCCCTGCTACTGGGTGAGAAGATGAGGAGGATGAAAGTGGAAGCACCCTTAGTCTCCTGGGTCACGGACTACCTGACCGGTAGGCCACAATTTGTGCGACTACAGAGCTGTGTGTCAGAACGGGCAGTTAGCAACACAGGGGCCCCCCAGGGAACGGTCCTGTCCCCCTTCCTGTTCACCCTCTACACCTCAGACTTCAGATATAACTCTGAAACATGCCACCTACAGAAGTTCTCGGATGACTCTGCTATTGTAGGGTGCATCAGGGGTGGGCAGGAGGAGGAGTACAGGAGCACAATCAGTGACTTTGTGTTGTGGTGTGAGCAGAACCACCTTCAGCTCAACATCAGCAAAACAAAGGAGATGGTGGTGGACTTCAGGAGAACTGACTGCAGTCCCTATACAGGGGATGGATGTGGAAATGGTTGGGTCATACAAGTTCCTGGGAGTCCATATGGACAACAGGCTGGAACGGGCCGGTAACACCGGGGCCCTGTACAAAAAGGGCCAGAGCCGACTCTACTTTCTGAGGAGGCTCAGGTCCTTCAACGTTTGCAGTAAACTACTGCATACCTTCTACAAGTCTTTTTTGCAGTGGTGTGCTGGGGAGCAAACATCAAAGCCGGTGATGCTTCTCGGGTAAATAAGCTGATCAGGAAGGCTAGCTCTGTCCTGGGGATGAGCCTTGACACCCTTGACACTCTAGAGGAGGTGGCGGAGAGATGGATCCTGGCCAAACTGCTGGCCATCATGGACAACGTCACCCACCCTCTGCACGCTATGGTTATGATGCAGAGGAGCACTTTCAGTCACAGACTGATCCCACCACGGTGTGCCAGAGAGCGCTACAGGAGGTCCTTCCTGCCGGCGGCTATTAGACTATATAATGCCTCACCGGGGTGCCGTGCCGTCGGCAACATAGATCTGGAACTGTTGGGGTGCTAGGACCTAGTTTAACAATTATGCATCCATCCGTGAGTAACTCTGGTCCGTCAGCACTCATCCACTCAGGACCTATTTATTCATACAGGTCTGTATATACATACTCATGTACAGTTGTTATATCATATCACATGCAATATTGTAAGTAATTATTGGTCTTAACTTATGTAGGCATTCACTCAGGAATGCATATTAGTATCCTGCCAGTTGCACCTTTTCTCATTGCTTTTAGTATATCGAATGTGCAATACGTGCAGTTGTCTGTAATTAAACCCTGCGCACTAAGGACTGTATTTTAAGGGAATTACTATTATTACTCCAAATGATATCATACACACATTTAGCTATTTAAGTATCTCTTCCTGTCATTTACCTGTACAGTGTGTGTAAACATGCAAGTATTCACTTATCTGTAAATATAACTGTATACCTAACTGTACAGCTAATTTAACCATGCAAAATGTTCACTTACCTGTTCATTTACCCAGTCTGTCTATTAAGTAAACTATTATTACCCTCGCTCAAATCATATGCATTTTTAGCTACTGAAGTATTTCTCTGCCATCGACATGTATAGTATAGTTAACCATCCAACATCCACCAATGTATAGTGTACATATTCAGCCAACCACTCATACTATGCAATGTGTTTTTATAGCTTTTTTTTGCACTCCAGATATCTTGTATTTCTATACTTTTTCATACTGCCGCTCTATGTATCATGTACCGTGTATCTGTCTTTTGTGTACTTTCGTTGTGGCATTTTGCACCTGCCCTGTGTTTTGTTGTAGCTGCTTGACAATGAAATTTCCCCCCCGGGGGATCAATAAAGTACCTATCTATCTATCTATCTATCTATCTATCTATCTATCTATCTATCTATCTATCTATCTACCTACCTACCTACCTACCTACCTACCTACCTACCTACCTACCTACCTACCTACCTACCTACCTACCTACCTACCTACCTACCTACCTACCTACCTACCTACCTACCTATCTATCTATCTATCTATCTATCTATCTATCTATCTATCTATCTATCTATCTATCTATCTATCTATCTATCTATCTATCTATCTATCTATCTATCTATCTATCTATCTATCTATCTATCTATCTATCTATCTATCTATCTATCTATCTATCTATCTATCTATCTATCTATCTATCTATCTATCTATCTATCTATCTAGATACTATGGTAAAGGAGATGGTGTCTGAAATATCTGTTTTCTATTCTGGTAAAGAAACCCTGGTGAGAACCAGTCAGTCTCCCCCAGCAGCCAGAGCTGCCCATCTTACATTAATGACTCTGTTTGGTTGTCATTGGCAGCACACATTTAGAGCGGGGATAATTCTTCATAAAAACTAATCCCAGTTGAAATATAGCCAGGGTAGGTGGGCGTAGGACATCATTAAATCTGGCATGTTGCAATTTTGTCTCTGATTACTGAGTGTCCTACATATTACGGTCACCCAAACCCACACCATTAAATGTGATAATCCATTCTGAGAATTATAAGTGATGTGCCCTGTCTGTCGATTGGAAAATTAAACCCCCTTAATTTCTCTGATCTTCGAAAGAGTGGGAGAGAAAGAGGCTGTAAAACATTTGGGGATTTTTAAGATAATTCGGGTTTTTTTATGAACTTATCATCACAAAAAATGTACTGGGTACTGAAACCACATATTACCCCCACATATTGACTCAGTACCGGTACCCTCTGTATATAGCCTGTATATAGCCTCCTCTCCGGCAACTGAGTAAGGAAGGACGCCTGTATCTTCGTAGTGTAATTAATAACTTCACCATGCTGAAAGGGATATATACCTTCTTTGCGAGGCATTTGAAAACCTCCCTGGCTTTTGTGGTTGAATCTGTGTTCACTGTTCGACTGAGGGACTTTACAGTTAATTGTATGTGTGGGGTACAGAGATGAGGTAGTCATTCAAAAATAATGTTTAACACTATTATTACCATGGAACTTATTATGTGACTTGTTATGCACATTTTTTACTCCAGAACTTATTTAGGCTTGCCATAACAAAGGGGTTAAATACTTATTGAATGCAGACATTTCAGCTTTTCCTTTTTTATTAATTTGTAAACATTTTGAAAAACATAATTCCACGTTGACATTATGGGTTATTGTGTGTAGGCCAGTGACACATTTCTTTTCAAATTTAATCCATTATAAATTCGGGATGTAACACAACAAAATATGGAACAATTCAAGGGGTGTGAATACTTTCTGAAGGCACTGTATATTGTATGTCTACAGTATAGCAGCTTAACATCCCCCCAAAGTTCCATGAATCTTTATAGTGACACTATAAACCAGCATTTTTGGGATAACAAATATATCAACATAGCCTCTCTATGATAAGCCAAACACAGAGGAAGGTGTTGTATTTGCAGTCTTTATGCATACTACATGCATGATGTTCAAGTTTCACATTTATTTCCCACGTTTATTTGATTCAATCTTACCTGAGGGTTCAAGGAGTGGGCAGAGTGCCTTGTGTAATGAGCAGCTGGTCCCACATTCAGTGAATGAGAGATGGTTCAGGGAGGAAACTGAAGATGCTGAAGACTGTAACAATACATTGACAGATGTCACCAAGGTGTTGTCTATTCACACTTCTTCTTTAAGACACCTGTCCACCCTATCTGTGTGTCAGAGTATTGGGTTTCAGCTTCTTATTTTCTGTTCTTCTTTTTTTTCTCCAGTAACATAATCTTGTGTTGAAGTATAAGAAAACAAACTACAGATTCTCACCCTCACACCCATAAATGTAGTACTTGGGAAATCAAATTAAAAAGACAACAAGGCCTTGTAATAGTAAAAAACTAAACCAAACATATTTAGTGAGTTATTTATTTTAAATTTTTTAATGCTTTAGTGTTGCTCTCAGCTTTTCCCCACATTTAATTGCCACTTCCAGAATTGCATGAAATACTCCTTGCTTTCAGCAGTATGACAACAAATGGAGATGCTTAGGATTTTCTTTATTTTCTCTGTTTTCTGTAGCTTGATTCTACTGTATGATGAATGCATTCTTTATACATTGGTTGTACTGTCAGAAGAATATTACTCAGCCTTGATAAGTGTAAGGTACACAAGTTGACAAATTCTCTTTGCAATTATTCAATATCCTCCCAGTTGCAACTCTATTTATCAAACTGTATAGCTCTCTAACGCTGAATAAATGAATCCAGTGACTAGAGAATCAAGAAATCATGAGGAGCACAAAAGTCATAAACAGCAAAGTCACATTTTTTGTTAAAAAGGAGATACGAATGCTCTGTGAAATGTATACTTGATATACATTAATACATTAAGAACACTTTCCATGATATAGACTGACCAGGTGAATCCAGCTGAAAGCTATGATCCTTATAATAAATAATAATAATTGATGTCACTTGTTAAATACACTTCAATCAGTGTGGATGAAAGGGAAGAGACAGGTGAATTTTATTTTTTTTTAATTAAGGGGAGCAGACAGGTTACATTTTTTTTATTATTTTCAGCTTTGAGACAATTGAGACATGGATTGTGTATGTGTGCCATTCAGAGGGTGAATGTGCAAGACAAAATATTGAAGTGCATTTGAACAGGGTATGGTAGTACTCACAATGGTTTGAGTGTTGGGTTTTCCACACTCAACAGTTTCCTGTGTGTGTTAAGAATGGTATACCACCCAAAGGACATCCAGCCAACTTGACACAATTGTGGGAAGCATTGGAGTCCACATGGGCCAGAATCCCTGTGGAATGCTTTCGACACCATGTAGAGTCCATACCCCGACATATTGAGGCTGTTCAGTGTATACTCTACTTCTCTTCTGCTATTTCATTTTTGTAGTCCCCATGGAGCACTTGAGATCATGTATTTCATTCCATAGAGGAAGCCCTATGATTTGTAGAACCTGTACTTGGTGTCCGAGGTGAAAATTGCATTTAATCTCTCACAGATAAAGATATTTTCCATCCACAATCCATGCAATTTGCATTCAACCAATATTGTATTACAGCCATTGACAATGCATGTCTGTCTCTTTGTAAACCAAGTCCCAGTACAATAAAGTGTCTAACTAAATAGACTGTACAGTTGCACGTCATCCTGGAGTCCAAAGGCCACATTCAAAACCATACCAGTGATATGGCTTTTGTCCATCTTCACCCAGTCACTGCTCATTTCTACCAGCTATTTCTATTTTCATGAAAACTCTTGTTGCCTTGTGTCTCTGCCCGCTGTTGGTGTGAGAATCAGATGGTACCAAGCCATGCTGGCCTCTCAACAGACAGAAGGAGATTGTTTGATCCTCTCTCCAAGGGTTGTGAGGGAGAAGACAACCAGACTCAATATGGATGACCTTGAGGCCAGCAGAACACAACACAGTATGTGTGTGTGGTTTCGGCTTGTGCTGCTAACTCATGTCTAGAAGCGGGCCTTGCGTCCTCTTGACATGTGGAGTGTGCCTGTTTGCCTACGTGTGCACAGCCACTTTACCCCTCACAGAGAGAGCTGGGAAGAGTACACACATTAATATTTATTATGCAGAAGATTTCAGGGCAATTATGAGATGGTTTCCCCTCTTTACTCCCAATGGTTGATCGGCACCGACTGTAATCAATTTGGGAGCCATCAGCTCTGAAATTAGAATGTGGGGGTGGGATAGCGAGGGAGAGGGGAGAGCTGTAGGGTAGAGGGGGGTGGGAGTTGGAACACTCCTTGGAGTGGCTCACCAAAGGGGGGCTTTAGGGGTAATGATGATCGCAGTCACCACACATACACAAAAACAGACAGATTGACAAAGGCTAAAATCTCTAAATGATGGTATGATTGTGAGGGACACAGAAATAAGGAAGACTGAAAACCGGTCATTGTAATGATTGTAAAAGGAAGTTAATGAGGTCTGGGTAAAATTGAATTTTACGTCAGGGACCAGAAGTTGAGCTGGGGGGAAACTTTCTGTTGACACTCATTCAACAAGTTCATGAAATAACTACTGTAGATACAAGCTGTGTTCCTCTGATTTGGCTTGCTTGATAAATTATAATCATTATCATTTCATAGCAAAATCACAAAGCCAATGGGTGGGGGGATCAGCCTGGGGTTTGTTCTGCGGCCATCTTATTTGTTCAAGAGATAGGAAACAGAGACAATAGGCAATGTGAAGTTCTTTAATGAGAACTTTGAAATGCAAAGAGACAGTCAATTTTGCAGCGCAATATTCATAGTCCTTAGGCAGCGAGGAGAACTACACATTCATATAATTACGCCTCTTTATGACTGTTGCATTTAGGTCACCATGTTTTTTTATCTACATGGAAGGGAACACAAATGAACATTGAGAAAAATAAATATTTCATTTTCTTTCTAAGAAAGAAAGGGGCTATTTTGTTGAAACCTTTTATGTTCCAATTAGCATCGCTGAGTGTGCTTGAGAAAACATTCAGATATACTAATTAATGGATTCTGTTAATGCTAAACCACACTGTAAACGCTTTTGTTAATTCCTCCTAATTAATGAAATGGTATGCATCGACAAGCCATTAAATGACAAAAGCCATTTCATAAGCAGGCATGAGGATAAAGTTAGAATACTTTCTGCCACATATTAATTTCTGCAAAATTTTCTTTTTCAGAATCTCGCAAGAGATCAGATGTGTTCAGATGGTGTGTGTTCGTTTATTTTGTGTGTGTTAGTGTGACTTATCCGTGGTCCTGATTGAGCACCTCTAAGTGATCAGAGGTGTATGAGTGAGAAGATTTCTGGGGTAAAGATCCATTACCACCTTGCCCCGGGCTTAATTAAGTGCTCTCTCTGATCAGATGAAATCCTTTGTATGTTTCCGCCTTCTGTTTCAGGAGTCAGGAGCTCCGGCACCGTTCTCTAATCCTCCATTCTCCAGCTCTCATCGCTTCCCACGATGAATTCCTCTTCCCCTCCGCTCTCCAGCAGAGTACACCTGCAGGTAAACAATTAGAGGTTATCATCCTGATGATCATTTGAGATGAATCCAGCTTGTTATTTCCCTTGTGCATCCTGTGGTGAGAAAGCTGCAATTTTGTTTTACCCTGTCCACCTGTGCAAGCATTTCTGCTGGGAATAAAGGAATGATAATTAAACCCTTACGTTATATTGGTCACAGAGCCTTGCCAAATCCCTCAGACAAGGTATGCAAGCGTATCCAAGGGGAAACTGTCATTATGCATCTAGCTTGTCGGTTTGTCACGCCAAAGTGGAAAGAGAAAATGGATAATGCATAGACTAAAGCCTGGTACACACCCACAGCATTGAGTAGGAGGTTTATTGTGCTGAGGTACAACTCTACTCAATGCCCACAACAGAGGCTTTGCTTTGCCCATCTTCAAAGTGAGATTTGCAGAGAGAAAATGCTTGGCTAGGTTTACACCAGAAGTAGCTGCTGATGAAGAGAAGACAATGGGCACATTACACTATCCTCCCTGGGGCACATGTACTCTAAAGCCCAACTTCTCTCTGCTTTACCTCTTAGTCTAAGTACATCCTCTCCTTGTGAGTACCTCTCTCTCTCTCTCTCTCTCTCTCTCTCTCTCTCTCTCTCTCTCTCTCTCATGCGTCCTCTCTCTTGGACTGAGACAGGCCTGGTGATCCCAGCAGCAGATCAGAGTATCAGGTGTTGGGCTCAGAGCAGAGCCTTCTACTGAGAGTCAGCCAGATGGCTGCTCAGAAATGCTTAATGAAAGCCCAGTGGAGGAAACTAGAAAGGTTTCATATGAGCTCTGAGACCTGGAGAGAGAGTGTTTGGTTTATTGTGATTATGTACAGTAAAGTCGGAAGTTTACATACACTTAGCTTGTCGGCAAAAGTCGGTTAGGACATCTACTTTGTGCATGACACAAGTAATTATTCCAACAACTGTTTACAGACAGATTAGTTCACTTAAAAGTCAAGCAGCCGTCATACCGCTCAGGAAGGAGACGCGTTCTGTCTCCTAGAGATGAATGTACTTTGGTGCGAAAAGTGCAAATCAATCCCAGAACAACAGCAAAGGACTTTGTGAAGATGTTGGAGGAAACAGGTACAAAAGTATCTATATCCACAGTAAAATGAGTCCTATATCGACATAACCTGAAAGGCCGCTCAGCAAGGAAGAAGCCACTCCTCCAACACCGCCATAGAAAAGCCAGACTACAGTTTGCAACTGCACATAGGGACAAATGTTTGGCCATAATGACCATTGTTATGTTTGGAGGAGAAAGGGGGAGGCTTGCAAGCCGAAGAACACCATCCCAACCGTGAAGCACGGGAGTGGCAACATCATATTGTGGGGGTGTTTTGCTGCAGGAGGGACTGGTGCACTTCACAAAATAGATGGCATCATGAGGAAGGAAAATTATGATGATATATTGAAGCAACATCTCAAGACATCAGTCAGGCAGTTAAAGCTTGGTCGCAAATGGGTCTTCCAAATGGACAATGAACCCAAGCATACTTCCAAAGTTGTTGCAAAATGGCTTAAGGACAACAAAGTCAAGCTATTGGAGTGGCTATCACAAAGCCCTGACCTCAATCCTATAGAAAATCTGTGGGCAGAAGTGAAAAAGCATGTGCGAGGCCTACAAACCTGACTCAGTTACACCAGTTCTGTCAGGAGGAATGGGACAAAATTCACCCAACTTATTGTGGGAAGCTTGTGGAAGGCTACCCGAAACATTTGGCCCAAGTTAAACAATTTAAAGGCATTGCTACCAAATACTAATTGAGTGAATGTAAACTTCTGACCCACTGGGAATGTGATGAAAGAAATATAAGCTGAAATAAATAATTCTCTCTACTATTATTCTGACATTTCACAATCTTAAAATAAAGTGGTGATCCTAACTGACCTACAACAGGGAATATTTACTAGCATTAAATGTCAGGAATTGTAAAAAACTGAGTTTAAATGTATTTGGCTAAGGTGTATGTAAACTTCTGACTTCAACTGTATACAGTGTGTTTGACCTTATCCTCTGTAGACCTGTAGGAGAGATGCCTCACATTGCAATTTTCCTTACTTTTTATTGTCAAAATGTATACTACCAGTATTCATGTGTAACCTGCTGCTCGAACAGGTAGACATTCCCTAGCGACTCTGATCACTCCCAGAGGGAAGCTGGTGCATACTATACACATATCACAGTCTTCAGGGAATATGACAGGCATATTCACTGGGAGAGTGAGTTTTTGAGCATTGTTTGCATCACTCGATAAATAAGCACACCCTAGCAGATAAAGTGAGGACCAGAGGGAAACTATCCAGAGCCATAGTGTCTATAATGTGAGGACCTGAGAGAAGCCATCCAGAGCCATAGTGTCTATAATGTGAGGACCTGAGAGAAGCCATCCAGAGCCATAGTGTCTATAATGTGAGGACCTGAGAGAAGCCATCCAGAGCCATAGTGTCTATAATGTGAGGACCTGAGAGAAGCCATCCAGAGCCATAGTGTCTATAATGTGAGGACCTGAGAGAAGCCATCCAGAGCCATAGTGTCTATAATGTTAGGACCAGAGGGAAGCCAGCCGGAGTCTATAGATGATTTACTTAGCCAATTAATACTCTGTCTTTCCTGTATTTCTCTGTAATTGGGGACTCAACTTGTTTTATAGGTTGTCCTGGTGGAGCATCCTGCTCAGAATAACAAAAACATCAAAGTGTTTTGAGCAATTAGTGCTCTGGAGGCAAAAGGGTCTGAGATGACAGGGTGTCTTGGTACCAAAACAAGAAATCTCTTTCCAGTTTTTTAACCTGCGGCCTCAGATGGCCTGGCTTGCTGTGTGGCAGTGATTGTCAGGTAACATTTCAAAAGCCCTCTCAATCTATTTGTCATGCCGAAGCTTCACTCTCACAAAGATATATATTTTGTTCCTTCACCATGGAGAAACACATTGATTAGGATTCGGAATGCAGTTCCATGGCTCAACAGTCCCATTTGAAATTAGATTTAACAGAGGTAAAAAAAGAAATGGCATAGCCGCCTAGAGTCCTGATGAATAAAACATGGATGCACAAATGACGTATAAACAACAACAGAGCGTAATTAGTTCAGTTTCTCTTATTTTAGGAACACTTTATGTGACACTTCCTTTGTGTGGGCTGCTGGATCGCTTTCATCAGGCTTGGTCCGGCTTTGCTGCTGTACAGGCTGTGAGGGCTCACTTGGCAATCATACAAAAAAGCTCCAAAATTAATGTTTGTGCTACTTACATATATGCAAATACTGTATATCGACTGACATAGACTTTTCTTATAATCAGTTTTGACTTTTGTTGTGAAACTTTTTAATGTGCCACCCCCTTAGTAGTTTCTGATAGTGACAATTATTTTGATGTTGATTATGGTGATGACTGTTGTGGCTGCTTCTGCTGTAGATGCACAGTGTTCAGAGAAGCAGGCATCCAGCAGGCAGCCCACTGACACCCAGTCCACTCTCAGCACACCGCCGAGGCTCAGCCAACCAACACCACATCAATAAAGAGGAGACAAAAGCCTCCGACACCAACCATCCAAAGGTCACTTCGAATGTGAAATGTAAAACACTCGCGTCCCCTTTGAAGCGACAAACATCCACCACCTACCGTCCCCTACCCACCACCTGAGTGGAATATATAGCTGACTTACAGTCATTTACACTGGAAGCTTTTGACTTCAGTCTCCAGTACTTTGCCTTTCCTACATTGTTCACAGACCCAGGCAGAATAATGAGTTTGCTATTGACATGGGGTGTCTTTGTATCGCTGGCATCTCACACTCGCCGTTTGTTACACGATCTCGTCTCACCAGTTTCCCCTCCGTCCTTTGATAGACTTTAATCCTTGCTTGCTATACAATAAAACTCTCTCAGAACGTGAGGCTATTATGGATTTTTATGTGTCATTATGCGGCTTTCCCTCTGAAAGGATTTAAGACTAGGTCCAAAAGGCTTCTCAACAGCTTTTACCCTCAAGCCATAAGACTCCTGAACAGCTAATCAAATGGCTATCCGGACTATTCGCACTGTTGCTTACATAATACTTATTTTCTACTTGAACTGCACTGTTGGTTAAGGCTTGTATGTAAGCATTTCACTGTAAGGTCTACCACTGTTGTATTCGGCACATGTGACAAATACACTTTGATTTGATTTGATATGATTTGACCTTAGAGACGGGGAAATGAAAATATAGAACTATATATAGAACAAATATATTGAACCATCATGATTACATTGAAGACAAAATACATCAAAATGTTACGCCCCTCCATATACTTGGTTTGTGCCCCACCTTGGCCAACCCATTCACTATATTCTGGACACCTCACTGTTGGTCTTCCCTGCAGCGTTCTTACTCCTCTTCTGAGACAAAATACCAGCCAATGGGATAGAGAGGAGGAAGGATATAGATAATAAGAAAGAGAGATAGAATCTGGCCTGAATTACAACCATCACTAATCAACCACCCAAGTAGACAATAGCTGCATAGGTATCAGATCCATGTTGAGCTTGCCTACCACACTGGACTCTTAAGTTAAGTTAAGTAAAGACCATAAAACCTTTCAATCAGCCCCAACTGCCATGACTTCATGTTGAGTGTAACCAATAGATAACTTCTAAAAAGAACTGTCCAGGGGCCTGAAATCCCCTTGCAGCCATAATAATTAGCTTCAGGTCTTTGCATTCCCCTAGCTTGCACCTGTTTCTGTGTATCAGGCCACTCTCTTTGATAGAAAGTCGGGACCCATGATAGCCATTCATACTGAGGATAGGCGTATGCAAAGACGACCATGTGTTGACGGGCCGCGGACAGCATGACGCATGGCAGCCTTGAAATAGCCGAGGCCTCGTTCCCCAGCCCCTCTGCCCCCCCATCCATCCCTCCCCCATGGCAAGGGGCCGCTTAGCAGACACAGCCCAGTGATCTGGCCAGGACCATGGGGCTGAGTGTGATGAAGAGGCACACTGACTCCCCTACCTTATTAAAGCCTTATTATTAAAAGGGAGAGAGGGGAATAGCTCACTAACAGACAGAGGCCCACTACACTTGGGGAGGCTGAGTGCTTAGTCTGGAACCAGGGTAGAAGTCTATATCATGGCTGGTTCTCCATCTGCTGTGAGATGTAGATAGAAGAGTGAAAGTAGTGGAGCTACTCGGGCCTCCAAGTGAAGCAGAATGCCATTGTCAAACATACCTTATAATCTGGCTCAGTCTTTCCAGCCCCCTTCCCTCCAAATCTAGGACATTTATTTGTCATCACCAGTGTGTTTTAGCTACTGTCTCAGAGGTACACAGAAACCAAAAGCCAAACAAAGCCCCACAGTGGAGGTGTCTGTTTTTTCCTTTGCTGTCTGTAGTTAGACACTGTTCGGGGAAGGGGTAGCGAGGGCAATATTATACAATCTGATATCAGTGGAGGAGAAGAAACAAGGGAGTAAGGGAATAGTCTGAGCTGAAGATATTCTAAATGACAAATGAAGATATTTTTTAGCTTTAACATGAAAACACAATAGATAAAAGGAGGTGGATGAATCCGTCCTTCCTCCCTCTGGTATCACCCATGATGACAGACATACATTATAGGAAACATAAACCTTTGTTAATGACACAGTTATCTTTGCAATAAGGACAGAAAATACATGAGACCTGTAATAAGCAGAAAGACAACATTATAATGCAGCACTTCTGATCCGGTAATGTTCCCTGGACGTCATGTTCTAAAAGAACCAAAATCAACAATGATGGCATTTAATGGAATACTGTACTACTTTCATTGCCGTCTCACACATACATTTTTGTAGCGGTTTTGTGCTAATACCACTTGTCTTAAAGAGGCAATCAGCATTTGAAACATAACAAAGTGTAATCCCTGCCCCTGTTTTAGCAAAACGCTGAGGGATGAGGCCAACAAATTCCTAAACAGAGATTTAGATGCAAGGACTGACCATCCATGATATCAAAATTATAGTTTTAACTATGTTTTGAGGCTATATAGTCGTTGTTTACATTTACTTTGTTAACAAACATTCCAGTGAAACCAGCTTACATTTCGGGTTCTGATGGGGTATGACAGTTGAACTTAGCTCATCAGGCAAGTCCACAATGGATGTAGCAACCCAACATATTTTAATGGCTCTGAAAGAGCCAAATAACATGGACACACATTTGTCTTACTGCTGCTATCAAGGTTGCCTGTTGGATTTTCATGACAAACCCCCCTGATGACCTTTGAAATACTGTCAGTGCGTCAGACACATACAGCTCTCTGACCTCTGAGTGAATCCTGGTGAGCTGCAGGGGAATTGTCGTTTGTTTAGCGTCTATCATAAAGAAATCTGTTTGCCAGAATTGTATTTACCAACACTAATCCTGTTGGAGCAGTGAGTTTGTCCTCTCTGGGAAGCCAACAGTAGGTGGTGCTCATATGCTGTTCTCCGTGTCTGTGGCTGCACGGATCACCAGGCTGGAGAGAGTTGGGCTGTGGAAAGAGTCTCTGATTTAATTGTGGTTTGGAAGAAAAATAAAGTAAAATACAGCTACAATAACAAGGGAAATACAATAAAGCTATAATATACCCCAAGCATTCGAGGTAAGACTCAACAGAGCAAGGGAGCACAACCTTTCCATTCTGTAGTACTGGAGTTACCAGCGGAAATGTTAACATGGTCTAGTGCTGTTAGAGAACTTTCTGTTAGGGCATCTTAGGACCTGGTCTTGTGATGTGTTATTCATTCATCCAATTCTTTCAAACCCAAAGGATCGTAAAGAAAAGACAGCTATGACCAATGTTATATTTTCATTCCCAGGCACCACAGTAGGAAGTGAATTGGAGGTTTGTTTCTCGCTGGCCTAGGCACCACACAACACCGACGGCATATGACTGGCACAGGAAAATGAATTAGCTGGATGGGACAAGGTTACAGACACATAATGAAAGTTATTGGGTATGTCACTTCATCACGTCCCAGGCCCCCCTATTACTTTCAATCAGGTTAGCCGGCCGTGAAATGGAGTTTCACGTGATGCTAGAAATATGCCCGGCGTATTGCACCTTCCCCTGTGGGTTCGCACATGGATGATCAAGGCACTTACTCTAATGTGCACGGCTGAGGGCGATATGAGGAATGGAGGGACTTAATCCATCAGGTTATATCATTTAAAGCCCATTCCATCACATGGAAGCCCGGGTTCTTCCCAATCAACTGCTGCTCATTGTACAGTAGCTTTCATCTACATCGCTGTGAACAGGGAGGAGGGGATGGATGGATGAGGGTGACACATTTAGCACTATGCCCATGGCAGAAAAGAATGGAAGACACAAGGCTGAGGCGCTATTGCTGGTCCATTGATATAACATAAACAAATTACATCTCTCTTGCTAATGTTTCAACAAATGAGCACAGCATAGACTGTGGCCAACAACTAATAATATTGATCTATGATAGTGACACAACAATACTAGACAATGAGCATCACTCCTGTTCATCAATCTAAGGACTAAATGAAGCCTGTCTGCAACGGTTTGTCATGAGTTGGAGAAAGCAGAGTATCTCTAAAATGCAATGAGTCCCAGTAGAGAACCTGAGGCCACACTGAGGACTGTGTGTTGGCCTGATTAATCTTTGAGAGTCCTAGCACTACCGGCTACACAAACACAACTGATACAATAGTGCTGGAGATAGCAGATCGCCAACAGATTATTTACACATTTTTCACAAACCCATAACAGTGTCAATCTTTGCCCCAGAATAAACAAAGGACCAAAATAATGAGAGTTGGAGTGTTTTCCGGCTAACCCAGTGTTGAACTAACAAGCCAAAGCTTTGAGCTGGTGCTGCACCAATTGGCTTAATTTTTATTTTAGTCTTCGCTGTGACTTGATAAACTCCACATCTAAGCGTACACACAAAAATACATCCTAAACAAACCTGAATAAACATGGCTTAGTAAACCGTCTCACTTTGTCAGCCAGGGATTGACCTTTGAAAAGCAATTTTGAGCACTGTTCGGTCTTATTTTTATATTATGAATTCACTTCACATATCAGTCCAGGTAAATCCTACAAAGTAGTGGCCATTAATTAGTGAAAATGACATCTGTAGTTAATTGGCAGCATTTCAATACCTGGCTGATAATTAAATAGAATAATGGTGCATCGTTAGGTGGTGCGTGTCTCTGCTACTCACAGCCAGTGTCTATGCCACATTGCATTCATTAACAAATGAAGGTCTTTGAGGATAATTATTTGCGTCAAATATGCCGAATGCATATGGACTTTTTCGTTTATGCTTATCATAGAATAAACGTCATCAATCATGGTACTAAATTAGTTATTAAACACATCAAAAGCAAACAGGAAATACACACACTTATCAAGAGTTTATTCCATATGCTAAAGTTTCAGATCATGCAACCATAACTTTGTATTTTAATTGCTTTGTATTTTATTTGATATTCTGTTCCTGTTTTTACTATGAGGCCCATCCATCACTTGGGCATCTCAGACAAAGGCCCGGCTCTCTAAATCAATGCCTCATTGACTGGCCTGCAGCAGATATGGACACACCTCTGTCTATCTGACAGTTCCAAAACAGGAATTCAAATTGGGCTTCACTGACTGCAGACTCTGACTGAGGGAGCAGGAGAACAGATCATTGACAATCATGACATAAATCCATCTCTGATTCTGAAGAATCCTGCATTGTTGCTCCTGGTCCCTCCAGTCCTCTTGCTAAGTATAAGTCGAGACAGACATGCCAAGAATGTTAATTTTCTTCTGACTGTCTAAAGTCAGCTTGAGCTCACAGCTTGGGAGGACGTTTTGACAATAGGAGGTGGATGGACGTAAAATCCTGTCAGTAGCTTTGCTGTTTATTGATTGCAAATGTGGTGAGAGCTTAATTAATTAACACTCTCAGATCAACACCATAATCTCTTGGCCTTGGGAGTACAGTGCACTCTCCAGGTAAAATACACCGAAATAGCAGAAGAAGACGCAACAAAACAACATGATTCAGTCAAAGTATTAACATATAAACCCACACACAGCGTACATGCATACACTGAGTATACATACATACTGTACATACATACACTGAGTATCTTTCCATGACATAGACTGACCAGGTGAATCCAGCTGAAAGCTATGATCCCTTATTGATGTCATTTGTTAAATCGGTGTAGATAAAGGGGAGGAGACGGGTTAAATAAGGATTTTTAAGCCTTGAGACAATTGAGACATGGATTATGAATGTGTGCCATTCAGAGGGTGAATGGGCAACACAAAAGTTGGGAGGGGGTTTCCTAATGTTTGGTATACTCAGTGTACAGTATTGTTAGGTCACCTAGTAAGTGCTATATTCAGTAGGGGTTAACAAAATGACATTGTTTAGTATTTCTGATTGGGAAACATGTAAAGTTTACCTTAGAGAAGTTTGCATGTTCAGAAACTTCAGATATCTGAATCATGTATACTACTGTAACCAGCATGCACCAATGGTGTTGTGAGTGCAGATACCACCTGCTGCTTGCCACGAGGTAGTAGACGTTAGCCCTTGTTCTCCCAGGGATGCATCCTGTTTGGGCCCAGGTAACGGGAGAACAAAGGAGCGCTTTGTTTTCCTAAATCCTGTCTGTTCTTGCCTGAAGCCTCCTGAGGCTCTGCATGGATCCCTCCGTCCATCTATCTATCTTCCCGGTCCTTCCTCCCTTCCCTCCACTTTCATTTTTCTCTGACGTGACAACTTCTCATTCTCTTCTACACCTTGTCCCCTCCTCTATAACAGGCCATGCTAGCATCCTCCTTCGTCCCCACTGGTCTCATTAGAATGCCCCCGACCCTATCCCTCCCTCTATGGGACTTCCAGGCAGGAGCTTTGAACCAGACCAGACAGAATTCATGGTTGTCATCGCTGCCAGGCACACAGGAAGACGGGTGGAGGGACGGATCAATGGATGGATGGACAGCTAAAATAGGCAGCACAAAATGAAACAGTAGTCTCAGCGGCATGCCAGGCTTAAAGGGGATACAGGAGGAAGACAAGGCTGGCCACCGTGGGAATGCAGCCAGCCTCCCACATCCTCCGGCTGAAGGAAGGAAGGGCCTGATCAAGAGTCAGGCTGCAGGAGAAGGCAGACCAGACTCGGACACCAAAGTGTTTAATGTGTTGGCAATCAATGTCACAGGGACAATGCACCCATCGCTTTTGCCTTTTTCTGGCACAAATAAGTGTGGCGTAGCAGGGGGGCTCAGACCATCCTCGAGCCTCGTCTGGAGAAGGAGGAAGTGTTGCTCTGCATGTGTTTAGTACGCTTCAGAAATGAAAGTGCGAGCCAACCAAAGCCTTGGTTTGATTGAAGATTCTGTAGGGGCCAGCCTCTTGAATGTTGGCCCTGCGATATGCCGAGACCCCAGGACGATAGAGCTGAGACACTGATCAAAATATAAAGGGGAACATAGCTTGCTGAGGGCTAGATGATAAAAGTAGGTGACATTAATAATGACAGTAGTTTTATGACCATGTATAGTACACATTAATCAAACTGACTGACTGCAAGCCATGTACTTTATAACACACAACATTATTAAAAAATGCAAGGCATTTGCAAGACAGACAGAATACAAAGGAAAACCTTGATCGAATGTGAACAAGAATTATTACAATAACCAAAACAACATAGCATACCTGCATCTAGCCAGAGGCGATAGACTTCAATAGAATCAAATCAATAACCAGCTTCAGAAGTTTTGACTCCTGGGTGGAGGACCTCAGTGGGAAGACATGCATTTTGAATTGACCCAAGATGGAGGTTATTGAGGGTGGGACAGCTGGAATAGGAAAGTTGGTCCATTCCTCTGAAGTTGTAGGTGGTGGTCGACGGGGAAGAAGAGGGGTCCACATAGTAGAAAGTAATAGCTGGGCAATCTATGAGAGAGTGGGAGTTGAATGTTGGAGCGAGTTTTGGAACACTTTACTCCCTAGCTCTTCCCCTTCTTCCATATGTGATCGATATCCAAGTCTTCAAGGACATAACCATAGGCCTGACACTTTCAGATGACAAACAATATGTTGAAGAGAAGATGACATTGATTGCATCGCCTCTCCGGATAGCAGAGTCAACAGGTAGAAGTTCACCTTAGATGTGTCACAGCATCATGCCCCCAGTAGTCACCGTATTTCCAGTAGTCCAGGCAAGACAAACCAGTCAGTCTCATGGGAGGGGTGTCTTCCTTCTCAGCCGGTTTCTCCTTCTCTCTCCTCCTCCTCTGGTACAGAATGTCCCTGGTGCTCCAGTCAGCCATGTGATAAGCTTTACCTACCCTGAGGGGAAACAGAACTCTGCTCTATGCTGCTTCTGCTCCATCAGTGCTGTAGTAGTAGTGCTGCCTTGCTTCACTACACATAGGACAGCAGACTGCTACTCTGCTCTTCCAGAGAAAAAAGCTACAAGGCTACAACCAACATTAACCAACACCACAACATCAATAATTGAGGAATTGTGGGTATGGTCAGGGATGTGGTGCATGTGAGCCAATGAAAAACTCAATAGAATTAAAAACACGATATTTCTTCCCATATTGCAGATTAAAGCGCTATCACCAAGAGCACTGAAAAGTTTCATTCATGGTGGCATCCGCAGTCTCCTTTGTAAAACATGATAAAGCAGGGGACTTAATTAAAAATCGTATTATACTCCAGAGTTTTCAGATGGAAGAGTGTATTTTCAAATGCAATGAAGCACCCTACCTTCTCCCTGAGAGAGCAAACACACACACACACACACACGCACACACACACACAACTTTGTCACAGCTAATGTTCTGTATGTGAAGTGAGCAGGAGCATGAGCTTTTGCGCTCATTGTCACAATTCCATTTAAACCCCCCCCCCCCCCCTCCCCCCTTCCCTTTTCTCTGTCTTGTTTTCGTAGACTGAGAAATTAATTTCCGTTCTCCTCCCGTGCAGTCGCTGGTTGTATGGAGAAAGTCGTGCTGTTGTCATAAGACATGCAGGAGAAGTGTGCCACGCTGTTCTTTTCTTCTTCCTCTCTTTTTTCACATGCTCCCACTTCGCGTCTCCATAGACATCCTCATCTTTTATGGAGGAAACTACATCAACTCAGGTTTCCTCTGAAAGAGCCATTTATTAAACTTGCCCTCTATCTCTGAGGCTGCTCTCTCCAAGGCTGTGCCATCCATTTGAATAGCAAGGCCGAGGAAGCACTCCAGCTACTAAAGAACCCTCATCATTCTGTACAGGCACAGCAGAAGACACCTCCTGGTCCTCTGCACAAAGGACCTCTTCCCTCTGCTAAACAATGGGACAAAGACAAAAATGGTACTGCGTTCCCAAATGCCCCCCTATTCCCTTTACAGTGTGCTACTTTGGACCAGGTCCTATAGGACATATTCCCTATATAATGCACCATATAGGGAATAGGGTGCCATTTGGGATTAAGACCCAAAGGGCATAGGATGGTGGTGAGCCACAAGAGAAGGCACACCTGAGTATCCAAACACACTCAATCAGCCACAACACTGGGACAATAAGAGGGGGATTGAGGGCAGCTCGTACCCGACCAGTACTAAGCTCCCACGACTCTCTGGGCCACCAGCTCTGCTGCATTGTGGGAGCAGAGGTATTCTCCTCCCACCTGGGACCTCATTAAAAACCCTCAGATATGGTCAACTGCTTCATATCTCGATGCTGGAGATGTGACACCACTATCTGTCAATCCTCCGTCAATGCAATGTTGTTGTTGCTGCATATGCATTGTGTATTATTATTGGCTGGCTGTGATGTTGTTTTTATCTGTGTGAGCTTTAGACAAAGCCTGGAGGGGCCGTCCATGAAAAGCAGGCAAAGGAATGATCCAATTTCACACCCTATAATGTTCTAACCAGATGAGCCAATGCCAAGGGCTTTCTATTCATGAGGCCTAGGAACAGGAGGGTCATTTTTTGCACTTGCTGAGCCAGGGATTCCTCAGGACAAGGCTGGGGCTGGCAGATACATAGATCACAAGGTGGAGCAGGAGTGATGAAAGGATCAAGCAGGTACACACACACACACACTCTCTATGTATATATATATGTCTCCCCCCTACTCCCCCCCCCCTCTCTCTCTCTTTCTCCGCTCCCCTAAATCAGACTTCACCCCTCGAGTGCACGGCAGCCTGCTCTTCCAAATCCATCTCTATCCCCAAATTGCTTGTCAAAAGGACGGAATTAGAAATAAAATGGCAGAGCTGACAAACAAGATTACATGCTGTTTGCACCTGGCTGTGGCAATTAAAGCCCTGATAACAGGGGAGGATGGCCTCCTAATGTGGAGTCTCAAGGCATATCAGCATTTTCACAAAGAGATTAGCCCCGCCGCGGCTCTATGGCAGCACAGCCAGGCTCAGCTCCCTCCTTTTACTGTCATTCTAAGGCCTCATGGTAGCTACGTAGACTAGACTGCACAGGTCGGAAACACACCCATTCACTCATTTAAACACATACTGTATATACACATTTGGCTTTGAAAAAAACACAACCACCATCTACACAGCTACCACACATGGACACTCCCAAACCCTAAATTGACTTGACAATGCTCAGCTTGAGGGATTGAATCTACCCTTGCCCCTCCACACACATACTTCCCACACTTCACTACTGACCTGGTAAAAGTCAGCAAGTTGAGAATAGGAACAATATAGATACTGTGTCTTATGTCCAGCTATGGATGGATACCAAATTTGTCTTAAGTAAATATGAATGCAAAAAAACAAAAACACATTCAACTTATGCAAATCCATGCTAATGTATTTTCTCTCAGCCCAGAGTAAACAGTACAGTGTGAAGGCTGATCATATTCCTCAATGAGTAGCCGCTTGTTTGGCACAGGGGAATTTCCTGAAAGCCTTGAGTCTTAAATACCCCATTTGAGTGACAAGAGACAAGCAAACAAAATGTTTTAATGTACCACTTACACAAGCTCGCTGCTTATTTGTGGCAGAATAATAAAACCCAGCATTTCAATAAACAGAAGCCATATCATTATTTCATAAGTTTGCCCAGTTGTAGAGTAGTAAATTATGTAAACTTTACTTTCCGAGGGAAGAAAATCCTTTCCTTGCTTCAGTATGCTTCTGCCTGGTTGAAGGAACTACCTCCCTCCGTTTGTCTATGATGTGATTGGGAAATATATCTAACCCCATCAAAAGACTTCACCACATCAAAGAGAGTTCTCTCCTGACTGGTGATTTCATGTTTACAATGAGACAGAGAGGAGTAGATTGGTAGATGGTAGTTCAGTGTGTTTAGAGGTGCAGTTGTCTGTTTTAGATGTATTTGTACTGCAACCTAAAAGAGAGGTTTGGTCATTTGGGTATCAAATGAAGGTTTTGATTTTGTTTTGATGGAATCCAATGGGTTTGTAGAGCAGCACAGACAGAAACTATCTGGTGGGAGCTAGCTGCTCATTTCTAACTCCTCACCATCCTCAGCTTTACACCCACTTGGGGCTAGCTGCTAATTTCTAACTCCTCACCATCCTCAGCTTTACACCCACTTGGGGCTAGCTGCTAATTTCTAACTCCTCACCATCCTCAGCTTGACTCCCACTTGGGGCTAGCTGCTAATTTCTAACTCCTCACCATCCTCAGCTTTACACCCACTTGGGGCTAGCTGCTAATTTCTAACTCCTCACCATCCTCAGCTTGACTCCCACTTGGGGCTAGCTGCTAATTTCTAACTCCTCACCATCCTCAGCTTCACACCCACTTGGGGCTAGCTGCTAATTTATTCTCTCGTTTGATTGTGTCCCCTATTTCACTGGCCAAAATTCTACAGCCAATGGTTGAATGTTTCTCATTACCAGCTACTCTCTCTCTCTCTCTCTCTCTCTCTCTCTCTCTCTCTCTCTCTCTACCTCTCTCTACCTCTGTGTGTTTGTGTGCGTGCATACATGCCTGTGTGTGTGCATGTTTGTTTTATTGTGTATGTGGTTGGTGGGACATCAAAACGACAGACAACAGCTGCTGTGTGTGACTCCCAGAGGTTTGGTACCCCTTCTGTTCCTTCCTGATTGAGTGTCTAACCACTGGTCCCTCTCCTCTCGTCAAACACTGCTAAGTTTCCTCACTTAGCAACTCCCACTAGGCTAAGGGCTGAGATGGCAATGTCAAATCCTGACAGCCATTGCCATTATCAGACCATGTGTGTATGCTGACAGCATTTCAAAGTATGTAGAGACGCTCAAGTAAAAAACGTCAGACATTAACATATATTTTTCTGCCCGGATCCTATGACCCACACATTTGTTACATGGGATAACAGCCTCTAAAATCTAAAAGAAATTGAGGACAAAGTCACCCTTGGATCATTCACTCAGAAGTATATTGGACACTGAATTGAAAGAAAATGACTGTTACCACTTAGCTTTGGCAGTTTAGACAGAGTTATGCTGTACAGGGTGGCACAGATGGTGTGTTCTGCCTGGTTTGAGAAGAGCAACCCTGTCAATATAAGTGTGTGTGTGTGTGTGTGTGTGTGTGTGTGTGTGTGTGTGTGTGTGTGTGTGTGTGTGTGTGTGTGTGTGTGTGTGTCATGTAGGTGGGAAGTGTGAAGCAATGAGCTGGAAATACAGTAGAGAACAGCTCCCTGAGTCAGAAGATAAACCACAGTTGAGTGAAAACTGCAATCATCTTAGTCAATGTTCATGTTATTGCCACTTACTCATGGACATGACATGCTACAAAATAAGAATACAATTAAGTATTATTTTGGGGTGGGTTGGCATTGGGAAATATCGTCAGAGGCAGAGAGAGGCTCCAAGTCACAATTGCTAAGTCACAGAGGAGAGTATTGCCATGAAAGCATGACAGATTGGAAATAGCCATCCTGATCCTCCACAGTTCTTGCGCATAGGGAGTCTGCCTGACTTGTAATGTAAATTGTCTTGACAATGGGAAATGGGAATCCTTTCTGACACATGAGGCCTTAGTAGTGTGGGTCATGTTTAGGTCTGTCCATACAAACCTGGTCCTCACCTGTCTCAGACTGACCTTAAAGTTTACATTCATTCTACACTAAGTACACATAGGCCTACTCACACCCGCATGCACGCAAGCAGACAGTCTACACACACACACACACGCACACACATATACACACCCGCCCGCATTCATACACATAAACATAAATGGTAAACACACACGTGAATACTGTATATTCAAACAGTCCCTCCTGCCTCCATCTAATTTATTCATTATTCAGAGGGATAAAACAGTATTGGAGAGGAAAATGTCCAACAGCGTTCAGCCATTTCTGAATTTTGATTTATGACATTTCTGACATTGCCAGGTTGTTTATTGCTTTCTCCACAATGGCTCACGGCATCAAGCCCTCTTGTGTCTCTAATATCTTTTGGTGGGCCGTTCAGAGGAAAGATAAGGCTCTGAGGGATTCATACAGCACTGCTGCCCAAGACTCTTTTCAACAATATTAAAGCTGCTTCAAAAATAGATACACTCGGGAATTATCTAGCCCAGCTATAATTGGCAGGAGAAAAAAATAAAATAAAATCAATATTCATATATCAAAGTTCTCAGGATTCATCAACATCTTTTACGTAACCGCGATGCAAAGCCCACTCTTTACGTGACGGGGGAGTGAAGGACCAGTTTGGATTTACAGTGATTTTCTTTGTTCTGAGTTTTCAAATATACCAAATGATTTTGTTATATAAAACTCTCCTGGTGTAGTGAATAGTAACAAAACACACATCATCTAATTTCAAAGTACACCTTTTCATCTGTAATTCTTATTACCTAAGATAAGACAAAATAGATACAGTACATGCCATGGATTATGTTAAGCACTTCCTGACTTCCTCCACAACTTTCTTCACAATCATTTCAGTGTTGAGGTCCACAATTTAGAATTTAGACTAATAGAATCTAGCACACAGTGAGTTCATGTAAATGTGAGACAGTAAGCCCACTTCAGAGTATGCAAGCAGAAAATACAGCATTAACTGTACACTTATTTTACCCTGTGTTTGGAAGTATCTGGGGAATTTAACATTTTGTCTTTGACTCCAACAGATTTTCCTACTGCTCAGTATTCTAAACAGAATGTCACTCATACAGTATTCATACAATTTTCATATTTTCTGATTGACAGGTGATCCTGTCAATCAATAACTAACAGCCCTTTTTATGAATAAAACCAATTGCTAGTCTGCCGTGTCATGCTTGACACAGTGTTGATGTTGAACCAATTATTTAGCAAAATAACTACAGTTCAGTGATTACTATGGACCTTGCATTCCGATTATAACGAGACATTCTCTGCTAGAATTGGTTGCATAAGCAAAAGCTACTCTCTTTGTGAAACAATGTGACACACAACTGTGCAACTTCAAAGCATTGTATTTGTCCTCTGCGTGTTCACAGGTGAACAGTAAATCAATATTTCATGAAGGTCAAAACATATCATGAACCCAGTAGATTCTGGTTTACCTAAAATCATCGACCCATAATCTCTTGCCTGATACCTTGAAAGCCCCCCCCCTCTCTCTTTTCCCCAAACTGAAGAGGGTACTGAGCAAGCAAACATGTCCTAGTTTGACAGTCAATATGGTTGCAGATAGATATTGTGTATGATCCATGTAATGGACGTCATTAGCTATCACGTGGACATCTGCTCTATTGGCATCATACTATTCAGTATTATTACATAGTCTTACAATAGCAAAGGCATTATATAGTCTTACAATAGCAAAGTCATTAAATAGTCTTAACATTACTTTCATTAAATAGTCTTACAATAGCAAAGGCCTTAAATACTTTTGCAATATTAAAGTCATTAATCAGTCTCACAATAGCAAAGTCATTACATAGTCATACAATAACAGTCATTAAATAATATTACAATACAAAGTCCTTAAATAGTCTTACAATAGCAAAGTCATTAAATTGTCTTAGAATAGCAAAATCCTTAATGGAACAGACACATGAATATGGTTTAGCAAGATAACATTTGCTAATGTTGAAGCCTATTGGGTTGAAGCCTATTGGGTTTTGCTAATGTACATCGGGGGTGTGATCAGAGTGAAAGCAAAGGTGAAAGCAACATTTAGTATTCCGTGCAGGCCTAAAGTTGTTTTCCATTGATTTTGGAAGTCCCATATAGCAGAAGCCAGCATCTGAAGGCTGTGAGATTTTGGGAGCTTAATATGAAAGCTTGGAGCCCCAAGTTGTTAGGATCGCTTGTTGCAGAACATTCCAGAAGACATTTATCCGAACTTGAAAACAAATATTTTATGTGTTCTAGGCTACGTTGCCACCCTCAAATGCATATATATATATACTACCTCAACGTGCAGTATGCAATGCAGCATTGTGTTGACAATAATAGGTGTGAAATATCAAGTGTTGTTGTAAAAGCCATGTAATGCAACGTCAACTATGTTTTTCTTGAGAATGGAGTGATAGTATATGATCCCAAGGCTGTCTGGTATGGATTATATGTTTGAATTTGTTTGAAGTAAAGATTTGTTGGAATGTGATGGGATTCCGTAATGATTTGTTCAGCCACAACTATTTGTCGAATACAAAGAAGGTCATATTTTTGTCACTGTAATAACTAAAGAATATGTTTGTTTCACTATTTACTTATAAGAGACACATTTCCATTTGTTTACTCATGTTTTAATGAAAAACTTCCTCCATAAGATAATTACTATGTTAATACTTTGTTGACACATTTGTGATGTTGCAACCATCTCCAAAGAGCTAGATGTTAGATGTGTCCAGGAATATGTTTTGGTCTCATTGTTGTTTTTTCAGCTTTTATGGTGATTTTATTGTCTTATGCTTTATTCTCGAAATAGGATTGCAGTTGTGTGTGTGTGTGTGTGTGTGTGTGTGTGCATGTGACGTTTTCCGTTAACCTATCGCTACAGCACTCTGTTACGACACCATAATGAGACATAATTCCAGGTAAACTACACTACTTTAAATGTACTGCAACATATTCCTCTGGGCACATTGTTGTTAATTAATGAATATCTGCTATTACGCACCACTGCTATATTAACTGCAATGCCAAGATTCTTCATCTTACTCAGACAAACAGAGGACACAAGAATAATGCTGGAAGACATATCACATTAATTATCACATAGGCTACTTGATATACAGAGTCAACACAATTAGGCCTATGTGCTAAAGCAGCAATTATTTGTTATTTGTAAGCGTCTAAATAGATTTGAAAGTTCATTTCTTTCCTCTCCCAGCTAGTTGATAATTTTCATCATTAGCGGCTGCCTGGCATGACTCCTGTCACTTTCTTTCAGAGCTGAGGAGACAAACAGAATTTCTGAAATACCCTAGACTGCAATCTAATGCAGAAATTGGCATCTATTACCTGCCTCTCTAAAAAAGGCCTATCTGCTATCAGACACCCACTCTTTTGAACGTCCTCCACCTTTTATAAAATTGTTTCTTCCTTTTATAAATGCCTTTGATTGTTGGACTAGCTAATAAAGGCCAGTTTGGCAAGGCGGTTCGTCTCAAAACGCTGTCCAACATTTTAGTTGTTGACTCGGCACTGGGAGCGTCCTATTCTTTCAAGTGACAGGTCACTGTCACTTTTAATTACTTCAAAGGTTGCAATTTTTAAGAGAAAAGAGAGAGAGAGAGAGAGAGAGAGAGACACACAGTCCCCTGCTGATTATTGGTTCCCTGTGTCCTCTAGTCCAGAAGGAGCTCTGTCACTTCTCCCTCTCCTGGGCTTTCAATGGGCTCTAGCTCTTTGAAGATTGAAGATTCCTGCTTCTGCGGCATCTGCTCTTTTCATTCCCCCAACTCACTGCTGCCTTTATACTTTGATTGCATATCTCTCATCGGAGTCACATGGCTAATTGCATCATTCGAATGGTCCTTTTCATGATCATAGTCTCTGGTAAGTTGATGATTTATGAAGCTTATTATTTAAAATTAGCAAGAAGAAAAGACTGAGGAAAGAAAGTAGAGGAAAACCGCTGATCTCAAATTGAGATTGTCTGGGTTCTGAGTATTTGGAGCAGAGTGAGATCAGGTTTAGAGAAGCTTTTCGATGAGTTTGTAATACACAGTACTTTACCTTCATGTTAGGGACTACGACAGTTTGTACTTCAGAAAGATATCTATCTACAAAGCGTGCCATTCATTATACGGAAATACTGAAGAAACGGATGTAGTGTATATTCTATTGACGTCATGTGATTTGGCTCTCACTATTATCCAGTCAGTAATGGAGTTTGGCCTGGTTTGGAGAGAGTAGGTGTCTCCATCTTCTTCTGGCAGACACACAGCAGTGGCACTGGAGTCTCCTCCCTAAGCTTGAGGGCTCAATACGTCTCTCTCAGTCACTCCTAGGCGCCATGTCAGTGCAATTTAACAGCTCTTTGATCCATGTCCTAAAAGTGAATGGCAACAAATTAAGCAAATTATCTGCACCACCCACGGGCCTAGGGGGACCGTAATCGCCAAAACGAGGGTCGAGTGTTGGGATGTTGAAAAATAAATAAAAATAAGTAAAATAACCACAGTGACCTGAATCAGGGAGTGTGTTCTGCCTCAACGCTCTCCACCTGTTCCCAATAAGTGGAGCTTGCCCAGTTTTCACCAGAAAGCCAGCGGAGCCACTTGCCTTTGCTGTTGTGGCTGGTGTTGGATCTCAGTAAACAATACTATAAAAGCACAGCATCGCCACAGCCTTATCCACAGGTAGAAATCAATGGAGTGTGATAAGAAGTTCAGTCTCTTTTCTTTCTTTGCAAGAGCTAACAATACAGTTTGTTTGAGATTCTACATAATCAGCCTCTCCGGGCGATATTGATGGAGTCATTCAAGGCGGAGAAGGATATACAAAATTAACAACTCCATACCCATACCTGTGAGCATTACATGAAGGTGAATGAAAGGGCTTTGTTTCAAATGTGCTCAACTCCCCATTAAATAAAGTCAGACAGAACATAACATGCTGCAGGGGGTCCACTGTCAGACATTGTAGACACTCGAACTTAGTGTCATGTTCTGTACATTTTATAATGTATTGTTAAATGTATAATACTTGAAATTCTGGGATTTTGCGAATAACTTTTCAATTCAGAGTGAAATAATGGAGGGCAGGTGATTCCTAGTGAATCCCTCCAAGAAGAGCCCTGTCTCACTGCATCGGTCAGAATTCCTTTTTCATAATGTCAATCATGTGCTGCCTCCACCTACCCCTCTTCTCATTCTCCAATTGCCCACCTGAAATCTTGCTTAACGATTCTCCCCTATTTTGGACAGAGGGAAGCCAACCATGTCTATCCACACATACAGTAAATCTCTAATCTCAAGGAAGTTGTTCAATTTGAACAATAACAGTGGTGTAAGCTACCAAACCCACCACGGAAGTGTCTCCTACTCATCCACCTAGCTTTAAGTTAGACCAGTAGCCCTCGCCTTCCTCGTCCTATAGTCAGTTTCATAGCACTAGGCACCAAGGCAGTCTCAGCCCAGTCTTTGCTTTATAAATGTAATTTCACAGTTCATTAGGGGTCTAGACCCACTCTTCTGGTACTTAGTGCCCATTGGCCATTTACCTCATTGGTCAATTCCACAAATATAACAAATTACAATATTCAATTAGCTGGACATGTCTTTATAAATACAGTATGTGTCGTTGAGTGGTTGTAGATGCTTAAATAATAGTTTCAAATGAAATGGGTCACAAATGCCATTTGTCTTAAGTCTTCTGTATGCAAAAGTAGTAAACAAAGTCATAAATTACACAATTATAGTGAAAATGAATTAAGCTTTTCCAGGAATGAATTCAGCAGCAACCGCAGGGGCGTTAACTTGTATTTTTTAATAGGTGTATCTTCACCGCTAAAGCTTTAATGATGATAATTAAATGTTCAGGCACTGATAACGGTTAGATCAAAGAAAATATTATTTATGACAAAAACAAGATAACATGTGTGTGTATCTGTGTTTGCAAGCATGTGTGTGTCTAGGTATTTTTTCTTCTAGTAAATGTCATTTTACCAGCTGCTGCTGCTGCTGGGTTGGAGAAAATACACAGCAGCTCAGGATCAAATGAGCTAATTCAGGAAACACAGAACCAGTTTATTCTTTTGCATTACTCTTTGACCTGTTGGTATTTTCCTCTCCTGCAAAAGGCACGGAGCACAGTTACCGGTACACTGGAGAGGTTTTGCTCTCCCCTTTCCCCACTTACCCCCTCCAACCACCCACATTTGGGTGGGCCTTGTTGTGTGGAGAGGGCCATTTTGATTTGTCTCACTTCCATCAAACCGGAGACACTTGCCTTGTGTGAGGCGCCGCCATTTCAATTAATTTCAAAATCATCTCTGCTTAATGTCCTAGTGTCCAACCCTCCCTCAGTCATAGTGATGTCTCCCTGATTACTGCCAATCGTATCTCCGCTATCTTCTCCTCAGAGTTTTCCAGAGTATTAAAGTATGACATGTCTCCAAGATTGCGAACGTTGGCTGTGCAACTCTCACTTGATAAAATATCCCATTGACCTTGTCCTTCTTTTTTCTTGCTTTAGGTGTTAGGGAAAAAATGCTTCATTAAGCCATGCAGGACGATAAACAGGAGTGAGTTATCACGCAATCCCAGAGAAGCATGTGGGCTGGGTAATTCAGTGAGCAAAAGGTCTGTCGACCGTTTACCTCCCTGTATGGTTAACTTATTCTCTTTTAATATACTGCAGGACATGAAAGGAAAACTCTCCCTTTGAATTAATAATGAAAGTCTTACACAACAAAACACTCGTCTAACGTCTACCCAGGTGCAAACCTTTGCCTCCTAAACTCCATGGTTTAAAAGGGCTGTTCACAAAATGCTTTTAAAAAGGCAGCAGAAGAATGTGACCTACTGATCTTCGAAAAGCAGACATGGTTTTTGAAAGAGAGTAATGTACTGTAGTGTATGGGCAGCCAATATATGAGAAGTTGTTGTTCACTTCTTTTGATCACCCTTATCTATGGGTTCAATTGAGGCTTACATCTCCACATCTTTCCTTTAGATTGTTCACTCAAACGACGCAGGAAAACTGAAACGTAATGAAGTAAGTCGAATTTTGAAACCGTTTTTTAAAATCCCCGTAACTTTTAGGACCAGCAGCTTTAGAACTACTTTATTGTTAGAGACAATTTTTGAGAAGCTTAATAAAGTAGAGTATGTTTATTCATAAATAAAAAGTATCACTCCACTTCATGATCAAAGTACTCAAATGGGTTTATGCTATTACACTAATTTGTTTTTGTTCAGAAAACCAACTAGAACCTTCTACGCCCCTCTCCTCACACCCTCTCATTGGGGCTTAACAGAGCATTATGGGAAGGCAGTAATTACATGCACACAAACTGAAGGAGCTCTCAAATATTCTGTTTAATTTGAATCAATCTGTGCAACTACTACTCAAGCAAGTAAACACAGATGCCCTTTCCGTGAGTAAAGCAACGTAAATTGGAAATATGGTCCAGTGACTGGCGGTGTCCACAGGTATCACCGTATCATACACAGAGAGGGAATGGTTGGCACAACGAAGCGTGTCTAACTGTTCATGACAGAGGTTGTCTGCTGCCACATCTCATCTATTCAACCAGCAGAGAGTGTTCATTCTAAAGCATTAACTCACATTGTAACACTATTACTCTAAAACTATTACTTCCCAATGTTATCCACCTCTAAAAGTGATCCTGAAGGACCTGTCAGTTGGCAGAATCTTGAACATCAATAGTTTGGCAGAGGCCCAATCATATGTTGTATAAAGAGCAACCAACACTTCGTAAGGAAGATGTTCCAGTATAACACAGAGAAAACAGTGTTTTCAGTAATTTAATCAAAATTGGTTTGATTAATTAAGAAACTACTATGCCATAATAAAGTCAGAATAAAGGGGAATGGCATTTAAAAAAATAATTACTCTGGTTATTAATAGCAGGACACAGGTACTGTTAAACTGTTCAGATGTGTCTAATGGTCAAAACTCTCCTTGAAACTGGTAGGGTTCTGTTTACTTGGATGGTTTACAACTTGGTAGATAGGTACTTTATTGATCCCCGAGGGGAAATTTCTTTGTCAAGCAGCTACGAAAAACACAGGACAGGTGCAAAATGCCAAAACGAAATACACAAAAGACAGATACACGATACATGATACAGTGTGAAAAAGAATAAAAATACAGGAAGTCTGGAGTGCAAAAAGCTATAGAAAGGCATTGCGTAGTGTGAGTGAATTGCTGAATATGTACACTGTACATTGTTATAGAGTGTTAGGTGAAAAAAATTATACAATTTTTGCAAGTTGATATAAATAAAACATATTTGCATGGTTAAATATACAGCTAGATGGCAGAAAAATATACTTATATAGCTAAATGTGCGTATGATATAAATGAGGGTAATAATAGTTTACTTAATATACAGTCTGTTTAAATATACAGGTAAATTAATATTTGAATATTTGCATGGTTAAATAAATTAAATGTACAGGTAAATGACAGGAAGAGATACTTAAATAGTTAAATGTGTGTATGATATAATTTAGGGTAATAATAATAATTCCCTTCAAATGCAGTCCTTAGTACAGGGTTTAATTACATGTAAATGCACGTATTGTACATTTGATATACTATATGCAATGAAAAAGATACTACTGACAGGATACTAATATACAGTCCTGAGTGAATGACTATGTAAGATCAGTCCAAGAATTACTAACATTAATGCACGTGATATGAAATAACAACTGTATATGAATATGTATATACAGTCCTGAATGAATGAGAGCTGAATGAATAAGTCCTGAGTGAATGAGTGATTACAGACCAGAAAGTTACTTATGGATGGATGGATGCATAATTGTTAAACTAGGTCCTAACACTCCAACAGCTCCAGGTCTATGTTGCTGACCTGCACGGCACCAAGGTGAGGTATTAAATATTCTAACAGCCGCCGGCAGGAAGGACCTCCTGTAGCACTCTCTGGCACACCGAGGTGGAATCAGTCTGCTCCTCTGCATCATAACCATGGCATGCAGAGGGTGGGTGACATTATCCATGATTGCCAGCAGTTTGGCCAGGATCCTTCTCTCCGCCACCTCCTCTAAAGTGTCAAGGTTAATCCCCAGAACAGAGCTAGCCTTCCTGATAAGCTTATTTACCCGAGAAGCATCACCGGCCTTTATGTTGGTGCCCCAGCACACCACTGCAAAAAAGACTGGTAGAAAGTATGCAGTAGTTTACTGCTGTCACGATGTGGGGTGAGGGAACGAGACTCAGAGCGAGAGATGAGGTTAAACATATTTATTATACTACTAATAATCAACAAAACAAGAAATGTACTTCACCGTGACGTCGGCTTTCATTAGCGAGACACAATTACAAACAATGATCCACATGCAGGTGGCTGTGCTGTGCACATAAATATAATCCCCAATTAGAGACAACTCACGACAGCTGTCTCTAATTGGGGATCACCAATAACCCAACCCTGGGTGTAAGGACCAGACCGTGGTCATCCCACTCCCCGTAGAGGGAGTCAGGGACCTGGCCTCGGTCAGACCCTTACAACTGCACACATTGAAGGACCTGACCCTCATCAGAAAGTAGTGTCGACTCTGGTATTTTTTGTACAGGGCCCCGGTGTTACCAGCCCATTCCAGCCTGCTGTCCATATGGACTCCCAGGAACTTGTATGACACAACTATTTCCACATCCATCCCCTTTATAGGGACTGCAGTCGGTTGGGCCTTGGTTCTCCTGAAGTCCACCACAATCTCCTTTGTTTTGCTGATGTTGAGCTAAAGGTGGATCTGCTCACACCACAACACAAAGTCATTAATTGTGCTCCTGTACTCCTCCTCCTCCTGCCCCTGTGTTGCTCACTGCCCGTTCTGACAAGCAGCTCTGTAGCCGCACAAATCGTGGCCTGCCGGTCAGGTAGTCCGTAACCCAGGAGACTAAGGGTGCTTCCACTTTCATCCTCCTCATCTTCTCACCAAGTAGCAGGGGATGAATAGTGTTGAACGCACTGGAGAAGTCAAAAAACATAACCCTCAGAGTGCTACCCGCGTTGTCCAGGTGAGAGTAGGCCCTCTGCAGAAGGTAGATGATTGGATCATCCAACCCGATGTTGTGCTGGTATGCGAACTGCAGTGGGTCCAGTGATGTACACATCAAGGTTCTGAGGTGAGCGAGGACTAACCTTTCTAGGGTCTTCATGATGTGGGATGTTAGCGCTACAGGTCTGAAGTAATTCAGGACAGTGGGGTGCGACTTCTTGGGCACTGGGACCAGGCAGGATGTTTTCCACAGCACAGGGACCCTCTCCAGGCTCATGCTAAGGTTGAAGCGGCGCTGTTGGTCAGACAGTTGGTCAGTATTCACACAGTTGGTCAGCACAGACCCTAAGCACCCTTGGGCTGATGCCATCGGGGCCTGCCGCTTCCCCTGATGAAGTCTCTCCAGTCCTGGAGAGCTGGAGGGTTCAGCTCATTGGCTCTGTCCTGGGTCCCCTCGGTCTGCCCACTGTTTGACTTTTTGAAGCCAGTGATATTTATCATACCATTCCACACCTCTCTCACCTGGCTCTGCCTCAGCTTGTCCTCCATCTTCTCCTTATACACTCTCTCCCCTCAGTAATCCGCAACTTCAGCTCCCTCTGGACGCATCTTAATTTGTCCCTGTCCCTCTCTTTGAAGGCCCTCTTCTTCTCATTCAGCAGGGCCTTCAGGTCGCTGGTGACCCAGCGACCTGTTGGGTCACCAGTTGGAAATAACATACCTTCCTGGTGGGTACGGTGTTATCTACACAAAAATTGATATAGTCGTTTATGCAGTCTGTAAGTCCATCAATGTCCTCCCCATGAGCCTCACAGAGCACATCCCAGTCTGTTGTCTCAAAGCAGTCCTGTAGGGCCTCAATCGCCTCTGGGGATCATCTCCTAATGGTCCAAGTGGTCGCTGGCTGCTGTTGGACCATAGGCCTGAAGAGTGGGGTGAGGTGTACAAGGTTCTGTTCCGATCTACCGAGGGGAGGGAGTGCAGTGGAGTTGTATGCATCCTTCACATTAGCATATAGCAAGTCCAGAGTTAAATTTTCCTGGTTGGGCACTTCACGTACTGTTTGAACGTGGGCAGTGTTGAAGAGAGAGAGGCATGGTTAAAATCCCCAGAAATGGCAAAGAAGGCACTGGGATGCATTGTCTGTAAACTTGTGATAACAGTGTGGATGACGTCACACACTGTGTTTGCGTCAGCGGAAGGCGGGATGTAAACAATAACAGCAATGGCCGCTGTGAATTCCCTCGGCAATCCCTTTGTTCACGGACTAGACCCTCGAGTTCCTCCATCTTGTTGTTAAGCGATCTCACATTGCCCATAATGATAGATGGAATAGCCGGCTTGTACTTCCTCTGCTTTGCTTTACACTTCCATCCCACCCTGCATCCACGCCGTCGCCATTTCAACTTGTCCGGGATATCAAAAATGGATGTTAAAAATCTAGGACTCGCGTGTACGTTTGGCGCTGCTTAAAATAAGAAAAAGTGCCTCAGTGATAAAAAGGACCGTTAAACCTTCGTAAAACAGTAGCACTCCATAATCCTGAACTATTATAGTTCAACTAAAAACTATAAAAAAACATACTAAAACAACAATTTACACACAAACAATGGGAGCTGCTTAACCGGCGACCACACAGGTTGACGCTAACACCCAGGTAACCCACACATATAATACTAAGGGTACCATACCTTAGTTAAATAAAGGTTACATATTTCTTTTATTTTTTTTTATCCCTTTGCACCAGTCGACGTGCCCGAAGAGGATCAGTCAGGAGAGGGAGACGATAGGATTACTGCAGGTCAGGAAAATGTCTTGAGAAGATTTGCCTATTAAGTCCTAGTGCAATACGTCTGCAGTTGAAATCACTTTCCCAGGTTCAAATCCCCACGGATTCTGTGGGATCCTGTGTCTGCTGTTTCAAGCTTAGAGTCGTACATAGAACACAAGCAACACACTCAGAGCTCAGAGCTTTCCTTGGAAACCCGTCTAGCCACTTTGAGCCATGTAAGGATCAGAGAGCAGAGCTACGTTGGTGTGTTTGTGTAGGTGTATTACTGTCTCAACACATGTAAAGGTCTGGATCACGAGAAGTCCTTCATTTATAGGTTACATGGAGATGGAAGTCTGTGAACCTTTCATAGAACATTAGAAAAATGATTTAGCTATTAATAATTCAGCTTGATACAATCAATGTAGGGAATGTTATAGAGCAATGTGAGAGTACATGTACATGCCCTCCTCTAAATTATGTCTATGGGATTTAGTGGGATTTCCTTTGCTGAGTGAACAATACACTGTAAGGACCTGATCATTGTTTGACAAGAAAATGTATTTGTTTCTGATGGTGTGTAGTTCCTTTCGGAGAATTCCGATCTGTAAATGTACAGATTAGTACCTAAGAATAGGCCAAAAAATCAAACATTACAATAGCAATAGTTTCCGCTCAGTAGTGTTTCTGATCACATTCACACTTGCTTTAAATACTGTATCAATGGTGAAATCCATGATGCATGATAATGTATTTCTGTTGACACATGCAGTCCTTTTTGATTAGCCCACTCAGACTAATACGGTGTAGATATTGAAAGCAGAGGGACTGGAAGTTGACGTTTGAACATGGAAATATGACATTACACTGTGAAAAAGGTGGCATTTGGAGAGGTCACAACCTGAATAGAAAATCACTTCATTAGGAAAGTCAAAGAATAGCTGTGTGAAAGACAGGTTCTTGTGGAATAAATCAATCAAAGAATCCTATCATTAGTGAAGATCTAGCCTGTCCAGACTTCACATCCTGCCACTGTTTGACTGACGTAAACTATGCCTGAGGGTGACAAAGTAGTGCCAGACAAAGTAGAAGAATTCAAATCAGTACTTGTGATGAACGATGAAGGTTTTCATCCAGAGAAGGATGTACTGTATGTTATTAAAAAGTCAAGCTTGACACAGTCGTGTCTGTCCATTTTTAATTGCAAGTATGGCTTTGAATGCGTCTTCAGAAAATGTACTCTCTTGACTTTCGTGACGCTGAAAATGATCTGAGCAACAACAACTGTTGGGCATGATCTAATTAATGATGCTATTTCTGGCGTAGTACATATTAAAACTACAATAATGAATGACTAAGTTAATCTTAGCCCACTGGTGCACATGGAGGCATCCCTTGGTAAATAAAATCATGTTTTAAAGAAGGATTAGGAAATGCCAGATGCTTTCGCTGACGTCAGCACTACTTTCTCTAGCACTACAGCGGCACCATAACCACATCATGAAGAGGAGAAAAGGCCTGCTGCAATTCCCTGGACAGAGAGGAAGTTTTAGAAATGATACAAGCTCCACAAATTGATGACTAGCAAGATCACTGACACAGAACTTCAAAGCGGGCTGGATTCAGGTCACCTGCGAGACAACATTTGCATTAGAACCTCCTGCAGAAAGTATCTGGTTTAGAACGTGTTTGTCTCCAATAAGAGTGGACGAATGCATTAATAACATGTTGGAGAAACCTGTTTGGGGGGAGGGTGGGGGAACTACCTTGTCAATCATAACCATCTTTTTACTCAGGCAAGTGTTTAAGAGTGGTACAGTGTTGATCGTTTCACTCATTGGAGTGTTACATAGTGGTACAGTGATGCTATCACTCTACCTGATAACAGAACACTGTTTCAGCTACTACTTGACACACATGCAGGCAAAGTTTGCTTGGGAAGCTGCACTCTTAGAAAAAAAGGGTTCCAAAAGGGTTCTTCGGCCGTCTCCATAGGAGAACCCTTTTTGGTTCCAGGTACAACCCATTTGGGTTCCATGTACAACCCTCTGTAGGGACAGTCGAAGAACACTTTAATGTTTTAGGCAGCACATTTTTTATTAGAGTTTACCAACACAATCTATCCCATGAGAATATACCATACAAGCTTTCACCGACTTCTATACAAGGTTGCAGCTTAGTGAAGCCTGTTGAAGACAATTTAAAGTTGTGAATGCTTCTCTAAATTTGTGAAAATAGACTATTCGTCTAAAAACATGAATTTTCCTCGTTCTGGGTACTCAGACTTTAGATTGAGAACAAGCCATATACGTGTAACTTGGTCATGATCACTGAGCTCTTTGTTTTCACAGTGTTTCTACATTCCAAACCCACTCTGATGTTGTTGGTAGTACTGAGGAAGACACACAAGATCAATCAAGGCACTGGCTTGTGGTTAATCAATATCTGAGCCTGTAAGGTTTCCCTTTTTTCCTCCACTGTTTATATTAGTCCTATGTCCTCTTTGAACATTTTCCAAACCCACTTCTGAGTGGATTTCTCTCACACAACAGAGTTGATGGGGGACTTTCCTTTTGAGTGTGAAGCGCAATGTGGTGCAGGAGGAAAATCTATGTACAGTATGCAGTACAGTCGTGGGAAGTTGAAATTTAGATTATTGGGTCTGTCTCTCTGCTGCTGCCCAGACAAAAAGTTATCCCTCCATGGTTACCCCTTCACTACTCAGCCATTAATGTTGGCCTCACACACACACACACACACACACACACACACACACACACACACACACACACACACACACACACACACACACACACACACACACACACACACACACACACACACACACACACACAAACACACACACAGAGAGAGAGACAAGCTCAGAAGATGCCAGTACTGTAGAGCTGGGGAGAGGGACATGCAGAACAAAGATAGCTTAGATATGGCACAGCCATGGGATGGAGCGGCTAGTGTTTCATTTCCAACATTACCCAGAGGTCTTACTTAGTTTAGGTTAATAATGCGCTGCCGTAATTGACAGCTCTTGTTTCTCCTTTTCATATATAATTTTACTGCCTGGAACCAACAACTGCCTGGACCTCATTTCACATAACAACAGCAATACAGCTTTCCCTAATATGATATTATGATGTATTTTTTTAATACATTTCTCTCTCGCTCTCTCTCTTGGTCTCTCTCTCTCACTCTCTCTCTCTGTCTCTCTCTCTCGGTCTCTATAGCTCTCTCTCTTTTTCTCTCTCGTTCGCTCGCTCTCACTCACTCACTCTCTCTAGCTCTCTCTCACTCTCTCTCACTCTGTCTCTATAGCTCTCTCTCTCACTCTCTCTATAGCTCTCTATAGCTCTCTCTCGCGCTCTCTCGCTCTCTCTCGCGCTCTCTATCGTTCTATATTGCTCTCTATCGCTCTGTGTCTATAGCTCACTCTTGCTCTCTCGCTCTCTGTCTCTATATCTCTCTCTCTCGCTCTCTGTCTCTATATATCTCTCTCTCTGTGTGTCTCTATCTCTCTCTCTCTCTCTCTCTCTGTCTCTATATCTCTCTCTCTCGCTCTCTGTCTCTATATCTCTCTCTCTCGCTCTCTGTCTCTATATCTCTCTCTCTCGCTCTGTCTCTACATCGCTCTCTCTCTCTCACTCTCTCTTTGTCTCTATCTCTCTCTCTCTCTCTCTGTCTCTCTCTCTCTCTCTCTCTCTCTCGCTCTGTCTCTATCTCTCCCTCTCTCGCTCTCTGAAGAGAGTCGTGTCTTGGTTCTTAGAAAGAGTGTGAAGAAATGAACAACCTTCACCAATCAAAGGCTATCTTAATAATATTTGCAGAAGAAGAAGCTGCATTAGAGGAGACCTATTAAAATGATTAAGAAATCAATATTGTGTGGTTGTAATTGACTGACCATTGTTTCAAGGATTAATCTACTGTTAATTGACATTGTAATTTGATTCATAAGAATTATCGTGGTTTGTGTAATGTTGTGGACTGCAAGATATTATGCTCATAAGGGGCACCATATAAAAGTTGGTAAAATGAGCACATTTGTACTTTAAACTATGTTTTTTTTAGGCAAAAAGAATGTCTTCCTTCTGACTCTGGCATTGTTCCCTCAGCTCTTGTTAGAGGCATTCTCCCAAGCATACCAACACATTCTGCTCTAAGGCATTCTAATCACAAGGTACATCTTAACAACATTAACCAGAGCTGCTAATTACATTTTGTTTTCTTCCTCTCTTTATTTCTTTTTTTTATCTCTATGTATGTAATTTCTGCGGCACAAGATACATTTACAAGATGATTACTTTTTGTGGTTTCTAAATGCTAAAGTTCAAACATGTTATTCCAACGTGTGTGACTCTATTACACACTCAAAGAACACTGGTATGGTCATGTTATCAGAATCACCAGCTTCTTCTACGAATTTCTTTGTCGTCATTAGTCATCAGTAGTCCTTGAAATTGATGTGATCCATCATGCAGTAGACTGAGAGGCATTATCTAGTGAACACTTTATTGAAGATCATGTGCTAACAGAAATTTATATTTTACATTGCATTATTATGGAGCAGCCTGGTCTCAGGGGTAGACGTAACATAGTAAATGTAAATCCAAGAACTCCAATTAGTATGATATGTAACGTTTTGTTTGCTACTGTATGTATTATTTTGTTGATGTCCATCATCCATTTCGTAAGATAAGTTACGAATTACAATTTGTATATACTGTATGTTACCAATTGCAATTTGTACAATATGCTATGAATTGCAATTTGTACAATATGCTATGAATTGCAATTCTTACAATATGTTACGAATTTTCATAAAGTATGATATGTTACCAATTCCAATTTGTTGTGGCTAACGTTAGCTAGGTTGCTAGACTAGGGTTTAAGATTAGGGTTAGGATTAGGAGTTGGTTAGGGTTAGGGTTAGCTAACATGCTTAGTTGTTACAAAGTAGCTAAAAAGTAGTAAGTAGTTGCAAAGTTGCTAATAAGCTAAAATGCTAAAGTTGTCTGTGATGAGATCATAGATATTAATACCAGTAGAGAGTGATGGCGCTGATGACTTCAAAGTATTCTTATGGAGAAATCCTGATGGCCCAAGTATTTGAATTTGAAGCGTGCCATATTGCTGAATGGGTCTGAATGGCACCAAAAAAAATGCTAAGGTTAATGGTGAAAGTGGCCGTAACTAGCAAAGGATCATGGTCAATGTAACTGTTTTCATCCTGCCTGAGAGAGTCAAACTTAATGTCTATGGAGCTGTGGGGATCAAACCTGATCATAATAAACACAGCTGAAGCACAGCTGGGTCATGCATCAAGACAATGATCCAAAAACACACAAAAAAGTCTACATGAAAATGGCTGAAAAGCAACACATTTTAAGTTTTGGAATGACCTAATCAAAGTCCAGACCTAATCCCAATTGAGATGCTGTGGCAGGACTTGAAACAAGCCCACAAATGTTGCTGAGTTAAAGCAGTTCTGCATGTAATTTCTCCACAGCGATGTGAGAGACTGATCAACAACTACAGGAAGCATTTGGTTGCAGTCATTGCAGCTAAAGGTGGCACAACCAGCTATTTAGTTTAAGGGGACAATTACTTTTTCACACAGGGGAATTGGATGTTGCATAACTTTGTTAATTAAATCAAAACAAAGCAATGTATTTGTAAACTCAGGTTCCCTTAATCTAATAATAGGTTTTGGTTGCAAAACTAGAGAAAATCAGAAAGGGGCAAATACTTTTTCACGGCAGTGAATGTGATGAGTGCAAAAAGGGTCAATGCAGATAGTCCAGGCAACTATTTGGTTAACTATTCAACTAACTACTTAGCAGTCTTATGGCTTGGGGGTAAAAGCTGTTCAGGGTCCAGACTTGGCACATCTGTACCACTTGCTGTGCGGTATCATAGAGAACAGTCTATGACTTGGTTGACTGGAACCGTTGACAATTTTTAGGGCCTTCCCCTGACACAGCCTGGTATAGTGAGAACATTGGTGAAAGCTCACCTGGTGCTTACATAAAGCCATGACAACATAAAGGTATTTCACACCATCTGTCTGAAGCAAATTTGTTTATTTGTTTTTTTGTCACATTTTAATGGAGTCTGTACCTCAAGGGACAACTTGCTGGGGGCACTTGATTGTTTCAGATGAAAGAACATCCCCAGGGTTGGTCCACACTCCACGTAGTCTAGCCTCATTGAGTGTTTGTTTGCCAGTTGAATCGAGCCCATACTCTGTGTCTGTCTAATTTTACTGTGTCACTTTCTTTGTTTGGTGGCTTTGGCTCTGACTGGGTCTCTCAGTACAATGCTAACAGACAGACAGCCGTGGCCTGGGCAGGCTGCAGGCCGGAGGGAAGGGGGTGGTGCTAGGCCATCTGTTCCTCTGGAGGCTCCAGGAGAGAGGAGCCATGGTGCGGCATGACAGGAAGTCTCAGTTATTTTGAGGGTTTTGTGAGTGTTGAGCTCCAGCCCCTTGTGCCACTTGGAAATACAGGAATTCATATGTGACAGGACAGCCATTAGAGGAAAATCCAGGACAATGACGCACAGCATTATTACAATGGGATCCCTCCTTTATTACAATCCCTCCTTCTTGTTTTCCCCCAATCATTGAGCAACCCATAATGCTAGTTAAGAGGATACTCACACGGCACTACATCAGGAGTCTCATTGGCCTGTTAATTGCATTTGTATTGATAGAATCGGGGAGACAATGATTGCTTTTCACATCGGCAACATCTGAGCTGCTTTGTTTTTCAGGTGAAAAGGGGAATGGAATAAATCACATGAACATACAGACACACATTGTGGCACTTGGTGGAAGGGGAGGGGGTTGCAGTCTAGCTCCACATTGAAAACAGTATTTTTATATTCCTGCAAAACTGAGAACAACACCTCATTAATAAGTAACACCTCTTCCCCCCGTAAAGAAACAAAGGCACCTCTCTACTTTACAGGTATAGACACAAACAACAAGTGCTCATCACACCTGGCAGTGCGTTGTGTCGGTGTGGTGTTCCATTCTGGTCGCTGATTTGTTGATCGAGCTGAGGACTCTGGCTTTCATTTCCTTAATGTTCTTAATGCCAATGTCCCCGGCATGCAAAGCAGGTTATCAATGTTCTCCATTGCTCTCCTGCTGCTCTCTCCGCTCCTCTCCCAGGGAACAAACAGTGACTTTCAGACGACTGAAGTCCCAGTTCAATGACGGTGACAATGACAGGCAATGATAACATGTATAAAGCAGAACAATAGCGCAGCGCTAACAGAGAGCAACGGCGACTACTGGCTTCCATTGAGGAACATTGTTAAATATAATCATCTTCTGTTCTCTGTGCACAGTGCAGGATTGAGGAATTCCATGGGGAGTTAATTTACACGAAACTTAGCAACTTGTCTTTTACTCACTGCTTTGTTTTTTGAGGCTGATGGATGCTGTTGTATGTGTTTCTGTGAGCAGGGACTTTTTTTATTGGACCTGATTGATTGCCATGCACGCTGTATTCACGAAAAAGAAACAGACTATTGAGGTTATTGCATATGTTTTTTTGTGTGTGTGCAATACTAAGAAATACTTGTATTCAGACATTAATATATAGAGTACTAGTCAAAGGTTTGGACACACCTACTCATTCAAGGGTTTATAGTATCTGAGGAAGGCCTTGAGGCCAGTACGTATAGCTTATTAAAAAGAAGTGATACTATCAAGAGCAGTGTGTGGGTTTCTTCATTCTTCTAATTTCATTCAACTGTTACCATGCACCTGCAAATAAGATGTCTCAGATGTGCGAGTGGCTTTTGAATGACTATTTTCTACATTGAAGAATAATAGTGAAGACATCAAAACTACAAAAGAACACATGAAATAATGTAGTAACCAAAAACTTGTTAAACAAATCAATATATATTTTATATTTGAGATTCTTCAAAGTAGCCACCCTTTGCCTTGATGACTGCTTTGCACACTCTTAGCATTCTCTCAACCAGCTTCATGGGGTAGTCACCTGGAATGCATTTCAATTAACAGGTGTGCCTTGTGAATTTGTGGAATGTATTTCCTTCTTAATGCGTTTGAGCCAATCATTTGTGTTGTGACAAGGTAAAGATGTTATACAGAAGATAGCCCTATTTGGTAAAATTCCAAGTCCATATTATGGCAAGAACAGCTCAAATAAGCAAAGAGAAAGACATGAAGGTCAGTCAATCCTGAAAATGTCAAGCACTTTTAAAGTTTCTTTAAGTGCAGGTGCAAAAACCATCAAATGCTATGATGAAACTGGATCTCATGAGGACCGCCAAAAGGAAAGGAAGACCCAGAGTTACCTCTGCTGCAGAGGATAAGTTCATTAGAGTTAACTGCACCTCAGACTGCAGCACAAATAAACGCTTTACAGAGTTCAAGTAACAGACACATCTCAACATCAACTGTTCAGAGGAGACTGCGTGAATCAGGCCATTGTCAAATTGCTGCAAAGAAACCACTACTAAAGGACACCAATAAGAAGAAGAGACTTGCTTGGGCCAAGAAACACAATTAATGGACATTAGACCAGTGGAAATCTGTCCTTTGGCAGACGCAGAGTAGGTGAACGGATAATCTCTGCATTTGTGGTTCCCACCATGAAGCATGGAGGAGGAGATGTGATAGTATGGGGGTGCTTTTCTGGTAACGTTGTCTGTGATTTATTTAGATTTCAAGACACACTTAACCAGCATGGCTACCACAGCATTCTGCAGTGATATGCCATCCCATCTGGTTTTTCAACAGGACAATGACCCAAAAAACCTCCAGGCTGTGTAAGGCCTATTTGACCAAGAAGGAGAGTGATGGAGTGCTGCATCAGATGAACTGGCCTCCATAATAACCCAAACTCAACCCAATTGAGATGGTTTGGGATGAGCTGGATCACAGAGTGAAGGAAAAGCAGCCAACAAGTGCTCAGCATACGTGGGAACTCCTTCAAGAATGTTGGAAAAGCATTCATTATGTAGCTGGTTGAGAGAATGCCAACAGTATGCAAAACTGTCATCAAGGAAAAGGGTGGCTACTTTGAAAAATCTCAAATCTCAAATATATTTTTATTCATTTCACACTTTTGTGGTTACTACATGATTCCATATGTGTTATTTCATAGTTTTGATGTCTTTACTATTTTTCAACAATGTAGAAAATAGTAAAAATAAAGAAAAACCCTTGAATGAGTAGGTGTGTCCAAACTTTTGACTGCTACTGTGCTTTCGGGAAAGTATTCAGACCATTTGTTCCACATTGTGTTACGTTACAGCCTTATTCTAAAATATATTAAATACTTTTTTCACTCGCAATTTTTAGCAATTTATTAGACGAATCCTGTTTCCATTTATCATCCTTGAGATGTTTCTTCAACTTGATTTGAATCCATCTGTGGTAAATTCAATTAACTGGACATGATTGGGAAAGGCACACATATAAGGTCCCTATATAAGGTCCCACAGTTGACGTTGAATGTCAGAGAAAAAACCAAGCCATGAGATTGTCTCGAGGATTGTCTCGAAGCGCAGATCTGGGGAAGGGTGCCAAAATATTTCTGCAGCATTGAAGGTCCCCAAGAACACAGTGGCCTCCATCATTCTTAAATGGAAGAAGTTTGGATGCACCAAGACTCTTCCAAGAGCTTGCCGGGGGAGAAGGGCCTTGTTCAGGGAGGTGACCAAGAACCCGATGGTCACTCTGACAGAGTTCCAGAGGTCCTCTGTGGAGATGGACGGACAACCATCCCTGCTGCACTCCAGCAATCAGGCCTTTATTGTAGATGAAACCAACATTGAATTCTTTGGCCTGGAGGAAACCTGGCACCAACCCTACAGCGAAGCATGGTGGTGGCAGTCTGAATACTTTCCGAAGGCACTATATATATAACTATATATATACTGTATATATAGTATATATATAGTACATAAATATTTGTTTCAGCTTTCCCTCTGGTTGAGTTATCATAACAGTTTGAATCATTTCCTGATTTCATTTTAGTTTGGCATGTTGTGAAGTTCCACTTTCCTTTTCAATTAGCCATCGTTCAAATTATGAGTTATTTTCTACCACCTGCATTTACATTTTCCGAGAGTGTATGGACATTATGTGTCAAAAAGTGGCATGTGCGAATGCATCATTTAAAGACACATCAATCTCAGACATTCTTGCAACATTTATTCATTTATCAGACCTTTCTCCCTTAGCACTCCCATATCACAACCTGTGAACTCGTTCCTATTACGTCCCCCTCAATTAGCCAAATGTCAAACAGAATAATAAACAACTGACAGCTTGACAAAGTATCTTCTCAGCGAAAGCATGCTTCTGATTATGGTCCTTGACAGCACAGAATGATATTTTACTTATTTTAATGTTTAAGAGTAAAAGAGAGCTAAACTAAAGGATAAAAAGATAAAATGAGAGTTGACATACTGTACATCTCCAAACATTTAACAGGAGATGGGAGCTGACAACAATGACACATACATGGGACCTTTTCAGACTCACTCACAGATCAATTAGTTCATCCTTTTGAACATTTACAGCAGAACGATTCCTAAGGGAGATAGGAAATGTCACACTTCTAAGATTTGCTTAAAAAGAAACATGACGTGTTGTGAAATATTTTCTGTATGACTCATTCAGATGAAAATGGAAAGAGCCTCAAACAAAACAGCTCAGTTGCTCTTGCTCAAACCTTCCTTACGAGGACACTAAGTGACTGCACAGCCAAATGCCCAACAGCTATCAGTGTTGGGCCATTAAAGGCACTGTAATATTTATGGGGCTCTCACCTTGCACTCACATACACAAGTGGTTTTGAGTGTAGTCGTTATGCTATGATTATAGTGATTGTCTTCTGGCGCTGTGGACAGGATCTTCTCATGTTACCTAAGACTCTTCACCAGCGAGTGAAGGAGTTTACTGTAAGGTCGTCCTGTATGTACCCTTCTCTCAGCCCTTCTGGCTGTGGTCCAATATTGTTTGCAAACCCAGGACCGGCCCGCCCACTAGGCAGGATTAGGCGGCCACCTATGCCACAGATTGAGGATGGCGGAATTTTCCGAGCTAAACTGACTAAGACGACTTCCAACAACACATAGAATTCTGCCCTTAATTCTGGGCTTTTTAGGTGAGCGCTGTTATAATAATGTGATAAGCTTTTTCTGTAGCCTACAGGCTGTAGATAAAATGTGTGACAATGTAATGAGATGGACACGTTTTACATAATGCACGTTTCTCCGATCAAATAGCCTAAGCTAAATGGGGCCCAATCATTGCAAATAGGCATCTTGATAACTCCTGATCAATCAATCAATCAATCAAAATTTATTTATAAAGCGCTTTTTACATCAGCCGATGTCACAAAGTGCTATACAGAAACCCAGCCTAAAACCCCAAACAGCAAGCAATGCAGATGTAGAAGCACGGTGGCTAGGAAAAACTCCCTAGAAAGGCAAAACCTAGGAAGAAACCTAGAGAGGAACCAGGCTCTGAGGGGTGGCCAGTCCTCTTCTGGCTGTGGAGATTATAACAATTCATGGCCATTAAGGCCAGTTCTTTCTCCAAGATGTTCAAATGTTCATAGATGACCAGCAGGGTCAAATAATAATAAAAGTAGTTGTGGAGGTTGCAACAGGTAAATACATCAGCAGTGAATGTCACTTGGTTTTTCAGTGCAATAGAGCGAGAGTGAGGTGAAACCAGCAGGTCTGGGACAGGGTGGCACGTCCAATGAACAGGTCAGGGTTCCATAACCGCAGGCAGAGGAGTTGAAACCGGTGCAGCAGCACAACCAGGTGGACTGGGGACAGCTAGGAGTCATCAGGACAGGTGGTCCTGAAGCATGGTCCTCCGGGTAGGCTCAGGTCCTCCGGGAGAGGGGGTAGAGTGGGAGAGAGAGCGAATTAGAGGGAGCATACTTAAATTCACACAAGACACTGGATAATAACATCAGATTTAACAAACTGACCCTAGCCCCCTGGCACATAGACTATTGCAGCATAGGTACTGGAGGCTGAGACAGGGGGGTCAGGAGACACTGTGGCCCCCTCCGACAATACCCAGACAATACCCCCGGACAGGGCCAAACCAGGCAGGATATAACCTCACCCACTCTGCCAAGCACAGCCCCTACACCAATAGGGGGATATCAACAACCACCAACTTACTACCCTGAGACAAGGCTGAGTATCAGCTACCCAACTGATAAAGTTGGGTAGCTGATATTTAGAGCTTAAATAGCCTAATTGATTAGTCACAGTAATCATCACTAATAAAGCCAATGCAACTACCTGTTTTACAAACAATAGACCTACCACATGGATGGGTATTCATAAAATGTCATTGCGGCAGACACTGTAGGCTACACCCCAGGAAGCAAAGACCGACGACAACATATCCTGTCCGGACCAGCTGTCTTTTTTTTGTGTTTTACAAACGGTATGCCTACCACATGGATTGGCATTCATAAAATTCAATTGCGGGCCGAAACTGTAGGCTACACCCCAGTAAGTATGGACCGATGCTGACGTCTTTTGGACTTTGAGTTTTGCTGTGTTTTGTTCAGATTTGGTCCAGTCTGGAACAGCCTTGATTTGGCCCAAACACAGACATATATCTTTGGTTCAGATTTGGTACAAACATAGATGTCTATAAATTACGTATTTTCAACTGTCAATCAGATCCCCCAAAAAACCTGATTTCAACCTCAGAAAAATACACAAAATTACCAAAAGTATGTGGACACCTCCTCGTCGAACATCTCATTCCAAAATCATGGGCATTAATATGGAGTTGGTCCCCCCCTTTGCTGCTATAACAGCCTCCACTCTTCTGGGAAGGCTTTCCACTAGATGTTGGAAAATTGCTGTGGAGACTTCAATTCAGCCACAAGAGCATTAGTGAGGTTGGTGACTGATGTTGGGCGATAAGGCCTGGCTAGCAGTCTGCATTCCAATTCTTCCCAAAGGTGTTCGATGGGATTGAGGTCAGGGTTCTGTGCAGGCCAGTCAAGTTCTTCCACACCGATCTCAACAAATTTCTGTATGGACCTCGCTTTGTGCACGGGGGGCATTGTCATGCTGAAACAGGAAAGCGTCTTCCCCAAAGTTGGAAGCACAGAATCGTCTAGAATGTCATTTTATACTGTAGCATTAAGATTTCTGTTCACTGGAACTAAGGGGCCTAGCCCATACCATGAAAAACAGACCATTATGCCTCCTTCACCAAACTTTACAGTTGGCACTATGCATTGGGGCAGGTAGCGTTCTCCTGGCATCCTCCGTCAGACTGCCAGATGGTGCAGCGTGATTCATAACTCCAGAGAACGAGTTTCCACTGCTCCAGAGTCCAATTGCGGCAAGCTTTACACCACTCCAGCTGATGCTTGGCATTGCGCATGGTGATCTTAGGCTTGTGTGTGTATTTAAGACTTATTTTCAATGTAATTTTGCTTATGGGACTATTCTAGTTTTTTTTTTATCGCCTAGGGTGGCAGAACGTCCAGGACTGGACCTGTGTATACCTCTGAGTAAGAGATTTGTCCATCTGACAGCACCTAATGAACTATGTAGTCTTGTGCTGAGATATTGCTAGTTTCTCAGTGGGCAACATAATGTCTTTAGTTAAGGTAAAGTAACACAATATGTACAGTACTTACATTTTCATCAAAATATCACAAGGTGGAACACAGGTGAGGTGCCCATTGACCTTCCTCCAGTCAGGTGTTTTCTCAGCTCAGGAAGCTAATTAACCTCTTTTCAGTGATTTGAGAGCTGTAATAAATTAAAACGATAAGCATCACTAATCGTCCCGTTAAGAGCATACATAGATCAACATGTACCCACTGTTCATTCATAATCACACTCCCTCCTGTGGTAATTATAACACAAGGTTTGGTAATTTAAAACAATAACAAAGGACAATAGACCTTTCCTTGAAGCATTCAGTTGATTCAAGTTTTGTTTTACCACAACGATAAGCCTTTTTATAGAAACCGCTACTTTACTTACTGTCTTTCTTAATATGCTAATAATAATAATGATTAATAAGGATTGGAATGACAAAAGAATACCCTTACTATCTTTCACACCTGCAATGTTGCAGTGTGAATTGAAAATAACATATTAAAAACTTAAGGAAATTAAAATAAATGTTTTTGAAACATTATGCAAAATGGATCCACCTGAAATCAAAATAGTATTCAGTGATACTTATCATTTCATTTTAGCATGCTAACAAACTGTTAGAATACATTTTTATGTTGTGAGAAAAATATTTGGTTTGAGGGGATACATGCTCACACGCACGAAGAAGCTCACAGACAGTGAATGCATCTGGATCCCTCTTGCTTTTAACTTGAGTGGGTTGATACAAAGGGGTTTCTTCCTCACACTTCGACTGAGGAGAAAATAAATCAAAATGACACAAAGAGCCGTCTTGGTATTCAGCCGGGGAAGAACTCATTTCTGTCATTGCTGCCATGCAATGTGAGATTACTTTGGGGACCCATGACCCTCTTCTCCCCATCCCTGGGTGATTGTGTTGTGATGAAATGTACAAGACTCCTCTCTCTCCTCTATCAGAGGCAACGGCATCTACATGTTTTACATTGACTTCTTCATAGACATGAGGGAGGGTGGAGAGTGGAGACACAACCCACCAGTAGCCAAGTAGGACAACTGAGTAGCTTTTCAAGAACTGGGAATATTGTGGATAGTTGTTAAGTGGGCCAACTTCCAAAGTGAGATCAAATGAGTTGGGACCTAAGTGGGAGCAGATTGTTGGTCTGCTTTAATCCCCTTTTGTTGGTTCATTCTTGGGAATAAAACCAAATGACTGAGAGGTCCTTGTCTGGGTTGAAAAGGGAACACTTGTTTGCCAAGAGGTGAGAAGTGTAAATACGAAACATGTTTCCGTGCTAATGTTTAGAGGAATTTGGGGGACTCTCCTAGCTCTCTGATCAGCCACAATGGTGCCAATTCCTCCCCCTGTGTGCATGTTTTTGATTAGATCCAGGGCATACGCCGCCACACACACAAAAGTGAGGGAATGAACGACAAGGAAATCTTTCAATCTGTCGCTACGGCGTGATAATAAAATGCCATCCATCAGAGCCAAATTGACAGGGACAAATTGGATAGGTGAAACAAAAGCAGCCGGGGGTGTGCTTTCCCATTTTGGAACAGTGAAAAAGGAAAAGCGGGAAGCGCTCAGCTGAGGGGAGAGAATGCAAACTGTTCATGGTGGCTTAGACATTTGTCGAGGTGAATCCGTGAGCATAAAGAGGAGGATGGAAATGTCCTTCTGTCACGTCTGTAGTGTAGCTTTAATATGTGGAGGCAATGCAAGTCATCGACCAGCCACCAGTTCACAAAACTTGAAGTTAGAGAAACACCAACCACTCCTCCTGAATAGGAATGTAAGTGAAGCTGGTGGGATATTTGAGATGATGTCGTAACTGACACACATTTTCAACATCGTAAGGGATAAGAATACATCTATAATTACATTGTAGGTGCCAAAATGTACAAAATAGGGACACACACAATTAGATATCCATTTTTGGGGGGGTTTTCCCAACTAGGTGAATCTAATTCACATAATCACACATTATAACACCACATTAAACGCACTATAATACACACTAGGAAATACATTTTAAGCAATTCAGAGCTGTGTTTGTGTTATTTAATGTCCCTTGAAAAGCAATGTGCTGCACCAAATTATGAAAAAGTATTATGCCCAAGAAATCTTGAGCCAGAGAATGAGCAAAGGGATTCACTTTCTAATCCTCTTTCAAATGTTCATAAATGCTTTGGCTTTGCCCACTGTGGCCATGTATGTCTAATCTACTGTTAATGGTATTCATGCTGTTAGGCAGCATCTGCCCCACCCTCCGTGGTTCACACATAACATTTTCTCAGTGGTAATCCCACAATTCTCACTCCTCAACAGTGCGGTCACCTCAAAGCTCAAGCCCTGCTACGGTTATCAGCCCCCGCCACATTGCATTGGACCGCTGCCACAGCAAATACACACCAACAATCCCGCTTCCCAACACAGCCGCCCCTTCCTATTTACCAGCGCTGATTGCAATCTCGCAGGCCGAACTCGGATACGGAGTGGTTCCAGCTCTGGAGAAGAGTTGCCATTCTGAGCTACACCCCTCAAACAACCCCCCCCCCTCCCTTTAATTTGGGTCACTGTGTCACCTCAACTGAGAACATAGGCCTCTCATTACCACAGCAATATGAGCTAATGCATCACTGTCCAGAGGAACAGAGGAAAAAAGCACAGCCCAAGTTTAAAGAAATATGAGCAAGCTAATGCAATTATGGGAAGTTTTACCTGAATGATATAGAAAATTGTCATATTTTATGTCTTTCAATAAGGCTATAAATGGGCGGGTAGGGAGGAAGTGATGGGCTATTCTTTGAGACCGAGAGAGGGCCATCAATGATTTCCATTTCACGGCCAGGTGAGCACATTCACAGAGGTCCTGATAAGGACAGAGAGAGAGGGGGTCAGTATCACCCTGGGCACCTGAGAGAGCCGGGGACAGGGTCAGGGTCAGCCTGTTTCCCCCAATTCATCCTTGGAGGCAGCACTGCAGTGTAGGCATCCACAGAACCTGTTCTACACCACTATGTTGTATTTGTCTCATAGATAATGAAGTCAACAGCAGCGAGGACGTTTCTTTGAGTGTCAGATTTGATATGGCTGGTGTAATAGCATGATGATATCTGTGGAAGTGGATATGGATGTGGAAATAGACAAGGTGGTTCTGTGGTGGTTTAGACATTTACAGAGCAGTGTCAGTTTAACAACAATATCAAGGTCATCCTATGATATAGCCTAAGCCCTAGTTGACCAATGTAATTCATACAATTTATCCACTATAATTACACATTGCATTCAATTAAATGATAATGCATGCATACATACACTATGCACGCATTCCTCTCCAAATATCTATTTTTTCATTGAACACTGGTGGCCAGTGGCCTAATTAGCACCACTCGTTGTTTGCTTCAATCACTAGGGCCATCTGCATGGCATGCATTACTAGCATAATTAACAAAACAAACTCCCACACCATTCCAAGAATGGAACGTTACCATGGCATCATGGAACACAGTCGACTGGATCACTCTATGGAGTAGCTTTAACCTGTAGAACCAAAATCTGTGAATAAAATTCCAACAATATCTTTAAAGGGGATGGATTGGAATGTTGCTGAGATAGGGGGATTGTATGTCTGGGGCCCTATGCTTCACCAATACCTCCAGGAACACAGCTTTATCCACTGTTTACTCTGCTTAATTAGCCAAATTCCCCTGTCTGGGTTTCCATGAGAGCCACATGTACGACACACCTAAGAACAGACGTCGAGTAGTATGGTAGTGGATCCCAGGGGTGCCTCAAATCATCATATACTTATGCCTGATCAGCTGGGACCCTGTGGAATTTACTTAGGAAACTGGCAAAACAACAGCAAACAGGCATCAGTACATATATGCACCACAGGAGGGTGGTGGCACCTTTATTGGGGAGGACGGCCTCATAGTAATGGCTGGAACGTAATTCATGGAATGGTATCAAACTCATCAAAGACACGGTTTCCGTGTGTTTGATACCATCCCATTCACTCCATTCCAGCCATTATTATGTGCCGTCTTCCCCTCAGCATCCTCCTGTGTGCACTCACAGACACTCACACATAAACACACACACCTGCAGACTATAATCAATAAAAAAAAACTATAATGTACGTCACTGATCTTCACAATAATGTCAGATGACGATCATTTACATTGATGAGAACCTTAATCATGTTGACGTATTTTACAAACCATCATTATGAGAAGATGATCCAGCAGAGTAAAGCGTGTGATATAATTCAGTACTTTAATACTTGGAGGAGTTGCCCGTGTTCTAATTTTGGTTAGAATACCATCTGTTTATTTTATTTCCTTTGCCCGATATACCAGGGGAGGCTCAAACAGATTAAAGAGCAGCTAAGCGGCCTAAATTGCATGTCAAGGAGCACATTACTGGGCAGGGAAAGAGTTGAAGAGTTATATGTGATGCAGTGAATGGGTCAATAACAAACTAACATAATGTAGCAGGTGTAAAATAAATTCCTGAGAGGGGTCTAACATCCGGTTTTCAGTGGAAAGGGAAGCTAGGTTGAAGATACTGTATCCAGTTAATGTTGACCCCACAGAGGGTGATAGCAAACAGACATGTTTACAACCCGCTTAATGGCTTGCTGTTCTAATATCATTGTGACACCACAGGATACCTCCAGTTCATCACTATATCTAATGTTATCATTGCTTTGCCACTGAAGATTTGTATTTTTCTAATTACGTAAGAATGCTCGCTGTGCGTGAGTCTGTGTGTTTGTGTCGATGTGTGTGTGTGTGTGAGAGAGAGAGAGAGAGAGAGAGAGAGAGAGCAAGGAAAAGCAATTAAGTAAGAGATTGCTTATGTAATTCAATCCTCACAGAATTGTGTGACCCTACCCCTTATCAGACTTAAAATCTAAATAACATAAATATGTATATTTCATGAAATGGTGTGATACAGGGCAGTACAAATGACACCGATGGCGTGTAACTACATGTGGAAAGTTGAGTTTACTGTCTCCAGTAGGAAAACTACTTAAGACTACTTATTTATTCTCTTCATCCCTCAATACTTGCCTGTAGGAGTTCTATAAGAACCCATTTTGTATATAATTGTTGATTGCGCGTAAGACATGAATCATTACATATAAAGTACCAATGCATTACTTTCCTGTGTCTGTATTCAACCGATGCAGTTTAGCATGGAGATTGGAAGGCCTTTCTTTCAGAACATCAAGGAGTTGACAGATTTTAGATATCCAGTCTTTTTTTCAACCCACTCCAGGCCTATTCTCAGAAGGAGGCTTTAAGGCTTTGCATTTTCTCTTCATATGGCATTACTGGATTTGTTTAGATGCATGAAACTCAATCAATTCTAGGCGCCTCAATCTTCTTAGAAATGTCGTCCTTGGGAAGTATGCAGTTTAAAGACTATAGACGTCATAGTGCATTGTGCTATAAGACACGAAGAAAACACATACCTTACCTTTTAAGCTGTTTGCTTTTGTGAAGAAAATGTCAGGACAGTCTAGTAAAAAAAAAAAACGTATAAGGTGCAGGACAGAAGAACATATCAAAGAAAAGAGGAATGTCAGTAACTCTGGTATGCTCCCATGGTGATTTAAAGTGGAACTGACAATATCTTAACTTCTTTGCAGATATGAAGCAAACTGATATCATAATATCAGTAAAAAATATCACATTTCCAGTTTATGCTACAAAACCAACTTTATAAGAGGTTTTAAAAATAGGTTATATTTGACTCAACATTCCATGACGTACACTAAGTCATTTTTGGCAGAAGAGATGGATGCAGTTCAATGCTTGATTAATATAATTCACCAATACATTTCTTGGTAGTCCCAAAAAATATTGCTATCAGGTTGTAAATCACAGCTTGCCTGATACATTGTTTGCTGCCTCCGTTCGGGATGCAATGTTTCATTTTCCATGACTATATTTTGGACAAAAATTGATGAATGTAACTAAGGATGGGAATGTCAATACAATCAAACTAGCAAGGGCAATGTTCCCAAGTCAGTCATAACATTGCTAATAGGCTAACGTATCTATTTATGTAGCAAGCTGAAAACATGTTCCTAATGTTAGCTAGCTACCTGCTAGGAGGATGTCATGTCATGTCATTGGAGGAGTGGGTGAGTGACTGACAGCTAGAAATGCAGGTGTCATTTGGCTAGCTAGCAAGAACTTGAATGATTCTTATCCAGTTAGCATATCTCTTGCATTTGCAAATTCACTCTGGCTATCTACTCGGATTTCAGAGCACTCTTGTCTGAGTGTGCAAGAGCACTCTTGTCTGAGTGTGCAAGAGCATAACTGATGAACTTACGAACGCGCAACACCAGCTGAATATGACCGGTGTCAGTAAACATAGACAAAAAAAGTAATAGCTAGTCACCAATGCTCTAGATGACATATAATCAGCCTAGCTAACCAGCTCTGCTACGGCGCGTAAAATGGTCAGAGTGAGGTGTTTTCTCATTTGTGTCTGGAAAGAGCTAGCTAGCAAGCTAGCCAACTTTAGCTATAGCTTACAATTTTGACGGCTAACTAGCTGAAACAGTTTGAGAGGGTTTATCTAATGTTCCTTCGTTAGATCTTAGCTCATCTTGCTCTGGATAGCATTAGTTGTTGATCTTGTTTGTGTTGATGTGCATAACTGAGGGAAAGAGAGCCTACCTTTTTATGGTTGTTTGATCAATAGGACTGTAAAATTCCCAAATGTAAGAGGACTCCCGTATAGGGAGGTTATTACCGCCATACCGTTAATCAAGAGACATGACGGCAGTCAATTTCCACAGTCACGGTAATTAGGCTTATCCAAGCTCTGATGCTGCTGGTGGTCATTAGTAGCCTACCAAACTTGCTAAATGCCTGGTACTCAGCACTTTATTGTCCCTCTAACCACTCTGACATCAATGCAAATGTAATGAAAAGGTAATCAAACACTTAATGAAAGCGTAACATTTCTGTAGGCTATGCAATTGTGTGAGAAAACAGAGTGATGGCCTCTATTAAAAAGAGGAGGATCCCATCAGCTTTCTATAGGCTAGGCCTACGATATTTATTTCTAAACTTTCCTAATATTAAGCACATTGCTTCTCTACCTGGCTGGCATGAAAATGAACCACAGGATAAGTGTCCTCCATTATCCATTTAAGATTACATGCATTATTTTTTCGAGACAGGTACATGATAATGGTCCATTCTAAATCAAAACAAATATGTATAAAGACAAGATAAATCAAGAACAGTCTGATTGGTGACAATATTAGCCTATCACTTGTGAATGATATATTATCACTTGTGAATGATACCCAGCTTGTTTGCAGTAAGGCAAGAAACAGTGCATGCCTTTTTTTGGCTACTTTTTCATAGTCACACACCTCATGTAGCCTAGCCTATAAGCCTATATGTTTTGATAAGGTTTGTATAACAATTAAAGTGTCCAAATAACTTTTTTAAAGTAAGCACATTATTCCACTTTACAAGAGGTGCAGAGCCAAACTGGCATAGATATGCAGTGTGTGAGTTTAAATTTTAGGGAAGATAATTTTCATAAAAATGCACCTTTATAAAGCATTACATGCATAATCACATTTGTGGTCACTTTTGATAATGGTGTTTTACCGCTAAAAGAACATTTTCACTTATAGCCTACTACCTTGTGCGCATTGCTACGCTTATAATGTGAAGAAATAGCCTAATAGTTAATCAACATTTTAAGATAAATATTCTGATCTGTTGCATCAGCCTCATTGCTTAAAATTTTTATTTTTTCATGCTAGTGGTTGTATTATTTTGGGAATATTTATTTCTCACACAGAATAGAATAGGTGAAGTTTTGTACTATGGGGGATAGTTGGAGGACCAGGTTTTTTTAAATCAGTGAAATTTCTCCATCTCATCTAAAGAGATGGAGAAAACACCTGTCTCCAGATTACATCTTTAAACTAAGGGCCACCATAGCATCTGTGATAGGGAGACGTGTCCATCCATGCATGACTATGTACAGTGGGGAGAACAAGTATTTGATACACTGCCGATTTTGCAGGTTTTCCTACTTACAAAGCATGTAGAGGTCTGTAATTTTTATAATAGGTACACTTCAACTGTGAGAGACGGAATCTAAAACAAAAATCCAGAAAATCACATTGTATGATTTTTCAATAACTAATTAGCATTTTATTGCATGACATAAGTATTTGATCACCTACCAACCAGTAAGAATTCCGGCTCTCACAGACCTGTTGGTTTTTCTTTAAGAAGCCATCCTGTTCTCCACTCATTACCTGTATTAACTGCACCTGTTTGAACCGTTACCTGTATAAAAGACACCTGTCCACACACTCAATCAAACAGACTCCAACCTCTCCACAATGGCCAAGACCAGAGAGCTGTGTAAGGACATCAGGGATAAAATTGTAGACCTGCACAAGGCTGGGATGGGCTACAGGACAATAGGCAAGCAGCTTGGTGAGAAGGCAACAACTGTTCGCGCAATTATTTGAAAATGGAAGAAGTTCAAGATGACGGTCAATCTCACTCGGTCTTGGGCACCATGCAAGATCTCACCTCGTGGGGCATCAATGATCATGAGGAAGGTGAGGGATCAGCCCAGAACTACACGGCAGGACCTGGTCAATGACCTGAAGAGAGCTGGGACCACAGTCTCAAAGAAAACCATTAGTAACACACTACGCCGTCATGGATTAAAATCCTGCAGCGCACGCAAGGTCCCCCTGCTCAAGCCAGCGCATGTCCAGGCCCGTCTGAAGTTTGCCAATGACCATCTGGATGATCCAGAAGAGGAATGGGAGAAGGTCATGTGGTCTGATGAGACAAAAATAGAGCTTTTTGGTCTAAACTCCACTCGCCGGGTTTGGAGGAAGAAGAAGGATGAGTACAACCCCAAGAACACCATCCCAACCGTGAAGCATGGAGGTGGAAACATCATTCTTTGGGGATGCTTTTCTGCAAAGGGGACAGGACGACTGCACCATATTGAGGGGAGGATGGGTGGGGCCATGTATCGCGAGATCTTGGCCAACAATCTCCTTCCCTCAGTAAGAACATTGAAAATGGGTCGTGGCTGGGTCTTCCAGCATGACAACGACCAGAAACACACAGCCAGGGCAACTAAGGAGTGGCTCCGTAAGAAGCATCTCAAGGTCCTGGAGTGGCCTAGCCAGTCTCCAGACCTGAACCCAATAGAAAATCTTTGGAGGGAGCTGAAAGTCCGTACTGCCCAGCGACAGCCCCGAAACCTGAAGGATCTGGAGAAGGTCTGTATGGAGGAGTGGGCCAAAATCCCTGCTGCAGTGTGTGCAAACCTGGTCAAGAACTACAGGAAACGTATGATTTCTGTAATTGCAAATAAAGGTTTCTGTACCAAATATGAAGTTCTGCTTTTCTGATGTATCAAATACTTATGTCATGCAATAAAATGCAAATTAATTACTTAAAAATCATACAATGTAATTTTCTGGATTTTTGTTTTAGATTCCGTCACTCACAGTTGAAGAGTACCTATGATAACAATTACAGACTTCTACATGCTTTTTAAGTGGGAAAACCTGCAAAATCAGCAGTGTATCAAATACTTGTTCTCCCCACTGTATATGGGTAAGAAAGTCTAGCTAGCTACATTTTCAGATATTACAACATTTCTAATTTTGACAGAAAGTGGTTTCATTTCAAGTTAAAGTGTACTGTTAGCTAGCTAGCTAACATTAGCTGGCTGGCTCACTAGCTAACGTTATGTGTATGATCTTATTATTTGTATCTCAGAGCCATTTGCTTGGCTAGTTATAGCCTAATGTTAGCTAGCTAACATAGAACCTGGTTGGTTAGCTACCTGCAGATTCATGCAGTGTAGTAACGTCATGAGTTGGGATTATGGTTCATTGTTTAACTAGCTAGCTAATGTTAGCTGGCTGGCTCGCTAGCTAACGTTACGTGTATGAACTTATTATTCATATATCTGTGTGTCAGTAAATGTCGGCAGAAAAGTGCCATTCAATTGTTGCCAGCAGCACAGTTACAGTCACCAACGCTCTAGATAACATGAAAACAGCCTAACCTGCTCTGCTAGGGTGAGTAAAATGGTCAGTGGGGTGTTCTCTCATTTGTCTGGAAGTAGCTAGCAAGCTAGCCAATGTTAGCCAGTTAGCTTGGGTGCTTGACTGCCGTTGAGAGGTCAAAACGCTTGGATCAACCCTACTGATTGGCCAGAGCATCCAGTGTGCACTCTGAACACTGTGAAAGCAAAAACGAGATGGGTGGGGCAAAAGCTTAAGAACAATGCTGAATGGGTGTAGACAAAGAAGAGCTCTCCAGTAGGTACTAAGACATTCAAAGACCATTTTCTCAAAAGTGAGATTACAAGTTCATCAGCTTTCAAAACAGTAATATTTCCCCAATGTTCCTCAAATGCAGTGTATGATATACCATTTTTTAACTCTCCGTCTACTTTTATCCAATGGAAAAAGCTACTTAAGACCAAATCAAGGCGGTCATTCACAAATGTGTTAATTAACAGTCAGTTATTTTCTTGACAATCACTGGCTGACATGTCATGACTGCCACTGCCCTACTCCTATTGACATATTTGCAGAAATCCATTCAGGTGTATTTTGTGGCTTTTGGCGAATGCTTTCTAATGATCTAATGTCACACTGTTGCAACTGCCTGTAAACACACAGTCTAGTTCAAAGTGAATGATGGTAGGCCTGTGCAGCAAATGATTTGTCCAAACGTATAGCCGCTTTCCCACTTTATAATGCTATAGAATTTTCACAAATGCATTAGTATACGTAATTCCCAAGCATTCTAAAAATTTATGAAAATGTGAAAGACTATATCTAAGTGTTTACCTACCACACACATTATTTAGACCTTTTTACTGAGTACTTTGTTGAAGCACGTTTGGCAGCGATTACAGCCTCCTAGAGTCTTGGGTATGACACTACAGGCTTGGCATACCTGTATTTGGGGAGTTTCTCCCATTCTTCTCTGCAGATCCTCTCATGCTCTGATAGGTTGGATGGGGAGGGTTGCTGCACAGCTATTTTCAGGTCTCTCCATAGATGTTCGATCGGTTTAAGTCTGGGCCACTCAAGGACATTCAGATACTTGTCCCAAATCCACTCCTGCGTTTCTTGGCTATGTGCTTAGGGTCATTGTCCTGTTGGAAGCTAAACCTTCTCCCCAGTCTGAGGACCTGTTTGCTCTGGAGCAGGTTTTCATCAAGGATTTCTCTGTACTTTGCTCCATTCATCTTTCTCTCGATCCTGACTGTTTTCCTAGTCCCTGCCGCTGAAAAACATACCCATACCCATTTTTTTTTTTTTTTTTTTTTTATTTTTTTTACCTTTATTTTACTAGGCAAGTCAGTTAAGAACATATTCTTATTTTCAATGACAGCCTAGGAACAGTGGGTTAACTGCCTTGTTCAGGGGCAGAACGACAGATTTTTACCTTGTCAGCTCGGGGATTTGATCCAGCAACCTTTCGGTTATGGGCCCAACACTCTAACCACTGGGCTACCTGCCGCCTTACGCTGCCACCACCATGCTTCACTGTAGGGATTGTCCCAGGTTTCCTCCAGACATGACGCTTGACGTTCAGGCATAGGGTTCAATCTTGGTCTCATCAGACATTTTGAATCTCATTGGTCTGAATACTTACGTAAATAAGGTATTTCAGTTTTTTATATTTAATACATTTGCAAACATTTCTAAAAACCTTTTTTCACTTTGTCATTATGGGATATTGTGTGTAGATTTATATAATTTAATAGATTTTAGAATAAGGCTGTAACGTAACAAAATGTGGAAAAAGGGAAGGGGCCTGGATACTTTCCGAATGCACAGTACGTATCCCTTCCACCCCTAAAAATACCCAAACACACACACATGCACATACACACAAGCACACACGCAGGCACCTGCACACACACACACAAAAGGCCAAAAAGATCATTAAGGACAACAACCACCCGAGCCACTGCCTCTTCACCCCGCTATCATCCAGAAGGCGAGGTCAGTACATGTGCATCAAAGCTGGGACCGAGAGACTGAAAAACAGCTTCTATCTCAAGGCTATCAGACTGTTAAATAGCCATCACTAGCACATTAGAGGCTGCTGTGCTTTATACATAGACTTGAAATCACTGGCCACTTAATAATGGAACACTAGTAACTTTAATAATGTTTACATATTTTACATTACTCATCAATTATGTATGTACTGTATTCTATTCTACTGTATCTTAGTCGCTCTGACATTGATCGTCCAAATATTTATGTATTCTTGATTCCATTCCGTTACTTTAGAGTTGTTTGTATTGTGTGTATTGTTGTGAATTTGTTAGATATTACTGCACTGTTTGAGCTAGAAACACAAGCATTTCGCTACACCTGCAAAAACATCTGCTAAACACACCACCACTACCACATATAATGTAGTTTTGAGCATTTGTGATGTGACCTTGCCTCCAATGAACGTTATTTGTGCCAGCATCTATCTTGTTAAAGGTGAGATCGGCAGGTTAGGCAGTTTACTGTCGGCTTATTTTTCGTCAACTATAAATACAGTGCGTGAAACTCATCAGAGTAAAACTCAGAAAATCTTGCATCCGCCAAGATTATGCCTTGGCGTGAATGGCATATGGGATTTAGTGTCAATAAAAGTTCAAAACAAAGCATCTTTCAATTGTCATCAGCTTCAAACATAGGAAGATAAATTACATTTCCCACATTGTGAAACAAACGCTGAGTAAATATAGAAAATCATCAGTCATTTTAATCCAATAAAATAAGTCATACATGTAAATTATTCCTCATGCTGTATTGAATCTAACTGTCTAAAGTTATCCAATATTTCAGCAAAGTTCAACTGAAAACTTGAGCAGAAGAAGCGTGAAGGATCTACAAAAACTCTTGTATAAAGTGTCTTTTCCAGTCCATTTTAGCCAATGCTTAATCCACTGGTATACAATAGATTTAAGAGTCAGGAGCTAATTATCCTCTGTCACACACTGTAATATATTATTCGGGGCAAGTACAGTGATGTCAGTTGCAGTTTGATGGAGTGTTATCATTCCTTCATGACCCGTGATCAATCACCACATTCAATTTGAGGCAGATAGTCAATGAAGGCACTGCGAGCCAACAGTGAGACAGGGCAAATTTAGGACAGCGCTCCATGCTGGGTGAATACCGATGACCCGGCGTAGCTAATGTTGGAATCAATGTTTAGATTACTGCTGTAGATTACTTCTGCCATTACAGGGGAAATAGCTTTTCTGACTTTTTCTGTCCAATTTGTTTATCCTGTACAATAAAGGCTACTATTTAAATCTTTGACTGAAACTAAAAATTAAATTGTGATTGATATTTCTTACTGTCACTGTACAGCATTACCTTCATTTGGAGCATATTTCCGTGGACCTATTAGATCAAGGGAGAAGTAATGCAATGGGGTGTTGCCAGGATGTATGCAGCACAGCCGACCATTAGAGCAGAGTCAATGGTGATCAGAAGCAGCCCTTGCAGCTCTCCTCTTTCTCTCTCTCTCTCTCTCTCTCTCTCTCTCTCTCTCTCTCTCTCTCTCTCTCTCTCTCTCTCTCTCTCTCTCTCCTCTCACTCTCTCAGTCTCTCACTCTCTCACTCTCTTTCTCTCTCAATCACTCTCTTTCTCTCTCACTCACTCACTCTCTCTTTCTCTCTCAATTCGAGGGCTTTATTGGCATGGGAAACATATTTTTACATTGATAAGCAAGTGAAATAGATAATAAACAATACAAAATTACACTGACAAAAGTTCCAAAAGAATAACAACATTTCAAGTGTCATATTATGTCCATATAAAGTGTTGTAATGTACAAAAAGGAAAATAAATAAACATAAATATGGGTTGTATTTACAATGGTGTTTGTTCTTCACTGGTTGCCCTTTTCTTGTGGCAACAGGTCACAAATCTTACTGCTGAATTTGATTTGTTTTCAAATTCTTTGTGGTTCTGTGTAATCAGAGGGAAATATCTGTCTCTAATATGGTCATACATTTGGCAGGAAGTTAGGAAGTGCAGCTCAGTTTCCACATCATTTTCCACAGCCTTTCTCAATAGCAAGGATATGCTCACTGATTCTGTAATTCTCTCTCTCTCTCTCTCTCTCTCTCTCTCTGTTTCTCTCTCTGTATCTCGCTCCTTCTCTCTCTGTCAATCTCCCTGTCAATCTCCCTGTCACTCTCTCTGTCTCTCTCTCTCTCTGTCTCTCTCTCTCTCTCTCTCTTTTTCTCTGTCTCTCTCCCTCTCACACTTTCTCCATCTCTCTCTCTCTCTCTCTCTCTCTCACTATCTCTCTCTCGCCAATTGTTGTGCAGCAAACTTTAAACGAGCTTCAAAATGCTTTTTTTTCAGCAATGGAGTCTTACAGGCCATGGCGGTGGAGTGCATTACTTACTGTTTTCTTTGAGACAACAGTACTTGCTAATTGCAGGTCTTTTTGAAGCTCTCCACAATTGGTCCTTGGCTCTTGGACAACTCTTCTGATTATTCTTTTCACTCCTCTGTCAGAAATCTTGCGAGGAGCACCTGGTTGAGGCAAATCTATGGTGAAATGATTGTCTTTCCACTTCCGTATTATGGCCCCAACAGTGCTCACTGGAACATTCAGAAGCTTAGAAATGCGCCTATAACCAATGCCATCATTATGTTTTGCAACAATTACGTTGAGAAGGTCTTGAGACAGCTCTTTGCTTTTACCCATCATGAGATGTGTCTTGTGTGACACTTTGGCAATGAGACCTTTTTTTTGTAGGCCATCAGTTGGGACTGAACCAGCTGATATTAATTTGCACTGACAGGGGGCTGGATTGCTTTTTAATTGATAGTTTTCAGCTGTTGTCTTGGCTTTCCATGCCTTTTTGCACCTCCCTTTCTTCATGTGTTCAATACTTTTTCCCTGTGTCATTTCACATTATTACACATAACTTAATTTCTGAACTTATTTGTTTTGGTTTCTTGTATGTATGGATTACTTGGGTTGTTACCAACATCTGGTGAAAATGTCATGTCAATAGCACCTTTGGAAATATATTTACTGAGAAAAATGGTGACGTGTTCAATACTTATTTCACCCGCTGTATCTTTCGCACTCTCTCTCTTTCTCTGTCTCTCTCCCTCTCTCCTCTCACATACTCCCTCTATCTCACTCTCTCTCTCTCCCCATTGAGCCCCATCTCTCTCTGTCTCGCTCTGTCACTCTCTCTCTCTAGCTCTCTCCCCCCAGCCCAGCCCATCGCCACAGTGTAATCTCCACTCCCCCGTGGGACCAGGGAGTAAATCAGCACAGCTGGATCACAGGCATCAATCTCAGCCACGTGTGGGCCCTCAGGGAGGCATGTCTTCTTTCCTCCAAATGAGAGACAAATGTAGGAGTGAGGAAGAAGGCGTAGAGGATGGGGGCGGGGGGACCTGGGAGGGGGGGTGAGAGTAAGAGAACACTTTAATAGCCTTCTCCTTCATTTGCATTTATCTGAGAAGACAGGACAGGTTAAAGCTGTATGGAAGGCGCCTATATGGAAATTAGCTTTTACTTGTCCAGTTATATGTGAAGGGCAGGAGAGAAGCCCAGGATATCATTATTGAGATGCCAGAGGGATGTGAATGGTGTTAACCGTTAAAGTCGGTTTGAAAAGTCCACATGGTTGATATTTTAATTTAGTGCTGGCAAGAAACTTTTAAAATGATTTGTTCTCCCATGAAAGTGTCTGTGAGTAATATAATAGGCTGAAACCTTAGGCTGATATGTTGATTATTACTATACAATAGCAGCAGACTTATTTCCCTGATGACCATGCCTAATGAGGAAACACCCCAACTATGCCATACAACACATAATATAGTATCAGGTGAATTTAAAAAGTAATAAAAGTCACACGGTTGGGGGGGCTCATTATAATTCCCAAGGTTAGAGGGTGATTACACAAAATACTCCCTCTATCAAAGTGGAAAATGAAAGAAATATAGCACAGCACCAACACATGGTCATCTATTTCCCAAGCCCCGCACTGTAAGACAAACGATGGGACGAGTTGGCTGTAAGATGATCAGGTCCAGGGGTATTACAGTGGTACATACCCATCTGGTGTCCAAAAGCCCTGAATTGGCAGCAGGGAGCTGTTGCATCCTGCTGATTAAGAGGCTCAATATTTTATGGATTGTCATCCGATTGTGTAAATCAGTTCCACACTGTCATCCTTCAGCCAGGATCTTGGGTACACTGAGAAGATTTAGTGGTCCACTTTGCACTGCATTTGTCATGTAAAATGCAATCTGTACAATACTGTGAATGGAATGGATTGTAAGAGCATTGGCCACAGCACTTTGAGCTGTATTCAGAGGGATTTCTTTGCTTTTTTTCTCTTGTACACATGACTGTGTCACAGTGCTAAACTTTGAGGATGAAACTCAAACTTTGGTTAAGCTTTTTCTTTCACGTATTCTGAAAAGTGACAGATAAAAAAAATAGTGCTTACTCTTTATCCCTGAATTTATTTAAACTGCAATAATTTTATCATCAAAAATGGCAAAGAAAATCTCCACAGTGACCATTTTATTTGTTTTATTCAATTTCAGCACGTGATGATCATAGAATTCTCTATGACGGCTTTATTTATTCCCTTTAGAGTCTGTCAGAGTCTGTAGTTCAAACCCCCAAAATCTCATCAGCATATAACCCTACACTTACAATAAGTAATACAAGCATTCCAAATAACTAGCTCATTAAATAGGAAATATGTTTGCCTGACAAAGGGATCCATTGAAATTCATACAGTGTTATTTTTACATTAATATATGCAGTTTTGCTACCCCTTTCACAAATCCCACAATGAGGGTAGCATTCTCTGCAGAGTCCTTAGATAGCAAATGTAGCATCTATCTTCTGATATCTATATATTTCTTTATTCCACATCAAATGAATTGATAGCCTTGAGTTATACTTGTAAATCACCCAAATGAAATCTGACATTCGTCAAAGGCTTAGGCTGTACAAAGTATATTTTCATTTGCAGGGGAAATCATTCTGTGTGTTTGGAAGCTGTCTCACAAGGGCTGGAGTGTCCAGTACAGTCATGCAGAATGTTGACAGATCATACAGAGACCGTACCTGTGTGGGAGATAAGACATCAAACCCATGGAGGTAGAACAAAGATACAGGCTGCATGTCCTCGTAGACTCAGATGAAAAGAGTGAAGTTCGTGAAGGGTTATGGCCTTGTAATTAATCAATCTACATTGCCATGATAGTAAACATGACAAGGTTATCATTTTGAATTCCACCAATCATCATATCTCCAGGTATACTTAATAGACTCATAGAACATAATGCATGTCACATTAACACATTAAAAACAAACAATTTTTTAACCTTTATTTAACTAGGGAAGTCAGTTAAGAACACATTCTTATTACAATGACGACCTATGTACCTATAGGGTCAGCCCCTGGAGCAAATTGGGGTTAATTGCCTTGCTCAAGGACACATCGACAGGTTTTTCACCTTGTCGGCTTAGGTATTCGAACCAGAGACCATTCGGTTACAGGCCCAACACGCTAACTGCTAGGCTACCTGCCTGAAGGTATTAACACTTTGTCGTGTATGTGTGCTTCATGGGACAGGTTCCTTAGTTAATGGTTTTTCAAGATGAGACCTGGTTTTATGCCAAGCCTCATTGCAATCCACTGCAGCCACTAAGTTATGGGAATTGGCTATTACTCATGGTACCCATGATGCATGTAAAAGTTATGATGGATATGTTTTTGCTAAATGCTGCCCCTTCACTCATATTAATCCATCAGTACCTTAAGTCTAAGCCTCCATCACTATTCCAGTCAGGCTAATGTGGTGTGTGATGCCATGGTGCGATGCTTTGAAAGGCCTCTGAAGAGACACAGCAGACATGTTCCTGCTATTCTGCTAAATTAATCTGCTCATGCAATCTGAATGGAGAATGGAGAATGAGAATGAATGGAGTTCTGCAGTGGGTATTTGAGTCAAAACCCCATTTAGAATCATGTAACCCCTCTGTCAGTACATTGTAATGTCATAGGACTGTCTCAACTGCACACATAGAGTACACCCTAGATCAGGCCTGGGCAATTACTTTCCATGGAGGGCCACATTAGAATAAATTTTTTCCATTGCGGGCCAGAATCATATTACAGGATTATACATAATGTATATGATTGTGTTGACAGATATATCAACTGTAATATAAATCCTGTCCAGATATGCTACTTTTTTAACATGCACAGAAATAAACCACATCCATGTTCTCCTTTTGGTAGGTATTTTCATTTTTAAACATGCAATGAACTACACGGAGGGAAAAGTACACTATGCATTCAGCACCACGGACAGAACTCTTGTTAACGGGTATGCACAAAAACACAAGAAAGAGAGAGAGCTCAACATTACATTTAAACTACTCAATCAGTGTGAGGAGGGAAGTCTCTGATAGGCATTGACTAGAGCAGTGAAGTCAGGTATAGTTTCTGGCGCCGCTATGCGCAGGATTGCTGCGAGGTGAGAGTCGGTAAGAGATGATCTGTGCCTTGACTTGTTATATTTCATCACTGAAAATGTCTGTTCACATACATAGGTTGAACCAAACAGTACACACATCTTCTGAGCATGACTCCTAATCTTTGCAAAGTTTTATTCATCGAGAGATGCATAGAACCTTGTTAGTCACATTGTTTTGAATAGTTCTCCAATCACTGCATCAGACTGAAGATCGATAAGCTCAAGTTGCAGGTCAGTGGGAGCGTTATCCACATTGAAGGTGAATGGAGATTAAACATTTTCCAACACTTAGAAATCCTCAAAACAACAAGAAAACTCACTGTTCAAAGCACGCAGCAGCGATGTACAGTATATTTCTCCCGCTGGTCATCTGATAGGGAACAGACTAATAGTGTCGGAAGGTGGGTAAGATTGTTGTTCATTCATGAGGGCCATGATGTCCACGGTGAAGGCAAAATACTGGATACATTTTCAAAACTCAGTCCCAGCTTTGCCACACACCTATTAGCCTCCTCCAGTAAATCTTTCCCTGTGGTTGTGCTCTTCATTGACTGCACTGAAGCAAGCTCCTCTGTAATTTCAAAGTCTGGGGTTATTCTCATAAGAATATCAACAACTGTGCTGTGGCACGTGCATCACTGCTATCAACCAGGGCCAAGGAGAAATAGGTGAAATCCTTTACCTTGTCTTTCAATTGTTGTTCCATATTCTCTGTGATGTCCTCAACATGCCGTGTCACTATTCATCTTGACAGGGAAACATTTTCAATCAGCTCTTTCTTGTTGGGGCAAAGTATTGCTGCAGAGTCAATTAAACATTATTTAATGAATTTTCCCTCAGCGAATGGGACAGTACATAGCTAGCTCTGGCAATTCTGTTGTTTGCTAAATGCAGTTTTGTTAAAAGTCCTTGCTGCTTTTGAAAGTGAGAAAGCAACTCTTTTGAGGCACTTGTCATCTTCTCAGAAGATATATTCTTATAGGTCTCTGCATGCTTCGTCTGGAAGTGTCGGGACAAGTTGTAGTCTTTCAAGACAAAAATGCTCTCTTTGCACACTCAGCACACAGCTTTCCCTGCTACCTCAATATAGAAATATTTCGATGTCCACTCTTGCTGGAACACCCTACATTCATTGTCTACTTTCCTTTTCTTTGAAATCTTTGAAAACTCATTTTTGCTCAATTTCTAGTTAGCTACTATTTGTAACTGTGAAGTGTGTGTCAGCCTGTCAGTCACTATTTGTCCTCATGCAGTTGTTATTTATACGTGCCTTCAAAATAAATGTCCCACAAGCGGTGGGAGTTAAATCATTACACAAAGGTGAGTATTTATTGGGCTTTTAATTTGAATACCAAATACATTTTTCTAAACTTTACTATCGCAAGTTCTTTATTTTTTTTTATTTTTTTTATTTCACCTTTATTTAACCAGGTAGGCCAGTTGAGAAAAAGTTCTCATTTACAACTGCGACCTGGCCAAGACAAAGCAAAGCAGTGCGACAAAAAACAACACAGAGTTACACATGAGAATAAAACAAAAATACAGTCAATAACACAATGGAGAATCTATATACAGAGTGTGCAAATGTAGTGCAAAATGCAGTAAGGTTAGGAAGATAGGACAATAAATAGACCATAGTGGCGAAATAGGTTACAGATTAGAATTAACACTGGAGTGATAGATGTGCAAATGATGATGTGCAAATAGAGATACTGCAGTGCAAAATGAGCTAAAATAATAAATATGGGGATGAGGTAGAAGGGTGGGCTATTTACAGAAGGGCTATACACAAGTGCAGTGATCGATAAGCAGCTCTGACAGCTGATGCTTAAAGTTATTGAGGGAGATAGGAACCTCTAGCTTCAAGGATTTTTGCAGTTCGTTCCAGTCATTGGCAGCAGAGAACGGGAAGGAATGGCGGGCAAAGGAGGTGTTGGCTTTGGGGGTAACCAGTGAAATATACCTGCTGGAGCGCATGCTACGGGTGAGTGTTGCTATGGTGACCAGCGAGTTGAGATAAGGCGGGGATTTACCTAGTAAAGACTTATATATGACCTGGAGCCAGTAGGTTTGGCGACGAATATGTAATGAGGGCCAGCCAATGAGAGAATACAGGTTGCAGTGGTGGGTAGTATGTGGGGCTTTGGTAACAAAACGGATGGCACTGTGATAGATTACATCCAATTTGCTGAGTAGAGTGTTGGAGGCTATTTTGTAAATGACATTGTCGAAGTCAAGGATCGGTAGGACAGTCAGTTTTATGAGGGCATGTTTGGCAGCATGAGTGAAGGAAGCCCTGTTGCAGAATAGGAAGCCGATTCTAGATCTAATCTTGGATCGGAGATGGTCAATGTGAGTCTGGAAGTCTAACCCGACGCCTAGGTATTTGTAGGTGTCGACGTATTCCAAGTCAGACCCGTCGAGAGTAGTGATGATAGTCCGGTGGGCGGGTGCGGGCAGCATTCGATTGAAAAGCATGCACTTAGTTTTACTAGCATTTAAGAGCAGTTGGAGGCCACGGAAGGAGTGTTGTATGGCATTGAAGCTCGCCTGAAGGTTAGCCAACACAGTGTCCAGAGAGGGGCCAGATGTATACAGAATGGTGTCGTCTGCGTAGAGATGTATCAGAGAGTCACCAGCAGCAAGAGAGACATCGTTAATGTATATACAGAAAAAGGTTGGCCCAAGAATTGAACCCTGTGGCACCCTCATAGAGACTGCCAGAGGACCGGACAATAGGCCCTCCGATTTGACACACTGAACTCTGTCTGAGAAGTAGTTGGAGAACCAAGCAAGGCAGTCACTTGAGAAACCAAGGCTGTTGAGTCTGCCAATAAGAATGCGGTGATTGACAGAGTCGAAAGCCTTGGCCAGGTCGATGAAGACGGCTGCACAGTACTGTCTTCTGTCGATGGCAGTTATGATATCGTTTAGTACCTTGAGCGTAGCTGAGGTGCACCCATGACCAGCTCGGAAACCAGATTGCATGGCGGAGAAGGTACGGTGGGATTTGAAGTGATCTGTGATCTGTTTATTAACTTGGCTTTCGAAGACTTTAGCAAGGCAGGGCAGGATGGAGATAGGTCTATAACAGTTTGGGTCTAGAGTGTCTCCCCCTTTGAAGAGGGGGATGACCGCGGCAGCTTTCCAATCTCTAGGGATCACAGACGATACGAAAGAGAGGTTGAACAGGCTAGTAATAGGGGTTGCAACAATTTTGGCGGATAATTTTAGAAAGAAAGGGTCCAGATTGTCTAGCCCAGCAGATTTGTAGGGGTTCAGATTTAGCAGCTCTTTCAGAACCTCAGCTGTCTGGATTTGGGTGAAGGAGAAGCGGGGGGGCTTGGGCTGGTTGCTGTGGGGGGTGCAGAGCTGTTGGCCGGGGTAGGGGTAGCCAGGTGGAAAGCATGGCCAGCCGTAGCAAAATGCTTATTGAAATTTTCGATTATCGTGAATTTATCAGTGATGACAGTGTTTGCTAGCCTCAATGCAGTGGGCAACTGGGAGGAGATGCTCTTATTCTCCATGGACTTTACAGTGTCCCAGAACTTTTTGGAGTTAGTACTACAGGATGCACATTTCTGTTTGAAAAAGCTGGCCTTTTGTTTTCTAACTGACTGTGTGTGTTTGTTCCTGACTTTCCTGAAAAGTTGCATATCTCGGGGGCTATTCGATGCTAATGCAGTGTGCCACAGGATGTTTTTGTGTTGGTTATGTGCAGTCAAGTCTGGGGTGAACCAAGGGCTATATCTGTTCTTAGTTTTTTGAAAGGGGCATGCTTATTTAGGATGGTAAAGAACAGCCAGGCATCCTCTACTGACGGGATGAGTTCAATATCCTTCCAGGATACCTGGGCCAGATTGATAAGAAAGGCCTGCTCGCAGAAGTGTTTTAGGGAGCGTTTGACAGTGATAAGGGGTGGACGTTTGACCACGGACCCGTTACGAATGCAGGCAATGAGGCAGTGATCGCTGAGATCCTGGTTGAAAACAGAGGAGGTGTATTTGTAGGGCAGGTTAGTCAGGATGATATCTATGATGGTACCCATGTTTACGGATTTAGGGTTGTACCTGGTAGGTTCCTTGATAATTTGTGTGAGATTAAGGGCATCTATTTTAGATTGAAGAACAGCCGGGGTGTTAAGCATATCCCAGTTTAAGTCACCTAACAGTACAAACTCTGAAGACAGATGGGGGGTGATCAATTCACATATGGAGTCCAGGGCACAGCTGAGGGCTGAGGGGGGTCTGTAACAGGCAGCAACAATGAGAGACATTTCTGGAAAGGTGGATTTTTAAGAGTAGAAGCTCAAACTGTTTGGGCACAGACCTGGACAGTATGACAGAACTCTGCAGGTTATCTCTGCAATAGATTGCAACTCCGCCTCCTTTGGCAGTTCTAACTTGACGGGAAATATTGTAGTTGGGGATGGAAATGTTAGAATTTTTGGTGGGCCAGGATTCAGACACAGCTAGGACATCCGGGTTGGCGGAGTGTGCTAAAGCAGTGAATAAATCGAGGCTTCTGATGTTAACATGCAAGAAACCAAGGCTCTTACAGTTACAGAAGTCAGCAAATGAGAGCGCCTGGGGAATAGGTGTAGTACTGGGGGCTACAGGACCTGGGTTTACCTCAACATCACCAGAGGAGGAGTAGGATAAGGGTACGGCTAAAGGCTTTGAGAACTGGACGTCTAATGCGTTGGGTACAGAGAATAAAAGGAGCAGATTTCTGGGCGTGGTGGAAAAGGTTGAGGGCATAATGTACAGACAAGGGTATGGTAGGATGTGAGTTCAGTGGAGGTAAACCTAGGCGTTGAGTAATAATGAGAGAGGTTGCATCTCTGGAGACACCAGTTAAGCCAGGTGAGGTCTCCGCATGTGTGGGGGGTGAGACAAAGGAGCTATCTGAGGCATGTTGAGCGGGACTTCACTACAGTGAAATAAAACAATAATAACTAACCTCAACAGCAGCAGGCAAGGCATATTGAAATGAGAAAGAGGCATAAAACAAACACAGTTAATCAAGGGACCTAAGACAACGACGGGCAATGGCGATGAATGGACAAAGAGGGTCAGTTAGAGAAATTGTTGTGCTACACACAGGACCTGAGGCCTAGCAGATAAACAGAATTTAGTACCATATAACGAAACAGTTCAACAGGCGTCAGCTGTGTAGCCGAGTAATCATAAGATCCGATGAGCAGCAAAGAGGTGAGCCAGGGAGCAGTTCAGTGGGCGCTGCACTAGGCGAGCGGGAGGCACAGCGTTCAGAGTACTAGCAGTCCGGGGCTAGCAGATGGATCTACGGCGACGGCGCAGAGGAAAAGCCTGTTGAGACCACGTCGGACAATTACGTCGGCAGACCAGTCGTGGTGGCTCGGCGGGGCTCCGTGTCGACAGCAGAAGATCCAGGCAGGTTGAAAAAGGTACTGTAGCCCGGGAGATTAGCTAGTACACGTCAGCTGGCCGGGAGATGGGCCTAGCTCGGGGCTAGCTCAAGGTAGCATATGGACAATGGTGTTAGCCAAAACAGCATCCACTCGATTGCAGCTAGCTAGCTAAGATGACCCGGTGTGATGGTCCTGTGATTTCGGTAGAAATCCGGTGGAAGGGAACGCAATCCGATATGCGCTGGGTTGGTAGCGCGCTGAGTGGACTGGCCGATATTGTCAGAACGAAAAGCTGGCTGATGTAGGCAGAGCATTGGTGAGGACCGCTAGCAGTGGTTAAGAATGGCTAGTAGCTAGTTAGCAAGCTATCTTCCACATCGTAACCCTGTTTCAGTGTGATATTTACATGACACTGTGATATTGCGAGGGGTGAAAGTGAGTGATGAGGAAATATGAGGCTAAGAGGAAATAGTCGTAGATGGGATTTAATAAACATGGAAGACAGCAATACACAAAGAAAGACTAATAACCCGCAAGGGTTGAACAGAAAAACATGGAGTTAAATAGTGACCCTGATGACCGATGAGGAACAGGTGTGGGTCATCAGGGTGTTGCTACCATCTTCCCTCGACCGCCGGTTAGAACGCCGGCGAGGATGAGGGACCGGTGCTCTGATCGCGGGGCATTCGTTACAGACACCTAGATTCTTGTTTAAATACTAGTGCATGTTTGATTGTGGTCTTTATTGAGAAACTTTTGTTGTGGAAGTAACAGCTGTCACAGGAGCAGACCCTTCATTAGCAGTCCTGCTGGAATGTTCCAGGCCTCCGTGAAAATCCTAGTGCCGGAACACTCTCTAATCTTAAAGAAGGAATGATGGGGAGAAAAATAGAAGATTTGGAAAGGATTAAGGCAGGGAAAAGATTAGAAACCCATATCTGTCTTATCGCAGTGCCTCCACACTGGGGACTTGAATGAATCAGCTGTCAAATTTGAAACATACAAAAGCAGTAATCCTACAGTAAACAAAATGTCAGGTTTTAAAACAGAAAAGCAGAGGGGGGAAAGGAAGAAAAACACAGCAAAGAATCTATCAGCTGCGACGCAGCCTGTTGGCGAAGGGAGAGAGTACTCTCTGGGAGGGAGGGACTGTTGAGGTCTGGATCTGACTGCCAACACTGGCAGGAGCATGGGGCCGCATGGGGAGTGGGTGAAAGTGAGAGGCAACGAAGATGCTGACAAAGCCTTTTGGAAGCATCACAATTGGAGAGTTGTGGTGTGACTTTATGGGAGGCAGAATGGGCCATGGCCAGGGAAGGAGCGGGTTTACATGCATCACAGACTGGAGATTAGGCCAGCGTTAACCCCCCACTGGGGCCTATATATAGCTTCTGTCTACTTCTTTTGCTGGTAGTGAACAAAAATGTTTTATTTATATGACACATTTTGTTATGTTACAGCCTTATTCTAAAATTGATGAAGTTGTTTGTTTTCCTCATCAATCTACACACAATAAAAAATAATGACAGACAGTTAATTTATGAAAAATAAATAACTGAAATATCACATTTACATAAGTCTTCAGACCCTTTACTCAGTACTTTGTTGAAGCACCTTTGGCAGCATTTACAGCATGGAGTCTTCTTGTGTATGACGCTGCAAGCTAGGCACACGTGTATTTGGGAAGCTTCTCCCATTCTTCTCTGCAGATCCTCTCAAGCTCTGTCAGGTTGGATGGGGAGCGTCGCTACACAGCTATTGGGTTTAAGTCTGGGCCCTCGCTGGGCCACTCAAGGACATTCAAAGACTTGTCCCGAAGCCGTTCCACTCCGTGCTTAGGGTCATTATCCTGTTTGAAGGTGAACCTTCACCCCAGTCTGAGGTCCTGAGTGCTCTGGAGCAGGTTTTCATCAAGGATCTCTCTGCACTTTGCTCCATGCATCTTTGCCTCGATCCTGACTATTCTCACAGTCCCTGCCGCTAAAAAATATACCCACAGCATGCTTCACCGTAGGGATGGTGCCAGGTTTCCTCCAGACGTGACGCTTGGCATTCAGACCAAAGAGTTCAATCTCGGTTTCATCAGACCAGAGAATCTTGTTTCTCATGATCTGAGAGTCTTTAGGTGCCTTTTGGCAAACTCAAAGCGGCCCGTCATGTGCCTTTTACTGAGGAGCGGCTTCCGTCTAGCCACTCTACCATTAAGAGCATCATTGATGGAGTTCTGCAGAGATTGTTGTCCTTCTGAAAGTTTCTCCCATCTCCAAAGAGGAACTCTAGAGCTCTGTCAGAGTGACCCCCCAATTGCTCAGTTTGTCTGGGCGGCCAGCTTCCATTTAAGAATGATGGAGGCTGCTGTGTTCTTGGGGACCTTCAATGCTGCAGAAGTGTTTTGGTACCCTTCCTTAGATCTGTGCCTTGACAAAATCCTGTCGCGGAGCTCTACGGACAATTCCTTCGACCTAATGGTTTAGTTTTTGCTCTGACATGCATTGTCAACTGTGGGACCTTATATAGACAGGTGTGTACCTTTCCAAATCATGTCCAATCATTTGAATTTACCACAGGTAGACTCCAATCAAGTTGTAGAAACATCTCAAGATGATCAATGGAAACAGGATTCACCTTACGGTCGGTTCACCAAAGGGTCTGAATAGTTATGTAAATAAGGTATTTCTGTTTTTAAATGTTTAAAAATTTGCAATAATGTCTAAAAACTTGTTTTCGCTTTGTCATTATGGGGTATTGTGTGTAGATTTCTGAGGATAATAATCTTCTTTTTTATTTTCCATTTTAGAATTAGGCTGAAACGTAACAAAAAATGTGGAAATAGTCAAGGGGTCTGGATACTTTCTGAAGGCACTGAATATATATATATATATTTATATATATATATATATATATATATATATATATATATATATATATATATACTGGGGCCAAACGTGTAGTAACCCAAAAAGTTTTAAACAAATCAAAATATATTTAGTATTTGAGATTCATCAAAGTAGCCCCCCTTTGCCTTGATGACAGCTTTGCACACTCTTGACATTCTCTCAACCAGCTTCACCTGGAATGCTTTTCCAACAGTCTTGAAGGTGTTCCCACATATTCTTTATTCTAAATATGGTTAAGTTTGGAATCATAAATCTCATAATTGGACTCCAGACCAAAGTACAAATTTCCATTGCTCGTGTTTCTTGGCCCAAGCAAGTCTCTTCTTCTTATTGGTGTCCTTTAGTAGTGGTTTCTTTGAAGCAATACGACCATGAAGGCCTGATTCATACAGTCTCCTCTGAACAGTTGATGTTGATATGTCTGTTACTTGAACTCTGTGAAGCATTTATTTGGGCTGCAATCTGAGGCAGGTAACTCTAATAATGAACTTATCCTATGCAGCAGAAGTATTTCTGGGTCTTCGTGTGGCGGTCCTCATGAAGTTGGTTGAGAGAATGCCATGAGTGTGCAAAGATGTCATCAAGGCAAAGGGTGACTAATTGTCAGGCTCTGGCCATAGAGAAGCCTATTTGCTTCTCTATGTAGCTATGGTCAGAGTCTTACAGTGTCTTTCTTTTCTGTTTCTGTGTGGGTTTTGGGTTGGATCCCTAATTAGAGGCAGCTGCACCACATTGTCTCTAATAGGGATCATATATATGTTTGTCTGTCCTTCACTCTGGTGTGGGTCGTTGTCGTATTATGTCGCAGTCACGGTGAAAGTTAAGTGTGCTCATTTGTTACGTTCGTTATTTTCGTGTTTGTTTCGGGTAACATGACGTTTTGTCTATCGTGTTAGTTTTGTTTTCTTTAGTTCGTTCATTGTATCTTTTATACATAGTATAAAGAATAAAGATGTCGAACTACTATCCCTGCGCTGCGCCTTGGTCATTCCCACACCCACATTGTGACACTAATTCGAAGAATCTCAAATATAAAATATATTTTGATTTGTTTAACACTTTTTTGGTTACTACATGATTCCGTATGTGTTATGTTATATTTTTATTCTACTATGTAAAAAGAAAAACCCTTGAATGAGTAATATTCCTCGGCTGGCACCCTTCTCTTTGAGTGCAGATCAGGAATTGGAAGAGTAGGACTGGAGTTGGCCCTTTTGGTTCCTCACACCCATCTGGCCAGATGTGAGGCTCTTTCTCACTCTCTTATGTTAATTGTAATACTCATAAGTCCCTCCACAATCTTCCAACACATAATGTTTAATGGGCAGAGCGCCACAGAGCTCATAAATTAATTGCAGCATGCTGAACTAATAAAGAGAGTCAATCTGTTTTGTAAATCCCGCTTGTGCTATTTTTAAATTAAAGGAGAACGAGAGCGAAAGGAAAGAGAAAAGACGAAAGAAAAAAAAGACTGCCTCCATTGCCGGAAGCTTTTTTTTCTCCTCTAAGCTTATGTGGTATATCTTATTAGATATGTCTCTGCCATACACCGTTATTGTGTTGTGAGTCTTTTCCTGGCCCAAATCCCAGAAAAGCCTGTAATAATCTGTCAACTGAGGGAGATGCCTCCACAAACAAGGGGTCCTAATCCACCCAGATCAATAGCACACTCAGTCTGGCTTCTCAGCACCCTGTGTGCCATTGTCCGCTCAGTGACAGCAGCCCCTTTGTGCCTGGTGTCTCCCCTGCCACGGATCCCATTCCCCCAGTCCCCCCCGGTCCCTCTGGGTCCTCAGTAGGTTAATGGCTCGGATAATGAAGACATATTAAGGTCAATATCTGACCTACGGATCAGGCTCAATGACAGCAACTGGAGAGGCTAGCACACCAGGGCCAATAAAGCAGTACTGGAACCTAACAGCCCCTTTATGGATACAGATGATCCAATTATCCTTCCTGGTTGATCACACAACCTGTCTACTGTTGGCTCCACTTGTCAAACCACAGAGGATATTCCACATCCTAGAGAGGCTCTGAATAAAAGGCTTGATTTTCATCTGCAGAGAGGGCCTGGTGGAGTTCATATCGTTTTACTGACGAGACTCACTGGACTGATACTATTGCATCAGGCTGAAACAAGAAGCAAAGCAGGTGGAAGTGGCTGTGACAGGCCTGGGTCTTTATTCCCCCCAGCTCTGGAGCGCAGCCCTGGTGAAGCGCTGATGAACTCCGGATGAAGAATGACGACAGAGGCTGCGACGACAGAGGGAGAGCTGGAGCTGCTTTGTTAGTGGGGCTGATGTAGCTGACGCTTCCTCATATAATAGGAGCATCTAGTCAATATTCAATCATCTGTAACAAGACGGGGTCAAAGGCATTGGAGTCTCTAAGGTGGGTTCCTCTAGGGACCTACAACCTGAAATTGATTCCATTGAGGGTTAATGAGCAAGGGAGGTGAGAAGGAAGACACCACACTGTAATGGACAACTGTAAATTTTTCTGAAATTTGGGGTATTATCAACAGTAAAATACTTTGAAACATTTTACTACAGCTTACTGTAAATTATGGTGCATTGTGGGAAAATGTTGTGGCCGGGAATACATTTCTGTATTTTGAATAGTACTGTAATTCCACCTCACGGAGTGGATGGCCACGTAGTACTGCATCTTTGGAGCAACAAAACACTTTTGACTACTAGTGGGGGCATGGCTATTGTTGTTTCTGGCTCATTAACATATTGTGAGAGGCTATTTGTTGCACCCTTGAGTGAGAATGATGTACCAATTTAACTCCTATGTGGTTATAGTGCCCCCTCAGTTAGTATAGGAGGCAGATTGGTGTAGCAATAAGTCTTAAACCTTAATTGATTGAACATTTTGCCATGTCCTTTTGGTCTGTTTTTCCCTGTAGTCGTTGCAATATTGGAAGCCTTTGTTAAGGCCTCTAGAAGTGCAAATGATAGAAATCGCCAAATATTCATTAATATACTGTAATGTGTAATCACTTTACCTAGCAGCCAACCTGCTTGCACCACTCCCTTGTAATTACAGTAAAATACAAACCCATCCATTGAATGAATCTCAATAATTTATTCTGATTACGTAGCATTTACTTTTTTACAGTATAATACAGTAAATTTTACAGTATTGTACTCTGTCATTACACAGTACTTGATTTGATACCGTATTTATATTACAATAGTTATACTATGAAACACACAACATGTTAGCATAAAGGGACCGTTATAAACCACTTGTTAGCAGATTCCTCTTCTGTTAAGCCTGGGTAGACCCTCTCAGAATAAGAGCAAGACAAAGCCTACTGTATGACTGTACCTGCGAGAGCCTGTGATACCACCAAACATGACCCTACATCATTGCAGATGCATCAGTCCTCAGACCTCAGACTAGCTATATAACCTCTGTAATGATGTGTGAGTGGGAGGATTTTGTTTGAGTGAACTGTTTACGAGAGACAATGGGCCACCACAAACACTGTCACTGGGGCTGTTAAACACAAATAGCTGTGATTCATTTTGGGTATGGTGCGTGGAAGAGCTCAGTGTAGCTCAGGTGGTAGAGCATGGCGCTTGCAATGTCAGGGTTGTGGGTTTGTTTCACACAGGGGACCAGTACAAAAAAAGTATAGATATGTATTTACTAACTAACTGTAAGTTGCTCTGAATAAAAGCATCTGCTAAATGACTAAAATGTAAGATCAGAATATACACTGTAAAAGGAGAATACTTGCCACAGATGGTACATTGGACTGACAGTTTCAGGAAGTCAACTTTCATTTTGCCGATATTCAGCAACATCGCACAGCCATTGAAGAGGAGAGGAACAAAATTCAACAGGCCACAATCGACAGCCTGATCACCTCTAAGCAAATGTGATGTGTCGCGATGCATGTCTAATTAATTTATTTAAATTGACTGATTTTCCTTATATAAACTGGAACTCAATAAAATCTTTTAAAATGGTTGTATGTTGCCCATTTTTCTTCCAGTGTAGTTAATACAATGTACATACTGTACCACAATCTAGGATGACAAGTAATAATGATAAATAAGTATTTAAATGTCTGAATCACATGGAAAATGTCCTTTAATGGAACTTGCTTCCTTTACTATTGTATCTAAAGCTAGATGGTGCCGATAGACATGGTCACCTTGCTCCTGGCTCCTAAGCAACTTTGCAGTATACAATGCCTTCGGAAAGTTTTCAGACCCCTTGACTTTTTCCACAATTTGTTACGTTACAGCCTTAACCCTCGCAATGCTTCCGGTCCTAGCCACGTCCTCTGAGCATGTGTAGACCAAATGGCTGGACCGTCTGTTATATTGCGAGGGGTGAAAGTGAGTGATGAGGCGAAAGATGAAAAAGAGATGAAACGATTTGAACATTTAACACAACAGCAACACACATAGACAATAACCCGCGAGGGTTGAAACAAAACACACAGGGTTAAATAGTGACCCTGATGACCAATATGGAAGAGGGTGTTGCCACCATCTTCCCCCGACCGCCGGTTTAGAACGCCGGCGAGGATGATCGTTGGAGAGGAGGAGGGCCCGTCGTCCTGCGCGTCCTGCGCGGTCTACGGACATATTCAATCTCTTCCTATCCCAGTCTGCTGTCCCCACTTGCTTCAAGATGTCCACCATTGTTCCTGTACCCAAGAAAGTGAAGGTAACTGAATTAAATGACTATCGCACCGTAGCACTCACTTCTGTCATCATTAAGTGCTTTGAGAGGCTAGTTAAGGATCATATCACCTACACCTTACCCGAAACCCTAGAACCACTGCAATTTGCATACATCCCCAATAGAGCCATGGATGGCGCAAACGTACTGCACACTGGCCTATCCCTTCTAGACAAGAGCAATACCTACTGTATGTAAGAATGCCGTTCATTGACAACAGCTCAGCCTTCAACAACATAGTACACTCCAAGCTCATCATTAAGCTTGGGGCACTGGACTTCCTGATGGGCTGCCCCCAGGTGGTGAAGGCAGGCAACAACACCTCTGCTACACTGATCCTCAACACAGGGACACCACAAGGGTGCGTGCTCAGCCCCTTCCTATACTCCATGTTCACCCATGGCTACGTGGCCATGCATGTCTCCAACACAATCATCGAGTTTGCAGACAGCACAACAGCGGTAGGCCTAATTACCAACAACGACGAGACAGCCCGGAGGAGGTGAGGGCCCTGGCAGAGTGGTTCCAGGAAAATAACCTCTCACTCAACGTCAACAAAATGAAGGAGCTGATCGTGGACTTCATGTGACAGCAGAGGGATTATGCCCCCATCCACATCAATGGGGCCACAGTGGAGATGGTGCAAAGCTTCAAGTTCCTCAGCGTACACATCACTGAGCACCTCTTTAACGTCAGGAGGCTGAAGAAATGTGTCTTGGCCCCTAAGACCCTCACAAACTTTTACAGGTGTCACGATGTGGATATAAGGGACGGTAGACGGAGTGCTGATGGAGTGTCATTCCTCTTTTATTTTGGAGATGTAATCACGAAGCACAAAAATAACAAAAGGAGATGACTGAGAACCTAAACATGAAAACCAAACAAAACACAGTGACTTACTTGCTGTTGAGTGCTGGCAGTGCAGTCAAACAGGGACAATGATCCACACACAGGTGGAATTGTGTGGAGCCTAAATACTATCCCCAATCAGAGACAACGCTAGACAGCTGTCTCTGATTGGGGATCATAATCTCCCTAGTTAGGGTGTGAGGACTTGATTGTGTGCCTCTCTCCTCCCCTAGGTGGGAGTAAGAGGCCTTACCACAACCAAGCCCTCACAACAGGTGCACAAATGAGAGCATCCTGTCGGGTTGTATCACTGCCTGGTACAGCAACTGAAAAACTGCTTCTATCTCAAGACCATCAGACTGTTAAATAGCCATCACTAGCCGGCTACCACCCGGTAACTCAACCCTGCTCCTTAGAGGCTGCTGCCCCATGTACTACATAGACATGATCACTTTAATAATGGAACATTAGTCACTTTAATAATGTTTACATACTGCTTTACTAATTGTATATATATACTGTATTCTATTCTACTGTATTTTAGTTATTGCCACTCCGACATTGCTCGTCCTAATATTTCTGTATTTCTTAATTCCATTCTTTTACTTTTAGATTTGTGTGTATTGTTGTGAATTGTTAGATACTACTACACTGTTGGAGCTAGGAACACAAGCATTTCACTGCACCCGCAATAACATCTGCTAAATACAGTGGGGAGAACAAGTATTTGATACACTGCCGATTTTGCAGGTTTTCCTACTTACAAAGCATGTAGAGGTCTGTAATTTTTATCATAGGTACACTTCAACTGTGAGAGACGGAATCTCAAACAAATATCCAGAAAATCACATTGTATGATTTTTAAATAATACATCTGCATTTTATTGCATGACATAAGTATTTGATCACCTACCAACCAGTAAGAATTCCGGCTCTCACAGATCTATTAGTTTTTCTTTAAGAAGACCTCCTGTTCTCCACTCATTACCTGTATTAACTGCACCTGTTTGAACTTGTTACCTGTATAAAAGACACCTGTCCACACACTCAATCAAACAGACTCCAACCTCTCCACAATGGCCAAGACCAGAGAGCTGTGTAAGGACATCAGGGATAAAATTGTAGACCTGCACAAGGCTGGGATGGGCTACAGGACAATAGGCAAGTAGCTTGGTGAGAAGGCAACAACTGTTGGCGCAATTACTAGAAAATGGAAGAAGTTCAAGATGACGGTCAATCTCCCTCGGTCTGGGGCACCATGCAAGATCTCACCTCGTGGGGCATCAATGATCATGAGGAAGGTGAGGGATCAGCCCAGAACTACACGGCAGGACCTGGTCAATGACCTGAAGAGAGCTGGGACCACAGTCTCAAAGAAAACCATTAGTAACACACTACACCGTCATGGATTAAAATCCTGCAGCGCACGCAAGGTCCCCCTGCTCAAGCCAGTGCATGTCCAGGCCCGTCTGAAGTTTGCCAATGACCATCTGGATGATCCAGAGGAGGAATGGGAGAAAGTCATGTGGTCTGATGAGACAAAAATAGAGCTTTTTGGTCTAAACTCCACTCGCCGTGTTTGGAGGAAGAAGAAGGATGAGTACAACCCCAAGAACACCATCCCAACCGTGAAGCATGGAGGTGGAAACATCATTCTTTGGGGATGCTTTTCTGCAAAGGGGACAGGACGACTGCACCGTATTGAGGGGAGGATGGATGGGGCCATGTATCGCGAGATCTTGGCCAACAACCTCCTTCCCTCAGTAAGAGCATTGAAGATGGGTCGTGGCTGGGTCTTCCAGCATGACAACGACCCGAAACACACAGCCAGGGCAACTAAGGAGTGGCTCCGTAAGAAGCATCTCAAGGTCCTGGAGTGGCCTAGCCAGTCTCCAGACCTGAACCCAATAGAAAATCTTTGGAGGGAGCTGAAAGTCTGTATTGCCCAGCGACAGCACCGAAACCTGAAGGATCTGGATGGAGTAGTGGGCCAAAATCCCTGCTGCAGTGTGTGCAAACCTGGTCAAGAACTACAGGAAACGTATGATCTCTGTAATTGCAAACAAAGGTTTCTGTACCAAATATTAAGTTCTGCTTTTCAGATGTATCAAATACTTATGTCATGCAATAAAATGCAAATTAATTACTTAAAAATCATACAATGTGATTTTCTGGATTTTTGTTTTAGATTCCGTCACTCACAGTTGAAGTGTACCTATGATAAAAACTACAGACTTCTACATGCTTTGTAAGTGGGAAAACCTGCAAAATCGGCAGTGTATCAAATACTTGTTCTCCCCACTGTATATGTATATGACATAATACATTGGATTTTATTTGATTTACAATACAACACTGTTTTTTTTTATTACTATGTATTTCCCATCCTATTCACTGGGCCATTCAAGGTATTGCAGTACCATTTTCTCTACTCTACAGTATCTACAGTGAAAAGTATCAAGGCAAGGCAAGGCAGTGTTCAGCTGGTTGTTGAGTGCTCCACTCCAGCACATATATAGAGTAGCAAGACGGGGGCTGATGCTCTCCAGGGAATGAGTTAACCATGCTAATGAAGTTGGAGGGGAACTGCATCATTGCTTAAGTGCATCTCCTTTGCTCTGGCCGTACGTGAACCCTGAGGACGTGTAGAAATCTGCATGTCCTGAAACAGAGCCCAGGAAGTTTGTGTACATTGGTGTGTTCATTACATAGTGTTGTATCAGTTTTATAAATATTTTTCACGTCATGATTTCAACCAATGTGAAACATAAGAGCAAGGAGAAATGGCATAATACTAGGCCCACCCTCCCATTACAGAAGTATTTTTTTTTCACCATTACACCGTTTTTCTGCGTTACATTTCTCAGTTGGTGTAGACATAAAGTACATTTGTTTGTGAACTGTTTTACTTGTTGCCTAGGGCTATGAATTTCATATACAAGCCTGGCAGATTATATATTTTTTAATAATCAGTCCATTACAATAAAATGTCTCCAAGGCATAGTGTGTTTCCTCAAAATAAACATGTTTACTCAAGGCAATATTTTTTCCGTCCTGCTTTGACAAAAAGTAAATGTTTAAAACGTATGGCAAACAATGGAAAGATCTATCTACACAGTTGACAATGTCACAGTAAAATGTGAGGATTTGGTGTGTAAACCTCCCTTTTACAGTGAATTTATTAACATCGCACTCATGTTTAATGCCACTCCCATTAGTTGAAATAACACATATTTAACAGAAATTAATATAAATGCTTAAACATGACTAAAAAGTGTCAGATTGTGATAACAAGTTACCCTATTGATCAGTAGCTACGGACCGACTACTGTGTGCTCAATTAACAGGCAGAGTGGATTCCTCACACATTACCTAACTGTTGTTTCAACTTAAGGGGCATCCGTTTACCTATTCCCTTTTATTAGAATCAGCATAAACATTGCACTAATGTATTTTCATGAATCCCTAGGGATGAAGGGGTTTTTATACAATGGAAATTGGATCTAACAATATACATTCTTTATACGCACCAGAGGGTGTTTTACACCCAGAGCCCAAACGAGACATATGTAAATGATCCAGAAGATAAGCCAGTGCTCACAGGTATCCTAAAGGAACAGTAATGCATATGTAAACTTCTGAAAAAACCTGCTAAGCTACACGGTCATTTGTTTTGTACTAGAGTGCATGTGTACTATTTATTCCATGAATGTTTTATGTCTGGTGTGAATCTCTATTAGGCATATGTTGATTTGTTCAGTGTTTCGTTGTTTTGCATTTAAATTCTGTTTTGCGACACATTCAATTTTAGTCAAGGCAAACAGGCACAAACTTCATACAATTTCATTCTAGAATTAAAAACAAAACCTTTTTTCTCATCTCCCACCCTACGGGTGATGATGAATGGGCATCGTGCAAGCTCTCGACGGGAACTGCAATGTTCATGGACAATAAACTTCCACAGAAATGTGCGGGCAAAGTCTGGGGCAATGATGTGTTAACACACCCTCCTGAGATGAGTCACACTGATGCTTTCTGACAGCCTTCATTCCACTGGTGAGAGAGGCAGAGGCTAACCAGTAGTGCAGCTCTGCCTAAACACATGCTGCGGGCCAGCCTCCATCTGGCTCCAATTACATGAGAGTACAGGAGGTTAAAATAACGAGCTGGGTAGGTACTGTAACTGTACAGTACAGTATGGGAGATGTGACAGGCCGGGATTAAAAAAGTGGGTGCTAGCTGCTGGTAAATCAGGGATTGAGCAGTAGAAGACCTTGGTGGTAAACATGTGGCTGTGATATTGCGAGGGGTGAAAGTGAGTGTAGAGGCAAAAGACGAATAGGAGAAGAGGAGAAGAACAAAATACACAGGGTTAAATAGTGACTATTTAACCCTGTGTATTTTGTTTCAACCCTCGCGGGTTATTGTTCTATGTGTGTTACTACCATCTTCCCCCGACCGCCGGTTAGAACGCCGGCGAGGATGAGGGCCCGCCGCTCTGCGCGGGGCATTCGTTACAGTGGCCTCTTTTGTTTTGGTTTATTTTCGTTGTAGGCCTATATAGTTTAATCAGAATATAGCAGCACAATGCCATTTGTAAAGCTTATTCATAAAAACAACAAGATGCACACTCAGAGCTGTCTCCCTATCCGTAAATGAATCCCTGTAAAATAAATGTTTTACTGTGGTAAATGTTTTTTCAGACCATGCCAGGGCTATATTGTGCTGTACATATACATCTGAATGATACTTACTGTAAATCCACTGGATTAATATGGAATCCGTCATTTAGCATTTTAGAAGGATCACAGTCAATCTCCTCATCATGTAAGTCTACATTACTAAAGCAATATGGATTTTTATAATATGGTAAACTGGCATATCAAAAATATTAAACAAAATTTTTTTACAGTACCGCTCAAAAGTTTGGACATACCTATTCATTCAAGGGTTTTTATTTATTTTTACTATTTTCTACATTGTAGAATAATAGTGAAGACATCACAAATATGAAATAACACATATGGAATCATGTAGTAAGCAAAAAAGTGTTAAATAAATAAAAATATATTATATATTTGAGATTCTTCAAAGTAGACACCGCAATCCAGACTGTATCACAACCGGCCGTGATTGGGAGTCCCATAGGGTGGCGCACAATTGACCCAGCGTCGTCCTTGTTTGGCCACTATAGGCCGTCATTGTAAATAATTGCCTTGATGACAGCTTTGCACACCCATGGCATTCTCTCAAACCAAATTGTGACATATTTCCACCGGTCTAATGTCCATTGCTCGTGTTTCTTGGCCCAAATAAGTCTCTTCTTCTTATTGGTGTCCTTCTTATTTTTAGGCCTCTGTTCAAATATGTTTAGGCCTATAATCCAAAGAACAGAATTGGAAGGTTACAACAGAAGTTTGGAGATTTTCAACTTTTTAAATTAGAAACCACAATAGGTTATTCAGTAAACATATAGAGTAGCAACAGAGGGCAGCAGAACGATGAAAGGTTATTAAATAACCCATAGAATGGCAACAGAATAGAGGTCAGAGCAGTCAGTAAAGCCCAACAGAAAATAGTATCACATGGCCCTGTAGAGTGCGCTTAGACATGCACCAGCCATAATATATGCATGGCGATATTATTGTTTGTCGTATTACTATGGTGACGACAGGTACTGAGAATTATGTATGCATGGCTATATTACTGTTTGTGCTATTACTATGGTTTCAACATGCACTAAACATTATGTGTGCATGTCTGTTGAATTTTTTGCACCATTACTATGGTTTCGCCGCTATTGTTTCATATTCTAAAGTCTAATTGCCAAAGGAGGACGGAAGAGGGCGTAGACAAACCAGAATTGAAAGGTTTTGAAACAATGGTGGAAGAAGGTTAAGAGGTGTGTATGCTATGTAACCACAAAATTGTACAAAAGAGTGAGGTGAGTCTGGAAGATCAGTGGTCTCCGGGGGCTCACTCGGCTATGTTACTTGCGTAATAAAGTCTATGTTACTTTTCCAAACTTTGAAATTGCTTTATCTTGAAGAAAAGGAGGAAAGATTTTCCACAACAAAATTCTACCATGAAGGCCTGATTCATGTAGTCTCCTCTGAACAGTTGATGTTGAGATGTGTCTGTTACTTGAACTCTGTAAAGCATTTATTTGGGCTGCAATTTCTGAGGCTGGTAACTCTAATGAACTTATCCTCTGTGTCAGAGGTAACTGTGGGTCTTCCTTTGCTGTGGCGGTCCTCATGAGAGCCAGTTCCATCATAGCGTTTGTGTCAGGATTTGTGATAGGAACCCAAACGCAGACCGGGCAATGTAAGTATATGGTGATATTTATTGAAGAGTGGTAATAGGGAATTGTTGAAGAGGATGTGGTTGAATAGGGAGTTGGTAGGTTGGTGGCTGAGTATCCAGGTAGGTGGCAGATAAGTGGTCCGTGATAGTTCGAATCCGTATCCTAGGTGAGTGGAGGAAGAGGTGAGTAGGATGCGGCGTGATGATGGGTATATCCAGGCAGGATTCCTAAACAGAGTACAGACTGAATTACTGAGCAGGGTATAATACGACAAGGCAACTTTAACAACTGGTACAATATATATAACTCAGATGGCTGGTACGCAGATACACATACTAGGTGACTTAACGATCCGGCGGGGACTGGATGTCAGGTCGTCTCTTAAATAGTGATGACCGCAGATCTGGAACAGGTGTGTAGTGCTCAGGAATAACATGACAGGCTCCGGATGAATGTAGCCCCGCCCACTCATCAGTAACCAGGCAACTGACCCCGGTACCATGAGACGGACAATAAACAAACAAGACAGACACAAACACAGACTCAGGGAACAGGGATCGTGACAGTACCCTCCCCCCGACGGACGCCTCCGGGCGGACCACCTGGAGCCCCAGGCTGACGGCGGTAGAACTCACGAATCAGGCCCGCATCCAGGATCTGGCGTTGGGGAATCCAGCACCTCTCTTCAGGACCATAACCCTCCCAGTCCACCAGGTACTGGAACCCCCGACCCCGGCGTCGAGAGTCCAAAATTCGTCGCACCGTGTAGGCGGGGCTACCATCAATGATGCGGGGAGGAGGAGGTCGAGGTGGCGGAGGTAGAAGAGGGCTGAGGCGAACCGGTTTAATGCAGGACACGTGGAAAGCAGGATGAACTCTGAGGGTACGAGGAAGTTTTAATTGGACCACCGCAGGGTTGATTACTTTCTCTACCACGAACGGGCCGATGTGTCTGGGGGACAGTTTTCGAGAATCAGTCTTAAGGGGCAGATTCTTGGTGGATAACCATACCTTATCTCCTACGGTGTAGGATGGAGCAGGTGCACGGTGACGGATAGCTTGGTGTTGGTATTGGCCGGATGCCCTGAGTAGTGCCTCCCGGGCACGATGCCAGGTCCGATGGCATCGACGGATGTGGTTTTGGACGGATGGCACGGACAGATCCCTCTCCTGGGACGGAAACAGGGGAGGTTGGTAGCCGTAGAGGCATTGAAATGGGGACATACCTGTGGCTGAGGTGGTGAGTGTGTTGTGGGCGTACTCCACCCAGGGAAGCTGAGAGGACCAGGATGTGGGATTGGATGAGGACATGCACCGTAAGGTCGTCTCCATCTTCTGGTTAGCCCTCTCCGCCTGACCATTGGTCTGAGGGTGGAATCCAGAAGACAAACTCACGGTTGCACCAATGGCTATACAGAAATCCCTCCACACAGCTGATGTAAACTGGGGACCACGGTCGGACACGACGTCACAAGGAAGACCGTGGACATGGAATACCTCCTTGACCAGCAGGGCCGCCATCTCCTTGGCTGAGGGGAGCTTAGGTAAGGGAATGAAGTGAGCAAATTTGCTAAAACGATCAACCACGGTAAGTATGACTGTGTTACCCTCTGAAGTCGGTAGACCAGTGACAAAATCCAAAGACAGGTGGGACCAGGGGCGACGAGGTATGGGTAGAGGACGCAGGAGACCAGCACTGGGCTGGTTGGAGCCCTTGTTCTGTGCACAGGTAGGACAGGCAGAAACAAAAGTCTTGGTATCCTCTCTCATGGTTGGCCACCAGAACCGTCTCCTAAGAAAGGACATGGTTCGGGCTATACCAGGATGACATGTAAGGTTAGAGGAATGTGCCCACTGCAACACAGCTGATCTGACAGATTCGGGAACGAAAAGGCAACCCGGTGGACTATTACCTGGACCTGGATTATTCCGGAGAGCAGTCTTAACCTCCTCTTCAACCCTCCACAAAACAGCCCCGAGGATGCAATTCTTAGGTATGATGGTATCAGGTTGTGGACATACTTCCTCCTCCTTGTTGAACACGCGGGACAGAGCATCAGGCTTAATGTTCCGAGAACCGGGTCTGTAGGTTAGGGAAAAATTAAAACGTCCAAAAAATAGAGCCCACCTGGCTTGTCGTGAGTTAAGTCGCTTGGCAGATCGCACATATTCCAGGTTCTTGTGGTCAGTCCAGACCACAAATGGTAGTTCTGCCCCCTCCAACCAATGGCGCCACTCCTCTAAGGCGATCTTGACCGCAAGCAGCTCTCGGTTACCTACATCGTAGTTTATCTCCGCTGGGGACAAACGGCGAGAAAGAAAAGCACAGGGATGAAGCTTACCGTCCTCGATGGACCGTTGAGACAGGACTGCTCCTACTCCCACGTCTGAAGCATCCACTTCGACCACAAACTGCCGGGCAGGATCTGGTTGGGAGAGAATGGGGGCTGAGGTGAACCGTCCTTTAAGATCCAGAAATGCCTGTTCGGCCTCCGGGGTCCATGTGAAGGATCTGGCACTGGAGGTGAGAGTAGTTAATGGTGTAACCACCCGGCTATAGTCAAGAATGAACCGTCTGTAGAAATTTGCAAACCCCAAAAACTGGCCTCGGCCACTCCAGAACCGCCTCAAGCTTCGCCGGATCCATCCGAACCTGTCCCTCGGAGATGATGTATCCCAAGAAGGAGGTGGTGAGTGCGTGGAATTCACATTTCTCAGCTTTGACATATAACCGGTTCTCAAGCAACCTATGGAGTACCTGTCGAACATGCTGTATGTGTTCAGAGGGATCCTTGGAGAAAATCAAGATGTCATCCAGGTATACAAAAACAAATTGACCAATCATGTCCCTCAACACGTCATTGATCAGACACTGGAAAACAGCAGGGACATTGGTTAGTCCGAATGGCATGACTAAATACTCAAAGTGACCCATGGGTGTGTTGAAGCCTGTCAACCACTCATCCCCCTCCCTGATTCTGACCAAATGGTATGCGTTACGAAGGTCAAGTTTGGTAAAAACAGTTGAACCTTGAAGTGAGTCAAAAGCTGTATTCATCAAGGGCAAAGGGTACTTGTTCTTTACAGTTATATCATTCAATCCCCGATAATCTATGCAAGGTCTAAGGGTTCCATCCTTCTTACCCACAAAGAAAAATCCAGCTCCAAAAGGTGAGGATGAAGGGCGGATGAGACCAGCCGTCAGAGATTCCTTAATATAACTCTCCATAGCCTCCCGTTCCGGTTTAGAGATGCTGTAGAGTCGGGCCTTGGGGTAAGTAGAGCCAGGAATCAACTTAATCTCGCAATCGTAGGGACGATGAGGTGGTAGGGAGAGAGCTCGCTGTTTGCTGAATACCTCACCGATGTCGTGATACTCCACTGGCACGTGGGTCAAGTCAGGAAGCTGAGTGTCATTTACCTGGCTGCGCATAGATTGTGAACAAGCAGATTTCAAACAGTTAGCATGACATGCAGAACTCCAACTGGTTACCTGGCCTGTCCTCCAATCGATGGTGGGATTGTGCCTGACCAGCCAGGTGTGACCTAAAATGAGAGGAATATGAGGAGAGTGGATTATAAGAAAACTGATCTCCTCCGAATGGTTGCCTGACAGTAACAACTGAACCGGTTCAGTTCTAGACGTGACCCGGGCTAGTAACCTGCCATCTAAGGTATTCGCTTCAATGACCTCCTCTAGGATTTCTGTGGAGAGCCCCAGCTGTTTCACCAACTCTGCATCGATGAAACTGTCATCTGCACCTGAATCAATCAATGCTTGAAATTTAAAAAACTGACCTTTAATGGATATAGTAGCGTGGAATAGAGTTCTGGAACGAGAGTAGGGGATATCGGTAGTTTGGCTCGCTAGGATCCTCCCCACGTCTAACGAGCCTGCCGGTTTGCCGGCCTGTGTGGGCAGGACGCCAGATAATGTCCCGGATCACCACAATATAGGCAGCTATTGTTGTCTCTCCGGCGCTGGCGTTCCTTTTCATTAAGGCGAAAACGACCTAGTTGCATGGGTTCAGGATCGGATTCTCTCATCTCTTTAGTCGTCTCCCGTGATGAATGGTTTGGGGAACAATTCGCTCCTCTCTCGGGTCCCGTTGTTCTGATTGGTTGTTGAGCCGTGAGTTCTACTCGTCGCTTCTCTCTCCGGCGCTCCCTACACCTGTTATCCACCCGCATAGCCAACGTGATCAATTCGTCTAAATTACAAGGTTCGGGGTAGGATATTAATTCATCCTTGATTTGTTCACTCAGTCCGTTGGCGAAAACTGCTTGTAGGGATTCTTCATTCCACCCACTCTCCACGGCTAGTGTGCGAAATGTAATAGCATATTCGGCCACGCTGTGTATTCCCTGGCGCAGTGACATTAATCGCTTGGATGCATCCTTACCACGGACCGGGTGATCAAATAACTTCCTCATCTCATCGGTAAAGGCAAGGTACGAATTAGTAATCGGGTCCTGTTTCTCCCACACTGCAGATGCCCACTTCAAGGCTTCACCACGAAGCAGACCGACCATATATGCAATCTTGGCTCTATCCGTGGCGTAAGTACGGGGCTGTTGTTCAGAAACCAGACCACACTGCATTAGGAACGATCGACAGTGCCCAAGATCCCCATCATACCTTTCAGGAGGGGGTACCCAGGGTTCTCGATCAGTGACAGGACTTGGGGTGGCCTCCGAATGTGCAGGTGTTGGTATAGCGACAGGTGGAACAGTTGGGATGCCGAGTTGGGTCTGAATAGCGGAAATGCTAACCGATAGACCTTGCAGATTCGTCATGATCTCCTGGAGGGCTGAACCATGCTGACCCAGTATGGCTCCCTGGTGTGAAACAGCCTGACGAACATTGTCCAGGTCCGCTGGATTCATGTTATGGCCGGATCGTACTGTCAGGATTTGTGATAGGAACCCAAACGCAGACCGGGCAATGTAAGTATATGGTGATATTTATTGAAGAGTGGTAATAGGGAATTGTTGAAGAGGATGTGGTTGAATAGGGAGTTGGTAGGTTGGTGGCTGAGTATCCAGGTAGGTGGCAGATAAGTGGTCCGTGATAGTTCGAATCCGTATCCTAGGTGAGTGGAGGAAGAGGTGAGTAGGATGCGGCGTGATGATGGGTATATCCAGGCAGGAATTACTGAGGAATTACTGAGCAGGGTATAATACGACAAGGCAACTTTAACAACTGGTACAATATATATAACTCAGATGGCTGGTACGCAGATACACATACTAGGTGACTTAACGATCCGGCGGGGACTGGATGTCAGGTCGTCTCTTAAATAGTGATGACCGCAGATCTGGAACAGGTGTGTAGTGCTCAGGAATAACATGACAGGCTCCGGATGAATGTAGCCCCGCCCACTCATCAGTAACCAGGCAACTGACCCCGGTACCATGAGACGGACAATAAACAAACAAGACAGACACAAACACAGACTCAGGGAACAGGGATCGTGACAGTTTGATGGTTTTTGCGACTGCACTTTAACTTTAAAAAGTTCGGATTGAAGTAATGATGGACTGTAATTTCTCTTTGCTTATTTGAGCCATTCTTGTCATAATATCGACTTGTATACCACCCCTACCTTGTCACAACACCACTGATTGGCTCAAATGCATGAAGAAGGAAAGAAATTCCACAAATTAACTTTTAACAAGGCCCACCTGTTAATTGAAATGCATTCCATGTGACAGGTTGAGAGAATGCCAAGAGTGTGCAAAGCTGTCATCAAGGCAAAGGGTGGCTACTTTGAAGAATCTCAAATATTAAATACACTTTGATTTGTTTAACACTTTTTTGGTTACTACATGATTCACTATTCACTATTATTATTCAATGTAGAAAATAGTAAAAATAAAGAAAAACCCTTGAATGAGTAGGTGTGTCAAAACTTTTGACTGGTACTGTATGTTCAAATCTTCTTGGAGTAAGGGGAAATACCTAGCAACAATGTATTGTACTCTCTTGCACCGTCTCAATGTACACTCACTGTACTCTCACTGGATTTTAACCACACACACACACACACACACACACACACACATGCTACACTGACACTCCAATTCACACACACACACACACACACGCACACACATTCACATTCCTTCACACTCTTCACATACTCTGCTACTCGGTTTATTATCTATGCATAGCCACTTTACCTCTACCTACATGTACATTGCCTCAATTACCATGACTAACCCGTACCCATGCACATTGACTCGGTTCTTGTACCCCTTGTATATAGCCTCGTTATTGTTATTGTGTTACTATTTTTCCTTCAGTTTATTTAGCAACATTTTCTTACCATTTTTTTTTTAAACTCTGCATTGTTGGTTAAGGGCTTGTAAGTAAGCATTTCATAGTAAGGTGTAGTATTTTGGCACATGTTACAAATATAATTAGATTCTGATTGTGTTTATTCAGAGTATCATAGACAACCCCACAGTAATATCTCCAAATTGATTAAGGGCTTTGATGTTGACATCATTGTACAATATCCCTCCAATATCATTGTTGGCGTAGTTTCAAGTAGAGGGGCTAATGCCCTTGGAGATGGGGAAAGGGATGATAAACTGGGGGAACAGTTTGCGAGACACCAACCAGAGGGGCAGGTCCCGGGTCGACAGCCATTCCTTCTGCCCGAGATGAACCGGTGGCGGTACACTTAGAAGACCAGCCGGAGCTTGCCGAGGAGTCTTGTTCTGCGCACAGACCGTGTAGGTGGAAACGAACACGGCAACATTTTTTTTTTTTTTTATACCTTTATTTTACTAGGCAAGTCAGTTAAGAACAAATTCTTATTTTCAATGACGGCCTAGGAACAGTGGGTTAACTGCCTTGTTCAGGGGCAGAACGACAGATTTTTACCTTGTCAGCTCGGGGATTCGATCCAGCAACCTTTCGGTTACGGGCCCAACACTCTAACCACTGGGCTACCTGCCGCCCAAAACATCCGGGACCACGAAGGCCAGGGTCCGACGGGAGCCCGGGTGGCAGGCAAGCATGGGACCGCTGCGCCTCCCGGACCTGCTTCCCTATACCCCATCTGAGTGCCATCCTGGCGTAATAGCCGTGGAGCTAAAGCAACGAGACAGTGCATCCGGCTTGACATTCTTGGATCCCTGCCGGTATGAGAGGGAAACGTTAAACTGTGTGAACAGCACGTCTAGCTTGCTTGGAGTTGAGGAGCTTGGCGGTACGGAGATACTCCAGGTTTTTGTGGTCAGTCCACACAATGAATGGATGCTCCACACCTTCCAGCCAGTGACTCCATTCCTCCAACGCCATCTTCACCGCGAGAAGCTACCAATTCCCCACATTGTAGTTCTTCTCCGTGGCGGTGAGGCGGTGGGAGAAGAAGGCGCAGGGATGTAGCTTAAGGTCCTTGGCAGAAAGCTGGGACAGGACAGCCCTCCGACATCAGAGCACGTCTTCTTGGGGGCAGCAGGAGAAGACGAGGATGTCATCAATGTAGACAAAGACAAACCAGTTCAGCATGTCGCGGAGAACATAATTTACCAGAGCTTGAAACACAGCAGGGGCGTTGGTAAGGCCAAATGGCATGACCAGATACTCGTAGTAACCGCTGGCCGTGTTGAAGGTGGCCTTCCACTCGTCCCCCTCCCGTATCCACACCAGGTGGTAGGTGTTCCGTAGATCCTGCATGGAAAACATTATTCACTGTTATGTCATTGAGTCCCCAGTAGTCGATGCACTGGCGCAGGGTCTGACCTTCTCCACGAAGAAGAACCCTGCACCGGCGGGAGAGGAAGAAGGACGGATGAATCCTGCAGCTAGGGAGTCCCCAATGTAGGTCTCCATAGCCTTGGTCTCCGGTCCCGACAGAGAGTACAGTCGTCCACGAGGCAGAGTGGTGCTAGGGAGAAGGTCAATCCCGCAGTCATATGTTCGCTGCGGCAGATGCGAAGTGGCCCGGTCCTTGCTGAACACCTCCCGGAGGTCCTGGTACTCCGTGGGAATGGCGGAGAGATCCGGGGCAACTTCCAAGCCCCCAGGAAGACGTCCCGGGACAGGTTGCGCTGACTTCAGGCAATGGGCGTGGCAGAATGGGCTCCAGCCCATGATGGCACCAGTAGACCAGTCAATGAGGGGATTGTGTCGCTGGAGCCAGGAGAATCCCAATACCACAGGAATCTGAGGAAACTTAATGAGCAGAAATTGGATAGTCTCGCTGTGGTTCCTTGACACCCATAGGTTGATGGGAGTGGTGTTGTGGGTGACCCGGCCTATAGAGCGCCCGTCCAGCGCTCTAACGTCCATGGGAATGGAGAGGGGCTGAGTGGGAATATCCAGCTCGGAAGCCAGGGTAGCTTCCAGAATGAGGACCCGGAGAGATTTTGACTGGTTTCCCCACAGCAGCATGGCATGAAACGGGGTGCGAGTAAGGGAAGCAGAAAAGTTCTCCATATGGCCCACCAGAGTTCTCGCTCCTACCGGTGAGCCCGGTCTTTTAAAGGACAAGAGGACTCAAAATGACCACGAGTCCAGCAATACAGGCAACTCTTAGGGCCAGATGTACGTACATTTGCGAACGCAGCGTTAATAGCGCCATGACCAAGACGCAGAAAACGCTTGATGTGAAACCGCAGTGTGCGTGTTATGTACCAAAGCTGCAGTTCATCAGGTAATCAGCGCCTGTCCCCACCCACTATACCGTAAATTGCGCGTATTTAAACGCGCAATTGAATGGGCCTCCTCCTCTCTTTCCATCATGGATCAGCCACCAAGTCAGGCAAAACAGCGAAAACAAACATTTTGCGATAACGAGGTTGATCTGCTTGTTCATGAGGTAACAGCAAATTTAAACATCATACAAGCCACACCCACACAAAAGAATGCCATCTGGACCGAAATCACAAAAAAAATCTATGCAATATCCTCGACCCGCAGACAGGTGGAAGAGGTAAAAAAGAGGTGGCAGGACCTCAAACGCCGTACCAAAGAAAAAGTTGCATTTAACAGGGCACAGGCCAGGAAAACTGGTTCAGGTCCCCCAGAAGTGCGCGAATTGACCACTGTTGAAGAGGTTGTGCAGCAAACGCTGGTTGCTGAACAGGTGGAAGGCGTGGAAGGAATTGATACTGCTGAGTCCACATTAGAAAATGAAGGTAAGTCTGATTTAAGATTAAATAGTCGTGATTGTAAATGGACTTTGTTGTCACATTTATATTTATTTGATTTATATCTAGCTATTGAAAAATAGAACATTCACCCACCCAATACCATTGCTGATAGTAAAAAACTGTCCAGGATTATTGCAGCACTAAAGTGTTCAATTTCTGTGATTTCCCTTCGGTATACACAACGGTTCGTTAGCCTATTACAAATGTATGGACGCTACGCTGGCAAAAAAAATGTGGAACAGCTGTATAAGTTGTTTTGTAGGTGTTACGAGTGTTAAGTGTGTTACATATCCTTTATCCCCTTTAGAAAGCGCATTTTCAAATGGTGCTACTGCACCGGCATCCTGTGCACCTTCCACCTCGCCTCTACCCTCTGTACCCGCACGTAGGAAGAAAATGGATGACGTGGATGAAATGCTCTTGACTGAGCAAAGGGGCCAAATGAGGGCGCTACAAAAGATGTCTTCGGAAGTGCAGCAGATGGCCATTTCCATCAGGGCTGTGAGGCGCCACAGTCAGCAGGTAAAAGACCTTGTGGTGGCAGTGAATGGAATGATGCGAGCTGTCACAAGATTATGTCGCCAGCAGCAGGAGACCAACAACTGCCTCAAGGCGATCATTGTAAGCATGACTGGAACCTCCAACCCTGAAACACCCAGCCCTGTGCCATCCCGACCTGCGCAACCCAGACCTGTGCCATCCCGACCTGCGCAACTCAGACCTGTGCCATCCCGACCTGCGCAACCCAGACCTGTGCCATCTCCAACTATACTGAGGCGAGGTCTCAGAAAGAGAAAAATTAAGTCTGAACAAACACAGTCACACTGACAAAAGTCCAACATTACTGTTGTTCGTTTAATGTGTATTTCCTCTTTGTAATAGCAAACATTAGTAGTTTTTTTTCACATTTAAAGTGAAAGTTGTAGTTTGTTTATGGTTGAATCCATTTATTTTATATGGATACAATATAAATGTCATGTCCTGATATGTTTCACCTGTCTGTGTTTGTCCCCTCCCCACACCAGGTGCACCCTATCACCATCATTAATCAGTTTGGGTATTTAGCCTCTTGGGTGCTGTTGGCATTTGCCAGATCGTCTTGCCTAGTCGTTCCAGCGCTATCTTGTATTACTAACTCTGCCAGTCTGTTTCCCGGTATTTGGACCTCTACCTGCCTGTTGGATTACGTGCCTGTCTATCCCCTCCTGTGCCTTCGGCCTTCTGATCTCCTGCTAAAACGAACTCTGCCTGTGTTACGGATTACGAGCCTGTCTACTCCTCTGCACTGCCATCCTTCTGATTCCCGGTACCGAACGCTGCCTGAATTACGACTACGAGCCTGACTCCCCTTATTGGACTATTGCCTTTCTGATTCCCTGTTACGAACACTGCCTGTCATTCACTACGAGACTGTCTTGCCCCATATACTTGATTAAATATTCAATCATATCTCTGCCTCCGTGTCCGCTTTTGGGTCCCGTATATCTGTCGTTGTGTCAATAAATTAGCAGCGGAAATGTAAATATTTTTTTAGCCAATGTCAAATATTTTGTGTGATTCGATGTCATCTTTGATTTCTTCCAGTAACTGTAATATTGCGTAGCTGCTTAATATGTAACGCTTAATGATTTTGTTTTCACTCAACTGAAAAAGTGTGATTCTTGTTGCAAAAATCTTTTCAGCTCGTCTCTTTAGCCTATGTCTTAATCTTGCTCGGATTACTGCTGCCATTTCACCAGGAGGCATATGCCAGGAAACCAGCTTCCTATATTACACCTGCTTTTAAGAGGCGGAGAATTTTCAGCGCGCTTTCACCGGCTTTTTCTGTACATAACTCGGAATACATAATTAGGCGCAGTTTACGCTTCCCCTCCCATCTCTTTATGTGACACTCCCACTTTCCCCTTGACCATCCCATGAATGCATAAGCATGACACGAAAAGCGCATTTTGCCATTTTCAGTTCCAGCGACAGGCAGTCTGCGCTTTCATCTCGGTGCGTCCCGTTCGTACATACCTCGCCATGGTTTTATGCGCACTTTGCGAAACAAATACGCCTGAAGGGGGCGCAAAAGCGTTAGTACATCTGCCCTTAGTGTTGAGCCTGTACAGCCTTTCCGCTGGAGACAACCCAGCTCTGCCTAGTTAAATAGGCTCGGGAAGCGGTGACTCTGCAGTCTACGGCGACTCTCTGGGGAACACGGGTAGCCTAGGGTTCTCTCGGCAACGGGGCCGTCTGGGACTTCCGGGATGCCTCGGCGGCGAGGTGGAATCCTTGGACGGGTGAGCGAAATCGAATCTCCTCTCCCTCCCTCAATCCCGTAGTTGCCCATCGATCCTGATGGTCAAGGCAATAAGGGAATCGAGATCTGTTGGTAATTCCCAGGCTGCAAGCTCGTCCTAGATCTCCTCCGAGACCCTGTGCAGGAACATGTCGAATAGTGCTTTCTTGTTCCAGGCACTCTCAGCTACCAACATGTGGAAATCCTCTGCATAGTCTGCCACACTGCGGGAGTCCTGCCGAAGCTGGAGTAGCTTCCGGGCAGCCTCTCTCCCAGAGAATGGGGCATCAAAAACCTTCTTTACCTCTCCCACAAACTCCTTCAGACTGACGCATATGGCCGGCTGTTGTTTCCAACAGCTTTAGCCCAGGTGAGAGCATCAGCATGATGAGGTACACTATCTTAGCGCGGTCTGAGGGGAAGGAGGAGGGCTGAAGCTCGAAGATGAGGGAACACTGCCCGACAGGTGCCCGGCTCTCCATTGAAGCGTTCCGGAGGTGGTAAGTGGGGCTCCCGGGAAGGCAGAGTGACCGGTGAGGCGGTGCTGCTAACAGCTGAGTTACCGTGGAATTGATCCAGCAAGATGTCCAATGTCCGGTCATGGCGTTCGGCCAAGGTTTGGACCCCCTCCATAAGGCCACGAAGCAATTCCTGGTGCCTGCCAATGGTGGCTCCTTGGGAGGAGATGGCATTGTGAAGCTGGTCCGAGTCTGCTGGGTCAGTCATGGTCAGTTTGTATTATCACGTTTCAGGTAAGACCCAGATGCAGACAACGTTGAAGTAACAACAGTTTATTAATCAAACAGGGGCAGGCAAAAGACAGCTCAAGGTCAGTAATCCAGATAAGTGGGGCAGATGTACAGGACGGCAGGCAGGCTCAGGGTCAGGGCAGAAAGAATGGTAAAAACCGGGAAAACTAGGAAACAGGAACAATCGAGAGACAGTAGCAGAGGGGAAACGCTGGTAGGCTTGACGAAACAAAACGAACTGGCAACAGAAAAACAGAGAACACAGTTATATATACACAGGACAATGGGGAAGATGGGAAACACCTGGAGGGGGGTGGAGACAATCACAAAGTGAGGTGAAACAGATCAGGGTGTGACAGATTTAACAGATTTAATGTCTAAAGGCAGCAATGCTTTTAGAGGAAGAACTATGACTAAGATTCTGAACTAACTAAAACAATTCATTTTGAAGAGCAGAATGTTTTAAAGCATTGCCCACACACTTTGAGTGATATGGTGAACCACAATTAAAGGGATAGTGCGAGAAGCTATTTTTCTTTCTCCTTCAATTTCCTTCAAACTGTACGCAAAGACATACAAATGGTATCCGTTGCGGAAAGAGATGTATCCACTCCCTGTAAAATGTTCATGGTTCGGTTCAGTTCAGTTCAGACTTAGAATCACCGCCCAAAGCCCCACATTACCCCCTTCTGCTCTCTCCCTCGGCCCGACCTCCCCTGGCCATCTTGCCCGGATTGGGATATCTGTTTGTGGACAGGAGTGAGACTTGGATTGGAGAGGGAGGAGGGGTAGAGGGGTGGCTGGGGATGAACTGACAGGTTATTACTGGCTTTGTGGAGGATTAGTCCATAAAAGCCCTCTCAGCCCCAAGGCAGCGTGACCAGAACTGGGCAAATAAGATAAAATAATCTCTGTAAAAATGGTCTGCAGAGAGAAAGAGTGAGAGAGAGAGTGATTGAGAGATAAGAAAAATAAAAAAAACATCCCAAATAAAACCGGTGCATGGAAAAAATACATAAAACCTTCACTCAGTCCTAATTTCTGTTGTTTCAGTTTTTTCTGAAAACCCCTGCCTGGGGATATGTCAATTGGAATGAGATTAAACTCCCACAATATAGAGATGAAAAAACGAACTGGAACACATCTAAAATGCTCAGAGCCCCCTGTTAGAAAGCTATGTTCTTCCCTCTGGTTCAATAGATGAGCATCTGACTCCTATGCATTGTTACGCAAGTAGGTACACACATCAGGGACTTCGACTTTAGATCCCTTAGGGTTGTAGTGAGAGTTAGATCTGTTGGTTCAGCCATCATGTTTTGGAGAAATTACAACATTTTTTAGGTAACAGTTAATCATGTTCTCTTCATAACCTTAAACTATTTGTATGACCAATGGGTGCCTCTGCCTTTTAGCTCCCACAGCAGGAAACATATCCACACTCAGATGTGAATTAAATATACAATGAACAAAAATATAAACACAAAATGCAACAATTTCAAAGACTTTACAGTTACAGTTCATATAAGGAAGTCCTAGTCTACGGATTTCACATGACTGGGAATACAGCTATGAATCTGTTGGTCACAGATACCTTAAAAAAAAGGAAGGGGTGTGGATCAGAAAACCAGTCAGTATCTGGTGTGACCACCATTTGCCTCATGCAGTGTGACATCTCCTTCACATAGAGTTTATCAGGCTGTTGATTGTGGCCTGTGGAATGTTGTCCCACTCCTCTTTAACTTGGGGTTAATGCATTATCATGCAGAAACATGAGGGGATGGTGGCAGATGAATGACACGACAATGGGCCTCATGATATCGCCACGGTATCTCTGCAATTTCAAATTGCCATAGACAAAATGCAATGTGTTTGTTGTTCGTAGCTTATGCCTGCCCATACCATAACGGGGCACTTTATTCACAACGTTGACATCAGCAAACCGCTCACCCACAGGAAACCATACACGATGTCTGCCATTTGACTAACACAGTTGAAACCAGAAATCATCCGTGAAGAGCACACATCTCCAGCTTGCCAGTGACCATCGAAGGTGAGCAGGTGATCCCCCACAGCGGCAAAAACAACATCATAAAGGTAAAGCAGACGTCATGCACAATAGATCTCTATGACGAGGGTCTAACTGATTGGATGAAACCTCTCCAAAGTCGATCTTCTGGATGATTTTAATTGCATTGGAATTGACCCTTAACACATTCTGTTCATTCTGTTTTGAACATTTTCAAACATAGATAAAAAATACTTTTCTTCTATACTGTACTTATTTTAAGATACAAATGTTACTTAAAGAAATCTGCATCATATTAGAATGCATTTGTCATTATAAAAAAATCTGGCAGTGAGATAACCCATCCTAGACCAAAATAGTTCAAAATACAATCCAGGTAAATTGTGTGAAAATATGCTTGATATTGGGTAAAATAGTCTTCACATGCTACACTAACATCAATAACAAACCCTAATCTCCAATTTTCCTGAAGGAGAGGAAAATGCATGTACGTTGCACTTTTCTCTCCATCAGAACATACAGTTCAGCTGAGTGGGCAATTATGTTTTAAGTGTTTGGAAAAAAATTGCATATTCAAGAATCAACTTCATGCATTTGTAAAGCAATTTCTCAAAGTAGGGAAAATAGAATAATACATTAAACTTAAAGGCTTAAGTGACAATACATTGAAAACAGTGAAGCTATTTTCCCTTGAGCGAGCTATGAATGGGGGGAAAAGGAACACATAATCTGATAGTGTGAAGGGTAGAATGTAGAGTTACAGCGGTTACAAACGATATTATGAGGCTTACAGTAATGCAACATTCATGACTTAATATCAGATCCTTATGAAATGAAAGGAGATTCATTGTAATTCACAGAAAATGCACATAATCGCTGTAATAAGCTCATTCTTATAGTCATTTGGTTAGGCAGTGGAAAATACAGTCGGTCATATTCATATTGACCCCTAGACCAGTGGAGGCTGGTGGGAGGAGCTATAGGAGGATGGGCTCATTGTAATGGATGGAATGGAATTAATGGAACGGTATCAAACCGATCAAACATATAGAAACCATGTTTGACTCCATTCCATTGATTCCATTCCAGTCATTACAACGAGCCCATCTTCCTATAGCTCCTCCCACCAACCTCCACTGCCCTAGACCTTATACACCTACACCAGAGTATGTATGATAAAACAATGTCCACATGGACTTTATCAACACTCTCTCAATGTACTAAGTGTGAGGGCTGGGTAGTGGTGAAGCCGCTACTCCCATCTGGGGGAGTGGATTGAGCCACAACCCAGTCCTCACTTCAGTGAGGGAGGATTAATGATCCCCAATCAGAGACAGCTGTCTAGTATCGTCTCTGATTGGGGAGAGTATTTAACTGCCCTCCAAATCCACCTATGTGTGGATCATTGTTTGTGCCTGTCACCTTGCTTTTCTCGCCTTGTTTATTTTTGGGAACTTATATGTTGATAAGTTTAAATAAAAAGGATGTCACTCCACGAACGCTCCGTATATCGTCCCTTCTATACGCACCGTGACACTAAGGAACCATTGGGCCTCTCTCACTGAAACTGGCTTTTATCCTTGAATGCCCATTACAAAAGTATCCACATCTAAAATGCGTTACCATGAAAGCATGTAGTGGAAATTAAATTAAAAAGAAATTAAAGGATGAAACTATGAAAAATCATTTGTTAATATACAGTGGGGAGAACAAGTATTTGATACACTGCTGATTTTGCAGGTTTTCCCACTTACAAAGCATGCAGTAGTCTGTAATTTTTATCATAGGTACTCTTCAACTGTGAGTGACGGAATCTAAAACAAAAATTCAGAAAATCACATTGTATGATTTTTAAGTAATTAATTTGCATTTTATTGCATGACATACGTATTTGATACATCAGAAAAGCAGAACTTAATATTTGGTACAGAATTATATATTTGCAATTACAGAGATCATACGTTTCCTGTAGTTCTTGACCAGGTTTGCACACACTGCAGCAAGGATTTTGGCCCACTCCTCCACACAGACCTTCTCCAAATCCTTCAGGTTTCGGGGCTGTCGCTGGGCAATACGGACTTTCAGCTCCCTCCAAAGATTTTCTATTGGGTTCAGGTCTGGAGACTGGCTAGGCCACTCCAGGACCTTGAGATGCTTCTTACGGAGCCACTCCTTAGTTGCCCTGGCTGTGTGTTTCGGGTCGTTGTCATGCTGGAAGACCCAGCCACGACCCATCTTCAATGCTCTTACTGAGGGAAGGAGGTTGTTGGCCAAGATCTCGCGATACATGGCCCCATCCATCCTCCCCTCAATACGGTGTAGTCGTCCTGTCCCCTTTGCAGAAAAGCATCCCCAAAGAATGATGTTTCCACCTCCATGCTTCACGGTTGGGATGGTGTTCTTGGGGTTGTACTCATCCTTCTTCTTCCTCCAAACACGGTGAGTGATAAAAATTACAGACCTCTACATACTTTGTAAGTAGGAAAACCTGCAAAATCGGCAGTGTATCAAATACTTGTTCTCCCCACTGTATGTACTTGGCCAAGACTATTTTATAACACTGTATTGTGCTGATAATTTGCTATATTACAGTAGGCCTTTAAGGATGCAGGTATGGGTGTGGTTGGTGGCATGTCTAACCCATATCACAGTTACCATCTTGAATTAGGCCGCAGGCCAATTGTTTGGAGCGCATTTTCAGTACTGCTTTAGTGGCAAATAGACATTGAATACTTCATCTTACATTGGACCTTTACATTTTCAGCTGGATTATATCTAAAAATAGCTTTGGGATTTCCTTTATTATTATGTTGTTTGGGGGTAGGGGGGTCAAAGACTCAAACCACAGGTTATGGTTAAGATTTACAAAGTAGTGACACAGAATCTCCTAAACTATTTTGGTATTCCAATTCATAACTGGTTTGACATTGATACAAAGTCTAAATCCAAATCCCCCTTCAAAAAAGGAAATCCCAAAACTCTCTCAGATATAAAGTCAATAATCTAACTGAAAATGTAAAGGTCCAAAGGATGAAGACTGAACGATTCAATGTCTATTTTCCACTTAAGCAGTATTGAATAATGGAGAAAAGAGTCCTGAAATCCCGCTTTGTAGCAAATAATGCTAGGCTCTAGAAACAATTGTCCTGCGGCCTAATTCAAGATGACACCTGTGGTGTGGGTTAGACACGCCTCCAACCACACCCATACCTGCAGCCTTAAAGGCCTACTGCAATGTAGTCAATTATCAGCACAATACAGTTAACACTCCTTAAATAAATGTTAGGTAATACTATTGACATGGGCATCACTGATCGAATCTGCTAACAAAGGCTCTATTTCCTCCTCACAACAGTATTTTCATAGAGCAAAGTATCTTACGTCATATTTGCATTCTTGTCTTTAAACTTCTTACGCTGATATTGCAACATCAATGTAATGCTAACTTATTATTACAGCTTTCAATCAAGCAGCTCATTTTCTAAAGACCCCTAAGGATCGGAAACTTTTTTTCAATTTTCAACTAAAATGACATACCCAAATATAACTGCCTGTAGCTCAGGACCTGAAGCAAGGATATGCATATTCTTGATATCATTAGAAAGGAAACACTTTAACGTTTGTGGAAATGTGAAATCAATGTAGGAGAATATAACACATTAGATCTGGTAAAAGATAATACAAACAAAAAAACGTGTTTTCTATGTATTTCTATGATGCATCATCTATGAAATGCAAGTGAAAGGCCAGACAGTGATGTTGGATTCTATATGTAATTTAGCTGTTGTCCACCAGATGGCAGCAGTGTGTGTGTGCAAAGTTTCAGACTGATCCAGTGAAGAATTACATCACTACACACTTTTTTTTTCTCCCAAATGTGCCAAATTGGTTTATCAAGTACATAACTATAAAGTACATGCAAATATGCTATGCTAACACAACATTTAAGTTTGCGCACTCTCAGTAATGTCATACATGATGGATCATTAGCTTCCCTACAGAAAAGACACTAACCTTCACACATCTAGATTGCCGGGCAAGAGGTCAAACTGTAGAACCCCGTTCATACATTTGAATATATACAAATATATACAAAAAAAATATCAAACGAAACTACACTACATTTTATCACTGGGACCCTCAGGATGACAAATCAGAGCAAGATTACTGAATATAAGTACATTATTTACCTTCAGAGGTGAATGTACCAAACCTGTTGCCGTGATAAATGTGTTTTGTTGTATATAACTAGGCAAATCAGTTAAGAACTCATTCTTATTTACAAAGACGGCCTACCCCAGCAAAACATGGACAACGTGTGCACCGCCCTAAGGAACTCTCAATCACAGCCAGATGTGATTCAGCCTGGATTTGAACCAGGGACTGTAGTGACACATTTCTTGCACTGAGTTGCAGTGCCTTAGACCACTGCGCCACTCGGTAGCCCATTGTGCACTATCCTCAAACAATAGCATTGTATTTTTAGCTGTAATAGCTACTGTAAATTGGACACTGTAGTTAGATTAACAAGAATGTAAGCTTTCTGCCCATATAAGACAAGTCTATGTCCTGGAAAGATTTATGTTGTTTAAAACACCATTCTTCTCACATGTTGCATATTGAGCAGCAAACGTCCCGTATATGGGACACCAATGCCGTAGAGGATATACTGCTACCTATACATTAAACTTTTACTAGTCTAGTAATTGATCTCAATATAGTACAAGTAAAACCCTGTCAGTGCCTGGTACATTCAAATTGATCATTGAGATTTAAAAAGTTTGATAAAATATATAATAGGCTTATTTAGAACTATTAAGGTTGTAAAGTTATAACTTGCTTAACTGTACAATTAAACTCTCTCAAAGAAAGATAGAATGATAAGAGACAAAGATGTGAAAAGAAAAAGCACTGTAGCTAATTTTACATATTGTCTCAAATGCTCATATATAATATTTGTTTCATTAATATGCCAGTGAAAGTTAATGGTAATCAAGTGGGTAATTCACATTACCCGTGTATAAAATGAAGATTAATACAAATTCAATTAGTATTTACAGCACGTGTATTACCATTAGTAATAATAATTCCCAAGTTTGAATATATGAGTCAGTGATGAATAAGCCTCTGCATGTTTCTTAGCAATTAAAAAACTGACACTTGATTAAAGATTGTGGAAGTAAATGCAGCTTCACAGGTACCCATCATTAACGTAACTCATTAATCTTGATTCATAAAGGTTGCGATAAGACCATTTATTAATGAGTGCAAAATTAATTATGTCACCTAATTTCTGTGAGACTGGCAGCCTCTTGTACTCGAACTGTCAGAACAGAGGCTTACTTGATGACCTGGTTACAACTCTGATGTATTCAGTCTACTGTAACCAAACATGATTGGCACCCAGGAAATAAAGTGTAGCCAAACGCACTTCATCCCAGCTAAAACCAAAATGAAATCACTTGATTGAGGGAAACGAAAAACCCCAGGACACTTCATAGGATGACTAATCATTCAAATAAAGACTAAAGAGAACTCTGTTTCTGCGTAGATTTGATCATTTGTTGGCGGGACATACACACAGGTTTACGATTGGCACCAGGCTCTGCATTCCAACACATCCTTTAGTCTGACTGGTATTACTACATTATGCAATAATTAAGTAGTCTCTAACCCATGGACAGCATCCAGGGCTCGAACCACCCAGTTTATAATTAGAGATAGTTAACAAGTAATTGAAAATAAATTAAATGATGTAATTATCATAATGAAACATGAATTTGTTGTTTATATCCCAACCATTTGTCAGTTGACTTAATGGGGCCTCTGTGGAAGTTAATGGACTTGTCAGAACGTTCTAACAGGGCTGATGCAATACTGTTTGTCTCTCAGCAAGACTGGGTTGCATACCCTGTTGTATGTTCTCTCTTTAAAAAAAAGACATTCAAGGCAGTGAGGTCTTGAACAGTGTCACATTCCTGGAGATTCTGGAGTATAATGTTCCCAGGTTATAACTCATACCAATCCATTTGCCCTGTAAAGCAGTAAACCTAGAAAATTGTTTCAGCAATATTAATAAGGATAATCAAATTATAAATAGACACATGTTGACTAATACAACCTGCCATATGCTCTCCAATATGACATACAGTACAGTTCATCCCTTTAGATAAACAATCAGCATCATTCTGAATATCATTAGTACAGACAGTCACCCAAGGTTAGGTCAGTCTGTGTCCTGTCTCTTGAGATAATTAATACAATGCTAATTCCTCCTTTGAAAGGAGACATTTTTCCACAGACTCGTTCTCCCGTGTGACCCCAGAGGGACAGGTGTATGAAATACAGTGCGTTCGGAAATAATTCAGACCCCTTCCCTTTCTCCACATTTTGTTACGTTACAGCCTTATTCTATTTTTCCTCGTCAAACTACACACAGTACCCTATAATGACAAAGCGAATACCGGTTTTTAGAATTGTTTGCAAATTAATTAAAAGTAAAAAACAGAAATACCTTATTTACATAAGTATTCAGACCCTTTGCTATGAGACTCGAAATTGGGATCAGGTTCATCCTGAATTGACCAAAAACCCGATGATCACTGACAGTGCTCCAGAGTTCCTCTTTGGAGATGAGAGAATCTTCAAGAAGGACAACCATCTCTGCAGCAGTCCACCAATCAGGCCTTTATGGTAGAGTGGCCAGACAGAAGCCACTCCACAGTAAAGGGCACATGACAGCCCGCTTGGAGATTACCAAAAGGCACGTAAAGGACTCTCAGAACATGAGTAACAAGATTATCTGGTCTGATGAAACCAAGATTGAAGGGACTGGGAGACTAGTTAGGATTGAGAGAAAGATGAACGGATCAAAGTACAGAGATATCCTTGATGAAAACCTGCTCCAGAGCGCTAAGGACCTCAGACTGGGGCGAAGGTTCACCTTCCAACAAGACAACGACCCTAAGCACACAGCCAAGACAATGCAGGAGTGACTTCGGGACAAGTCTCTGAATATCCTTGAGTGGCCCAGCGATAGGCCGGACTTGAACCCGATCGAACACCTCTGGAGAGACCTGAAAATAGCTGTGCAGCAACGCTCCCCATCCAACCTGACAGATCTTGAGGAGATCTGCAGAGAAAAATGGGAGAAACTCCACAAACACAGGTATGCCAAGCTTGTAGTGTCATACCCAAGAAGACTCGAGGCTGTAATCGCTGCCAAAGGTGCTACAACAAAGTACTGAGTAAAAGGTCTGAAAACTTATGTAAATATTATGTTTGTTTTTCTTTGCGAACATTTCTAAAAAACTGTTTTTGCTTTGGCATTATGGGGTATTTTGTGTAAATTGATGAGGGGAAACATTATTTAATCTATTTTAGAATAAGGCTGTCTGAATACTTTCCGAATGCACTGTATGTATTACTTACTGACAGAGTTATCAAAGAAACAGAAAGCAGCCACTGGGAGAAATGGTGTGATGTCTTATTGAAAGCTTTGGCGAGCCTTGATGTCCGTGACAGGTTGGAAATAGCGCCAGGCCAATGTCCACGTTTTTGATTCGAGACAAAAAGCTGATGAACAGGTGACATTTTCAAGCAATTTCCTGTTCTCCAGCAAAGTTCAATGTAAAAAACGAAAAAGCAGCTTTCGTATAGTGTCCTTCCCACCTAGCCATGGAAATAATGGAATAGTAGCTCAGTCCTCAGATGAAACATTCCCCCCTTCTACTGTAGGAAGTGGGATTTCATTAAAGCCCCACTGGGCACAGACGTCAACTCAATGTCTATTCCACATAGGTTCAAAATAATTGTATTGAAATGATGTGGAAACAACGTTGATTCAACCAGTGTGTGCCCAGTGGGGCATTTTATTAAATACAGTTGTTTACTATTTCCCGGGGCGAGTTGTTTATTGATTTGCAACTTTTACTGAAATGGATGGAAGAAAAAGCTTGGGAAAAGTAACATGTGTATATTTACCCTAATTGGAATTGGTTGGGGAGTGTGTACTGTCCACCAGACAGTACACAGCACTGTGATAGCAGATCGAATGGCTCCTGAAATAAAGAATGGATGCTGCACATATGAAGGGAGCATTTGGTTCAAGGGACTAACTTTTGTCTGTCCACCTATTTTATTTCATAAGAAATAGAAAGCAGTGCAACTGTGGTATATGAAAAAGCGTGTCGATGTTAGTGATTTGTATTTGTGTGTTGTTGTGAGTTTACGTGCAGATGCATATCAGCCATCAGAACAAGCACATTTTTTGCTCATAAATGGACAGTTAGCTCCCAGAGTATAGAGAGAGTGGGCTATAAGTAGCTCTGTTAACGTCTCCCAGTGAATCACAGTCATTATCTCCTGATTAAGGTGTGCACTTGCACATGCTCATTGACACCATTGGATGCTAACCATTATCTTTTAATTAGAGCAGAGAATTAACACCCAGAATCACACAGTCTGCTGATTACTGAGGTGGGGATTAGCCAGTGCGATGGATGCCAGACAGGATTGCAATGCAAACTAAAGACACTTGTTAACTTAATTTACTTGACAGTAAAATTGAGGGATGACGCGTTGAATGTGCATTAAAACACGTCTGAATTAGCCGTCTGTTTTACCTGGGCTCGCCCTGCTGCAATTCAGATAATATTGTAAGTGTAGCCTCTCTCCCCTTTTTTTAACAACCACATGTTAATTCCTCAAATGTTCCATTGTTATGCCCTGTCATCCTTTTAGTCTGTACTAATTCCTGGTCTGTAAGTAGAGCTGTACCATAACCAAGTTGTGGAAGGACCTCACTTTGGGCAATTGGTTAACGTTTTTGAGTAATTGAGATTTATTGTAGCTTGCACTCTCACTAATTACTCCAGCGCGCACTACCGTGTGAATACAATTGACTAACACAGGGGTTGCCGGGCACGTCCCGTCCTGAGGCTGAGGCTGGCTCTGTGATTGTCCCCATGGCGAGGGTTCCCAGTGGAGTACAGATTGATCACATTGGGCCCCTACAGAGTTTATTAGCAACAATTGAGAGGAAGAAAATAATTACTTTAATCAACAACAATTGCAGTATTGTTTTGTGAGAAATTACTACCTTTTTGTAGATCCACAGATTTGTTTTCTCCCGAGAATGTCGGACTAAGGCGAGCCGGTCAGTACATTAGTTTAAGAAGGAATTAAAGGGATCACTGCATCATCATACAGGTCTACACTCACCTGTTGTGTGGTGCGTGACCTATCCAGTCAGTGAGGCAATATCACACTTTAAAGTTGTTTAGTGAGATCATCTGAAGAGATTAAGATGTTTGCAAATGAACACATCTCAGGACATCTACATTTTAATAATTTAGCAGAGCAATTTACCGGCGCAATTAGGGTTATGTGCCTTGCTCAAGAGCATAGACTTTTCACCTAGTCGGCTCAGGGATTCAAACCATCAACCTTTCAGTTACTGGCTTAACGCTCTAAACCACAAGGCTACCTGCCACCATCTTCCAGGCATCTTAAAAAAGCTATGGTACAGGTTTTATGTAAACTTTCAAGGTACATTCTCGAGTAATGTCAAAGTTAACATTTTAAAATGGCAATTTATATTGAAAGGTGTGAAAGTCAAGACCTTCAAATGTGAAATTGGAAATGTCTGATGAAACTTGGTAAAAACGTAACTGGTAAATGGACTGGAATACTAGTCCATTCCATTTAAACCCTTCAGGACATTATTTAGGTTAAATGGTTCTCTACATTTGGACATGGAATGGACTAGTAGCTCATGACCTGAGGCGTCTAGCACAGCTAATGCTGTCTGGAGTGACCCAGATCCATGTCTTCCAATCCTCCCCAATCTGACTGGTTCTCCTCAGCCTCCAGAGTCCCTTCCACCTGGGCTAGAGAGCAGCCTTGAGCCCCTGAGCCCCCAAGTGTACCCCAGAGAAACACAGCACTTGACCCAATATGGATTCTGAATAGTAGCCACCCCCATCCCCACCCCCCACCACCAACCAGGAGGGACAGCTCTGGGGAGCTTATCTGTCCCCACACCCCCTGTAATTTCCTCATATTTTAAACAGATTCATGTGAAACAGTAACCCGATAACCAATAAAACCTAAGAACTGGTGCAAAACGCTCCTTCAAGAACACTAAACATCCAGTTGTAAACTGTGGTTGAATCATACAAATGAGTCACTAAAATAGCACAATAATCAATTTAAGCAACCCTGAGCATGCACTTCCCACACATTTGTATTTTAAATCCTTCACTTGCGAGAGAGAGAGAGAGAGAGAAGCAAAGTCCAATCTGCTTTTTACCTTCACCCCATGAACTTGGATATAAAGCGATAGTCATCCTTTTCTCACACCTCCTGCTAAACATATCCTTCCAAGAGATCTAACAATATCTGACTCTGCAAATTAGTTGTCATTAATTTAAGTGACCAGTCAGCAATTTTGGCTGACCTTGAGCTGCGTAGCCTACTAGGTAGACATATTTATTTTTATTAGAGAGGAGAAAAAATGCAGAATACAGGTTGGCGGCCAGGGTATTCATATCAACTTCAACATAGTAATATGCATCATATACACAGTATTTCATACATAACCCAATTCCAATTAATCTTAGGAGACAATGAAGGCAGATAATGTAGACATGCATAATTCATTTGGGGTTGGAGATTTGTGAAAAGTTGAAGACTTGACCTTGATGCCTCCAAATGTGATTTGTGCGCATGGGATTGATTGGATCTAGTCCGCCAATGGCAGAAAGAGGGCATAAACTAAATAAATATATATCGGCCTGTTTAATTAAAGTGGCGATTTAGAATAATTGTAGAATTCCAAAGACAGGGAGGGATTAGAGGAGGAAGCAGAGCCAAGAGAAGGGAGGATGAGAGCCATGCCCAGTCAGATGTGTGTCTTTGTAAATCCTCTGCTCAGACTTTTCCCACATTGGTTCTGAGTTCTAATTAATAAAAAAATACTGTGCATAGTAGAAAAGGGATTCTAATTTCTAGATATATATATATATATATATATATATATTTTTTTTTTTTTTTTTTTTGCTGTCTTTGACTTATTTGCTTCTGTTTGCTGCCTGGCTTTCTTTATTTCCATGTCTTTAAGGCGTGATCTATATTCAATGGCAGTTTAATGAGCATTTTCCTATTTCGGGGACCCTTCTCACCTCCTTAGAAAAAAGCCCCATAAATAACACATCTGAAGGTGTGTTATCCCAGTCAACATCACACAAGGATTCTGCTGGAGAGACGAGAGGAAGAGACGAGGTGCTTTTGTTTTACAGGACTGCTTTTCCAACTAATTAACAGATCCTGGCTGCTCTTACATATATTTCAGAGGAAAGTGGGGAAGATGGAAGAATATGCATGTATAATGCACATTTACACTTAGCTATTGTTTTCTGTCCTCATAAGGGGGCCTCTTCTGGAGCTGTGTGGTGTCACGTCACACCCGAGTGGGGTTGGTGAGTGGGCTAAAGCGAGCGTGAGCCTCGCTTGGCTCCCTGTGGCTCCTGCGGCTCTCACACTGCCAGTTTCCCTCCCTGCGCAGGAGTTTCAACTCAATTGGCCCGCTTCCCGTCATTGAGATACCCCAGTCCCATCCTAATTGGCTCCCTTTTAGCCATCCAGACAATCCCATTGTACGGGTACACAGTGTGTCGCCATGGACACATCGATCACGCAGATGAATTTCAGGACAAAGACGGGTGGGCCGTTTCTCAACCAGCATCCTGAGCTGGAGCCATATTCCTGCCAATGTGCCAACAATACCCACAATGCATTTTTTTTCTCACAACACCCAACCAATACCCTGCTGCCACATAGCCGGAGGTGATATATTCATGACTATCTTCGCTTCAACCCATTTCAAACCAGGACCGCATGCCAACAGCTGTGAAATCCCCACTGCGTGGTGTGTTTAAGCTCCTCCCGTGTTTACATAGAGTTCCACTGAATGCCAGTCAGAGTACAGAGAGCTGTCCTGGTCTCACCACGTAGACGCTAGCTCCACCTGGTTCTGTCTGGATATTGGCAGTGTATTGGTAATGTTACCCTGGCAGACTCCATGTCCTGGCCCGGTCCTATCCCCTGCCAGTCTGTAATGAGGACTTGTGACTGTGTGATCCCTGTTCCCCTGTGCCCCGGTCTGTCTCTCCTAATGAGACTCTGAATACATCACCACCAACCACCTCCCCCTCCACCCCACCCTTCCTCACCCCCCTCCAGTGTTGTCACCCTATCCCGTAATGAGCCCCGAGTCACCTCACACCTCCTCTACCGCTCCCTGTTCCCCATCCGCGCCATCCGCTGTCTCCTAATTGTATGTGTTTGTTTGCCACAGCGTCTGCCTTTCTTAAGGCTGAAGCATACAAATCTCCTGATGTGTCGCTGGCACCTGCGGAGGCTCAGTTTGATACACTAAAAACTATTCACTGGAAAGCTGCTAGGCCTTTTCTTCTCACACTGTGCCTTCAGTGCTTGAAGGAGATCAAATAAAATGCCTGTTGCTCCACACAACTTATTTGTCCTGTCTTCATTTGGTTTTCATTTAGTATGTGGAGAAGGGAATCTGTATTTGAGAAGATGGGCAGCTTTCAAGAGCAATGAGAAGAGCTGGAGTGAACGGATGTCTGACTGTACAACCCAGCTGCCCTCTGGCCATTCCCTCATGAAAAGCTTCTGTAACAGAAGGCTTTTGAGTGATCAACCATTTTAGCATGGTTGTTTCACCAGGTGTGAAATAAGACATCACCAGGGGAAGGTAACTCTGGCCACTGCATGCATTACATGTATGTGATGTCAGAAATCGCAGGTCTACTCTTCACCGTGAATGGTTAGAAATCATGATTTCTCTACCATGACATGGTAAGTTATGTTCATGATTGTAGATTTGGAGAATTTAAATGTAGTAGAAATGTAGTACGCAGTGGATATGACATTCAAATGTTACCATGTGATTTTATGTTGAGGTACCTGACAAACAGAAGAACAAGATTGCACATAATATCTGTGCCTGCTGCTTTCCTCTCCACGGTTACTGCCTCAGAACCAGTGTTGCTGTGATGCATCAAGTTCCAACATTGTTTTTCCTTCACCTCAACACATTATTTTCTCTGCAGAATGCCTACCACAGCAAACTTATCAGTCGGGCTGGGATAATCAATCAGGGGTGACACCATTCCGGCCTGAGCGTTGTTTGTGAATCTGTTGTCTGCAGCATCTGAACATCTCTGCCTTTGATTGCAAGCACCTTGAGGTGTTGGTTTTGGAGTTATTTTTCCTTTTGGGCCGATCTCTCTGTCTCTCTCACTTAGGTTCTTCCCCGGTTTCTTGCTCTTGCCTCCCTCTCCTTACAAACTGTGTGCAGAATTGATGTGGCCGAGTGCCAGCCTTATTTTGGGGGATGGTAACAAATAAGCCTGCTGCTGGAATGAGGGAGCTACAGGAAAGATGAGGGGAAGAAATGCTGTGAATCAAAGCTTGGTCTGAGCAAAGAGAAACACCATCCAATCCAACAGCTTTCTCCCCCCTTCATCTGATTCATGTGGTGTCATTTTTTCCTTTTATAGTTCTCTCTGCAGTTTGGCAAGATGATTCACCGCTCTAGGCAGCTCCCTGCTATCTGTCCCTCCTGGGGGGAAACCAGAGCCTTTTTACATCTGTCTTTGATTAGAGGCACCTCTCTCAAGTCAATGCTCATTTTACGGAAGGAAAACAAAAGTAATCATGGACCTTGACTTGAAACGTCAGTAGTAAACAAGTATGGAGTCTTTTTTTCCTAGAATCGGTTGGTGTTTGTTGTTGTTAGTGAGTGGTTTGCTGTTGCTCATGCACTCCCATCTGTCTTTCTGCTGGAGTGATATAAAGACATGAACTGCATTCAATGTTCAAAATCCCAACTCCATTAGTTTCTATATTGAGTGTTTGGGCCATCATTTTCTAGAGGACATTGTTAGGGTCTCAGCGTTGATTTGGATCCTTATTAACAGACTATATGCAGACTACCATCAGATGCACACCCTGTGACTACCGTACGCTGGACACCAGATGAAAAGAGAAAGCCAGGACGCCTAAAATAAACATGGAGAAGAACGTTTGAAAACGAGATGAAGGAGTGTGGGGAACCCTCAACAAGATGCTTGCTTACCGGAAGCAGTGGTGTTCTCTTGTGGATGCCTTATGTGCCTCAAGGCATGAAGAGGATTAAGTAAGTAAGTAATCAGGAGACTTCACCATGACACACACCTAGACACCTACAAATTGTAAACATGTAAACTATGGCATTTAAAAACAACTCCCCTAGAGTAGACACGGTTGCAAAATTATTTTCTAGTCATAATCTTTAGACATTCTATCAACGTTTGAATAAATAATTTTGTGTCACTGTCATTTTCTTCTGATGGTAATGTTGTTATTAATTGACAGAGATCTCATAACCTCAGACTCTGAAACAGAAACACACAATCTCTAATTCCTAGATTAGTTGTGCATGGCTAACCTTAGTGCTGCTGGAATCAATCTTTGTTTATGTTGTCACTAGAGGTCATTTTAGATCAACAGAAAAATTAAGAAACTCCAACCAGAATTTCCCAAAGCCATTTCAAGCATATCAGTGTTCAGGTTTTAAGAGTTATGATGTGTTCTTCCCATGTTCTCTGTGTCACTTTCATTGTCAATCTCATTGTGTAATACAATGTCTTAGCAGAGTGATAACAAGCATAGGGAAAGGAGAGGAGAAGTGTAGAGCCAAGCATATTGAAAGACTTGACAGGGAGATCAGCCTTTATAATCTGCATAATTTAATAGTAGAGGATAGAGGACATTAGCATGTGGGATATAATATGTGTGTCTTGGTGGTGCAGTTCCCTTAATTCCTCACTTGCAATCCATTGAACAATAACAACTGCAGGTACAGTTAATTAAGTAGCACCAGTGTTAGTTCATCTGGAGTGGTTAATCAGTAAAGTAGGCCCCCTATAGTTAGATTAACCCCCCCCCCCTGTTTTCACAACATTAAAAGGTGTGTGTGTACGCTGCAACATGGGACATTTTCAGACGTCATCCATGGTGGGTGCAGCTGCAGAGAGTCAAGCAGGTTACACTGTATATCTACATTAATATTCCCACCCACATTAGTATTCTCATACATGATAACCTGCTGAAGGAACACCTGAGATGGGTCTGTGTATTTGCATGTGTTGGTCATGCATGCAGTCGGACACCCACGCACACAAACAGACACGGCTCCAGCTCCTGTGACATTGCCCAGGGCTGTGTACCCAGTAATGAGTATGTACCCAGCCAGACGATCCAATCACAGATTGGCGTTACCCGTGTACTTGGAGCCCACTGATCTCTGATCAGCAAAGTGCTAGAATGATTCTCATCTCAGCAGCCAGTAAATAATTATGTCCAGGATTTCAATTAAGAGGGAATGTTTCCTTCTCTGTGGGAAATGTCGTTGCTTTTAGAATCACTATTAACCAACAAGTCTGATCTGCTTTAATAACCCACATCAAATCTTCCCTGTAGACATATTGGGTTGAGAGAATTAAATTGAGCATTCAATTATTCCAGATTTCCTTCTGGTGTTTCAACGCTAGCTATTTTTCTTTAAATACATTTTCAGAAAATACAGGATGTGTTTTATCTTGCAAGTCATACTATGTTAAAACATGCCTTTGAGCAATACCCCCCAAAAGTGATTTTACAGCTTTGACTGGAATTAAAAATAGTGGTGTCAGGAACAGTCGTAACATGACTGGGAAACACACCCCCATAGTTTACTTTCCCTCAAAAGTGGTTACAATCATGTCCTTTTTGGAGGAAACGTAAAACACTTCTCACCATAGCTGAATTGCATAAAGGTAGGATGTGCTACAACAATGTGTTTCAAGCTAATTTAACATTTCTTCCAGTCAAGTGATTTTAATTTACTTTCACTCCACTTCAGCCTTTGATTCATGTCCCTGGAATATTTCAAACCAATTAATTGGATGTTTATCAGATGAATCATTACGCCCAAAATAGCTAGACGGCTATAATCAGTGTGTTAATTTCCCACAGTGTCTGATGGATTTTGAGGGATAATCAGGAGTATTCCATGGAAATATGTATTGAAGCAACAAAGTGAAATACGTGGTGGGAATTTAGGACAAAACATCCAATACAGCAATAAATCAATGTTTTAACCTGGTAGAGCAGAACCAAAAACTCAATGATTTAACCTGGTAGAGCACAACCAACATTTTTGAAATAAATAGAGCAAAGGTTAACAAAACCAACTGAATTCATAGTCTCTTACATGTCTCACACATAAACCTCGAAAATCCACGTCATTGGAAGGAATACGGTTAACATTTGGACAGTGAGAAAGAGATGGAGAACTAGCAAGCTAATTACAAGTCAAAACATTTGCCAAGTGAGCAGGGCTTCACTTGTTTAATTACCTGGGTTTGTCAACAGAGGCTGGGGGAGAGGAGAGGCCCCTGTTCTCAGGAACAAAGTTATCTTCTGGGTCCGAGAGGCAGTGGAGAAGGGTGTTGCAGCAATTACACTCATTTGTTGAACCGATTCCAGTGTTTAGACATAGTATTTTAACTGCCAACCACTGTAAATCAAAAGTAATGACTCCTCGGTCTAGATTGACTGTTTTGAGCAAATAGTGGTTGTATATCAGGATTCAGTATTGTTTACTGTCAATTAATTTGACTGTTGGTAACATACAGTATATCAGCACAGATTGTTCTGCAATGCCCAATTCATAAGGCAGACAACTTGATGATAGTACCAAGCTACTGTCCACTTGTTCTTTAGATTACATGTACATCACATACTGACTAGGAACTAGATTCCACTCCATGTAACCATTGTTTGGTGTTCTGGAAATACCAAGCCTGTCAGGCTCTGGCCATAGAGAAGCTTTGCTTCTCTATATTTCTATGGTCAGAGTCTGGCAGATCTATTATTTCTACGTCTGTGTGGTGTTGTGTGTGGGATCCCTAATTAGAGGCAGCTGCTAGGCATTACCTCTAATTAGGGATCTTACTTATATGTCTTTGTTCCACTCCGTTGGCGTGGTTCATTGTTATGTTGTATATTGTCTCGTGTCGTGATACGTGTTATACTTTCATTGCATTTGTTATTTTGTATAGTTCGTCAGTTAGTTCAATAAACATGTCGAACTATGGATACGCTGCGCCTTGGTCTCTCTACACACCCGAACGTGACAAAGCCTTTTTCTTCTCTGAATCCACCTCCTAATAACTTTTTTATTTATTTAGATAAAATTGGGGTCATGTCATTCTATTCTTCTCCAACGGTGGGACAGCAAATAAGACATCACTCAACACAAAAAATCCTATTTAGCCAAAGGTCTGTGGAAAATTGTAGCCCCAATTGAACAAAAAATAGTGCCCCAAGACAGCAGTTTCACACCTAAGGCTATGATGCCTGCACTAGTTTTGAGGCTTTTTAGCTCCTGCTGTCCTCTGGGAAAACAGGGATACCCTTATAGTGACACAGAGCTTACCTTTTCAGCAAGATCAAATGGATAAAACAGGATGGGTGTGAATGGGTGTGCCAATGATTCCTTTATGTGGTCTTGCATCCCCATACGTCTGGTGAGACAACAAGCATGGCTGAAAATGTAGTTTTGCTGGTCTACTGTTTGTTGCAGTACAGAACAGCATTGAGATGTATCCTATGTGATGTGTTGCCGTGTAGTGTGCAACTCAACTATCTGACCAGATGGAGAGCATTTGCCCCGAGAGGGTGACTCACTCTTCCATGATACTCCTACCACCACTGACCGCATCACATCTCCTATCTTACCCACCCACCATTACTGCTGCCCCAACCTTTCCCATTGCTATATTTGTGACTGTGCCCGCTGATGTGGAAAAACCCATCATATGGGCCAGTAGATCTGGAAATAAAGTACTCGCCGGGGTCGGCATGAGACAAGGCCTGCTCCCTGAGAGCTCACCTTCAGGGGTGTTGGGGGCAATGAGTTCCAGCTTTGGGGGAATCGGAGGTCTCCGATGGCTATTTTGTCTGTGTTCGCTCCTGGGACCTGGTGCTAAGACAACACTTCTCACCGGCTGAAGGTACTTCAGGCCTCCAGGATCCTGTGCCTGCAGCGCCGGGAGATGTGCTCAGAAATGCAGCGCCCTCTTAAGATGCTGCCTTCTGCCTCAAATTTGAATTGCTAAATGATTAGCTGGAGTGCAAGCTCCAGGCATGAATCGATAAGTCATTGAGATGCAGGGCAGCAAAGCCAATTAAAGCAACCGGGAGCTTTTGACAACTAATATGAGAGCTTTAAGGCAACTAAAATAAGCAAGATAGGGCAGAAAGTAAAGAGGGAGTTATTATTGTGATGCATTTGATTAGACTGGTTTCAAATATATTTGCATTGTGTTCATGGATTTACACGTTTCAGTCTGATGAAAATATTAAACTGCAGTGGCCTTGGGCGATGGAGAACTATAATAACATAGCATTTTCTGTTATCAAATTCAGAGGGAGTTCGGACCTACCTTACAGCAACTTTGTTGTAGCTTATTATTCTAATGAATGAGTTGAAAAAGTGTATCAGACATTGTTTTGTGAAAAAAGTTTGCTTTCATGTAACTGTCAATTTTCTACCAACAAGTAATTTGATTGGAGTTTTGAAATAACATATACTGTACATGAGTCAAGGAATTGCAATCCATAGAAGGAGTTTTTTTGCAAACATACAGTATGTGATATAAGGCAGTAGCTGTAGGTAACCACTAGTTTTCTGAAAAAGTTCTAACATCATTTTCTAAATGATGGGCAGTTCATGTAATTGAGTTGTTTACTTTTATTGGCAGGTTCAGTGGTCAAGGCGGTTGGTATCGCAGTGCAGACCAATATAATATGTTGCTGCTGTGCTCTTGGATTTGGTCCTACTGAAGAATCCCTCCGACAAACAGACTCTAACGAGCTGCTTGCAACAAGCCATGTGAACACTTGAGAATGAGGTAAGCCTCATACCTGTGGTAAGGTGCTACTTCAATGCCATTAGTCAAGCTTGTGAGCCAAAGGGATGTATGATCGTAACAGTTAAGATGGCTCATCTGTGAACCTCTTATGTACTGTACTGTAGTAGCCCCTTTGGCCTGCACTATGGCTTATTTGACAGAGTGCACCAGCATCAATTATTAACTGTGCTTACATTCCCTCTAAACTTGCCATCACATCAAGCTTCAACCCTTTACTGGCTCAGGGGAACTGGATGAGTTTGACCTAAACGGGATGGATTTTGCATCACATACTGGTATCCAGAGACATATCATCAACCAAGGAAGAACTTGCTGTTGCGAAAACATCTGACTCCAAAAAAATTGAATCTTATTTTCTGCCGGGACAATCAACACATCTACAGTTAAGTGCCAGTTGAGACAGATTGTAACAGTGAGTTGTGATGCTCCTCCTAAGTCCTTTATGTTGACACTGTAGGGACACCTTGAGCCAAACACTTAAAGTACCAAGGGATTTATAACATCATCTTCAACGGGAAGGAATCCAAGATCTGAAATCAATGGCCAAAAAAGTGCATCTTTCAAGCCATAAAACCTGAAAGACCTTGCAAACCACTTGGGCTATCATTGCTAGACTCTAAGGCATTTAAATAGTGTAGCGTCGACACAGAATGCTGAGACGATAATAGCTTCCTTGAATCTTATGGGAGCTATTGCATTCACCCCCCCCACCCCCACCCCCCGGGGTAGCTCATTGAGAGTTGAGTTCAGAAGGTTTCAGAGTGAATCTGAGTCTTTCCTGCGGTTCATCTTAATGCTGATTCTCTTGCATATAGGTAGTGAGTTTGACCCAAGCAGCCACCAGCCCATCTGTTACAGGCAAATGATTCAGAAAGCCTTTAAGCTATTTCATCTATGCAGGCCTGTACACATCAGCAGTAAATTAAGGCCCCTCCAGAGCAGCCATGGATAACACACACCAGATGATGATGGGTTGTTGACGAAAGACAGGAGAGTGAGGATTCTACACTGGAATTGTAGATTCCAGTCGGCTATGCCTGATTTGGAATTTAATGAAAGGACATAAAAGGTAGAGGGAAAGGAGAGGTGAAACAGGCTTGTTCCACGCTGAGAAGCAAAGCAAAAGCACAGCAAACAAAAACAGCTACGCATGAAAACCAATCAGGTGCCTGTGATTGTACATGAAAATTAACTCCATATGGGGTTGTGTTTTCAGAACATGGTAAGTGATGTTCATATTTGGTCTGTCACATGCACACAGACAACGGAAGGTGATAAAGTATGTTAAATATCCTTATTTAATATCAGATCGGATATGAATAATGTGTCAGGAGTTTGATTTATGTTATTAAGACATGAAATGTACTCCCATCTCTCTCTCTCTCTCTAGTCTTCTCTGCCTGTTTCTTTCCCTGACTGACTCAGTCTCCTCATCTCCTTGGGCTCTGAGAGAATGTCACATATGTCCTCCACCGTCTCATCCTTTCCTCTCTGACTATATCAAGCAGTTTGTTCCAGCCTTAACAGACTGTCCACTCTCATATACTGTATCTCTCCCATCATGATACTGTATCTCTCCCATCATGATACTGTATCTCTCCCATCATGATACTGTATCTCTCCCATCATGATACTGCATCTCTCCCATCATGATACTGCATCTCTCCCATCATGATACTGTATCTCTCCCATCATGATACTGCATCTCTCCCATCATGATACTGTATCTCTCCCATCATGATACTGTATCTCTCCCATCATGATACTGTATCTCTCCCATCATGATACTGGATCTCTCCCATCATGATACTGTATCTCTCCCATCATGATACTGTATCTCTCCCATCATTGCCCCCCCGCAGCTTTCCACATTACCTCCACATCCAATAGCATTGCACCGAGTAGAAGAGTATAACTCTTTCCAGAGAACAGCACTGATTAACTAGTTCTGCAGTTTGAAATGGAACTATATGACTGGTATGTTTTGTATGATGTGAAGTTAGATGGTTGTGGATAGATGGTTATGATAGGGTGAATTACTGTCTGTTTAACCTACAAGGCAGTGGAGGACATGACTGGCCCACCTAGGCTGTGAAGAGGCTCTGGACATATGGCACTCACAGCTTAATTACACTCATATTACATAAATGTCCTCAGGGTTTTTACTCCAATATTACGCTCTTCATGGGCTTCACTTTCATTACACTCAATTAAGGCTGCCACACATTTGTGTACAGTGTATTGCAGTTCTTTGACATTTAAATAACTGGACAAAGTGAAACAGAAGTGATCCGTAGTAAAGCAATGAACTGACATAAAAAAAATAAAAAATAAACAGTATTGAAAAGGCACAAAATAAAGTGTCTCTAAATAACAAAATGTATTGTGAGATTTTGCCCCAAACTATTCTTAACTCTTAGTGCAGTGGGGTACATTATAGCTACTGTACAGTACCGTTCAAAAATCCCGGAGTCGCCTCTTCACTGTTGACGTTGAGACTGGTGTTTTGCGGGTACTATTTAATGAAGGACTTGTGAAGCGTCTCTTTCTCAAACTAGACACTCTATTGTACTTGGGCCTCCCACTCGCTGTTCTGTGAAGGGAGTAGTACACAGCGTTGTACAAGATCTTCAGTTTTCTAATGATCAATTAGTCTTTTCAAATTTTAAACTTGGATTAGCTAACACAACGTGTTATTGGAACACAGGAGTGATGTTTGATGATAATGGGCCTCGGTACACCTATGAAGATATTCCATAAAAAAATCAGCCGTTTCCAACTACTATAGTCATTTACAACATTAACAATGTCTACACTATATTTCTGATCAATTTGATGCTATTTTAATGGACAAAATAATAGCTTTTCTTTAAAAAACAAGGACATTTCTAAGTGACCCCAACTTTTGAACGGTAGTGTATGTCTGTTCTAACGCTAATTTCTCTATAATTGTTAAAGCTTTAGAGTAGCATAGTAATTCAAGTGCCCCTATTAATATGCACTTAACTATTTCTATTTTGAGTATGTCAGCACCTCTCAGCAAAGATGGTATCTTCAAAAAGACACTCTAACAATCATTACAGCTCAGAGCGCCATGAAAATAGAAAATATAGATCTCTTTTTTAGGCCACTCTGTCCTTTCCACATTGAGCAATGCCCATACAGTGACATTGTTTTATGCAAACTATTTTACAGAGATCAAATATTGACAATTATTGGAAAATATTGCCTAAATGCAACTATAACCTAACACCGCAAAGCAAAATATTTTCAGCAGATTTAAAAAAAAAAAAAAAAAAAAAAAAAAAAATATATATATATATATATATATATATATATATATATATATATATATGTGAATAGCAATGACAATTCAGCACAGACCTAAGTTATGCACACGAAATTGGAACTTAGTTCACTTTTTATGCACTTTCTTCTCTACCATATTCTGACCTTGAATTTAAGCATAGGGAAAAGTCAGTGCCAACCAGGTATGCGTTTGGGGTGGACGTCACAGATGTGGAAGTGTGGCGGAGGTGTGCTTACAGATACGTCATATTCTGACCTTGACTAAATTCCCTCATAATTTCACCACCCTATCTCCAGAGGAAACGATGAATAAGGTCGCGCAAACATTTAGTAGAAGTAGAAAAACATTTAGGCGTACTTTCTTATTTTCAATAGAAGTAACAGCATTCTCCATGCACTGTAATTTATACATTGACAAGAGCTATTGATAAGAGCTAGGTAAAATCTGTTTGGATAAAGTGACCTGGTGACCGTGTCAGCCTGTATGCGCCCGGCCTGCCACAGGAGTCACTAGAGTGCTATGGGACAAGGACATCCCAGCCGGCCAAACCCTCCCCTAACCCGGACGACGCTCTGCCTCATGGGTCTCCGCAGCTAGCACTGCGAAGCAGTGCCTTAGACTGCTGCTCCACTCGTGAGGCCCTTTAACTATGTTTTTTATTTAACACTTTTTTGGTTACTACATGATTCCATATGTGTTATGTCATAGTGATGTATTCAGATTCATTCCACAATGTAAAAAATTGTGCAAACCCTTGAATGAGTAATATTCCAAACTTTTGGCCCCCAGTGTACGTATTATATTTTTCCTGATAAAAATAACACTAGTCTCCATTGACTCTGTAATTTATAAATTGATAAGAGCTATTGATAAGAGCTACAGTGGGGAGAACAAGTATTTGATACACTGCCGATTTTGCAGGTTTTCCTACTTACAAAGCATGTAGAGGTCTGTAATTTTTTATCATAGGTACACTTCAACTGTGAGAGACGGAATCTAAAACAAAAATCCAGAAAATCACATTGTATGATTTTTTAATAATTAATTTGCATTTTATTGCATGACATAAGTATTTGATCACCTACCAACCAGTAAGAATTCCGGCTCTCACAGACCTGTTAGTTTTTCTTTAAGAAGCCCTCCTGTTCTCCACTCATTACCTGTATTAACTGCACCTGTTTGAACTCGTTACCTGTATAAAAGACACCTGTCCACACACTCAATCAAACAGACTCCAACCTCTCCACAATGGCCAAGACCAGAGAGCTGTGTAAGGACATCAGGGGTAAAATTGTAGACCTGCATAAGGCTGGGATGGGCTACAGGACAATAGGCAAGCAGCTTGGTGAGAAGGCAACAACTGTTGGCGCAATTATTAGAAAATGGAAGAAGTTCAAGATGACGGTCAATCTCCCTCGGTCTGGGGCACCATGCAAGTTCTCACCTTGTGGGGCATCAATGATCATGAGGAAGGTGAGAGATCAGCCCAGAACTACACGGCAGGACCTAGTCAATGACCTGAAGCGAGCTGGGACCACAGTCTCAAAGAAAACCATTAGTAACACACTACGCCGTCATGGATTAAAATCCTGCAGCGCACGCAAGGTCCCCCTGCTCAAGCCAGCGCATGTCCAGGCCCGTCTGAAGTTTGCCAATGACCATCTGGATGATCCAGGGGAGGAATGGGAGAAGGTCATGTGGTCTGATGAGACACAAATAGAGCTTTTTGGTCTAAACTCCACTCGCCGTGTTTGGAGGAAGAAGAAGGATGAGTACAACCCCAAGAACACCATCCCAACCGTGAAGCATGGCGGTGGAAACATCATTCTTTGGGGATGCTTTTCTGCAAAGGGGACAGGACGACTGCACCGTATTGATGGGAGGATGGATGGGGCCATGTATCGCGAGATCTTGGCCAACAACCTCCTTCCCTCAGTAAGAGCATTGAAGATGGGTCGTGACTGGGTCTTCCAGCATGACAACGACCCGAAACACACAGCCAGGGCAACTAAGGAGTGGCTCCGTAAGAAGCATCTCAAGGTCCTGGAGTGGCCTAGCCAGTCTCCAGACCTGAACCCAATAGAAAATCTTTGGAGGGAGCTGAAAGTCCGTATTGCCCAGCGACAGCCCCGAAACCTGAAGGATCTGGATGGAGGAGTGGGCCAAAATCCCTGCTGCAGTGTGTGCAAACCTGGTCAAGAACTACAGGAAACGTATGATCTCTGTAATTGCAAACAAAGGTTTCTGTACCAAATATTAAGTTCTGCTTTTCTGATGTATCAAATACTTATGTCATGCAATAAAATGCAAATTAATTACTTAAAAATCATACAACGTGATTTTCTGGATTTTTGTTTTAGATTCCGTCACTCACAGTTGAAGAGTACCTATGATAAAAATTACAGACTTCTACATGCTTTGTAAGTGGGGGGAAAATCTGCAAAATCGGCAGTGTATCAAATACTTGTTCTCCCCACTGTAGGTAAATGAGCAAGCCGTTTGGGAGGCCCGTTGTAAATATAAATTACAATTGTGTTAGATATATTTTACCTTACAATCACTGGAGACAAATGTTAATCCAGTCATATGGCAGCAAACTGAAGCATATCAACATATCACCTTTTCCACAATGACGTTGCTGGCCTTATAACCTTGCAGGTATGACATTTGGAGACCCAAGCTATAGGCTTCTGTAGGCATAAAAGTATAACGCCAAACCTACCGAGTTGATTTATGAATTCTAGAATTCATAAAAATAGTATTGTGTTAAATATTAGCCACAACCGGAGGTTGTCACTTTAGTGTCATTCCATTACTTCGTTAGTTGACCTTTCCTCTGTCACGTTCGTGCTGTTGTTCCTGAGGATTGCTAGGATTGGTGGATCATATTAGGCTAACGTATTGCAAGTTGTGCAATAATTTGGAACATATAGCCTATTTTAATCATTATGGAACGCAGGCCATAAATAGCAGTTTAAACCTGGAGCCTGGAGCAACTTCCAGTATTTCATATTTCATGCGACCCATAACAATTGTGTTGAATGTTTAAATGTAAGGTATGTTTGAAAATCAATAGCACAAAAAAACTTCATAGCGTAATTGGAAAAAGTGCCATAGTTTACATATTCAAGGCCCTGAGATAGCTAAGGAATTGAATAGTTCATTTACTTTACACTTTTTGAATCTGTTGTGGAATGTATTTCTTTACAAATGAATGAATCTCCTCATACAGATGTAGGTCTTCATTTGATCACCCTGTCACAGGAGAACTTTCCTGCAATGTAATTGAGGTTTAAAATGGCTTCTGAAGTTTGTCATTTCCACTTTGAAATTTCAGACTTGATTTTCCATTAAGAAACATTTATCAACCCCTACAAAAATGTCCATTACTTTTAATACATACAGCGGGTGAAATAAGTATTGAACGTGTCACCATTTTTCTCAGTAAATATATTTCCAAAGGTGCTATTGACATGAAAGTTTCACCAGATGTTGTATGTATGGTGAAATTATTGTCTTTCCACTTCCATATTATGGCCTCAACAGTGCTCACTGGAACATTCAGAAGCTTAGAAATGCGCCTATAACCAATGCCATCATTATGTTTTGCAAAAATTAGGTTGCGAATGTCTTGAGACAGCTCTTTGCTTTTACACATCATGAGATGTGTCTTGTGTGACACCTTGGCAATGAGACCTTTTTGTAGGCTATCAGTTGGGACTGAACCAGATGATATTAATTTGCACTGACAGGGGGCTGGATTGCTTTTTAATTACTGATAGTTTTCAGCTGTTGTCTTGGCTTTCCATGCCTTTTTGAACCTCCCTTTCTTCATGTGTTCAATACTTTTTCCCTGTGTCATTTCACATTATTATACATACTTAATTTCTGAACTTATTTATTTTGGTTTCTTTGTATGTATGGATTACTTGGGTTGTTACCAACATCTGGTGAAACTTTCATGTCAATAGCACCTATTGAAATATATTTACTGAGAAAAATGGTGACGTGTTCAATACTTATTTCACCCGCTGTATAATACTTCACATTTCCTGTTTCTGCAGGATAATTTTCCTGCTGCAACAAACTGGCTCATATTAAGATTCTACAACTGTACAAAAATACAGGAATTTACAAATGATTTTGCATTTGTGCTGACATACCAAAGACTTAATCATCAAACATGAAAAAAACACAGGCTACAATTTTTTTGATAACCCTCATCCAAAAAGTGTTATATTTATGCAGTAACTCTCGGTTAACATCCAGTCCAGACAAACACATCAGACTGCAAGGTGACTTCTGACATCATAGGCCTTTAGCAATGGACAGTTCATGTCATATGGCCATTGCTGAGCTGTTGACAGTGTCCAGAGCTAGCTTCACTTTTAGGATAAAATAATATTTGGTATTGGAATATCTACACTGAACAAAAATATAAACTAAACATGCAAAGTGTTGGTTTTATGTTTCATGAACTGAAGTAAAAGATCCCAGACATTTTCCATACTCACAAAAAGCGTATTTATCTCAAATTCTGTGCACAAATTTGTTTACAACCCTATTAGTGAGCATTTCTCCTTTGCTAAGATAATCCATCCACCTGACAGGTGAGTTATATCAAGAAGCTGATTAAACAGCATCATCATTACACAGGTGCACCTTGTGCAACCATGTGACCATGTGTAACCACGCCAGCCTAGGACCTCCACATCTGGCTTCTTCACCAGCCACCCGGACAGCTGATGAAACTATGGTTTTGCACAACCAAATAATTTTGGCACAAACTTTGAGAGACTGTCTCAAATGCGTGCTTGTTGTCCTCACCAGGATCTTGATCTGACTGCAGTTCGGCGTCGCAACCAACTTCAGTGGGCAAATGCAAATGCTCACCTTCGATGGCCACAGGCAACTGTACCGGGCAGATGGCGTCATGTGGCAGGCATAAGCTACGGACAATGAACAAAATTGCAAATACTGTGACTGGATCCTGAGGCCCATTGTCATACCATTCATCCGCCGCCATCACCTCATGTTTCAGCATGATAATGCACGGCTCCATGTCGCAAGGATCTGCACACAATTCCTGGAAGCTCAAAATGGCCAGTTCTTCCATGGCCTGCATACTCAGACATGTCACCCATTGAGCATGTCTGGGAGGCTCTGGATCAATGTGTACGACAGTGTGTTCCAGTTCCTGCCCATATCCAGAAACTTCACACAGCAATTGTAGAGCTGTGGGACAACATTCCACAGCCACAATCAATAGCCTGATCAACTCTATACGAAGGAGTTATGTCATCTGCATGAGGCAAATGGTGGTCAAACCAGATACTGATTGGTTTTCTGATCCACACCCCAACCCTTTTTTAAAGTTATCTGTGACCAACAGATTCATATCTGTATTCCTAGTCATGTGAAATCCATAGATTAGGGCCTAATGAATGTATTTCAATTGACTGATTTCTCAGTAAAAAATATTTTTGTTCAGACTAGGTTGTATTTCTTATGATGAAGTATATGTACTCACATGCCAAAGCAACAGCAGTGGTCAAACAGTAGGTACATTTCACTACATCTCATACTAATTCACTGCCCTCTTTCCAAAACTCTCTTTTTACCTACCGATCTGCAGATCCACTCATGTCAACAAGGGTGGGTTTGGAGGTACAGTAAATTATTTGCATGAATAATATTATAATTTCAATGAAGGGCCTCACCTTAATTTCCCTGCTCTGACTTTGTCTCTGGGTGAGTGTTTGCCCACGGCATTACTATTGGGAAACACTCTACGTTCTAGTATGCTAACTCGAATATAGGGGTGAGGAGAAATAGCACTTCATAATCAGATTCTTGGAATGCTCGATATGACCTTGAAAAGCCCAAGAGTTTGTCCAAATGTCGATGGATAACTTCCATAAAAAAGGAAAATGTTAAATATCAGACCTCAATCAAACGTACTACTTAGCATATATCCATCAAGTTTCGATTTCAGCAAGTAATGTATAAATCTAAGACAGTGTTTGGAAAATAGACAAACATATTGTATTAAACTATCAAAGAGCTATACATGCACGTATTTATTTACGCTCTCTCTGATATACTGAGGACTCTATAGCAAATACAACATAAAAACAAAATTCTATCTAATCTGTAAACTCTGGGGACCATCCTGAAATTGTGCTGCTTTGAGGTTTTTGATGGTTCAGCCGTTTGAAAAACTGCTTGTGTTCCAAGAGCTGTGGTAATTGAGGGAAGTTTGTGAGCAGGCTGGTTGTTTGTGGTTTTATGCAGATCACAGCGTTTTCTCTCCCTCTTTGCCCCAACTGGTGTTCCTCAGCTAATGCAGCAGCCTGGATCAGAGGAGGAATGCTGATGATGCCGGCCCCATCCTCTGGTCCTGACAAGTTAATATGGACAAACAGAGAACTCCCTCCTCTCTGCAGCCATGGCTAGCAGATCAGGAGTAGATCGCACCGGACTAGGAGGCATGCATATCATTATGGATGCCTCTCATTTTCCATGGATGACCTAACTTCAGAATGTTTGTGGAAATATGTTATGTGGGGATTTGAGAAAAGGGAAGAAGAAATGTATGTGGAAAATAAATGTTGGTTTGTCTGAACTGAACTGCTTCCAATTTGTGTCACCATCCAGTGAAATATTAAACGTTCTTTAATGTTTGATTGTTTCCATGGTCTTTTTTTGCTTAACCTAGACCATTTATGTGTATGTTTAAAAGATTAGTGTTTCCTGTACATAGTCTGTCTGTGTCCTGTCTTACCCCAGTGGGGCCAGGGGAAGAAGTCCTGTTGTGTTACTTTTAACATAATGTATTGGAAAATGAACACAAATCATGTGTTAAATAAGCCAACAGTGTGATTGTGTTAAAAGTAACACAACATGTGTCTTCTAACTAGACACAACGTGTGTAACACAACGTGGTCTAAGAGTACAGGACAGGTTTGGATTCCAAAAGGATGGAGCATGGCACGGGGATAAAAATAGAGGCAGGAGGTATGAAACAACTGAATCGAGACAATATCCTCCACGTGGAACAAAGTATGAGAGTCATCATTTGTGTAATGCTTCCGGAGAACCTTCCAAATATATTGACAATTGGGGCAACCTATGCCTTTCGAGGTGCACCTCTACAGAAATAGAGCTGAAGTGGCCTAAGACTGGGCTATAACCTTGTTGTTAAAATCACACAAAGAAAACTTTTCCACCCCATCAGTGTCAGGTCCACCCTGCCTGGTCCACTGTTGTTTGATCCCCGTCACAGAGAGGATCAAAGAGCTCAGAAAAGACCAAACTAAATCCAAGAGATAAAGCAACGGACTGTATCATCCGGAACTTTTTTGATGCCTAATAGAAAAAACTGTGGATGAAAGAGAGAGCTGATGAAAAACACCAAATCCAATCCAAAGGTAACATTGGCGCAAATGAGTGTTGGGCAAGGGGAGGAGGGAGAGGTCAGGGTAAAAATAGAGGGGATTTACAGGCCCTAATAATTCATAAAGAATGTTCTCATAAAAATAATAAGGAGAGTAGCCGTTTAATATTCATTATCGTCTCCCTGGACTACAAACCTGCAGGAACACGATTAACTTTAATTTTCAGCACATCATTCTTGTATCACATCTCAGCACACATTGACCGTAGAGGGGCTCAATTGCCTCCATATTTTCACCCTCCCGTTGAAAGTCACTGCTATTTGTCGAGGGTATTGATGGCCCTCTTAATAGAGGGTTCCTGAGTGTGTTGTCACCGTCTCCTGTTTTGCTTGGCAGACGTGTTTGATATGTTCATTATGTTACTGGCACTGCGAAGTGCTGATGTTGGTGGTGCTTTATGTGACGACCATGTCACCCAGGTCCCAGAAACCCATTAAAAACATTTAACTGGCGAAAGTGATGCTGTAAGCAGAGCCGACGCTGCCAGATGGCGCCAGGAGAAGGTGAGGTATACGCTGGGGAATAAAAGACCAAGGTCCTGATCAAGCAGACTTGTGTATCAAGAGCCACAACTTCAAGTGCATGAGCGGGAACACTGTAGACCCTCCCTTTGACAGGCCGGAGTGGATGTTATACCTCAGATGACCTACAGTCATGTTTTAATTAAAAAGTTTTATGAACATGCTACTGATAGATGGCAGCTCAATTGGTGTTCTAAAAGTGGAACAATGCCAACAGAACAGAGCCCATGCAGTTAGGCTGCAGCAGGTCGAGAACAGTCAGTCAGCTGCAGCAGGTCAAGAACAGTCAGTCAGCTGCTCAGCTCAGCTGATAAGTTTCTATCATCCTTGTAAAATGAGGATCGTATTGCTGACAGATCAATGACCTGACGGTCGTGAGAGGAGAGATTATGAAGCAAAAACAGAAAGAGTGTTTCCTTTTGATATGAGATTACACACGGCTCAGGCCCGTGTTTTGATTGTAACTGAGGAGAGAGAGAGAGCGGTCTGAGAAGGGGAAAAAGTAGTTTAATTTTAAGGGGAAAGCTGCCCTGAGGGAGCGGGACAGGTATGTTCATTAATACAGAAGTCATAAATCGCCACCATCCTCAGCTCTGGGAACCCAGAACGGCTGACTGTGTGGGTGAGTGAGTGTGTGTGTGTGTGTGTGTGTGTGTGTGTATGGGTGTGTTGGGAGTGTGTGACTGCGACTGTGTGTGTGTGTGTGTTTACGCATGTCTGTGTGTGCGCACCTTCCTGCATTTTTGTGCATGTTTGTGTGTGTGTGTGTTTTTTTGTCAGACTCTTGGTTTGTAATAGAGGAGAACCTGCTGGCCCCCTCCTGGTCTACACCCTCCCTCCGTTGCCACAGCAGCCTCCTGAGTAGGCAATGGGACGCGTCTGTTTCTAGGAGATAAAGGCTTGCTCACCGCATCCCCAGAGCTGGCCCAGTTGGCACAGACCACACTGGCAGTCTGCTCATGTAACAAACCATGTCAATGAAACTGAGAGAGGGAGAGAGGAGTAGGAGATGGGGGGGGGGATAATGGGTAGGAGAGAGGGATGGTAGGAGAGATGTTAAAAGGGCACAATACATCTGGCTCACTAACTTTTATTAGAAAAGGAGCAGCAAATACATAAATGCAATAGAGTCTATGGCCTATTATATTTACCAGAAATACTGTAGTTAACAAACAACTGATTAGCACTTCACATGGTGGACACTCCTTGACGAGAAATGCCTTTGGATTCTGTACACATTTATTTTTTCAAATACAAGTGCTCCATCTGAGGCAAGCATATTGTAACATTTCTTTGGATGTTTTTGCTTGGACTTCCTCCTCAAATACTCAACCAGACATTCTTCTAAGAATAATGTCTTCAATTACATTGTAGATTTGAAGTTCTCTTTGGACTGTTCATATGTTCAGTATTGAATCATTATTTTGTTGATTATGCTGAACCCCTATGATTTTCCTGTCAATACACCATTGTTGCACTGAACAAGTTCGCCAACGTTTGTGATCTACGACATTCTGTTACAATCAACATAATTTCCATAATGCCCTTATGGCCACTGCATACAGGCATTCTATTAGCAACATCCCATGTCACAGGAAATATGCAGCACAGCATTGATTACTAGAATGGATGGAATATACATAGCGGATGGAGGGAGATTCATTATTTAGAGGGTTACCAGTTACCCAGAATACTGTCTCTGGTCAGGGGATCAGACTGAGAAAACAGAGAGTGACGCTAAATTTAATTTAGCACAGCCTTGCACATTTGTCTTTGAAAGTTTGTTAGCCCCGTTTCTCAAAAGAAAATGCAGAGCCAAGCACTGCACCATTTCATTGATTTCACAGCTTCACAGGTGAATGTTCCGGCTGATTTCACACCACCACCTCTGGGAGAAAGTGCTAATGGCACACCTTCACTGGACGAGCTGCTGAGACAGATTGGTAACTAACAAGGCACAAGAAAGTAGAGGGTCAAATTGGACCCAAATTGCTGTGCATACTAAATCTGAACAATGGCAAAAAAAATAGATCATAAAACAAAGCCTGAGTAGTTACCTCAGCCTCCTGTATTTGTTCATAAACACTTTTCTTCATTATTGAGGATCCATCTTCAATCACAGCCTCCTAACTAATACCACTAAGCCATTAATCTCTCCAGCCACTTCACACATGAATGCATGCATATTAAGGGGCAAACACACACATAGTCCTAACCCTCAGAGACCAAGCTCAGTGTTCAGATTTCCACTCAGGCCGATATGCCTTCATTTTCCCAAATGCAGGGTGTCCTATATGCTCCACCAGTGGGAATATCAATAGCCAACTACAGTATTAGCAAAAATACAATAGAGTACAATACATGAGTACAAATCTCTCTCTCCCCAAACTCTTGGGTCCCTTTGAAATAGAGTCACAGTGACACACATCCTAGCTGCTCTTATTCTGCACACCCCTAAATCCTATGCTTGGTGACCAATGGACCGTGTGACCTAAAAAACAACCAAATGGTTGGTGGTGCCCAAGACATTTGGAGAGAAATGAAAAGACAGTATACTATGTCATGTCATGAATGGAACATGAATGTATGGTTTATTACATGTATTCTGAGGCATGGCCCCTCATTTGGTTACAGTATGGAGTATAGGTTTCATGTTACTCATTAAATGAGGCACTACTAAGCATGCACTCGTCCCCACATGCTTGGGTGCTTTCATGCTCTGCTGGGTTTACACTGCAGCAAAACAAAGACAATTAGTTCCAATAAATAATTGTATTCAGAAGAGATACATTTCCATTGGTCAAATTTTTTCTATGTGCAAGAAAAAAGCAAGAAATATCCCACTAGGCACAGACGTCAATTTAACATATTTTCCATGTTGGTTTAAACATAATTTTATTGAAATAACATGGAAGCAACGTTGATTCAACCAGTGTGTTCCCAGTGGGATGATACAAAGACACCTTAAAAATGCAAGAGCAGACAACTAGTGTATTGGTTCAGCAGTATTAAGGTCATTAGTAGGGCTATAAAGTCTGCCCAGCCTAAGCTTAAAGGACAGTTCAACCCAAAAACTATATTTTGGTATATGTTTCATTAGTCCATTGTTGGCATAGTCCCAACATGTTTTGCTTGTCAGGAATCAACTTTTCAAAATAGGTCACTTTTCAAAATACAGAAATCAGCCCATATCTTGAAAACTTGAGTTTTCCTTACATTACTAATGACCATTTTATGCATTTTAGCTAACATTTCCCATCCACAGACTATTTTGTTTCAGATTGCCTAAAGACAAAACAATCATTAGATAACACAATATGTTTTTCCTATTTACTTTCAACTTTATTCAGCACTCGGATCATCTGCTCTTTCTTTGAGGTTGTAGCCTGGGACAGACTTTACTCGGTTAGGAATGCACTTGCTCGTCAGTGACCCAGAGTTTTTAATTCGCCACAATTCCTAATTGTTTTCAGTATCAACTGTATAAAAGCACAACCAGTCTCAGTAAACATGCATCGTTTTCTCCATTTCATTTCATTCCAAAGTACCCTTTCTCCTCCGTGGCATTTATGTGTGCATACGATTAATTCTGAGCGCAATCACTTGATACACAGCAGATCAAAGTAATCTCTATGGGGCCTCTGATACAAGAGATACATTCCTCCCAGCTAATTATTGATTGAAACTGGAAATATACACTGTCTATGTGGGTGTTGTTTTCCTCAGAAACGGTCTTGGTGAAGGAAGCACATTCATAGTTGTAATCTTTGTTTTACTAATTATGTAATGCGTGTATTGTTTATTTGTCCTTCTGATTAAGATTCAAGATAATGGTATGCAAGCAATGTTCATTATTTAACTTCCTAATTTTCATATTGAATTACTAAATGTAATTTGAAGCATGACCGTACCATGTGGATTTTTTTTTTCACCTTTATTTAACCAGGTAGGCCAGTTGAGAACTAGTTCTCATTAACAACTGCGACCTGGCCAAGATAAAGCAAAGCAGTGCGACAACAAAATAACAACATTTTTGTTTTCTATTTGTTTTCTTTTCTTCCTCTGATTCCCACGATGAGACAGATGCATGTAGGGAGGCAGGTGTTGGGCCAGTAACCAAAAGGATGCTGGTTCGTATGGAAAATATGTTGATGTGCCCTTGAGCAAGGCACTTAACCCTAATTGCTCCTGTAATTCGCTCTGGATAAGAATGTCTGATAAACGACTAAAATCTAAAAAACTTAAAATGAGATGCCCCACGCAACCAACCACATGATTCACAGAGTTCATTATCAGTGGATGTGTACTGTCTGTGGTCTAATAACTTTGGAGAAATTCTCCACAGTACAGAAACACTCCATTAAATTCTCTATTCAATACATACACCTGATGGTCGAGTCTATTTGATCTGGACAGCTGGTTCTCCTTCCCTGACCACGGAAGAAATAATAAAATGTTTATTCTGAAGTTGTCTAAAATACCATTTACTACTTATCAAATAATACAGGAGTATTAGGGGCTAACACTATTTCAATCTGGCTATTTCAATTCAGCCGAGTAAATAGCGCCACCTGATATTGTACTGCATTGAATCCTTAGGAAATGATGCTTCCTCAGAATTCTTCCTAGAACTAATCAGTTCTAATCACTATGATTGCACTCAGCAGAAAATTAATCTAATTCTCATTTAAAGCAGCTGCCAGTTATTTAAGGAGTGACTTCCCAGATCTCTCTAGGCCATGGTTAATTAAAATGGAAAGGGAAGGGGTTGTATAAGGATATGTAGTCAGTAATTCAGGTCAACTTATTATACCCCTTTTTTTTATCGTTGACTGTGAAAGTATATTAATAACCTTATCAAACAACAGTACTGATATGAGCGAAAAAATAAAGGTGGTTGGATTAAAATACAGCATCAAAACCTTCAATTCAGTTTCAAGGTCATAGAGCAGAAAAAGAAAGTTACAGTTTAAACTTTATTTTCAATGAAAGACATATAATTTAAAGTACTGTATGTGCAACAATGGCCTTCCTGACTTGGTCTTTATGATTATAGCCCTGGACCTCCTAGATTGTCCAACAAAACTCAACGTTGTGTATATAACCTTACAGTTCTGGCAATGCTACAGTACGTTGTGTATAACCTTACAGTTCTGGCAATGCTACAGTACGTTGTGTATAACCTTACAGTTCTGGCACTGCTACAGTACGTTGTGTATATTACCTTACAGTTCTGGCACTGCTACAGTACGTTGTGTATAACCTTACAGTTCTGGCACTGCTACAGTACGTTGTGTATATAACCTTACAGTTCTGGCACTGCTACAGTACGTTGTGTATAACCTTACAGTTCTGGCACTGCTACATTCTAAGCATTCTAACTAGCAGACAAAGAATTGATGAGGCCTGAAAAATGTGTGACAGTGCATGACTGCAGCTACACAAGGGGTCTCTGTTGTTTGTTCCAGACGTTGGCGGCTTGCTTGACTAGCTTGGCTGGCTAATCACGATAGACAAAGCAACTTTCTATCAGTCCTGAACTAATTGGCAGAGCCCACAATCCAATACTGGAAGCCAGACGGAGCACAATGCAGCCATTGTCAGGGCCCGGGCCCTGGGCTTGTTGTCATTCTGTTGGCTAAAGCAGGCGAAGCAAACACCCAGCTCCCCCAGCCCCCCCGCCTCTACCACTCCCCCGAAAAAACACATTTCCCCATGTCTTGGAGGCAGACTTTCAATCACTTCAATCAGCATGTGGAGCAATGTGTCAAACAAAGAAGCCTGTAGGCATTCCCTTTACGTTTTGATTGGCACCCTGAGTGTGTAGATTCCCACACCATATTATTATTGCATGGGATACACAGAAAAAGCAGGGAAGCAGACATGTGTGTACCATGGGATCATTACAACCATTTTAGATTTAGAAGTCAAATCAGATTCCAGCTACAGATATGGCTAAAAATGCATTTGTGCATTTTCTGCTTAAGGAACTACAACATCTTCGCCATGGAATCAAACTGGCAACATAAGGATACAAAGGATTTACATTTCTTAGTTAAATTTTGTAAATCTGAGAATATAGGCAATATTATTTTCCCTTTATAGTACATAAAGCTGTAACAGTTTACAGTATATTGGTGCAATTCCTACATGAACCAAAACATACACTTTGGAAGAAAATATGAAGATAACTGCAGTAATCTTTTACAGAACCGTATTTAATAACATATTTATTATAACTTTCTAATCCCTTGAAGCCTTTTAAACCATGTTATACCTTTTACCACATTTATTTTTTATAAAAGAAAACAGATCAGTGTAAGCACAAGAAAAGTACTACAGCTAAGTGTACATATTATTGATCCCTCGGGGTACATGTCTGTCTGTCTGTCTGTCTGTCTGTCTGTCTGTCTGTCTGTCTGTCTGTCTGTCTGTCTGTCTGTCTGTCTGTCTGTCTGTCTGTCTGTCTGTCTGTCTGTCTGTCTGTCTGTCTGTCTGTCTGTCTGTCTGTCCTCTCCTGGTATGCCGATGAACTTGACATATAAAGATGCAGCATTGAAGTGTACAACTGGTGGCCTTCCTCTCTCTCTTCACAGAAGGTGGGGCTGAGTGGGGCGAAGAGTGAGGGAGTTATTATCGGATACTGACTCATGCATCACTATGCTTGGGATATCAGGCCAGGATTAGTTGTTTTGATGTCCATCCCCTTCCCTTTCTGTGAGTCATTTAAATGACTCCTTGTACATTAGACACACTACCAGTACTTAACTGTGGCTGTTTCTACAGGAGCATGTGCAATAATGTCTGGTCTGACTGATGACTGATGACGTTTTTCACATTTTGTTACGTCACAGCCTTATTCTTAAATGGATAAAAAATAAATAAAATGCAACTCAGTATTAGGTAGGTGTTCCTAATGTTTGGTATACGCAGTGTATATGCCCAGAGGTCAATCTGCCTTTCCATTTGCACACCACCAATTGAAACATGGGCTATATTTAAATTTATCTTAGAGTATCCTTATCTGAGTAGATTAGATGGAACAAAAGCCTCATATCTGCCTTTTAATGGCTTTACTTTGACATTTAGTGAGGAGAAAGACAGAATAAATACTTTCAAGATAGTTGAAAGCATTAACTTAACTTCCTCGTCAGTATCCATCCTGCAATAAAATGGTGGCAAATGAGTCTCTCTCTAAATTGAATTGATACTGTGTACGATAGGGATCTGTCCTCTCATATTAATAGCATGGACGTCATCTCACAGAATGGGATGGTGGCAAATTTGACCAGGAGCCAGTTGGGACAGGGGTCCTTGTTAATGAGTTATAAAGCAAGAAGGTATTGTATTCATTAGAAGAGGACATACTTCAGGGCATAGGATGACATGGTCTGGGACTTACAGTGCTGTACAGTATCTACATCAAAGAGAGCAAAATATGTAATAGCACTATAGAGTGAGACATCATATACAGTTCCAGTGTCCAACCTTTCTTTTGCAGGCCCCCATTTTATCATTGTAAATGAAAACAACTTGAAGTGAAGGGATTCCATTCGGATGCATCACCTGTGAGTTGGTTTTACAGAGAGGGGGAGCACTATACAAACTCAAGAGGCCTAATGGTATTGACCTGTCAACAAACACCTTCATCATTAATACAACAGGTCAATGTCAACAAAGCCTCACTATTTTTAGCCTAGGACACTATATCATCCCTAGAGATAAAACAACATGTTGTTCCTTCCTGTTTTCCTCAGAGACAGTCAGGAGCATATCATATTAGACCAGTCTGTTTTTTGTGTGTTTGATTACGTTCGTTTATTTCATTGTTTGCTTGATGAATACTGTAGTTCTACAAGTTGCTTGTTTGTTTATCCACTTAGTGTATTACCATTGACTCATACTGAAGGTCTGGTGAAAAGAGGATTTTCCCTTAAGTCCTTCTCTATAGAAACATTGAATAATTAATTCAGGTCTGGAACCCCAGTTATGATGATTTGGATGGCCTATGGAGGGAGATGTGATTGGTCCAAACAAATCAACAGAATTGCTATGAATCTTCTGGAAAACAAAAAGGGGGATAATTTACTGGATAATTTATGCAGCACAATCTTGAAAAAAGGTTATCAATATGCATACTCCATTTTATTTGTGTGCCTCACTACATTGTATACATTTAAATCTCCTCAGTAGCAGTGACGATGTTTAAATATTGGTTTGGGACGATTTTCATAATTCATTGACTAGCACTTAATTCATTCCATTGTCAGGCTCTGGCCATAGAGAAGCAAATAGGCTTGGTCAGTAGCTATGGTCAGAGTCTGACAGTGTCTTTCCTTTCTGTTTCTGTGTGGGTTTTGGGTTGGATCCCTAATTAGAGGCAGCTGCACCGCATTGTCTCTAATTAGGGATCCTATATATGTTTGTCTGTCCTTCACTCTGGTGTGGGTCGTTGTCGTTATATGTCGCAGTCACGGTTAAAGTAAGTGTGCTTTCGTTACGTCCGTTCATTCGTGTTTGTTTTTTAGTGAACGTGTCGTTAGTTTGTTCGGTGTTGTTATAGTTCGTCATTTGTTTGTGTATATTATACATAGTATAAAAATACAAGGCAATAAATGTCAAACTACTATCCCTGCGCTGCGTCTTGGTCTGGGTATGCACCCGCACGTGACATCCATGTAACTATTCTGCTGTGGTGACCAGGGTGAAAGATTTTGTTTTCTCCCTAGTTGGTTCTCTGTCGTTTACAATATATGCTGAACAAAAATATAAATGCAGCATGCAACAATTTCAAAGATTTTGCTGTTACAGTTCATATAAGGAAATCAATCAATTTAAATACATTAATTAGGTCCTCATCTATGGATTTCACATGAGTGGGAAGGGGCGCTCCCACTGGGGAGCCAGGCCCGACCAATCAGAATGAGTTTTCCCCACAAAAGGGCTTTATTATAGACAGAAATACTCCTCAGCGCCCTGCCCCCCCTCCCCTCAGACGATCCCACAGGTGAAAAAGGCGGATGTGGAGGTCCTGGGCTGGCTTGGTTACACGTGGTCTGCGGTTTTGAGACTGGTTGGACATACTGCAAAATTATCTAAAATGACATTGGAGGTGGCTTATGATAGATGAATTAACATTCAATTCTCTGGCAACATCTCTGGTGGACATTCCTGCAGTCATCATGACAATTGCCTGCTCCCTCAAAACTTGAGACATCTGTGGCGTTGTGTTGTGTAACAAAATTGTGACCTTTAATTATCCTCAGCACAAGCTGCACCTGTGTAATGATCATGCTGTTTATTCAGCTTCTTGATATGCCACACCTGTCAGGTGGATGGATTATCATTTTAGACATAGGCTAAAATGCACACTAACAGGGATGTAAACAAAAGTGTGGACAAAAATGGAGAGAAACAACATTTCTGGGATCTTTTATTTCAGCCATGAGACATGAGACCAACACTTTACAATACGCGTTTCTATTTTTGTTTAGTGTTTAAATCACATTTGCATTGAAGTAATGCGCTCATGATTATTGGAAAAAAATGGAAGTATTTAATTTTGTCTAGGCAATTTTCTCATAAAGATGGGAGGAAATATTGCCATGCCATTGTTTTTATATGGGTGGCAGGTAGCCTAGCGGTAAGAGCGTTAGTAACCGAAAGGTCGCTGGTTCGAATACCCGAGCCCGACAAGGTGAAAAAACCTGTCGATGTGTCCTTGAGCAAGGCACTTAACCCTAATTTGCTCCAGGGGCTGACCCTGTAGGTAGGCCGTCATTGTAAATAAGATATTTGTTCTTAACTGACTTGCCTAGTTAAATAAAGGTTAAAAAAAATTATAAATATTAAAATAAAAAATGTGAAAAGGGGTGTGATTAAAATAGATTTAAGCTGTTATTTATACAGCAAGTCTAGCAGTACAGGAAAGACTGTACTGCAGCAGGAAGCTCTCTCAACCATTTATATGCAGATCATACTCAGCTGGCCCCTCCCTGGATTTTGTGTTAAATGCTCTACAACAAAGCTTTCTTAGTGTCCAACAAGCTTTCTCTACCTGAACACCTCCAAAACAAAGGTCATGTGGTTTGGTAAGAAGAATGCCCCTCTCCCCACAGGTGTGATTACTACTTCTGAGGGTTTAGAGCTTGAGGTAGTCACCTCATACAAGTACTTGGGAGTATGGCTAGACGGTACACTGTCCTTCTCTCAGCACAAAGCTGCAGGCTAAAGTTAAATCTAGACTTGGTTTCCTCTATCGTAATCACTCCTCTTTCACCCCAGCTGCTAAACTAACCATGATTCAGATGACCATTGTGAGTGCATCACTGCACTCTATACTCCTCTGTAAACTGGTCATCTCTGTATACCCGTCACAAGACCCATTGGTTGATGCTTATTTATAAAACCCTCTTAGGCCTCACTCCCACCTATCTGAGATGTCTACTGCAGCCCTCATCCTACACATACAGCATAACACCCATTCTGCCAGTCACATTCTGTTAAAGGTCCCCAAAGCACACACATCCCTGGGTCGCTCGTCTTTTCAGTTTGCTGCAGCTAGCAACTGGGTTTTATCTCAATCTCTTCATTCAAAGACTCAAATCATGGACACTCTTACTGACAGTTGTGGCTGCTTTGCGTGATGTATTGTCGTCTCTACCTTCTTGCCCTTTGTGCTGTGTTGTCTGTGCCCAATAATGTTTGTACCATGTTTTGTGCTGCTACCATGTTGTGTTGCTACCATGTTGTTGTCTTGCTATGTTGTTGTCTTAGCTATCGCTTTTGGTAGTGTTGTTTTGTTTCTCTTGTCGTGATATGTGTTTGGTCCTATATTTATATTTTGTTTATTTGTATTTATTTTTAATCCCAGCTCCCGTCCCTGCAGGAGGTCTTTTGCCTTTTTGTAGGCCGTCATCGTAAATAAGAATTTGTTCATAACAGACTTGCCTAGTTAAATAAAGGTAAAAAAAATTAAAATAATAATAACTACTACTCACATTTCCAGATCAGTTGAAGTTATTCAGTAGATCATGTCACATGCCCTCTCATCATCAGAAAACTAAAGGCTTCTGAATATTCCCTCTTACATGCTCTTCTTCATGAATCAAAGAGTCGTCACAAAACAGTGCTTTAGAATACATAAAACAGCTGCATGTTCTGTTTTTAGCTGAAACTAAATGTAAAAACACTCAACTCAGTCAGTCATTAAACTATGTACTGAGCGAGAACTGTGTTCTACTGTTCTGACCTATTCTTCTTTTGTTCCTCATAGGAACAGCTACAGTACATGTGGATGCAGCCTGGGTACATAAAATACTGCGCTCTTTCAGGAAACACTTTCAGAGGGTCATCATTAAACTCCAGTTAACAGCTGTACATGTTCCTATCAGCCTAGCCCAGACTCTTTGTTGCAGCTCTTTCTTGTATCCCAGTATCCCAGTGTTTCGAGGCCTATTCTGCCACCCAAAGACATCTGTTTCATACACTTATAAACACTTCACAGATTCCCTTCAAATACATTGGTAAACAAGTCTGTTTCTGGGAGAGAACTTCTCAAACCTTATTAAGTTATTTAGAAGCAGATATCTATTTTATTATAGGAGTAGGGCTTTCGAAACGAGCCATTGATTCCCAATTGCATGGGTGCTTGGTAACATTGGCAATCATTACAGTTATCTAACTAATAATACAGTCACTCAAGCTGTTGATGATGTATGCACAGACTTCTGGGCTCTATGAAGCAGTATTTTCAATAAACAGGGTATTACTTTAACTCAACCATGCATTTCCATGCACAATCCCCATCCAACGGTTTGCTGGTTTGTGAACAATTGATGAGGCTGCTTTTTCGATTGCCAATATGCATAACGATAATGGGCACCTAATGTGATGCTCTATCTGCTTCTCATTATAAGGGGATGGATCTCAGAAGCCACAGGGGGGAAATCTATCAGGGAGCAGAGGGAAGGGGAACATGCAGAGCCACATTCATCAAAAGGTGTCAGTGCCTCATTCTCTCTCTCTCTCTCTCATTCTCTCTCTCTCTCTGTCTCTCCTTCTCTCTCTGTGTCTCTCTCGCTCTCGCTTTTCTTCCGCCCCCCTTTCGCTCTCATGTTCATATGTTTATATTGGGCCCTTGGGTTCTTACAACAAGCACAAATGCATCCAGCTGATTGGCGCCTGTCCCATATTTTCGGTTCAGGTTCCACAAGCTCAGCCGAAGATAGTAGAAAATAAAGTCTTTAATAGTTTTCTGAAGACTGCTATCAACTTTTGTTTGGACTGTGCCAGAGGTTATTTACTTCTTATATATGAGCCTACAGTACATGGAATAAAAATAGATTTTCACAACTTCAAACAAAAGCCAATAAGAGCCATCATCTACATATGCCCACTACAATGCAGAGAGAGAGAGGGAAAATCAGTAATTATCATGGCCATATTGTCTTATCAGAGGGTGCTTATGGATTCTCTTCCTGACCTATGGGTTTCGTTATTGCAGGGCTAGTGCATGTAGAATCCCCTTCTGCAGCATACAGTAGAAGGGAATATTCTCATTATAGCAATAGGCTGTTGATAAAGAAGTCTTAATCAATGGCGCTAGATTCTAATATGATTGACTCCCTCTGCAAATTGTATTGATCGCAAGTAAGAGGAGAGAAATAAATGAATGGTCAACAGGTGCATAATGTCCTCCCATTCCTTGAAAGGAGAGTCAGCAGTCTGTGTATTCATCCTCTTCTGTGGCGGAGCGCATGTTGGTGCCGCCTGCCTGCCACACATTTGTTTTATAGCTCCCTCCATCCAGTACCTCCTCGGATTGACTGTCATTTGAGAAGCCCTTGGAAAATTATGAATAGAAATGTCAACTTATGTCTAACCTGGAAATAATGTTTGTGAAACAGCAGAACAAGTGTATTGCGTGGCCACGATACTGTGTGAGGCAGCTCGGTGTATCTCTACAAAATACCTTCTGAACACAGACATCTGTGAACCCTCTCCAACCTCCGTCACGCTTTACCTCATATTTACATATATATTATATAGTGTGTATTTCATCTGATTACATATATTTAAATGTACCCAAATTATGTAAAGGTTGGCTATTCATATATCAGATGGGGAGTCAGAGTTTCCTCATTCATTAGGGAAAGGATAAATGAGGTTTTATGACAGAATAAAACGACTGCAGACATTTTGTAGACCAAAGGACTATGCATTAATCACATTCAGTGCGTCCATTTTAAATATAACCTTTAAAGTCACCCTGTTCTGGACAGTTAATTATGGAGTTGGCATACTCTATTGAGGCCTATAATTCTCAAAATCAGAGCACAGGTCATTGACTTCAGACAGTTGAGCCAATGTACTTGATCTTCATTTTTAGGGCCATCTCCCATATACAGCCATAAATTAATATGTTACCTAGATGATATCATTTAAATGCATTACAGGAAACACCTGCTAAAAGCGGTCTTTTTCCAGCCTATTTTCAATCTGATACCACTTCTCTTAGATGTTGTGAGAGCATTGTTAACCGAAAGGTCATACTTGCTTGTTTACTGAAAATAAGACGTGAGGCAATGCTCTTTTGATCTTCCACTTCGAGGCAGGCCATCAGTTATAAAGGCTATTCCTTGCAGAGAGTGTTGAAAGTCATTTCTTGGAGCACAATTCCCTGGGATGATGTATCGATGGAATGAGGAGCAGAAGTTAGGCCTGAGATGAGATACTGAGTTGAAAATGTAACTCCCTCTCTGTACAATGTCACATTTTCTGTAACAGTATTACCTACTATAGTTATTTGGTTGCTTTGTGTGTCTTAATTTATTTAGTTATAGTGCTGTACTACACACATATAACAATCGTATATCTTTCGATATAAATAATGGCATAACCTTGTTATACCATTGCTATAACCTTGGTATAGCCGTTGTTATTGAGTCAGTCAATCCTGTAATACATATTTGATTAAATAGTGCCTCTAGTCCTTCAAATACTTACAAGACCCAAGCTGTGCATTGCTTAATCCCTGTAGTTCTTGGCAAGACAATATATGACATTTAGATAACACTGGGGTCATTGGATTTCCTTAGTCTTAAAGGGAGAGTGGCTTTGAGTGCAGGGGTGCCATAAACAATGACCATTATTTTACTGGTAAGAAAGACTGGCATGGAAAAAGCAATGTTTCTCCATGTTCTGGAGCACTTGCTTCATGTATTATTTCATTTAAGGATAGAAAGAAAGCCCAGCGGACTTGAATGTTTTAAAAATCCATAATTAATAAAACATTAAATCATACATTTTGTAGGGAAACTGGAAGAGTTGTCACTTTCTATTTAGACCCAGGAGGAGGAGGAGGAGAGGAGGAGACAGGCACAGGGAAGAGGGAATGTAGAGGATAAAGGGAAGGATGATTTGGGGGTGGATGTCAAGGGAGGAGAGGAGGAGGGGGCGGACCAATGGAAAATGGAAGGAAAAAGCACAAGATGTTGACTTAGTGAGCCCCTTTGAAGATGCAAGGCCTTTATTGCGAGCGAAACCTACTACAGTACAGTATCCTCACGCCTCACCAGAGAGTGGGGAGGCAGCAGTACGACAAAGCAGGCAGCATGAAAGGAAGTGTCACCCTCACCTTGGAGCCATTGATAGTGACAGGGGCAGGTGAAGCTTTAGTCTGATACAGCATTTCTAATGGCCAGTCATGTAGAGACAATTCCCTGCAAAGTGCTGCTGCAAATACTTGCTTCTGAATGGTTTGAAATAGCAGGCTGGTGGTGGTGGTGGATGACTTTATGTGATAGCTCTGATATGTTGGTGTTCTTGTGGCAAACCACTGGAGAATGGTAAACAAATCACTGACCAGCAAAGCACCAACACACCATCACACCTTCTCCTCTATGCCTCACGGTGGGAATCACACATGCACAGATCATCCGTTCACCTACTCTGCGTCTCACAAAGACAAGGTGGTTGGATCCAAAAATCATCAGACCAAAGGTGACCATGGTCTAATGTCCATGTTTCTCGTGTTTCTTGGCCCAAGCAAGTCTCTTCTTCTTATTGGCGTCCATTAGTGGTGGTTTATTTGCAGCAATTCGACCATGAAGGCCTGATTTACGCAGTCTCCTCTGAACAGTTGATGTTGAGATGTGTCTGTTACTTGAACTCTGTGAAGCATTCATTTGGGCTGCAATCTGAAGTGCAGTTAACTCTAATCAACTTATCAGAGGTAACTCTGGGTCTTCCTTTCCTGTGGCGGTCCTCATGAGAGCCAGTTTCATCATTGGTTTTTGCGAATGTGCTTGAAGAAACTTTCAAAGATCTTGAAATTTTCCGGATTGACTGACCTTTATGTCTTACAGTAATGATGGACTGTCGTTTATCTTTAATTATTTGAGCTGTTCCTGCCATAGTATGGCCTATAGGCCCACTTTCACAATGGAAAACCATGCTGCTCATGAGTACAGCAACACGTGATATGGCAAAATACACTTCTGTGGATCAAATACGACCCACATAATCACGACCCTACCATGAACATGTTTTAAATATTTCAAATACGTACAGTTACATTTACAACCTCGAAAACCAATAGGCTACCAATAAAACCATAATGTAATGTACCTGTGTCTATTTCTATGATGATACAGACATTTTCCACATTTTGTTACATTACAGCCTTGTTCTAAAATGGATTAAATTGCTTTTATACATAAATTATATATGTATATTTAAATACAGTTGGGAGAACAAGTATTTGATACACTGCCAATTTTGCAGGTTTTCCTACTTACAAAGCATGTAGAGGTCTGCAATTTTTATCTTAGGTACTCTTCAACTGTGAGAGACGGAATCTAAAACAAATATCCAGAAAATCAAATTGTATGATTTTCAAATAATTAATTTGCATTTTATTGCATGACATAAGTATTTGATCACCTACCAACCAGTAAGAATTCCGGCTCTCACAGACCTGTTAGTTTTTCTTTAAGAAGCCCTCCTGTTCTCCACTCATTACCTGTATTAACTGCACCTGTTTGAACTCGTTACCTGTATAAAAGACACCTGTCCACACACTCAATCAAACAGACTCCAACCTCTCCACAATGGCCAAGACCAGAGGCTGGGATGGGCTACAGGACAATAGGCAACAGCTTGGTGAGAAGGCAACAACTGTTGGCGCAATTATTAGAAAATGGAAGAAGTTCAAGATGACGGTCAATCTCCCTCGGTCTGGGGCACCATGCAAGATCTCACCTCGTGGGGCATCAATGATCATGAGGAAGGTGACGGATCATGAGGAAGGTGAGGGATCAGCCCAGAACTACACGGCAGGACCTGGTCAATGACCTGAAGAGAGCTGGGACCACAGTCTCAAAGAAAACCATTAGTAACACACTACGCCGTCATGGATTAAAATCCTGCAGCGCACGCAAGGTCCCCCTGCTCAAGCCAGTGCATGTCCAGGCCCGTCTGAAGTTTGCCAATGACCATCTGGATGATCCAGAGGAGGAATGGGAGAAGGTCATGTGGTCTGATGAGACAGAAATAGAGCTTTTTGGTCTAAACTCCACTCGCCTTGTTTGGAGGAAGGAGAAGGATGAGTACAACCCAAAGAACACCATCCCAACCGTGAAGCATGGAGGTGGAAACATCATTCTTTGGGGATGCTTTTCCGCAAAGGGGACAGGACGACTGCACCGTATTGAGGGGAGGATGGATGGGGCCATGTATCGCGAGATCTTGGCCAACAACTCCTTCCCTCAGTAAGAGCATTGAAGATGGGTCGTGGCTGGGTCTTCCAGCATAACAACGACCCGAAACACACAGCCAGGGCAACTAAGGAGTGGCTCCGTAAGAAGCATCTCAAGGTCCTGGAGTGGCCTAGCCAGTCTCCAGACCTGAACCCAATAGAAAATCTTTGGAGGGAGCTGAAAGTCCGTATTTCCCAGCGACAGCCCCGAAACCTGAAGGATCTGGAGAAGGTCTGTATGGAGGAGTGGGCCAAAATTCCTGCTGCAGTGTGTGCAAACCTGGTCAAGAACTACAGGAAACGTATGATCTCTGTAATTGCAAACAAAGGCTTCTGTACCAAATATTAAGTTCTGCTTTTCTGATGTATCAAATACTTATGCAAATTAATTACTTAAAAATCATACAATGTGATTTTCTGGATTTTTGTTTTAGATTCCGTCACTCACAGTTGAAGAGTACCTATGATAAAAATTACAGACTTCTACATGCTTTGTAAGTGGGAGGAAAACCTGCAAAATCGGCAGTGTATCAAATACTTGTTCTCCCCACTGTAAGTATTCAGACCATTTGCTGAATACTTTGTTGAAGCACCTTTGGCAGTGATTACAGCCTTGAGTCTTCTTGGGAATGAAGCTACAAGATTGGCACACCATAGCTACACAGCTATTTTCAGGTCTCTCCAGAGATGTTTGATCGGGTTCAAGTACGGGCTCTGGCTGGGTCACTCAAGGACATTCAGATTACTTTTCACAAAGCCACTCCTGCGTTATCTTGGCTGTGTTTAGGGTTCTTGTTCTGTTGGAAGCTGAACCTTCGCCCTAGTCTGAGGTCCTGAGTGCTCTGGAGCAGGTTTTCATCAAGAATCTCTCTGTGTTCCATTGACCTTTCCCTCGATCCTGATTTGTCTCCCAGTCCCTGCCGCTGAAAAACATCCCCACAGCATGATGCTGCCACCACCATGTTTCACCGTAGGGATGGTATCAGTTTTCCTCCAGACGTGACGCTTGGCATTCAGGCCAAAGAGTTCAATCTTGGTATCATCAGACCAGAGAATATTGTTTCTCATGGTCTGAGAGTACGTATTTGAGTGCCTTTTGGCAAATTCAAAGGGGGCTGTAATGTGCCCAGTGGTGCAAAGTACCTAAGTACTACTTAAGTATTTTATTGGGGTATTTGTACTTTACTTTACTATTTTTATTTTTGACAACTTTTACTTTTACTTCACTACATTCCTAAAGAAAATATTGTACATTTTCTCTGACCAACCAAACTACGATTACATTTTGAATGCTTAGCAGAACAGGAAAATTGTGAAATTCAAGAGAACCCGTGATCATCCCTACTGCCTACGTTCTGGCGAACTCACTAAACACAAATGCATATTTTGTAAATAATGTGTAAGTGTGCCCCTGGCTATCCATAAATTTTGAAAACAAGAAAATGGTGCCGTCTGCTTTGCTTAATATAAGGAATTTGAAATGATTTATGCTTTTACTTTTGATACTTAGGTATATTTTAGCAATTACATTTACTTTTGATACTTAAGTATATTTAAAACCAAATACTTTTAGACTTTTACTCAAGTAACATTTTTATCATAGGTATCTACTCAAGTATGACAATTGGGTACTTTTTACACCACTGCATGTGCCTTTTACTGAGGAGTGGCTTCCATCGGGCCATAAAGGCCTGATTGGTGGAGTGCTGCAGAGCTGGTTGTCCTTCTGGAAGGTTCTCCAATCTCCACAGAGGAACTCTGGAGCTCTGTCACATTGACCATCAAGTACTTGGTCACCTCCCTGACCAAGGCCCTTCTCCCCCGATTGCTCAGTTTGAACGGGCGGCCAGCTCTAGGAAAAGTCTTGGTGGTTCCAAACTTCTTACATTTAAATATTATGGAGGTCACTTTTCTTCAGGACCTTAAATGATGCAGAAATGTTTTGGTACCTTCCCCAGATCTGTGCCTCGACACAATCCTGTCTCTAAGCTCTACGGATAATTCCTTTGACCTCATGGCTTGGTTTTTGCTCTGACATGCACTGTCAACTGTGGGACCTTATAGAGACAGGTGTGTGCCTTTCCAAATCTTGTCCAATCAATTGAATTTACCACAGGTGGACTCCAATCAATGTTGGTAGAAACATCTCAAGGACTATCAATGGAAACAGGATTCACCTGAACTCAATTTTGAGTCCCATTTGGAGTCCCATTCCCAAAAAAAAATTAAATATGTTTTTTCTTTGTCATTATGGGGTATTGTGTGTAGATTGATGAGGAAAAACATGTATACAATACATTTTAGAATAAGGCTGTAACAAAATGTGGAAAAAGTCAAGGCGTCTGAATACTTTCCGAATGGACTGTATGTAGCTATACCCAGGGGCATCATTTGAGTTCTTCTATTGGAATTACATTGAATTCTGCAGTAACCGAATAATCCGTCCACTCTCGTCCTATGAAACAGTTGCTATTAAATTAATGTTTAAAAAAATAATAATTTGGCTAGGGTTGGATTCTAGGCTAACCTGGTCTGGCTCCTCTGTTCCAAGATCATCAGGAACGGAGGTCGAGGGGGCTGTGGAGCCATTATCGTGACGCTGCTTGTGGAAGGGTGGGTAGGCTCTGCACGCAGAGCTAGCAGGAGCTCTGCAGCCTCATCGCAGCTGGGCTTGGCGGCGGCCTCGTTGGATGATGCTGCTGCTCATAGCTCTCCTTACTTATCACATAATTCACTTAGCCAAAGGGGTCATACCTAACCTCCCCAGAAGCTTTCCATAGCTCCCCTACACACACCGTGGAAAGCTCTGTCCATTATGCTGACACAGTACAGCGGAGATACAGATGTTTTTTGGGGGGCAAATGTAACCTTTATTTAACTAAGGGTTTAAATATGAGGTGAAAATACCCATCTCCACTATTAGGATGCAAGTGTACTTTGCCCCCACGCACAGTGAGAAGGATGGATCAAGTGGTAAAAAAAATCTCCACGGATCACAGTTGGAGAATTGCAGAAGTTGGTTACATCTTGGGGTCACCAAGTTCCCAAAACTACAATTGGATGCCACCTCCATGCCAACAAGTTATTTGGATGGGTTTCCAGAAGAAAGCCTCAGCTGTCACCAAACCACAATCTCAAGCGCCTGGAGTTTGCTAAATGTAATTGGAGCTTTGTCTGATGAGAGTAAAATAGAGCTATTAGGCAACAATGGGAGGGTACACAAAGTACTAAAAGCAAGGGTGCCAATAATTGTGACATTGATGTTTTTGAATAATTATTTCTTGATTACATTTTTATTTTCTTTGAACAATTTTAACTTGATTAAAGGTTAGATTCATATTATATTTTGAGTGAAAGATCAAGCTGATAAACAACAATTACATATTTTTTGTTCATATGTTACTCATTTCAGGAAACTAGGCGTATGTTGCGCGTCACTACTTCACAGGAGAGGCATTTGAATGTAATTTAGTTTTTTAATGCGTTTTTTGGCAGAACTGCCTTCTGGAATTTGTCATCTTTCATGTTCCTTAATAAAAACATGTATGCCATCTGTAATATGAATACAATTGTTAAAACCTCTTGGGGACCTTATTCAATAGTTTTTATTCAATTCAGTCTGGTATTAGAATGGTAGCCTCTATCTGCAAAAGCATGGTTGTCTGCGGAAAGCTGAGTATCTTGGCTATTGATCGTTGCCTTCAAATCGTTGGTATGACTTACTACCATAAATGGGCATACAGATTTATAAGGGCAGGCAGAGCCGATGACCTCATTTCAAGATGGCTGCTACCTACATTCCGGTTAGTGTAAACAAAATAAACATGGAATACGTTGATACAAACCAAAAGCAGGGACTCCACAGATCATGAGGATATCTTATTTGTCTGCCTGTGACCTACCGTTATTGATCACCAGCCCTGAGAGTCAAAATGTTTTTTTAACACAACATTTTTACCAAACAGCAAACATCTTACAAGGTAAGCTTCAATTTAGTCTGTGTTTGAGCTATAGCTACATGGGGATATCACATCAATCCTTAGGTTGTTAGAATTTTTTTTAGCCTATTGCCAATGTTATCTGATGATGTATGACTGAATGTCCACCGAGTCACTATATCTTTGCGCATCAAAAATGTGATGCCTGCTTATGCACTGTGGGCATCCATATACGACACCACCATAATGTTGTAGAGAGGTTAGTGGTGTAGAAATTTTGTTTTTATAGTGAACAATAACTTTTAGGCACATCCAGTGTGCAAAAACAGTGCAATTACCACATTCGTACATTTTGGAGAGGTTGAAAGGACACTTGAATGTACCCTGGATACGCCATAACACCACCACAATGTTTTCAAGATTTCAAGGTTGAAATGGTAGAAAATGTGTTTTTATACTGAACAAATAGCATTTAGGGATTGCAAATATATAATAGCACTGGAATTATTTAATTTACAGAAATATGCCACTTTGGAAATGTCCCGTGACCACAACTGACACCACTTACTAAAACATCTGCCCATTTCTAGTTTTTAGTTCTATCAATCCCATATTTTTTTCTGATATTGTTCACATGTTGTGGAAGCTATCTGATGTGTTTCCAGCTCTAGCAATCAATAATATACTTATTATCAGAGCTCAGGCTAAGACCCAGACACAGGAGGCGGATAGTACAAATATCAGAGTTGATTACAATACAATGGCAGGCAATCGGTAGTTCAAGGCAGGTAAAGAGTCATAATTCAAATCAGAATCAGGCAGGTACCGGATGGCAGGCAGGATCAGGGTCAGGACAGATAGGTCAGAACTGGGAAGACTAGAAAAAGCAAAAAACTAGAGCATGGGAACACGCTGGTAGGACTTGACAGGGCAAGATTAACTGGCAATAGACAAACAGAAAACACCGGTATAAATACACAGGGGATAATGTGGACAAATGGGAGACACCTGGTGGGGGGGTGGAGACAAGCACAAGACAGGTGAAATGGATCAGGGTGTGAAACTTATAGCTTGTCAATGAAAGATGACAAAAAAAACTGTTAGTTTGTGTGTGCTTGATCTTGTGAATTCTGAACTACGTAACTCCTATCTATCTTCTGATCATTTCCTCATAATCTCCAAGATGTCTTCTTTCCAAATATACAAAGTTTGTGAATCATTTATTACACATGAATAGTAGTTACTTTTGGGTATGTCTATTTAGGCGAAAATCTACATTTTTGTCATTACATTTAAGAGGGTAAATGATGAGCCTAGTTGGTTTGGCCACGGAAAAAGACAGGAACCTTCCCTCTAGCCATGATTGGCTGTGAATGTTTTCCTGCGCGAAAGGCAGGCGTAGTGGAAACAAGCGCAGGGAGGCAGGAGGGTAGCGGGAAAATAACTTTACTGACAACTCTCTATAATAGTTCCGTAACACAATGGAACTCCAATCACGTAACACACACTCACAATAATGACAATCACCGACAGAGACCAGGGGGGAGCAGAGGGAATAAGACGCACCAACAATTAGTGACAAAATGGAAAACAGGTGTGAAGGGAACAGGACAAACGGACACTGAGTAGTGGATCGGTGATGGCTAGTACTTGGGCGACGTCGACCTATTCCGGCAGCCCGCCCCAGGGGAGGGAGCAACTTCGGCTGAAGTCGTGACATTGGCTGAGATGGTGGATGGACTGGACATGCCGAAAGTTGAGTTTGGATTGTTCTGCCATGTAGCATGCTTTTGTCTATAACATGAGGTTCTCCGAACCTTGCATTTTGCACTACATTTTGCACTCTGTATATAGATTTTCTATTGTGTTTTTTGACTATGCTTGTTTACTGTGTAACTCTGTGTTGTTGTTTTTGTCGCACTGCTTTGCTTGGTCTTGGCCAGGTTGCAGTTGCAAATGAGAACTTGTTCTCAACTGACTTACCTGGTTAAATAAAGGTGACATTTTTTTTTTTTTTTAAATTAGCTGCTCAGTATGTGTAGGTAATCCTTTATAACGCAGCTTAAAAAAAATCTATCACAAAGAACTGTATGTTTTGCTAATGCTCTCAACTTTCTGGAGGACCAAGTTTTGAAATCAGTGGAATGCCAGGTGGAAGCAAAGTATGATAGTTAAGGAGATTGAGAAAACCATTGCATCCATGACAGAGAGGGAGAACGTTCATCCATATATTCGGGCAATAGAGTCTAGCTAGCTACATTATTAGATATTATACGTTTCAAATTTTGTCAGAAAGTAATTTTCATTGCAAGTTAAAGCGTACTGTTAGCTTGCTGGCTGGCTCTCTGGCTAACGTTTGGGAGGGAGAAGCGTTCATCCATATATTAAGGTAATAGAGTCTAGCTAGCTACATTATTAGATATTATACGTTTCAAATTTTGTTATAGCCTAATATTAGCTAGCTAGCTAACATTGAACCTAATTGGTTAGTTTTAGCTACTAGCAGATTCATGCAGGGTAGTAACATTATGAGTTGTGATTATGGTTCATTGTTTAGCTAGCTAGCTAGCTACATGTCTAAACTAAATACTCCACTATGCAAGTAACCATTTAACTGTATCGTTTACACCTTCTGTATCCTGTGCATGTAACAAATAAACTTTGATTTTATACGATATTGTAGTGATCTGGCCGGCATACGCTAGCCACGCGTTGCGCGGTAACTGAAGGGCGCAAGGGGATTGTGTGTAATTCTTGTTCTATGATTAAAACGGTTGTGTTATGTGTTTATGTTTTAGTAGTCAAGCTAATGTTCTGTGTTTATGTTTCCTTAAGTTGTCTTAGTTCAGGTTATGGGGGTAGGGGGGAATGTTAGAATGCCTACCGTGACCGAGCCTTGCAAGGCCGGAGGTTGTGTTCATTGTTAATAATTGAAGGAGGGTGAATAAAGTGTGATGTTCCTGTAGTTGTGCGGTGTATGGGGCACAGGAACTCTCTATTAAATTAATCTCTGTCTCTTGCCATCTTCTTCTGGCTGAGCTTGCCACAATATAGTGTGTCTCTACCAGAGACGGTAATGTGAAGAACAACATGACGTGCCCCAAAGTCAAATTAGCATATAATGTTAGGCCAACGAGACAGTGTTCAAGTGCAACAATTCTCTGGTAGAATGCCCTGCTTTTATTTCATCACACTCACAACCGTAAGCTATTTTGTGTAGTTAGTTCGCTATTAACTTATAAATAATTATCTTGCTGTGACTTCATTTTTCTGTAATAATTAATACAAATTAGTTAAAGTTAAGACGTTGTCAGTTATGTGATATGGTCATTATTTGAACTGGCTAGCCAGATAACTTAACTTTATTTAGCTAGCTAACAAGCTATAAATGAACCAAAACATTGTTTAGAAACTTGCTTTTAGTTTCCTGGTTTGTTTTTAAATGGGTGGGTTTATTGGAGTTAAAATACAACAGTTATACTATTTTCGACCACCAGGCTGCTGATGTCATGCAGCATGTAGTTTTTGTGCTTATATTTTTTCACAACGACAAAGACAAGTTTGATGTCGGATGACAATAGAATGTTCATGATGTCACTGCGACAACTGTATTCAGCCATATCGATAGACGTAGTATAAAGTATACTTTAGTCTTGTAATCTTGTGTTGTTTAGAACACTACAGCACTCACTCTGTTTAGCACATGGCCTCATATCTGACTCCTTAAAAATATGGTTGGGGTTAACGCTTAAGAGGGTGTGAACGATGCTGAATAGGTGAAAACAAAGAAGAGCTCTCCAGTAGATTTACCAAAACATTCAAGGACCATTTTCTCAAAGTTGGCGTTACCAGTTGATCAACTTTTAAAGCAGAACTACTTGTATCATATACAATTTTATAGCTCTGAGTCTCTACTTTTATCCAATGTCAAAAACACAATTGAAAATGTTGCTACATAAGACCGAATCGAGCTGGTCGGTCACATATTTACCTAGGGTGCCAATAATTCAGGAGGGCACTGTAATATATCCAACCAAGGGTATGCAAATCATTACACTTAAATGTTATACTAACAATTCAATCAATATTTGTGCCGGGTACAACGTACTCCGCTTCCTCAGTCTGTCTGTGAATGCAAAAAGGTAGTGAGAGACAGCAGGAACAGGAGTCTTTTCAATGCTGATGCCTTTGAGGCAAACAGTTCTGTTTTGAATGGACGGGAGAGAGAGAAAAAAAAAATAAAAAAATAAACAATGCAGCTTTTTGTGTCGTAGACTTCCAGTGATTTCACAGCTCCCAAAATGTGACAGTGGTGCCACTACTGACTGACTGCTGATAACAGAGTGAACGCTTTGAGCAAACACAACTTGACAGGGTAGCGTTGCATACTAATAAGCAGTATCTCTGGAACCACTGTGTTTTTGTTTTCTGTCTATGTCCTTCTGCAGATGTGATGAGGCTACTGGAGTGGTCACAATGAGTGATGAGGCTACTGGAGTGGTTACAATGAGTGATGAGGCTACTGGAGTGGTCACAATGAGTGATGAGGCTACTGGAGTGGTCACAATGAGTGATGAGGCTACTGGAGTGGTCACAATGAGTGATGAGGCTACTGGAGTGGTCACAATGAGTGATGAGGCTACTGGAGTGGTTACAATGAGTGATGAGGCTACTGGAGTGGTCACAATGAGTGATGAGGCTACTGGAGTGGTCACAATGAGTGATGAGGCTACTGGAGTGGTCACAATGAGTGATGAGGCTACTGGAGTGGTCACAATGAGTGATGAGGCTACTGGAGTGGTCACAATGAGTGATGAGGCTACTGGAGTGGTCACAATGAGTGATGAGGCTACTGGAGTGGTCACAATGAGTGATGAGGCTACTGGAGTGGTCACAATGAGTGATGAGGCTACTGGAGTGGTCATAATGAGTGATGAGGCTACTGGTATTGCACTATAAGAGTGTTCACAATGAGACACATCCTTGGACACACACAGACAAACAAACAAACAAACACACACACACGTGCCCAAACAAACATGGTTGTCTTGGGGTGAAGACAGGTTTGGAGACATACAGGGAAAGAGAAAAACTTGGAGGCAGTACAGGGAGAGTGACATGCTTGGAGACGGAGGGAGATGATGTGATCAAATGGCCGTCGTGGTAATCAGAAGAGTGGAGTCTGGGACAAAGGGAGGAAAAGATGGAGGCAGGGAAGGTGGTGCCACAGAACTGGAGTTGACTTTCTCCATTTCACATTCCTGTCACCTGAGGACCAATGTATAAAGGGAGACTGAGGCCAGAGAAGAAGTAATTTCCTTCCTACACCAATCTAGCACTTTGGCCTAGCAGGCACCTGACACTTATCCCACATCTATCAGGGGGTAAAACCTGCTTGGCTCCTGATAACAGGATCCTCTCTCCTTGGCCTATCCAGACTGGAGCACAAGCCAGGCACATTGGTCATGCATAGCTGGGTAACATCAAAGACATGGCCAAAGCAATCTCATCTTCTATCATCCCAACTAAATGACATCCAATCACAAATTCATTATTTGGGCTTGTGTTCAGACATTCAAAGGCTCTATGAATACTGCAGTTACACTATAACAATGATGAACACCTGAAGGAAAATGTTGCATCATGGATTATGATAATTAATACCAACATCTGCGTACAGAGAGAGTTGTAAAATATAATTTCTGACTGACTGTGTTCTCTTATCAAAGACATTCCTCATATTTTATTAGCAGTGTTCACAGTCAGATGAATCCAACTCTCGAAGGCCCCACATCGTGTCGCTCGATTTATCAAAGCAGAAATGCTGGCAGTTTAAAAAAAATTGTATTCAGGAGACCAGCCTTCATTTTGCACAACATAGACCAAAATCCTCAATCTGGCATTGATTTATGTTGATTAATCTGTAAAGGGCGGCGTTAGGAGTGCATGTTCCTTCGAGCCCATGGCCACTCACTCCACCATTGCTTATTGGAAGGGATCGGCTGTAATGAAACAGGCAAGAAAATCAACGGCACCTGGTTTCCCCTGGACATTCATTTAGGGATGTGTTGTCTCAATAACATGAAAGTAGCAACAGTCTCACCTGCTAAGAGTATTCATTCAGTGCTTGTATTTCTTTTTTTTTCTGCCTGAAGTTTTGAAAGCTATGGCTCCCTGGCCATAGTGCCTGTCTGCCTGTCTGTCTGGGTACAACGTACTCTGCTTCCTCAGTCTGTCTGTGAATGCAAAGTACAAAAAGGTAGTGAGAGACAGCAGCAACAGGAGGCTTTCAATGCTGATGGCTTTGAGGCAAACAGCTGTCTGTCTGTCTGTCTGTCTGTCTGTCTGTCTGTCTGTCTGTCTGTCTGTCTGTCTGTCTGTCTGTCTGTCTGTCTGTCTGTCTGTCTGTCTGTCTGTCTGTCTGTCTGTCTGTCTGTCTGTCTGTCTGTCTGTCTGTCTGCTTGTCTGTCTGCTTGTCTGCCTGTCTGCCTGCTTGCCTGTATGCCTGCCTGAGCTCCAGTATCTGCATGTCATGCCGAGCCTCCTAGGGGGATAACATATCAAAATCCAGCGCTCAAGTTATTTTGAATGGATCAGTGATTGGTCCAAAGCCACATAAAAGGTTACAAGCATATTTGTTATGGTAGTTTTGACACATTGCAGCAGGAGCAGAAAAAATAATAGATGTAACTGTGTAAGCATAACAACACAAGCAATGAAAGGCAATTGTATACATTTGTAGAATGTCAGTTAAAGTGTGAAGAAAAACTTTTGAGCAGGCAATCTTATCTATACATTTCCAAAGCAGATTTGCCATTGCAGGTTCAACACATTTGTTAACAATGACACCACATCATCTGCTGTAAAAACGAGGTTGCCCATAACAGATTTGGATTCCAAAGCAGTGCCATAGAATTCAGCACAATAGAAAGTGGTGATGTCTGATAGTGGTACAATGAGCTACAGGATTGAGAGTACAGATGTGGGATCTTAATTTGAGCCAGTTTGCTACAGCAGGTAAATGTTCCTACTGCAAAAGGAAATGTGAATTATTATGTGGATTATGTTTAATGGACATTTGTGTAGGGGTTGATACATTTTCTTAACGGAAAATCAAGTCTGAAATGGAAGTGGAAATACATTTTAGAAGCTTTTTTAAACCTCAAATCAAAAATCTAGTAAAAATACAATCAAATCAAATTGTATTTATTACGTGCCGAATACAACAGGTGTAGACTTTACTGTGAAATGCTTACTTATGAGCCCTTTCCCAACAATGCAGAGTTAAAAGTAAGAAAAATTAGGGTTAGCCATTTGATTAAGTGTCTTATGGCTGTTCAGAAGCTTGCCATGTGGAAGCAGAGAGAACAGTCTATGACTTGGGTGGCTGGAGTCTTTGACAATTTTTAAGGCCTTCCTCTAACACCGCCTGGTATAGAGGTCCTGAATGGCAGGGAGCTCGGTCCCAGTGATGTACTGGGCCGTACGCACTACCCTCTGTAGCACCAAGCATTTGCCACACCAAGCGGGGATGCAGCCAGTCAAAATAAACTCAATGGTGCAGCTGTATAACTTGTTGATGATCTGAGGACCCATGCCAAATCTTCAAACCTTTTCATTCTCCTGAGGGGGCAGAGGTACTGTCGTGCCCTCTTCATGACTGTGTTCGTGTAGTTGGACCATGATACGTCCTTAGTGATGTGGACACCGAGGAACTTGAAGCTCTCAATCCGCTCTTCTACAGACCTGTTGATGTGAATGGGGACGTGCTCGGTTCTCCGTTTCCACTATCAGCTCCTTTGTCTTGCTGACGTTGAGGAAGAGGTTGTTGTCCTGGCACCACACTGCCAGGTCTCTGACCTCATCCCCATAGGCTCTCATCAGGAGGCTGTCACGGCCCCTCCTCTGCATTGCAGGGGCGGTTCCTCTTGCAGGCAGAGGAGGGTCGTTGGTGATTGGAGCCACCTAGGCTCAGGGTATAAAAACGGCTTCACTAATCACTCTCTCTCTCTCTGCTCCTCCAGGTATGATCCTGTTTTGTTTGTTCCTTTGTAGTTGTACTTAGTTTCCACTCAGTCATGTTCACACACACAGATTCACGCATCCCTGCACTTTACATACACCTTACATTATGCCATTTTCACACCTTTTTTTTTGTTAAAGTTAATAGTTTTGGGGTACAATAAAGAACCTTTTTGATTGGCCTATACCTGTTGTTCGTGTCCCCTCATTTTTGCCACAGGCTATGAGCCGGCCTGTGACAAGGCCAACATAATTTTGTTTTGATGTAATTTTAATACCTTTTAAGACTTCCTGGAATATTTTTTCAAAGACAGCTTTTCCATCTGTTTGACCAGAAATCAAATCCTTTGCTTGTTCCAAATTTTTAGGATGGAAAATTGTTATAAAAATGTATATGCCTTAATTGATACAAAATATGAACTCTTAGCTTCAATTGACACCCAATTTGACATGCTCCTATGAATGTTGTTCATGCGGTGAGGGAGGAGCAACCTTCTCAAATCAAACAGTAATCTGCACTGCCCGGTCATATTGGAAACAAGGCAGCATGGTGCACACACAATGTATTTTCCATAAAGTATATGTTTCAATTTTCAAACCAGTTTTCCTTGACATACGTCACTTTGTTTTGAGCCGGCTTCACCATCTCTTTTAATCGGGGCACCCGGCTCACACCCGGGAGGCAGCCTGGTTCAAAAGGAATGCACTTTTCACACTAAGAATATAAGCTAAATCAATAAGTGTACTTTGAGATATGAATAAGAATATTTCGAATGTTGAATAAATGTATGTGAAAAATTATATTTCAGAATATAAACATACTCCATATTATAGAGCACACCAAGATGTCTGTACCATCAGTTCACGGATCATAGGGTCTTACTAGCTCAGATGGTAGAGCTTGGCACTTGCAATGCCAGGTTTGTGGCATTGCAAGTACGAAAAAAGTATTAACATGTATGCACTAACTGGATGTCACTCTGAATAAGGGCATCTGTTAAATAACTAAAATGTAAATGTTACAGGAGGCATGTATAGGTCTAAAAAGGGCCTAAAATGGCCACTTTCATCAAGATTTTCAAAAAATGTGTTTGTGATACAAATAGAAAAAGCATGTTAAGTATTGTTACTCCGAATATATTTTTCGTGCCATTCTGGCATGGAATCGCCCAGTAACAAATGGAGTGCATATCTTCGGCTTTAACACAGATATTAATATTAATATGTATAGCTGATTTGTGTCCTATTCACAATAAAGGCAAACTCTGGCTGGTATGGCTCAAACAGAAGTCAGAGGTCAGAATAATACAAAACTATTTCTGCAAATGGACAATTGCCTTTGTCTGTCCATGTCCGTTTTTATTTCCACGCAGTGTTTTCCTTGGTAGTCATTAAATTATCTCATGTGATTAGATGTGTAATCAAAGTTAAGGCTCTCTCACGCTTAGTTTGCCTGTAAAGTCTCCTCTATCTCCACCAGAACATCTCTGTGGCTATATCGCCAGTCACATCTAATCATTTAATGGCATCTATAATTTAAGTCACTGCTTATTCATCATGCCTGGCATCCTTGCAAATGTGTTTGTCTTCTCGTGATGATGGCATAAAGATTAATTCCTTTTCTGGTGAGGTTCTGTGCAGAGCATATTCATTACATTGCAAAGAAAGGTATACATGTGTTCGAATTGACAGCATATGGATCTTGGATCAAGCTGTCATTCCGTCAGCAAACTTTGCATCTGCACTGTTCTTCAAATAAATATGGTTTGTAAAATTGTTAAGAGGTCCTTGTGCATAGAATTGTATGGGTTGTTTAACTTTGCAATTGTCTTTTCTTATTTTTATTTTACATACATTTTAAAGTGAAAACTCTGAGTCTCAGCCACATTCTGTTTCCATGGAATTGCCCTGAGTTCAACCATTAGAAAAAGCAATGCCGGCCTACGGTCGCGGCACACACCTGATGGAAAATAATTTGCCGACCTGCCATTGAATAAGCCTGGCCTCTGCTAATTGTAAAGAGTACACCATGAAGATGCACAAAGACGATATGCTAAAGGAGATTTGCGCTTTACCTTGACACTGTCTTCCAGTTCATTCTCAACACAAGGAAATAATACAAATGCACGGTATACTTGGATAATTAATCAACTTCTCCAGTCCCAGAGCCTGGCCATCATAAACGTATTCAATAAAAAGTCATCTTTTCCTTAATTAACTAATTTTCTAGCACAGGCTTTCTCTAGTGCTCATTGCAGAGGTTAAATAACACTGGCTGAGGATGGCTGCTGTTGAATCCATGTGTTGAGCATATGCTTTCCATTATACTTTGCATTTAAATGTTATCACACAAGATTAATCCTTTCATAGAAAATGGAGACTGTCTTAATATTTCTATATTGTTTTGTGTTTTACGCCATTTCCACATAATGTTTAACAGCTTCAGCCCTTCTCACATGTCTACTTGTTGATCTTGTTTAGACCATGAATCCCAACAGAACCTAAGCTGAATCTGTATGCAGCACTACAAGGTGTTCCATGGTGTGTATTGAGGTAGTAGGTTTCAGAGGAGTAGAGGCAGATCTTAAATAGGATTTAGCCTGCAAGGTAGGAATGTGATGAGTTGGACAAGTGAAGAGATATAAAAAGATAATTCAAAGTAAAACTGAACCAACTCAGTAAGAACTTGAAAGTCTTCATAGTGGTTGAATACTGAATACTGAATACTCGCTAATGACAACTTTCCTGATATTCACTGTAATACCACCCTTATCACATTCTTACCAATATACCTATCGTAGAATATCAGCCGATGCCGTGAGAGACAGTAGTATTTGGGACATACCCATGGTTCATTCTGTTCCTGTCAGGCTCTGGCTCTGACATAGAGAAGCAATAGTCTGACAGTGTCGTTCTTTTCTGTTTCTTTGTTGGTTTGGGTGGATCTCTAATTAGAGGCAGCTGCTACCCGTTGTCTCTAATTAGGGATCCAATATATGTTGAGTCTGTCCCTCACGCTGGTGTGGGTCGTTATCGTACATGTCGAGGTATATGTCGCAGTCACGGGTGAAGTAAGTGTTCTTTTTGTTACGTCCGTTCATTCCGTGTGTTTTTGTGAATGTGAAGTTAGTTTATAGTTTCAGTTTGTATCCTGTAGTTCGCCATTTGTTTCGATTAATATATAAAATAAATAAGAAAAAATGTCGAACTACTATCCCTGCGCTGCGTCTTGGTCTCTCCAAACCCCATTGCGTGACAGAACGACCCACCACTGCGAGACCAAGCAGCGTAACTGGGGAGAGAGGGAGAGAGAGGAGGTGCCGCCGCGTTATGCGCGACGCGCAAGAAGAGGCAACGCCCGCAAACAACCCCAAGGTAATCTTGGGGGGAGGCTATGGGGGTGGTCTGGCTATAGGGAGGAGGAGCCAACACCACTCCCCATGTGGACCATAGAGAGGCCGAGGTACTCAGAGCAAGGAGCAGGAGGAATACTTGGAGGAGTATTATGGAGGTGTGTTGGAAGAATGGGTGGAGATAGAAAGGGAGGTCGAGAGGGAGATGCCGGAGTGGTCCAGTCCGGATCCGGTCGTCTACTCCACTCCCAGGCCGGAGCAGTCCGCTCCACCGGTGTCTAGTCCGGGTCCGGTTGTCTACTCCACCTCCCTGCCAGAGCAATCCGCCCCACCGGTGCTCAGTCCAGGTCCGGTCGCCATCTTCACTCCCATGCCAGAGCAGTCCGCTTCACCGATGTCCAGTCCGGGTCCGGACCTCTGCTCTACTCCACGCATCCGACCTCTGGTGCGCCTCCTCAGTCCGGTACGACCCGTGCCGGCTCCCCGCACCAGACCTCCAGTACGTGCGCCTAACCAGGTGCTTCCTGTGCCAGCTCCACGCACCCGACAACCGGTGCGCCTCCCCAGCCCTGAACCTCCAGCGAAGGTCTGTGCCCCTGAACCTCCAGCGAGGGTCAGCTCCCCTGAACCTCCAGCGAGGGTCAGCGCCCCTGAACCTCCAGCGAAGGTCAGCGCCTCTAAACCTCCTGCGAAGGTCAGCGCCTCTAAACCTCCTGCGAAGGTCAGCGCCCCTAAACCTCCTGCGAAGGTCAGCGCCCCTAAACCTCCTGCGAAGGTCAGCGCCCCTAAACCTCCAGCGAAGGTCAGCGCCCCTAAACCTCCAGCGAAGGTCAGCGCCCCTAAACCTCCTGCGAAGGTCAGCGCCCCTAAACCTCCTGCGAAGGTCAGCGCCCCTAAACCTCCTGCGAAGGTCAGCGCCTCTAAACCTCCTGCGAAGGTCAGCAACCCTGAGCCTCCAGCGAAGGCGAGCAACCCTGAGCCTCCAGCGAAGGCCAGCAACCCTGAGCCTCCAGCGAGGGTCAGCAACCCTGAGCCTCCAGCGAAGGCCAGCAACCCTGAGCCTCCTGCGAAGGTCAGCGCCTCTAAACCTCCTGCGAAGGTCAGCGCCTCTAAACCTCCTGCGAAGGTCAGCGCCCCTAAACCTCCTGCGAAGGTCAGCGCCCCTAAACCTCCTGCGAAGGTCAGCGCCCCTAAACCTCCTGCGAAGGTCAGCGCCCCTACACCTCCAGCGAGGGTCAGCGTCCCGGAGCCTCCAGCCAGTCCGGGTCCAGCCGTCTGCTCCGCCTCAGCGCCAGAGCAGTCCGCTCCACCGGTGCCCATTCCGGGTCCAGCCGTCTGCTCCGCTCCAGGGCCAGAGCAGTCCGCTCCACCGGTGCCCAATCCGGGTCCAGCCGTCTGCTCCGCCTCAGTGCCAGAGCAGTCCGCTCCACCGGTGCCCATTCCGGGTCCAGCCGTCTGCTCCGCCTCAGGGCCAGAGCAGTCCGCTCCACCGGTACCCAATCAGGGTCCAGCCGGCTGCTCCGCCTCAGCGCCAGAGCAGTCCGCTCCACCGGTGCCCAATCCGGGTTCAGCCGTCTGTTCCGCTTCAGAGCCGGAGCAGTCCGCCCCACCGGTGCCCAGTCCAGGCCCGGTTGTTTTCCCAGCTCCATGGCCGGAGCAGTTTACCCCACCGGTGCCCAGTCCGGGCCCGGTTTATTGCCCATCTCCATGGCCGGAGCCGTTTGTCCCACCGGTGCCCAGTCCGGTCCCGGTTGTTTTCCCCGCTCCATGGCCGGAGCCGTTTACCCCACCGGTGCCCAGTCCGGTCCCGGTTGTTTTCCCCGCTCCATGGCCGGAGCCGTTTACCCCACCGGTGCCCAGTCCGGTCCCGGTTGTTTTCCCCACTCCATGGCCGGAGCCGTTTACCCCACCGGTGCCCAGTCCGGGCCCGGTTGTTTTCCCCGCTCCATGGCCGGAGCCGTTTGCCCCACCGGTGCCCAGTCCGGGCCCGGTTGTTTTCCCCGCTCCATGGCCGAAGCCGTTTACCCCACCGGTGCCCAGTCCGGGCCCGGTTGTTTTCCCCGCTCCATGGCCGGAGCTTTTTGCCCCACCGGTACACAGCCTGGGACCGGTGATAAGGAAGCCGCCCCCGATGGACTAGTTTTCCCTCCCATTTACCCCCCCGTGATTTGTGTATGTTTTTTTTGTTTTGTTTGTTTTAGGCGTCCGGGAGTCCGCGCCTTGGGGGGGGGGTACTGTCAGGCTCTGGCCATAGAGAAGCAATAGGCTTCTCTATGTAGCTATGGTCAGAGTCTGACAGTGTCGTTCTTTTCTGTTTCTTTGTTGGTTTGGGTGGATCTCTAATTAGAGGCAGCTGCTACCCGTTGTCTCTAATTAGGGATCCAATATATGTTGAGTCTGTCCCTCACGCTGGTGTGGGTCGTTATCGTACATGTCGAGGTATATGTCGCAGTCACGGTTTTGTTACGTCCGTTCATTCCGTGTGTTTTTGTGAATGTGACGTTAGTTTATAGTTTCAGTTTGTATCCTGTAGTTCGCCATTTGTTTCGATTAATATATAAAATAAATAAGAAAAAATGTCGAACTACTATCCCTGCGCTGCGTCTTGGTCTCTCCAAATCCCATTGCGTGACAGTTCCTAAGTGTTGATGAGCCAGAGAAACCTACAGTACGGTCTCAAGCTGAGCCATTTCTGCTCAGTAAAGCACACTAATAGGCCACCCTATTGAGCCATTTGTGGTATGGAAGATACAGCTGAAAAGCCAATGCCAATGGAAATCAATCCGTCAAGTGGAGAATGCTGCTAGGTTTTGTGTTTTGGATATCTTTAAGAGTGAAAGGATGAGAAGGAAAAAGGGAGGGTAAGAAATACAGTTTAGAGGAAGACAGCTGAAGTGGTGATGGTATTGATTAAGACCAAGGCTAGCGCTCGTGTCAAGGAATATTGGAGATGAGATCTCATCAAAGGTTGTTTCTGTGGCCTGCTGCCATTGATTAAGCTACGCCCAATTAGTGGGGAGGCCTTGACAATTCAAATTGATTTTTAGACAAGCATTAAGCAGCATCAGCAATGGGTTAATATTTTCATATTCAATGTAATATGCATGCTGTACACATTTGACGAGTTGTCATCTAAAGAGTCCCTGATAACTTTTTAATTATTTGATTGAATATGATTAATTGGACACGATGGCCAGAATCTTGTAGTTTTGTAAACCTTACTTTGGAAAAAACTCTTCTGTTCTGACATTTGTAAATAATCCAACTTCATCACATACACTGCTGCTACTGCTTATTATCTATCCTGTTGCCTAGTCACTTTACCCCTACCCATATGTACATCTCTACCTTAATTACCTCGTACCCCTGAGCATCGACTAGGTACTGGTACTCCGTGTACATAGCCAAGTTATCGTTACTCATTGTGTATTTATTCCTTGTGTTATTATCGTTCTATTATTTATATTTTTTTCTCTCTGCTTTGTTGGGAAGGGCCCGTAAGTAAGCATTTAACTGTTAGTCTACACCTGTTGTTTTAGAAGCATGTGACAAATAACAGTTGAATTGAATTTATTCACACAGTGAAAAACTTATTTTAAAACAGTGAAAAAATAATAATCAAATAAGGTATAGTTGAAACACTCCTCAATGGTTAAGCAGATACTAAAGAGCATAGATACTGTAAAATACATTATTAGCTGTAACACCTGTGCCTTCTACCTGACGGTGCCCCTCCCGCCCCGGCGCTTCAACTCGCCGGCATACAAACCACCACCCCAGAGTTTTTTTTTGTTGTCTCCATTTTTCTTTTTTTGTTTAGCTCCCTTATTATCTCTCCATGAGCACGGGAGAGCGCGATGGGGGAACCGGTTCAGGTGACCGGCTGTCTGAGCTGGAGGATAGGTGTTGAGTCATGGAGGGGCGGATGAAGGAGCTCTTAGGAGCGAGTCGGGAGCTCATGTCCCTCATGGCAACATGATCTGCTGAGGAGACTAAGAGGAACACAGCATCCTCCTCACTGGTGAGTGCGGCACCTAGCAGCGTTCCGGTTTGGGAGCTCCGGAGAGCCTTATCGGAATGGTAGGCTATATGGCAATCCGGAGGGTTGTCGTGGCTTCCTTCTCCAATGTGATCTATATTTTGGAGATCAACCGGTCCCAGACAGGGAGAAGGTGGCCGTGATGATCTCACTCCTTACTGGACGCGCCCTCGACTGGGTAACGGCTTTGTGGAATAGCGGATCTGAGGAACTGAGGTTACTCCCCAGGTTCATCAGCCAGTTCCGAGCCGTGTTCGATCACCCCAAGGAGGGGAGAGGCGCTGGCGAGCAGATGTTGCGCCTGAGCCAGGAGACGGGCACGGCCACGGACTATGCCTTGTCATTCCGGACGGTGGCTGCGTCCAGTGGCTGGAACAGGCCAGCTCTCCAAACCGCTTTCTGTAGGGGCTTGCGTGCGGTCTCTAGATGCATTTATCGCCCGGGCCATTATCGTCGACGGGCAGCTCCGGGTCTGGGACAGTGACCGTGTGGCACGCCACGAGTCTCTTCCTCTCCGTAGGGAGTAGCCGGAGCCAGAGGTGATGGAGCTGGGATGCATTAGACTCTCTGCTGACCACCGGAGTCAACAGGGCCAGAGCAGGAAGGGGGTGAGTACTCAGACGGCACGGACAGGCACGGTAGGTGCCTTGTGTGTTACAGACATCACTAGCTCTTTCTGTTGTCCTGTTGTGCTGTCTGGAGGACTCACTCTCATGTCTCCACAGCCCTGATCGATTCCGGGGCCGCGGGGAGTTTCACTGACCAGTCCTTGGTATCTGCTCTGCGATTGCCGGTGCGCAGACTGAGGTCCTTACTTCCCATAAAAGCTTTGGACGGCCGACCAGTGGGTACCGGGTCCATTACCCACGTGACTCGACCACTCACCCTCACCATCAACGGCTGCCATCGGGAGAGACTGGAACTCATGGTAATGAACTCATCCATCCATCCGATCATCCTGGGTCTTCCCTGGCTCTAAAAGCACGACCCCAACATCTCATGGAGCTAGAGGAAGATCCAGGACTGGTAACCCAGATGCCGGAGGACCTGCCTTAACATCACCTGCGGATCAACATCGTAGAAGAGCCCGGAGTGCGCCCTTCCACCCAACAGTCTACTCTGATCTCAAGGAGGTGTTCTCTACCACGAGAAGGCAAAGTGTCTCCCTCGTCACAGATCCTGGGACTGTGCCATTGACCTGTTGCCCAAGCTGCGCCCCCCCGGAAAAGGATCTACTCGCTTTCTGTGACCGAGTCTTCGACGATGGAGAACTATATCATGTAGTCGCTGGAGCAGGGATATATCTGAAACGTCATTGTCTACATAGATGACATCCTGATCTACTCCTCCACCTACCCGGTTTGGACTGTGTGCCACTATGTCCAGTCCCGCTCCATCTGCGCACTGTCCAAGGCATCGAGACATGCTCCTGTGGGTAAGCTCCACCCCTTGCCGGTACCTCAGTGGCCTTGGTCACATCTAGAGGTAGACTTTGTCACTGACTTGCCCCGGTTGGAGGGACATACGACCATCCTGGTGGTCGTAGACCGTTTTTCCAAGATGGTTAGTTATGTCCCTCTCGCTGGGCTGCCCTCTGCTTTCCAGGTTGCTGAGGTCCTATTCCAGCAGGTCTTCCGGCTGTATGGAGTTCGGCATGGAAGGCATTCCTGTCCCGTCTGGGGGTCAACGTCAGCCTCACATCCTGGTACCATCCCCAGGCTAACGGGCAGGCTGAACGCACCAACCATGAGCTGGGGAGGAAGTTATTTCCTAGATAGGCCAGCTGAGTGGTCACGCTTTCTCCCCTGGGTGGAATATGCCCAGAACTCCCTGTGCCAGTCCTCCACAGGGCTGGCACCGTTTCAGGCCGTCCTGGGCCGGCAACCGCCATTGTATCCTTGGACTGGAACCGAGCGCAGTGGCATGTCTACCGTGGAGGACTGGTTCCGGTTAACAGAGGAGGATTGGATCGGTGGCAGAGCGAGGCCTCGGATTACCGCCCAGGGGACAGTGTGGCTCTCCACGCGGGACCTTCTCCTCCACCTGCCCTGCTGTAAGTTAAGCCCCTGGTATGTGGAGCCGTTTAAGATCCTCAGGAAGGTGAATGAGGTTTCAGTCACTCTCCAACTGCCCCCTACATACACTAACATATCTCCCACTTTCCATGTCTTTCTCCTCAGGCCAGTGATTCCTGGTCCGCTGGGGGAACCATTCCTGCTGCAGTGCCTCTGCCTACGGTGGAGGTGGACGGGGGTCCGGCATACAGAGTGGAGACGGTGATGGACTCCTGTCTGCGGCGGGGTCAGGTCCAGTACCTAATGGACTGGGCGGGATACGGTCCTGGGGAACACAGCTGGATCCAGGCTGTGGACATCTGCGATCCATCTCTGACCGTCCGGACCGGCCTGATCCTTGACCTCAGGGTCATCCGAGGGGCAGACGAGCGTCGGGAGCCGTGCCCTTGGGGGGGAGGTTTGTAACTCCTGTGCCTTCTACCTAGAATGTGCCCCTCCCGCCCAGGCGCTCCGACTCACCAGCATACTAATCACCGGCATGATTCCCATCCCCTGATTCCACACGGACACACACACACCTGTTTCCTCTCACCTCATTACACACCCTATATATGTTCCCATCCCTGTGTTGTGCGTGTGGATTATTGTTTCTGAGCTGTGCCTCAGACTATATTATTTAACGTCAGTCTTTCTTGTTTTCCCTTTTTGTTCAACCTCCTCCTTTTTGTGCTCACCATCCTCACACCATCACAATTAGCACTTTAATTACTAGACAATTATTTGATGTAATATACATGCTGCACACACAACTAGGAGTACCTCCGTTGATTATCTCTGGAGCAAGAAAAGGATCCAGGGCAGCGGCAAAGTCGACCGGCTCCACGTCGGCGGTCCAAAAGGCAGGTCCAACTCGTGGGGGCTCTTGGATGAGCCCCTGCAGATCCGGGACCTACTGGAGAAGGAGAAAGACGGAGAAACACTTCGGCCGCCAACAATGGAAGATCAGCGACCCCCAAAGTATTTTAATGACCAGCCCCTGGAGGTAAAGGTGAGGTGGTGGAAGCTTGGCTGGCGCTGATTCCCAGCCCGGAGCTTCCAGTGCCAGCTCCCAGCATGGAGCTCCCAGTGCCGGCCCTTCACTCCAGGGCTCCTGAGCCGGTTTCCAGCCCGTTATCTACAGTGCCGGTCCCGCGCACCAGGGATCCTGTTGCGATGATCCGTCTCTGCGTGACCAGGGTCCACATCCTGCTCCGGGGCCACGTCCTGCTCGGAGGGTGGAGCGTCCGGCAGATCCGGCACCCAGTCCGACTCCTCCCCGGAGCAGGACTGGGTGCTGGATCTGGCAGACGTTCCGCCCTCCGAGCAGGACATCCTGCTTCGGGGTCAGAGCCCCCGCCTGACATGTCCTGCTCTGGGGTCGGAGCCTCAGCCTGACCCGGAGTCTCCACTGATGCCGGCTAACCCCTCCCCCGGGTGTGTTCATGGTCCGGGAGCCCGCACCGTGGGGGGGGATACTGTCTGGAGGTGCCTCTCAGGGCTTGACAGAGGGGAGGCATCTAGGCATCTTTATGTTGGCTTTTGTGGTTGCGTTGCCTCTAATTGGGGATTAGTGTGTGGGTTATTGTTTGTTCTAGTTGCATATCAGTTCATGGTTGCTTCCTTTCCTTTTTGTTGTTTTGTAAAAACAAATAAAGAAATGTCTATATAATACAGCTCTGCGCCTCGGGTCCTGCCCACCAACAGTGACACTTGAAGTGTTGCAACTCTTACTTTGGCAAAAACTCTTCCATTCTGAAAAGTGAAAATAGTGCAATTTATTTACACAATGAAAATCTTACTTTAAGTAAAAAAACTAAAACAAGGTCAAATAAGTTACAGTTGTGTCAGTATGCAGATACTGAAGACAATAATTGCTTTATAATAAATGTTGTTGTCAAAATGTTTTACAATTGTTTCAACATTTATTCCCTTTACGTTCTTGGTAAACTTCCGCTTTGGTGAAAACTTAAAGTTTCTATAAAATATGACCTATAATTAATTACAATACATGTGAAATAGTTTTCCTTCCAAAATAATGAATGTTAAAAAGCAGCTTTTCTGTGTTTGAATGGTGTGGGCATACTCCAACAAAAGAATGGTATGTGTATACCGGTCATGTGAGTAGACCACTGATAACAATGTTCTATGAGGAAAAAACAATATGTTTTTAAATGTCAGTTTGAGATACAAGCTTGAGGTGGAGGTTTTGAAATGTTTTATTCTTCCATTCATCCTTTGGCCACAAATACGAGTATAGGACGAGTCAACATTATTTATTTATTTGGGCTATTATGTTATGATAATTTTGGGCTCCCAAGTGGCGCAGTGGTCTAAGACACTGCATCTCAGTGCTAGATCAAATTAAAATCATGAAATCAAATAAAATGTTATTGGTCACATACACGTGGTTAGCAGATGTTATTGCGGGTGTAGCGAAATGCTTGTGCTTCTAGCTCCGACAGTGCAGTAATATCTAACAGTTTCACAAAATATACCCAAATACACATAAAACTAAGAAAGGAATAGATTGAGAATATATACATAAATGTCAGGGCGGCATTGGACTAAGGTACAGTGGCATAGTCAAGCAATAAGGCCTGAGAGGGTATGGTATATGGCCAATATACCACGGCTAAGGGCTGTTCTTAGGCACGACGCAAAGCCCCCGAGGTGCCTTATTGCTACCAACGGAATTAGAGCAGTAAAAATGAATGTTTTGTCATACCCATGGAATACAGTCTGATATACCATAGCTGTCAGCCAATCAGCATTCAGGGCTTGAACCACCCAGTTTATAATAAGCTTTATAGTATGCAGTATACACATAAGAGATAGATAGATAGATAGATAGATAGATAGATAGATAGATAGATAGATAGATAGATAGATAGATAGATAGATAGATAGATAGATAGATAGATAGGATAGATTTTTTTGGAGTGCAAAAAAAGCTATAAAAGACATTGCATAGTATGGGTGGCTGGCTGAATATGTACACTATACATTGGTGGATGTTGGATGGTTAACTATACTATACAAGTCGATGGCAGAGAGGTTGGTTGATGCAGTATATAAACAGGATTAAGTGACTAAGATACCGAAGAATGGTATAGCGTACAGTTAAAACATATGAGATCAGTATTGCAAGATACGGAAACATTATTAAAGTGACTAGTGTTTCATTTCCTTAAAGTGGCTGGTGATTCTAATCTATGTCTATAGGCAGCAGTCTCTGATGTGCTAGAGATGGTTGTTTAGCAGTCGGTGGTGTAGTATAGAGTACAGTATAGTATATACATATGAGATGGGTGACTCAATATGTACACACAGTTAGAGTGACTAAGATACCGTAGAATAGTGTAGAGTGCAGTTTATACATAGAGATGAATGATGCAGACACGAATACTACAGACAACCTGGTTCAAATCCAGACAGTATCACAATTGGCCCAGCGTCGTCCAAGTTTGGCCAGTGTAGGCCGTCATTGTAAATAAGAATATGTTCTTAACTGACTTGCCTAGTTAAATAAAGGTTAAATAAAATAACAAATATATAATTAGGGTATAAGTTAACATAATTCAAACATAATTTTATTATGACCACTATTTGACATAGCACAGTAATTGATGTCAAAGCAATTGTACTGAATAATATAATACACCTATATTGCCTGATCTCCAAAGTATTTCAATTCTTCACTGTACAATGTGCTAAATGTTAGCGAATGCAACATATACTGCATATGGTTCTTAATAATAACAATAATAAATGCATTAATTGTTTTAAAAATTTCTGTTCCACAGTCTACAGTAGCAATGACAGTGCTTGGGGCAGAGTTTATGATTCTTTTAGCGTGCATGATCAGACAGATGGTTAGAGCTCTGACTTGTTCTGAAAATATGAAAAATATGCCTGTGGATCCCATCCTTCTTACCACTAACACTTTCAAGGTGAAGTATTAGAAAATAGGTACTCCGCTTGCTTTGATGCCCTAACCATTGTGCCTCAGTCAGCAAAACACTTTTCAGATGTTCCCCAGTTCCCCTAATGACTATGAAATTAGTTCACAGTGAAACCAGGCACACCTGCAGCAATGGAGGTGCCTCAGTTAAGTGATGCACAATCTATCCCCAATGGAAAACCCAGAGAGAAGAGTGCAGGGGAAAAACACTGAATGCCAGGCCATTGATGGAGAGTGAGAACTAGATGGGGTAAGCATTGTGTAGTTTGTACAGCCTTTGATATTGATGCTGTCAGAGAAGCTGCTCCCTATCCTATGAATTGATCAAACTCAAGCCTCTTTATCCAGTTTAGCACCAACTATTTTACCTGTATGTGACAAGCAGACATGCATTTCCTTAAGGAGAGTGTTATATAGCTAATTAAAGGGACATTCTAACCATTCCCTGCGTTGTAAAGGCTGTGGTTATGGCTCGTTAGTTATAACAGGACATCTTAGAGTAGAAACAGGTGCTGGTCTCACCAATAACTGGCTACAGATGTGTTCAGTGAGACTTTCTTCTGGTTTTACGTTTATAGTCACTGTCCCAGGTGCTGAGAACTCACAATACAAGACCCTTAAAGTCATATGCTGCAGTCCCAGTGCTGAACTCACTTAGTCTCATAATGCTCTCTATCTGAGAAGTAAAAATGTATAATACAATGGATAGAACAAACTATGACTATCCAGAAACAGGTGTTGGGCTGAATGAAGCATTCCAAAAAACAAGATGTGTTTCGTATGGTCTGAAACAGCAGGTAGATTTTCTCATAACGTACAGACAAACTGTTATAGCATGGTAAAATCTGCCCAAGGTCTGCCACCCTTTTGGGATACATGCTACAATACCTAAGGATAGAGTCTTGAAATCTGCTCTTCCCTTTCAATTATACCCACACAACAGATAAAAGCAGGCATCACAAAATACTGGGAGAATACACTATGTGGACTCTCTGCCACACCTCCTCCCTCTGTCTCCCTCCTCGGTCGGGAGCCAGGGTTAGGATCCCAGGAGTGCCCACAAAGAAAAAGATCCATGGGCTGCTGTACAGTATGTAACATTTCACAATTTAACCTCCTCGGATGATATTTAAGGTGGATTATGGCACTTTGTTATTAGGAAGACACTGATTTTCTATTTAAATGTAAATCAGCCCTTTTTTTCAATTATTATAATCCTGCATAACTTCTGGTGGAAGAGGGTAAACATTTAATGGGCCACAAAAGTATAGAGGATCCCTGAAAATTAAGAGGAGCCTGCAAGGCAGTGTGGGATGAGGGAAGAATTTAGTCCAGACTGTGGCAATTAATAACTGGGGGATGGTATGGGAAGACACTGTAGAATGGAACTATTCTACAAACACAACGTCCTGTTATCCATTAGTATGGCATAAATTATATTGCCCTTCTGAAGAGTTGACAACACTCTGAGAGTGATCATATTTGTTCATTGGTCAATGCGAGTGAATACTGATGTTGCTTCGTCACATTATTTATTGAAAGCTGTGGGTTCCTGGATGCATATAGAAGGAATACTGTACATACAAATACAGAACCGTTTGGGTCTTGGCTCCTCAGACTAGTTAGATCCTGAAAGGCCTGTATTACACACAACTTCCACTACCTAATCGTAATCCACACATCATCCGAATGAATAGTATCTCAAAGGCTTCACTAACAAAAACTTAAAGAGCAGCATAGCAGCCCAGACTAACGCCTCAGAGTTGAGATGCTATCATGCTGTGTGAAGCAGAGTCTGTTTAAGAGTATTTGAGATGGTGACACATTTGTGTACAGCTGTCAGGAATTAGAGCATGCAACAGCTGCCTTCCAACAGTAACTTTAGATGCTCTGTGGTTCGACAAACGACTAAACAACGTTTTTAGTCCTAGTTGGTTCGCTGTTCGCATAGTCACTGTGTAATCAAGGGACCCTCGCTATTGACATTAGGCATGGCGTTTTGACTTCACAATAGGGATATGAAATGCGCCCCGTCCTTTGGATCAAGTGTATCTTCCTGACAGACACTCCACTGCTTTCAAACAGTCTGGCCACATCAGAAATGAGAGCTGATACACTAGATGTCTCTGTCTCAAATACCCCTCAAAGACCTCAGTACAGTGTGCTCAAGCAGCCACACGACACTCGAATGGGCCTGAAACAGCATCCGAGCGTTGAGTGGAATGGATGAGGGCCACCGGGAACGGGGCAGCAATCCAACCAAAAGTGAGAGAGAAATGAGAGGGCAAACAGAGTGTTTCTGACACCACAAAATCAGTTTTTCCTCCGCAATTAAGGCTAGATAACTTTTATTCCATCTGGGGAGACGAGGGCGAGTGCTGCTAAATGCAACCTAAATCCATTGCCTAGAGAAAATCTTGTGGGTTTTTGAGGATTTTTTAATGCCCCTAAGATGGCTCGCAATTTGATTATGGCTGAGAGGTTAATTGAAGTGTCACTCAGAGCAGAACTCTGTTTCTTTCTTTCATTCTGCTGAGAGAGGAGAATCATCTGTTTGAATAAGAAGTCGTCAGCACTTGAAATGCAGAGATGGCCACTGATTATTTTCAGCAGGAGCTCTATCATGAAATTGAAAAGAGCGTAATATGTAGGAATATTCTCATATGTGAAAAGCAATACATAGGGTAGAATAATCCACTGAATATTCTTTCTTGTCCAAGGGAGTGCATTATGAATCCTAGCAGTCACTAATTCTTTGAAACTCTTTAATCCCTCTGGCTTGAAATTCAGTTTGAAACAAAGGTTTTGAAGATTATGTCAACAGTAATGAATTCCATTAAAGGAAAACGCACTTTTGTACAGATCTTAGAGCGTAGCTTAATTCAGTAGCTAGCAAAACATTAGTCTGAAGAAGCTTTCACTTCAGCTTGATAGCACTGCAAGACTACGTCTTGAAAGGCGGTTTACATTTCAAACAGTCCATTCCTGAACCATCATCTAACATTTTATTTTCTTCTTCTAAGAGCATAAAGTGCCTTTTCTCGCCACTTGAACAAGATAACCATCATATACAGTACTATAGCTAGCAATACAATAGTCTGAGCTGTGTTTTGGATCATCTGATGGAGGGAGGCATGCATAGAGCTTTCTCCATCTTCCATTTCTCACCCAGCTCAGTTAAAGTATCATTTGTGTAACCACAGGGTCTGCGCCATTTATTTGATTTTCAGCGGCGGGGCATGAGGGAGGGAGGCACACGATGAAACCACTCTGGAGCCTGTCAACTGCTTTTCTCTGTCCAAAGACATGTGGCGATGAAGACCTTCCATCTGAGGGTAGGATCGCACTCTCGGCCATTAATGAAGGCCATGGTGGAGGTTAGCGGCACACTGGAGACTATCAGGGGATAAACAGGCTGAACCATAAAGCTTCCATTGAACCAAGAGTCTCCCATAATCCCACCGGATTAGTGCTGGCTAAAAGTAACTGATATATTTGCAAACAAAAAGCTGCTTACGTTCAGGACATTATTCCCGAAAAAGAGTGAGATATGCTGTAGCTGCACAGAAGGGGGAGGGTCCTATATATCATACAAAGACATCCACAGTGTACAGATCTGTTCGATTCCCCTTTCACTTGAACTCTTCTTTTCTCAATTCTCTCCAGGAAATAGGATTATGGTAAAACATCTTGTTCATAAAATATGTTTTCTCAAGGTCAGGTTGATTGAGTTGTAGGCCTTAAAAAGAGGCACAGATGCCTCTAAACTCTTGTCTTTTGCTGTTTCGTCCAAGGAATGATTTATCTTTGAATATTTGATTTTGTCTTTTTTCCTTGGTGGGATGTCATTCTTTGTGGATACTATTTTATGTTTTTGGTATTGATGGGATGTCTCCCAGTAGTTGGAAAGGCTTGACAAGGTGGATAGGTGTCCTTCCCATAACAGACATTGCTGAAGACAATGTTGCTCCATTAAGCTTTTTGATGGAGACTGCATGGACTAGCATTATTTGTTTGACAACTTGTATGACAAGGTAGCACACAAAGATATTGCAAATCATTATTCTGCTTTTCAAAACATCTTAACATGTTATGATATTCTAGATAAATAGCAAGGGGTTAAGCAATCCAGAAACCACATTACAGGCAAGTAGAAGTCCACTTGATTTATTATAAATACTATGACATGACAACATACAGTACAGTGTGCATGCTCCCAGCTATAAGACCAAATACTTAAAAAAAAAAAGAAAGTTTTCTACATTGAGTATTTCCACTGAAATAACACATGAGAATGTGCACAGACATGGGTGTCACCTTGACCTTTTCAGATGCATGTTCACTTATTTATCCTGGACGGAGAAGCCTCATATTGAGGACCAGCAACAAAAGGTAGCTGCTTCTGACTGGATTTTTATTTTATTTAAGGTAGAACACATACACAATCTCTAATGGGATTGTTGCTAGCAGAAAGCGATGGCGTCTTTCAAACAAGAAAGAAGGCTCCCGCTTTGAAAATGTAATTAATATAAACAGGAAAACTACAAAGGCTTAATTCAGACAATAAGGACAGTGGACTCTTAAGGCATGGCAGGATAATATTTCTTTATACACCAATGATTATGTGAAAGTATTTGTAGTATAAACAGCCAGGGAAAGGTGAAGATCAATATTCAGTTGTGGCTAGTGAGCACCACCAGCAGAGTGCCTCATTCTAACAGCAAGATGTGACCTATTGTGATCCCTTGTCTTGCCATCCTGTCCATTTCTGTTTGCGTAAATGCATTCTCTATTCAGGCACATTTTTTAAAATTGGATTTTTACTGTCATCATTGTACTTTGGAGTCCGTTTACCAAGGTCCTAAATGGCACTACCGCCCAGTGAAAAAGCCCTGAAGGTCACTAAGGGATGTGGCGTGGGTAAGGACACAGACATTTAAAAGCCCATGGAGTAGCGTACCATCTATTTGAAAGATTGGGACAGCCCAGATATGTTAATCTCTCTAATAGAATAAGGACCAGAGTTATCATATTGGTACACTGGAGGTGGAGGGTGTACAATGTCAACCAAAGGAACACACTCTTACAATATATCGAAAGCCCTGTACTTTCTACCACTTTGTCTGCAAATCCTTCAAATATTCAAATTGGCAAAGTTTGTTTCTGGTAAACCCTAAAATGCAATGGTGAATATACGGCTGCCACATTTACTGATATAGTCATACTAAAATTATACTGAAAAAAACAATTCTAACCCACCTACACACAGTACCCCACAATGACAAAGTGAAAACATGTTTTTCGAATGTTAGCAAATTTATTGACGAAATTAAATACATAAAAATCTCATTTACAGTACATGAGTATTAACACTGAGTCAACACATGTTAGCATCACCATTGGCAGTGATTACAGCTATTAGTCTTTCTGGGTAAGTCTTTAAGAGCTTTGTACACCTGGATTGTACAATGTTTGCACATCATTCTTTTGTCCAGTTGGTTGTTGATCATTGCTAGACAGCCATTTTCAAGTCTTGACATAGATTTTCAAGTCAAAACTATAATTAGGACACTCAGGAAGATTCAATGTCGTCTTGGTAATCAACTCCTTGTTTTAGATTATTGTCCTACTGAGAGGTGAATTTGTCTCAGTGTCACTTGGAAAGCAGACTGAACCAGGTTTTCATATTGTGCCTATGCTTAGCTTCATTCCCTTTATTTTTTTCCCAAAAAATGTCCTTGCTAATGACAAGCATAACTATAACATGAAGCAGCCACCACCATGCTTGAAAATATGAAGAGTGGTACTCAGTCATGTGTTGTAAAGTTCATTTCATTTACTTTTTTTTTTTCAGTTTTACTTTAGTGCCTTATGGCAAATAGTATTCATATTTTGGAATATTTTTTCCTTTTTTTCACTCTGTCATTTAGGTTAGTATTGTGGAGTAACTACAATGTTGTTGATGCATCCTCAGTTTTTTCCTATCACAACCATTAAACTCTGGAACCATTTTAAAGTCACTATTGGCCTCATGGTAAAATCACTGAGTGGTTTCCTTTCTCTCCGGCAAATAAGTTAGGAAGGACGCCTGCATCTTTGTAGTGACTGGGTGTATTGATACACCATCCAAAGTGCAATTAATAACTTCACCATCCTCAAAGGGATTTTTAATGTCTGCTAGGTGCCCTTCTTTGTGAGGCATTGGAAAACCTCCCTGCTCTCTGTGGTTGAATATGTGTTTCAATACTCAACTGAGGGACCTTTAAGATAATTGCATGTGTGGGGTACAGTCTATGCAACTTATTATGTGACATGTTAAGCACATTTTTACTCCTGAACGTATTTAGGTTTGCCATTAAAAAGGGGTTGAAGACTTATTGACTCAAGACATTTCAGCATTTAATTTTAATTCATTTGTAACAATTGCTTAAACCACTTTGACATTATGGAGTATTGTGTGTAGGCCAGTGACACCAAATCTAAATTTAATCAATTTTAAATTCAAGCTGTAACACAACAAAATATGGAAAAAGTAAATGGGGTGTAAATACTTTCTGAAGGCACTGTTTTGCTCATCAGGTTCTGGAATCATTGGGTTGTCATTGCAAATGTCTTAGTCCAGGCCATATCATGTATGTAAGAATACAAATTAATGACCAGTATTTTCATAGCTGATCCCTAAGGGTGTATTTGTTGTAAGCGTTGTTAGAGTGTCTGGACATTGAGGACAAAAAAATTGTTTTAAATAACTGTATAACTTACACGTTAAAATCAACAAACAGGGAGAGGAAAGTAATGAATATATTAAGGCTAGTTATTTGGTTACATTAGTAAAGTTTACTTGACCTAATTACATTGTTGAAGATCCCTACAGAAATCGCAAATGAGGACAATATTAAAGTGGAACTGACAGCGTTTTAATTACTTTGCAAACAATCATATCAGTCAACATATACAATTCCTAGTTGATGCTACAAAACCAACTTTATAAGAGGTTTTAAAAATAGGTTCAATTTAATGTATTGTACACTAAGGCATTGTTTGCAGAATAGATGGATGCAGTTCACTGTATGATTAATATAATTCACCAATACATTTCTTGGTATTCCAAGAAATATTGATATCTGGTTGTAAATCACAGCTGGCCTGGTACATTGTTTGTTGCCTCCGTTCGGGATGCACTGTTTCAGTTTCAATGACTAAATATTTTTGACAAAAACAGACAAATGTAACTAAGAATGGGAATGTCAATACAATCAAACCAGCAAGGTCAATGATCACAAGTCAGTCATAATGTGGTTAATAGGCTAGAGTATCTATTTATGTAGCAAGCTAAAAACACAGAGCCTAACGTTAGCTAGAGAGGATAATGTCATTGGAGGAGTGGGTGAGTGACTGACTTTTTCCCCTCATATCATTTGTCAGTGGCTATACACAGCTAGAGATGCAGGTGTGTCAGAAAACGTAGGCAAAAAAAGTAATAGTTAGTCACAAATGCTGTAGATAACATGTAAACAGCCTAAGCAACTGTGCTATGGCGAATAAAAGGGTCAGAGTAAGGTCTCATTTGTGTCTGGAAGTAGCTAGCAAGCTAGCCAACTTTAGCCAGTTAGCTTGGGTGCTTGGTTGGGACAAGAAGTAATGCATTGGCAGGCAAGTTGCAAAAGGATGAGTATGCTACAATTCACCATTGTTTATCAGTGCAAGTTTGACGGGCAACTAGCTGAAAACATTTGAGAGGGTTTATCTAATGTTCCTTTGTTAGACTTTAGCTCATCTTGCTCTGGCTAGAATGAGTTGTTGATCTTGTTTGTGTTGATGTGCATAACTGAGGGAGCGAGAGCCTACCTTTTCATGGTTGTTTGATCAATAGGAATGTAATGTGGTCCTCCCGAGTGGCACATCGGTCTAAGGCACTGCATCACAGTGCTAGCTGCTTTACTACAGATCCTGGTTTGATATTCGGCTGTGTCACAGCTGGCCGCGACCGGGAGCCCCACGAGGTGGCGCACAATTGGCCCAGCGTCTTCCGGGTTATGGGAGGGTTTGGCCGGCTGAGATGTACTTGTCCCATCGCACTCTAGTGACTCCTGTGGTGGGCTGGACGCATGCACGCTGACACGGTAGCCAGGTGTACAGTTTTTCTTCCAACAAATTGGTGCAGCTGGCTTCCGGGTTAAGCGTGCATTGTGTCAAGAAGCAGTGCGGCTTGGACGGTTTGTGTATCGGAGGATGCACAGCTCTCAACCTTTTCCTCTCCCAAGTCCGTACGGGAGTTGCAGCGATGGGACAAGACTGTAACTACCAATTGGATATGACGAAATTGTGGAGAATTTAAAGAAAATAATTATACAAGTTTCCAAATGTAAGTATTTGCAGGTGTATTTTGTGTTGCGTTGTAATGATCTAAAGTCGAGCTGTTGCAACTGCCTGTAAACACAGAGTCCAGTTCAAAGTGAATGATGGTAGGCCTGTGTGGCAAATGGCTTGTTTGCATAAAGGCCTACTCTAGCACTGATTGGCTATGTTACATCTGTCTGCGTGGACTGCGGTCATGGACGAGACCAATGTTCTTATTAGGTTTTATTTACTGCAGTGTCTATCAATTGTCCAAACGAAAGGCCACATTCCCGCTCTATATTGCTATAGAATTTTCACAAATGCCTTTGTATACGTAATTCCCAAACATTCTAATAATTTATGAAAATGTGTAAATTACCATATCAAAGTGAAAAAAAAGTGTTATATTCTTCCTGGGGGTGTATATAAACACATTTTTTATTAAGATTTCAAGTTTCTAAAATGCTGTCAATTCCACTTTAACACCTTCCTTGTTATAAAAATGCACTTTACCAGTCTCAGCTTAGTCTGGATGAAATTATTGTTATTAGGATAGGTCTTAAGGGCCTCTATCCCAAAAATATATTGAGTGTTGTTGTACATGATGGTTTTGTTATTTAATTAACATGATTTATTTCTTAAATATATATTCTGCCAGGCTGTATCACAACCGGCCGTGATCGGGAGTCCCATAGGGCGGTGCACAATTGTCCCAGCGCTGTCCGGGTTAGGGAAGGGTTTGGCCAGGATAGGCCGTCATTGGCTAGTTAAATAAAGGTTAAATACATTTTTTTTATAATGAATGGTGATGTTTGCAATGTTTTTAGATGTTAAATCCTTGAGGTGTAGGTATATTCTGTGTGGTTGTTTGTCTCTTGAAGTTATAGCTTTGAGGTTTAAAAAACACTACAACTGCCCACATGTGCAGCTAGCAACTTCAAATATATTCAGATTGGGGTCAACCACCCCTCTATATGTTCTTAAGTGCATTCCTCCGTATCTCAGGAGTAATGTGTGTGTGAGAGGGTGAGGGTTGGGTTTAGGGCTGCCGGCTGCTTCAGAGGTGTGGAGATGGAGCGTATTGGCTGATTCACTTTGCATTTTCAATTGGGACCAGTGGCAAAATACAGAATATTAATGTATGGTAATAATGGGCTGAATCAGCGTATTTTACAGTGTTTTGCTTTGATGCCATGCGGCACAAACATAATTTTTTCCCCTCTAAATGTATGTGGAGCCCCCTCTATCCCCCCAACAGTTACCATATTCACTCAATATGAATGTTTTCCATATTGATGGATGTTTTTTTCTTTCCTTTTTTAAACTCAAAATACATCAATCTGCTTTTCTAACACAAACTGGGAGATTTAAGTATCTTCTGGATCTCAATGTATTCATTCATGTTCATATAGATCAACTATACAATATATCAGAGATATTGTATTACAGTATGCTGTTTGGTATGTCATGCAGGCCAATTGCTACTTTCATGCTTGAAATTATTTGTTCAAGTATGCAATTTTATAATGACAAATTTTCATTCTAAGCAGAGGAATGCATGAGACCGATGACAAATGTTCATTCAAAGCGGAGAAATGCATGAGACCTATTTGAAAAGACATTAGCGGTTATTGCTGGAGAATATCCATACATTACAGTAAGGCTAGTAAAAACATCTGCATGAATGGTTCAGAGAGATACTTTCATTTGCAGTATCACTATAGTGTTAACAGAGATGAGCAGTATTCTCTTGCTGCCATGTAGAGAGTATTCTTCCCACAGCCTGAGGGCACATCCACAGTTCAACCCACTTCTGTTGTTTACAGCTCAGTGTGTCAGGAGAGGGCAGTCATAGGGATAATACATTCAATTAAGATGTCTTTCAAATGTAAAAACATTTTTCAATTTTTCCTCTCAAGCAAGGAGTCAAGCTTGACTTTTGCAAAAACCCTCTGACCCATGACGAGTCCCTCAGGGTGCAGACTGTTGCTGACCACTGTATTGTTTGCTTAACATCAGACCAGGCGAGGTACACAAATTCATACAGTCTTTGCATAGCATGTAAAACCGCATCTCCTTCAATGCAATGCAGATTAAATTCAAATGTGAAGGGGTCGTGTGGCACAAGCCAGGCCTGGGGCTGTGTGATCTTGTCTGGAGCAGAGGCAGTGAAGCTCTCGGCTAAACCTTGGTTGTGTCTCAGACAGTTTGAGTGTGCTATTGATGCCTTGAAGTTGGGCCTGACTGCCTCAGAAAAGCCACCAACAAAGTCATTGTAAGAAGCGCCCTGAAGTGTGACCACTTTGCCATTGACACAGTGGTAATTCTATGATAAAATACTTTAATGCTTAACACAAATTATAACTGATTCAGCCACAATAGGCTTCCTATTTGTCGCAGGGTAAAAATTAATTCAAGAATATGCCCCAACATCCCTGAAGATTACGCAATGTCTTTATCTTAAAAAGCGTGCCGGGAGAAGACAAGGTCTCGTTTGTCTTCTGTTTCCCGACCCGTTGCCCTCCTATTTAATTCTATTCATTTAGAGCCTCTGCTGCTGGGCTGTACAGGGTTGATTAGAATGAGAATCAAACACATCTGGGTTGGAGATGTCTCCCCTCCCGGGAATCTGACTGGCAAAGATTGAGTGGATGTCCTTCCTTGAAGACAAAAGGCTGATATACTCATTTCGAACATAAATTGCTGGAAACACACCAAAGTGATACACACACACACATACACCCACACACACCCACAACGACACACAACGACAGGCACACGCTTGCGTAGAAGCGCTGTGAGCTTTTCAGCGACAAGTAGGGGATATGCATGCCCGAGATAAATAAACAGGCATGTCACTATCCATTTAGCTCAAAAACTGAGGACCTGTCCATCATCTTTATGGCACTGAGTGTAGGAATGTCTTCTCTCCTCACTGTTCGTCTGGTATTAGGAGGAGGGGAGGGAACTTAAGAGGTGTATGGTACATCTTCAAAACACATCTCATGGGTTTCTGGGGGTTTTCATGGTTAGCATGCTGTGACTGAATTGATTTATAGACTTGAATTCCTATTTGTTAGCGTAGGTTTCAGGGAATCTGGGTTTTACACTCCAGTCAGAGACTTTCATTTTTCTTTTCCATGCCAATTTGGCATTATATCTTCCCTGGTAGACCATCTGACATTCAGTGCTTCACAGTTACTCATCTGCTCTGAATCCGAGTTTTGGATTGATGCTCAATTTGTTCCAGGTAATTTTTAAGCCTTCAAGTTTCAAAGGTCATGTACCAGCTCTACTTAATTAATTACATTAGTTTGGAGCTGCTGCCATGCCTCTGGGCCATACTGCGAGTGGGGTGGAGATGTATGTGTTGTGCAGCACCTTGAGATGAAGGCATGAGAAAGTATGCATAAATAAGATTTATTGCCATTTCTCCAAGTGAGAAAACCAGTCTGCCTGCTGCCTGCATAATGTTGTTGGTCCTGAAATCTGGCAAACATGGAAATCAATTTCTAATCCTAGTGTTAAGGCTTTTGGGTTTAAAAAAAAAAAAGGTTTGAGTGTATTTTTTTTTCACAACACTTACATGGGTGGGTTCTTGTTAATTGGGGGGATTCTTCCCAGACATGAAAATGGTTCTAAAGCTGGGTTTTTGGACCATATTATGACATACAAAAAACTAAGCAAACTGTTGACAGACAGTATGAACAGGTTGCATATATTCATGCTAGAATGGTTATTAGGAAGTACAAGTACAGCCAGTCCTATGGTTCTACACCACCATTTTATCTGCTTGTTATTTCAGTACTAAATTCAAGTTGTGGAAAATGTGCTGTAAATTCTTAATGTCACACATATACCTTTGTCAAAGCATGTCATGCTGCTTCAATATAGTGTTGCTGTCTTATTTTGAGACATGGCTGTGATTTCTACACGGGCAATGTGATCTCAATAACCAGGTTAAATAGAATGACCTTACAGTAACTTGTATAGTACTCAGAAGTGAATGACCTGTAATTCAAATGATGGGAGATTTACTGCTAGAATTGACATATTAACATCACTGTCTTCAATGTTACCCATTTCCCCTGTTGTCCTTTTGACAATGGGTTCTACAGATGGTAAAATAAGCTCTTAAACCTGGGAAGGAGAGCCAGCATCGTGCAGGACTTTGGGTCAATACAGATTGGTTGATTGTGGTTTGCCTTTTTGGCCTCCTTGCTTCACTTGTTGTTGTTTTGTTTCCGGTGTCATGCTCAGTTTATTCTTGGACAAAATGGTAATCTGTTTGTGCCTCTTTCCTACTGTGTTATGATATTTCTGTGTGGAGCCCATACTAATGAAAAGACCACTTGTCATGGCCCAGACTTTTGATTGGATTATAGGGTCAATGCGGCATTCATGTACTCATCTTTATAAAATGGATATGAAGTCTAGACAACATGCCGTGCTTACCGTCGGTACGCTAGTGGTCACAACATAAAGGTAAATTAGATCCTATGCTATCTTTGTTCTAACTGACTGACGACCGGTTCCTCTCTTGGATGTTTAATTACTGTGCATTTGGAAAGTATTCAGACCCCTTAACTTTTTCACATTATGTTACGTTACAGACTTATTCTAAAATGTATTTAGAAATATATCAATTCTCAACAATCCACACACTACATACTCCATTATAAAAAAATATATACTGAAATATATTTACATAAGTATTCAGACCATTTAGTCAGTACTTTGTTGAAGCACCTTTGGCAGCGATTACATCCTCAAGTCTTCTTGAGTATGATGCTACAAGCTTGGCACACCTGTATTTGGGGAGTTTCTCCCATTCATCTCTGCAGATCCTCTCAAGCTCTTTCAGGTTGGTTGGGAAGCGTCGCTGCACAACTATTTCCAAGTTTTTCCAGAGATGTCCGATTGGGTTCAAGTCTGGCCTCTGTCTGGGCCACTCAAGGACATTCTGAGACTTGTCCCGAAGCCACTTCTGCGTTGTCTTGGCTGTGTGCTTAGGTTAGTTGTCCTCAACCTCCTTCACCTTAGTGTCACAGAAGGGTGCAGAGACAGACCAAGACGCAGCGCAGGGATAGTAGTTCGACATTTATTTATAAATACTATGTATAATAAACTTTAAAATGAACGAACTATACAACAAAACCCACGAATCGACTAAACGTCACGTTCACCAAAACACACGAAATGAACGGACGTAAAAAAAGGCACACTTACTTCTCACCGTGACTGCGACATATAACGACAACGACCCACACCCGAGTGAAGGACAGACTCAACATATATGGGATCCCTAATTAGAGACAATGCGTTGCAGCTGCCTCTAATTAGGGATCCAACCCAAACCCCACACAGAAACAGAAAAGAACGACACTGTCAGACTCTGACCATCGCTACATAGAGAAGCAAATAGGCTTCTCTATGGCCAGAGCCTGACTCTTAGTCTGAGATACTCTGCAGGTTTTCATCAAGGATCTCTCTACTTTGCTCCTTCATCGTTCCCTCAATCCTGACTAGTGTCAGTCCCTGCCACTGAAAAAAATCCCCACAGCATGATGCTGCCACCACCATCCTTCACCGTAGGGATGGTGCCAGGTTTCCTCTAGATGTGATGCTTGGCATTCAGGCCAAATAGTTCAATCTTGGTATAATCTGACAAGAAAATCTTGTTTCTCATGGTCTGAGAGTCCTTTAGGTGCCTTTTGGCAAACTCCAAGTGGGCTGTCATGTGCCTTTTACTAAGGAGTGGTTCCATATGGCCACTCTACCATAATGACCTGATTGGTGGAGTGCTGCAGAGATGATTGTCCTTCTGGAAGGTTCTCCCATCTCCACAGATAGACTTGGTCACCTCCCTGGTCAAGGCCCGATTGCTCAGTTTGGCCAAGTAGCCAGCTCTAGGAAGAGTCTTGTTGGTTCCAAAATTCCTACATTTAAGAATGATGGAAGCCACTGTGTTCTTGGGGAAATGTTTTGGTACCCTTCCCCCAGATCTGTGCCTCGACACAATCCTGTCTCTGAGCCCTATGTACAATTCCTTCAACCTACTGGCTTGGTTATTGTTCTGACATGCACTTTTATATACCCTATACCCTTATAGACATGTGTGTGTCTTTCCAAATTATACCCAATCAATTTAATTTACCACAAGTTGTAGAAACATCTCAAGGATGATCAATGGAAACAGCATACACATGAGCTCAATTTTGAGTCTCAGAGCAAAGGGTCTGAATAGTGAGGTATATTTTTATTTTATTCAATGTTGAAGAAGTCAAGGGTTCTGAATACTTTCCAAATGCACTGTATTTCAATCGAACACAACTTCATTAGTCATAAACATTTAAATCATTTAGCAGACGCTCTCATCCAGAGCGACTTACATTTTGTTAGTACATACATGTTCATCATTTTTTTTCATACTGGTCCCCTGTGGGAATCAAACACACAACCCTGACATTGCAAGTGCCATGCTCTACCATCTGAGCTACATGGGACTGGGTTCAAATAGACAAGTCATTTCATTAAATTGGATATAATGCACTGCGCTGAATGAAGTCTCTAATGTTTTATGAAAGCCAACTGGAATGCATAGTTTCACAATATGCTCTAGGTGTTATATTTTCTGAACTGAAGATGTGGCACTTCTATAGTACTGTGTCCTTCTACTAACAGCCACGGAAGTATATCAAGTAAACAAACCAACAAGAACTACAAAACCGCTGCTGTTAAATATTGATTCCTGTCTTCTGTTTCTTGGAGTAGAAAGAGTGATCTGTCTGAATTTCTCATTTTGAGATCTGCCGAAATAAAAGCAATGGTTGTCAGAACCAAAACTCAAGGTTCAAAACTACGACGAGGCTTACAAATAAACTCTCTCACAGAAGATGGAAATTCTGTATTTTTTCAGCCTTTTCAGGCGTTCAGCATGTTGTGTGCTCAGTCTCTGTGAATAAATGTCTTTCTGCAGAGTTGTAAAAGACAAAAACATTTTTTTCTTTGGCCATTTAATTTCCATTCCAAAATAATATCCCAGCATCACACACACAGAAACACACACGCTGGCAAATACACTCGCAGTAGATAACTTTATTCACACATGCGCTTCCTTATACATTCATTTGTAAGAGGCCAGTAAAAAACAATGTTATTAATTAATTTATACAAATAAAAAGAAGGTTCCTTGACCTAGTAGCTATAAGTAGCCCTGTAGCACTTTCCATGCACTAATTTCTAGAAATATGAGACTGGGTGTAGGCTACTGGTTGAGCCAGGCACGTTAAAAGATGAAGAAAGAAATCTCCTTTAAATATTTACGAGGTGAAACAGACTTGTTAGCAGGCACTGCATTAGAGGGATTTACAGCCTTTACATTAGAGCAAATCTAACTCAATCCTGATAGAAATTTCAGGCTAATGAATTTTATAGGACATTGGTCTCGAATTCTAATGTATGTGTTTACTTTATCCTCACTGCTCTATGGGGCAAACACACTGATTCAAACACAAATCTAGTCCCATGTTAGGCAGGAAGGCAAGCCAGGGAGGAAAGCTGCACTTTTGTTTGTGGACGTCAGTGTTGTCCACGGCCAGTGCAGCCAACGCTGGTTCTCTTTTCATTGTAATTGGAGGAGCTGCCTTACTGCCTGCCCTCCCATGGAGGTCCTAGTTCCCAGAGATTAGAGCAAGCTGATTCTCCCAGCCGGACCCGCTCTGGCACAGTCTCTGACACAGGCACTGAGGCAGCCAGGCAGGCAGAGAGAAAGATACAGAGGAGAATTAGAGGGGGAGCTGGAGGGAGGAGTCTTATTGTGGAGCCTTACCAGGAGCCTCTACTGGCTGAGTGAGTGGGAGAGAGAGAGAGAGAGAGAGAGAGAGAGAGAGAGAGCGTGAGAGAGAGGGAGAGAGGGGAGGGGTGAGAGTAGAGACACTGATGCTCTGAGAATGGAACAGCAGTGAGACCAAGCGAGCGTAAGCGCGAGAGAACACAAGAGAGCTCACGCTGAGAGAGTCAACACATGAGAGAGAAGCAAAGCTGACCACCACCAACTCTGAAGAGTGACATAGAGAGAAGGAGAGAGAAAGAAGAAGAAGAAGCGGAGGAGAAGAGAGGAAGAAGAGGAGGAGAAGAGAGTAAGACAGGACAGAAGAGTTAAAGCTAGATCCCTGGCACCAGGGACATCATTGAGGGACTGTAGCACCCATCCAGAAGTGCACAGAAGAGCACTGTTGTGTGTGTGTGTGTGCCAACTTCAATTTCACACACTCGCCCACTGTGTTTCAGAGGTTCACTCTCTTCCTCTCCAGCCATGATCCCCTGGGTCGTTGTGTTCCTGTGGATCTCCGGACATGGTAATTCCACTGGATCTTTTCCTCTTTCCCACTGCACTTGTCTAGTTCCCTAATGTTATTATCTCTGTTAGTTTGTGACTGCATGTGAATCATGAGCATTTTCTCTGAAGTGGTCTCTGCTGTGAGCTGTCAGAGCTGACGCAGTCAGATTTGTCTTATTTTACCTCAATGATCTGTCACTGTGCTATAGGGGGAGGAATATTGCTGGATGAAAATGGAATACTTGTGTTTAGAGCTGTTAACAGTTGTAGCTGGTGCTACCCTGCCTCACATCCCAGCTCTGTGAAGTGTTCGCTCCCCACGATCCACATTGTTTTAAAACTGTGACAATCTCTTTGCCGGAGACGTGCCGGGGTTTGGTCAAGACCACAGAGGAAGATAAGTAGTGCTTTAGAATGTAGAGCACTCAAAACAACATTATCCCCTTAGACCAAATCTGCAGGTGATTTCATTCTTAGACAGTGTGTTAGAAGTGAAGATGGATGGATGGTTTGTTTCCACTACTTGCCACCAGGTGGTTGTCTTTGGAAAACAATGGAAAACAATGTAACGTTCACTGTCAGTAACCTGTAAGAAGTCTGGGAATTTCACTATGTGGGATCTGGGTGAGATGTGGCTGGACTGAGACCAGGCAGAGAGTAGAGGGAGTGTGTTAGCTCCTCCGTGGTCAGGCAGAGTAGGGAGAGTGTGTGTGCAGTGTGTTAGCTCCTCCATGGCCATGGTAATTGACCCAGAAAGGGAACAGGAGCTAATCCCAGAGTGTGTCAGGGTCAGCTTTGCTGTCACAGTTTCTTTTCAAAGTTTGACCCTCACACTGGGAAGCCATCTAAGCAGGGTTCTGTCCCTCAGCTCTCAGTGTGTGTGTGTGTGTGTGTGTGTGTGTGTGTGTGTGTGTGTGTGTGTCAGTATTCCTAATTTGTGTCAGATTGAACTGAATATGACAGCTTTGAGATTGGAATATTTTCAGCAGAGGGAACTGTCGTTATGAGCTTTTCATATATTTTCCTAAATTGTATGTCCCCTTGTTCTCTATATCACATAGAGAGAGAAATCAAGCAAATCATAGAAATGATAGAAAAGGTCAAGCTTGTTTTCACTTTCAAAAACATCCTATGGTGCCCTTTTAATGACTATTCCAGGCACTAGAAATGATGCGTATGTTCAAGCGGAAAAAAACAATGTCCGGCGCACTTACGCAACCCACTAATTTGACATTGACTCTGGTATTAAAGCTGTTAATATTGCTCTTAGCACCACTGGTTCAGGAGATGTACATCACATCTGAGGAGGTTCTCGGTTGTAGTATGTGTTTTGATGGTTGTGTTAGAAGTTGACATTAACATACCGTTTTTATGTGAAGTAGTTAGAAAGTATGGGGTAGCTATATAGAGACGGTATTCCACAGGTTATTTATTCATGACCAGAAGGTATTATTCTGAGATCAGTGTACTCTGGAATTAAGTTTAAACACATTTAGACTATAACATTAGTTGTCTGCCTAATTTGTGTCCATCACTGCATGTGCACATTGACTACATCAAGCTAATTTTTTCCCTTTTAAACTAAGAAGCTGATAATTGACAAACAACCTGATGATGATACCTGCTGAAATACCATATACACAGATTGTACATTATAATCACATCGCTGCATAGATCTTCATACATCAGCTCTGTGTGCCCAGTTATTTTACCAGCATCATACTTTTCCCCTTCATTAGTGGAGATGCGTTCAATTCTGGAAAAACAACAAAAAACCAACCAGCACATATCTCAGGTAATTCAAAACACCAGTCTCAACGTCAACAGTGAAGAGGCAACTCCGGGATGCTGGCCTAGACACTCTAATGTACTTGTCCTCTTGCTCAGTTGTGCACCGGGGCCTCCCACTCCTCTTTCTATTCTGGTTAGAGCCAGTTTGCGCTGTTCTGTGAAGGGAGTAGTACACAGCGTTGTACGAGATCTTCAGTTTCTTGGCAATTTCTCGCATGGAATAGCCTTCATTTCTCAGAACAAGAATAGACTGACGAGTTTCAGAAGAAGTTCTTTGTTTCTGGCCATTTTGAGCCTGTAATCGAACAAATGTCATGTTTTATTGCATCTTTAATCAGCACAACAGTTTCAGCTGTGCTAACATAATTGCAAAAGGGTTTTCTAATGATCAATTAGCCTTCTAAAATGATAAACATGGATTAGCTAACACAATGTTCCATTGGAACACAGGAGTGATGGTTGCTGATAATGGGCCTCTGTACAGCTATGTACTGTAGATATTCCATAAAAAAATCAGCCGTATCCAGCTACAATAGTCATTTACAACATTAACAATGTCTACACTGTATTTCTGATCAATTTGATGTTATTCTAATGGACAAAAAAAATATTTTCTTTCAAAAACAAGGACATTTCTAAGAGACCTCTTTGAACGTTAGTGTAGGTGTGAGATTGCTCTGCAATTCAGCTGAGTTTGTTATTACCATAATATAAAATAATATAAGCCCTGGCAGGTAAACAGGAGATAACAACCTGCGTCTGGTTGCCTTTTGCCAGCCTCTGGGGAGAACACGTCCCCCTGTAGCTAATTCTAGTTTTACAAATTATTACTCTGTTTATGTTGCCAGCTACTTTCAGCCGATATCTTTTCTGAAAAAGGGATGGAGGGAATTGTGAGGCTGAGACACACAGTTCTAGAGAGAGCCATTCCCTAGTGAGAGAGAGAGAGAGAGAGAGAGAGAGAGAGAGAGGTGAGAGTAGAGACACTGATGCTCTGAGAATGGAACGGCAGTGAGACCAAGCGAGCGTAAGCGCCAGAGAACGCGAGAGAGTTCTCAGTTGTGCTGATTCCAATCCTGCATGTAGGAGTATGTAGGGCACCTTCCCTTCCCTTGCTCCTTGACACTCACCTGGTCCGCTATTGACTGGATCCTGGCAGGCAAAACCTGTCCGAAGATCTCATCTGTCTCTCTCATTCGCTCTCTCATTCTCTCTTTCTCTCTATCCATGGCTCTCTTGTGGGGTACAGTGTGATTGAACACCATCTCCGCTGTCAGGGAAATGGTGCTGGAATTTCTGATTACAGAAAGTCCCTGTGGAGGGAGCCTCTTTAAGAATAGAGTCTTGTACTGGATGTGCCTGTCCCTGTGGCAGACTGGAACCAAAAAAACACAGAGGTATATGGAGTGACTCTCTCTCTCTCAAAATAGACCCAGATCCCTGGCCTCCTTATTCAATCCATAAGCAAACTGTCCAGTTGTTCCTTGGATGGTACTTATAGGCAACATGTCTAATCATTCTGCTGGCCTTGGGTTTGCACACTGGGGGCAGTGCAGCACAGCAATGGACTCCATTCCTCTCTCTCTCTCTCTCTCTCTCTCTCCTTCTCCCTCTACGTCTTCTGGCTTCCTCCCTCCTTCCCAGCTCTCAAGCACACTCCTAGACCTCCTAGTGCTAAGTCACCACCCCGCCATGACACTAAGCTGTTTCTTAACCCTGGAAAGAAGGTTTTAACACCCCACAAGCCTCTATTTAATTTACTGCTGTCTATTAACTGTCCGCCTATTCTGAACCTAAACCCGCTTTTCAAGGAAAACAAGCTTTGATATCAAATTCCTAATAGCTTCATAATTAAATGTCAACACAATGTCATGTTTGGGTTTTTGGATTTCAGAGTAAATCGCTTCGTTCTTAAAAAAAAAAACTCCATCACATTTCACAATACAAATCATCCCCAAATGACATTGGCCAATTGTATCTCCATTGTGTTGCATCATTCTGTATTCTAAATAGTTATTTTGCCATTTCAACCACAACCTAAAACAAATTCATGTATATGTTTTCCATATGCTGTCAAACGCCCTCCTTTGTTCATCATGCAGACTTTCTCACACAGCTTCTTTGTGGTCTGTCTTCCTGGTTCTGTTGTCAACATGGTGGCTGAGAAGATAATGAAAGGCGCATCATATGTCTTCTATCTTAAAGGGGAATGGAAACACTTTAGGAAGTAAATCTATCATAGTGTTTCCATTCCCCTTTAACTCTTCACTCTTCATCGTGGCCCGGCTCCACGGGAGATTGGTATTGATGTCCTCCTTTGGTGTGTGACGTTGTGGGCCAACCTTTTGTTTCCTTGTTTGTGCTTTGTGTACCATCAAGGCTAGCGTCATAAGTCACCTCAGTAGCCCATGACCCCTGCTGATTTTTGTGTCGTGCTAGATTAAGCCTAATCCGATCCAGGCTGACGTTTCCCAATGGATATTTCTGGTAGTAAACATATGAATAAATAATCAGCTGTCTCTAGAAAGCTTTGGCTCTCGGTCCCAGTGGTTAGCAATGGATAGGCCTTCAAATGGGTCATTTTACAAAATGTTATTTCCAAGAATATTAGATAAGGTTACGGATTTATGTTGAGTGAATAGACATTGTTAAGTAGATTTTTGCCTTCGGAGTAGTCGACATTGTTTAAGTTTTTTTTTCACTTTCGTTGATGATTGATAATAGGTTATGGCTTTTGTCACAATTTGTTTAGAGTAATTAGATAATTGACTTAACGTGTAATTAAAGTGATTGCGTTTTAATCAGCTGTCTTTGTAATTCATTGTAATGCATCATGTATTTTGATGCTTGCATCATGGGCCTTTAGCAGAAGCCAAACAAGCATAAGTAAGAGAACATTTCTGAAACATGCAATGTTCTCTATTCTCTTCATATTGTATCTGCTTCATCCGATTAAATGGATGGAATCTCTTCAAGTCGGATTCTGGTCAGGAAAGTAATTTGTTTGGAATCTATTCTTGTAAACCAGGCAATGATCTGCTTCTTCTTAAACAGTCAACAAAAATAAAACTGTGTTTACTGGAGTTCATTACGATTCTCCAATGGCATCACTGTTCATAAGTATACTCCAAAGACCCCCTCCCTACCATTCAGAATGACCAATATACCCCAGCCCCGCCTTCTCTCCCTCTCTGAGACTTTGCTCCTAGGGGATGAATTTATCCAGATTGGAGCACTCTCGGCTAAAGGGCCTTATCCCGGATTACATGTCTGCTGGGTGCAATGTTAAGTAATTCAACCAGATGCTGTTGTGATCATCAGGGTCACCTGTGGAGTGAGGGTTAGTACCCACACGCACTCCTCCATCACACCCTCTGCCCTATACCCCCTCTTTACTCTAGACGTGGGGCAGCACCATACGTGGCCTGTATGTCTCTCATACGGAGTGTTAGGATACGGGGAGATGGCACACTGGGAGGCAGCTGCCTTCTCTGAGCACAGTCAGGATCTTTTGACCGATTAAAGAGGGGATTTTAGAGGGGAAATTAATGGGTTCTAAATTGCAGCCTAATGCACAGGAAACAACAGGCGATGTTATTCCCTCTCAGTGGGAGCGGAGTGCAGCGGACGTCAACAGAGCCGGGGTAAGGCGGGTCGTATACCAAGCTTCTGTTCCGGCAGCGTCAGCATGGCACAGCTGATCAAAACCCGTTGACTACCTCCTTGTTCCTGTGCAGGGGGTAGACGGGCGGAGAAAAGTGGTATGAAGGAGGCAGTAAAGTGGAAGTAATGCTATGACTTTGAGTGTACCTTTGGTCATCAGTTGTTAACTGGATTTCCTCCCCTTTAGTAAAGAGATAATTTGTTCAATGATATAGTTTAGGATGTGTTGTATTGAAAATGTGTGCAGATATGATCAGCTTGAGGCTATACTCTGCATGTTTGGATTCAGAGCATTGTTTCTGTGGATTTATAAATGGCACGTAATAGTGCCGTTAGTGTCAAATAGAGGAGCAAATTATGTTACCACTTTGGAGAGTTCAACAATGATAGTTCTCATGTGTTATGATTGTCTTGTATGTTCTTGAGAACTCCTGACTTTGCCTCAAAATAACAATGTGTTTTCACGCCTCGGCTCTTTTCGCTGCCCAAATCTCTTGCAGAGCGGGAAAAAAGCTGCTCCCGGCATTGATATTGTTATCAGTGCAGATCTGGAGTTATTACCTTGGACAAAACGCATGTCATCCTCTTCGCTGCCTAGTGCTGCCGATATAATGTTGTGTATCCTGGAAGTGGCTGAAGCATTTGTGAGTAAACCACCAAGTAAACGCATTGACAGGATTGTTACAGGCCGTGTTGGAGGGAGGATGGAAGATGCATTTGGTGTTTCGGCAGGGGAGGAACTTGAGGAATTGGGTTTCTGATCTGATAACAGCTTCAGAGTGTTTTGCTGGAAGTTTCAGGGACAGACCAATATTACACCTGGATGAACTCAGCTGTCTCTACCTCCCTCTCGCCCTCCTTCCATTTCTCTCTCTCTCTGTTCTGCCTCTCTCATGCCAATGTTTCCTACCAGAGATGGAAATGGCTTTTAAATTGGCCAATGCAAGCTAGCTGTATGTGTTTGTTCCGTGCGTATCTGTATGCGCGTGTGTGTATGTGTGTCGGAGTTGCGGGGGTACTGCTGTTTAACGGCAATTACATCTGCAAGCCTTATGCAGCAATATATACTGAACAAAAATTTAAACAGGTCCCATGTTTTATGTGGGGTATGCATGGGTGTCCAAGCTGTGTGCTAGTAGTTTAAACAGAAAGCTTGATGCATTCAGCTTGTCAACACTTCTTACAAAAACAAGTAGGCTTCCTGAATTGCGTAGCGGTCTAAGGCAGTGAATTGCAGTGCTAGCTGTGTCACTACAGATGCTGGTTCAATACCGGGCTGTTTCGCAGCCGGCCGCGACCGGGACACCCATGAGGATGCGCACAATTGGCCCAGCATCGTCCGTGTTAGGGGAGGGTTTGGCTGGCCGGGCGCATGCACACTGACACACTGACACGGTCACCAGGTGTATGGTGTTTTCACCAACACATTGGTGTGGCTGGTTTCCAGGTTAAGCATGCATTGTGTCAAGAAGCAGTGCGGCTTGGCGGGGTCGTATTTCGGATTACGAACGGATCTTGACCTTTGCCTCTCCCGAGTCCGTACGGAAGTTGCAGCGATAGGACAAGACTGTAACTACCAATTGGATATTAAGAAATTGGGTTAAAAAAAAAAGAAAAGGAGATCCTCACCAACTCATCTGTGGTTAAATATGTGTGAGCTTCCCTGCCAGTACAACAATGCATCTGTCTGGAAAAAAACAGAACAGCGGCAAATGATAGCTTGCTTCTCCCAGGGATGACTTGTGGCAGACAGCATTGACTGTAGGTTACGGCCTCTGATAGAACATGGAGGCCATGGGGGTCTGTATATGGTTAACAGATAGAGCCCTACAGTAATGTTCCTCTGGCACTATTGGCTCGTTGGAGTAAGCCTAACTTATTCCTGCTCAGTCGGGGTCAATGCAACTGGAGTATACTTATTTTTAATGGAGTCCGTTGGGAACAGCGTTCTCTGTGGGAACCAAGCATACAGTAATTGTTAAGAGAGGCTCTATTCTTTGAACAACTATTTAATCCAGCACTGATTAAAAATAATGTTTTATTCAGCAAAGCACATCAGACACAATAGCATTCACTAAACTTTCTCTTCATTTAAACTTTGAAAATCAGGAGGCTATGCAGGCTTTGAAAATCAGGAGGCCTTAATAGTGTCAGGCCCCATCCCCTGCATCAGTCTGTTGATGTGGATAGTGTTTCTCCAGTTGCCAAACGGGGGGTTGAGCCACCTGCTTGTCCCACTAAGACAATTAGGCAATTGAGGGAGAGGCCGTTCAGTAGTCATGATCAGAAGGTCGGTATTAGAGCTAGACAGAGCCGCCCATCTACCATCTCCAACCAACGGTGGCATGATGCCAGTTTTCTTCCAGCCTTATTAGCATGTTTGTTGCAGGAAATGTAGGAGCTTTTGACACCAGGTTTAGGAAACATGTCAGATGGAGCACTTGGTTGGTGCTTAGACAGAAAAATCCCACTGGCCCCAAGACAAGCCTCTACTGTTAGGCCTGTGGCTCTGTGTCATTATGGAGTTGCTTATCAACCGAATCCCTCCTGCCTCGTTCTTATATACTCATCAGTCCTCTCCCTGAGTTACCAAAGAGCAATCTGCCGACACCGATGCCTCCATTTCACAATCTGTCCTTCGGGGTGCGCTACTGAGCAGACCACTGCTGCTTAAGTAGTAGCCTCAATACAGGCAGAATATTGTATTGGTTGGGGGCTGATCATCTGAAGCATATATCCACGTTTGTATCCATCTCACACTGAACATTAATATGACCCACCACACTCAAGGTCCCAAATCGATTGAGCGTCTCTCTGATGTCTCTGATACATAGCAGCTCACATTCACTGAGTCCTCTCCACATGGAACAAAGAGGTTTATTTTTACATGCAGTAATAACTGGTTTTCAGACTCAGGATCAGCTATAAGTAATCCACAGATATATTGTCTCAGTGCAGGGCCTCAGCCCTACTCTCTACTCTCATCAACTTCCTCCAACTCCTTAGTTTATTGCCATGCCACATCAAACGTGTTTCAAACATTGTCAATTCAACATTGTAAACGTTGCAAAAGTGTAAACATTGTAAAATAGTCAACCTTGTAAATGTGTAAGCATTATAAATGAAACTGTAATTAATTGGAGTTCGTATTGCATTTTTCCTTCATGATTTGGAACTTTTCACACCGGTCTCTTTTTCTTTTGGATCTGAAGTTTTGGCCAGGCCCAGGCGATGAAAAAAGCTAACGCACAATCAGGTGGTTCAATTACTTGCCATCCTTTCGAATCTGTTGGCAGGGGTTTCAATCTGGCTAGCCTCCCAGGTGAATTGACAGTGGTCATTGCTCAATCCCTGGGGGACATTAGTACAAATCACAGAGGCACACCGGAGTCATCGCAGTTTGCCACTCTCCCTTGGCCAACATCCAGTGGAAAATGGCAGCGCTCTCTCTGGCCAACAATACCGGGCCAGGAGACTCCCCTTAAACCTGATTTAATCATAATGCATCAAAACAGGCCTGGCTCGAACTCTGAGAGAGACCAAACAAACAGTGAAGGACAAAGACCTGAGCGTAGTCAGGATAAGGCTACAATAACTGCGCTCTGCTTTTAAGGATCTCTATCCCTCTAATCCAATATCTGACATGGAGTCTCTTTATCATCGGCCTGCTGGAGCATCCATTGATTCCCTCCACTTCCCCGTACACAGGAAACAATGGATGCTCCGGCAGGCCGATGATAAACAGACTCCATGTCAGATATTGGATTAGAGGGATAGAGATCCTTAAAAGCAGAGTGCAGTTTATTGTTGCCTTATCTAAAGTGATAATGTTACCACAGAGAATCACGCAATGATGGATGAGTGGATGGTAGCCCTTGTAGATATATATCAATGGGCCAGATAGCTTGGCGGATAGGCAACAACTGTATGATCAACATGTTTTCTTCTGAAAAAAAAAACAGGAAGGGCTTTTAAACAGCAGGGAATAGCTCCTCTGAAATGGACCATCAATTGCAAGAGTTGGCCTGTGGTGTGATCATCAGAACAGGTGTAGCCTTCACTAAGAAGGGCACAGATAGAAAGAACCCTGGTATGTTACTTCAATTTGAGGGCTATTTTAGCTTAGATATGTCCAAGGCATTTTAAAAGTCCTATAATGGAAATGTTTTTCTCAGATGTGTGTGAGGTGGAAGAATATTTTTGTACTAAAGTTTGACAAAGCAGTGTGTCTGAGAGGATCACTCTCAGGGAGGGTGTAGAGCGCACTGCTGCTCACAGAAAGCTGCTAGGTAAAAAAGAAAGAGGGATCTTACTGTAGGTTCCCTACAAAGTAACGTTTGGAGGTATTTAGGTAAGCCAACAGTTTTTTCCACAATGACTCCTGGGGATTTTCTCTCCCTTCTGAAGTCTGTTATCTAACTGTTGTCTGATTAAGACCATCAGAATACAATACCTACCAAGGTAAACAACGCTATCTTCTGCTTGGAAAAGGGAGAGAAAAAAACTCAAAGGGAAGGGGATTGTTGTCACGTTAAACGTATCTGAAGCTTGCAGTCCTAATCCGGGCTAGGGATGTGCATGTGTGTTTTTGTGTGACTGAGAGCAAATGAGATTATTCTCCTCTTTCAGTGGATGCTAATTGTATTACTACACATTGTTTGTGTATCTGACTCATAGCAGCTTGACTTTTGTGGTTTAAAAGGCCTCTCACATTGGGTTTCTGTGCTGTTGGACACAATTTTGCTTATAGTTGAGGAGTAAGAAAATAACAATCCCACTGGGCAAAAGCTTGTTGAATAAATGTTGTTTCCACGTCATTTAAACAACAAAAGATATGTGATGACGTTGAATCAACTTGGAAATCAGATTGGATTTGAAAAAAGTAATCAAGACAATTTTATATTGCTTTCAACCAACTTTTAACCTAAAACCAATGACATGGTGAAATGTTTTGTTGATTTCACATTGAATTGAAGTTAGTTGACAACTCAACCAAATCTTTATCAAAACTAGATGTTGAACTGACGTCTGTGCCAAGTGGGATGGGTCTTGAAATACCCTTGTATGACTTTTGAATAATAGTGCAGGATGGTTCACGCCACCAGACCAATGCTGTGTGACACTAGCAAGGCAAGACATAACAAATGCAGAAGGGTATTTAAAGTTGATCATGACAGTGCACCGTGAGATGTTCAGAGGTGTCACCAATCCCCCACTCACCTCCTCCGAATGTCCTTAAACTTCTCCAGGTCTTTGTGTTCATGGGGACCAGCTTGAATTATTAAAAGTCTTTCGTTAAAAGGCACTTTTCCTGGCTGCAGCCGGGGGAAACTCTGACTTTTTTGGATTAAGGGAGACACAGCGCCGTGGTGGAGATTTGCAGCGGGAAAAGTTGGATGTCCCGCTGTCCAGAGAGTCTTTTCCAGATGGGCCTGTTCGAAACAGAGTGGGGAGTTAATGGCTGCTGCTCTCTAACTGCCAAATGTGATCTTGTCCCCCTCCTCTCTTCTCCCATGGAAGTATTTTGCTTAGGATCATTTCAACCCAAATCCTTTCTGTTATTTGTATGGAACCGTAGGTATTCATAGTGTGTTCATTTATACAGAATTCCCTACTGAAAACATACTTTGATTGAGTGAGCCAAAGTACCAGAACAACCCTAATGAGGAGTGCCTGTGTGGGCCCTGGCGTCGGTATAGTATGTTCTGTAATTGTTCTCCCAAAAAGCAGTCGTCGTTGCCGCTTCTCTGCTGTGCATCTCTTGATCACCTATATATTGGGAGGAAAATGGAGAATGAACAACTTTCAGTGCCTCGGCGGCTCTTTGAAGGCTGCCAAACAAGTGTCTTTCATGTTAAAACCAGCAGACGTCTGTACAGAAAGAGAATAACATAGACAGAGATCAGAATCCATGGGTAGGAGATCAGAAAGTGAAGATTTTGGGGTCTCTTTATGTGCCTGTCCTTTGAGGCCTCCTCAGGAAATGGCATCTACTTCATACTTTCTGCACACATTTAATCTGACCCTCTCTAGCAAAGCAAGATGAAAAAAGGGAGAAACCAGACCCCATCAAAAGGTTTGAGTCCAATTAGGGTGCAAAGCGAACTGACCGTTTACTAAACTGGAAAGGCACCCTGATGTTTTCCACAGATAATGAGGTGGGATGATGAATTGGAACACGTAACTGATGCTCTGATTTCATCAGCCACAGCAGGTAACAGGCAAAGGGTATCAGAGACATACAGCCAGTATACACTATCTCTCTGTTGTAAAATGAGGAGTGTCCCAAACAAAAGGAGACATTGTGCGTTTCAAATGCTGGATTTCTTGGGGCTAGTGTGTCATGTGACAGTTCAACATTGGTTAGAGATGGTTACAGGTAATATCTTTCACCTACCACAACACACACGCATGCACATACACACACACAGAGAAAGAGGGAGAGAGTGGGCTGTTGCTTGTACAATCTGTTATCCCTGAATTAATGATGGAGCGGCCCCCACCAACACATGAACCAGATTTCAACCTGGGCTCCCATGGGTTGAGGGCTGCATGTGTCCAACAGGTCACAGTGTCCCTGAACTCCATCACTGCTGGGAGTGGGTTCTATGTCACCATCACCAACTTCATTGTATAAGTAGGTCAGCTTCAATGGAAGAGGAAGAGGGGGGGGGCTGTTTGTCTGGCTGAGACGGCGTGCCTCATCAGTTAGACCGACAGCTCTAATAAATTACAACGACAGACCGCTGTGAACAAACAGCCTAATGGAAATAAAGTGGAAATTATCAGCCAATAGAAAGAGAGGGGAGAAGGAGGAGAGAGGATGAAAACGATGTTTCCATTTCCATCATTATTTATAATGAAAATGGAGAAAGAAAGAAAATACCTCCGCAGACCGACAAATGCCCCCTTCTGACTTCTTGTTATCTAACAGCATCACCACCTCAGATCCCCATCCCTCCATCTTCCCTTCTTCTCCCTCCCTTACACACACGCGCACCATGTTGCTCTAAGGAAATCACGCTCCACTAATACATCTCGGCTGGAGAAAGCCTGCGAGCATATGTCATTAGAATGCTTCGACATGTGGAAAGTAGCGATGAGAGATGTATAGGAAAGGGGAAATGTTACGTCTGGGGAAGAGTTTGTCAGGTGCAATCAGCATGATAACCACCCACCTAGAGACCCCTGGCAGACAGGCTGGTCAAGGGGGACATTCTCGGAGAGAGAGGGAGGGAGGGAGGGAGAGAGAGAGAGAGAGAGAGAGAGAGAGAGAGAGAGAGAGAGAGAGAGAGAGAGAGAGAGAGAGAGGAACGTGAAGAGAATAATGTTTCTTCTAAAGATAGTATGAGATGTAGTGGAGTCAAGAAATGCTCAGATAGCTGCGTCTTCAAGAATATGAACTGACAGGTGTGAGTGTTGTTTCACCTAATTTGATAGGAAAAGGGCTTGGGGCGAAGCCGAATGAAGAGACTTCAGACAAGCTCAGAGTGGAGACAGAGGTCAAACGGCTGAGCTGATGTGACATTAGAACAAGTCAGGTGAAACCAATTAACAGAAGACTGAATTTCAAATAAGCTCTATTGGCCTCAGCAGTCATATTTAAAGTTTGAGACCTTCACCTTCTGCTTTCAATCAACGTGTGCATATGCTGTTAGAGAGAATAACCAGCCTTTTAACGGCAGGGATTGTGAAGTTTTATCTGGTCAGGCAGGATGAAGACGTAAAAGAAAGAAGACAGAAACCGGTTGTTCCTAAAGGTCAGGGAAACTTGAATAGGGAAGTGTAGTTCAGTTTCTCAGTAAGTGTTGCAAGGGCTGAAGATGCCACAGGGCAATGTTGTGTTACTAAATTCAATTGCTGAGGAACTGAACCTGTGGGAAGTCCGCTGAAGTTTTCTCCAGTTCACTTTCTTAGCCAGACTGTGTGGCTCTGGTCCAAGGTTAACCAACACTGCTCTCTATCCTGCTGGTTTTATTATGAGTCTGAAAAGGACTGATGTAACAGAGGTCAGGCTCCATAGGACACAGCAGTGATTAATTTGAGTGTCACCTAATAACAAATGGTTGAATAGGTGCGTTCCACAAAAGACTGCTAGTGCACAGTTTGTGCACGCAAGCTGTTTTCATAAGCACGTTAAGTGAAAGAAGGACATGAACAGACGGAGAAGGATGTCTGGTGTGCACACACATTTGTGTGTGTGTGTGTGTGTGTGCGTTTGTTTGTGTGCGTTTGTGTGTGGTGTATGTGTGTGTGTGTGTGTGTGTGATGGAACAGCAGAAGTTGTGTAGAAGCGCTGCACTGCGAAAGGTGCCAGAGTGCGTTTGTCACGGGGAGCATAATGTCGAGGAGAAAAGGGACTGCAGAGAGAGACTTTCCCCAGGCACACAGAGTCTGTCAGACTGATTAAGTCATACGGGCTGAGTGAGAGCTGGGAAATTGAATCAGTGCATGCTGGGGTAGTGTGTCACGACGAAAAAATAAAGAAATAAATACAAACATAAAAGTATTAACATGACGGTACATCAGATATGCACTTCAACCTGTTCCCAGAGGCCATGGCGCACCAGTGTTCTCCCATTCCCACGCCTCAGGCAACGTAAAGCAGGTCAAGATATCTTAAAGTTCAGCAAATGCAACATGACAGAACAACTCCAACATATGGCTTTTGTGACAGCTAATGCTGTGGAGAGATGAGTGATGCTGGCCTGTGTCTTGTCGTAGGGGGAGGAATATGAACGCCTGCTTGTGAGATAGGGACAAGAGAGTTTCACGTAGGAAGTTCAAGTCCAATATGAACTTTTGAATTATTCTATGAGAGAGACAGTTAGCAACCCAGTCCATCTATAGGCTGAGGCTGTCCATCATGCTATTGTGTGTGGTATAGCAGTGAAGACATCTGAGAACCCTGATGGAACACCGGACTCGCCTGCCACGTGGCACTCTCAGCCTCCAGACAAACACGCTCCCTCTCCACCTCTCAGTCTTTTTCCTGGGGACCTCTTCTGCTAGCAGTGCCATGGTCTTCCTCTTCCTCTCCTCTTTCTATCTTTCTATCTCTATATCTTTTTTTTTCTCTTCCAGTCCATAATTCCTTCCCTCTCTCGCTCACGCCACATTGGAACACAGTGGAGGATTACACAAGGGGAGCATCATTAATACCACAGACTCCCAGCGGCGAAGCCAGGATGAGCGAGTGAACGAGAGACAGAACTACGTGGAGATGTGAAAGGGCCTCTTGCCTCTGCCTCCCTCCCATAACTGGCCTACCTCGCCCACACTGCAGTATATGGTCAACACTGGACCCTGTCGCAACCCCCATACGCCAAACTTCAATCTATAGCGCCGCCAACGCTAAATAGTAAATGTATCTGCACTCTGCGAGTGAAAAGGGCACATTGAATTAAGAGTCATTTATTTGGAGATTGACTCCGCTTTCGTAGCACAATACCAAGCAGCTAATTCACTCGCCTACTGAACCTGTCCTCACACAGAGCAGAGCACTGGATCTGCTTTCCACAGCTCAACCGATGCTTACAGTATTCACAATACAAAATGTCAGTATACTACTGTAGAGAAATGGGACCAAAAATCGTCCCTGGCATTACTAACACACAGGCCCATTTTTTTCTATTATTAGTCAGATAATGATTATTTTGTGCAAAGAAAACAACAAATTAGACATTCCCACTAGGTAAAAAATAAACCAGCCCAATCTTCACCTGACTTTATCCATTACCTTCAAATATAAATAATTTCCCTACCAAACAATTACTGTAGTGTTTAAATGAGCTTCAACGTTACCTTTGATAGAACATGTTTTTTTTTTTAATGCGGAACATCTTCCCTATTCAAGTTCCAACTCCTCTTTGGTCTGTACATGGGTTTTAATTTGTCAGACAAGAAGATATTTCAACAACATCTCTTTCAAAGGGATTTGAAACAGCAATGAATAGACACAGCAGTACTTCGCCATCACAGAGAGGGAAGTATCCCCCCATTAAACCAGGACAATCAGTGGGGAAGAGTGTATATTTGATCAAGGGCATGTCCCTATTTGATCACAATGAGAAGTCTACTGGCTGTCCCAAGTGTGGCATAACCTCACCTTCAAAGTGCTCTTTGTTTTTCCTCTCAAACATCTTATTTTCTGTGGGTTTCATCAACACGTTCATAGAACACTCACTTCAGCGAGAGCAGTCAACAACCACAAAGCGATGTGTAGCTGACAGAAAACTAAAATCTATAACATATTCTGATGGTATTCCAGTCCAAAAAGCACTCTGAAGAGAAATAATCACATGGACCAGTTTATTTGGTTCTGTCTGTTGTGACTCAGGTACAGCAATCACAATGGAACCACAGCTATATAATTGAATTGAACCACAAAGGAATATATTCTGCATAGAATTATGGTGTATGTGGTTAGAGTTATTAAGGAAATGGAGGAGTTACTATCATCCAAGACCTTCTACTGGACAGTGATGGGACCCTGATGAGGAGACACAGTGTCAGATGGTGTATGTTTGGAAAGTCGTATGACCAAGATGAGAGGCCATTTCCATTCTCAGTCCTCTAAGGGGCTTGCACTGAATGTCACTGACACCCTCTCCTCTGCCCTGCTCCCTCTAAGTTGTCTGTGAGACGGGCACATGGAGCTATCCTCTGTGACTGGCATCGACCCTGTACTCCGTCTGGGTCAGGGTCCAGGGCCAGTAGTGCCAGATGGGTCCCTCTGCGACCAACAGTGCCCAGGCAGTGTCACACAGACAGAGAGCAACTGAGAGGGTCAGAGGAGTGACAGGAGCTAGCTAGTGTCTCTGGTGTTTTTGCATTGTCACTGTCCCTCTCCTGCATCATTGACTGTTTTATTACATAAAATATATCTTTATTTTTCTCTTTCTGTCCATAATTCCTTCCCTCTCTCGCTCACGCCACATTGGAACACAGCGGAGGATTACACAAGGGGAGCATCATTAATACCACAGACTCCCAGCGGCGAAGCCAGGATGAGCGAGTGAACGAGAGACAGAACTACGTGGAGATGTGAAAGGGCCTCTTGCCTCTGCCTCCCTCCCATAACTGGCCTACCTCGCCCACACTGCAGTATATGGTCAACACTGGACCCTGTCGCAACCCCCATACGCCAAACTTCAATCTATAGCGCCGCCAACGCTAAATAGTAAATGTATCTGCACTCTGCGAGTGAAAAGGGCACATTGAATTAAGAGTCATTTAGCTGGAGATTGAGTTTGCTTTCGTAGCACAATACCTAGCAGCTAATTCACTCGCCTACTGAACCTGTCCTCACACAGAGCAGAGCACTGGAGCTGCTTTCCAAAGCTCAACCGATGCTTACAGTATTCACAATACAAAATGTCAGTATACTACTGTAGCCTAGTGTCTCTGGTGATTTTGCATTGTCACTGTCCCTCTCCAGCATCATTGACTGTCTGTGTTATTACATAAAAGAGAAAAGTTTCAGAAGTTCCACCAATCACTCTGACAGGCCCTACAGCAGTGGATCCCTGAACTTCTGTCTCCCTCTGTCCTCATCCAGGCCAAACAGTGTAGAATAGGAAGTAAGTGTACATCCAAAACAATGGCGAACAGAACATCTATGTAAACACACAGAATGGTATAATGAGGGAGCTGAGGGAAAGATAAGCTATGATATTGTTCTTTATATTCAGGCTCAGTGTCATTCGGTCAATAAAATCCAACACTGAACTGAAAGCCATACAGCCTGCTCAGACACTCTTTAATCCAATGTTGTTGTTTTTTCCTCTGCATGTGCTCTGAACCTGCTGGGAAATTGAATTTTCCATCCATGTGAATCAGCCGAGCACAGCGTTGTCAGAGTACTCAATTAGCTCCCAAGGCAGGAGCCAAAATGTTTCTCAACAGCATGTCTTAAAATATATTCTTTACAGGGAAAGCACTATTTTGCATAATACTATATCCTATAAAGGAAATATATGCATGGTCCCCTTCCAAAGGCTAAAAATAAAATGACCAAAACAGCCAAAAGCCCAATAACACTGTGCCCCTGTGCCACATCATCATCCTAATAATAATAATTTGGTGGGTGATTATACTTGTCCTATACACACATGTACAAGTGTGTATAAATATGGATGTGTGAATTGTATTTTTGTATTATACCCCACCCTTGGAGAGCAAGGGTCTGCCATTATCAACAGCAACGCTGGGGCAGGGTTAAGAGCCTTGCTCAAGGGCACATTGACATTGAGTTTTCCCCTTGTTGGCTCAGGGATTTGAACTAGTGACTTTTTGGTTACTGTCCCAACGCTCTAACCCCTAGGCTGCCCTTCATCGAATTACTCTGAAGCACTTACAGTAACACTTAGCTCTCCAGTGGAGGAATGTTTAACCCGTGCTGTGGGTGACTCGTGAACATTAATAAGGCCACTTTCAATTCTGCTTGTACCACTGGGCTTCTTAAGCAAATAGGAATAATTCTCCTCAGTCCTCATACATACACTTTAGTATGACCGTTTCAGGCTGCACTTTTTCTGTTGACATTTACTCCATTGTACTCCCAACATGAGGACAGCAAGAGTCCTCAGAGTGTGTCGTTACTCATGAGAACCAATGGGAAAACCTTGTTCTCGTACTGCTTGTTCACCATTTTTACAGAATTTTCACTTTAAAAAGCAATGACTTCAATAAGTCCACACAATAGAAGCAACTCGCTCGGTTTTGTTACTTAATGAAAACTAAAAACTATCGCCATTCTTTAAGCAAAGGTCCTTCAAAGTTGATTGGATGTTGCTCAATCACTAGAAACCTAAATGTCCTAATGTAACTAGTGTATGGACCTCAACTCTGGACCTCAAAGTTGAGGTCCAGATTCATGTATAAAGAGATTAGAAGCTGAATAGGAGGAGATGAAGGAGAATAAAGTTAGAGTTCCATACAGTGCATTTGGAAATTATTCAGACCTCTTCACTTTTCCCACATTTTGCTACGTTACGGCCTTATTCTAAAATGGATTAAATTGTTTGTTTTTTTCCTCATCATTCTACACACAATACCCCATAATGACAAAGCAAAAACAGTTTTTTTTTTTATTTGTGCACATGTATTAAAAGAAAAAAACTGAAATATCACATTTACATAAGTATTCAGACCTTTTACTAAGTACTTTGTTGAAGCACCTTTGGCAGCGATTACAGCCTCAAGTTTTCTTGGGTATGACACTACAAGCTTGGAACACCTGTATTTGGGGAGTTTCTCCCATTTTTCTCTGCAGATCCTATTAAACTCTGTCAGGTTGGATGGGGAGCGTCTGGAGCAGGTTTTCAACAAGGATCTCGCTGTACTTTGCTCTGTTCATCTTTCCCTAGATCCTGACTAGTCTGCCAGTCCCTGTCGCTGAAAAATATCCCCACAGCATGATGCTGCCACCACCATTCTTCACCGTAGTTCCTTAGCACAATCCTGTCTCTGAGCTCTACGGACAATTCCTTCAACCTCATGGCTTGTTTTTTGCTCTGACATGCACTTAAAGGTGTGTGCCTTTTTAAATCATGTCCAATCAATTGAATTCACCACAGGTGGACTCCAATCAATTTGTAGAAACATCTCAATTTAAATATTTTATACATTTTAGAATAAGGCTGTAACGTAACAAAATGTGAAAAAAGTCAAGGGGTCTGATTACTTTCCGAATGCATGTGTATGAGTTACCTACAGCTAAACAACCCATTGCACAATGGTGACTGACTGGGCTATTTGGGGACCATACTGCAGAGTTCATCTTCAGTGTTCAACCACAGTGTCACAAAGAGACAGCTTGCATGGTCATCCAATCATGGCCTTCCAATCTTGCCCCCATCTCGTCCCATTACCAAGGTGCCAGCACCTCCAAATTTAGAGCTCTTCTGCTAGCCACCTGCCCTGGGCCCTGTATATCAACCCCCTCCCCCCCTGACAGGGCCCATCAGCCAGACTGGGGAAGAGGGGCTCTCCACACTATGTACCAGTATAAATCCTCAGGCTTGCTTCCTTACAGTGGTCCTGTCAGTAAGATTGGTCACAGATCAATCATACACTGTTTGTACATGTCACTGTGCCAAAATAGACTATGTTCATTTAGAAATGTAGGGACAATCGGTGTTGATAATGGTATTTTCTTATTCTTACACTGTGTTTTTGATTGAATATTGCTTATCTGATTAATCAAATCAAACTGTATTTGTCACATGACCCGAATACAACAGGTGTAGACAACCGGTCAGGATGCTCTCAATGATGCAGCTGCAGAACGTTTTGAGGATCTGGGGACCCATGCCAAATGTTTTCAGTCTCCTAAGGGGGAAAAGGTGTTTTTGTTTCTATTGGAATTGTGTTTTTATTCAAATAAATAAAACATGAACTCAAATGGAGTGAACAGTGGCTGGGAGGGAAAAGGCATGTCTGTCCTTATTTTGTCGTCAGGCATATGATGGCTGTCCAGACTGCTTGATGTGATTGACAGGTCTACATGTGTGAAATAACCCTAAAGACAGGCCGTCTACAAAAGAGTATTGGTTATATCAAACTTTTAAAATCCTTACCTACATTAAATACAAACATTATTATCAGATAATAAACTTGCAATAAAACAGCATATAGTATGTTTTATATGTGGACTGAAATGCACAAAGAGGAATTTGTTATTGGAAAAAAGTTACCTGAATTTCAATTGAATGCTGACCAATGGCTTTTGTCAAAGGATAGCGAGCACTGACATGGAAAGTAAATCTCATTAACTCGTTAACTGTAAGAACCAAGTTGACAAAACCATGCCCTTCTTCTATTTATTTTATATATTTTTACCTTTACATTTTTTTTAACTTATCCATTACTGTTACTACCCATTGTATCATGGCTCACAAACCTGCAAGGGTCTCCATGTTTGTGTGTGTGTGTGTGTGTGTGTGTGTGTGTGTGTGTGTGTGTGTGTGTGTGTGTGTGTGTGTGTGTGTGTGTGTGTGTGTGTGTGTGTGTGTGTGTGTGTAAGTTTGTGTGTGTGTGTGTGTGTGTGTGTGTGTGTGTGTAAGTTTGTGTGTGTGTGTGTGTGTGTGTGTGTGCGTGTGTGCGTGTCAATGGGCGTTTGTGTGTGTTTGTGTTTCAAAAGTGGCCATTTGTAAGTGTCTGCTCAAAAGCTTTCGGGTTAACCTCTCTGAACTTTTAAATGGAGCACTCAGATTAGTGCACCCTATATAAAGTGCAGACAGAAAGTGGATTAAACTTGTTTTAACAGTGCAGTGTGGGAAAGATTGGTTGACCTTAGGATAACCGGGGTTTGGGGCGAAATATCACAGCTGATTACCTAGCTGTTAATGGACCTCACTCTGCCAAGAATGGAGAAGTCATACGTTCATATTGGAGGTAATCAATGTTGTACTGTAGAACTCAACCTCTCTCTCTCTCTATCTCTCTCTCTCTCTCTCTCTCTCTCTCTCTCTAGCTCATATTTCAAAGTACATTAGTTTGTAGCAATTCGTCTTGGCGCACGTCTGTTGGCAAATACATTACATCCAAAGTTTCTAAATTCTCACATGCATGGTACCCACTGCATAATGCTATAATTGGCTTAAAACTGCATGCAAAAGTCAAACCCACCACCTCATTCTCCATCTGTTCTTATCATACACATTACAGGTAGTCATGAGAGAAGGGTAAAGTAGGCCCATACACTAGTAACATAAGGACATTTAGGTTTTGAGTGATTGAGAAAACAAACACTGGAGAGGAGGATGGGGAAAGAGACATTGAATAGCTTTTAATAGACAGACTATTGGAGAGGAGGATGCTAGAGAGGGGAGAACGATGGAAAGAAAGATAAGAAAGATCAGTATATCTAGGCACCTTAAATCCTTCCCATTAGCGGAGTCCATTGCCCGGGAGGGATTGGGGGGTTTGATTCAGTGTCCGAGATGAACCAGGCTTCCTGGGAAAATGAAACAGGATGATGGAGATCAGTGAAAATTCTGGAGGGATAATCACATCCACATCACAGCCATCTGCTCTCAATCTCCACCCCGATCCACAGTCACCATCGACAATCCCTCCTACCAAATCCTTAAATCCTGACAATCTGCGGGACTCAGTTTAGGGCTGTCTTAATCCACATAGCACCCCACATTAGTGGACAGTAAAACCCACCATCCTCCCCTCCCACCCTAAGAGACACCCACCAAGTTTGATTCCCACTCCCACACCTTCCAGACGCATTGCTGATTGATTCTATGATCATTAGAACCTCAACCTAGACGACCACCAAGTGTTTTGTTCTCAACCACTTCTCCTAGCCACCAATGAGCTTTACCTTCCAACCAAACCTACCACGGAATATCCCCATGCACTGACTCTTCCCCACTATCAAATATATTCAGTAACAGAGGGATCCTTAAACATTCTGAAATGAAAGACCTCACTTATTGCAGGGGATAGTTGCCTGGCTCTGATGTGGGAAGAATAATACAATAGAAAGATATATTTTTTTTTTTAAATGAGTTTGAATTCTGTTAATGCACAATATATTTCCTATGGGGTTTAATAGACTGCAATATTGCATATTATGTTGTAATTGATTGAGTATAGCTCCAATATGAGATTACATTGATTTGAAATAAAATTATTGGTTTTGTATTGGTTCTCATAAGACTTGTATGTAGCTAGTAAGGATCAGATTTTCTAATCTCTGTATCAGTGGCACTATAGAAACATGATACCAGTGTGAGGTAGTGCTGTAATGTCTGCCCTGGTGCACCATGCACTAACAATGGGTCCTACCTCAAGCTGCATACTTCATCAAGATCCCTCATCTAACCCAACACTAAGCCAATTCCTATTTTATTTTGCCCTAAGGATTGGCACAGGGAAGGTTGGAAAGCAAACAGCCTATTCTGAAAGCAGAGAAAATAAGGAAAGAAGGATCTGAGAGATAACCAAGCACAACTATACCATCAGCTCGTCCTGGTTTCTTTGTGGGGAAATTATGCTTCTTTGTGTCACCTTGTCAGACTGCTTCAAAAAATGGTCACTCTGATCAGTATGACACTCAAAGACTTCCCTTACTGTTGTTGTTTTCCCCCTGCCATCTCTTAAGTGCCATCTTTGTGCCGGCCAAACACTCAGTCGGCTAGCTAACTTGCTCTGTTTTATTTTCCCTTCCTACTGAGAGTGTAAGGCTGTCTGACAGCCTGTCCGCCTATCCAGGACACATGTTGAAGGGAGGATTCTCTCCACTGCTCCCCCTCCTACCCTTCCTTACCCCCTGGGACTGGAAGAGGAGGGCGGAGTTGTCCCCTCCACTCGGCCCAAGCTGCTACTCTCACAACAGGAGGCCTTTTTTCAACATCTTGTTTGTTTACTCAATTTGTTAGCCCACGTCGTCAGATACAGAGTTTTTTTTTATTTTTTGTTTCCTTCTTGTATCCCATCTGGTTCCCCTTGTCTCTTCATGGGTAACATTTAATCAACTCTCAAGCTCGCACAATAAGTTGTCACGTACAGCCTATAGCTAGCGTGTATGTATTTGACCAAGCCTCTGACACCTTGCAAGAAACACCCTCTTGTTATGTACATTAAAATATGAATTCCATACTGTCCACTCTGTAGAAACGAAACAGCATACATCTGTCTTAAATCCTCGACACGACAGAGATGACAAGTGTCACAGTTTCTCCTTAAAAACTGTTTATTGAATTCCAGTGTGGGTTTATGGGTAATACATTATTGATGCTTCCATTTCCTGAGGTTTACACATAATAGTTTAATGGGTCTTTCCCAGGACATTATGCATTTATCAACCTATCAATCAAAAGCACTCTCAGCTGACACTTTCAAAGTTAAAATAACTTTACAAAATGTTCTACCATGATCCACTGATTTTGTTTCTTTCCTTCGGGATGCATTTTGGGGTTTATTAAAACAATCTTATATTAATGTAAACACTATTTTAGGCTTTCTGTACTTGAAGGTACAAAACTGTCAGAAACTAAAGTTTAAACCTGTTTCAGATCTACAAGTTCCTGTCCTTATAAGACCAGAGAGTAGATCCACACAACAAGGGGGGTTTACATCTCGCTGGTATTCTGTGGTACAGAATGTTAATAGACTGGGCAGAGTCCCAGTCTTTAAGAGGGATTTCAAACCGAAGCAGCCCAAGAGCATTGATCGTAAGAGGGATTAGACACCAGAATAATACAGGCAAATTTGTTTATGTATGTCCCTTCTCTTCCTTCTCATCCTAAGTACGTATCTCTTGGAAAGAAACAGGAAGAAAGCTTCAAGGCTCCTAGCTGGATCACTGCTGAACAAATTCATTATCATTTGACATTCCACTTAATCCTTTCGCATTGCACATTTATGAATATTAATCGAGTGCCTGATGCCGACTGGAGGCCAGGTTGTTTATTTTTCCTGTTTGGCAGCCTGAAGGATCTTGGTGAGGAGAGAGAGAGGATGGTTCCAAATCCATGCCCACCCCCTGCAGAGCCAAAAAAGGGCAGAGGAAACTGTATTGTACACACAGTTGCTGAATAGTTATTTTGGTCCACTCACAACCCATGTGGCGCCTCATCCGACTGCTCCACTTATTTGTGAAATCAGGAAATTTGGGGCTTTTTCACAGTGATTGGTCTGCATCGTCATGGATATCCACTGGATTAGGTCTTACAGTACTGTTTGTGTAAAGTAAATAACACTGAACGGGAATTCAGTCTTGACATGACTTAGTTAAGCTTTTAATAATGGCCAAATATTATCCAAATGGGATGTTAAAATGGCACGAACAACCCCACTGCATAGCCTTTATAGCTGAGAGACCCTTAAATAGACAATTGTTCACCTGCAATTAAGCCACTATTCAGTCGCACAGCTCTAAAATGGAAAATGATCTACAGAGGGACCTAGTCAGTAAGCAGCTCTTCCATTGGTCAGTTCAGATGTCTCCATGTCTTCCTTATCCTTGCTGCTAAGGCATGCACACCCTAGTGGATAAATAGAAAACTTGCCCACACAATTGTTTTAGGTCAAGTAATGTTAGTAGATCTGAAAGTCTGCTTTTGCACATGATTTACTAATGTAGTTAGGGCCATCTAGCCTCACAATTAAGGATTTAAAAAATGTGTATCATAAGCAGCTTGGGAGCTCAAAACATAGTGCCAGCAGGATTTGCAATGGCTGGTGCATGTATGTGCTGAACTATGTGTTTATCATAACAAATGCTGGGGAAATAACTTGGACATAAGTTATAAAGACAGTAATTATTTGGTACGTATGGTAGTGTTATGTTTATATGGCAATACCCCAGACAAGCTTGTTGATGGAGGGATTCAATGTGCTCCGCGCAATGCATGAGCAAGATGTGCTGTGCTTGGCTAGATTTGCAGATACTGAGATCATAGCTCAACGCAAGCTTGTGCCTCTATGCATTTAGGACAGGATGGATGGGGTTGTTAAACACTTCTCCATATTTGAGAGCGCTCAAGTGATGTTATCTGGAACGCACTTAAAATGAGCTGACAGCGGAAATCTCTAATTCAGTCCATACATCAACGTGAGCAAGATCTTTTCAAACCCTATTTGGGGGAAATTAATGGATATTATAAAAGACAGCTTACAATTCTAAACTCAGTCCTCAATTCTAATTTGCACACTGAAAATCACATCTTTCTATTACAATATATATATATCCTGCCTTGGAGATTCCATCCATGAAGTGAAACTTCATTGTCACAGGAGGAATTGCTCATATTCAATGAACAGCAGCACACAACGCGTTTTATTTATACGTGCAATTTCAACACGCCAAATATATGATCACATTATTCCTGTAGGTTAAACGTGGAGGCGCATTGCTCTCTCATCGCCTAGATTTCTTCATCAAACTTTTCTGAAGATGCACATCCCGGGTACCTTTAATATAACGTTATCTACATGAAGGATATAGCTAAGGAGTGCAGAAAGCCTTTGTAATAAATGGTGTATCACGTTTAGTGCTGTGTTCCAAACTGTACTGCGTAGTTACTGAGACGAGGTGGACATGTGAAGTAATGGAAGAGCGAGGACCGCTCCTCTCTGTCTCTATCTATCTGCAGCCAGCAGAAGAGCCACCCATTCAAGTGACTTTATCATTACCCAGCACAGAGCATGGATCCACACAGGGAAATAGGATCACTGGGAAACTAATGGTACTTGACAGATACTGGTGTGAGATAGCATACTTATCTTTGTATCATATGAAAAGGAGGCATTTTGAGAGATTTGACAGTGTGTGTGGTGGTAGTTGGGAATGGGTGTAGACAGGGATATTACAGAACAAAACCATCACTGCACTCACACAGCTCTCTCCAGCAACGTCAGTTTGAAAGCAACAACGACTAACTATCCTCTCTCGGTTTTTATCAATTCTAGCGTAGATCATATTCAAAAGGTACAAAAGACCTGATTTAATCCCAAGAGTAGCGGTCTCCTTCTCTCGCTCTCACCACTCCTCTACCACTTAAATATATGTCTGCATGAAAGGGTGCTAGCAATGTCCCTCTGCAAAGGAATTCACAGCTCTCCCTGTATCAATCATAGTGGTAACAATTTCCTCATCTGTGGTCTGAGTGCAGTTTTGTTTGGGGCTTTGCCTCTCTGTTTCCCCATATCCACTTCCTCTTCCCTTTCTCAGCGTTGATATATGTGTTTTTAATTCCCCTGTCGGTGCTGCGTGATTCATCTGGTTTCTCTGGAAGGAAGACCCATTAGAGTCAATGTGTGTCACAGTGGGGAGGTGGGCCTCCTAGCCTGCATACACTTCATTAGCAGGTGGGTGGGCCCACTGATTGTTAATTACAATTAGTTATGATTAAATTACACAAGGTCAACGACTTCATCAATCACCATGGCCAGGTCCGCCATGCTACTTCCGCGGTTAATCTTCAATAAAACTACATATTTGTGTGTTTATTTGTTGGGGGTTTTAAATCACAACATGAAAAACACCATATCTGTCAAAAATGTGATGTATGGCGATAATTTATTGTGGTGTCCTAGCATTGCTTCCAATTGAGCAGTCTGGCCACTTTGCCATGAATGATGGATCGGGAATGTGTATGGCTTTCTCATTTTCCCACTAGTCTAAGACCCACTAGCTGTTTCCAAAGCCTAAGTGATAAGAGATATGACTTGGTAAATAACGACGACGTGGAAGACTCTCCTACTAAACTGCTGATCTCAATTAAGAAAGATATTGTTTTCACCGGATAGAGCATGGTGACTAGTGTGTGTGCTGATAACGGTCTTCCTGGAGGAAAATCTGATTTTAGTGATACTCTCCCGCCAGAAGACTATTTAACAGCGCCTCTCTCTCTCTCTCTCTCTCTCTCTCTCTCTCTCTCTCTCTCTCTCTCTTTCTTCTCTTCTCTTCTCTTCTCTCTCTCTCTCTCTCTCTCTCTCTCTCATAGTCCCGATTTAAGAAAAGAAAAGGTCTTGGTTCAATAAACAATTTACTGAGGCGTATTGCTTCAGCACGGTTATTGCCTATTTAACACTGCAAAACCCCATACATCTCACTCTTGTTGCCACCTGAAGAAATAAACATATTAGTATGCACAGCTAGATTTACCCACTATACCAACAACAGTGGCAGATTTCTAGTCTGCCACTTACCCCTTCTTAGTCTGGGTCACCATGGCTACTTGCTATGATTGTGTTTTTGGAGGCTCTTTAGAGCACAATGTGGATATTAAAGGAACAGAGAGTGAATGACAAGTGGCTGCGTTCCTTTCCTACTTCAACAATATCCGAACACTGTGGCCTAGGTCCTAGTATGACAGGCCAGAAAGCATTTTATTGTAAAGGACCGATATTTTTGCATTGCCTCGATATTTACTGTTGATTGAATGCATTGTCCAAGGGCTGTTAATAGAAACTGGAAGAAACACACCAGATAATTTCTACTGGGATAATGTTTTTGCTGAATGTATTATTATTCAATATTTAAAATATGGAGTTTTAAGGCTTCCGTAGCTCCACTTCCTTGTAATTGTCCAATGCACCATTTTTCTCATTCTCTCTTTTCCATTCCTCCCTTCCTTCACCCTCCCAGCGTTTTACCAGCAGCAGGGCCCAAAGTTCACCCTCTCCTCTTGCTGCTGTTCGAGATTCATCTGAGGCACTCAGCATGATATTAGGAATTGATTATTGTAAGACACTTCTGCTTGGTTAACCTCATTCAGCGCTGTTGGCTCACACACTCCTCCCTCCTCTCCACCAGGTCAGGCATTCATTCTCTCATATCTGTGCAGGTGACACCTCTGTTTAAAGATTACCACAGAGTCACCCAAGCAACATCTCCACTCCTTTCTGATTGCAATTATAGTTGTGATGTGGATTCCAACTGTCCATCACAATTTAATTAAAGGCAGATCTCCAGGCGACTGCAATAAAACAGAGATGAAAACTAAACAAGCCGGATGCTGCGATGCCATGAAGGATTGTGACATGCGGAGAGGGAGTTGGTGATGGGTTTGACAGTGATTTTGTCAACAATACACTTGAGGATAAGATATCTTTTGATTACTGTTGTTTCATCGTCATCACTGGGAATAAGAATTGCTCAAGAATATTATAATCTCTTCACAAGTTTTGTCTTTACGTCCATGTTTTACACAAAACTATATACTTTCTACTTTACTGTATGTGAAGCCATTCAAATCATACCGAAGAACGCATAAATAAGTAAGTAATAATAAGTGGGAAAGAGACACCTCTAAAGACTAAGTCCCTTGGAATCAAAATCAGGGCTGCCATGGTGCTCTGTAAAGTAGTGTGTGTGTCTCCGTTAGAAGCAGGTGTCCCGAGGCCCCATAATCCTGTGTCCCAAGGCCCCATAATCCTGTGTCCCGAGGCCCCATTAGAGACAATGATAATCAGCTTTAATAACGAAGCAGATACATAAGTGCTGTCATGCTGACAACTGATTACAACAGCCTTACCAAGTGGAGTTGGTAAAATAGGAGGGGTCCACCGATCTATGGGGGGTGACGCCACAAATTATTGTTACTAAGGGTAATTTAGTATGTTCAAGATCTCTCATTTTGAATTGTAAACTTTGAGTTACTCAAGTAATCATAAAACAATATAATGATGTGGAAAGCCACAGGTAGAACTGGGAAAATATCCTGCCTTACATATTATATGTGGCGAATAACTGATCAGCAGAATTTAAATGGGAAAGTTTGATTCGGAGCCTGCATACCAAAGCCCATGCAATTGGAGAGGGAGATGGGTGCCAGACAATAGGCAAATGGTTTGCATAAGTGTGCTGTGTACCTTGGCCTCCATGAAGCTTCTCTCCATGCCGTTTCACTGTATATCACACACACGCAGACGCAGAAAACATTTAAATACGTTTCTTCTTTGTCTCTCCCAGCCGAGGGGGTTTTGCTGACCTGGTGGGTGTGAGAGAGATTTTTCCATGATTCTGTTTGTTACTTGTTTTTCCTGACCCCAGAGGACCCATTATAATCAATATGTGTCAAGTGAAAGGCACAGTGGTACTCTGCTTTGTCCTCTCTCTTCTATACCCTGTACCACAGATGACTCGTAAACAACAGGACAATTCCATTCTCTTCATTCCCTCCCTCCCTCCCTCCCTCCCTCCCTCCCTCCCTCCCCTTCATCCCATACTCCAGTTCAGTGCTTCCTCTCTCAGTGTGATAAGATCAGGTGCCAGTCCCACTGGGCTGAGATGGCCACCATCTCCTTGCCTCTTTCCTCTCGTCTCTCCCTGATATAATAATTCCACCCCTGTGCCAGCCTGATATTTGTCAGCTTAAAGGCTGTAGCGGGCTCTGGCTGCTCTGTCTGTCATTTTGTGAGACAGCAGCGCATGCTTATTTGCCATTCTAGTTTGAAGTTTGATTGACGGGCCGACAGGCTTGACATTCTCCGCAGCATTGTGGAGCCTGTTATTATGCGAACGTTAACATTCTGATAAACCCATGGTCGGCCATTGAAGAAATGATTACATGCCATCACTCTGCTATCTCAAACAGTGGGATGTTTGTGCACGTGTGTGTGTGTCTGTTCTCAGGTGCATGTGTGTACGACGTGTTTGTTTTTACCATTACCTTCCCCTTCTTTCTCCCTCTCCTTCCATCCATTCCTTCGTTAATGATCTCAGCAGTGGTTCCTTTTATTCTGTAGGGATTTCACAAGTTCATTATATCCATGTCGGACTTGCTGCTGCTGTGCCCCTTGCATTTGTAAACCTGCATACAACAGTCCTACATGCAACATATTCACTATACAGTATATGTTTTAAGGACTCACACACTCCCATTACTCTCTCAAGCCTCATTATAATATGCTAGTTGAAAGCAATTCAATAAACCTACAACAGTTCAAAGCAATGACAAGATGATGTGAGGCTTCCTGGAAAACCTCTTTTTTGAAACCATGGCAAATACTGAGAGAATGAAATAGAATTAAATACAGACATTCAAGTACAGTGATGTGATGTGATGATTCTTGGCCTATTGGAAAGGCATTTAGTTTCGTTGTAATACATTTATCTACGTCTAATGATGAAGACACTCAATACTAAAGTTGTTTCTATCATGTACTGTACATCTAATGATGAAGACGCTCAATACTAAAGTTGTTTCTGTCATGTACTGTACGTCTAATGATGAAGACGCTCAATACTAAAGTTGTTTCTATCATGTACTGTACGTCTATTGATGAAGACGCTCAATACTAAAGTTGTTTCTATACGCAGGAGTTGATTATGTCTTGGTGTTGATTATGTCTCTCTGCCTTGCCTTGGCACAGCCCAGTAACATCATGTACCCAACTTTACAACTGATTGACAGGACTTCCTTGCCCAGTAGTAGAAAGCCCATTTACTAATTATAGTTTGGCATAGAACATATTGACAGAAACTTTCTGGGGCTTTCCGGGTCACCTAAATCAGATTCCATTCACGCTAAAATGACACAAGATATCAATCAGTTGGGTCAGAATCCTCCGTTAGCCAGGAACTGATTGATGGGTCCTGGCAGTGAATGATTGTGTTTGTGTCAGCGGGTGTCCAGCCGTATTGCCTGAGTGCAGACCCCTGCTGCCATTTTAACGCAAGCACCAAGTGCCATTTGCTTTCTGTAACCTGTTTCACTTACAGGTGCATAGTAAGCCGTGATATTTGATATTCAAAGGATATGTCAAAAGTATTTTTTAGTATCAAGTATTGTGCAAGGATCCATCTAACGAAACATATAACATATCGCACTATATCAATATCAAAACTAAAACCAAAAAATGTTCTACTCCTCATCTCCACCCAAGACTTTGCTGATATATGTAGTGTATATTACGATACCTTTGCTGGCTTCAGCTGCAGCATTGACTATATGAGAAATATGTATGTGTCACCCCATATGTGACTAACTCAGTGGCCTTGTGGTTAGAGTGTCTGCCCTGAGATTGGAAGGTGGTGAATTTAATCCCTGGCTGAGTCATAAACAAGACTGTAAAAATGGGACCTGATGCGTCTCCGCTTGGCACTCAGCATTAAGGAGTTCGTATGGGTGTAAGGCCCTGCAATAGACTAGTGTCCTGTCACAGGGGTGTACCTCAAGCTGCCTCACACTATATATATATATATATATATTTTTTTTTTTTTTACCTTTATTTTACTAGGCAAGTCAGTTAAGAACAAATTCTTATTTTCAATGACAGCCTAGAACAGTGGGTTAACTGCCTGGTTCAGGGGCAGAACGACAGATTTATACCTTGTCAGCTCAGGGATTCGATCCAACAACCTTTCGGTTACAGGCCCAACACTCTAACCACTGGGCTACCTGCCGCCCCAAAATATATATAAACAGGAGATAGGCTCTTGGCCTACAAGCCTTAGCCTACTTACTTAAAGCACATATGTGGTCTCCTCACAGCACTACTAAAATGTCTTGATAAAAGCATGGGGCTACAGTAACAATAAAAAAGGGCTTCGAGTTGCAAGCCAAGCTGGAGGTGTCAGATTACTCTAAAGTGGAGCTGGCTAACTTAAAGGTAACACAGAGTGAAATGGAACCAAACCAGGCTGCAGAGAGAGGAGAGCTGCCATCCATATGGTGTGTTTGTCAGAGAGAGTGCACAGGAGTCAACGTATAAGTGGTGGGCTTGTGATTTAAGCTTCTTTGGCTCTAATTTCTATTAAATTGAAGGCTGTGATTGTTGATACTTTCCCCCTGCATCTTCACAGCCTAAAAGGACGGCCCTCTGGGCTCAAAGGGAGGCAGATCCCCCCGTTAAGAGAGCAAATGGCAACATGAAGTGTGTGAACCTGACAAGCAGCCCCAAGTCCTAAGGGAACCCCGTTGGTTACCCGTCGTCTACAAAGCCTGCTTTCTGTGCAGATTGACCCTCTGCTCTCCTTGTCGTAGCGGTCCCCATCGGTAAATCAAAGACTGCAAACACTCTCTCGCTTCTTTTTTTCTTACCTTGAATAGAGTGCCGGTGCTCGTGGGGGAAATAGGGCTTACGTGAATAAATGGCTAATGGTTCACCAGGCTGCACAGAGCAGATAAACCAAGTGGAAACGTGAAAGCAATGTGATGTGATCGTCAGGCTCTTTTAACACGTAGTCCTAGCAAGAGACTTTCAATTATTCAACCTTTTCTTTGCCCTTGAAGTGTACATTAGTCTTGTTAGTTAGTTCCTGTGTTAGCAGGGGATGTCTGGCCTGCTCAGGCGAGGATGTGGCTGTCGCCTCCATTTCACTTCATAGTGTTTTGGGAGCTGTGAATAAAGGGCAAAGAGAGAGTCCTCCACTGACAAATGGACCTCGGTGTGCATTTTTATAACAGACCTTTTAAGCCATAAAATCACAGAGGCTACAGTCTGTTGACTATAGGAAAGGAAAATGATGAGATGATGATACCGGTAGGTGCATGCAAACGTGTGACTGTGTGTGCGTGCGTGTGTGTGTGTGGGTGCGCGTGCATATGTGTGTGTTCGTGTGTGTGTTTGTGCAAGATTGGGTTGGTTACTTTCTAAATGTAATCCGTTGCCGTTACTAACTAACTGTCCAAAATTGTATTCAGTAACGTAACTTTTGGATTACCCAATCTCAGGAAAATAATCGGATTACTTTCAGTTACCTTTGGATTACTTTCACTTTAAGAGGCATTAGAAGAAGACAAAAAGGATGTCAAAATAGTGGTCTCTGATTGGTGGTCATCATTTGGTGTGTCATCATAGTGGTGTCTGAATGGTGGTCATAATTTGTTGTGTCAAGTCTCAGACTTGTGCCTTTTTTCAATGCTGAATTGAATGTCATTTAGAAAACAGAAAGGTGTCATAATGTATTTTTTTCCCAAACATCCTTTCTGAATTTAAAAGTAATCCAAGAAGTTATCATCTAGTTTAAATAATATATTTTAGCTGGTAACGTAACTGATTACAGTTAAAAAGTTTTTATCAGATTTATCCAATCCTACGTGTGTGAGTCTGAGTTTTTTCAGTTGACAAACATACAAGCTGGTGTAATGAACTGAGGCATATCTCTGGGTGTATCCTACAAGTAGCCAAAGTTGTGCTGGCACAAGCGTAAACGCAGCCACAGCTAATTAATCTGGCGGAAATGCCTGCGACTCCCTCTGAAATGCATTTGCAGTATTAAATAGTTAGTAATTGATTCGTATCCTGTGAAATGTGAATGCAGAGAGTCCCTCCCGTGGGGAAGACTTCCTGTGGAGCGAGCTAAGCTGTGAGGTAATGATGTCGGGAAGAGGGGCTTCACTTCTTAAAGCACAGCCAAGAGATTGCAGAAACGTTGTCTGTGTTGTGCTGAGACTCATACATCACATATATTTTTTATTTTTAATATTTAACCAGGTAAGGTCAGTTGAGAACAAGTTCTCATTTGCAACTGCGACCTGGCCAAGACAAAGCAAGGCAGTGCGACAAAAAACAACACAGAGTTACACATGGGAAATAAACTAACGTACAGTCAATAACACAATAGGAAATCTATATATAGAGTGCAAATGTAGTGCAAAGGTTAAGCTCCTGTTGGTCTGCTGAGTGTATAGCAATGCTCCAGAACAGATCCACCTGACCTGGATTCCCCCATTGTGTCAGGACTAAGTCATTGAGCACAGCTTGACTACTTATATTTTGGAAGCCCTACCATCTGTCCCAAAATGACTCAAGCTCTGTTCTCTACTGGCCATCCAGTTAGCTCATCCTCTCACTGCCTCATCTAAAAGGTAAGGCAGGGTGCTGTACTTTGACCTTTCCAGTCCTTTTAGCCCCAGCAGGTAATCAATTAGCGGCTACTTAGATTATCACAGCCAAAGGTGAGTATCACATGGTGGAGTGAGCTGGATGAAATATCGTTTCTAATGATGACTTTGATCTCAGATCCCTCGGGTAGTTGAGGCAGGCCGGTAAATGGGAGGACACGTCCTTGAAGAATCTGGAAGGGTATGAGAAAGTGCCTACAGTGGTCTTTAGATTGTTAGGGGGGAACCCAAGGCGGGAGAGGACTTGTGGAAACATCTTCTCGCTCTCCATCTCTCTCTCTCTCTCTGAGCGATGTAACCTAAGTGCACAATACAGGTCTGATTACTCAGTCTGTCAAGTCAAGGCCAGGTGGCGTCAAAAGATTCTATCAGAGAAAGAGTGTTGTTCAGATTAGCTGAAAAATTAAAAAATATATCAAATACAAAAAACACTTCCTCAACACTCGCACATCTTTCTTCTCTCCCTTGATGAGTCTTAGTGTCTGGCATGTATAAAAAGAGAGGCAGAGAGAGAGAGAGGGAAGGAGGAAGAGAGAGAGAGAGAGAGAGTGTGGCAGACACCCTGGTTCTTGCTCACTGTCATTGCGGGATTAGAATGTGCTCTCTGATGAAAAACGAGGTCATCCCTGGCGACCACGAAGCATTTGAAGTGGAGAGGCGACCTTCGACCTGCATTAGCACCAGCACCAGTCTAATGCATCTGGGACAAAACACATTGCTCCCTTTAATTGCCACAAATCTCTTCTTCTTCAGTGGGGGAGATGGCGATGTTCATGTGCATGAGTGAGTGATAAGATGAGTCGTAAAAGACTCACGTTTGGCAGGAGGCGAAAGAACAGCTGTGCTCCTCTCTATCCAAGACGACTGAGGGGAGGAGACTTGAAGAAGCTGCATGTTGCTACCTGAGCCAGTGTATCAGAAACAGTAAACAACTAGCTAGCTAAGCCTTCAGAGGTGTGACAGCAGTGGAACCATCCAATCCTGTTTTCTACACGACCGCCTCTCTTCTTTTCATGACCTTTTGGCCTGCCAGGGCCTGTGTGGAGACTACAGGAGTTAGCCTCGCAAATCTCACTCTCTCACTCAGGAGGTTTACTGCCACTCCTGAGAGACTCAAGCTTTAGCTACAGAACAAGGATGATTTTAACAGGACCTGAATGACCAAGTCAGTTGACTAGACAAACTTTTCTGAAGAATATATAAGATTTGTCCTAACTCACATGGTTATGTACTGATCATTTTTTTTGATGTTATTTTAGCATAATGTTAAAACTGCTGGCATCTTCAATACATCAATATACTGCATGTGGTGGTGACTGAGAGCATAGGCTGTGTTTACTGTGAAATCCCTGGACACATATTCCTTCAATGCACACAGCTATTGATCGGTTATCCCTTTAAACACAAGCCTTTGAAATTAAAGGTTCCAAACACACGCTCTGAGCACCCCTATGCCTCTTTTGGAGGAGGCACTCACTCCCGCAATGCACCAAAGGTCAGCAGACCCATTTTATTTATTTCACTCTCTCTCTGTTGCTCTCTTCTCTCTGTTCTCTCTCTCTTTCTCTCTCTCTCTCTCTCTCTCTCTCTCTCTCCCTGTTGCTCTCTTCTCTCTCCCGCCCCCGGTTTTATGTTTAGGGTGATGCCGAGTGACAGCTTGATTAAAGAAGGTTAAGGGATCCGGAGAAGCTGTCAGTCACGTCCTTGATAGATTGGTGACAAAGGGGTCAAGGCTGCTGTGGATAGGGTGGCAGAGGAATGGAAACTGTCCCTCAGAATCTCTTTTGTCTCTACAGGTGAAGTGGATATACAATTGCTCAGGTGTTCATGCAGGGACATGACAGCTGTTTGAATTAAGCCAGACGTCTGAGAAGGGACAGTGGGAATGGGACTTTGAGGAGAATGTTCGCCGGAAGGAGAAAAGGGATGATGTGCTATACCTTTTTATTCCTGCTTAATACACTATGACTGAGCGCCATTGTTTTATCAAAGAACTCTCTCTGAATGCAGTGTACATCATAGACATCCCGTAACAGAAACGTGTGGTTTCTGAAGGGTACTCTGTGCATAGAGAGGGGGAGATGTTGTCCTTAGACAAGGTAGCCGAGATATAGAGACAATTCCCATACATACCACTACACCACATTATCTCTCTGTTACGTACTACCTGTATAAGTGGAGAAGTGACTATGGAAAACATGTCTTTAAACGAAAGTGGTGCACAGGGGTGCATGAGGTTGTTTTGCTGTAGATGTTCACTGTTTTCTCAGATGGGTTGTTTGACCTTGAATAAAGCTGTGGAAAGTAGTCTCGGCGGAACGAGGGAGAGGAACGACTCGCCTCGGCGTGAGTAATTCCCCCGGCCCCACTCATCCACATCTAGACTAGAGAGATCTGCACTCTCACTGCAGAATTATGTACTGTATGCTCCTTTGTGGGAGAGTTCCAAGCATAGAGAAAAAAACTCTGCCCAGCTGCAAAGGCTTGTTCGACTGCCATATCTCAAATAGCCCATATTCTATATTTTTGGTCCATTGTTGTTGGGAGCACTCTGAAAATGTGCTCTAATTATTTTGGTTTTGAGCATTACTGGCATTTTAGAGTTTATTTTTTTCCAAAGCACCTTTTAGACATGAGGATATATATGATGGTACTAACCTTAGTTACCCTCGAATGTGGATTTTACATTTGATTGTTATTGAGCTTTTGTGTTGCCCAACTTTCAAACAGACACAGCTGGATACCAAGGATAAAAGTAGAGTCACAAGCAAAAACATAGCAGAGGCTTTGTGTGTTTGTTTGATGTAAAGAACGCCCTCAGCGATCATATTCTTCCTAATAAATTTTAGAGACATGGCTCCAAACATCTAAACAGCTGGACTAACTCATGGTGCACTCTCTAACTGCAGTACTGCTGTGTGTGTGTGTGTGTGTGTGTGTGTGCAGACACTGGTGTGTCCTCTTAGACTCTGGGCAGTGTTGGTTAATGTATCTAACAGATCCAAGCTCTTGTAGCCACTATAACAGACCTCCACCATATTAACACTGGGCTTAACAACAGCTCCACTGATGCTTCTTCTAGCCTAAACATATCCGCCACACCCAAAGGGCCTCAGTGTACCTCAGTGTGGCATACCAAACAGAACATCCATGCCATAATAACAGGCCTCCATATCAGCCATGACTGGAAGCGAGTTGCTAATTGGCTCTGACACATAGGGGGGGTGTCTAAAGGAGAAAGCCTTGGGAGTCTTTCCGTGCTGTTGCTGGGTGGGCTGTGTTCTTGTAGATAAACACATGTCGCCAACAAACCCCTATCACGGCTGGTACCGTTGTCGTTGTTGGTGTTGTTGTTGATATAGCTGAATGGCTTGTAGTGTAGTTCTCTTGTGCTAGCTGTTGTGAAACAGGCCTGTTTGTTTTTCCTGTCTGTCTTTATGAGAGAGAGAGAGAGAGAGAGAGAGAGAGAGAGAGAGAGAGAGAGATGCTTGTTCATGTCAGACATGGTGACTTGAGGGAAGAGGACAACGTATCCCACAAATATATCTCACTGGCCTTCTGTCGGTCATAGGGTCTCTGGAGGGTATGCAAAGCAGACACAGATATATTGTTAACTCTTTCTGATGAAAAACTGATTTGAAAACATACAGTATGAATACCTAAGACTGTTGACATGTAACAGCACTTTGGTGTTGGGAGAGTTTATCCTAGATTTCAATCTGTTTTATTTTATTTTATTTGCGACAGCTTTTGCTGAGGGATAATTCCTGGATTTAAATTCAGAGGAAATCCTAACATTTCCTGAAGGGAAGAGTTGTGTGGGATTAAGACAGCCCGGTCTACCCTCTGATTTCCTCCATCCCTCTGCTCCTCGAGGCTCTAGCACTGGGAACTTGGATTGCTGGTCTGTGGATTTCCATGTATTACTCAGGGAGAAGTTCTTTCTCCAGCTGAATCAGAAATAGGGAAGCAAGGGGACCTTTTTTCTCCCCAAGTAGCCCCCTAGGTTGCCTCATCAGACCCATGCAGATGCACAGAACTCATGGGACCTCATCAAGCAGTCTCTTGAAAGGCACACCTGATGCTGCTCAACCGTTACCCTGTCCCTGAGAGCTCCTTTCTCTCCAGGGACAGAGACAGGCATAGCAATTACCTAAGCCAGGGAGGAAACCTAATGTCATACATGGTAAGAACTTCCATTGAATTCGAAAGGTCCATGCGGTTGGAATTCATTTTCTATAGCAGCATCATATTGTAGAATGCCTCAAGAGGGTATATTGATATACAGTGGTGTGTGCATATACTATTGATGGATATGCTGTGTCAGGACTTGTACACCTCCCACACTATACCCACAGCTAGGAATTAAATGTAGGCTTTATAATACTTAGAGGGTGGTAATTGGCTTGTCGTTAGAGGGTGGACGTTCCATTTACTTTTCGGCCCACGATGCTGCTTAACTGGATTCTTTTTTTTTTTTCAGCACTCGGTGGTCCCGTTCTATGAGCTTGTGTGGCTTGCCACTTCATGGCTGAGCGTTTTTGCTCTTAGACATTTCCACAATAACAGCACTTAAGGTTGACCGGGGCAGCTCTAGCATCGCAGAAATTTGACAAACTGACCTGTTGGAAATGTGGCATCCTCTGATGGTGCCACATTGAAAGTCACTGAGCTCTTCAGTAAGGCCATTCTACTGCCAGTGTTTGTCTATGGAGATTGCATGGCTGTGTGATCGATTTTATACAACTGTCAGCAACAGGTGTGGATGAAATAGCCAAACCCAGTAATTTGAAGAGGTGTCTACATACTACAAGCTCCGTCAGATTGGGTGGGGAGTGTCGCTGCACAGCTATTTTCAGGAATCTCCTGAGATGTTTGATCGGGTTCAAGCGCTCTGGAGCAGGTTCTCATCAAGGATCTCTCTGCGCCATTAATCTTTCCCTCAAAAGCACTCAGGACCTCAAACTTCAGAAAGTATTCATTTCAGCCTGAATTCAAAATGTATTAAATACTCACACAATACCCCATACTTACAAAGAGAAAACATGTCATTTTAAATACAGAAATATCAAATTTACATAGGAATTCACATCCCTGAGTCAATACTTTGTAGAAGCACCTTCGTCAGCAATTACAGCTCTTCCGCCGAGACTACTTTCCACAGCTTTATTTAAGGTCAAACAACCCATCTGAGTCTTTCATGGTAAGTCTCTAAGAGCTTTCCGCACCTGGATTGTGCAACATTTTTCCAATATCCTGTTCAAAACTCTTCAAGCTCTGTCAAATTGGTTGTTGATCATTGCTAGACAACTACTGATCGCAGACCAAGATGGCTGCTTCGCGACTAGCTCTTAAGAAACTCTTTTTTTTTAAACGTTATTAGCACAGGCATTGTTTTATGCCATTACGCTCCCGAGTATTTTACTCGCTAATGTCCAATCTCTGGATAATAAGGTTGATGAGCTTAGGGCCAGAGTCGCTTTTCAGCAAGACACTAGGGATTGTAAAATACTCTGTTTCACAGAAATATGGCTTTCTGGAAATGTTCTGTCTGACATCTGACATCACACCGAAAGAAATAAACCCCTCTCTGGGAAGCAGAAGGGCAGAGGTATATGTTTCATGATTAACAATTTATGGTGTAACTGTGATAACATTAAGGAACTCAAGCCCTTCTGCTCACCCAACTTTTTTGCCAGTCATTGCGACAGCCGTATAAATCCCCCTCAAGCCGATACCACGTCGGTCCTCAAAGAACCCTCATCAGACATTATGTAAACTGGAAACCACATATCCTGAGGCTGCATTTATTGTAGCTGCCGATTTTAACAAAGCAAATCTGAGGATAAGGCTCCCAAAATGATATCAGCACATTGTCGTACTCGCGGGGCTAACACATTGGACCATTGCTACACTTCCTTCCAAATTTCATATAAGGCCCTCCCCCGCCCAGCATTGGGCAAATCACACCACCATTCCATTTTTCTCTTCCCCTCCTATAGGCAGAAACTCAAAAAAGAACTACCCGTGGTCAGGTCTATTCTGCGCTGGTCTGACCAATCGGAATCCACCCTTCTAGATAGTTTTGATCACGTGGACTGGGACATGTTCAGGGTAGCTTGGGAAAATAATATTGACATATATGCAGACACGGTGAACGAGTTTATAAGGAAGTGCGTGCACAGGAGATGTTGTACCCACTGTGACTATTAAAACATACCCCAACCAGAAACCATGGATAGATGGGAGCATTCACACAAAACTTAAAGCACAGATCACCACATTTAACCTGGACAAGAAGACTGGGAATATGGAAGAATACAAACAGTGCACTTATTTCCTCCGTAATGCAATTTAGCAGGCTAAATGTTGGTATAGGGATAAAGTTGAGTCCCAGTTCAAAGGCTCAGACACGAGACGCATGTGGCAGGGTCTACAGTCAATCACAGATTATAAAAGGAAAACCAGCCACGTCGTGGACACCGACGTCTTTGAGGATCATACAGTGCCACCAACGCGGCCTGCTACCAAGGACTATGGGCTCTCCTTCTCAGTGTCTGACGTGAGTAATACATTTATGTGTGTTGACCCTCGCAAGGCTTCTGGCCCAGATGGTATCCCTAGCCGCGTCCTCAGAGCATGCGCAGATCAGCTGGCTGTTGTGTTTACAAATATATTCAATCTCTCCCTATCCCTGTCTGTTGTCCCCACATGCTTCAAGGTGGCCACCATTGTCCCTGTACCTAATAAAGCAAAGGTAACTGAACTAAATGACCTCGCCTAATAGCACTCACCTCTGTCATCATGAAGTGCTTTGAGAGACTAGTCAAGGATCATATTACCTCCACCTTACCTGCCACCCTAGACCCCCTTCAATTTGCTTACCGTCCCAATAGATCCACAGATGATGCAATCGCCACCACATTACACACTGCCCTATCCCATCTGGATAAAAGGCATACCTATGTAAGAATGCTGTCCATTGACTATAGCTCAACATTCAACACCATAGTATCCTCCAAGCTCATCATCAAGCTTGAGGCCCTGGGTCTGAACCCCGCCCTGTGCAACTGGATCCTGGACTTCCTGACGGGTCGCCCGCAGGTGGTGAAGATAGGAAACAACACCTCCTCCTCGCTGATCCTCAACCCCCACAAGGGTGTATGCTCAGTCCCCTCCTGTACTCTCCGCTCACCCATGACTGTTTGGCCAAGCACGCCTCCAATTCAATCATCACGACACAACAGTAATAGGCTTGATCACCAACAACGATGTAGGAATGATGATACAGCTTACAGGGAGGAGCTGAGGGCTATGGGAGTGTGGTGCCAGGAAAAGAACCTCTCACTCAATGTCAGCAAAACTAAGGATATGATCGTGGACTTCAGGAAACAGCAGAGGGTTCACCCCCCGATCCACATCGAAGTGACCACAGTGGAGAAGGTGGAAAGCTTCAAGTTCCTCGGCATACACATCACTGACAAACTGAAATGGTCCACCCACACAGACAGTGGGGTGAAGAAGGCGCAACAGCTTATCACCCAAAACCCTCACTAACATCTACATATGCACAATTGAGAGCATCCTGTCGGGCTGCATTACCGCCTGGTACGGCAATTGCACCGCCCATAAGCACAAAGGTCTACAGAGGGTGGTGCGGTCTGCCCAACGCATTACTGGCGGCTAGAAGCTAAAGCATTTGAGAAGGCAACAACTGTTGGCGCAATTATTAGAAAATGGAAGAAGTTCAAGATGACGGTCAATCTCCCTCGGTCTAGGGCACCATGCAAGATCTCACCTCGTGGGGCATCAATGATCATGAGGAAGGTGAGGGATCAGCCCAGAACTACACGGCAGGACCTGGTCAATGACCTGAAGAGAGCTGGGACCACAGTCTCAAAGAAAACCATTAGTAACACACTACGCCGTCATGGATTAAAATCCTGCAGCGCACGCAAGGTCCCCCTGCTCAAGCCAGCGCATGTCCAGGCCCGTCTGAAGTTTGCCAATGACCATCTGGATGATCCAGAGGAGGAATGGGAGAAGGTCATGTGGTCTGATGAGACAAAAATAGAGCTTTTTGGTCTAAACTCCACTCGCCGTGTTTGGAGGAAGAAGAAGGATGAGTACAACCCCAAGAACACCATCCCAACCGTGAAGCATGGAGGTGGAAACATCATTCTTTGGGGATGCTTTTCTGCAAAGGGGACAGGACGACTGCCCCGTATTGAGGGGAGGATGGATGGGGCCATGTATCGCGAGATCTTGGCCAACAACCTCCTTCCCTCAGTAAGAGCATTGAAGATGGGTCGTGACTGGGTCTTCCAGTATGACAACGACCCGAAACACACAGCCAGAGCAACTAAGGAGTGGCTCCGTAAGAAGCATCTCAAGGTCCTGGAGTGGCCTAGCCAGTCTCCAGACCTGAACCCAATAGAAAATCTTTGGAGGGAGGTGAAAGTCTGTATTGCCCAGCGACAGCCCCGAAACCTGAAGGATCTGGAGAAGGTCTGTATGGAGGAGTGGGCCAAAATCCCTGCTGCAGTGTGTGCAAACCTGGTCAAGAACTACAGGAAACGTATGATCTCTGTAATTGCAAACAAAGGTTTCTGTACCAAATATTAAGTTCTGCTTTTCTGATGTATCAAATACTTATGTCATGCAATAAAATGCAAATGAATTACTTAAAACTCATACAATGTGATTTTCTGCATTTTTGTTTTAGATTCCGTCACTCACAGTTGAAGAGTACCTATGATAAAAATTACAGACATCTACATGCTTTGTAAGTGGGAAAACCTGCAAAATCGGCAGTGTATCAAATACTTGTTCTCCCCACTGTAGGTTAGTATTGTGCCGTAACTACAATGTTGTTGACCATCCTCAATTTTCTCTGATCACAGCCGTTAAACTCTGTCACTGTTTTTAAGTCACCATTGGCCTCATGCTGAAATCCCTGAGTTGTTTCCTTCCTCTCCGGCAAATTAGTTAGGAAGGACACCTGTATCTTTATAGTGGCTGGGTGTATTGATACACCGTCCAAAGTGTAGTTAATAACTTTACCATGCTCAAAGGGATATTCAATGTCTGCTTTTTAAAAATGTTGCCCTTCGTTGCGAGGCTTTGGAAAACCTCCCTGCTCTTTGTGGTTGAATCTGTGTTTGAAATGAGGGACCTTACAGATAATTGTATGGTTGGGGTACATAGATGAGGTAGTCACTCAAAAATCATGTTAAACACTATTATTGCACACAGTGAGTCCATGCAACATCTCCTATTATTAGGTTTAACTCCTGAACTTATTTAGGCTTGCCATAACAAATTGATTGGATATTTATTGACTCAAGACATTTCAACTTTCCATTTTTTATTAATTTGTAAACATTTCAAAAAATATAATTCCACATAATGGAGTATTGTGTGTATTTTAAATTCAGACTGTAACACAACGAAATGTGGAAAAAGTAAAGGGCTGTGAATACTTTCTGAAGGCACTATATCAAGTCTAAATGCAGGGAATCAAAACGATTTCAGTTTGATTCATCGCTGAAGAGCATTTAACTGCATAGAAATGGGAATCTGAGAATGCCATGGAGTTCAGAGAATTTGTGACCTTTTTTAGTTCAAAGACTCCTCTGCTTATTTTGTTCGTCTCAGATATACATTTTTAATCAGCACATCCAACGAGTTCTCCAGATTAAGACCAAGCTCACATCTTGTGCTAGGTTTGTTTAGCAGTAGGAAAGGAATTACTTTTATGCAAGCAGCTTACATCTTAGACATCTCTCTTTTCATTTAACAGAAAACTACAGGCATGTCTAATAAAGTTGTCAGTGAAGGTAAAGTATGGTATTTCAGGATGAAAACAACATTTTCTTCAAATATCTTGTAGTTTGTCAGGGATTTGGTCTACACTCCAACCATCCCTTTAAAATGGTCTGTGGTGGTGTCTTTTTGAAGACATCTGACCTTCCCGTTATCGGGAATGAAGGTATATCTGGAAAAGCATTAATGGAATCAAAAGGTGAAAAGACCACCCAAGTCTGTGAACAAACACCAACATCCTCTCTCATTTACAAACATTTACACACCCTACCCCACAATTATATGCTCATACACTTTAGAAATTAGGCTATGAGCAGAATACCTGGGGGATAAATGGCTGAGGAAAGCAGCTGATGTTTGAGAAAGGGGCAACAATGCTGAGAAGCTGCCAGCTAGAGGGTCTGTTGTGTCCAAGGGGGAGAGGGCCAGGTTGTTCTCATTCGCTTTTTCTCACATGTTGACGCTTGCCTCGCGTGTGCCAAACCGACTCACCGCTATATGGCCTCATTTATGCTGACGTTCACATATAGCCTGGGATTCCACACAAGACATCTCAGAGAAACCCATTCCTTGGAGGATAGAGTGGGAAGGAATGCCAAGGTTGATTTTCGACCTTAAGGTTCTAGAAGGGTCTCCAGTCATAACATCTGTGCTCCTAATTGTTTCTCTGATTTTTTTAAATTGCTTTTGCCCAAAGAACTCTTTCCATTTACTACAACAAGCAACCTGTGAAAGGGAGAAAAAAGAGAGGGATAAACCAGACTTCTTCATTGGTGAAAACAACGTACCACACATGCAGCACACAAGGACATTTGTTGTATTAGGAGGGAAAAAAGGCTCTTAACTTCTCAGCGATTATGCTTACACATTAATTGCTTATTTTCTGCCTCCCTGGCAGGTACTAATTGAGCAGCCAGTGGAAGATTTTTGACTTAATGAATAACTCTCCACCGTTGAAAGCACATGCAGACTATCTTTTAATTAAATCTGAGGTATCCGGGAAATCTACTTTCATTAAGTGTAAAATGGTGAGTAATTGGGCTACAGAATTTAAAAAGCTGATTAGTGTTGTTTGAGCCATTTGCCGGGTTGAACCGTCAACGAACATACTATTACACTCTGGTAGGGGTGCAGATTCTGTTTGACACAAACACCTTGCTTTCATAGATCAAACCACCAGGAATAGTTCTAAATCTGGTGGATTTTCTCTCTCTCTCTCTCTCTCTCTCTCTTTCTCTTTCTGTCTGTCTGTCTGTCTCTCTCTCAATTCCTCTCGCCTCCAACAAATTCTCACTCCCTTTTCTTTCACCTTGTCTGCTGTTGCTCACTTGTGCCGATGTGCAGTGGAGGAGCTGTTTGGGAAGAAGGTATAAGTCTAATGGCTGTACGGGGAGGGAAGTAGGAAAGCTGTAGGTGGGATGGGGCTGAGGAGGAGTTGTCAGGTTTGATTCCTTAAGTGCAGCTCCCTCCCTGACTGCTGGTAACTTGTCAGTCCCCATATAATGGATGGGGCTCACAGCTCGCTGTGCCTTGATTGGCTTTTTTCCTCGGACGCCGTGCGATATGCCTCATTTTATTTACCTATCTTGATTCATTTTTAATGAATTTTCTATTAACAACCCGAACCACCTTCTCTGTTTGCCCTGGTGCCGGGAGGACCAGGCGGGGCTTTTCTATTTCTCTCTCTCCTTCCTACATCCTTCATTTAATTTCCGGCTTCCACCATTTTCTCCACCCTTGTTGAATCTGGCAAATAACTGATTGTCTCGATCCCCATCATTCCACTACAGTATCTGTCCATTGTGATACCACATCGCTCCACAGCCAGTCAACAGAGATTGAAAGAATTGTCTTTACCTTTTACACCCGGTAGTCGATGACAGCAGTCGGCTCTGAGCACATAGAGCTCCTAACCAGCTCTGTGCTCTCCTGTTGTGTTGGTTGGGATCCTGTCATAATTTACCTGAGCTTTTATTATGCTAAATGTGCCTATGTGAGCTGAGTCCCAAATCCCTCACCATTACCCCCGAGCCTGTTGTCATTTTAAACATCGCCCAGAGGGATAAAATACATATTGATGGTAAGGTACAAGAAAAGTGCAGTGGGGATAAAACGAAAGAAAATAGAAAATGATTGCACTGAAATGGCTTGGGTCCTTTCCAGTTTGGAAGCCTTGCAACCAAAGAGAACACACTAAATGTAGGCCAGATCAACCTTTCAAATATGATCCATTCTGAGCAAGGAACAGATACATTGACACTGGCTGGCATGTTGGACACACATAATAAACATTATCACTGTATCTAAAGCGTTAACACAGGATGGAGGATGTAAGGCTGGACCAACAGTTTAAATTAAACCGTTTTTAACTAATAGCGGCAAACGCAACTACCCAGACGCGCTAATGTTGTTTGTCATGTAGACAGTCAACCACAGAAAATGGACAACAATATCTGCAACGCTATGCCAAATCTTTGTAAGCTGTGAATGGACATCAAAGTTGGGTCAACAGCTTGAAGACATATACACATACACACACGAGAGAACAAGACAGAGAGGTAAATCTTTGTGATATGTGTAGAACGACACCTTCAGCCTAGAGCCTCTGGTCATAGACGTACATATCACACCCGGCATGAGCCCAGCTGCCCCGTGGTCACCCCGTCCACAGTGATCGCTCACATCGCTGTTCCCTGTCCTCCATTATTAGCTTTGTCTCCACCCAGATAGGATGCAGCGCATGGACCTGGAAGAAGTAGCACAGCAAGTTATTACTAAAAAAACATCCATCAAAGCAACCCCCTGACGCCATGTTTTTAGGTCTGGGCACAGTCGGATGGCACACTTTGAATGTGAAAGTGATTTTTTTCTCTACTATAGAGATTAATTTGCTTTTCTAAATGTCAGCATTGAGTACATTTATCAACTACAAAAAGCACAATATAATTCCTCAAAGAGAACGCACCTCTTTCAACGGTAGGCAAGATGATCAATTAAGCACTGTCAAGACTATTTACTGATATTGACACATATCCAGAGAAACAGTATGTTGTTTGTTTTTTCACTGAACCATTGCAGCCCAGACAGGGTGAGACAGGCCATGATTCGTCACTTGCTTAACTCACTCTAGTTGTTGTGGATGTTTAGGTGAGGAGGATGTGTCATATGAATGCATCAGTTACCAAATAGAGGTGTCATAATCAAACAGTTATGTTGTCATTATTAGACAGGTCTGCTCTTCAAGGGAAGTGGGTGGGCTCTGTTCAGGACAGGAGTGAAGCTTATCTATTTGAACAGCTTATCGATTTGAATAGCCCTACCCCACAGCTAATGGGGTGCGTCATTTGGCTTTTCCCCCGCTGCTCCCGCAATTCATCTCCAATCCGTCAAGCGTGGCACCGGGGCGCATGCCATTCTTTGGGTGATTTATGAAGATTTTTGTCGAAAGGGCAGTTTGTCATTCAGAGGAGTCCGGGGTTCAGCATTTCAATAGCTCCCGCATCCAGAGGGGAGAGAGGCAGGTTTGGAGAAAGAGGGTTCATGAAGGCATTGCGGGAAAGAAAATCAATGCTTTTTCAGGCTATCAGAGATGACAGGCAACTTGAAAATGGCGCTCTGTAATGATTTTAAGTGGGGTCACAGTTTGGGGTTCCATTTGCTTTATATATTTTAACTTTCTCGCTCCCAGCCCACATCCAGTTTCTTTCCTGACAGAAAGTGTTGTGCTGTTAAGTGTTTTTACAATTTGTTTGTGGTTAGAATCGTCTATTTTGACTTGAGCGACAAAAAAATCGAACAGAATAGGAACATATCAGAAAATAGTTTCAGATGTGTTTGACCTGTGAAAGTCACGGCAAGAACTACGAAATCAAATGAAAAGTTCTTGTGATGGATGCCAGTGAAATGTTTCTTCTGTTTTATACTTTCCCCTTGCACAGCTTCCTCTGAACACCTCACAGCTTGGGTGTGCTGAGAGCTTTTGTGTGTGGGCGGTGGTGAAGAAGCCAGTAAATACAGGATGCAACACTCAAGCACATTTGCATCATCCACCTTGAATGAATCACAATCCACCTCTGGTTCTTCTCCCACTGGGACCAATAGCACGTTTTGCATAATGTTCAAACTGTACTGCAACACCTGTTGTCTGATACTGAGAAGTCGGTCTACTTTAATGTCTCTGTGTCTTTTATTCAGATCGCTTCCACCTGCAGCATAGTGAACAAGCCCTTGACAAAACTGAACCGTGTAATGTAAGGTTCGATACAGCACAGCAAATTAGCCCAGAGTTTGACTGCTATATGTATATTTTTGTCAGGTGTCTATCTTGCCAGACAGAGTCCTACAGAATCCTACTTTACCACTGAAGTATAGTATGCCTGTTCATCCATCCACGTAACTCTCCCATACATGTAAGTAAAAATTGCCATTCAGAGTTATATCAATGCATACAGAGTTAGTATTCACAGGGATAGTTACAATGAAGATAGATCTGAGGTGCCACAGTTATCTATTCTCACCCATCGACCTTCAGACGGTGAAAAGTGCCATGACAAACACTGACGTCCAATGACAATCTACCAAGTGATTGATGCATTGTGACGCAGTGTGCGGTCACATGTTCAAGAATCTCTTTTTTTCTCTCCAAATAAATATACTTCATTTTCTATTTGCTAGGGAAGAACATGTTACTTCAGGTTAATATAGTGCCCCACTATAGAAGTCTCTATGACAGTCACCATACTAATGATACTCATACATGATTTAGTGATATGGGAGTTTAGACATACCTAATACATGCAGGCTCTCTTGGGTTATAGGGATAAAAGCTATAGAACTGTTGCTGTCTCTACTGTAGTAGATCCATTCTATTTACACAAATATACGTTTTTGTTGCCATGTTATTATTGATTGACATTCCCCAAATGTAAACAACATCTGAAGAAATTGCTAATATTCAGGAGAAGAGAATTTTTCAAAGCTGTCAAGAAGTTACAAGCAAATTGACACATTTTTTAAACCTTTATTTAACTAGGCAAGTCAGTTAAGAACAACATTTTATTTACAATGACAGCCTAGGAAGAGTGGGTTAACTGCCCTGTTCAGGGGCAGAACGACAGATTTTTACCTCGTCAGCTCATGGGATTCAATCCAGCAAACTCTAACCACTCAGCTACCTGCCGCCCCGCAGCTGATCTAGCTTCAGTTTTCACAGATGTGACACATACTGTAATGATGATGAGATTTGACATCACTCAAATCTAAAGGAACGTTTCCTGGTGATATTTATTATCTCTCCCTTATCTGCCTCACCATTCACTCATAGGCTGATGCTATTTGATTAACATATGCCAGTGGAGTCATTTCTTGGCAAAATAACTATTCTCCAGTGGCTGTGGACCAAGTCTTTGAAGTGCCATGAGCCCAGAAAAGCTAAAGATTTATTTCCCTCCCTTAAATGAACTGTCCACAGCCTGCCCATGTGAGACCATTTTATTCACTGTCATGTTGAATCTTGAAGGTGTGGGTTCAGTTCCATTTCATTCACCATCAATTCAGGAAATGAATTACTAAAATGAAAATCTTCAACTGGAAGATATTTCGACCTTTTGTTGTGTTTATTTTGTCACCACAATATGAATACATTTGAAATATATTAAATACTTCCTTATCATAATGAGTTTGTGTTTTTAACCCTTTTCTTTATTAAGGAAAGGTCCTGGATAACCTTTTAACAAACAAAATGTGTAAGTATGTAGTAGATTTCCCATCAAGGTGTGGTGTACAGGGCATCATACAGGTATATCAAGGATCCACACCAGAATGGGAAATTAAAACAACAACCAAATCCCCTTAGAGGTCAGCAGGTTAAGCATCGTACACACCTCCAGCTATCTGAACACCGGTCCCCATTAACATAGAGGCAGGCGTGTGATGACACTGTGACTGGGCTGAGGAGAGGCACACAGATATTAATTAATCAGAGAATAAAAGATGGTCTCCGTGCGTTTTCACTGTTTGTCCTTGACTAGAATTTTCCCCCTCTCCAGTCACCTTGTGTTTAATCTGGGAGCATTTTTCATCAGGGTAATTCACTTGCACTCTTCAGCACCTTATGTTGTTGTGCTCAGAGGCTGTAGTCACTATCATTATTGGGTTGTTGGAAGGCTTATTCCACTGGTTTTTAGATCTGTGCTTGTTGTTTCCAACTGGGTTTTGGCTTTGGTTTCTGTATAATATCTTATGTTAGACAGGTCAGTTGTTTGGCCCTAAACATTTTCTCCACTACAATATAACGCTAGCTCTAGCACAAACTAAACTTTTCCTAATAATGTAAGGTCAGTGAATGACCTTCAGGTCATTGGAATGTCTCAGAATGCCTGGAAGCAGGCAACCACATTGTGGAATGTATCAGCGCAGAGACTATTGGAAGGTCACACACCATTGAGCCGGGGTGAGTGCATTGAGTCAATTTGACTACAGTTCAATACAGAAACACATTGACTAGAGTAATTGGAAGAGTTAACGTGACGTGTTGGCTTAACAACCTATTTTTTCATGGCCAAGGACAACACTTTGGAAAGCCGTGAGCACATAATCAATGACCGGGAGTATGAAGTCCTATTCACCATTTCACACTCAATCTTTCTTCCCTTCACACTCTCTCATCACCCTCAATCTCTTGCTCACTCCTTCGCCAGCTCTCGCTATCCTCGACAATCCAATCATTTATACTTAGGATCGAATGGGCCAGGGGATGCGGTAGAGGGCGAGCCAAAACAGCTAGCGATAGCGGCTAATTAGCCACAGCTGCTGGAGGGACCACCGCACGTCGGCAGCCAGAGGAGCCTTGACAAAATTGTTATCAAATGCAATTAGAGAAAGATGGAAATTTTCAAAGGGATAAGACCCTGGGAAAACCTGGAGGATGAAGGAGATACTGACATGTTTCAGCAGGTGCCTGCTGGGGGTCTTTGGTAGCTTAATATGTATTCTGCATGTCTGCGCTGCATGTGTGGGTGCATGTCTTTGTGTGTGTTTGTGTGTGTGTGTGTGTGTGTGTGTGTGTGTGTGTGTGCATGTGGGTGTGTGGTCAGGTTCAACCAGCAGGTGAACAGCAAAAAATACCTTGGGGACCACTTTACAGTACAGCTTTTAAGCCCTGCACTACGACAGTACTGTGCACAGACTTTACCATGCCACAGTCACAGCATGGCAACTTTTCGCAAAGTTACGGCACCAGATGGGATCGCTGTACTGTGTGTTTGTGTGTGTGTGCATGTGTGTAGACATGAACATGCATTCTTATGTCTGCATATGTGCGTTCTCATGCATGCAAAGTCTTTTTGGTGTATATATATGCACACGTTGACGTTGGGAAGCTAGCCATCCTGTTCCACCATACTGCTCTCACAGACCATCCAGATGGCCCAGTATGTAGAGAGGCCTGGTGCCTAGCCAAGCATACAATCATCACTGTCTCCAGATTTTTTTTTTAATAGCAATCCATTTCTCCCCCACCGCCTCACATACTTGTGACTCACACTACCACATAAGGTAGGTTTGGGTGGTCTGGTGGTCGATTTGGACTCGGCCAGCACTGGTTTAATGAGCCTTCTGGCGAGATAGGCTTAAGGAGAGCGTGCCGAACCCCAGTTTGCAACACCGGTGACTGGGTTGGCTTTGAGAGAGAGCAGACTGAGGGGAGTACATGACCGCCTGACCTGTAGCCACAATGCCGCTCACATTGGAGAACCAAGTATGACCTGGAAAGCATGTAATGGCCCTTGATTTTGGTCTGCTGTTGGATGAAGGATTTGAATGGATGTAGTCTCCAGTCTAATTCCTCACTGTGTGTATGTGAGCGTAATGCCTGTTTAAGGTGAGTGTATGTGTGTGTGTGTGTGTGTGTGTGTGGTGTGTGTGTGTGTCCATGGTGTTGTTCCCAGGTGTGGGTCCTGGCCATAGGCCCCTGTCCAGGGAGGCCCAGTCAGGCTGGGGTGCTGGCAGAGGCTGGAGAGTGGCAGCAGATGTGAATTGTCAAGCGTTGTGTTTGGTTCATTAGCTGCTCTTCCACTTGCACCAAACACAGCTGTTGCCTGACCCAGGGAGCAGAGGGGACTGTGTGTGTGTGTGTGTGTGTGTTTGTGTGTGTGTGTGTGTGTGTGTGTGTGTTTTCAAAATATGGAATTGAAATATGATTTATGCGTGTGTCATTTATGCATGTGCCCTTTAAATTCCTTTATACTATGTAGTGTATAACATCTCTGTCAGGTCCTGACCATAGGGAGGCCTCTAGCCTTCTTCATGTTCATCTGGAGGTGATTGTCAGGGCCTGACAGAGTTGAGGTGTCTAGGTGAATCTATGTTTGGTTTTGTTGGCCCCCAATTAGAGCCAGCTGCTCTGGATTATCTGTAATTGGGGATGCTACTTAAGTTGTTGCGTTTCCCCACCTGTGTGTGGGTTATTGTTGGTGCATGTTGCACAGCAGTTCATGGTTGTGGCAGTTCCTTTTGTTTTGTTTTTTTTGTATTTCTGACAATAAAGTATATCGATATACTACAGCGCTGCGCCTTGTGTCCTGCCTACCACCAATCGTGACAATCTCTCTCATTTTGTATGTCCTCACAGACATTATAACACTTCCACATGCACATTATTCAGACTGAATTAGTGGCCTGATAAGGAACCATTCAATAACAAGTACCCTGTGCTATGTGTTGTGATTATTCTGCCTGTCTACCATCCCCAGCCCACTGATACCAGCATGTTATCGCCCATCTGGATTGATTTGCAGGAGCCGGCTGTGGATATTGCTCATGTGGCCCTGTGTTTAGCTATGCTATTGATGGTCTTCTGAACACGGCAGGTATCTTGTGGACATTATAGTTTCCTACATAGTAAAACCAAATGATTGTAGCTCTGCTTTACCTCACAGCTGGCAGTCTGTGTTCCGGCAAAACCACTAAGAGTGTATTGACATTATGGTTGTAATTCAGGAAAAACGTTGATACTCCAACAGCAGTTACAGCATGTTCAGTACAGCTCTACACTCTTAGAAAAAAAGGGTTCTTCGGCTGTCCCTATAGGATAACCCTTTTTGGTTCCATGTAGAACCCTTTTGAGTTCCATGTAAAACCCTCTGTGGCAAGGGTTTTACATGGAACCCAAAAGGGTTCTACCTGGAACCAGAAAGGGTTTTGCAAAGGGTTCTCCTACGGGGACAGCCAAAGAACAATGTTAGGTTCTAGATTGCACCTTTTTTTTTAAGAGGAGATATATCGTATAGCAAGTTGTATATCAGAGAGAGCTCTATAGTTACTGTGGTATATGACTCTGTCATAACTCTACAGTCAAGCCATGGAAAACATTCCTGTACAAATGTTTTATTGAAGCTAAAAGTATATGAAGAAGAATTTACAGAGAACATGACATACTTTCAGTTCAATTTGACCTGTCAATAACTCAAACTTCTCTAAGGCCCTTTTATCTCTCAAAGATCCTGTCAATTCAATGGGATTACAGATAATTTAACTAGCTGTAGTAAACCCAAGTTTAAAAAAATATATATATAAACTCAATAACAATGTATTTGGTTGCTATGTCTATTTTATACAACTATAAAACAGGGGTATGCATTTAGCACTATTAAATCAGAACACGATTTCACTCCGGGAGATTGAACACTATGCAACATAAGGCCTCTACTCCACCGTATCTCAATCATCAGAGTATTCTGGGATTTTATACTGTACATAGTTACCATGTGTTAATGTGCGGTCAACCAGTTGTGCATCAGCCTGTTGTATTGACCAGGCTGGATATGCATGCAAATTGCTGTACACATATTTACATACAGCTCAAGCTTGCAGTAATTAATGGGTAGGACGCTGTAGGAATTATATTATCCTCCTCACAGCAATCCCTGACAGCTCTGATGAACCCAGGTCAGAAACAAGGGGCTGAGATGGGCGGTGTGGGGCTGGGGCTGTCGACAGGGAGTGGGGAGCAGCGGACAATAACAATTGCAAAGGTAAACCCTTTCTCACTTTATTCATGTTTTTTTCCAGGGAGTGGGGAGTGAGTGAGGGAGGGAGAGAGAGATTGAGAGAGAGAGAGATGCTAGATTGGGAGCAGCGGAGCAGTCGGATGCTTGAGTGTTACTGGTGCAAGTAGAAAGCCCCCGCACCAGTGTTTTTTAATGAAATCCCTCCAGCCTAATTATCTGAAAAAACACAATATGTTTGTGAGGCAGTCTCTGTAGCCTGGGACAGGCACGAAAGAGCCATCGACAGCTTAAGAGTGACAGGGCGGATAGACAGAAGAATGTACCACAGGGGTATTCACCTCAAATCAGCAATGTTTGCACAGATGACATCTTAATACGCTAAGCACAATAGAACATTATCCATTTCTACCAGTGTGAGGAGGCCTCCAGAGGGCCATGTGCAGTGCCCACATATAATAGTTGTTTATGTTACTTCAATATCTCTCCAGCGTTACATTATCGCTGTAAAGTTGAACCTTTATTCCCAAGTAATTCAGATGTAACTTGCCCAACCATAACATAAAATAGACAAAAAAAATTACATTCCAGCTTGACGTAATTGACTAAGCACTTTCTGTATAAGCACTTTCTGACAACTGCTGATGTGTATTGATTGAAATACAATTTATTGATTATGCCACATTCAAACAAATTGGAGCTTTTATACTCCCATTCATTTCTTCTCATCAATTACTTTATGCTCCTTAAAGCCCATGCAAACCTTTAAATATGCCAACTAATACAAGGGAGGATAATTGAGTGGTTGTTGATATTATTGATGCAGTAGGGCGAGTCTAAGACATAATTCACCCAGTAATGCAGTTGTGAAGAGGAAGCCAAGGTTATTTGACAACAAAGATGTCCGAGCCAAATTATCAACAGGGCCGGTAATTGAAAATGTTTCCTTTTCACAAAGCATCCAGGCTTCCCTTTAACCACTTTCATATGAAGGAGTCCATTTGGAGTTAATTAAAAAGTCATTAATTGACCATCTAATGAGTTGAGTAGGCGTCAAGGGGAAAGCGACAGGTCAGAAGGCAATCACAACTTTATTAAGGGGAGGACAAGAAGTCACTGACAACATCATGGTGTATTGTCTCCATTTTAATAAAATAATAGAAGTGAGGGAAAGGGGGAGTTGTGGGGAGTGGGCGTTTTTGGCTTCTGACACCATTGGTTTGTGTTTCGGGGAGAGATGCCAACCATAATTTTTCTACTTAGCTCCCCTATCAGTTGAACTAGGACAAACGATTGTGTTTCCTCTCATTATGTTTGTTGATGTTTTTATCTTTCTGGCCTGGTATGAATTGTCCATGTCACATCATAGACCTCTGTCTATGCGTTACATGTCAAAAGCTTCCAAGGTCACTGTGATGCTGCACCATCAGTGTGTGGCAATGTGTAGTCTTTGTCAGCTGAGCCAACAGTATGTGGATGGGAGGAGAAAAAATACAAATAAAATGGGCTATTGTATCACTTTTTTCAAATTATTCACCTAGCTGAGTTACGGTGGGTCCCGGGCCTGGTGGTTTGGACATGGACTGAAAGAAGGTGGCTCTGTCTGCTACCTACACAGGCTACTGCCAGCAAATCTGTTAATTAACCATGCTAATGGTTGTAATTGCAGCCGTTAGTGAACCCAGCAGCTGAGGTAAATGCTAGGTTTACCACGGCTGCCAGGATTAAACTGTCTCAAAGGTGAAAGGACCCTGACTGCTATGCAGGGGGCACAGAGCGCTGGGAGGCAGGGAGGGAAGCGTTTGTTAGGTGAAAGGGGAAGGATAGCCAGGTTTTATCTGACGTGACTCCTGCTCTCCTGCTCCAGGCAGACAGCAGCTGCTCCCAGCCAAATGACCAGCTGTTGGTGCAAGGGATCAGGGGGCAGGGATCAGGGGGCAGTGAGCGAGAGATGAGGTAATGCAGGGGCTCATCCAGGCTGGGCCAGGCATGAAGTATGCAGTACAGCTGCCCACCAGACCAGGTGTGGGGGTGGTCAGCAGGCTAGTTTGCTGTTTTGATCTCTTGTGTCTACTTCTAGCCAGCAGGACAAACTGGCATAGCTGATTGATGGACACATACACCTCACAAAATGCAGTGCTTTTAGCCCATACAGTGAAGCATGTATTTCTGGATTGTAGTACTTTGGGTAATTGGTTTCACTGCCTGCAGAGAGAGCATTACTTTATTCTCCTTTCAGGAAATAGACTGTTAGTCCTGGCAAATAATATTTTTGACATAGCGGGTCTACAGTTTACATGGTGCTTGATACACACCATTATATCTGGACTATGTGTTTTATACATGTCTGCTCTCAGGGTCAACAATGGTGCTACACTGTACTTGATGACCTTGTGGTCTTACATGTTGTGGTAGGATTTGAATAGCATCAGCTCATAGAATCCCCTAACTCTTGATAAAATAAAAGATACTCTTCGCTAAAGGACCACTTAACAGGGGCTGAAAAAACAATAATGTGTATTAATGAAGCAGGTTTTGTAAATCCTCAGGTCTGCATTTCGTCTGTCCCCTTTCATGTGTTGAATCCAGATGAGGGCCTAGCACAGGGCATTTTCTGCATTCTATTTGAACTCATTGAGAGACAGCCATTTTGATTCTCTAATGGTCTTCAAAGCAGGTTCTGGTATGAGAGAAAGGCTTGGCTTTTGTATCATCTTCTGTTCACATATTTATACTCCACTAAATAAATGTATTCTCTCTCCCATACATACTTGTTTCCCATTTCATTCCCCTTATTCTTCCAGTCTTTCTTATATGAAAGTTGGACATTCATCTATGATGTTATATGCAATAGTGGGAGTAGAGAGTGAATATATTATGCTTATGTCTGTGAGGCAGGGAGCCAAGAGGTTATGAAGCCTAGAGAGCAGAGGCAGAGGAACTCACGAAATAAGCCAGGCGGTCTTCGCATTAAACACCCCCCCCCGACTTCGATCAACGACTTAGTAAACGTGTGATCATTTAGCGGCTCCATATCAAAGACATGCTAAAGAGGGCGAAGATCGTTAGCGGCGAGGTCTTGGCGATGTGTGACTATTCGCTAACCCACCATGCACCCGAGCAGGGACCTCCGTCTGCAACCCAGAGGAAGTTTGGTCTCATCTGGAGTGAACAAAGAAATCAATTACAGGGGACAGATCCTCATCAGCCAGACCAGAGTGGTGTAATGTGCTCATTTTGACTTTAATGAGCATGTACACTGGCTTTGTACCCTATGTAGTTAGAGGTGGATTACAATCTATATTAATTCATTATTACATATGATAAAATAGTGATTTTTGTATTATTATATTCTCTTTCTAGCATCTGTCCCCATTGAAATACAGTAAATAATCACTGGCAAACTAAATTGCCATATCATTACGTGAAATTGCACAAACACAAAACAGCCAACGATGACGTCAGCCAAGGGGGATAACAAATGATGTCGTTTGCAGCTATAACCCATCTTGGCTTGGTACATAAACTTGTCAGGCTGGTGTAGCATGCAGTGGCCTTGGGGGAATTAGCCATTGATGTTATAAATAACCTTCCCTGTTAAAGTCAATAAGTAATTTTACGTTACTCCTCTATTGAGCGCAGTAATCACACAGAGGAGTGATTGAGGGAGAGGAAAGGGAAAATGCTATGTGCGCTGTAATGAGAGGAGATTACGTGCTTTGTGTATTTGTGTCCTCTCTCTCTCACACTCATACACACACACCCTCCACACACACATCCCCCCTCCTGTCCTCTCCTGACCTATAGTACCCTAATCGTGTTCATCTGTCCGCTGTGCCGGGCCGGGCTTTGCTCTGCGACAGACAGCCGAGGACTGTGTGTGGGGCTGATGAAGATGATGTCAGATGGAGCTGATTAGCCTGGCCGTTACCTCAGCAGCTCCCAGGAGATGGGGTCCTGCCAGTGGCAGCAGTGAGGGATGGGGGGGGCTGCTGTGTCATTACTGCCAGCCAGCACATCTCAGTGGCTGCTCAGTAATCCCCCACTAGCCACCTCTCATCCTGCCCGCTGCCTTGGAGAGGAAAAGGAAGATTCTATCCAATGCTCACTTATCACATCACACTTCAAGACAGCTTTTCCGAGATGAATCACTCAATTGGTGCTGTGGACAGTGTACATGGACATATCTCTGTAGTATGAATAGAGAAAGTATGGGGACTGTCTGCAATTGGGGAATGGTGCATCCATTTGTGGGGGTATTTATGTGGGTACAGTGTGTGTTTAAGAGAATACACATGTCCTTTTCACCTCTGTGGTATTATGAATTGAACAAGGTTTACGAACTGGAGGTTCTCAGATGTACTCAGTATCAGAATGAGGCCAGAGGTCAAAGGTCAACAATGGTCAAACATCAATATGTAACCTGTTGGCTTCAGGATGGGCTCAGATATCGAGCTCCAAATTACTTTTTGTAATCTATTAATTCTCAATGGGCACCTCAAGCTGCAGATTATTCTAGTAATCTCTTCCAAAGACTCCTTTGGTCTACAGCTCAGTGTCAGTAGTACTGTAACGTACACAGGTCCCTTGGAGGGAGCACACTTTAGTTATAGGGACTTTTATTTTAACTGTGCAGAGGACATTGGGGTCACCAGGGCAGTTCTCATTGAGTAGAAAATGCCCATAGTAGGACATAATGTAGTACTAACCAGACCACAGCCACTGGGTTCTGTCTCAACCATAGCAGAGCCCAGTAATGACTCATAAGTGGAGAGATCAAATCTGTACGCTTTAGAGACCATGTCTGCTCTCAGGGTCAAAAATGGGAACAGGAAGACAGAAAGACACAGGTCTATTAATCTGCCAAACCCCCTCATACCAAAAGTCTAGGAAACAGAGGTATATTCCATCGCTACTCTCCTGTGAGAATCCTCCGGGACAGGTATCAGAGACTATTAATCTGTTTGTCACAAAGCCCCATGCATCTGTCGCCAAGACGACAGGGCCGTGAGCCTGGACAGGTAGGGAGGTGATGGGGTTAGAGGAGGAGGAGAGGGTGTGAGGATACAAATGATGGCCTTCAGGCCATCCTCTAGATCCTAAAGTGTATGGTTTTACAGAGAGAGTGAGAGAGAAAGATGCATGCTAGAGAGAATCTTATCTTTGTATCTCAGAATTTATGGATGTCTTTTCTCTGTTTTCTATCTTTCATGTCTCCATTGGATCCATGATCTCTATTCTTGCTCATCAACAATAGGTAAGTAGATCGATCCACCTAGCTACCATTAGTTAACCTGATGATTTGTCAGTTGAAAAGCCTTTATAGTAGCTTATGTTTGTACTGTCGACTGTGTACAGCCGCTGTGATGCTATAACAAGGCACAAAGGCCTACAAATCGCCAGAGACAAATCATTACAGGGATCCCTCACTGGAACCGTTGCTTCTCCACAGCCTTTGGCCACTTTCTCAGTCTGGCATCACACTAACGGCATTCACGCGTAAAACGCTTGTTCTGTGTGGCGACAAATACAGTAAAAGGGGTCCCTGTAAGCATCTAGTGCCATGCCCTTGTTCTGTTGACTCAGGGAACCAGTTTCCATCCGGGGGAATGCGAACACGATGTGGAGCAACGTCCATCTTGGTGAGGTATTCAGAGGGATGTTCAGGGGTGTTAGAGGCACATGGACGGCAAGGGAAAAAATCCTGGAGTCTTCATGGAGAACAGATTTCTCACTACAAGGCTAGTGAATGCCGTTAGTTACCGTTAGCAGTTGCCTCTGAAGTGAAACTAACTAAAGCTGAAAGCCTGAACAGCAACCTGCCTGAGCAACAAGCACAGGTGGCGACAACAACAGCTGGTTTTGATGTGCTGGCTGCAGAGAGATATCATCACGCTACCTTTGTCCTCCCCTGTCGGAACATTTGTCGAGAGACACTCTTGCAAATTAAATGTGGCAGGCTTCAATTTTGATAGATGTGGGTGCGTTAGGAGGAAAGGAAGAAGGGGCAGAGTTTGGATGCTTGTGGATGTGTGTGGATGCAGTGGAGGTGAGAGTAGATACATCACCACATTTGAATGTGGTGATGTCACAAAGGCATGCCGCAAATCGAACACCCGAACCTGTTATTCTAAAAACGCTTCACCCCGGACCCTGCCTGGCCCCTCACACACTAAAGTGCTGTGTTGGTTCATGTTTATGCATCATGCATCCTTCGGTCTGTCCTCAGTGTATTCAGTCAAATTCTACCATGATACGTCTTGCACATATATCCCTGCTCGGGACCTATGAAAAATACATCCATAATCCACACTGGACATCCTGTCAAGTAGTCCATTCGAAACTGTATCTACAATAGAAATAGTTATCCTAACAATGTATTAATGTTGATTGAAACAAGTATGATTAGAGAGATAGAAAAGCTTTCATTTGTACTTGGAGTTATTAACAGAGTCAGTAGCTTTGTGATGCCCATTAGTTGATCATGTCAATTAAGCATTCATTACTGCACTCTGCTCCCTTTGAGGGAAAGGGTACATGCTATATGCCTTTGAGGTAGCTGATGCTCATTTCCTTTTAGCGCTACCATCACATATCACTTCCTAATTTTGGCTCTGCCATGCCATTCATTAGTGCTGCTGAAACAGACACCCCGTGGGAAAGAAACACATACTGAAACCACATATGAATCACTGGCCAATATGGTGACCTTTATGAAGTGAGGGAGGGGTCACACACGTACACACACATATAAACACATACACTGGGGGCCAAAAGTTTGGAATATTACTCATTCAAGGTTATTTTTTACATTGTAGAATAAAAGTAAAGACATCCAAACTATGACATAACACATATGGAATCATGTAGTAACCAAAAAAGTGTTCAACAAATCCAAATAGATTTTATATTTGATATTCTTCAAAGTAGCCACCCTTTGCCTTGATGACACCTTTGCACACTCATGGTATTCTCTCAACCAGCTTCATGAGGACCGCCACACGAATGGAAGACCCAGAAATACCTCTGCTGCAGAGGATAAGTTCATTTGAGTTGCCGGCCTCAGATTGCAGCCCAAATAAATGCTTCACAGAGTTCAAGTAACAGACTGTGTGAATCAGGCCTTCATGGTCGAATTGCTGCAAAGAAACCACTACTAAAGGACACCAATAATAAGAAGAGACTTGCTTGGGCCAAGAAACACAAGCAATGGACATTAGACGGCACTGAAGGAAAAACAGCCAACAAGTGCTCAGCATATGTGGGAAATCCTTCAAGACTGATGGAAAAGCATTCCAGGTGAAGCTGGTTGAGAGAATGACAAGAGTGTGTAAAGCTGTCATCAAGGCAAAGGGTGGCTTAGATTTTTTGGTTACTACATGATTCCATATGTGTTATGTCATAGTTTATGTCTTCACTTGTATTCTACAATGTAAAAAATTGTGCAAATAAAGAAAAACCCTTGAATGAGTAATATTCCAAACTTTTGGTCCCCAGTGTACATGCAAGCACACACAAACCCACATACAGAAACACACACATAGATATGCTTGGGAGAAGGGATGAGGGAGGATATTCCGAGTCAGGAGCATAACAGTGATGCTGCACTAGGGCTAGGGATTTTCAGGCAGGTTACTACAAGGATGACTAGGTCTGAGAAAAACAGCCTGGGTGTTTTAATCCAGCATGCCGCCATGTAAATCCAAATCCTATAATTTAACCTACTTTTGGTTAATTAACCCCAGATTTGAGCACTAATGAGGAGCAGGTATTAAATACAGACTATTTCTGCAGAGGCCGACCTCCTGGAATGAGTGTAGATTACCTTGCATCTGATCCTTCAGAGGAGCCAGAATCCTCACCCTATTAGTAGACCATGGAGATTAGTGTGTCTCGGTATGGGTCAGATTAAACGGGAGGTATTTGGTGTCACGGTCGTGAGGATACAGGACCCGAGGCGCAGAGCTGGAGTGTGAATACATTCCTTTTATTACGGTGAATAATCCAAACCCAAACAAAGGAGAGACAGTGACCATGAACTGGCGTGCACACAAAACCAAGGAACACCCACAGGTGGAAACAATTTAACATAAATAGGATCCCCAATTAGAGACAACTCAAGACAGCTGCCTCTAATTGGGGATTGAATAAACTAAACAGAAACTCCATGAAGCTATTGTCAGGTCCTGACTGTGGCCCTACAACTCCCACTAGAGGGAGCCAGAGACCTGGCCTGACAGTACCCCCATCCCCCCCTAAGGCGCAAAATTCCCCTCCCAACAAAAATACAAAAACACAAGGGGGGAAAGGGGGGGGCAGAGCAGATTACTGGGGTGGTTGTTGGTGGGGGCTCCTGCTCCGGCGTCGGGCGTGACGCAGGCTCTGATAGCAGTGGAAAAAGTCATTACTGAAATCAAAAGAAGTGTTCTGTTGTTTCTCCCGGTCTCTTTCCATTACATTGCACCTTCATACTTTAAAAATAATCATGACATCGAACTCTGAATGTGATAAAAGTAAAGTTCTTATGCACATTGCGCATTACACACAAGTGTCATCAGCCTTCACCTCAATCACTCTGCTGCCGTTCTTCCCTCATCTATCCTCATTGCCACCTAAAAGCTAGTTTCCTTGTATCATTGCAGCACATTAACATCATGGAAAAGGCCCCTATTAATGGCACCAGGCAGAGAGACACCACTGCTTGTTACTCTCACATAATCATTGAAATGCTAATCATGACTTCAGAGGATCTTGACCTCCGTCTGCAATAAGGCCCTAATGGCTCTGGTACGGTGCAGGGACTGGGAGATTGGGCTAGACATACTTTGCCATCTGAACGCACGCACCGTGAGCCGGTCCTCGCCCCACTGTCGGGCTGTCATGGCACACCTTGTTAGTCTGATGGGCGATGCTCGGCGGCCCCCACACTAACCCAAGTGGCCTGGAAACCAATGCGTTCACTGCGGGCTGCAGGAGGAGGGGTCTGGGCCGTGGAGCGGTGTGGCACGTCAGCTACATCCTTTGGGCTGGTACGCGTTGGTTAATTATCACCATGGTGATTGCAGACCGCTGAGCTACTTGTGAGCGGAGCATAAACAACAACAAATTGGAACAGGTAGTACATGACATCCAATTTAGTCCTCCTGGAGGGCCTGTGCTGATTACAGCAATCACTGCATGTGTCGCTTGGACAGATGAGTACATGGAGAGGTATGAAAGCGCAGGCCTCCGTAGCCACATCCTTCTTTCCACACAGCCCACTTATCCATATTGAAAACCACAAAGCGTCTCTTATCAGTGGCTTATCACCAATGTAATGGCAGAGTTCAATTCATCCTTCCACACAGCTCATAGAACCATTCAACTGCTCTTCTGACCGACCTCTCTGTCACCATGGGCCCATTTAATTTACTGAACAGATGAAGCCAGTTCACAACAGAGAACTTTCATTATTATGGATTGGAAAATGCTTTAACACTCTATATCTCAGGAAAGTATATTTTGAGAGATTGTATATGTTTTTATCCATCCGTTGTCAAGATCTAAATGCTATTTGAGTTCCAGCAAATCCAATTAGAGCAGTGTTTAATTTTGTAAGTGTGTCCTTTTGTGGACATGTTCCTATACACCATCGCAAACACCATGGCAATTCATCAAACATGGTTCTTATTGATTTACACTTCTAGGTGTACAACCAGAAGGTAAAGTTTGAGGACAAAGAGCACTAAAAACCAGTCAGCTACAACACAATGGTAGCAAATTAGTCATAGATTGATCAATGGTGGACATTATGTACTATTCAATGTATATACTGTACTGTGGTAGCTCTGAAAAATACCACAGTCTGTAAATCATTCAATGCCTGGCTCAGTGCAGGTAACTACTTGAAAAGTTTCCTGCCTTTACCTTTACCTCATCTGAGAGTCGCACAGACAGGGCTGATACCTGGCATTTTTCCCGAACACGAGGGTCTCAAAACATTCCCGTAAACCCCCCAAAAAGGGAGAGAAAAAATATATTCAAATTTTTCATCAAATGTGTTTAGCATTTAATCTGGGGCGTATTTTTCACAGCCTTCAGATAAAACAGAAACACACATTCCCATACACCACTATATTAACCAGCCTTGTAGCCAGCCGGTAATTAACAGAAAATGTATGGCAATCATCGTAACTTTGGTCATTTACACTTGAATAACTTCATATATATATTCATATACTGTATAGTATTTTTATTTTTTTTTTCTGTGTCCATATTGTCCATGGGTTTCTAGCATATAGATCATATGGGTCAAGAGAGCATCTACTCAACAATGGCATTATTTTCAATTAACTCTGCAACTCTTCCAACTATTTACTGTTTTTTCACAACTGCCACCAGTTTGACGGCAAAACATTGACACCAAATACATACTGACATAGTATAAAATATGTCATTCCATTTTTCTTTATCGTCTTCATTAATTATGTCATATAATTGACGTGATAAGGCCACACAAAGGGCCAGAGATAATTACAGACACCTGTGCTAAAGTACCCAAAAGGGCCACTAGATGTCTTGTGATAGATTACACAAAATCCTTGAAGATACCAAAATTCTGTTTCCAGTAATATACCATCCCTTTGCAACCATAGTGAGCAGTTTGTCTGAGTTTAACTTAGGTAAAATGCTGTTCAGTTCCTCATCGACTCTCTGTGGGACCTGTCCTCTTGGTCATGTGTTGATGGGGTCACGGCTGCCCCTTAGCCGTCCGACAGAAGAGACAAACACACCACAACAAGCCTGGCTCTGCCATAATTAACTGGAGAGGCTGAGTTTAGGGATAACTCCAGGAGGGGCAGTAAATTAAAGCTCAGCTAATGAGTTGAGGTTTCTTAATTTGTTCTCGCCTGTAATTCCAGAATGGATTAACTTGGCTCTATTTTCCTCTTTCCCGTTGACTAGCACAAGGCTCGGTTTAGGAGTTTAGTGGGGAGGGGGAGGGTTATGAAGCTTATGAAGAGACTGGTTCAGTGGCTTCTGCAGTGTTTAGCAAATAAAGGAGTTCACCTTTTCTGGATAGTCAGAGACAGATTATCGGGGTCCGTTATTGGATTTAGTCAGACTGATAAAGTGAGGGCGTAATTCGCAACAGTGATCCCCTATCTGTCTGTGATGTTGAGTCTATCCCTCTCCTGGTCTCTCTCCTTGTCTCTCTCTCTCTCTCTCTCTCTCTCTCTCTCTCTCTCTCTCTCTCTCTGTGCCTGGGGTGCCGCAGGCTGCACCAGAAGAGTGGACTTTAGACTATCAATTAGGGTTAAAAGGCTTGGAGCACGGAAGTGTGCAACGGAGCAAAGAGCCCGGACCTGGCATGGCACCTGATGCTGCTTTTAGTTCTCCTGCTGCAGGTCAAAACTCCAGCACAGCACAAAACAGCCGCAGGGCAGAAACCCACACCTCCAGGCTTGATGCTTCTCCCATTAGGGTAGTGCCTGGAGTGTGCTGGAGCGCAATGTCTTAATAATACACAGGCTTCAGTGTCAATCAACGTCAGTCAGGAGAAAACACTACGCTTTGCCTCAATACTGAGAAAACAGCTCCATAACACTGCCTTCTACCTCTCTGTTCTCAGTAAGACAGACATGTGTAGCCTATTCAAAACATTTCAAGTTGTTTTAGGTACACATATAGGGCCACCCAGTCAACTTACCTCCCAAATTGTGATACTGATATGGCTTCTCATTTTCGTCAATCTCATTTATTTTTTTACAACCCCTGTGGCTCTGGGGTCTTGAAAGGTATGTTAAAATGCAGCGTGAAAGTCACACACAGCCTGTGTCGAATTCCCTCCTGGCTGGTATGATGTCACAACTACTCTCAACTCCAGACCTGCACATGTGCGTTCTCATTCGCCTCCAAAGTGGGGAACATGAGAGGGCTGGGATCTTAAGGAGGATAAGAGATAATAAATTGATACGTAGACCACCTCCCTTGTGTGAGTCTGTATCGTGTCAGCCAAACCATGACTCAGAGCATGCGAAGGTGACAGCTTGCCATCACAAGACGCAAATTGCCATGGCGACAGCTATGAGTCACGGCAGCCAGGACTGGTGAGCGGTCTCTCGGATACATTAGTAGCCTGTTCATGTTTTTTGGGACAGTCTGGTGTCGCCTCACTGTGAATGGGCTGCTCAGCTTCTGAGTCTAGTGGTCAATCAATGAATTGTGAAAAAAGCCTTAGGGTCTATCATTTGACACATGATCAGCAATGCGTTCATTATTTTCTTTAAGTGCATTTTAGTTAATTGGATTTGCATTACAGGATTTTAGGCTGGATTGTATTTTTTAAAATGTAATCTTTATTTAACTAGGCAAGTCAGTTAAGAACAAATTCTTATTTACAATGACGACCTACCTACAGGGTCAGCCCCTGGAGCAATTTTGGGTTAAGTGCCTTGCTCAAGGACACATCGTCAGGTTTTTCACCGGCTTGAACCACCGCCCCATGTATAAGTGTGTGACCGATATGGAGGGACAGGGAGGGAGTGAGCATTTCTGAGAGAGATACATTGAGAAAGAGAGAGAGGGGAGAGAAAGCACTGTGATCCTGACATTAAAAGATGACACCTTAGCTTTAGCCTGGGGCCATCCGGCACTGACCTCCGCCGTGACCGTAGCGGTGTAGACAGCAGCCACACATCAGAGACACTCCCTCAGGTCCGATCTGTCCACAATCCTCAGAGAGAGAGGAGACCAGACGCTCGCTTGCTCACACCCTCCCGCCGCCCAGCCAAACACAAACACCATACACCATGTGGTGGCATATCACTCATACAGCACAGGCAGTCAGACTGACTGAGATTAGTTCCTCCGGTAGGCTTTCATCTCAGTGGGCTGCCTGCACCAGCCAGGGAAGATATGAAACCAGAGCAAACAGAAAGAACCAACATTCGTGCACAGCATTGTAAGCCATCGACTCCAATATTAACTTCAGGGTTCGCTCTCCTTCATGTTTGCTCAGGATTTTGTCTGTTGCTTTCCGCTGCGTTTGGGGGAGGTAGAAACAGCTTGTGTTCTGTTCAGATGCAGAGCCAGTTGGTCCTCCACTGGTGTGATGTAAGTAAACAGCCAATGTGTTTCCATAGTACTGGGGGTTTGGCTCTGGTGTGAAAATTGCCCCACCAGCCAGCCAGCCAGCCAGCCAGCTTGGCTTGAGCAATTTTTATTTATACTTCTTTTTTTTCTGTTTTAAAAAAGGAATACTTTAACAACCACCCAATTTAAAGAGTATAATTTAATTTAATTGGAAAATAAGTAAAATAAACAACTTCAGTTGAGATGGCATGCACACTGTTGGCTTTCCCCAGGTTTTACGTATTCATAAATTGTCCTCTGCACGTGAATTCATTCCTAAATGGTAATTAAGCAATGTGTAATCATATTCCAAACCATACAGAGCAAAGGTTTCCCGCTGCTCACATAAATGTCCATGTGTTTATTATGTAATAAATGTGGCAATTATTTTTATGGTAATAAGAGACCCATTTTCCCAAGGTTATTTGCAGGCCCCATCTTGGTTCCTCTCCGTCAGTGGTGTTACGTTGAGTTCAGGTTTGTACTGAGGGTAATTGCTGTCGTTTAACGCAATAAATTCGGCTCCGGGAATCCTCAGGTGAACTGATAATGGGGACAAAAGGGTATGTTCGTTATGTTTCCAAATCTATTCTTTTATGGGGCGGATGGGCGATAGGATGACTCATTTGGACTTGTGTATGCTGAAGAAAGGTCCCCCACCACTTTCATTACGCCGTTCCATAATTCATTGTGCATACTGCATTTTTTAAGAGTCCTCCACCGTCGGCTTAGAGATTTCTATCTACAATGGGCTGCTTTGTAGTTCACTGTGTGGCGCTCTGCTCAGACTGGGTCAAAGGAGAGACTAGAAAGGAACATGAGCACCGCTGTCAGAAACAGGATACCTGCCAAACCTGTCAATGTCCCACACCTATTCTGCTATTCAACTCGTGTGATAAATGAGTGATACATCATGTCCAGGAAAATGATATAAACGATTAAAGGATTTTCAGAGAAAATTGCTCGCAATCATTAATTTATATTCATAATTATTCATCAGTGCACATTCACCATTTAAAAGCCTACTATTACTGTGCTATGTTTAAGCAAGTTTTATATGTTCAGCAGTCTAGTCAAGAACCATATCACACTCTTTACAATTCAGGTGAACGAATCCATACTGGTACTGTACTGTAGCTCTCAGTAGATGAAGCCTTATTATCTCCATGATTGGGCTTCTCGTGTGGGAATAGTCCTGTCCTCTCCTCTCTGGCGGGTTGAGTCTAATGGTGTATGGCAGGGCCAGCACTCCACTGTCCAAACACATCTGTCATGTCACAGTGACACAGCAACCACCTCTACTGTATGTGTCACGAGTTGGTATATGTAGAGACCAAGGCGCAGCGCAGTAATAGTTCAACATTGTATTTATATGGACAAATTCCAAAAATGACGAACTAACAAAACAAAGTGCTTTCCTCTCCATCCTAAATAAGCATGCCCCTTTCAAAAAACGTTGAACTAAGAACAGATATAGCCCTTGGTTCACCCCAGACTTGACTGCACTAGACCAACACAAAAACATCCTGTGGCGCACTGCATTAGCATCGAATAGCCCCCACGATATGCAACTATTCAGGGAAGTCAGGAACAAGTACCAAAGGCCAGCTTTTTCAAACTGAAATTTGCTTCCTGTAGTACTAATTCCAAAAAGTTCTGGGACACTGTAAAGTCCATGGAGAATAAGAGCACCTCCTCCCAGTTGCCCACTGCATTGAGGCTCGGAAACACTGTCACCACCGATAAATCCACGATTATCGAAAACTTCAATAAGCATTTTGCTACGGCTGGCCATGCTTTCCACCTGGCTACCCCTACCCCGGCCAACAGCTCTGTGCCCCTGGCAGCCACTTGCCCAAGCCCCCCCCCCGCTTCTCCTTCACCCCAATCCAGACGGATGATGTTCTGAAAGAGCTGCTAAATCTGGACCCCTACAAATCTGCTGGACTAGACAATCTGGACCCTCTCTTTCTGAAATGATCAGCCAAAATTGTTGCAACACCGATCACTAGCCTGTTCAACCTCTCTTTCGTATCGTCTGAGATCCCTAGAGATTGGAAAGCTGCCGCGGTCATCCCCCTCTTCAAAGGGGGAGACACTCTAGACCCAAACTGTTATAGACCTGTATCCATCCTCCCCTGCCTTTCTAAAGTCTTCGAAATCCAAGTTAACAAACAGATAACTGACCACTTCGAATCCCACCGTACCTTCTCTGCTATGCAATCTGGTTTCCGAGCTGGTCATGGGTGCACCTCAGCTACGCTCAAGGTACTGAACGATATCATAATCGCCATCGATAAAAGACAGTACTGTGCAGCCGTCTTCATCGACCTGGCCAAGGCTTTCGACTCTGTCAATCACCGCATTCTTATTGGCAGACTCAACAGCCTTGGTTTCTCAAGTGACTGCCTTGCCTGGTTCTCCAACTACTTCGCAGACAGAGTTCAGTGTGTCAAATTGGAGGGCCTGTTTTCCGATCCTCTGGCAGTTTCTATGGGGGTGCCACAGGGTTCAATTCTTGGGCCAACCCTTTTCTCTATATACATCAATGATGTCGCTCTCGCTGCTGGTGACTCTTTGATCCATCTCTACGCAGACGACACCATTCTGTATACATCGAGCCCCTCTTTGGACACTGTGTTTACTAACCTTCAAACAAGCTTCAACGCCATACAACACTCCTTTCGTGGCCTCTAACTGCTATTAAATGCTAGTAAAACCAAATGCATGCTTTTCTATCGAACGCTGCCCGCACCTGCCCACCGGACTATCATCACTACTCTTGACGGATCCAACTTAGAATATGTGGACACCTACAAATACCTAGGCGTCTGGTTAGACTGTAAACTCAACTTCCAGACTCACATCAACCATCTCCAATCCAAAATTAAATCCAGAATCGGCTTCCTATTTCGCAACAAAGCCTCCTTCACTCATGCTGCCAAACTTGCCCTTGTAAAACTGACTATCCTACCGTTCCTTGATTTCGGTGATGTCATTTACAAATTAGCCTCCAACACTCTGCTCAGCAAATTGGATGTAATCTATCACAGTGCCATCCGTTTTGTTACCAAAGCCCCATATACTACCCACCACTGCGACCTGTATGCTCTTGTTGGCTGGCCTTCATTATATATTAGTCGCCAAACCCACTGGCTCCAGGTCATCTATAAGTCTTTATTAGGTAAATCCCCGCCCTATCTCAGCTCACTGGTCACCTTAGCAACACCCCCCCGGAGCATGCGCTCCAGCAGGTATATCTCACTGGTCACCCCCAAAGCCAACACCTCCTTTGGCCGCCTTTCCTTACAGCCCACACTACTACCTCATCCCCATATTTATTTTATTTTTTTGCTAATCTTGCACTCCAGTATCTCTATTTGCACATAATAATTTGCACATCCTTCATTCCTGTGTTAATGCTAATCTGTAATTTATATCACCACACACACCTAGGTGTGGGACATACAAACATATGTAGGATCCCTAATTAGAGACAATGCACCGGTGTGGTGAACGGCTCTGGCCATGGAGCGGGGCAAATAACCGGGCCCAGACTGGGCACCGGTGGGGTAGACGGCTCCGGCCATGGAGCGGGGCAAATAACCGTGCCCAGACTTGGAACCGGTGGGAAGGACTGCTCTGGCCCTGGAGTGGAGCAGATGGCCGGACCCGGACTGGGCACCGGTGGAGCGGACTGCTCTGGCAAGGGGTGGAGCAGACAGCCGGACCCGGACTGGGCACTAATGGAGCAGACTGCTCTGGCACTGGAGCGAAGCAGACGGCCGGACCCGGACTGGGCACCGGTGAAACGGACTGCTCTGGCACTGGAGTGGAGCAGACGGCCGGACCCGGACTAGGCACCGGTGGAGCGGACTGCTCTGGCTCAGGAGCGGAGCAGACGGCCGGAGCAGGACTGGGCACCGGTGGAGCAGACTGCTCTGGCATGGGGATGGAGTTTACGACAGGACCCACACTGGGCACCGGTGGAGCGGACTGCTCTGGCATGGGAGTAGAGCCGACGACCGGACCCGGATTGGGGATGCTCACTTTGGGCCCCACTAACTCCAGCTCCTTCCTCTGACTCACACACTCCTCCCAACCTCGCCTGAACAGCTCTCTTAACTCCCTCCATTCTCCCCCATTGCATTCCCCCACGCTCACCTCCTTACGGCACTTTGCTCCCCCCTTATACTCCGGCCTCGGAGCCTCGCTCCTGAAGAGTGGTACTGGCGCTTTGACCTCGCCACCAGACCACCCCCATAGCCCCCCCCAAAAAAATGTCTTGGGGTTGCCTTCGGGCTTCTCTCTATCTCTCCCCCATTGCGCCGCTTGGTCTTGAAGTGGTGGGTCATTCTGTCACGAGTTGGTATATGGAGAGACCAAGGCGCAGCGCAGTAATAGTTCAACATTTTATTTACAAATTCCAAAAATGACGAACTAACAAAACAAAGCACAATAAAAAAACGTTGAATCACAAACTTCTTACAAACAAACAACGTAATACTACCGTGAACACACTTACTTGAACGTGACTGGAGATATAATGACCCACACCTAGGTGTGGGGACATACAAACATATGTAGGATCCCTAATTAGAGACAATGCACTGCAGCTGCCTCTAATTAGGGATCCAACACAAAACCCCCACATAGAAACATAAATATTAGATCTGTCAGACTCTGACCATGGCTAGATAGAGAAGCAATAGGCTTCTCTATGGCCAGAGCCTGACAGTATGGTAGGAATCCACATCACATACACACACATACAGAGGCACACATACTGTGCACAAACACATGACACACACACAAGCTCATGCATAAAGTTTTGAACAAACACGCATTCATACAGTACGTTATCACACTTAAACAAGCACTGTGTACAAACAAGGGATTACATAGGCACAAGGCAAATATATTCACAGGTAGAAACAAACCATGGCCAGGTTAAATCCGGACCGCAGAGGATAAGCTTTGTAACTTAGCATGCTTGACATTTAAAGCTAATTTCCGATTGAGCTGAAATATGCAGCGTTTATCTTGAGCGCGATCTCCGCGACTGTGGTAACATTGCTTTTAAATGGTGCATAGCCAAAAAGGGCCTATTGGATGCAATCCCAACCAATATCAGACTAATGTGAAACTTAGAGTTTATAGTAGTTGAGTTGTTTTTTTTTTTCACATACAGTACTGTGGATTGATGTCAGGGAAAAGGTATTAAGTCTGACCTAGAAAATACAAATAAATCAGTAAGAATATCTGCTTGCCAGTACTGCATTGTAATGTAATTGACCGGAGTGTGTTTTTACCCTATAGCATCTGCAATGCAATTTCGACTTATAGTATAAAGAGATTGCCAGATAAAAATACACGTTTTTCAAAAGATGTTCAAACTTACTTTCTAACTCCTCCTTTTAATCATTCTGCATATCTCTGGTTCAGCTTCTGAATGACTTTCATGGCAATCACATCTCCCAAATAACTCTGAGAGGAAGTCAAAACAACGGTAGTACCCATCTGAAAATACCTGCTTTACTTGTTAGCCTTGAACTGTTTAACACATTTGAATTCATTTTTTGCTCTTTTGATTGAGGTGTTAGCAAAGCTTTTAAAGAACATGCACAGAATCAAGCAAGCGCAAGCAGGTGGAGTACTTGGCTTGACATGATTAGGCTGATTCCTTGCTAACCCTGGTATGGGTTCTGTAGAAACGAGGCAAGGCAGCACTCTCTCTCTCCTCTAGCGGGGCCCCTTGAGTGACTGCTATCAGGCTTTGATAGGCAGGCGGGCAGTGTCAATGTGGGTTATGTTGGCATGGCCGAAGTGTGTGTGTGTGTGTGCAGTGGAAGGAAGATGTGGCTGCATCTAAATGTGTGATGGGATGATGGTGGCTCTATGGTCGTAGGACAAAGTCATAGTTGGCCAAGTCCTACAGACACAACTTCAGTGGCCCTCAAACTCTCAGTATGATGTTTCACATTCTCCTCTCCTTTGCTTCCAAGAGAGCTGAGACAGGCTGCAGGCGTTTATTGGGTAGGAAGAAATTAATCAAGCCAGATTTCAATACTATACACGTCTAGGACCATCTAAGCTTTTATCACTCAATGACTTCCAAATACTCTATCCAAATTACGTGGAAGAATGCTTGAGTGTCAACAAAATAATTTGCAAACTTGTCCCGAAGCCATGTAGTGTAGAAAATGAAATCAAATAATACACAACAAAATATTTATTTATTTATTTGGAAATAATATATTGTACTGAGAGGCAGGGAAGTATCATAAAAAAGATTGCTGGACTCTGTTGCCTGAAGGCAGAACCTGAAGTTTAGAGAAAGACAACAATAGATTGCAAAATATGCCATTGGGCAAATTCTGGGAGTCCCACGGGTGCTTAGCCCTGCTTTCAAGACAGTAGTTGACTTAAAATAACCCATCCCATCTTCAGGAGATAGGAAAAAACAAACCAGAGGGAATCCATTGCTAATGATTTAGACCACATGAAACAGTTCAGGACGAAACCCTATTAAGCCCTTTTAATTGCTGAAATACACTGTACGCATGAGGATGTTTTCATATTGGAGACCCCCCCCCCCCCACAAACTATGAATCATAGAAACAGAAGTTGCTGTCACTCAAGATCTTTGCCTTACAATTAAGAATGAAGCATACAGTACATTGTAGCACAATGGGCAGTGCATGGAATAGAGGTGGCGCTAAATAAAGGATTTAGAAATGAGGACAGTGAACATTGATTGACAGAAAGAACAGTGCTATTATACCTGCCAAAGCTAGAGGACAAAGGAGTGAGCATTATTTTACTATCCCACCACCTCTCCTCTCTTTCCTTCCCTCTCCTTCCTTCTGTGTGTCAGACAATCTCCCATGCACACCAATAGTTTCTTTTTGTCTCCGCCATGTTTTTAGCACAATGTGCCCATTTGCTCAGCAATTACAGAACAATGAATGCTAGTCCTCATGAATATCTATTAAAAACCTGAATGCCTCTTATTTCAACATACATAAACGGCCACATTGTTCCTCGTAGCAGCAGCCGGTCTGTCCTGATATTTCCTTTCCTGACGGAGGTCACGTCAGAACAGTAGAGTATGATGATCTATCCAGGCCATCTGACGGTTCAGTGTAGCCTTGCCGTACTAAACAGCTGGAGACCAACATGGCCGCTCTCCAGGAACACAAGATGGCTGAGGCAGATGGCCAATTAGATCCCATAATGCCTAATTGTAAATGATGAGGCAGGTGTCAAATTGGGCATACCTGCAAATGAATGGGAATTCATGAACCAGCTCACAGAATATGCTCTAATTCAGAGAAACAGAGGAGGAAACAGGACTCTCAGGTTCTCTCCATAAATTCCTGGGTGAGGTTAAATGGAAAAGTTTAATTATGTTAATGATTTATCGGTAGCAAGTCCTTGTCATGCTAAAAGCTGTGGTTTTAACACACTACTGTGGAGATATGACATGATTCACCCAAGGTCACTGTAGTGAGGTCTTCTCAGAGGACACTTAGCATCTCCTAGTCATCAATGTCGCTTCATCCTCTCTCTTCCTTCATCCCTCCATCTCTCCTTACAGGTCAGCATGCCCTCGTTCCCCTCCTCTCAAACCTGATTATCGCCTCTCCATCTAGACACCGCCACCCTCTGCCCTGTTAATTAGAGCAAACCTTTTAGTCACCGAGCGGATGGAGACGTCCCAGTCACCCAGACAGGGCAAGACAGCGCCCGATAATTATTAAGTTAATGTTGACCCTGTCTTCTCTCAAAGCCCTCAACCTCTCAGCCACAGTGACTCTATCTTAAAGGACACAGTGGCTAAACAGCCATATCCACCCGTCCGGAACGACACGGCAATTAATATAAAAAATCCATCAGGAAGCAACAACAAGCCAGTACACGGCAAGACTTATTTAATGCGACAGTACAGTCACCTTTGCCTCCCATTAACGCCATAGCGTTATACAGAAAGTGATTAAATGCATTACCATTTCTGTGCCAGTTCCAACAACCAATTGACCTGCTGGTTTAACAATCTGTCACAGCTGTGCTGTGCTTGTTTGCAACAAACATGTTCAGAAAATGTCCACTCACCACTGGAAAAGTGTAGGATGTTGGAGAGCTTTAGAAAATGTTGATTACTAACACAGATAGCCATGGGTTGTTAACATAAAAGCTTGGCATTTCGTGAGGATCTTGGCCTCTTCCCTCAAGCACACTCAGATGCTTTTAAAGATGCTATTTATTTATTTGTATTATTTTTTAACCTTTATTTAACTAGGCAAGTCAGTTAAGAACAAATTCTTATTTACAATGACGGCCTACCGGTGAACAGTGGGTTAACTGCGTTGTTCAGGGGCAGAACGACAGATTTTTACCTTGTCAGCTCGGTATTCGATCCAGCAATCTTCCAGTTACTGGCCCAACACCCTAACCACTAGGCTACCTGCCACCCCAATTGTTTGTCAATGGCCTTTCCAACACACAAACACATTTTATGATGCCGACCACCTCGCATGGAGAATGGAAGCTCTTCTGATCCAAATGTGTTGGTGGAGGACCTGTCAGCCTGGCCCTGGGCTAACAGGTATTGGATGGAGAGAGACCCAGGCGGGAGGAGAGATGAGCTACTTAGATGGAGAGAGACCTAGGATGGAGGAGAGATGAGCTACTTGAATGGAGAGAGACCCAGGCTCGAGGAGAGACGAGCTACTTAGATGGAGATAGACCTAGCCTGGAGGAGAGATGTGTTACTTGGATGGAGAAAGACCCAGGCTGGAGGAGAGATGAGCTACTGGGATGAAGAGAGACCCGGGCTGGAGGAGAGATGAGCTACTGGAATGAGTACAGAGAGGAGCGGGACCTCAGCTGTGGAGCTCGGCTTAGTGTACTAGAACAGAGAAAAAATAGCGCTGATGATGATGATGATGATGATGACAGAGAGCACGTCAGCGGTTGCCATGCATATGTTTGGAATCAGCCAGATTGCTCTGTCCTCTGATATAGACACAGTGTCTAATAACAACAGCAAGGACAGACAGATAAATACTCTGGAGAAATACAATCAACATGCATACTTGCTACGTGGTAATTGAGTTCTCTCTGAGTCCTCTCTGGGGTAACTCACTCCCCCATGTCCATCTCCATCCATGGCTATTGCAGCCTGAGGTCCAGTCGGTGCCTGTACTCTGGGCTTCACAGCCTCTCCAGCTCAGTTGATGAGGGTTTATATGAGCTGCCAGATTACTGCGGAAACACCAAAGAGTGTCCCCAGCCGTCCAGCCCTGGATTCACAGACCCCAACCCTTACCTCCGCAGGCAACAGCTGAGTGTCCCAAATCGTCCATGCGCTCCACAGCATATGGAGGTAAAGCGCTGCCAACAGGGCAGGGAAATGGTGGTCGAGCGAGGCCCATCTGAGCCCCTCGGTCACTCTGTGGCACATGGGGCATCTGTCTTTCCCCACTGTGCCACAATCAGGCTGTGGGCAAGCAGTAGAGGGGGAGAGAAACTGCCCCAGTATCAGGTTAAGGATAAGTGCTTTTATGGCTCACTTTCCAAGGCTATGCACCCTGACGTCAATAAAAAACTAAATAATAATGAATAATCTGAGCCAGTGTTATTGTTGACGTATGCTCCCATGCCTCATAACGGCACTAATTGTATTTTGAAATTATTAAAGTATATGTTTTTTGACTGAGCATACTTTTGTTCTCTTATGCATATAAATGAATCCCTGGTGCTGATTCCCTAGCATCCTACTCTGTTCAATGGAGGTTTGTTATAAAAGAGACATCAATAACCAGGATGTCTGGCTGTTCGGCAGTACACAATGCACAATATTAAGCCATTATTACTATTCTTTATGCTGGGTTGATTTAATGCCCCCTGCTTTTTTTGCCCGTCTTTGCTTATCTGCAGAGTTTCATTGGCATACAAAGCCCTCTCTTGGTGGTGGGGGGTTGAAGATAGTAGTGAGCAAGTTTGCTCAGCTTCCTACTCCCTCTGTGCTGGCAACCCCACGGGCGATACAGATGAAGGCTTCGCAGGGAGTAGGGGGCTCTGCTGGGGCTCTGCCACATTATGGCTTCCCACACACTGGTCGCAGGAAGCCAGCCCCCGGCCCCAAACACTCCCTCCAAGAGAGCGCTCAAATCACCCCAAATAATGACTTGAAAGCAGGGGGAATAAGACAAACAGCAGATGGCTGGCAAGAGAAGGGGCTTCAGCGAAGGTAAAAAGTCACTCAGACAGCTGTGCTTACTTAGCTGGGCCTGGGTGAGAAGCGGTGAGCCTTGCTGTGCTGCGACAGAGTTTTTTTTTCGGGAAGTCACTTGCCACAGCAATGGGATTTGCCGGGCGGTTCCTATTCCGAGAGATGCTGGCTTTTTGAATGCCACGGTTGTCAGAAGTTTGAGCACTGCGGTTTATTCACACAGCCAGGCTTGGCCTGGAAACAGAATACATCTCAACCCCCTGTCTGGAGAGCTGCTGCCTTCAGCTACATGCATGTTGTTTCCCCCCGATTCTCCACTGTCTTCAAGTCCTAACAGTTTTCTGTTTCTTTAAATGGGAAATGTCAGGGAGAGAGAAAAGGTGCAGACACCCAGTCAGCAAACTACTAATTTGTCAGTCCTTGCCTCCCTAACCATGACACACTAACACAAACCAAAAAAACACACACACAGACACACATACGTAAACACACACCACACACACACATACTTAATTATGTGGGGAAAATTAAATTGGCAACATTTTGAAATGCTGAATAGGCCCCCTCCAAAGTGTAGAGAGGGAAATGTAATTTGTCGTTCATAAGTCTGGCTTCATTATTTCTATATGACTTGGAGTCCTCCTGCTTACTGAACCAGCCCTCACGCAAATGAACAAGTCAGCCTGATAAAGTGGTGGTCTCCCTGGGGTAGCGTTTGCTGTCGTTCCTGCAGGTAACACTTTTCTACACCACACTCCGCACCTGTAACCTGCTGCCACAGGGGTAAATTGGCTCTGCTCTAATTGGTTTGTTCCAACCTGGCGCCATACAAACCGCACTGGGCTCTTTTACAGCCAGCACGTACCAGGTGCAGTAGAGTGGGAGGGGATGGGGGAAGGGAGGAGGTGGGGGTGGCTCCAGGGGTAAAATGGCAGACAGGAAACAACCATTCATTATGAGGTTTCATCTGGTGTCTTCTGGCCCTACCAAGACTCTGTGAATTGTGTATTACTACTAGCAAGGAGTGCATACCAATTACAAAGAGAATCTGGCAGTTGCTTTTTACAGTTCTGATGAAGACAGAAGTGTATTTTCTCATCCCCACATAGCCGAGCAACATCAGATAGAGTGTGCCAGTGTTGGATGTCATAGCCTCTCTGCTCTACTCCTCTTTCCCTTCACGTCACTGCCCTATGGCTAACCATAGATGTTTGGTGAAATAACATGCATTAACTATAAGCACATCCCCAAAGGGATCATCCTTCTTTTGAGGTCTTGGGTGCATCTATCTCCTTCACTTACAACAGCATCCCTCACACTGGCAACCCTTGGACAGGGAGGAATCTGGGGCACCCAGTGTTCATGTTGGATCTTATTGCACTTGTGTAATTCTCTAGCCCTCTAGATGCCTGCTGCCTGCTGGCAGTGAAGCAGGGCTTTGGATGTGTACTGGAACGCAGTGGGGAGCTGACAGGCTAGTGTGCCTGAGGATTAGCGCCCTCTGTTTGGGTGGCTGCATAATTAGGCCAGTCTGTTGACTGTGCTGGAAAGTGGCCCGCTACTCAAACCCCCCCCCTCCTCCTTTTCTTTCTCCATCTCCTTCTCATCATCCTCCTCTTCCAGTATGTGGAGTCCATAGTACCTCAATGGGTTTTAGATAGGTAGGTAGGTAGGTAGGTAGGTAGGTAGGTAGGTAGGTAGGTAGGTAGGTAGGTAGGTAGGTAGGTAGGTAGGTAGGTAGGTAGGTAGGTAGGTAGGTAGGTAGGTAGGTAGGTAGGTAGGTAGGTAGGTAGGTAGGTAGGTAGGTAGGTAGGTAGGTAGGTACTTTATTGATCCCCGAGGGGAAATGTCTTAGACGGGTGGCTTTGAATGAGGGCAAGTGGTTTTGAGCCAAGACTAAGGCAAATTAACTCAGGTGTTCTGATATGGAACGAGACAGAGTTAAAAAATGCACACGGAGGCTCTGCAGCTAATAATGTGTGTATGTTAATGGAGACAGGGAAATTGTTTAAGTTTTTATACGAGGTAAAATATTCCCAGCCTTCAGGGAGCGAGGGTTGGGATTGAGGAAAAAGGGAGGTGGAGAAGCCCTGCATTTCCATTTTCACCTCTCTGTGTCTGACACAGGCGTTCTCTTTCATCAAAGTTTTCTTGGGGGTACGTGCGCATCTCAGGCATAAAAAAATATTTTTTTTCTTTGTATTTCTCTTTCTTTCCCTCTCCTCCCCCTCCTTAGTCCCTTCCACTGTGCTGTGCTGTGTTTAGGCGAGAACCTGAGTCCTCTCGGGACAGCTGTCAAGCCTATACTACAGCAAATATCTCTAATTGAGCCACACGCCTCAGTGCCGCCTTCTTGTCAGAGTCAGTCAACTACCCCTGACATGGAGGGGGTGGGTTTTCTGAGGCTGTGTGTGTGTGTGTGTGTGTGTGTGTAGGAGGTCCTGGGTGTGTTTGCAGCATTGCTCTGTGACGGGGTCTGATGGCCTGTTGTGCTACAGATAATGGCTGACATTTCTTAATTTGTGAGGCTAATTGCTGATTTACACCGTCTCTAATGACATGTGAAGTCTGATCCAGAGTCTGCAATGGGAATGGGATCTAGCCCGGAGTGCACTCCTATCTCCTCCCCTCTCCTCCTTCTCTTCCTCTGTCTCTTTCACTCTTCTCTTCTCTGACATCTCTTCTGCATCCCTTAGTTATGTGCTCTTTCATCAGGGTCCGTTCTCCTGGCAAAACGCCAAGGCAAAATCGTCACTTAAGATCAGACATCAATTTATGTCTCTCTCTTTACGCCTCCATCCCTCTCTTTCTCCCTTTTCCTCTCTCCCATCCTCTCCCGGTGTCACTCTTATGCTCCCTGGACACAGTGGCTCAGTTGGCTGGAAAGAATGTAATGCTGGCTAGCGTAAAGATTCAGTGGCTCAGCTTTAACTGACACTAAGCAGAATCTTATTTTTCACTGAGATTTTACTCATACAGTACATATGTATCGCATCTGGCATTCTAGATATAGGCAGGCTCAGATTGACTAACATATTTCACAATATTAGCCAATAAGGTCAGAATTAACACTACACATTTAACCTTATTAGCATCCATGTTAATAATTAGCAGTGCACACTGTGCATGCATATCTTCCCACACAGTTTTAATTTCTTCTATATCTGAAACTGTTCTCCTAAAATACAGCATGTGGCTGAATCTCAGCCAAGTCAATAATCGAATTAAGATGTTCTTGCATCCCACATCTTTCGGTTTTAAACTACAGTATGCTCTGGTGCAGGGAGAGAAAGATCACCATTACGTCATACATCACAACATAGGACCAAAGTCATTTCCTGGAAAGGAACACACACCGGGGATGTTGATATATGTAGGTCTACTTCCATGTAACGGCAATCTAAGTGTCCTTGATTTTATTCAAAATCCATCGGCACACTAAACACGTTTGATTGCCCCACTGCGAGGGATGTAAGGGGAAGTTACCCCTCCCAGCCCAGCGTTTCTTAATTATGGCGCTAGCTAGGAGTTTGTCCCGCTACGTGTCATAAAGGCCCACTAGCTGTGCAGTGTGGGGAAGGGGAAGTGGAGGGTATATGGGTAATGGCTGTTGTGCTCCCTCCATCGTGGCACTCTGGCTGGGTTTACGCTAACCGGAGCTGACGTTAATGGCGGCCTTAATGAAAAGCTGGAGCCCTAATGAAGCTTTCTTGACATTGCCGAGGACAGGCAAGTCACTCTCTTTCCCCAAGTGCCCGCTCCCTCGGACTATCCTCCAGGAAATATTTGCCTTGACGCCCAAAAGCTTTCTTTTAATGACTAAAGTGTGTCTGCGTGGCTGTTCGCCTGTGCTAACATATGCTCGAGCAACAAAGCTTTGATAATGCAAAACCCACTGTCAGCTTCTTCATTCTGGCATCAGATCATCGCTGAACCATTACTAGTTTCAGCTTCCCTTTGTTCATTAGGAACCAGCCTGACGTCTTTACAGGCTGTAAAGGAAAAGCTGCTCTGTTTGAGATGTCATTATGCTGCAAATGGGATAGGAAAGTGGTAGTTGCTGGATTTTTTTCTCTATGGAAAAGGCTTGACAATTTCTCCCTTTGAGGATCATCTTTCAAAACAACCTTCTTCCCCAAAGCTCATTTTGCAGCTGATTAGAAATAGTGATGCGTTCTGCCATTTTCTAAAGACACCAACCTTTTCAACTGAGGATGACTTGTCCTAAACCATGAACGCAGGGGGCATATTAAGTGAATGGACCTCAAAATGTGCCCTGACAAAATAGCATAGTCGGATGACAAACTCAGAAAAAGTGACTCACGCGCACTCACACACACACACACACACACACACACACACACTTTCTATCATACTAATGTCATTATGATGAGGCATCTTTCTTGTCTTTTTGCACTTCCTTTAAGGTTCTTGCTGTAGTAAAGCAGAAAGACGTTTATTCTTCCTTTTTATTAGCATCTGTGGCCTTCAGCTCTTTTGATTAGCATCTGCGGCCTTCAGCTCTTTTTATTAGCATCTGTGGCCTTTAGCTCTTTTGAAGTATTATATTTCATTAAATCTTCCAACTATCTTTACTGTATTTGTTTTCTTAAACTATTCCATGTCGCTAACTTTAATTATGATCTCACTGTCACAAATAAGTAATGAGTGAACTCTTTGACAGAGTTTAGCCAGGTCACAGCTCAATCGGCAGGGAGAAGGTTTGTGGTTACATTCGTTTTTAACTGTGAACAGTGATACAGAGGCCTCGTTAGTCGTCGGACTAACGGAGTGCTATGGAGTATACCATTGGAAACACTTGATCCTTGAGATCATGACAATATGCTGTGGCTGACTGGAGAAAGGAGAACACTTCCTCTGGATGACAAATTGCACTCTTAGGCTGGCATTTAATAACACACGGATTCATTGGTCATAGAAATCCAGAGGAAAACATTACACCAGAGGCTTACGATGGTGAACAGCAGCAATAGAGAGATAGAGCATAAACCTACACCTACCATGTGACCGCGCACCAGATGAAACATCACATCATGTAAGGCCATGCAATTGACACACACTGCCTAGAGCTGTGGCAGAGCCATGGCAGCCGACAGATTTGTGTGTGAGCAGGAGAGATCTACTGCCCAGAGGTGTTTTGTGACCACATACAAGATCCCTAACGCCCCCTAGGAGTCAGAGAGTGGATTTGTGTCTGTCACATCAGTCTTCAAGCCTACGGTCAGAATTAACACATTTGCTGTTATTATCCCATCTTGTTTGAATGTGTCTGTCTCTCTGTCAAAGGGCCAGTAGCTGGTTTATGAACGTTAACAACTCAGCTTCCCTCCTGTAGGGCTGCTCTCCATCATCCTAGCGCCTGCACACTTGGTATGCATGCCCTGTGTTGCTGGCCTGCTGCTCATTCAGTTAGCAGGGTATCTAGCGTTCAGTGCTAGCATTATATGACCACTGGGGGGCTTCCTCTTATTCTCAATCTGGACTCTCCACGCTGATCTAATTCTCATGGAGCCTCACCTCTCTCTCCAGCTGTCTAGCCTGTTTCTTCCCAAACACTAGAGCTTTTTTTTCTCCCCCTCCGGTCGCATGCACGCTCACACAGCAGGGTGTTGGGACATTGAATATGCTTGCAACAGCGATGTGACAATGAAAGGAGTATATCATAGTAGGTGTTCCTTCTCCACTTTATTTAAACACTCACCAGTCAAAAACATAATGTGTCTCCCTACCTACACCAGATGGTTTTCGGAAAGGAGCATCATACCAGCCGCTAAAGCTAAGCAGAATATATCCCTCAATGTATGCTTTATTTATATATACAGTGGGGAGAACAAGTATTTGATACACTGCCGATTTTGCAGGTTTTCCCACTTACAAAGCATGTAGAAGTCTGTAATTTTTATCATAGGTACTCTTCAACTGTGAGTGACGGAATCTAAAACAAAAATCCAGAAAATTACATTGTATGATTTTTAAGTAATTCATTTGCATTTTATTGCATGACATAAGTATTTGATACATCAGAAAAGCAGAACTTAATATTTGGTACAGAAACCTTTGTTTGCAATTACAGAGCTCATACGTTTCCTGTAGTTCTTGACCAGGTTTGCACACACTGCAGCAGGGATTTTGGCCCACTCCTCCATACAGATCCTTCAGGTTTCGGGGCTGTCGCTGGGCAATACAGACTTTCAGCTCCCTCCAAAGATTTTCTATTGGGTTCAGGTCTGGAGACTGGCTAGGCCACTCCAGGACCTTGAGATGCTTCTTACGGAGCCACTCCTTAGTTGCCCTGGCTGTGTGTTTTGGGTCGTTGTCATGCTGGAAGACCCAGCCACGACCCATCTTCAATGCTCTTACTGAGGGAAGGAGGTTGTTGGCCAAGATCTCGCGATACATGGCCCCATCCATCCTCCCCTCAATACGGTGCAGTCGTCCTGTCCCCTTTGCAGAAAAACATCCCCAAAGAATGATGTTTCCACCTCCATGCTTCACGGTTGGGATGGTGTTCTTGGGGTTGTACTCATCCTTCTTCTTCCTCCAAACACGGCGAATGGAGTTTAGACCAAAAAGCTCTATTTTTGTCTCATCAGACCACATGACCTTCTCCCATTCCTCCTCTGGATCATCCAGATGGTCATTGGCAAACTTCAGACGGGCCTGGACATGCGCTGGCTTGAGCAGGGGGACCTTGCGTGCGCTGCAGGATTTTAATCCATGACGGCATAGTGTGTTACTAATGGTTTTCTTTGAGACTGTGGTCCCAGCTCTCTTCAGGTCATTGACCAGGTCCTGCCGTGTAGTTCTGGGCTGATCCCTCACCTTCCTCATGATCATTGATGCCCCATGAGGTGAGATCTTGCATGGTGCCCCAGACCGAGGGAGATTGACCGTCATCTTGAACTTCTTCCATTTTCTAATAATTGCGCCAACAGTTGTTGCCTTCTCACTAAGCTGCTTGCCTATTGTCCTGTAGCCCATCCCAGCCTTGTGCAGGTCTACAATTTTATCCCTGATGTCCTTACACAGCTGTTTGATTGAGTGTGTGGAGTCCGTTTGATTGAGTGTGTGGACAGGTGTCTTTTATACAGGTAACGAGTTCAAACAGGTGCAGTTAATACAGGTAATGAGTGGAGAACAGGAGGGCTTCTTAAAGAAACACTAACAGGTCTGTGAGAGCCGGAATTCTTACTGGTTGGTAGGTGATCAAATACTTATGTCATGCAATAAAATGCAAATTAATTATTTAAAAATCATACAATGTGATTTTCAGGATTTTTGTTTTAGATTCCGTCTCTCACAGTTGAAGTGTACCTATGATAAAAATTACAGACCTCTACATGCTTTGTAAGTAGGTAAACCTGCAAAATCGGCAGTGTATCAAATACTTGTTCTCCCCACTGTATATATACTGTATATATATATAAATACTGGGTTAAAAATGATGTTATGCATAATTAACTCACATACCTCTTGCATCTAGTTACAGAAGAGTCAGAAAACCATAGGGTTGGATATGTTTAATACTCTCAGAAAAAAATTGATGTTTCTGGTCAATAGAGATGACATTTGTTGGCAGTGGACCTCAATATAAAAAAAAAATGTTTAAAATTAAAATCTCCACTTTCCACTTATCCTTATCAGGAATCAAATCAAATGAAATTGTATTTGTCACATGCACCGAATACAACAGGTGTAGACCTTACAGTGAAATGCTTACTTACAAGCCCTTAAAAAACAAGTTTAGGCCTAGTGGTCTGGCCCCCGTTATTGTGGCTCATCACAAATCTCTCTGGTCTCCATTCTCAGCATTTCTCAGACACTTCATTCATGCAGAGGAGTGGAAAGGCCCACAACAATAATTAGTTTTTAAAAAAATGCACCTTCATATTGAACAAGCAACTATTATCTAGTGCTCCACCTGTGTAATGTATTTGAAGGTATTTTTACCACCAGATAGAACACAGATTTTAATAACCCGAAACCCATTATTCATTAAGTTTTCAAGGTTAATATATTCCTATCAAACCACCTAAAACATTGCATGAAGTAATGAATGCTGCAGTATTCCAAACAAGGCATAATGAGGACTTCTTGAGAAGTGCTAAAATGTAACATTTTGTCATCGAGTTTCAAATTGCCTTGCATCCATACGAACGTGTCGTGTTTTGATTTACCTGTCAGGCATCTCTAGGGTCAAACAGAGTCCCAGTCGATAACAAACACAAGCAGGATAATGAACCAAACAAAGGACTGGAGAGTGGTTATCTGATTGAAATGCTTGAATATGCAGGCAGGGATTCTTGATAACATGAGTGTGGTGGGCATTAACATACAGCCCCTTGTAGTGGTGTTCCTATTACCGAGGTGTCCTCTTCACATCCCTCTTAACTGTACGACGCATGGTTTGATGGCTCCATGATGGTGTCCCAAGTCATCTGGGTTACCTTGCCTTAATGTACCATTTAGGACCCACCTCTAGTTCCCCTTAAGCATTGGAGATAGAACAAAAGCAATGTGGTTTTCACTAATGGCACAATGTGGAGGACAGCTGAGCTGCATCTTGTGCTTGCCCCTACACACCTGCAGTACACGTTTCGCTGCTGTTGGCCAACGGTAAGCTGTGCTAATTGGGGGCTGAAGAGAGCAGTTATGACACCTCCTGTCACCTTGACTGGGGATGACTGGGTCACACCAGTGCCAGCGGGGGAGCAGGAGGGAGCGGATGGTGAGGGGTTGCGAGGTAAAGAGAGAGAGAGAGAGAGAGCTTAGGTTGTGACATTTTAATTACAGGGAAAACCTGCTCCTCTCCAGCCATGCAGGTGTAGGAGAGAGTTGTCAGCCTGCAGTCTGCTGGAGAACAGGAACATCCAGGGAGAGTCACACACATCTTCTCTCCTCTGCTCCTTCCTCTCCTCCTCCTCTCCTAGCTACCGGACACACACTGGGAACTATCAGAGATATGAGCTGTGATCGAATTTTCATACTAACCACTAACTGCACTAACTGTACTATTGTGACATAAATTGAGTATGTAGTAAGCTTATTGGTCATAGTATGAATATAGTTAGTATGCCAAAACTTCCTGGATGTCTTACAAAATTCACCAAAATACGAAATATACAAGCAGTGGAAACTATTTCTGTGTATTTAGGGCCCATAATGCAATTCTTCAGAAAATGGCCATGGCTTCACAACATTTTCAAATTTAATGAAAATGGTGGAAGATATGCAGCTGAAGTCCGACGAGAGCGGATAAAAATTCATTGATTTAACTTATTATGACAAATGTTAAGAAAATGTTGAGCAATGTAATAAAGTTATTCCTTTTCAAATAATTTACGGTACACGTTATGTTGGCTGACAATTTGTTGGCTACGCTATCCTTACTAACCGCATAGCATATCATTACAGCAGTATGTACCTGTAAGTTAGCTAGTTACCTAATGTTATGTGGCTACTAATACATCATTGAACTTGCTAGTATATTAACTATATGCTATCTAATTAACTACCCAACGTTTTTCATTCTTAGCTTAGCTAAGTGGTATAGTTGTTGTGCGTTCTCAAGACATTGTTAATTCTGTCTATCTACTCCAATTTAAGAACACTCTAGTCTGAGTGAGCCAGAACGCAGAATATCTGATGAATTTACGAACTCTCAACACCTGTTGAATATGGCCAGTGTCAGTAAGCGTCTGCAAAAAAGCGTAATTAAATTGTTGCTAGCAGCAGCAGTTAGTCACCAACGCTCTGGATAACATGAAAACAGCCTAACCAGCTCTGCCAGGGTGAGTAAAATGGTCAGAGTTGAGGTGTCTGAAAATAGCTAGCAAGTTAGCCAGTTAGCTTGTGTGTTTGACTGCCATTGTGCGGTCAGAACACTCTGATCAACCCTATTCCTCCTGAATTTAAAAATGCCCAGAGCGCAGTCTGGCACTCCAGATTGAATATACAAACACAACCGAAATCGTAAGATGTCTAGCTAGTAATTTGTTATGCAAACAAGCTAGCAAGAGGTTGCATAGCAACAGCATCAACTTTCGGTAGACAGGCGAAGCACTAGTACACTCAAAGGAAAGGATACTGTTGGTTTACAGCATACTTAAATGAACTAATAGTATGTAGTATATACTTATTAAGTATGTAGTATACAGTATGTTAGTATGGGTATTCAAGTACAGCTATGCTTTCACCTCTTACAGTATACAGACAATGGACTAACAGAGACTCCAGCTCACTGGTAACAGCCACATACAGTTAGACCGCTCATTTACAGTACATCACTAAAGCATGGTTTGTGGCAGACAGTCATCGTCTTTGTTATCTCTGAGTTGTTCTCTAGTCAGACCACTCACCATTATCCTCCCACTGATCCTCATGTCCTAACACCTCTTTATGGCTTCAGACTGAAACATGTTAGCTATGTTAGTGTTGTAATCCTGCAGTACATGACCTGAAACAGTAATATACCAGCATATGCCACCACTGGGCAGTTTAACTGAGCATCCAAATCACTGTTAGTACGCCTGTTGTTCCCACTGCTAATTTCACCTAGCTGTGCTCTAGCCCATCACCAACAGTAGACAAGCCACATATGTCCTACAAGTGAAAGGCAGCACAGCAGGGACTGGGGCAGCAGTGTGTCAGAGGTGTGTTAGTCCACCCTAGGGCACCAGTCCAACTCACTCAGCCTGGCTGGAACAGTGTTCCCTCTCAAAGCAGCATATTCACAATGTGTGCCAGTCCCCTTTTGGGTTGAGGTGAGGTGAGTGCCCCCGTGCCTGGGAGGGAGGCAGAGGCGTTGGAGATGTCGCTAGGCGAGGAGAGCCAGAAAGACGTGGCTGGGCAGGGTCCTTCCCGCAAGGATTAGTCTGTTAAAGGTTAGACTAACTGTCAGAGCAGGGCACGCGTTCTAATCTCCCTCTCTCCACCTGACCTTTCCAAGGCTACATTAGCGGCTGTTGAGGATATACTGCTGCACCAGGGATGCTATGCAGAATCTGCCCACTTGTGGGTGTGATAGCTTGATAGCTGGCGTCAAGCCCGTTAGCAGGGCTATAGTTGGTTTAACCTGGCCGACAGCGAGGAAGGGTAATATCCTCCTAGTGCATGAGTATAGTATAGGAGAGTGTATGAACGAGTCCAGTCACCAGTGAGGCTACCAGGCCTGTTAGCGCTGTCCAGTCACCAGTGAGGCTAGCAGGCCTGCTAGCACTGTCCAGTCACCAGTGAGGCTAGCAGGCCTGTTAGCGCTGTCCAGTCACCAGTGAGGCTAGCAGGCCTGTTAGCGCTGTCCAGTCACCGGTGACGCTACCAGGCCTGTTAGCGCTGTCCAGTCACCAGTGAGGCTAGCAGGCCTGCTAGCACTGTCCAGTCACCGGTGACGCTAGCAGGCCTGTTAGAGCTCTGTGCTTCAGCTCCAGCCAGTCATAATGGTCGCCCTCTCCTCGTGAAGCCATCTAATTGCTTTAGAACACATGTCATCATCACCACTTAGACATGCCACATAACCCAATAGGCACTGCAGTGGAGAGAATAGCAAGGGTTCCTATATCATTAACAGGTTTAAGTGGATCTCATTGAGACTTAATGAGGCATATTTAACCTCTGGGGAGGGAAGTGGATGGCACAATATCTAAAACTAACTTCAGGATTCTCAGTCGGATACAGTACAGTATATCCCCATTTCGCCCTCATTAGATAGAGCCAAGGCCATTGTTGAATATTTTCCCACTTCACTCTTCACTTTTGGCCTTTTATTTCCCTTATCAAGCCCAAGTAGAGCTGTGTGGAGCAGGAGTCTTCACCAGGGACCTGCCTCCTTCTGCAGTCTAAACCGTGTGCCCATTCGGTCACACAGACTTTAAACCATTGTTGGGTATACAGTTAATTAGCACTTGTTGAGTCTGTATGTGACAGTTAGTGAACTTCCCAAGCATGCTAAGGTAGACAGTGGTGCCCAAGGAGTGTCTGAACTCTGCTTTGGGTTCTGCCGCGCATGGGCTACCTCTGTCACAGCTGGTCGGGGAAATAGCCCAGTGTATAATCACTTCAATAGTATTAGTCAGACAGAACCCAACAAAACTAAAGATTACCTTTGTTGGAAGCTGTGTGTGTGAGTCACTGAGCTCATGCAATGCATGTTGATTCGCAGGAGCGTGTCCTAAATATATCAAGGAGTTCTGCATGAAATATTGGGATTGACAGGAGTATGAAAGAGACATCAGATTAGCAAGTGGGAGAGTATAAGGTAGAGGCCGTAGATGGGTTTCAAAACTCTCTGACTTTCGGGAGCTGAATTATTGCCCCAGGCAGCGCTGCTGGCAACAGAAAGCTCAAGAGGCGGGAGTTGAAGTTAGAAGGATGGGAACCGTGCAAAAAAGCTGTCCTGTGGCTTCACAGTCCATTTCACCATGTGTGAATGGGGATCTGACATGGGCCTCAGAGGGAAGGCCTGCAGCCTAGAGTGAGTGAGGGTAACCTGGGATAAGACTCCCTTGAGCTACGACATAAAACCTCCAACACTCCTCAGAGGACAATGCCCAGTCTTGGCACGTCTTTAGTCTCCAGATGCCCAGGACTCTGCTGGTTACCATGCAGTCAGGTAGGAGAAGTGAGGATGTTGTAGATTTAGATGTGCTGTGAGATACAGGGCCCTGCCTTTTTTGAAAAGCGGTGTTCTGGTAATCTATAGTGCAGATTCCACTTTTAATAGTGTAGAAGCGGGATATTTTTATTTAAAAAGAGGAGACCTTTTATGTTGAGAGCAAAATCTTTTTAGGGTGGGTTTGACTTAAGAGCAATGCCTTCTTCATCTAGCTAAATAGTACCATTTGACTCTCTCCCTGAATCCAGCTACTGCATAATATGTTTTCTCCTTCACTGAAACGCAGTAGTTTGATAAACAGCTTTTTGAAGATCACCCTGGAAATGGTAGGATAAGCGCGCATCTCTCAGGTGACAAATGCAAAAATAAAAGGGAGCGTGTCCATTAATACTGATGCATTCTGGGGCTGTTTGCCCACAGAGTCTCTGGCAAACCTTTTCCATCATTACCCTCTCGTTCATATCACTGCCTTAAGTCTCCTAAATGCTGTGCCCACAGAATACAGCCCAGCTGTACACTTTTATGGCATCTGTTAATGTACTGTAAACGTCATAAAATATCAATGGCTTTGTTTTCTGCCAGCTCCCTCTTTTATAAATTATTTTCAATTCCCATGTATTTATTTGAAAGCAGGTGTTATTTTATGTCCTCACTGTTAGCTGTAAAATTGCTACTTTGAAATGCTAATAAAATTTAGATTTAGTGATTTTTTTGAAAATGTTGTGTACTAGGTTGCTCGTTTAAAAGTTGCAGCATACCGCAGCATGGCTTGCAAGATGCTGCGGTATGGAACAGTATTTTACAGTCTGCCATTTTTGCCGTTAATGCTGTTAATGCTCGTTGAAACCACCAGAGGGCATCTTTGAGGGCGTCTTTATGAAGCTTGTTGGATCTTGCTCTCTTTCCCAAATAATCCTACAGTGCAGATCCCCATGAAGGCCAGACGTTTTGATTGCTATGCACTATCTGAAAGAGCATAACAAGTTAATTCATGAAGCAAATAAAGGTTAAATAAAACCATAGCCTCAGCTATTATAGCACAGATAAATACATCTTAAAACATGCTTGTCTTAGATTCATTTTTTTTTATGACCTTCCTAAACAAAATATTTATGGACGTCTTTGTGATTGTGTGTATTAAATGTATTTATTATACTAGGGAGCGGCTATTGGTAGGCTACTCGTTGAGTCCCGGATATTCTACTGTTAATATGCATGCCACACATTAGACCTTCATGGCACAGTTGATAGCGCGCTGGGCTTTGGGCCCAACGGTTGAGGGTTAGAAACCTGCTCCCTGCCTGCTTCTTTACAATATTCATCGTAATGTTTTAAAACTGTTTGAAAATGTATATGTTTACTAAGCTTATTGTAACCACAATGTCACAAATAATTGGAAACACACAACATGAGCAGATTAACTTGGACAAAACATTGTCAACATTTAAATGCTTTATGATCCAAATGTTTAAAGTGCGTGTGGGCGACGGAGAGAAACAAAACCGTCAGTCCACATGCATTTTCCATTAGGGCAAATCTGGTATATGTTTACATTTTAAATTTTAGTAATTTAGCAGGCGCCCTTATCCAAGCGATATTAAGCTTATTGTCACGGCCTGTTTTCAAATGTATGCACTCACTACTGTAAGTAGCTCTGGATAAGGGGGTATAAGGGCGTCTGCAAAATGACTAAAATGTAAATATAATTTTGTTTTAGAGTACATAAGCACTTAAGCGTCTCAACAGACACAGCCTGGCACCTACCTCTCTACAGACCCAGCCTGGCCCCTCCCCCTCTATGCTAGAACACAATGGTGTGTCATTAAGATCACCAACAGTGGCTTCCATTTGTTCACATGTTCAAAAGGCCAGTAGAAACCACACCTCCCCATTTTCCCCTGGATTAGGGCAGTTAAAAGAGTACACACACATTGGCAGGCGGCTCCGTCACCATGGAGGGCTAATCTCCCGTTTATGCATTCATTTGTGATGCTATCCTTCATGTGATGTGTAGGTTGTCATTGTAAACAAGAATTTGTTCTTAACTGACTTGCCTAGTAAAATAAAGGTTAAAACCATTGCCTCAGCTACCGTAGCACAGAAACACATGCTTTTCTGTTATTTTGAAAGAAAAACCAGGGACCCTCTGCACACATCATCAACAGTCACCCTCGAAGCATCGTTACCCATCGCTCCACAAAAGCCGAGGCCCTTGCGGAGCAAGGGAAACAACTACTGCAAGGTCTCAGAGCGAGTGATGTGACCGATTGAAACGGCACTAGCGTGGACCACTAACTTGATAGCCGTTTTACACTGGTTACACATAAGTCCAAGTTCGTGGGCTAGAAGAACCATCCTCACATTTTTATCAAATGCCACATCTCCCCTGGAGCTCTCCTGCAAGCCTGGAGGAAGTGTAAACACTCCTCCTAAATGCATCATGATCACCCCTTCACAGTATCTATCATGACAGAATCTCAACAAATTTGTGCTGCTCCCGGCTACCTCCTTTTCCTCCTAGTTACCTGTACTGACACTGCCTCTATCGGCTGATCAATCAAATGTTTTCTGCTTTTCTCGCATTGGCTAACTGAGATCGCCTATTTTTATTCACATACTGTAGGTACATTTTTTTTACGTGGATTCTTCGCGGGATATATTTTCAAATGAGGAAGTGCTGCGAGGCACGTTAGGCATTTTAACCAATCAGGTTGCCGAAAAGGGCCTTTAAATGTCAGTAGCCAATCGGATGCCAGGAAATTACTCAGAGTGCTCGGCTAACTTGCTAAATAGCGATTTTCGTAAATGAACTTTATGACAAAAGAATCTGCACAATCATTTGTGTCTACATTAACTAACATATTCCTCTCAATTGTAATTTTTTGGCTTTACTCGTTATGACGTTATAATTAGCTTCCACCGTAAGGTTTTTATCAACCGTCTTTGCTTTATAAATGCACCAGCTATGTGTCCCATAGCGTCAAATTCATCATTGGAAACACTCAATTTGATTGGTCATATAAAAACCTTGGGACCCAAATGCATAAAGAGTGCTCATCCCCCTGCGGTGGTCTGGAGGAATGAAGCCGTGACACTGCGTACCTCTAAATCCTGCGGCAAAAGCTCGCAACTTTTAAATGAGGAACCACTGTAGCAGCATATAAACACGTCCAAAGGGGGATGTGTTTGGTCTCATTTGAGAACTGATATGTACTTCTGGAAAAACCCAGAGTTGTAGAGAACTGCCAAGGAGTTGCCAGAAAGCTGACAATACTGTCTGTCTAGCCCTCTCTGTGACACAACTCTCTGCCATTGACAAGTCACCTCATCTCATTCTATAACTTTTAGCCCACATCACCTCCTCTGTAGCACAGTAATGCTAGACCCTTTCCACACATCCAGGGAAAGTCCATAATCTTGTATACTGTATGTACTCATTTTCAAAAGGGCTTCCTGAGTCTTAACCCACCTTCATCCATTTTCAGTAAAACGTTAATACAATGCTGTCAGGGAGGGATTCAAAGAAAAACAAAGGAGGTTCAAATTAAATGATTCTTGCCTTATATACTGTACACTTATGGTGAAGTGTTCATTTGATGGATAATTACTTTCTTTAGCCATGCATTATGGCGGCACCTGACTGAAATGGATCTCTTTATTTTGAACTCAACGGATTGCTCTTAGTGAAGGTGTGGTGTAATGCCACTTTGACTCAGGATGTTATCTCGTGTCAGCAGCCTCATACACACCTTCTGTAATAACGTTCCTGTAATAACAGCCATGTCGCTGACAGGTTGCTACCTGCAGTCTGCCTCTCATCTTCTTCTCTAATGCTACGGATAGTGTTGGGGAGACGGATGCAGCACGCTGCTCAAGTCAAAGAAGTACATTAGAGACACGTCCATCACTTGCATTCTGTATATGAGTCAGACACCTCAACCCCCAGACTTTAGTTCAGATAAGAGCGCTTTTTAATGGAATACACAGACTAATGATACTGTAATCAGGACAATGCCATTGAACTCTGACCCATAACCCCCTCTCTCTCTCTCTCTCTGTCTCTGCCACAAGAGGGAAGTACATTTCCTGCTGGTAGGGGGAGAGTGAAGCGTTTCAAATGCATCACTACTAGATTGGAGAGCAGTTGCATTTAGTGCTTGGCTGCTCTGACAACACAAGCGTTGCAACATGCTGTCTTAAAGGCTGACACCATGTAATGTGGTCCATTTGGTGATGTGCAGTGAAAGCTGGGAGATGGAACAATGTGCTTATCTTAATGCCACACAATGCCACATAGACAAGAAAAGGGTCTGCAAGCTGAGTGTTGTTGATGTCGTAACCTGGAGGCGGCTACACAGACACACACACACACACATAGACAAACATACACACACACAAAAACACACCAAAGCAAAGAAAACAAAAAAAAATGTCATGCACAATATGAAAATCCTAATTACAGCATATGTGACAATAAACAAGCGTGGGATAATTATGTCAGAGTTTTTGGTGACGGTGATTGGATGGCTACTTGGTGGTAATGGCTATGGCAGTGCCGTTGTCGTTGTTTTGATTTAACCTGGCAGTTTGGCTGTGGCGAGCAGCTCCTCCAAATCAAGGCTAAGTGGTGGATTCATCAGTGTCCTGCCGACACGGAACATTCGCCTGGTGGTGACATGGCGGTGGGCCCTGATTGGGACAAATACGTCTCCCTCTGGTGTCAGCTCTCATTCACCGATCTGAGCGCCGGCTGAAAGAAAGACAAATGTTTTGATTAGGGGTCTCTCTCAATGTCATGGTGGCCAGCGGATAAAAATGAGACTAGGCCCTCGCTAAGGGAGCAGCCGAGATAGGGGAAGATGAGAGGAAAATGGATGTCTCCGCTGTCTGGAGGGCATTAGATGGGCTTTTTATGAGCGAGAAAAAGTGTGAGCAGTGCAAGCATCTTTTTTAATGAGTCCCATATCCCATTGTCAGAGGATCATTTTCAATCTTTGCTTGGTAATACAATTTCCGATTACATGATATTTGGAAAACTATAAACAATAGCATAAGCCACGTTACTGCTCCCTTCATCATAAGACATTATGTTTAGACTGCATGGTCTTGTGTTGATGAATCTTGTTGTCATAGATTCTCCTCTGGTAGTGTGAGGGAAAGGCCATCTATGGGAGAGAGGCTTCCTAAGCAGACAACTAGGAGCCTTGGCAACAATAGTGATGTAACCACCATCCTGGCCTTTACTATAGTACACCTGGCTACAGGCTGGCTCTGGCTGGGGACATTAGTTTGAATGGTTTACACCCACCCATGCCTCATCAACCATCCTTTCCATCTCATCCCCTCGCCAGGTAACGAGCTGTCAGTTATTCCCACTTAGCTTTCCACCTTCCAATGCCATCCATGAGGAGACCAGGCCAGGATTGGAATCCCATTTCTCCTGGAGCATCGGAGCATTAACAGCCTTATTTCACCAGAAAGATAATAGTTGCGTTGCTCTGTCTCTTGCTTTTTCCTCTCAAACAATAATTAATTGTAGCAGACCCCTGTAGAGCCACCCAGGAACCTTTTCAGAATTCCTCAGATGTATTTTAATGGACCTGAACCCCAGGCTGATCACACACTGAACAGAAGATGTATTAAGTCATAAAAAAATAAGAAATATTTAAATATTTTTTATTTGTAAAGTTGCGCTATTTTGATTTGTAAATTTGCCCCCCCCCCCCCCCTCCTATTTTTCCCTCATCCCTGGCTGGTGGCCTTGGGCTGTGTTTTAGAGTCTTTTATACTTGCAGCAGTAGAATCAATCGAAGGAATCAAATACACTGAGGATACATTTCTCTCTCTCTCTCTTACGCCCTCCACTCTTGTTCAATCTGCCAAACACTAGGCAGACTGAACCCAGCGTCTGATATACTGTAGCACACATTTTTTTTCACAGAGAACAGAATGCAATTATCCACAGCTTGCTGTTTTTTTGGTTTATTTTTTATGTTAGATTTGAGAGAATAACCTTGAAGAATATGACACATCAACAGCATACTGTACTGTAGAAAACGGTCAACAACTTGAGCTGTATTTACTAATCTGTGTTGCACTTCTCAAACAATGCTCACTTGTTACGAGGACGGTGTCAATCAATTACATTTGGCAAGGCCAACTCACTTTTGAATTGTCATTGGGACAAACCAGGCCTTCACAGCAGCAGAAAATACAGCAATACTGTATTCCCATTGTTGTTTTAGTCTGAAAAAGAGAGACGTATTGTGGCACAACACAACAAGTCTGAAAATGAGAGGCATATTGTGGCACAACACAACAAGTCTGAAAAGGAGAGACATATTGTGGCACAACACAACAAGTCTGAAAAAGTGAGACATATTGTGGCACAACACAACAAGTCTGAAAAGGAGAGACATATTGTGGCACAACACAACAAGTCTGAAAAGGAGAGACATATTGTGGCACAACACAACAAGTCTGAAAAAGAGAGACATATTGTGGCACAACACAACACGTCTGAAAAGGAGAGACATATTGTGGCACAACACAACAAGTCTGAAAAGGAGAGACATATTGTGGCACAACACAACAAGTCTGAAAAGGAGAGACATATTGTGGCACAACACAACAAGTCTGAAAAGGAGAGACATATTGTGGCACAACACAACAAGTCTGAAAAGGAGAGACATATTGTGGCACAACACAACAAGTCTGAAAAGGAGAGACATATTGTGGCACAACACAACAAGTCTGAAAAGGAGAGACATATTGTGGCACAACAGAACAAGTCTGAAAAGGACAGACATATTGTGGCACAACACAACAAGTCTGAAAAGGACAGACATATTGTGGCACAACACAACAAGTCTGAAAAGGACAGACATATTGTGGCACAACACAACAAGTCTGCAAGTATATACAAGGGACATCTTACTATGTTGAGCACTGCTAGCTTTATAAAGCTGAACTAAAGAGCCATCAGCAACGCTTGTATTTATTTGCTGATACCATTTATCGTACAAACTCCCAATTTCCAAGTACATCTTTTTCTGTCTACTCTAACAATTAAATACAGCTAACAAATTTTTGCCCTTCTCCACTTGAAGTGTTTGGGGATTAGCAACTTGTCATCTCTTTATTTCCTCAATAAATAGACTGACAAAACCATACCTTCAGAGTGAGTAGATTTTCTAAACAAACTCCCTTTAGACAATGTGTTGCATGTGCTCCAAGACCATGACAAGTCTTTGCATGACAAGCGTCAAAGCAACATTTGAGGGCATCAATTGAATATAAAAATAAATAAAAATAAACACCTTCCACATAGAACAATACATGATGCTGATAATATTTAATACTCTTTACAATCCTGGAGTTGACAGCTTTTGTAAGTTGAACAAATATCACTACATATACAGTATTTCATAACTTGACATATTGTTAACTTGGTTTGTTTTTCTCTATTTATTAAACCCTGAATGTGAATTGTACACATGTCCTAACCTTTCATGACCTGCGGTTATGCCTTTGGGCTTATTTCAAAACACTTTGATCTATATTTTGACGTAATCTTTGTCAAAGAGGAGAGGATTTCTCACTGCCTTGAAAATCATAGCTTTTATCTTGTCAACCCACAAAATATGAGCTATGGCTGGACAAAGGGCAGTGCGGTGTGGCTCTCTACCTTTTGGAAAATTGGACTTTCCCTGTAAATGTATGATGTGCCCATTGAAGGAAGGCCCTCTCTATATCACATCCATCAAGCAACTCAACCGAGGCTGGTCAAAGATCTCCACAGAATAATGAATCTGATCAAACCCAATAAAATCACACTGTGACTGGACCTTTCAAGGTTCACCTCTAGCAAAAATGTATTCCCTTCACAGAACACGACTATTCCAAGAAAATGTTACGTCTCGACGTCTCAGCCACAACCCCATTGTGATATCACCTTGAAGCCTTTGCCTTTACACACTGGCGTTCAAAGACACCTCATGACTGTGCGACGGAGAGGCCTAAAGAGCTAGGGAGGAAGTAAAGTGGAGGAAGTTCATAGACAGAGAACCTAACTGTAATGCTGGGGAAACAGAAGGGGCTCTTCCATTTCAATCAGACACAACTTCACAACTTCACACTCCTTCTACCCCATTTTTCATTAGCATCTCTTTTACATTCTTACTTGTTATTATGCACAACTTAAAGGCTCCAAAAAAAACAAGTATAGTTTGCAGAGAGGCTCTGTACACGCTCTGTGAGGCTGCTCTGTGTTACATTGCATTCTATTCTAAGTGAACTGTTATGTCTGTTCAACTGGTTACCTTGGAAACAAACCCACGGTACTCTCTTTTTCATGGCAGTAATTACAATCACTGGTCAGATTAGTCCCATTGTTTTACAGCAAAAAAACCTAATAAAATATCATAGGCCTACTTTGTATTTATCTCTACTACATTTGACCACTTAACTCAAAATGCTGTCTGGCCAGCCATTTCCATTAGCCCTCCTTCCTGTCTATTATAAAAATGTGGAAACATAATTAAAATAGGACAGAGCATGACTTAAGAACCCATTCTGTGGCTTTTGAAGCCTTAAAGCTCTTTTGACTTGATTTTATGCCAACTGAAAGAAAGATGCAGGCCGGAAAGGTTTGTGGCACTGATACTCGAATGTATGTTGTCTGTGTTTTTTTGGGGGGGGGGGGGGGGGGGGGGGGTCTTTCTACCTCTATGATAGAGAGTGCGTCTGTGAGGCTCTCTCCTTTTGCCATTTGTAATTTTTAGAACTCATCATTGGAAGCGATCCGTCTTGATTGTGCCTCAGCAACTGTCCTGTTCCACTAATGCGCAGTGCGAGAGCAGGCATAAATACACAGGCTTCCTGAGATGCTTATCTTTCCTGCTCCATGGATTTACCATCTCAGAGACAAATCTTCATTAGAACAGCCGCCGCCACATTGCAGAGAGGGCCTGGTTTATCATATGTCGGCTTATTTGTTTTAGCAGTGGGCCGGGTGAGGAAAATGGGTTTGTACATTCTGATAGAGGAAGATAAAGACAGCAATGCAATGCCTCATCTAATGGATTCCACAGCCACTTTATGAAATATTCATTATTGCTAACTATCGTCGTAACTTTGCCAGCTGTTGCTGAGGGATTCAATTTTGTCCACATAGAGGAAGTATGCAGAAAAGGCAACACATGATGTAATGTGCAGCTCAGACAATTAATCTAATGGTTCAGGCAGAGGAGAGACAAGGCTTGAGGCTATGCTGAACCAATATCTATAAAAAAGAAAAACTAACTTCAAACATCATCGTTTTGGCCCATCATCACTAATATATAGAATTGTAGCTTTGTCATGAAGACGTGGATTCTTTCCTGGTTGGCGTGAACAAATTCTCCTTGATGATTAGCTTAATTTCCTTTTTTCTTTCCCAGTAAATGTTTCTTATGGACAGTGTTTCAAAATGCTTGTCCTACATGAAATGTAATTTTCAGTAACTTGGATCAAGACTAAAGTAATTACTGTCAGAATGATTTAGATTTTTCTGAACAGCTCACTTAAAGCTTTCCGGATAATAGGCTTCAGGTGTAATACCAGTTAATTTACAATACTCTGACTGCATATCAAAAGTGAGTTATTCTTGGCTGGCGAGCAAACCATTTGTCCATCTCCAGGCCCTTTAATTTGAAGAGTCAGTCAATCAGTCTGCCCTAGACATTCTGTGCAGTCTGAAGACATCCAGAATATTTCAGAGTAGAAAAAATGTGAAGAATAGCAAAGTGTCTTATTTTACTTTCAAGCAAATGTCATTTAAAGACAATTAGCTACATCGAGAGCTTGGGACTATAATCATATAAAGATGATTATGAGATAATTGGCTTTAAAGTTTTTAACCTCATTGGTTTGAATGGTGTCAGCAATTTGTATCTTGTGTTCTTCTGAACTTAACAACATGAATTGGGATATTTAGAGTACTACGTAGGTAATGAATATTGAACAGAACAAGCCAATGTCATTAACTACATTTTGACAAAATGGAACCAAGTTCTCGACTTACGATACGTGTGTGTACATCTGTACGTGTGGGAATGCAATGCAATATCAAGGTGACCAAACATCAGGAAAGTTACCTTTATAATTGGCATATTAAGCTGTATTAAGAAGTCAACTAATGATAAATAACTGAAAAGTTAATATGGGACTTACGTGGTGACTCGTAATCTCCTCATAACTATTTTCCTATGTCATTCATTATTATAATATCATAATATATTAGATTTTAATGACCATTGATTTGAAGTTGACCTTCACAACACAATGACTCACAATCAGGCCCCAGTATGATGTCATACAGCTAAGTATATCACAGCAAAAGGAATCCATTAATTCTGTAACTAGCCCACAAGACAGTCTTTTGAGGGGTGTCAGGATATGGCATACAGTATAGCCATATAGTATAGCCATATTAGCTTTCTTAAAAGGGGATGACTATGGAGTGATTTCAGTACTAAAAGAACTGTATTTGAATTCCATAATTTTGAATTCGGATTTAATATTTTTGAATTTGTAATGAACAAATATAATAATTGAATTAATAAATTGAACTTGTATTTCATGATTTTAAACTGAATTTAGAGAATAATGACATGAAGGAGACCTGGTTTGAACCCAGTCAGTCACAAGAGCATAATTAAATAGGGAGTGGAATTGCTATCCTTAGAAGGGCTATTACAGGGCTATGGCAGGGCTATTTACCACTGAATGTTTATGTGGGCCAAATTGCCTGTGATCATCACTGGGGGAAACAGAAGGCATGTCCATGTTCCACAGAGTCTTAGCAAAACGGTTCAAATGCTAGAGCCAAATTTATAGGAAGAAAATAAATTCAACATGCCACCTTGACGTCAGAGACCACCAGGTGCTTCTGTTTACCACAGTGACAGTTTCATTCTCTCCTACATTTACTGGCTGGCAAAGCACCAGGATGTTGTCTCTGGTTTTGAATCTGAATTTAGAGAACTGAATTAGAAAAACTGAATATATGAAACTTTGATAAACTTGAAATAATAGCTTGTAAACTTGATACACAGACAATTAAAACAATATCTACCATATTGAAACTTAATATATCAATATTGAATCTGAGTATTACATTAAATATACATTTAATTTAAAACTGAATGCAATATTCACTCTTTCAAATCATGAAATTCATTTGGCACTGAAATCGCTCCATAGAAGGCCCTTCTTTTTTTCTCTGATTGGTTGTTAGCATAATACAGATAGATGGGGTGTGGGGCCTCAGCCGTGGCCTCACCTTGTTGTAGCTAATTTTTGTCAAACGCTTCATGCATCACATCCTCATAATAGTCTAGCCTCACCTCACTTCTTGTCAGCCTCTTAGTCCCCATGGTCCAGTTTAGAAGTAAGTAGAAACAAAAGAGATTGATAGATTGGTAGTGCAGGGAGTCAGTATAGCGAAGCAGCTAGCTAGCTTGTTCTCATACCTAATGAAAGAAACTCAGGAAAATGCCATGACTTTGAGTATTACACACTGTGGCTTTCTGCTTTATGCCCTACTAATTAATTGATGCACCTCACAGCACGGTTCTGTGAAGTTGTCGAATTAGTGATGGCGCTCCAGATAATTAAGTGTGTCAATCACAGCCCCGGCGCGGTCAGTTGAAGAGTGAGCGGTGGAGTGGTTAATGTGTGACTGATCAGTGTGTGCCGATGAAGGGCAAGAGCATGTGTCTATGTCTCCAGGAGGAAGGACGACTGGCGGCGAGATGGGAGGGATGCATTGTAAATCTCTGCTGTCAATCACAACGTGGTATTTCACTTGAAGAAGTTGGAGGCAAGGCAAAATGATCACAGTTTGAGGTGGAACAAAGCCATTCGAGGAGAAATTACAAAGAGTTGAGTGTACTGTGTGTATGGTGTAGTCTAGCATCGCTTCAAAGAGCATTTGCTGATGTGTGACGTTTATGACGCCCTCAGCAGGAATAGATGTAATACAGACATTGTTTACTGTTGAGAATCACATTCAATTAATTTGTTTAGTATTCTTCTTATCCTATTCCCTCAAAACCCAATAGTGAATACACTGAAATACATTCATCAAAAATTCTGACTTATTGCTACTGTGGGGACTTTTGTACCGAAGACTTTGTGCAGGGAACGTCTGTATTCCGATTAGATGTTATCATCGTGGATAAACCCAATGACATGGAAGTGCTGTCATATTTATGCAATTTTGTATCACATTCCCAGCATAGAAATATTAATTTTTTATAGCAAGACTGCATTCAGTGATGTCTGCCCTTCTGAAAGGAGTGCGTTTAATGCCGGATTTGAAACCCTTGCTGGTCCAGGGTAAGATGAACCTTCATCCACTGACCAGGGAGGTCAGTGGATGAAGATTCATCTTACCCTGCTGCTCCATATTCTCTGATGTCTTTCATTTTTGTGGAATCTACACATCACACGGTTTTAACTTGTGTTGTTTTGGGGCTTGTTGGGAATTGAGTGAGGAGAATTAGGGAGACAAAGCGATATATTGGGCGATAAGCCGGAAGGATGAGCTGTAGATAAACATTTGGCTATGGAGGTATAGGCAGAGAGATGGGGAGCTCAGATTGATCCAGCCATCAGGTTGGGCCCAATAGGCAGAATTCAATTACAGAGCGATGGGCTTGGATACAGTAATCCATATTGCTTGGGTTGGTGTTTACTTTGGTCCTCGGGCTTGAATTAGTGGAGAACTGCTGGAGTCCTTTTACCCATTATTATGTCCTCAAATAACTCACATCGCCTCTGTATAGGTAAATTTAAAGCCTTGTCGCTGCACTTGGATAATTTACCCATCTGTCTTCAGTGGGGTGCTTTTCATCTTTGGCCAGGAAGAAATGGAACAGTGGTGATTCTAATGTGACTGAGGTTGCCTTGGATGTTGAAAAGGAAAACAATAATAATGGGATTTATTCATTCATTTTACACACGGCAGACAGTCTCCGTAGTAAGAGACCAAATATATCACAAATATATCACAAAACTACCTTGCACACACCTTATTGTACATTCCAGCTCTCTCAGGTATGAGGAAATGTGAAGACCAGGGGAGGTAATAGTCCCTGGTTATGATCTGTAGCTGAGCACCAGTAACACGGATGGCATGGCAGTCGTTGGGCGGTCGACGCTCTGATTAGTAATTTCAAGTGGACTGGATGTGTGACTCTAATGGTAATTTCCAGAGCTGATTGGCAGACAGTGGCGAGATTTGGGGCCGCAGTGGGTGAAAATAGTGCTGGAGTGTGTGGAAATGCGGTTGCCGTCCAACGGTAAACTAATTATCTGAAGTGAAATTAAAACATTAGGTGAAGGCAGAGTGCTCATACAGGCTTCATGTGACCCTGCTCAGCACCTCTAACAGCCTGTGTCCTCCAGAACCCTCAGCCCTTCATTCCCAATCAAAGGTCGGCTGCCTTTACCTCCTCAATTGACCCACGGTGTTCAACCAAAATGCGTTTCGTGAATGAGCAGTGATTTGAGCAGAGGTCTGGAGGCCCATGGGTCAATGGTGAGAGGTATTCATGTTCTGTATGGCCCTACTTGAAAAACAACAAAGGATAGACCCCATTTATTCTATTGTTGTGGACAGAGCCAAGCCAAGGTACCATGTAGTGGCACTCTGATATCCCCATCTGAGAGAAACATACCTCCCATTCACAGAATAATAGAGACTTACTGGTCAGCGCTTTTTATAGAAAATGTTTGTGAAAACAGGTGAGTGGTGTTAGCTTGAGGACCCCCCCTCCCTCCCTCCCTCCCTCCCTCCCTCCCTCCCTCCCTCCCTCCCTCCCTCCCTCAGTGTCCTCAGTGATAGTCATCTGTCAACATATTTCTACACACACACACACACACCTGACCACTCTAATCAGGCCCCATTTATCTCAGCATATTGCTCTGTCTAGACGTTTCACAAGGTTCATTCTCATCTTCCTCCATTAGCAGAAGTTAATAAAGCGTTATTAAGAGGGATCTCTGCTCTCTTCTATGTCCTCCTGAGCCTGACTGCAATCAGCCCTCTCTCCGGCTACCGGTGCCTCCCAAACCCCCCTGTTTTTTTTCTTCTCCACTTTAGTTTTTTGTCTCTCGCTCCTCGTTTTTGATCATCTGGTGTTATCGACCCCCCATTCTTCTGCATGGGGAGAGGAGGAGAGGAGGAGGAGAGGAGGAGAGGAATCTGTTGTCTCCACTCCACTGCGTGTCATGCTTGGCTGCCGCTGCGGCTGGGCCCAGGGAGGAAGAGGAGGTAAACAAGGGGGCTCCGCTAAAGCTGCCCTGCCGTCCACCGGAGCGGAAAGCTCGCAGATGCGATGGAGCCTTGTACGACGCTCTCTAACCCCCATCCCTAACCCCCACCCCTAACCTCAACTCCTAACCCCCACCCCTAACCGCCGCTGTTTTATTTATTCTCCATTCAACTAGTGAAGCTGGAGTTTAGTGTGTATATTTTCTATAGGCAGATTTTAGAATATTTGCTTGAAAATCTGTTGCCAATTGGATGGAAACCTAGCTACTGTCTTGAAACAGAGTATCTCCAGAAGGGAATATTTAGGTTTGGTTTGGCAGGAGTTTTTTGGCATTGTATTATTTTTCATTTCCGTTTTAGTTAGATGTAATGCTAATTAAAATATTTATCCTAGGCTGTGAATAATGATAATTACTGGTCAGTTGAAGACCTGATGCAGGAGGAAGGGAGGCTGTTACAATCTCTGAGAAAATCATCCTAATCTGTCTAATTTGTTACAATGATGAGAAGGATTTTGACGGGGTGGGGAGAAGGGATTTGAACAGCGTGTTAGAAGAGGGAGAAGGTACTGGGGTATTAGTGCTGCCAAGGCGGAGACACCTCCGACATTAAATCAATTACAGCACAGGTTGAAGTGGTTGATAATAGCAATCCTAACTGGGAGGACAGAGAGTAGAATAGAAGTGAATTCTCTCGTGTTCTCTTGTTCTGACACATGCCAAGAGATTTAGCCAAGCCGCCGTCTCTCCTACCATGTGTCTGAGCACTGACTGGTTCGCTGCGTGCAGCCGATAAACCCCTCATAGGGGAGTCAGAACAAGGCTGTCTGGGTAGTATACCCAATGCCAACACAACAAAAACATCACAGGAAAACATGTCGGAGAGTCGGGTTCCCAAAGATGAATAGTCCAAAATACAGTATGCTTAAGGATTCCTGGAACTTTTTTGGGATGTTGATTTAATAATGGGGGTGCATGCAGGAGACACGGCATTCAGTGGAGGAGAAATTGTATGAATCAATACGGAGACTTGTATTTACCTTTTAACTAGCTATCACTCACGTTTCACCAGCCTCAGGACTGAATGTAACAGATGTGTTTACTAATGTAATACTTCCACTGAATTAAAGACATTGTCCCTCTCTCTGCTTTGTACTAATGTTGTAAAACAAAGCTAATCTGTTTCTTCTCTGTAATTACTATCAGAAAATAGGAAAACAACAACCCAAAGCATGAAAAGAACAGGATTATTGGAAGCAAACCCAATATGTTGTGTGGATAGAGGCACATTAAGACAGCAACGTCATTTACTATGAATTCTGTTATTGCTGTTATTGCAATTCGTTACATTTCCTCTCGCCGCTTTTACTCCCCTTGGAGATATTGCAACAGAATTATCAGGGGAGGAAGCACATATCTCTTCATTCTTTTCTTTTTGTGTGTGGAGGGTTTTGGGTTGTTTGTGTGTGTACATAAGAGGGAGAGAACACAAACAAGGTAGCCAAGGCCTTCCTTAGCTTTGCACAACAATTTAATATATGAGAAAAATAAGGAAACAGGAGAGAAATCAAACGAGAGTCCATCTTATTGATCTGAGAGACCACAAGTGTCACTTGTTAACCTCTTAAGGATCGGACACTTTTTTTCAAATTACACCTAACACTACATACTCAAATCTAACTGCCTGTAGCTCAGGATCTGAAGCAAGGATATGCATATTTTTTTATACAATTTGAAAGGAAGTTTGTGGAAATGTTAAATTAATGTAGGAGAATATAACACATTAGATCTGGTTGAATATAATACAAAGAAAATAACATGCATTTTTTTGTCACATCATCTTTAAAATGCAAGAGAAAGGTCATAATATTACTTAGGAGTCCAGGCAAAATTTAGATTTTGGCCACTACATGGCAGCAGTGTATGTGCAAAGGTTTAGACGGATGCAATGAACCATTGCATTACTGTTCAAAATGTTGTATCAAGACTGCCAAAATATGCCTATTGGTTTATTGATACATTTTGAAGTACAAAACTGTGCACTCTCCTCAAACAATAGCATGGCATTCTTTCACTGTAATAGCTACTGTAAATTGGACAGTGCAGTTAGATTAACACGAATTTAAGCTTTCTGCCCTTATAAGATTTGTCTATGTCCTGGGGTTTAAGATTCCTGCCTTATCCCCCAATCCCAAGATGCATTGCCTGTATTTACATTAAAGTATGCTGCAGACCGTGCTTTAGCTCCTGGTAAACACAATGTGCTGGAGAGGCTGACATCTCATCCAACCCGGCTTCAGATGGTGGCAGCGAGACGAAGGCAGGCGAGAGCTATAGCCCAGATGACAGGCTGACTTTAAAAGCCTTTTTCTCTCCTCTCTATTCCTCTCACCTTCCAATTACCCAACGGTCTTTGTGGTACAGTGTGGTAGGATGCCAAGGAGTAGGAGGGGGATGGGGGGTTGCTGTTTAGGTGGACTCAGAGGGAGAAAGCTTCAAAGATATCAGAGCCTCAACATGCTCACCAACACTCTGTATGTCAGTGACACCTCTCACTAAGTGCCATTCCCCCACTGTGCCTCCATTACCCCCTGTCCACCCCACCACCCCCTCCCTACCCCGAATGGGGTCCGTCACACCACACTTTGTGCCTGTGCTCTGGTAGCACCGTGCAGCTAATAACGGGAATGGCTGAAGTACATGAGTGTGAGTGTGAGTTAATGTGCCAGAGATGTGATGTTGGCAGACAGAGTTGCGATTTCTAGTGAGTGTCATACGAGCAGCCAATCTACATGGGTGAAATCCTATGCAAATGAAAACACTTTGATTGCTTTTGCCGAGTAGCGTTTCATTTAAGTACCTAGGGCAGGGTTTATCCCACCCAGGGTGAACCCCAGGACAGAGTTAGGAAAATCCTGGGTTAGGGGATTGTTAGGTTTGGTATTTGCACCAGTTCTTTTGGGTTAGGTTTTTTGAAGGTGATTTCTTTGAATGTGTTATAGAACTGGTTACCCAGGGCTTATGGATCATAATATCTAACCGTGCCTCTATCTTTCTGTGTGTTTCTCCAGGGGTACCGGCCATGTTCTCCCAGCAGCCCCAGGACCTGGTGGTGGTGGCCGGCCAGCCCGTCACCCTGCCCTGCTCCATTCCTGGCTACCATGGTGTTGTCCTGTGGATCAAAGATGGCCTGGCTCTAGGCGTTGGCAGAGACCTATCAGGTAAGGAAAGACATTTATCAAACCATGTCACTCTCTTAATCTCCTTCTGTCACATGTCTGTTTACAATTCCTTTTCCAATCTGTTAAAACTACTTATATTACTTACATGCTGTCATATATTTGTCAATGTTGGATTTCTCCCTTCATTGCTTTTAATCTTTTGAAAGCTTAAGTCTTGTTCCTCATCGCTGTTGAAATATCATTCAGCAGGTAACCTCAGCTAAACAAGCTGAAATTCACTACTTTCATCCATCTGCTTGCTCTGACTTCATATTTAGCCCAACATTGGGCTACAAGTAGAACATGAAACAATTTGATATAAACAGTTACATTCATGATTTTATTTTTACAAATGTCAATAAACAAATAAGATCCGCCAAGCAAAACCCTATTAAAAAATGTATTCATAAGAATACTGTAAGTACAGAAATTGTTTTCTCAGTGTGAAATGAATATCCAACTAGTAAGTGACAACTGTGTGGAGTATAGAGCTAACAGTAGTATAGACAATATGTCCTGGGATTTACTATGCTATCTATGTAGAAGAAACCCAGAGTGTCATAGAGCAAATAGATTACATGTATGTGTTTGTGAGAGTCTCAGCATAATAGTTTGTAACTCAAACCATTCGTTTTTTGTGAGAAGAACCACTCCAGGACCCCTTTGGGATCCGCCCTTGTCTCACAACCATCACTCTAACTGAGCCCCCATTAATCACACATATTTAAAATGTATTTTACATTTATTTTACTAGGCAAGTCAGTTAAGAACAAATTATTATTTACAATGACGGCCTAGGAACAGTGGGTTAACTGCCTTTTCAGGGGCAGAACGACAGATTTTTTACCTTGTCAGCTCGAGGATTCAACCTACAACCTTTCGGTTACGGGCCCACTCAGCGGATGCAGAAGACATTGTCGAATCCAATGGCACAACATAGAAGTCTGTAGAAGGGGTTCAAAACACGCCGGCGTGACAGTGGGACTCAAGATTTAATTTCCACACTCCATTTTCCACCCCAAATATATTTTTATAGTATTATGTTTATTTTACTTAACCTTTATTTAACTATCTAGTATCCAATAATAGATACAGTGAAATACCCCAGACAGTTGTATTCACTTTAGCACTACACCAAAAATGTAGCTAAGTCCTCATTACTATCTAGTAGAAAGATACACCTACTTCTATAACAGTTTGTGGTGGGCAAATACACCCCAAAACCAACACTGAATCTGTAATCAATATAGCCAGGGGTCACATTTCAAGTACTTTTAGCTAGTAAATGGGCTTTTGAAGAGTAACTCATAATCAAAATTACATTGTGGCTCTTGTATTATTACCTTAATTGTTTAATTTGGAGTACCACTTACTGCTGCACTGTCATTTTAGTAGCCGGCAGTTTCTGCACTTGACGTTGGCTCCTTATCCATATTCATGAGACGTGATGACTATCTATTCTTCCAAATAGATATTTGCAACCTTTTAACTAACTCTTGGGAGAGTAAATTCACATAGCTTGGAAAATCTGCATTAATTATTAAAATATGTTTTATCCCCCCAATTGTCTTTAGAAATGGGATCCTTGGGATTCCAAGACATTCTATTGCCTTATACAGAGAGTAAGGGCGATGAGTCTGAAAATAGCCAAGTTCCTTTCATACCTCTCTTCCTCCATCACTGAGGGATCTCTAGCCTGTCTCTCAGAGTACTTGCCATTCAAGTCATGACAAAAAAAACCAACTGGGACCTTTAAAAGCGGGGCCTCTTATGATCCGGGTGATTAAATATGTATTCCACTAGAGATCTGGGGTCTCCTACCCTCTGACCTTCAGTGACTGCTCTAGTGTGCCTGCCTTGTCACCGATAGAGCTCCTTAATTAAACCTCAGTGGACGACGGTGTCCCAATAAATCCATTCCATTCCTCGGTCTGGCCCTTATCAGTCCCCCAGGAGGCTGGGGAAGGCAGTAAACAATGGCCCAACAGTTTTGAGGAGAGGAGAGGAGAGGAGTGAACTGTACACTCTGTATGCGGATCAATGGCCGGGCCAGGACACTCAGAGATGGCCAGAATCTGAATGCCACTCTCCATACAGCCTGTGTCGATGAGAAACATGAATTGGAGAAGGTTATCATGGACGAAAGAGCGCTTTATTAAAAAGCACAGCATGGACAGGGTCTTAGAGCAGTGTATTAAGATGAATGTCACTTTTTGAAATAAAGTGTACCACAGCTGCTCTTTTTATCGTCTCTGCCTACGTCAACAAGCAATACAGTCAGCCATAAAGAATCATGGTATCTCCACGGCTATGTACACAAGGAAAGCAGCTGTATACATACAAGTGTGCGGCATCTAATATTGTGCAGAGCACTTCAATATAGGAACCACTCTGCTATTCATAGAAGGAGCTGCGTTTCCAATAGCTCGCTCCGCCTGGGCCTGTTTCAATTCAGGGGAACAGTGATTAAAATGAGAGAAATCTTTCACTATTCAGTCTGATAAATAGAGGACAAAAGAGGATGATGCCTATCTCTCCATGAATTCCTGCTACTTCTCTTTGTGTAGCAACTTCTATTCTAATTAAAGAGAGAGACGCACCGGCCCAAAGCTGCACCAAGTGAATGGCATGAATATGCATGAATGGCATGAATATATCTCCAAGCAGTCCACGGAGAGTGCCCACTGGTGTGCACTTTTTTGGAGGGCACAACGGAATGATTGAAAACCAAAGTCACAGAATATTCCAGATAGTGTTCTTAACGTTTTAGACTGAGGTGTAGAGTCATGGGAAGCTACCTGACACTCGTGCTCCTCTGGCTTGTCCCCCGACAGCAAATTAAGCATTGGTCATCCATTTCCCAACACCAACTTCCCAATTTCCATCCCTGGAGGTGTCAGTGTGAGACGTGTTCTTCCTGCTTAGTGTAAATCACTATGCCCCTGCCTCTATTCATTGTCCCTTCTCCTGCTATTGATCCACCATAAAGACAAATCCATTTCTGTCCTGATGGATTCATTACCCTTACTGGGGCTATTTTACATTGTTTGCTTTAGTTAACACACGTTGTCTTTGAGATTCATTGAGATGAATGTGAGTTATTTTTGTACAACAGTGACATTCCTGAAATGTCCTCCCATAGAAGGAAGCAGTGTTTTTGCATGCTCTACGCTCTACATAAGAATGCCATTGTGTGTGTGATCTGTTTGACGTAAGCATAACCCAGTTATGCCACGGGACAAAATCCACCAATGTCTATTTAAAAGGCATTTAAATGCCATTAAACTGGTCTTATGCTAAGGTATTTTTTCATTTACTCTCAGCTAGCAAGCTTTATTTTATTACAACAGCACATCTTATTATGTTCAATCTGCTAGAGGGCAAGAGGAGTTTATTGACTTGGTCATTTGTTTATGTACATGTACAAGGAAACTCAGTGGACTGCGGTTGTACTGTACAAGCCAATATGCCAACAGTACACATTTAGTACAGTAAGCTCCTCCACTGGATATGAGGCAGATGGGGTCACCTCAAGGTCATACCATTTACAATGCCTGCTTGTTGTGGAGACGTTATTTCTAATTTCTCCTGAGCTTGCACAGGGTCAGCGCATTGTGCTTATTAATTTTTTATTTATGTATTTAACCTTTATTTAACTAGGCAAGTCAGTTAAGAACCAATTCGTATTTACAATGACAGCCTACCAAAAGGCAAAATACAATAAAAATATAGGACAAAACACACATCACGACAAGAGGGACAACACAACACTACATAAAGAGCAACACATGACAACACAGCATGGTAGCAACACAGCATGACAACAACATGGTAGCAATACAACATGGCAGCAACACAACATGGTAGCAGCACAAAAAAGGGTACAAACATTATTGTGCACAGACAACAACACAAAGGGCAAGAAGGTAGAGACAACAATACATCACACAAAGCAGCCACAACTGTCCAGTTTGAGTGTTTGTTGAAGCTCGTTCCTATCGCTAGCTGCAGCGAACAGAAAAGAAGAGCGACCCAGGGATGTGTGTGCTTTGGGGACCTTTAACAGAATGTGACTGGCAGAACAGGTGTTGTATGTGGAGGATGAGGGCTGCAGTAGATATCTCAGATAGGGGGGAGTGAGGCCTAAGAGGGTTTTATAAATAAGCATCAACCAGTGGGTCTTGCGATGGGTATACAGAGATTACCAGTTTACAGAGGAGTATGGAGTGCAGTGATGTGTCTTTTGAGGAGCATTGGTGGCAAATCAAGAACATCTAGCTGCGTAATCTAGCATGGGTAGGATGGTCATCTGAATCAGGGTTAGTTTGGCAGCTGGAGTGAAAGAAGAGCGATTACGATACAGGAAACCAAGTCTAGATTTAACTTTAGCCAGCAGCGTTGATATGTGCTGAGAGGACAGTGTACCGTCCAGCCATACTCCCAAGTACTCGTCTGATGTGACTACCTCAAGCTCTAAACCCTCAGAGGTATTAACCTGCTTAAGCAGGTTCTCGTACTTGAACACACCACGGAAGGGCCTTTAGTGAAAGCATATGTTTCAGGAATGGAGTCTCATTCAACTATAGAGAAAGACGTCAGTCAAGCTGTGCTTTATTGCTAATAAATAGTTCAAGGAAGCCATCGACTCACTGACTGCATAATCAACAACAGCATGGAACTCGAGATCAATGGTCATTAATGTCATTAAGCAAGTGCTGCCCAGTTTGATCAACACTATATTAGAGTGACGTGTAACCTTTTTAACCTTCTTCTGGCCCTGTATGGAAACAATGTGAATAATAAGAGCCATAACTGCAAGCGGTATGTGGGCAGGAGAGAGCGCTCTCTCTCTGAGGATCTGGCCATCCTATAAACAGAGGAACCCCTCAGAGCTCACATAGCCTTCTCCCTCCCCTCATTGTATGCTTCTCCTATGTTCAATGTTTATGCTATGTACTCTCATAGTAATTTTGGGAGGACTATTAAAGGTCCAGTGCACTACTTTTGGGAAATAATAATCTTAATAATGATAATAAAACATTTTATTAAGATTTTTCAGGAGGTGCTGCAGCACACTCGTCACCCCTACCTCCCACGGCTATGTATACTCTTCCCTCCTGCTTCCATCCCCCACCCTCTTAAAGATTAAAAGCTATGTGGGGAGATGAAATGCAGAGTGGTTTAATCAGCTGTAACTCATCCCACTATGAGAAAATTAGGGCCTTTTCATGGTCTATGAAAGTGAATGGGATCCATTAAAGCAATGGACGATAATTGGACATTCGGAGCACAGTGGTCTCAGTAGCCAAACTCAATGACTTAAAATACATTTTATCTTCTACTCTATTAGTCCTAGCCTATTATACTCATGTTGGGTGGCATGTGCTAAAACATACTTCTTTAAATCCCCAGTGTTTTATACTAAGTCACTGGAAAATCTTTGAAGAGAACATGACTTATTGATGGATGCAACGGAAACAATTTTTCATCCAGATATTTAATGGCAGTGATCCAACAACGGGGTTGGCAGAGATTGTAGCTGGTTAGAGTGGAATACCATCTGATGTACAAGTTCAGTTTGACAAAACCCATCATTGGATAAAATGTTTAATTGTTGGCCTGGTTATGCTAGAAAACTCTCCACTCTATCGGGTTCTGGCATCAGTGAATTACAGAAGAACCTTAGGCGGACAAAGCATTCACTGGCAAGAAATACTGAACATTTTGGAGAATTTCACAAACAAAGATTCTCGTTTCAATACCCATTTCTCCAATAATTACACAGAGCTCAGCCTTTAGAGAGCTGTTAAAGTTATTCATATTGAAAGCTTGTGCAGTTTTCCATAAAGCTTCACAATCAAACAAATCCCTTTCTCACTTCTTTGTTGGTGTTTTAGAGTTATCCAACTTTACTCTGCGCTGTAAAATGGTCAGGACTCCTGGACATACCTCCCTCTTCCTCAGTGGTGGAGAAAAAGTACTCAAATGTCATACTTGAGTAAAAGTAAAGATACCTTTATAGTGTAAAATACTAAAGTAAATGTCTAAAAGTATGTGGTTTTAAATATACTTAAGTTTCAAAAGTAAATTAAATTGATAATGTACTTAAGTATCAAAAGTAAAAGTAAAGGTATAAATCATTTCAAATTCCTTACATTAAGCAAACCAGACGGCCCGATTTTCTAGTTTTTTTTGTTTACGGATGGCCAGGGGCACAATCCAACAATCAGACATAATTTTCAAATGAAGCATTTGTGTTTAGTGAGTCTGCTAGATCAGAGGGAGTAGGGATGACCAGGGATGCTTTCTTGATAAGTGCGTGAATTGGACCATTTTCCTGTCCTGCTAAGCATTCAAAAGTACTTTCGGGCGTCAGTGAAAATGTATGGAGTAAAAAGTATAGATTTATAGTTTATAAAAACTATAAATCTCACACCACTGCCCTGCTGAAACACATCTCAATCTCTAGCCGTGCCTCTTCACCAATCCAATAAAAACATACTCGCTCTCCCAAATACAGAAACCTCCCCAACCCCTATCATCATTTCATCCAGTGTTAAAAGGTCTACTTCAACATGTATACTTTTTTTGCCTTGTAATAAGAAAATCTGGTTTCACATTGATGACACTAATATTTCTGAGACAGATATATTAAGGTCTCATCTCATTAGAAAAATAAATGCCCATCTCAAATTACCTAAAATGTACAGTAACACAGCAGTCAACAATCAATATTGCACCACTGAACCTTCACTCATTTGTGATTGCCTGCATTCTGGCATTGTTTTACCATGATTTGATATCTCCTATCTTTTATAAAAGTTACAATTGGATTGAATGGCGCTGATATAGGTTTAAAGACCAGATTCCAGATTCTGACAGGGCATATGTTGCGTTGTGTTCCAGGCTACCCTCGTTACACAGTGATTGGGGACCACAGTACAGGGGAACACCACCTTCGGATCCAACGTGTGGAGCTGATGGATGACGCTGTCTTTGAGTGCCAGGCAATCCAGGCAGCCATGAGGTCCCGCCCCGCCCGACTCACTGTGCTGGGTAAGTGAGAATTACATTTACACACAAATGCACACCACACTTACATGCACAGATACAATGTGAAGAATGTGCACAGATAAAATGCCAATGAGGTAGGCAGTGACTTAGCAGCCACCTCAAACTAACCACAATGTCATATCTTTAGTGCTCATCCCCTCCCTCAAAACTTTCAAAAACTACTAAATCTGTGCACTGAATCAATGATCATGACAGAAAAGCCACAGCTTTTTATCAGCATAACAGCAATTATCGAGATAATGCTGCAACTAATGGAAACATGTACAGCATCTCTATACTTCGCCAGTCCCTAATGTTTTTACTTTCATTTTCTGTTACACGCCCAGCCATCTTCATTATTAAGGTTGAGAGGTTACCGGTTCTTAATTAAACTTTATTGGGTTATCATTCAGCGTTGCCAGTTCTGCCTTATTGGGCAGCATTAGTAAAATCACTGCTCACTCTTTTCTATAGCCCTGTAGGCTCTCTCCCACTCTTTCTGCCCTCCACCCTGTATACCCTTCTGCTGTGGAGGATGATGGGTAATATGGGGGGAGCTGGAGTCGATGACAGAGCCAGAGAACAAGGGAGAAGGACTGAGGGGAGAGGAGGAGGGAAAGTGGGAGGTCCGTGGAGCTGAGTATCCTCGCCACGAGAGACTGTTCCGCTTTATTGATCTCCGCTAATGAAAAGTGAAACTAATGATCTGTAGGGGTGGAGGCAGCCAGAGAAAGGAGAGAGGGAAGACAAATTGAGACCCAACGTCTCTCACTCTGCCGCGCCCCCTGCAAATGGATATGAATGAATAATGATTCGTTATTTGCAGAGTCAAAGGAGCTAAACCCCACTTCCCCTTCCTCCCCTCCCCTTCCTCCAAAGGAGCTAAACCCCACTTCCCCTTCCTCCCCTCCTCTTCCTCCAAAGTTAACTTTATCTTCCTTCAACCCCGCCGTTCACACCAGCTAAGTCATTTGATCAAGCCCTCAAGGAGAGGAGAAGGGTATGAGACACTAATCATTTAGGATGCATTGCCATACCATCCATTTATTTGTGGCTTCTCTCAGTTGGATTTGATTAATTGACTCTTGATGATAGTGTTGCTTGGGGGCTTGCTAAACATTGAGTTCAACTAAAGCATCCTTTTCCTGCTCAGTACACTACTGCAACAGTTGATATGTTTCTAACCCAGGCCTGTTGAGCCCGTAGTCACATTCTCTAACAATGCAAAGCTGCTACTTAGAGGAAAAGGCTTGTCTGTTCGAGACCCATTAAAATGATTAATCATCAATAAACGAGGGGAGCCATTTGTCTCTATTCCTCTTGGGCTATTTGAGGGTGAAACACTTATCATCCTCTCTCATAAGCCCCGCCAAAAGATGTTTGTTTAATCCCCTGCCTAGCTGGCTGACTCCTGAATACACTGCGAAGGAGGTTCCCCAGGCAGGCACACATGCAAGGCAAAGGAAAACATATATGCAAGCCCCGTGTCACCGCAAACTCTAAGCTGTCAATTACCCGCCAGTGGTGACAGAGTGTGTCTATCGACTCGGAAGACAGCGACGGTCCGTCCACAGAGTGGAACAGTATACCTTCTCTCTCTCTCTCTCTCTCTCTCTCTCATCAAACAGTATCAGTCCCAGCTCTACTGTGGTCTATATCAAAGGGAACCATTTTCGTTGTTATTTACAGATAAAAGACAGATTTGGAGAGCTTTTTTGTCGCTCGATGTTCTCCCGTAAGAATGGTACTGTGCTGATATGGTCATTTATTACAGAAAGCCTTGAAATTCTAGTCTTACACGCAATTCCAGGACTGGTGAACTCCTGCACCTTAACAATATTCAAACACAAAATCCTAGAAATACCTAGCATGCATCAATGGTGCAAAAAAGTGAAGTACAATGTTGGTAGGCATTTAAGCCTAGGATATACAGTCTCTAACCTGACCCTTCTGCTGTTTTCACATTAGCAAAACAACTTTGCTGGTGAGTTTGGAGTGTCTTATGTGAGCAGCATTTGGAGTAAAAAGTAAGCGTATCAAATAAATGTGGCATGGGGGAAACACCATAGAGGAATGAAAGGGTCGTCAATAAAGCAACCAGGCATCAACTTCCCTCCTCAGAAATGTTTCAAGAAAATATGGCCCCTTGGAAATATTATCCTTGAACTTTGAATCCCATATCTGAGTGCAGCCATGGGATCCAGGCTGCAGCCATAGAGCCCTGGAGGCCAAGGGGGCCCAGGTGTGCTGAATTAGGCTTGAAGGTGGAGAGTGATCTAGGGGTTATGGTCCGGGGTTAGTCCTCAGGCTAATTATATCCCCTTCAGCAAGGTAGCAGGCAGCCAAACCTGTGCCTCAATGTGTTCACTTTGGTCTGTGGTAGGATCAAAGTGGGGAGGCATGGGCTCTCTGGAATAAGGTCTCTACATTTAAACAGACCTGTGAGACCAGGTAGTCTTTTGTAAGAGAAATGTGCAACATTTACAATGTAGTGATGGAGAAAGAGTTATTGCTGCTGTTTCAGAGTAGGCCTAAATTGAGTGATGAGGTCTGCTGTTGACTCTACTGTGACATTTAGAGAGCTCATTGACATTCATCCGCCGACAGGTCTTCTAAATAACCTTCAGTCCTCATCAATCGCGTCTGTTTTATCTTTCCTTTGTTGTTCCTTTCCGTTCTTCGCTAGTTGTTACTCGTTAATGCAAGGCCATAGCCGTCTCTGATTGCTACATGTGATGCAGTGCAAGATGAAAAACTATATTAAAGGCATACAAAGTAATGCCACAAGGCCCTCATACATTCATGAGTATTGATATTGCCCATTAGGAAATAATTTACTTTAATGCAGATGAACTCCAAAGAAAATACCAGAGCTAGATCTGTCCTCAGTTTTTAATTTGCTGTCAAGCTAATTATTAATTAGAGTCACACTGCTGTGGGAAGATCAAGTTTCCTTAGCATGGAATTAATAACGGTAAATAGCAGGTCTTAGAGCTGGCCTTGTTTGTCACTTCAGAGCGTGTCCGGAGGCACTCTGATAATTAACTTTTAATTGCGAGAGTGTAAGATGTGAGATCTGACAAAACACTTCCTTCCAAATGGCTAAACATTTCTCTTTGGAGCAGCCAAAGACAAGGAAGGACAATCTCGCTATGTTGAGTTCTGACTTGTTTTTGACAGTCTTTTTTTTTTCAGAGGCAAACAAATATTTTTCCATTAAAGCTTGTTAATCATTATTATCCGGCTGGGCTAGCCTTGTACAGTGCCAGGGGTCATGGTGTGCCTCGCAGTGCGATGTTGGAAAGATAAAATCAAGATATATCTAACTGTACACAGATGTGCTCCTGTTACTGCTTGTCCTTCAAATGTTTTTGTTGAAGGGAAAACTGAATTTTGTCTCGAACAAGGAACTCTATTGAAATCTTGACACTAAACCGAAGGGCAACTTCATGAGGAACATTGTGTTTTTATAACAAGACACAAACAAGAAGCAGTAACTTTCTCTAGCTCTCCTGTAGTTCAACCCACTGAATCCCACTTATGGTTTACTGAATCAAGCGTTTCAAAATAGATGTACTAGCCTTACTGAAGAAGCACAAGGGGGGAGAATGCAAGTTGATTGGCTTCCAGTAACAGTCACGACAGGAACAGTATTTCTATCGGCACTACTTTTACTGTTCCAACTAATTAATGGAACTGGTTTTATGCACTCCCCAGCTCTCTCTCTCTGTCTCTGTCTCTGTCTCTGTCTCTCTCTCTCTCTCTCTCTCTGAATGATGCTACACGACTGTGCATGCCAAAATGGCTTGAAAGAAAATGTTAAAACACCTAATTTAGCAGTTTGTGTCCTTATGTAACTAATGTATCTCTCACAAAAATCTGTTTGGCTCTAGCCAAGCATCTCCGCTTAAGTAGGGCCAGATAAGAACCCCTGATAAGCAGTCAATTTGTTAGAAATATGGTTCGTTATGCTGCTAACGCTACCCTGATTCACATTCAAGTACATTACTGACTTTGAGATCTAAGACAAAGTGAGACTATAATATCAGTGAATCTATGAACAGCTGTATGTTAATACTGACAGATTGCAGGTAGGGTATGTTTTGGGGTTTGAGTTTTAATAGGCAGGGGTACTTTTTAAAACACACACACAGCTGTGTTTTTGAAATGTTTTCCATTCCATATGATATGTTCAGTAATAAATTATCAAAACAAAAATGATTATTGGAGCCTGCTTTAACATTTAATTCAAAATGACAGCCACATAGCTACACACACACACACACAAACACAAACACAAACACAAACACAATGTCAGTGCCCTCCCAATTTAGCGTTGCACATCGCTGCTCTGTGACGGAGCCGTCTCTGCACGCTGCTGACAGCTCTGGCATCTTACCACTCCTCCCATGTCTCCAGAAAACCTCCTCATCCCTGCCTTCACTCTCCATGTGTGGGTCAACACACACACACGCACACACACACGCACACACACACACACACACACACACACACCATCAAATCTTTACTCACATTCATCTCTATCCCTGATCATCTGTCTTCTCATAAGGATAGTGTCCACTATAATACTTTGGATAGGCATCATTCATGCACACATCTATGAGAAAGTAAAAAAAAAAAACACAGAAGGTCTTAGCAGAGTGGAAGAGATGGAGACAGTCTGTGTGCGCAAGAATCTTGTTGTCTACAAACAGGTGTATGGTGACAGCACTTGAAGAGGCCTGTGATTTGGGCCAGTGAGCCACAATGGATAGTTTTTTCCTCCCTTCGCTTTTGTGATCTATCGATCACAGCCTCTGCAAGTTGCCACGGCGCCGTCGCATTGGGGTGACAGGCGGCGGGCGCCAGCATTCCGACGAAACCGATGAAGCGAGCCATCCCATTTTTGTTCCAGACACTTCGGCAGAAGCACAGCACTGTGCACGCTGCATTTATACCTCCCTCCCTCCCCCTCCCTCCCTCCCTCCCTCCCTCCCTCCCTCCCTCCCTCCCTCCCTCCCTCCCTTTCCCATTCCCCCGTCTCAGAGCTCCTTCTGAGGATACTCCTCTCATTCACTCACCTACAAATTGCCTTTTCAACCCACTCTCCTGTTCCTGGAAGACTGTGTATTGGACTTCAGGCTGCATGGAGAATGTTTCTCAGCCTGGGTCTGGCTGTTTATAACTCAGGTTGTCCGCCATCAGCAGAGCCCCAATGGTAATAGACTAGCTTTACTTCTCCCCCAATTATGGCGCCATCAAGGTGTCTTCTCAGACTAGGCTAATCCCAGAGGTTCTGAGGTATTGAAATGTCTCCCAGGACACAGGGCAGGTTTATACTCTCGGACAATTGCCTAGTAGTCTCACTCCCATGACAGACTTACTGCCCCACACTGTTGGGTTAATTACAAATCCATACTGTATGCCTCAGTCTCATTTATAGATATTTTTGATTATACACTAAAAGTAAATGATCTCACTAAAACACAATCAATCAGATTGGACTTCTTCTCTCCTGCCTGCTCTGAGTTTTGTGGTAAAACATGGCTCTGAGCTCTGGGTTGGGAAAAGATTTGAAACAACCCCTGGTGTAATCTCTCTCAGAAAGGGGCGATGCAATTCTATTAAACTCTAGTGCTCCTTTAATGAACTTCAACGGAATCTCTTATCTGAGGCGGAGGGCTGGGCTAAGTTGTGACAGACTGTGTGCCCCCTCAAAACACACATTGCCTAGTAGACTCACTCCCTGAAAAGGTTGCTTGGAGCATAAATCTGTGAAATTAACTGGTACACCAGTGATGGGCCACGAAAAAGTGACAGACAGGCACACCATAACCCTCCAGATAATCATTAAAGGTGAGAAAAAGTAATAAGCAAGGTACTTTTAGAGGTCAAATGTTAATAAATGCCTGAAATCTCTCCTCCAGAGTAGGAAGGAAAAAACGTGGAAACTAGTAAGATGGGAGACAAGTAAGACGAGAACACATACAGAACTAATCTTCTCTTGATTAATCTACTCCTTTAATGAAAACTTGCAGAATATCTCTCTTCCACGCCCTATCTCAGATAACAAGAGGATGTTTTTTTGCTTTCCAACCGAGGAGTTGAACAGTGTGTGTGTGTGTGTGTGTGTGTGTGGAAGTGTGTGGTGTGAGATTGCATTATACTCTCCCAGAGAGAAGTGGGGAAAGAGGAAGTATTTCAGCGAGCCAGCTGGTAATTAAAGAGGAGTGATCAATCCGAGCCGCTGACCGGCTCGTGAGAAATCCATCGCGGGACCGCAGTAAAGGGCTAATTTGGAACCATTAGGGGCTGCCGAGTTTGCAAACAGGCCTGTAATGATGATGACTGCCATGGTTTGAGGCCTTTGTGCGGCTGTCAGACCGGCCCGCAAGAGAGAGAGTGGTAGAGAGATGACTTAACAACTGCCCTGTACGGAGAGAGAGAGAGTGGTGGAGAGGGGATTGCCACTGCCTCCCTAAATGGGGAACCCACAGTGGGACCTTGAGGTGTGCAGATGGAGAGCATGCCACCTGTGCCAATCACTTAGCAAAGAGATTACACTGGCTCTTATTCTACTCAGAGATCCTCAGTGTCATCCTTGTGACAGACATCAGACGCATGGAGGAAATGAAAAAAGCCCTGTCTGAGGCAGCAAAGCCTGTCTTTCTCCTCTTTGTCTGTTTTGGACCTCTGCGTATGGAGATTACCAACATTAAATCTTAACCTTCACTACAGCCGCACTCAGGTCCTCTCTGAGGGAAACCTTATGGATGGTTTAAAGATTTTACATGTCAAGATGGGTCAATAATGTCTCCAGGAGAGGGGTTTAAAATAGCCTTTAAACTATTACACTCGTTCATATTCTGTAGTGGCATCGCATCACTTCCTGCCTGTTCTGCATCTACAGAGCACAGACATCAATTCAATGGCTATTCCACTGGTCCAACATAATTGCATTGAAATTACATGGAAATAGCGTTGATTCAACCAGTGTGTGCCCAGTGGGTATTTGGTTTCTGGAAGCCTTGAGCTGTCTTGATCTATCGTAGAACATCAACACATTTTACCTAGATTAGTTCACAGCCATTGCTCTTCCTTGATGGCATGGTATTGTGACTGGAGTGGTGACAGTCAATACCAGCCTGAATCCACAACCCACTTACTCTATCTTTGATATGCATGTCTGTGCTGTCATCAGTCAGGTAGTGTTAGCCTCTCAGAGAACTCCAAATGGAGCAGTTTTTCCATTCAATTTGCCCCTTCAGAAGATGGGAGCTTTGCATACCTCAAATAACTTGACAATTAATTAATGTTTCAGCAGCATTGAGTGAGTACTGACAGCAAGCCAATAACATTGGATCTCTAGAAGCAACTGTCATCTCTCCATCTCTGTTCCTCACTACTATTCATATTTTCATAAACAAATGAGAGGGTTGGTTGGCCAGTATGCAAGCTGATCAGATACTGTAGGGCTTCTCTCATTCTGGTGACAAAGAGAAGGATAAAGCTTGTTTCCAATCTTACACCACAACATTATCATACCACAATATATGTCCATTAGTTCAGATCTGTAAATATCTTTCTCTTGTAAATAAGACCCGGTATTTCTATCTTCCACAAACTACATAATGAAGAACACCCGATCAACTGGTCATGAAATAAACTCAATATTTTCCGTACAAACAAAACATTTTACACTATATCACTGTTGCCAGAGGCATCTGAAGAAGGAATAGTCTATGGGTCTGGTCTAGAAACAGGTTGGAGAATCACCTGGGAGCTGAGTCACAAGGCTTAGCCGGACGCAACTGGCAAAGCAGAAAAGCAGCCCTTCTCCCCAGCGCTCCCCTGCTGCACTTTGTCATAGTGTGTCACTGGTACTATACAGCCCTGCCTTTTTAATTGCCTGTCCTAAGGAAGGAGGACATGGTCGGAAGCAGGGGAAAGTATCTATATTTAGTCTGCAGTTTTCTTTCCTCCCATAACCCCAAAAATGAAATTAACTAGAGACAGTAAAAATAACCTGTATGACCTTCCTTCCTGAGTTTGGATGTTAGCTCTATTTTACGTCAGAAGTTGTAGAAGTGTTGATGGTGACACAGTCCTTGTTGATCATCCCCAGGTCTGCTATGACTCACACAGGATGTTATCTAGGCAGTGCTCCATGTTATGTTTCTGAGCAATGGTTGAAAGTGTAGATCCTGTTGAAAGTGGGTTTTTGAGTACTCAGTCATGAATGGAAGACCAACCATTAAAGTTATGTCTGGAACTTTTGTATAATTTCTGCCAGCAGTTTTGAAAGTGGTGCTCACGAGCCAAAACAAGTCCCTGTTTTTTGTGCACTACAGTACGTCATCCAATTGTGTACTACGTCATCTATTTTGTATGATATATTACGTCCTGCATTTTAAAATGTTGTGTGATATGTTCCGAATACAATTTGTACAATATGTTACGCATTTGTTGTGCCTAAGATCATGGACTGCATCTTTTACCCCCTAAGGTTGATGTCCACACCCCAGCAGTAATCTAATTAGCATAATACAAAAATCCTCATGAAGATCTGTCAGTTTAAGGTAGAGATATCGGTTTTTGCATTGGATGCATCTCAATCAACCGCATCCATCTACAGTATATGGAGACTGTTTAGTGCCAAAATAAGGGCTTAAATACATATACAAAAAATGATAATAATGTTTCCTGATCTTTCTTATATCTCTCGGATATAGGATAGACACTTCAGAACAAACTTCCTCTGGATTTTTTGGGGGTGACTATCTGTTGTTCCATGTAGAGAATTGGATGTTCTATGTGTTTGTATGGGCTAATAGCAATAAGGCCAAATAAATGTTTTCATCAAATAATTTGAATATATATATTTTTTATTGATACTTCAAGGGGTCTCAAAATTCCAAATCAAATAGCAAAATCATTGGTCCATATAGCTTAGTAGAACCCTCAATGTCCATAAAATCATTCAGCAGTGTAGCAAACTATCGATAGTTTTTCATACCAACCCTCAGCTGTTTGACAGAAGACGCCCGCCCATCTTCTCTCTCCGACCCTCTCACCCTCACAGGTGAATATGCCAGCTGCTAGTAGCCTTTGATTTCATCATGGCCCAGATCTGCACTTTAATGAGTGTGCAGGCCAATCAATAATTCACTGAAGTTTGTATAAAAACGGTGATCAGCACATTTTTAAAAAGAGGAGTTTAATCAGTGCCATTCGGGTGCCTGCGTTCTGCAGTTATCCACCACGCTCTTGCTCTATCTGCCTCTTTTCTGCGTATGAGATGACGACTGACTGCCATTCCCTGGCAATCTGTCAAATTCTATTAAAAGCTTTGATTGTCCTAATTGCCTCCATGTATGGACATGTGAAAGTCATGATTAAAATGCAGCAGTGCCTGTATCATTCGTTCACATTGTCAGTAACAGCACAAAGCTGAACTGTGCCTTGGATTTCTGATATATGGATTTCATATTTTCATTCCGTTGTTGCTTACACGCCACACATATGAGGTGACCAAAGTCTGCCCAATATGCCTCTGACATAGCTGCATCAGTGAACATGGACACAAGGTTTTCAATTTCACAGGAAAAAAAAAGAAAAAAAGAAACTGAAACCACTCACCTCACCTGTCTTTCACAAAGCTGTTTTGCATTTGAAGAAATATATCTGTCCTTGGCCCGCACAGGTATAATTAAACAGGCCATTTTACACATAGTCACACAGATGCAGACCTCACCAAACATGAACCTGCTTATGTCCAAGACATGTCTTCTATCAATCCAACGGATGAGTCTGAGGCTTGACCAATACCTTCATCAGTGAACATATGACACTGACTTGAAAACAACAGTTGTTGTTGTATGCAAGTATATACCATTAGATGTTTATGACATAGCTATAACACAATGCCTGTCTGTTTTCCCCCCAGTGCCTCCTGAGGACCCAGTGATCAGTGGTGGTCCGGTGGTGAGCCTGAGAGCAGGAGATCCCCTAAACCTGACCTGCCACGCTGACAACGCCAAGCCAGCCGCATCCATCCTCTGGATCCGCAATGGAGAGGTCCTCAATGGAGCCATGTACTCCAAGGTAAGCATCAAGGTTTGTAATACACAATGTTTTTTAAGGGTGGAGGGAGGGCTGGGGTTTTTGAGGGGGGAGTGGTTAGACAGTTACCCATTCCCATAGATAGAAAGCAAAAGCCCTCAATCATTATTACCGGCAAAGTGAACCAAACACTATTTTCCTCTATGTAATAGGTTATGTCACTCATCAAATTCCAGTTGACGCTAGTCAATCCTTTCCTTTAAGATTGTTGTGAACAGCCACTTTAAGAGCACTAGCCATCTGTGACAGGTGATTACTTGTGCCATCTGTAAACTGGGACTCAGCATTCACCCTAGTTTGAATGGAATAAAATCCCCAGAAATTCCAAGGTCTTCTCTGGGATATCTAAAGGACGTTTGTTCTCTTTGCCCAGCTAATACATCTACTCAAACAAGCAGATTGTGGGGCGATAAGAATAAAAGTCAGTGACTCTCCAGCACCTTTGTTGTCTCCTAGGTGCCCTGCTTCTCTCCTTTCAGTGGCAGGGTCCATAAAGAGATCCGTTCGGTCACTTCTCTGTTGGAGAAGTCGTCCCTGATCTGTGGTATTCACAGAAGGTGCTCTGCCAACCAACCCTAGCCTTTAACTCAACCAGCATACTTCCACATGTAATGCCATCTGACTCCTCTGGCACTTCAATGACATTAACCCGCAGGCTAAACGTGTAATGAGCGCCACTGTGTGAACTCTCTCTCCTCTGTCTCATCCCATTATCAGCTTTTTCCAAAGACCAGATAAATTCTATTGATTGGGCTGGGCTACGGCACAAGCCATTGAAATAAAACGATTGCCGGGGTTGCTGTTTGCTAATAGTAGGGGGATAGCGTGCTTCCTGCCTGCACTTCCTCTGCACTTCTGAAACAGGAGCAGCAGTGATGTGGGGACATTGTAGCCCAGCTGATGGATGGCAGTAGCAACTGAGCCATGCAGTCTCCAGCCACGGTCCTCCCCTCATATCACTACCATTAAAAATAAATGCGTTAAATTAAAAGCAGATGATTGTCTCCTAAATAATGGAGCTTTTGAAAGGATAATTGGCCTTCATGCCTCGCCTCGGCCCTCGCCTCGCTCCACACCCCACAGATGATGGGAGGTAATGTGGCCAGATGTGCTAGAGTGAGATGGGAGTTTCCTGATGATGGCTTCCTCTACTCTCCCAGGATGGCTTTGACCCTTATAGGTCTCAGAATCACCTCCCCCAATATCCTAATGGATCAATTATCTACCATTTATCTTTCATTAAGGTGTTACTTTGTGGTAAGTACTTGGACCTGGTATGGTCTTACTGTATGAAGCAGTCATTAAAAAGATCTGGTTATACAGCATGTGAATGGCATTGAGTATGGACTAGACCTGGTACCTACGGATGTACGTTGTTGTACTCGTGGACACATCTGAATTTTAGAACAAGATAGCATATCTAAACCCTAACCGTCCCGTAGTCGGTTTGATTCCCACGGGGGAAGAGTTCGAAAAATAAGAGCTGGATAAGAGCGTCTTCTAAATTACAAAAATGTATAGTAAACCCAAACCACATGGATTGGCTGATGAAAAACATAAGTGGTGTCACAGTAGGAACAGCCACAGGGATGAGGGAATCCATTACTCTGTTAAGTATTCAAATGCATGACACCAGACAGGATGTTCTGCTTATCGTCCCTCTCTTCCTACACAGATACGTTTCACTGCTCATTCCTCCCTCACTCCTCCACAGATAAGTTTCCCTGCTCATTCCTACCCCACTCCTCCACAGATAGGTTTCCCTGCTCATTCCTCCCCCACTCCTCCACAGATCGGTTCCCCTGCTCATTCCTCCCCCACTCCTCCACAGATAAGATTACCTGCTCATTCCTCCCCCACAGATAAGTTTCCCTGCTCAATCCTCCCCCACTCCTCCACAGATACATTTCCCTGCTCATTCCTGCCCCACTCCCCATACTCCCCCACTCCCCCACAAACCTTCAGAGACTCTTCTTTATCTGTCTTTCCGTTTCATTATTTTCCTCCCAACTTTCATCTCAGCAAAGTTTTCTGTATAATTAGAGAGATTTAATTTTAATAGTAATGCTCACCACCAAGTGAGGCGGGGGAAAATCATCCCGGGAAAAAGTAGCTAATTAACTTTAGAGAGTGTATTATACATGTCACATTTTTCACATTCAAGAGACAGGTAGAGTTCCCAGTAGTTGATCTGCATATTCATCTGTAATAGCCCTTATGTTTCCCAGTATTTCCATATTACTCGCTACATTTAACCTGTTTCAAATGATTCAAAAAGTATCAGTCTCTCTCTCTTCCATTGTTTTTCTCTTTTGTCAATGTAATTAACCTCACTGGCTTTGTGCAAGAGACATTTCATCTAGGCCACTAAAAGAGTAGTATAATTAATATTGTTAAACAGAATGGTAGAAGGATTTGACTTTCAGGTAGTAGGATTTAATAAGTTAATCAAATAAGGTCTCTAACCCCATGACCAGAAAAAATGATGTAAATATATTTTTTTCTCTTTTGTAGAAATAGGCAGTGCAAAGCTTATGCAAAATATCTTATTCCTATGTGAAATTAATATCCAGTATTGGGATTTGAAATGTGCTTCTGGTGTGGTCTGCAATTAAAGAAATGCTGATTTAATTTAACCTGGAGACACATTTCAATTTTGCACGTATCAAAGGCTTGTTAGATTAACAGCAGAATATTAATGCCTGTGTAAACAGGGACTAGACATCCCTTCATATTCCCTTTCACTGGAATTCTAAACTAATCATTTCAGACATGCCTGCAAGGTGAAAACTGTCCATCTTTTATTGTTATTAGCCTTCCTGTAAATTGTAATAAACAATTAATGTAAAGGTTACGTGAAAACAATATACAGCCTGGCAGAATTTGATTATGGACTGGAAAACTTGCAGGTATTTCTGAAAAATTGAAAAAGCTGCATATTTATCAGTAGAAATATAACCAACATTATCACTATACTATACTACAGGTTCACTCATATTCACTCAATATGACCTTCTACTGTCTCTGCCCCCTTATCGCATATCTTGAAGAGCAACCGTCACTCTCTCATTCTCCATTTCTCAGTTCCTTTCTTAACTTGGGAAAGGTATTCTCCTCACATGCTCCAGGCAGCGATATTAGATATCATCAATTTGTAATTTGGGCTATTTTAAAACAGCTAGCGGCTGGGTGTTGAGTTTTATGCTGTAGCCGGGCCTGTACAAGATTAATGACTTCAGACAGGTCCAGAGCTATGAGAGAAACAATCCTGATGGTGTCAGAAAGGATATTACATTGACACATCCCACCTCTGACAGCTAATGAGTTCTGCTTTAGAAGTGAGTTCTAGGCCTTCTGTAGCCTGGTGAGATCTGAGACACTCTTCTCAAAACTCAAAACTATTTTGTTTTCATGCAAATGCAGAAGAAAAATATATGAATGTATCTTTATGCCATTTTGCGTATTCCTTACATACATATTATTTCAGTCCAAGAAAATAGTATTTTTGTTTGGCTAGGTACAGGTAACATTTAAGTGACTGAGGGATACAAAGTATATTCAAAGCAGGTGCTTCCACACAGGTGTAGTTCCTGAGTTAATTAAGCAATTAACATCCCATCATGCTTAGGTTTATGTATAAAAATGCTGGGCAGGCCATTATTTTGTCCATTATGGCTATTTTCCCATAGGATGACAATCCCCCCATCCACAGGGCATGAGTGGTAACTGATTGGTTTGATGAGCATGAAAACGATGTAAACCATATGCTATGGCCGTCTCAGTCACCAGATCTCAACCCAATTGAACAGTAATGGGAGATTCTGGAGTTGCGCCTGAGACACCACCATCAACAAAACACCAAATTATGAAATTTCTTGTAGAACAATGATGTTGCATGCCTCCAATAGAGTTCCAGACACATGAAGAATCTTTGCCAAGGTGCAGTGAAGCTGTTCTGGCTCGTTTGGGCCCAACGCCCTATTAAGACATTTTGGCAGACTTGTATATCTTAAGATTACTATAGTCGTTGACTGGAGAAAGCAGAAAAGTAAGATGATGAAAAGGCATACATGTATGTCAAAACCTCCAAAACTCCTGCCACAGAACTAATATAATGCCAGGTTCCTTGACACTTCAATATGCAGTCAGTGGTGGCACATCTTTATGGGTTCAATTAGGATTCTACAACTTCCACGAAAGGAGAGAGGGCAGCTGTGATGTCTCAACTTTCCTCCCACGCGAGTCATGACCTCGGTTTGAAAAGTGCATGAAGATCCTCATCATAGTGCCAGCAAATAAAGGCTTTCATCACAACCTATTTGTTTGTGAATTGAATAATTCAATCTGGAATAAACTGTAGAGAAGTTGCAGATGAGAATTTTGTTTTGCTGCAATAGTGTGACACACACACACACCCAAAGCACCAAAAGAGGAACATGTCCCAACTTGGCCTTGTCTAATATGTCCTCTATAGCTGGACCTCTGTAAGTGAAAATACAACTGAATGGCCATCATATATTTGCTAATTTCATAGTGTGGAACCAGCAGAGCCAAGAAAATAATATGATATTGGAAGAGCTTCTACTGTGAATCACAATAGTTTATTAAAGCTAACCCAGACACCGTGGTAATGGACAGTGGCTTTGCATAGCACACCAATAGAGTATAATTTGAAGCTGTGTCAGTCTTGACTTTGTGGTTGGCCACACAGTACTCCTGGCATGGCCAATTTGTTCTGGTGGGTGAGCATGCACTGTGGCATGGTGGTTAGCAAGGCTCCCCAGGCAAGGCAGAGTTGTGCCGGGCGACCTCCAGATGGCTCTCACAATGCGAGTAGGGCTGCAGCTCAGAGGATGAACACTGAAAAGAAGATTGATTTCCTTTGTGGTGTATGACAAGCCATGTGCCAGAACACAACTCCCTAGTCACAAAAAAGAGGCTCAGAAACAGATTAATTTTTTCGGCTCAATCAGCCTTGGAGCATGACTACAGGCTTGAGCATGCCAAGGGTTTTCTAGTCTTTGTTTTCCTCAGGGCATCCAGGTGAATTGCTGCATTTGGTTTCCAGGCCTTGAGTTTCGATTGATGATGTTATTCAGAATGTTCCACTATCTCCACTACCACATCATCGGTGAACTCTAAACTCTTTCCTTTTCTCTTTTCCCCTCAGACACTGCTTCGTGATGGAAGGAGGGAGAGTACGGTTAGCACCCTCTACCTGTCTGCCTCCAACATCGAGACAGGCCAGCAGATCATCTGTCGAGCGTCCAACAAGGCTGTGCCCAATGGCAAAGAGACCAGCGTCAACATCGACATCCAGCGTGAGTTTCCCCTCCTCTAAAGGCCTAGGGTATTTCCCACCACTGTATCAGCCCCTGACTCAATGGATATTATGTTTCTTTGTGTTTCTCTTGAGAGTTGCAGTTATAAACATCTAGATTCATTTGAATAAGCTCTGATGCATATGCGTAATTGGTTTCCAGTTTGCATTTCTTGTGTGGGTTGGTATGATATCACCTTTTTGTGTCGAGCTAAATATCACTGGACCCGTCTGTCTTAAATTAATGGGATTTTTTTCATTTTCAAGAATCTCTCCACGGCATTATGCACATATCCCTGGTTCTTTTATTTCCTCTCCTTTGCCATCAATCTTTTTGACGCGAGCATGCACAATTCCCCTCCAAAATAGGAAAAGTAAGCCCAGCGTGTAAAACACATTGAGCCTCAATTGTCAGAGTATCTTTTTCGATCAAGAACTATTCACAGTAAGAGTGTGATTCTGAACAAAGGGATTTAGCATCAGCCCCCTTCAACACCGTTAAGTACGACTACTAAAGCAGAAAATGCCATTTAGAGATCCATTACAAGTGACGGCTCCATTCTTTTCATTATGTACGCCACGAGAGGCGCATTCCGGCTCGATGCCAGCATGCAGGCAAATAGAGGCGCCTGTGTAAAAATGATTAACAGTTGTTGGTGTTTGCAACCCCTCGCAGTTTGTTCTAATGTTTTTGTCATGCAAAGTGAGAGGAAGTGTGGTGTGATCGTGTAGTAGTGAGGCGCTGCGGTATGATGGCTGTGACGGGCATGTTCCCTCCGCGCTCCACATCAGGCTTCCTGTGGGTGTGACACAAAGGGAAGGAGTAGTTGCTAACAAATAATCCCGAAAAACGATCTTTGCAACTTGCAAAACTGGGGCTTCAACTACAGCTTTTCACAGGGGGATGAACAAATGAGTGTGAGCAGGAGGAAATTGACTAGCGTCATGTCGCGTCTTGTGTAACCCCAGGCCTCCCACTCACCTTCTGCCCTGCCTGTCTCCGGTGCTCACGCTGAGATCCACACTAATTAAGCCGAACAATAAATAAAAGGCACATTAATTTAACTTTGGAGTCATTGGAACTGGGTAGCAATTTAATAACTTCCAATGCTGACTCATTTGATTATGGGGTTCATGCCTCGGCAACTGGATATGAAACGCTCAAAATACACTTGAAAATAATATCATTCAGAGGAAAATGAGAGCGATGAGTACGTAGCCTATGTGCAATGAGGTACATATCAGGAGGTGGGAGATGAACTTTTAAACACTTGATAGAGCTAATATGATTAGTTTCCGATGAGGATTATAGACAGCCCAAATACCACTAGAGTGTGAATACACATGAAGAGTTGTCTAGTAGAGGAAGTGTGCAAAGAGAGGTATCCATCTGGTTTCCCATTGCTACAAGAGAAAACAGGTGTTGAATGAATAAATAATGGAGCGATTGGCAAGGTAAAGAGAGGTAGACATGAACCCTCGTCCCCCCCCAAACCTCCCATTGGCAGAGTAGTCACCACAGAGGCCCTGTTCTCCTCTCTACAGGGGTGCAGTGTGTAGGACAGGGGGCAGTAAATATTGATGAGAGACAGCTGTCTGCTCACAGAACAGGGAGGTACCTGGGGGAGTGTAATAGTAGAAAAAGGGCCAAAATAAAATACCACTCCAGCCCTTTCACACCGAAATAGACACACACAGAAATGTAAGACTAAGTCAAGTCATTTTGCTGGAGGATGCAAATTCAATGTTTTTTTGGGGGGCACCCATCCAGTACCACCAGATCAAGGCTAAGCTAAGAGAATACATGACCATGTTCCCTGCAACTCTTGAGGGTTGCTTCAAACCCTCCTCAAACCTGGGTAACTTAATAGTGCAGATAAACTCAAGATGAAAGCCTGGAATAACATACATTACAACCATTTGTGTAGTCCATGTCAAGTACTAAGAAAATAATCAATGCTCGTTGCCTTTTGAGGTTGTATCTTGTGTGTTACGACTGGTGAACAACTGTTCCCAGGCCCCTCCAACAAAGGCCGGCAGGATTGATGCCAGTTCCAGGTGAATGAAGGCTATTAGTCCTGCCTAGGCTTTCATGAAGGTTAGATACAATACATTGAGTCTTTGAGGTGCTGATGAAGCAACTCTACACATCCACACACAATTTCCTATTTTAGCTAGTCTGCTCCCCAGCATGGAATTCTCTCTGGAACGCTGAGTATTTAGGTTGTGCTTTTGATTTATTTATCTATTTCAATGGAGGCCACTTACAGTGGGAGAGGAGGGGATCACTGTGGAGAGGGTCGATAGTGATCTTCTGTCACAGATACAGAGTGATAGTTGACAGTCAGGAGAGGGCATGTGTGCATTTCAGAGAGAGAGAGAGAGAGAGAGACTACCGTGGTACTGAAGACAAAGTACTGAAAAAAACTCATCTAATATTTCTCTATGTTTAAATGCAATTGAGAAAGCGAGGAAATGATTCTATGTTTAAATGCTATTGAGAAAGAGTGAGCAGATGTGTGTAAGCACGTGTGTGCGCGTCTCCACGTATGAATCTTAATGATTGTCTCTAATCCCTTCATTTAAATTTGACTAATTGACGTTCTGGTTCTATGTGTTTGTAGATTTAATGCCAACGTGGATAGTTTCTATTTTGGTCACCTTTCCCATTTAAAAGCCTTAACTCTCTGTCTAATTTGGAGTAATCTAAATGTTTTCTCTTTACTGCACAGTGTAAGCCTGTGTCAAATCCAATACATTTTTGTTCACTATTTCCCTTTATCATCACTTTAATGTGCTTGTGAATTAAAATTGGCCTCAGTTGATACAGAGTTATCTGACCTGGAGATTAAGCACATTAGCATCTAAACATGCACTTCCCACTGTTGCCAAATGGGATGGATTTAAAGCAGGAGGCAGGGTGAGTTCAGGACCATGGACAGAGTGTTGACAGGAGACAGAGTGCAGACTTTAGTTGTGCGAGTGAGTACATTAGCTCACTGTAATTATTTGATAGCAGAGATAGCCCATGATTCTCGCTAAACTACACCATGACTTTGACCATTCTTTGTATTGTGCTCTGTTTTGCCATTCAGACTGTAGGCCATTTGTTTGGACTTTTTCAGTGTTAAGGCAATTCCTGAATATCACCTCCTCCAACTCTGAACCGAAGACACCATATAGCAAGCCTCGTGATAATATCTTCAGCCTGGCTGGCTATGTGTTTTTCTGTCTGTTGAGCTGCGTCCAACATGTGGGCACGGCATCCCTCATATAAGGGGTGGGGTGAGGGTTAAGGCTACCATGTGTTTAAATTACAAGTGAGGCGGCCAAAATAATGCCATTTTGTTGAGACTAATTCATAGAAAACGTGTTTGTGTTTTGGTACCCAGCTCTGCTTTCATGCTCTCGTTGCCCAATCAAGCACATAATGGCACGTTGATCTGGAAAAAAAGAGAGGGAAAACATGGGTTGGAATTAGTTTGGGTCGCTAGTTCCAGTATGCCAGAGGTGTAATGATGTTATCATGAGAAATACATTCAGGAGCAGTGGATCAATCTGGATTCATTGTGTCGTTACTTTCATGTCACGTTTTGAATGGAAATCAGTAGCGTCTGTACCGTCACTGAACTAAGCTGTGCCCACCAGCCTCCACTGTTTTCTCTTCAAACTTTTGAAAGTAAACCATGTGTCAGGTCTACTGTTGAACCTTGCAGGTATACTTGAAAATGTAAAAAGCCCAAACATATGGCCTACAGTCTGAATGGCAAAACATATGGCTGCGTTGTGTGAGTGGGTAAATAAATGCATGGTGTTGGCTTTGTGTGGCCCCTGTGTGCCCGCCTCCAGTAATACACTGGGCCAACCAGCAGGCAGCATCCATCTCCATATTGATAGGGATATGCCACCACTCTAGTGGCGAATAAACAGACTCCCCATCCTCCAGAACCAGTCGTTGCTCCTGGAGGCTTGTCCTCATGGAGGAACAGCTGTCTACAATGACCCAAAGAGAGTGGAAATTGAGCTTTAAGAAGGGAAGAAAGCTATTTACGTTATTACAGTCTCTGGAAAATCTAGAGAAGTTGGCTGATTGTTCAAAAACGCCATCTGCTCCTCTTTGAACTTCCGATCAAAAGCTGTCAGCAGACTACAGTTCCATGTTTTTTTTTTTTTGATGCCATGCTGTTGTTGTCGCCACCACTGCCATCATCACCAGCGCTGCTATTCCCAGCTCCCCTCCTATCCTTCCCATATCACTCTCATGATGAATCTGAGGACTTAACGGCCCTACATATTGATGGGCCTGTCGCGTGAAGCCTCAAACGAGCTCACTCCAACTCATGCATTTATACATCAAAGTGACAAACAGACTACTTTATTAAGTGGCTGTCTGTCTGCATGGGGGTCAGGGGGCGGCAAGTTGGCGACCAGAGATCCCATCCCAGAGTCCCTCTATTTTTGGCAGCCGTCACTCCCTTCCCCCGGTTCTCCAAGGACAGAGCTATCCAAGCCAAGTTGCTCATCTTATTCACTTACGGAAGACATAATGGCATTATGCCACAACGCCTCATAAGTGAGAGACACTCGGGTGCTCCTCTCATTCAGGGAGGGTCAGTCTTCACACGCTGATTGACATGAAAATAGACAGTAATGGGCCAAGATGCCCTCAGATCTCAGTAGCAGCTGAAAAATAAAAGTTTGGTATTGCGGAGTCCAAGCACACGATAAGGATAATGTTGAGGAAGTAGGTATATGGAAAAGCTCCCACCACAAAGCAGAGTAGCAGGGTGCACTGCCACCACCTCCACATTCTGCCACTCTGCAGTTCCCTCTGCCCGCCTCTTTGCCCGCCAAATTAGCCAGCCATTGTGCTACACACCTACCCTGCTGCTAACACTGCTGCTCACAGCTTGGCCTGGGTTCATGTTAGTGATCGCCTGGTGTTTTCCAGGATCCAGCATGTTGTTCCTACCTTTATTGGCCTGCAGGAGAGACCTGGCACGGGTGTGTGGGCTGTTGTGTGATTGTAAGGGGACATAGTGTCCCAAAACACTGAGGGAACAGATGAGGGGTAAGCATGACAGCTGAGCTTGCCTGGAGCAGCAGTACACCCACAGGGCAAACATCACAGTGTATTCCCCCTCCACGCCCACACACACATACACACACACACACACACACACACAGAGATGTATGCACACTTGTGCGCAAGAACACACACACACACACATGCAGACACGCACAAGCACACACACACACACACACACACACGCATACACACCTCATCACTCACATGCATCCTGGTCCCGTGCGGCTCAGTTGGTAGAGTATGGCGCTTGCAACGCCATCGACGTTTCGATTCCCATTGTGCACCAGTATGGAAAAGAAGTAGGAAAATGTAGCTGCTCACTACTGTACGTTGCTCTGTATGAGAGCAACATGACTAACATGGAATCTTCTTCCTACAACACTTGGAGGATTGAGCTGAGCAACAGCAGCCTAACTGTTCTCCCTGGTAGTGGCTGTGCACACAGCCCACCACACTGTTACCACTGCATCCAAACATCTGGGCCCCTGGATGTTACATTAGTGTAATTGGACACAGAGCACATGGAGACAGGACACCGTCCAAATGGATGTACACTGCACCTGTACCAAACCCAGTCCAACCCCTGGGATCTCCGTATTTCTCTCCATGACAAATCTACTGCGGTTTTTGCTACTTTTCTGATGTGCCCAAGACTCTCCAAATTACATAACGACAGATGTGTAATTATTCAACTTGCTCAAAGTTTATAGCTAGGGAGGTCTAAGGTCTGGAGAGTCTTTGGGCCTTTCCAGTTTAAAAGAATGATGTTGTAACATCTTGCTGCACATATCTATCATTCCTCATGCATGTATTCGTCTGTAGGCTGTAGGGTCAAGCTGTACTTATCATTGGAAATATCATCCTGCCTTAGCAACTACAATGATATTTTTTTGTATAAATAAAGTAGTCAAAAGTTTACTTTATGAATCGGGAATAATGGTGAGTGAGAAAGTTACAGAGGGTCAAAGATCATTGTGAGAGGTTAGCATGCTTTGGGGGTATGTTCTTTGACCCTTTCTCACTCATCATTATTCACGATTATCTGTAATCATGGTAGCAAGAAACATATTATATTCTTATTTACAATAAACGTTTCACCAAACTGACACAATACATTATATACCATTCCTTTTCTATTAGGCACAAAGTAATCTGAAACACAACCGAAACGAACTGCAAATGCATCCAACAAGATTGTAGTGTCCCAAGCTTTATGTAGTCATTGCATGCTACAGTAGGAATATGGGACCAAATACCACACTCTTTGTGTGTCAATAATTTTGACCTCTTCATTTTTGAGAGAAAACAATATCCCTTGTTAAACAAAATCGCTTTCTCTGAGCAATTGTATGTACAAAATAATATAATTTCCCAATTTCTTTAGCAGACAATATAGCTCAGTATTTGAATTCTTTATTTCATACATTATTGCTCATCTTTATCAAGGGTGTCATCCATTTTGGAACCCACTATATACAGTGGGGAGAACAAGTATTTGATACACTGCCGATTTTGCAGGTTTTCCTATTTACAAAGCATGTAGAGGTCTGTAATTTTTATCATAGGTACACTTCAACTGTGAGAGACGGAATCTAAAACAAAAATCCAGAAAATCACATTGTATGATTTTTAAATAATTGATTTGCATTTTATTGCATGACATAAGTATTTGATCACCTACCAACCAGTAAGAATACCGGCTCTCACAGACATGTTAGTTTTTCTTTAAGAAGCCCTCCTGTTCTCCACTCATTACCTGTATTAACTGCACATGTTTGAACTTGTGTCCACACACTCAATCAAACAGACTCCAACCTCTCCACAATGGCCAAGACCAGAGAGCTGTGTAAGGACATCAGGGATAAAATTGTAGACCTGCACAAGGCTGGGATGGGCTACAGGACAATAGGCAAGCAGCTTGGTGAGAAGGCAACAACTGTTGGCGCAATTATTAGAAAATGGAAGAAGTTCAAGATGACGGTCAATCTCCCTCGGTCTGGGGCACCATGCAAGATCTCACCTCGTGGGGCATCAATGATCATGAGGAAGGTGAGGGATCAGCCCAGAACTACACGGCAGGACCTGGTCAATGACCTGAAGATAGCTGGGACCACAGTCTCAAAGAAAACCATTAGTAACACACTACGCCGTCATGGATTAATATCCTGCAGCGCACGCAAGGTCCCCCTGCTCAAGCCAGCGCATGTCCAGGCCCGTCTGAAGTTTGCCAATGACCATCTGGATGATCCAGAGGAGGAATGGGAGAAGGTCATGTGGTCTGATGAGACAAAAATAGAGCTTTTTGGTCTAAACTCCACTCGCCGTGTTTGGAGGAAGAAGAAGGATGAGTACAACCCCAAGAACACCATCCCAACCGTGAAGCATGGAGGTGGAAACATCATTCTTTGGGGATGCTTTTCTGCAAAGGGGACAGGACGACTGGACCGTATTGAGGGGAGGATGGATGGAGCCATGTATCACGAGATCTTGGCCAACAACCTCCTTCCCTCAGTAAGAGCATTGAAGATGGGTCGTGGCTGGGTCTTCCAGCATGACAACGACCCGAAACACACAGCCAGGGCAACTAAGGAGTGGCTCCGTAAGAAGCATCTCAAGGTCCCGGAGTGGCCTAGCCAGTCTCCAGACCTGAACCCAATAGAAAATCTTTGGAGGGAGCTGAATGTCCGTATTGCCCAGCGACAGCCCCGAAACCTGAAGGATCTGGAGAAGGTCTGTATGGAGGAGTGGGCCAAAATCCCTGCTGCAGTGTGTGAAAACCTGGTCAAGAACTACAGGAAACGTATGATCTCTGTAATTGCAAACAAAGGTTTCTGTACCAAATATTAAGTTCTGCTTTTGTGATGTATCAAATACTTATGTCATGCAATAAAATGCAAATGAATTACTTAAAAATCATACAATGTGATTTTCTGGATTTTTGTTTTAGATTCTGTCACTCACAGTTGAAGAGTACCTATGATAAAAATGACAGACTTCTACATGCTTTGTAAGTAGGAAAACCTGCAAAATCGGCAGTGTATCAAATACTTGTTCTCCCCACTGTATATGATGTCATATTTATTGATATGTACTCAGAGAGAGCTCCACTCCAGCTTCCATGTCACCCTCTTTCCCAGCAGAGTTGTGTTCGATTTCATCAAGCAAAGTTGAATCAAGGACTTGGTTGAATTAAAAGCAATCTACATATGAAGCTAGAAATGGAAAAGACTTGGACAGTTGCCACAGTAGAAGTTAAGAGGCAGTAGTCCATTTGGATTGAAACTGCGGACGCAGGGAAAGACGAGATGGGACATGCTCGTTGTTGCTGTGTTCCATTAGTGATATCAGACAACCTTTGAGTCGCCCCATGATGTTCAGAGACGGGGCTTATACTGAAAGACCATTGTTTTTTTTATCATTGACTGTCAGTGTTTGATGAGGCCTTTTGGCCCTCCCATGCCTTTACATAGTTTATAGGCTATCCCAATGGCCCTTTCATCAATACTGGACTTAATTGAAAAATAGCTTGCCGTATTTGAAATGTTTTATCTGAACATAAAGGAGGAAAAGTGATTAAAAAGTATCTTAAAAAAGAATGCTATACGATACATTTAAATGCTGTTTATTGAATTGTTTGCTATTTTAAGAGCAATTGTGTCTATCTCGATGTTTATTCATTATTATTATTATTATTATTGTAATTTTTGTAATTATAGCGGGCAAATCACTGTTTCAATTAATCCTTATTTGTAAATCGCCAATTGTGGAAAAACTAATTATCTAGAGTTGTACTATTTGCTTTGAGTTCCTGTGTTTTTCCGCTCTTAAATGTCTCTAGTGAATAAATTATTTTAAGTATGGGTAGTGTATTTCCACACCTGTAAAAATATCACGCAACAAAAGCTTCTGTAGGCTGGTCTATTTGGTAAAAGAAAATGTCAAGCAAGTTTCTGCAACCACCCTAGATTACTGTAAGGTTGTTACAGGAGTCTTTTCTAATTGGTCGTCTGTCTCTGGTGTGTGTCTATACAGATTTGCCACTTGTCAATCTGTCAGTTGAGCCTCAGCCCATTCTGGAAGGAAACCTGGTCAAGTTCCACTGCTCGGCCAAGGCTAACCCACCCGTCACACTGTACAGGTGAGATTACCTACCTATACTGTACAAGCATACCTAATGTACTGTCTGTCTGTCTGTCTGTCTGTCTGTCTGTCTGTCTGTCTGTCTGTCTGTCTGTCTCTCCACCCCTCTCTCATGATAGTCTATATCAGATTATTTTGAACTTGGTTTTGAACTTGGTTCTTTGGCAAGACTTTGAAAATTCTGTCTGCAAACTTTACTTTAAACTCCATTAGTAGTCTCTAAATGAGAAATGTATCATTGCTAAATGTATGTGGGCCAGACATACTGCATTATGCAATGCCCCGTAATGAGAATGAAAAACGCTGAAACAAACTTCAAATGATATACAAAGGTCCTCTCTGATTGATGTTGCTTGTAGCTAATAACTTCTCACATTAAGTCAAATGTGGCACTTCATTATTGATGGTATTAATCACTGTCAGAGAATTCTTATGATGCCATGACACTATTAAATCTCTCGTCGATTTGGAAAATATTCACAGAGAGCCATACCAAGGAAAATCTAATGACAAATATCTGTTGAAATTCATTCCCGGTCATGTACTTAGAGACTAATGAATGCATTGACTTGCATGGCTTTTGTTTTGAGATAATGTTGTCTATGTCCCCTGAACATAGATACACTACGGTGAGTGGGAGAACAGCTGGTATTGTGATGTATCGGATGAGGTTGTCAAGGTTACAATGGCTCATGTTAAAAGGGCGACATGGGAGTCAGAGCACTGAAGGAGGGCCAATGGACATTTGAGTGGAAGGAGTGGGTTGATCTTTTGAACCTACCCTGAACTTATTCTTTTTTGCAATCCTTTTTGGATTCTGCCTGACAACTGCAAGCACACACTGAGAGACTTGATTTGGAGCACTGAGTTTTCTTTCCTTTCCTCTCAGAGAGGATTGGGGATGATGCAGAAATAGAGGTTATTTATTTATTCTTACTTGGTCCTTGATGAGGTGTAATGCCAAGGTGATTTGTCAAGACATGCTTTGCTGTGTGGGGTTTTAAAACCAAGGGAAGAATAAGTGGAACAAAATCAATAGCGAAGGGAATTACCCGACCGACGCTGAGTCTGAAGCAGAATTGGGAAATCAAATGCATCTACAACACACTCACAGGTTCAAAATGGAGACGTTCCTTTGATGGATTTTACCCTTTTAAAAAACAGATATCAAGGCAAACAAAAATTGTGTTTGATTGTGCAAGTATACACCAAAGGCATGTCCAAAGACAATCACTGTGGAAATCAGTCTCTATTGTAGTGGGACAAGGATCAATGTTCTGCTGACATGGGTCCTAAGGAGCCTTGGTGGTTGAGATGACTTTTCCTTTGGCCTGGTTGAACTTCAGGCTGAATTAGGCACTCTCTAGAAGGGGTTCACTAGTGTTAAGACCCAATACCACTTTGAGTTTATTATTTTGTCCAGGTCTGAGCATACACCTCAATTCTGTTCACAGGACTGTGATAATATATAACCTTTTTCTAATATGCAGCAGTGCAGATACATTTACGATTCATTTTAGCACACGTTCTCATACAGAACCATACGTTATTTTATCCCCAGCCTGCCTCAGTCCACATGGGGGAGTGTTGGACTGCTCCTGTCTCCCAGGGAGAGCTCTCCACTGGGGAGTTGACTGTGGAGAACCCCTGTTGTCCCCCGGAGAGAGTTACAGCAGTGCAGAGCAGGGAGCTAGTAGTGCGGTGTGGCCGTTAGTAAGCTCTAATACACCCTGTCTCTGGAGATCAGATACGGAACAAGGACAGGGCAGGCCTTAGAGTGATGGCCTCTCTGCCATCCTCCCCAGCACGCTACTCTGCCATCCCATCCTCCACTTCAATAAGCACCTCACACATAGACAGAGCCAAGGTAGCAGAGGAGGAGTCAATGACATGGTGAGTTCTGTTCTCTATGATCTGCTGTGATTGGCCGGTCTATGAATCCTGCTTACAGAAGTGAATGGAAATAAGTCTCTAGTCTACAGATATCTAATTTCTTTCAGGAGAAATGGAAGTTAGGTTGAAAATACTTTATCTCTGAAAACTGGATGTTAGCGTTTTCTGGCGACTCCGCATAGGCTAGATAGAAAGGGAAGTTCTGTTGGAAGTAAGTTTGTCTTTTTGTCTGAGTGTGTTGGTGTGAATCGAGGAATTGTAAAACAATAGAGCTGTTATGGAATCTTCATTATCTAATGAAAGCAGGAGGGGCAACCACAATACATCAACATCATATTCAACACCCTCGTGAAAAATATACAAAGCTTTGTTTTCACTGCTCAAAGAAAAGGAGCTCCAGAGAGGGACACGACAGAAGAGGAGTTTCAGGTCCCTCGTCTGCCAACTCTACCACGCGACAACAAACACATCCCTCTCCACGCCCCGCAAACACCATCCCCAATTCTCTCCCCAGTTTAACAATTATGATGTTGTTGCTAGTTTGTTGATTTTTTTTGTCAGTTCTATCATCTACCTTCTCCTCATCTGTGTCTCTGAGGTGGCTAATGAAGAGGTTTTACATCCTGGCGTTTTCCGTCACGTTGTCTGTGGGCACCGCCACTGTTTGTTTTTCCATGACCACGCTTCCCCTGCAACTAGCTTTGTGCCATCCAGTGCATCCAGCCGACGAGGAGGATAGCAACAGAGAAAAAAACAACAAAGCAGCAGGCACAGCAAATTAAATCCATCCTGTCTGCTCTACTGGCATAAACAATTTGGCTGCGCACACTATCTTGACTGGTGCCATGCCACTAATGCCAGTAATGTTTTACATTTTTATTTTATTTAACCTTTTTTTAACTAGGAAAGTCAGTTAAGAACAAATTCTTATTTACAATGACGGCCTACCAAAAGACAAAAGGCCTCCTGTGGGGACGGTGGCTGGGATTAAAAATTTAAATATAGGACAAAACACACAGACGAGAGAGAGACCACAACACTACATAAAGAGAGACCTAAGACAACTACATAGCATGGCAGCGACACATGACAACACAGCATGGTAGCAACACAAAATGACAACAACATGATAGCAACACAACATGGTAGCAGCACAACATGGTAGCAGCACAAAACAGGGTACAAACATTATTAGGCACAGACAACAGCACAAAGGGCAAGAAGGTAGAGACAACAATAGATCCCTCAAAGCAGCCACAACTGGAAAGGTACAACAGCAATGTTCTAAAATGTTCTACCATGCTGTGATTTCATTGCTGGTTTTATTTGAATTTTGAGACACCAAGCTGTCTCCAAACTGACACCAAACTGACTCATCTCATCATCTTTGCTCATGTCCCCTACCTCAAGGTAGACAGATTATTGGAATGTCATTCACAATGTGTTGAAACTACACACAATGTTTTGGTTCTCCCTTTTGTCATATTATGTGAAACCAAGAGACATTTCTGTCTTATTTCATTTACACATTTCCATCAAGGAACATCAGGGTGCGATTTGATCAAAGCATCGTTATGAAAGTCTCTACTTTCCCTTGAAATAAATATGTTGATATATTCAACATTATGAAAATGCAAATGAGCAGCATAATATGTGCTGTGGTGTACTTAACCACACTGATAATAATAGTAATAATAATAATAATAATAATAATTAATGACAGAATAATATAATTCAGTTTACCATTTCTATCCCCTTAATCACATCAGTGGGAGAGAACAAGGTTGTTATTTCCCTGGTACACACACACACACAGACACACACACAAACACCCTGAGGCGTACACCTGACTTGCACCTCATTGTGTGACCTAAATCCCTGAATAGGTTCGGGTGGTAAGCAAGCTGTTGAGTAAGTTTTCGCTGGCCCCTCTGCCCTCCCAGAGGAGGTGCAGGTGTCTGACGGATGCAGAGCTGGCTATGTTTAGACTCTCTTGGATGGGGACCAGCACACCAGCCGAGCTCTCACACTCCCTGCAGGCACCAGCATTTTGTCTCTGCTCTCGCTGCACTGTGGACCTCCCAGCCCTGGCAGCCTCACACCCCAATTGGGAGAGACCTGCTGGACAAACTGTGCTTAACTCACTGTAACTCCTCCAGTACTCTATCAACCATACACTCTCAGTCACAGCCTGTGGAGAGTCATTCATCATCTGACACTGAGATTCAGAGGGCATTGTTGATCACTGTCTACACCAGCATGTATTGACATTGTCTAGTGAATTCTCATCTAATATTCATAGACAGTTTGTTGTGAGATTTAGAAACTATCATCATTATCGTAGTCATTATCATAATCTTTTATTCAATATGTTGTTTTCTTGAGGGACAATACACACAGAACGTTTGCTGCGTGTAAATTACTGCAACGGTAATATAAAGTTTTCCCAAATCCAGCACATTTTCCTCCTGGATAAATTACGTAACGAAGGGACAGATGAGCCAAGTACACCCATCTGCCCTAATTTTAATATTTTTGGAAACACAGGTGTCCCTGTGCATATTAAGCTGACAGTGCTCTCAGCAACTTCATTTTGCACACAGTCAACTATCTCCTATAGTGTAGCAGAGAAAAATCTACTGGTGCCAATTAGAAAGGTGCTTCAATTCACTTGCTGAATGAATGAAGTCTATTCTCATTTTAAATTATACTATTCCAGTCAAGCATATACCAAGGTTTCACTCATGTATAACAAATGAGTCCCCTATCCCTGGAATACTGTACAGTGCTCTTCAGTGAGAAAATAGATCCATGTTTTGTGACAGCTAGCAGGTAAAAGGTTATCTTCGCCCATATCAGCAAGCAAACAAATCTCTTTCTGGGCAAGGGGAGTATGTATAGTTGAATATCCCAAAAGACCTTGTAAATGTTCCTGAGAAGAAGCCCCATTCATCCACTCATGCCCTGGCTCGCTTTAATAAATAGTCCCTGTCTCCCACAGCAACAGGGAACCATCAAGTATGGTGTGACGAGCAAGACAGAAGCGGTGACATCAGAAAAGTATTAACCCAAGAGTTGGGAGAAAGCATCCGTCTGACAGAAGGCATGGCTCCAATACAAATGGAGGCTCTTCACACAATCCTGTGTCAATTGATTAACGTCAGGTGCCTTTATGTGCATACAGTACGTGTCAGCCGGCATCATCGGGGGGACCTATTTGTCATTTTTTTCTTAGCCGCGCTGCGATCTGCTCTACTCCGCTCGTACTAATGAGGAAGGTGTTGTCTGCTTCCACAATCACTGAGACGCTTGTGACGTCACAGCATGAATGGCTGCCACAAAAACATGCTGAAGCCAGCAGAGAACCTGCACAGGAACGATTTATTCGGAGAACAATGTGACATTGACAGGGAAGGAGAGAAACTGTCTCAATGTTTCATCCCACAGGTGCCATCATCCCTCACTGAAAAGTTCTAAATCAGAAGCAAACCATTCTTCATATTGGTCTGGTGCTAACTTGTGTTAAAAATGTCTTTCTACTGCAGATATTCTCATGCAAGGTCTCCTCTCTCTCTCTCTCTCTCTCTCTCTCTGTCTATCTATCTCTGTGTGTGTATTGCCCTTCACTACAGGTGGGCAAAAGGAGGCAATGTGATCAAGGAGGTCTCTGGGGACACTTATGAGGTCATTGTGGACCACTCCTTCTTTACTGAGCCTGTCTCGTGTGAGGTCACCAACCCTCTGGGCAGCACCAACATCAGCCGCAATGTCGACGTCTACTGTAAGTGCTACTAATGTGTTGCTCTTTCTGTGTGCATGTCCAGTCAACGTTATGCATCCTCTTTAGATTATAGACATCTGTATCTGACCGTTTATAGAGTCTTCTGTGGTGCTGGTGGTGTGTAGATGCTGACTGGGTGGCTTTCTGTGTTCCTGCAGTTGGTCCACGCATGGCTGCAGAGCCCCAGTCTTTACAGGTGGATCTGGGGTCTGATGCTGTGTTCAACTGTGCCTGGACGGGAAACCCCTCCCTCACCATTGTCTGGATGAAGAGAGGCTCTGGAGTGGTATGTATTCCCATATTCAATGTCTTTCATAATTTATTGTATTTGGTGCGAGACATTGTAGATTGTTCCAATCAGGTTAGCCGATAATTTCAATGACATTTACTTTATAGTACCTACCCGTAGCATGCGCTCCAGTAGGTCTATTTCACTGGTCACCCCCAAAGCCAACACCTCCTTTGGCCGCCATTCCTTCCAGTTCTCTGCTGCCAATGACTGGAACGAATTGCAAAAATCCTTGAAGCTAGAGGTTCCTATCTCCCTCACTAACTTTAAGCAACAGCTGTCAAAACTGCTTATCGATCACTGCACCTCTATATAGCCCTTCTGTAAATAGCCCACCCTACTACCTCATCCCCATATTGTTTTTTTTTACTTCCGCTCATTTTGCACTCCAGTATCTCTATTTGCACATCATCATTTGCACATCCATCATTCCAGTGTTAATGCTAATCTGTAATTTATTTCGCCACTATGGCCTATTTATTGTCCTACCTTCCTAACCTTACTGCATTTTGCACTACATTTGCACTCTGTATATAGATTTTCTATTGTGTTATTGACTGTGCGTTTGTTTATTTCCCATGTGTAACTCTGTGTTGTTTTTTGTCGCACTGCTTTGCTTTGTCTTGGCCAGGTCACAGTTGTAAATGAGAACTTGTTCTCAACTGACCTACCTGGTTAAATAAAGGTGAAATAAAAAAAATGCTGGCCACATCAGTAAGTTCATTAATTTTTCTATTCTATTTGAAAACTAAAAAAATCTAACAGTAGAGGTCATTCCGGATTCATGTGACCAAGCAGTGCCCTTTGAGCTCAAATCAGTAGTTTTCAAAGACTCATTAATCAAAAGATCCTGAGGCAGCTAGCGGTTCGGGCTTGTTAGTGCCCCTGCTCCCTGACTCCTAGCTGGAGATATGTTGAGGTGAGCAGAGGGGCATACAATTGATCCGCCAGCCAGGCTCATTCCTCAACTCTGTATCCGTCAACCATCAGAGCCTGGAGATGGAGACCAAAACCGCCCCTCTCTCATATGAGCCTGGTCCCAAATGGGATTTTAATAATAGAAGAGGGTTGGCCTTTAAGTCGTTAAGAGGAGCACGGGCTGCTTTTTGCTGTCTCAAATGTGAAGGTGACCTCTCGCTGCTAATACAGTGACCCTTGACCTCTGTGTGGCAGGTACTAAGCAACGAGAACATCCTGACACTTAAGGCTGTGAGGCAGGAAGATGCTGGGAAATATGTGTGCCGTGCCGTGGTCCCGCGAGTAGGCGCCGGGGAGAAGGAGGTTTCTCTCACTGTCAACGGTAAGTGTCACACTGGTCAGGAATCTTTTGGGAGGTTAGGGGGTCACATCTGCTAAGAAGAAAGCAATTTGTCACTGGTTTACACACAAAAACACATCTTCAACCCAAGGACTCTCCAACAATACAGTGAAAGGAGAAGGTTTGCTATTGGGTTTTAAATTCTACTCTGCAGACATCTCTGCTACAGTGTAGTAGACTACAGTAGAGAGTTTCACAGCATTATTGAAACAGCAAGCGCAGAAAATAGATGCAATAAAATATATTTTCTTTACACTTTATTTTCCATTATGTTTCATCAGTCCTTGTTAGAAATACACAGGGATGGATGGGTAAACATAGCTAGCACATCCAGGATGTAGCCTTAAACATAGGAAATGTTCTGAAGGAGTTGAGGAGAGGGAGGTCGGCTTTTTCAGGCAGTGACTGACTAATGAATGTCGGGGAATGGAATGGTGGGAGACCCGGCAACTCTCAGACAAATGACTTCATTAACACCACTTGGTATTCACAGAGCGTGCTTTAGCATTGTAGCAGCTTTCAGTTGCAGAATTGACACGTTCTTTAAAGGGCTTTTTGTTACCGTGTCCGTTTGCATGGGTGGTAGATAGAAGGAAAGAGGAAAAGAGGTTGAGATCAATGTTTTCGTGAGGTATTGTCCTCAACAATATATTGGATATCTTGAATGCAGACTTACAATGTCTGTTGTTAGCAGTGTTGTTGCTAGTTTGGGACTGAATATACACCAAGTACCAAACATTGCTTGTCAAGAGCTCCTTTTCGAACTTGTACAGTAGCTGTGCATCAACAAGAATGCCATCCAAATGCCCAGTTCGGCATTGGATTACAACAACTAGTGTGTGTTATGAGGCCCTTTTCTATCAATAGCCTAGTTCTGTTCAAGATCCAATAGTATAGAGCAGTCATTCCTAATTAACATCTTAACTGTTTTGTTTAATCCTTTTTACTGTCTGGACTAGTAAACATGTCTGCTCAAGTTTATTTTTCTAACTGATGTGTTCTTTCTTTTATGTTCAACTATCTATGGGGATTGCATTACTTCTGTATACAACACGATACAAAGAGAAGATGCATTGTTTTAATAAAGACGATATGATAACAGAACTCATAGGACACTCATCGTGAAAAATAACACAAAGCGGAAAATGTTTACTTGGTCTCTGCAGACTTCAGTCAAGCATTACCCACTTCTTTATTGGTCTTTGACTTCTCTTTTATTTAGTTATGTTCGCCTGTTCTTCTGCTTCTCTTGCCTCACGGCCTGGATCTGTCTCTGACATTAAAAAGCCACATAATTTTTTACCTTTTGAATAATTAAAATCCACGCTTTCTAAAAACCACACAAGGGGTCCTCAGTCAAAATGTTCCCATTTCTACCTTAACAAGTCCTCTCGGCGAATCAGATTGTCAAGCCGAGAAAGTACAAACAGAGTCTTTGAAGTGGCAGCACCAGTGGGGGCTGGTGACTTGACAAATTAAGGAGGATGGGAGATCCACGGTATAGGCGCAGAACACACGGAGACGTCAAAGTGTGTTTCAAAACTATTTTAACCTAAAGCATTTAATAAAGATATGTACATATAGTGCAATATTGTGGCGAATGGGAATGAGAGGGCTACTTACAGGGTTGGGAGGGATCACAGCAGTGATTGAATGAGGGTATGAGGCATGAGTTGAGGTGTTCAGAGGCTTGACTTCAGTGCAGGACAGGATTTGACTGGGAAGACAAATCAACACAACACACTAGACAGTTAGACAAAAAAGCTAAGAATGAGTTAGTCCAAGCAAGGAGTAAAATCATTGATGCGTAATAATGGCTTCAGTTATTGGCTTCTGTTCATGTCAGGAGAGAGTTGACAATGGTTGTGAAGTGGAGTGGTCATCACCTCAATCACGGAACAGGAGCAGACTTAGCTGTAAATACAAATAGCAGATACATTCCATTACAGCTGCGCCATCATAGGTTTGAAAAACAAGTTTCTCCATGAAGTTAAACACAGACTATGCATAGGGATTTCCTCTACCCAGACACAGAGACAACAGCTGATAGACAATAGAACTCACAGGGCTGATCTTGCTTTATGCATGTTTGTGTCATGCAGGCCTATGCAACTGTAGGCCTTATCACTATTATGTTGATTGATTCATTCAAGTTGATCATTTTGGTTTGAAAATGTATAGGCAGCCTAGCCAGCCAAAAGTTTTATATAAACCAAATTTGATCACATTCACATTTTCTCCTGACACACAAATGGACTATAAATACATAACGTTACCAATTAGTTACCCTGACCAAATGGACAGTGCACATACGCTGTTTGCAGCTGCTCTTATTAGTCTATTAGTAGCCTACAGTTGATCAGACTGAAAAATGGTCTCGTTTTCATCCCGTACAGCATGTCAGATCTCTAATGTTTAGGTGTAGCCTGGGCTGATGCAACATTTATGTAATGAGTTTTTGCTTGTGTCTGTATGGAGTGATTGTGTTATCATCTTTGCTAAATAAATACCGGAGTATATAAGTGGAAATCTAACTAATCTAACTTTAAATGGATTATGCGATGGAAGCTATTGAATTGATTCCAACATCCCAGATAAAGACAGTAGAAAAAGACAGTAGAAAGTAGACAGTAGAAATGTTCAGCAAGTAAAGCATCGCAATGTTCAATTACTGCTTCAAGCTCCTTGTAGTTGCAGTTGTTAGCTGAACTTTCCCTCTCTTCGTGTCCTCTAAAAGCCTATTCTTGCATGGCTCCTTGTTATCCAACTATACTTTTGATACCAGTTGGTATTGATGAAAGGCTCCCTGTTAATCAGCTATACTTTTGATACCAGTTGGTAAAGATGAAAGGCTCCCTGTTAACCAGCTATACATTTGATACCAGTTGGTATTGAACACCCTCACCTTTTCATCCTTCTTCATGAAACTGATCTCAGGCAGAGGTCGACCCTCGCTTTTAATTCGCACCTTTTCCGTGTACCCCAGAGAATGAAATGGGTTCTACAACAAAAACTCAACAAAGGTTGCAGTAGCGTTGTCAGCAAAAACTGCACAATGGAGCTGGTAGCTAGCTAAATACTTGCTGCTGAGGTTAGCAAGGCAAATGTAAATATATTTCACTAACTGGACACAAAAATAAAGTTATAAAACCAAGAATACAATTTATAATCTACCTCCTCCGTCTCCTGTAATTTCAAGAAACTAATTTGAATTGAATAATATCCCAAAAATGCTGTGATATTGTTTCACTCTTTTTATTTTTTTGAAATTTCACTGAGGAGGATGGTTCTCCCCTTCCTCCTCTGAGGAGCCTCCACTGGGCAGCACGTGGAGAGGACTCTCCTGAGGTTTTCTGCTTGATTGTTTTAAGTTGTCGTCTTTATGGCAGATGAAGCTTTATCCACCTCAACCCTCGTCAACCTGCATTCTTTGACATCCTATAGGATCCAATTGGCTCTGACAGTGAAAGTCATGACTGATGACCGTGCATTTTGGGAGACTGCGGAATACTCAAGAGTATATGCACAGTGTGGGGGAGTGTGTGTTTATGTGTTTGAAGTTTGGAAATTTGCTTCCCGTCGCTTGTGCCTGGATCATTTTACCCAAACAATTAAAATGCATGTGTTTAGAATTTGTCAATATGTTCTTTCCTCCGTTGCATGTCAACGACTCCAACTGCGCAGCAACACAGACAAGAGAATCCTCTCCTTCCCTGGGGACTAGAGTCGTTTAATTATAATCAAATAGCTAGCAGGGGAGGCAGTTTACGTTGGAGTCATTAATGGATACATATTGCTCACTCTAGTTTAACATCCTCAAACAGTCAGACTGAGCTTCAATATGTGTTTGAGTGAAGCTATTGTATTGTGCTTGTTCTTTTGATTGTATGCTCAATGCATTGTACGCACACAGAAAACTAGTAGGTACAGTATATGTGTGAAGTTTTGCATAAGATTTGTAGCCTGCAGGTGTTTGTGTCCCTATCAATGAACATTCATAAATTATATTTGAATGAGTGTATCTGTTTGTTCGTAAAGGTATGAGTCGTTCCGTCTTTCCACATGTGTATGTCTTGGTAGGTGTGTGTTGCTGTCCTGTATGTCTGTCTGTATGTGTGTCTAATCAGATGTCAGCCAGCCCAGGGAGAGGGAACACATTAACACATTAATGGAGAAAGTGGGCCGATGTGCCTTCTAGTCTCCCACAGGGCATCTTGTTGTTGTAGTTCTTTTTTTCTCTCCCAGACATAGTCTTTATATGCTCAATAAATTAGCATTTGATTCATTCTCCAAGTGCCAAGACAGAGCTTAAATAAACCAGCGCAAATTAATAATTCAGCGGAGAAATGCCATTCAAATGGATGTGACAGAGATTGTTATAGAGTAAAACATCTCTGAGGTGCTTTGAAATGAGCTGTTGCAAGGAAGCACAAAATGACATCTTTTCAATGCTCAGACTATACTTCCAACTCTGTTTGGAAATGCAAGGCCTGGTCTCGACAAGGTGATGAACAAACGATAAAGAACCACTCCATAGCCTCCCCGCCTCTCTAAAAAAACATCTTCTACCATATCGACTGTGTCCACTGACAGTTGGAACAGTGTAGTTGTGCCACTCACACCACCCACCAACTCCCTCTCTCTCTGATCACACAGTCTGTGCATGCACGCACGCACGCGCACGCACGCACACACCCACACACACACACACACACACACCTCCCTATCCTCTGGAGGAGCCACCACACCCCAGCAGTCTGAGGCAGGGAGATAAAACCATCTAATTATATTCCTCATTTGCAGCCCTGATCCACAGAGCAGATTCTCCTGAGCCACCAACGCTCGCCTTGGGCAGCCCGGGAGGAATAGATCTGAGTGTGTTTACCACAGGAGCCCATTCCAGCCACACACACCCAAACACTCCCACACACACACATTCTTATGCATGCAACCACACTGACACATCCATACAGGTCCACACAGACCGGACTGCCCATACCAGTCCACCATAGGCTACTAAGACAGTGGTAATGCAGCATAGTTTCCACAGCAGCAGCAACCTAGTTCCCAGTATTCTGCATGCAGTGGCATACCAAGAGACCATCTGCCAGAATCTCATTAAAATGCTAATTTATTTTAATAAGAGACAGTTAATAAACTGCAATTACTGTATGTATCGGCAGAGAGAATGGGAGGGGCTTGGAGGGGAGTTGGTAGGAAGCTCACCTTCTTACTAATCAAGTTGTTTCCCCACTAATCTATACTTAAAAGTCTTAAATCACTATACATCGTTTTTTCAATGTTTTTACTGGCTGTTTAAGCTGGACTGGAGGTTATGTGATTGATGGCATCGCTGCGGGTCAAAGAGCAAGACTGACTTGCCTAGTTAAATAAAGGTAAAAAAATTAAAAATAAATATAGACTCTGGAGAGCTAAATTGAATGTGCAGAGACACAGGGAGGAGTGTTATCTCTCAGCAATGACATTTCTCCCATCATGATTATGCCCATAGAAATGCCTCTCCACCCGCCACCATGACCCTTATCTCAGTGGGAGAAATCAAGAGCACCATAAATCAACTTTTTCACAATTCAGAATGAAGGCTGGGCCCACATGGATGTCCTTCGTACAGCCCTAACATGCCCTTGTTGATATTGTGGAGTTTAGATGCAATGTTCATATCAAACAACAATGCAATCCTCAGCGCAGTCCAAAATTACTGTTTACTGCCGGCATTCCGAGTCGAGTCGGTTGGAAATTGTAAGTAGGGTTTACTGTGAGAAAGAATGCTGTTAGGGGTACACCGCTTAATTGGCTGCATCACAACTTGATTGAATCAATGTTACATGGCATGAACCTGAACTCACAGGAATCTGGCAGTGGTTGATTGTGGTAATGTGTGGGTTTGTGATTGGCCTTCATGGTAAAGTGTTGATATGTTCTCCTCTGTGCCCCCGCCACAGGCCCACCCACCATCTCCAGTACCCAGACACATCAGGCTCTCCATGGGGAGAAGGGAGAGATCAAGTGCTTCATCCGGAGCACTCCACCTCCAGACCGCATTGTGAGTAATACCAACACCACTTCTTTCAATATCTATCTCTTCTACTTATCTCTATTGGCCACAGCATTTCATGGTATATCGGTTACATTACGGCCATGGTGCCCTGACATTATTAGCATATGATTAAACCATCTCAGAACACATGCAATACATCTGAGAAAGATATCAGTGTAATAAATATATTCTAACCGTTTATTGTTGTGTGAATGAGAAGGCATGAAGCATGGCAAGCTTATAATTTAATGCATGCTTATGCTCTGTTAGCACATATCCCATTAAGATTTATGGCCCTTAGATAAACAGCCTACTCTCAGAGCCCTCTGTTGTTCCATTAACTGTGTGTGTGTGTGTATATTTGTGTGTGTGTGTGTGTGTGTGTGTGTGTGTGTGTGTGTGTGTCTGCGTGTGTGTGTGTGTGTGTGTGTGTGTGTGCGTGCGTGCGTGCGTGCGTGTGTGTGTGTGCATGTATGTGTGTGTACACATGTGATTTCACATGTGAGTGTGTGTTTTTGCATAATTGCAATCTACTAATTAGTGTTTTGTGTATTGATGCTGGCCATTAACTTGCTGCATTATTAATATGCTGTTGATTTGATGGGAGGGTCTAAAGAGGTATATTTATCTAGGATAAATGTGGGTCATTTTGCTTTCATGCTTATGAATATGTTTTAACAACCAGAAAACTGCTTGCAATTCACCTTCTTTGTCTGCAATCAATTGTTGTCAATTAGATCAGTACTTCTTGCTCCAGATCACCCAGTTGAAGATGGGGAACTCCTCCCCCCCTCATGTTTAACTTGTGATCCCCTTACAGGCCTGGTCATGGAAGGAGACAGTGCTGGAGTCAGGGACGTCTGGCCGTTACACGGTGGAGACGGTCAGCACTGAGGAAGGGGTAATCTCTACTCTGACCATGAGTAACATTGTCCCTGCAGACTTCCAGACCATCTACAACTGCACAGCCTGGAACAGCTTTGGGTCTGACACGGAGATCATCCGCCTCAAGGAACAAGGTGGGAGCCAAGGTTCGACAGGTTCCACCTCTGCTTTAAACACTGTGGTGGCTGTGGTTCTAGTGCAGTGTAGTGTCAAATAGACTAGTGCTGTGTTTTGGTGTGTGTGTGTGTGTGTGTGTGTGTGTGTGTGTGTGTGTGTGTGTGTGTGCGTGCGTGCGTGCGTGCGTGCGTGCGTGCGTGCGTGCGTGCGTGCGTGCGTGCGTGCGTGAGTGAAATCGGACAGATATGAAATGACCAGTCAATGAATTTGTAGTTATTACATTATTTTTGTATATTCAATTATTAATGTGTAGCTAATTAATTAGCAAGGTGCAACTCAACTGCAGAGTCAGTAGTGATACCACATCAGTAGTGATACCACATCAGTAGTGATACCACATCAGTAGTCATACCACATCAGTAGTCATACCACATCAGTAGTGATACCACATCAGTAGTGATACCACATCAGTAGTCATACCACATCAGTAGTGATACCACATCAGTAGTCATACCACATCAGTAGTGATACCACATCAGTAGTGATACCACATCAGTAGTCATACCACATCAGTAGTGATACCACATCAGTAGTCATACCACATCAGTAGTGATACCACATCAGTAGTGATACCACATCAGTAGTCATACCACACGAAAAACACAAATATTCCACTATGGCTTTGTTAAAAACCAATGCTTTATTATTAAAAGCCTTTATTTGTTTGGCTGGGTTTCATAGCTGGATGTGTTGCTCTGTCTTTTCAATGGGGAAGATTTGTTTTCATTCACTCCCAATAAATTATCATGTATTGCTGGCTTATTTGAAAGGGACATCAATTAATGAAGGCATTAAATAGACGTTAATGCTGGGGAAAAGGCACTCTGTTGTGGTGCATTTGTTTAAAGTGCGGTGAGGTAATTAATGTAGGTGGGTGACTAAGTCATCATTATAGCAGTGGAATCGGGCCACTCATACAGTAGGTACTTTAAAGGGATGCTTCAAGACGTTGGCAATGAAGCCCTTGATCTACTGTACCCCAGAGTCAGATGAACTCGCACATACCGTTTTAATGTCTCTGTCCAGTATGAAGGAAGTTAGAGGTAGTTTCGCAAGCCAATGCTAAGTACTGTAGCATTAGCAAAATGACTGAATGTCTACAGGAGCATCCTGGCTGTTCCCATAAATGTCCAGTCATTGCGCTAATGCCAAGTTAGTAATTGTGCTACTTCCTTCAAACTGCACGCAGAGACATAAAGATGGTATCCACAAGTTCATCGGACTCTGGGTATCGAGATAAAGGGCTTCATTGCCAAAATCTCAAAGTATTCCTTTAAGGATTAGGCAGATTCAACTCACAGCCCTGTTGCTATTAACCACTCAATTAAAAACCAGTCAGCCACTTCTGTAAGTGAGTATGAATTAAATGTGAATGGAAGGAATCAGCACTGTAATAAGCAATACACTATATATACAAAAGTATGTGGACACACTTTCAAATTTGTGGATTCGGCTTCATGAAATGGATTTCCACGGCCGAGCAGCCGCACACAATCCTAAAATTACCATGCACAATGCCAAGCGTTGGCTAGAGTGGTGTAAAGCTCGCCGCCATTGGACTCTGGAGCAGTGGAAACGCTTTCTCTGGAGTGATGAATCACGCTTCCCCATCATGAATGGAAGAAAGTCCATACAGCAATGTTCCAACATCTAGTGGAAAGACTTCCCACAAGATTGGAGGCTGTTATAGCAGCAAAGGCGTGACAAACTCCATATTAATCCCCATGATTTTGGAATGAGATGTTCGATGAGCAGATGTCCACAATACTTTTGGTCATGTAGTGTATGTTAAAATTGACAAGACGGTTCACAAATCATCTTTTCTATCAACCTTATACAGATATTTCTTATGTTGGCCAGCAAAATAATTTGGAAAATATGTATGATTCATAAGTTATTGAGATGTAAGTATTTGTAAAACTATGTCATGTCTTTATTATTTTACAATGTATGTGTGTGGCGTACTGGTTGTATTTATATGTGTGTGGTATACTGGTTGTATTTGCAGTGTGTAGTGTACTGGTTGTATTTATGTGTGTGTTGTACTGGTTGTATTTATGTGTGTGGTGTACTGGTTGTATTTATGTGTGTGGTGTACTGGTTGTATTTATGTGTGTGGTGTACTGGTTGTATTTATGTGTGTGGTGTACTGGTTGTATTTACAGGTATGTGTGTGGTGTACTGGTTGTATTTACAGGTATGGGTGTGGTGCACTGGTTGTATTTGAAGTGTGTGGTGTACTGGTTGTATATATGCTTGTGGTGTACTGGTTGATAGATAGATAGATAGATAGATAGATAGATAGATAGATAGATAGATAGATAGATAGATAGATAGATAGATAGATAGATAGATAGATAGATAGATAGATAGATAGATAGATAGATAGATAGATAGATAGATAGATAGATAGGTACTTTATTGATCTTTATTGAAATTTTTATTGAAATTTCATAATATATACACATGTATATATGTTTGTGGTGTACTGGTTGTATTTGCAATGTGTTATTGTAAAAGGGAATGTTTTGTCATCCACAGAGTCTCTCCCGGTGGCGGTCATCATCGGGGTGGCAGTCGGTGCCTTTGTGGCTTTCATCGTCCTCATGGGGACCATCGGAGCTTTCTGTTGTACCCGCTCTCAGAGAAGTACGTATCCCCGTACCTGTTTCACCCACTGCATGCCAAAGATAAACGATGCATGGTCCTCAGCAAGATAGACAGGGTGTGAGGGCTCATGTCTCATAATTGAGCAGTATAACTTACCTTACTATTAATTGCTAGCTACAGTTACTTCCATCCTTTCTCATATTCAAAACTCCATCCATAATGGTGCCTAAGGTTAGAAACAGTCAGCCATTGCGCTTTTCTGAAATTGTGCTGCTGCGTGCGTGAGTCCCTGTGTGGGACCTTTTACTAGCGTTCAGCATGTTGTTGTTGTATACCACAGAGGAAGCGCACCTGGTTATGCCCTCACTACCCGTCTCCATCTGTGCTCACCAGAGAGAGCTTGCAATCAAAATTAAGACCGAAAGTAAGACTTTGTTATACGACAGTATGAACTGCATTGTCCTAAATGAGCCACCGTCAGTCCAGTTTGAGATGTGCTTATATACGTAGAAAATAATCTTATCTTGACAACAAAACAAAAGAAACTGCATCTCTTGCTCTGTGTTGTTGGGGAAGGGGACTCTACTCTCAAAAGCCATGCCAAGGGAATTTGAAGTCCAGCGTATTGAAGATATTGGGGGAAGTGCAATGTCTTTTGTAAATATTGTGTGTCTCAGCATCTTGAGCTGTAACTTACGGTTGTTTCCACCAGATCTAAAAGGGGTGGTGTTGGCCAAGAACGACATCCGAGTGGATATTGTCCACAAAGACCACAACGCTGCGCGGGAAAACGAGGAGCACACCGCCATGAAGCAACTGATGGTGAGTGTGAGTGTTCTGCCACAATTTCCACTTCCTGTACCCAAAGTAAAAACAACAGAAGACCCTATCCCCTCCTGCCCTCTTCATACTCACAGATAATGAATGCTAATTATCTCTAGCATAGTATTAATAGCACTGTTCTAGGGCACAAAAGCGACCTGCTGAATAATGGAACAGCACTGACATGTGTAGATATATGCACTGTGATTAAGTCACTGTGTTGGCCTGTATCCAGAGAACAGGCCCACGTTCTTTCTCCCTGTGAGGGAAAAAGCAGCAGTAAGGCGTCGCTATGTAGATGTTGAAACTCGCATGGCGTCGCAGGCAGTTTTAATTGTGCCCTCTGTATGCCTATTAAAAAACTCATTTTTGGGAATTACATAAGTACTTTGAAAGGGCAAAGGGGCAGGGCTATGGTTTCAGCAAGGGGCCTTGATAATATTATGCTCTGTGACACTTCATGGGAGTTAATGTGTCTGCATGTGATACCTTACAGTACATATTGGCATTTCTCTAATGAGATTCATGGATGCATTATTTCTAGTTACTCGCCCCGACTGAAGTTGAAATATGTCTGAATATTATTACAGAATTTTTCGAAAGGGAAATTCCTGTATTCTGACTGTTTTGATAACATCAGGGAGACCAAAGAAGCTGAGAGCCCAACACTGATTTTCATATGTCTAAGCGTGTCTTGCCTATGTGCAGGTAGAACGCGGGGAGTTCCAGCAGGAGTCAGTCCTGAAGCAGCTAGAGGTACTGCATGAGGAAGAGAAAGAGTACCAACATATCAAGGTAGGTCCATGGAGGATGGAGGATGGAGGGAGGACAGATGGAGATATAGGTGGAGAAGGAGAAGGATGGGAGGAGGCAGGCAAGTGGGATCAGATAAATCTTCAATTTAGAACCATTTTCCGTCCACCTTGGCTTTGGAGAGGATAAGACCAGGGGTCAAATGTATCCAATTAAGGTTTAATTTGACTAATTAGGTGGTCATCAAAGGAATCAGGATGTGTCTGGCCCTGGAGGTTCAAAGTGAAGGTGCCATGCTGTAGAATGCAGAATACACTGACACTACCAGTTACCAATGACTTAGAAAGCACACCAGTAGAAAGTATGTACTGTATGTGTTTGGCAAAATTACGTTTGTAAACATTGATGGATGCTTTGAAATATTGTATGCATTAAGTTATTCCTCACCAGATAGAGAATCGTATGATGCATTGTAATATTAATTAGTCACACTTAGGCAAAATGTCTACTTCAAATTTATATTCAACCAAAACCAATAATTTATCATTCAGTGCGACGATTGCCTTCCTCATGTTTTCACTGTAATGAAAGAGCTCTTAATGTGACAACAATTAGGTGAAAGGTTAGTGTGCTAGAATTGCGGTATGCTCAATCAACAATACTTGTTCTGCCAGAGAAGAAGAAGAAGGCCCATTACTGTTACTTTCGATACAGTTTGGAAGACTTTGTGAGTCTGTGCCTCGCAAAGGTAGAAGCTGTCAACAGACATATTACTGTAAGTTAATAGCACTATAACAAACTCACAAAATTCAGCACACTATACTGCCCTACCAAGCAAAAAGACAGTAACTGCTCATTTGATCGAAAATGAATGAATGTCATTTTTGCTACATTAAATACATGCTTAATCATGTGGACAAGTATCCTGCCTCTATTGTATTGTGTTTTGGAGAAAATGGGGGTCATGTTTTCCTGTCTGGACCAACTGAACAGGCAACAACTACTAAACGTTTCCTCTGTATAATATAAAGGTGAATAACTTGTACCTTTCTATGTGTATAATGAGGAGAGCAGTAAGCCTATGAATAGAAAGGGACTCCCTGCAATCCTTTTGTTCCAAATCCTTCTCACACATGACACCAATGATTGTTATTTCAACATGAACACTCTCACTTGAAGTGGTATATGTGGCAGTTGAGGAAGCTATAGCTAAAACAGACATTCAAAGAGTCAGTATGGGGCCTTTTAACAAGTGGCCCCCTGGTTCTCAGATATGCAAATTCCTCAATTAGACAAGCACTGTGCTAACAGCACTGTTACCTCACTCTGCATGCAGAGTTTAGCACATCTACAGTGTGGGAGATATGACGTTATACTTCTAAAGAAATACATATTGAAATAAAAACCTCCTTCAAACAAGACGCACAGATAATATCATTAGACTATGGAACAAGCAAATTCCTCTGAACGATGGACAATTCAGACTTAGCACACAGAACGCCACAGCGAATCAGGAGCTGGAAACAACTTTGTGGTCCTGATTATTTATGCCATTGTACAGGTGATTATTCCCCCGGTACCCAAGAGTATTCATCTGGTGTTCTGTCTGCATACCTGTTTCCATTGGACCTGGCTCTTTTGATCCACACTGATGAGTCTGTGTATGGGAGGAGATCACCGGGGACCAGACACCAGTTAAGGGGACACAAAGTCTGATAATGATGAGGATTCTCTCAGGTTGTCATAGTTGTGTAATTTCCCCATGATTAGAACGCCTCCTCTGGGATCCAGTATTGTGCTCGTTGGTCTTGACATTTACGTTCATTCTCACAGCCTTGTCCCGGCTGCTTCTTAGCAACAGCAATCGCTGAGGCAGGAGCCAGGAGCTGTGTGACAACTTCAACCTCTGCACTGCAGCAATGGCGGGATTGTGCTCGTTGGGCTTGACATTCACGCTCATGCTCACAGCCTTGTCACGGCTGCTTCTTAGCAACAGCAATCGCCGAGGCAAGAGCCAGGTGCTGTGTGACAACAGCAACCTCTGCACGACAGCCATGGCTCCACACAAGTCATTTATTTTGCATATATCAAATTCAAGACTTTGTTTTCACAAACCATTTTGGGTCCAATTAAAACTGGGGTATTAGTGAATATTGGGAGGACTTGTTGGATGCCAAACTGTGAATTATCATGGTTTGTTAATTAGCAAGTAGCAGGATTGTGGAGGTTTATGCAGAAGCTACAAATTAAAATCTCCTCTCCTCTCCTCTCCTCTCCTCTCCTCTCCTCTCCTCTCCTCTCCTCTCCTCTCCTCTCCTCTCCTCTCCCATATTGCCTCCTAAAGGACCCAACCAATGGATACTACAGTGTCAACACCTTCAAGGAGCACCACTCCACCCCCACCATCACCCTGCAAGGTAACCAGACTACAGAGATGCGGAATCCCACCGCTGCCACCACCGGGGGCAAGCAACGGGTACCCACGGGCATGTCCTTCACCAACATCTACTCCACCCTAGGTGCCGGGCCAAACCGCCTGTACGACTACAGCCAGCGCTTCGTGCTGGGCATGGGCAGCAGCTCCATCGAGCTGTGTGAGAGGGAGTTCCAGAGAGGATCACTCAGCGACTCCAGCTCCTTCATCGACACGCAGTGCGACAGCAGCGTGAGCAGCTACAGCAAGCAGGACGGCTACGTGCAGTTCGACAAAGACAGCAAGGCCTCCGCCTCCGCCTCCTCCTCATCCCACTACTCCCAGTCCTCCTCCCAGAACTCAGACCTCACACGGCCCCTCCAGAAGCGCATGCAGACCCATGTCTGACCTGCCCGTCAGAGAAGGCCTGCCTGTCCTGGGGCATCCAGTCATGGGTTGGGACTATGGGAAACACAGCATCCTGAGACAGAGAAGGGACCCACGTTTCAAAGCACATGGTGTGTTCGTGGGAAGCCTTGAAATAGGTGGCTTCAACTCACATTGGACTTGTTCAGACTTCTCTGTGTTCCAACCAGTGGATCAAGAAGCCTTGCACGTTCCATCCTAAGCTCATCAGAAACCACCTCCTGTTGCCCAGTTTTTCACTAACCCATAAACATACAGTAGTTGTGCCATAGAGAGGTCTTTTGCCAACATGGACTCAACTACCGTGTGGAGGTGGCTGTTGCACTGATTTCAGTGGCAATAGGATCCCATATAAGACAGCAAAATAACCAAACGCTGTGGCTGGGGGCTAGGAGTCTTGGGCTACAGCAAGTTCTCTGTCAAACAAAGTGAGTCATTCTCTTATGGGTGGCAAAAGTAACCCATCACGTTGTACGTGTAAGCCAATATTCTGCTCCTCTCTTGTAGTTCTAAGCACAACTGTGAATGTGTGTTAATTGTCAAAGCTTCTCTTCTCTCTTATCCCCTCTCCCGCTAGCCTCCCCTCACACACACTGTATGTTAAGCTTGGCTGATCCAACTTCATCCCTTGTGTGGGTGGAGTAAAACTCTCAAAATTTGCCCAGACTTGCCAAACAATTAACCGATGCCAGTCTTTTCCCCGTGCTCTCGGCCCTCAGAACTCTGCAGATAAGGAGGCCCATGATCTCAACCGGAAAGCCTGAGTTGTCGTTTCACAGTTTGTCACTCTGAGATAAAGGAATAATATCAGTGTACATTATGCATCTTTTATTCAGCGTTATTTATTTTTACTCGGCTGTTTGATTTCACTTGTTTTGAGGACTCGGACTGGGAAATGAGAGTACTGTTTGTTCCTCTTTTTTCATCTTGCCTTGAGTGGGACTATTTGAAATGCCGAGAGACATTTCAGGAGACAGACTTTTGCATTTCAGAAGCTGAACAGGATGTGTTCTACCATGCCAGCTTAAATGGAGGAGAGCATAGCTCACTGACTATAAAGTGTGCCCTACCCATGTAATGTGATATCTCTCATACTATATGCTTTAGATCATCAGCCATGTCCACAGGATAGGATGCTGCCTGCGGAACCAAATGTAAACAGTGTGTATCAGAGCTTCTCATCATGTGTTTTTTCCAATACCATGTTAACACTGGAGCTCAGTCAATCCAGACTGTGTACCTACTGTGATCTAGCTGCTCATCCAAGGAAATGGATAGGAATCTATTATGTAAATTGTTGTTTTGATTTCCTGTATATTGTTAATTTGGCTGCTATGAGACTACTGTATATACGCTGACTGTTTTAAGTGAGCGTATTATTCACGCCAGATATGGAATTTCACTTTTTTCACCATTATCATTATTGTCATTTTAATTGAGAGATTAGGGAAACACAAACAAACCACATCACTGATTAATACAAAATGACTTGTATGGTAGGTCTACAAGGCCTTCTCTCTGCTAGCTAGTCTGTTGTGGAAGGCCACATGGTCACATGAAACACAGGGCATGTCACATACAGGACAAGTAGTATAACACTAGACAAGACCAACCACGGTAATGTTAATCCAATGCAGAACACTGTATTGGGTGAGATAATCAATGTGGTTGTGTTGGTGATAATGACTAAAATATACAGTACATCATTTTGCAACCACACTACATATCACCACATACCATACAGTCAGGCCTGAACTACCATACAGTACAAGACGTATGAGTCCTTCGTTGTAGAGGTCTTAAGTAGGGTGGGGCAGAATTACAGTAATACAGGGCAGTTCTTGGAGTGTCAGTTAGTTACAGTATATTACTTGTCTGCAATTCACCCTAAAAAGTATATCATAGGTTACATCATCAGTTAGCCTTCAAAAGCCTGTAACATATGTTTGCCTTTGGGTGGCTTCTAGGTCTGGACAGAGAGGCCCTGCTTTCTAACATCAGTTTGATTGATATTAGATATAGCATTAGAGAATGGTAAAATGTAGCCTAATGCCAGGAAAACAACAAGTTCCAGTTTTACAGCAATACAGTAGACACCGAGTAGTAATGATGATGTAATTTCCTGTTTTTCAAATCTAAAACAGTCCTCTCATATCTCATCATTTTGCATGAGTCTTCTTTTGCGGGAATATCCAATGGAATGGATAACTGTACTAACTAGTCCTTCGCTTTTGTTGTCTTGCTGAAAATTTACGATCCTTTGTAAGAGTTAGACTGTACCTTCGACAAATGAGAAAGTTGCTGCTGTAAGCACTTTACATGTGATTATATTCAAGGCATTTCAATAGGCTTTTCTACTTGAATGGTGGTGGTTTGACTCAAATTTTACAAATGGATTGGTGCCCATTGTACGGCTTAAACACAAAAAGGTCTGTTTCAATGCTGATAATTCAGCTTGGCTCTTAGAACACTGTATATAAATCCCCAATGCTCTCTGTATATAATTTTGCAGTTATTTATTTTCTCAGTCAGTTTTCAGTATATTAGGGCAAAACAAATCCCTATACCAACAATATTGTACAGACAGACAATCAATTTTCCATTCCTTTTTTTTTTTCTCAGCATTGATTGACATCTCCTACCACGCTTGTATTTGCAAATGAGTTGTTTGTGTGAGCGGTTTTTAATCTCTTTGTGGCAGTCTCTCTCACACAGTTACACGGTCAAAGCTGTTTGGCTCTTGGGTGTGGCACAGGAACTGTTCATAGGGTGAGTTGGGAGCTAGAATGTCCCTAGAGAAAAGAGACTCTCTTCCACTCGCTTCCCTTCCCAAATGCAGCCCTGTCTTACTGATGGGTTTGAATAGTACCAACTGACTTGGGCCGCAGTGCAGAAACTCCAGACACACAACAGTTGTGAGGTTTTATAACGCCTCTCTTTGTGTGGAAACTGGATGGATCAATAAATGAAATGCTACTCTACCAACCCGCCCTCCACCACCACCACGGCCAACTTGCAACCGTGAGAGTCTGTATATCACCTGTGCCATGCTAATCACCGGTCATCACCGGTCTGCATGTTTGACCTGAGGAGGGGTGTTTGTTTGGCACCAGCTGGTGCTGTTTGCCTTGCTGTAGAAATATGCCTTGGCCAAACAGATGAATAAATATTCCCACAACGATAACACAGGGTTGCTGCCCTTCCCTGATAAAGCACAACATCCATTTCCAGGGTCATCAAGCCAGGGAGGTAAGTCCTCTATTTTTCAGTGGTGTTGAAGACCACTGTTTGGTCCACATTTTCCCCATCCCACAAGGCTGTTTCTGGGGTAGGGGAGAGAGGAGTGAGCTAGTCTCAGATTGGCAGATAGTTCTCTTTGTAATGATTTCTGTGCCCAGTGGCTATTTTGCATCAGTGACGTGTGCCCCGCAGAACCTTTTGCTTGGTCTCAATTAAATAGTAGAACAAAATGTATGAAGAAATATATCATGCCAAACACTGACACTGGCATAATGTAGCTCTGCCTGAAAATGGTGGTTTACAGACATTCATTAGTACAGGCTACAACAACTTCCATTTTATTTTCTACCAGTCAATATCTTGTTGGTCTTTCAGTAACATGCTACAAAAAGATATTGACATGTAAGTGTTAAAAGTCAATAGAAATAGTGAATCCTCAATGTATATACTGTAATTTAAAGAGAAAGTGAACATTGTACTGGCTAAACCACTATTTTCACGCAGTGGCCTTCTGTATTTTAAACAAAGTGAAAAGAATATGAAAAAAAAAGTATTTTACCCGTATTGGTCTGTGAATCTATGATGCTTTTGCTCTGTATATTTGGGGAAGAAAAAATAAACATTTTAAAAAAAAATGTCTGAACGTGTCTTGATTTCACCTTCAAGAGTGCTTGTTTGTTTGTCATTGAGAGAAGAGTGATTCTTTATGTGTGAGTCAGATGTGTGAGTGCTTGTCTACATAGCAGTATGATTATAATACAGGGGGAAAAAGTCTTCTTAGTCTTAAAAACTATAATCAGCTCACCATCTGACCAGATGTAGGATTCACGTTGAGGATATACTGTATGTGTGAAGGGAAAGAAAGAGGCGACTGAGACAGAACACTTCTGTACCAAATAATTTTCCTTCTCACAGTGTTAGCTGCAGTCTTGAAATCCTGTCTCAGACAGCATTATCTCTCTTTGTGAGCCCTGAAAGGCTATGAAAAAGAAGAAGAGGTTTTCTCTACATCAAACAGGTAACCAGACAGACTGAGCACTTGTTGTTCCTGCATGTAAACAATGTTTCTTCAAAGCCAATGCCACGACAAGTTCTCAAGTTCTCTGGTCGTTGAAAATGTGTCTTCCAATATATTTGATGATTAACACAGCATCTGCATTGTAGGGAAAATACAATATCAATTGGAACAGTAAAATCACCACCCAGACGGCACATACTTGCTCATATCAACGTTACAGTAAAGTCGTGCACATGCACCTCACCAATACATTTTAGCCACATATTCCTGACTGACCTCCAATTACTACATTTCCAGACAAAGCAGGGGGCTTCCTCTCCCTCCCTAAACCCTCCCCGGGCATAATCACCTATTCCCAATTTCCCACAGATGCAGGATTGTTCCTGAAATGACTCCCAAATGACTCTGCATCCTCCCAAATGAGTGATTACAGAAGGTTATTCTGTTGTGAATTACCTTGCCTGATAATTGGATTTGAAATTCAATTTGACAAAAGGCCCAAAATTGGTACGGATGGCAGAATCAGCATTTGATGCGCTGAAGCACTCCATTACAGAATTATCTACAGACAGCTATTACATGGCATATGAGAGGTGGCAGAGAGAGATGGAAAGAGGGCGGGAACTGTACAATGAAGGCCTGCGTGAGGCACGATATGCACATTACGTCTGCTAGCATTTGTTTATCTGAAATACACACACAAACAAAGGTGCTCCCTCTCTTAAGTCCATCCCAGTAATATTAATTGAACTTCTCTCAAATCTGCCTATTGCCTTTGTTCTCTGGAAATAATGTTATATATCTATTCTATTCTTGTAGGAATATGCCAGACTAGCATTCATCTGAATGTATTCATCTGAATGTTTCCTCCTACATCTGTTGTTAACAAAACATGTGGAAAATAAATATTGATTTGATTTATGGGATATTGAATAGAGTTGAGTGACACGTCAATACTTGTCAAAGTCCTACACTGCTGTAGCCTCAATGCAATTGCCTGTAAAATCCCTCCCTTACTGTCATTTGTTTAAGGACAGCTGTTGCAGTGGAAAGCTCATTATACCAACATCTGTCTTTTAGTAAATTATAGATCCTCTAACTAAAGCCCCCAACTAAAGCTGGCATGGAATGACTCATTTATAGGCGTCCTGTGTCTTTTCTCTCTTTGAACCGAAAAGTTTTCAACATTCAAAGTTCAAACCAACCAAAAGATGTTAACAATGGTAATTACTTTTTAGATTTACCACATACCTGCAAAAGAAGGACTAACCGACATACTTCCGGACTCACCTTGGCTGGTGATTTGAATGCAGGGAATCTGAAATCCGTTTTACCTTATTTTTATCAGCATGTCACCTCTGCGACTTGAAGCGACAAAACTCTACATAACATTTACTCCACACACAGGAACGCATACAAGGACCTCCCTCGTCCCTACTTTTGATAAATCATGCAAAACAGGAAGTACCAATGATGCGCTCAGTACGGAAGTGGTCGGATGAAGCGAATGCTAAGCTACATTACTCATCCGATAACATTGAGGAATTTACCACATTAGTCACCGGCTTAATAAGTGCACCGACAACGTCGTCCCCACGGTGACCATACATACATACCCCAACCAGAAGCCAGGCAGCATCCATACTGAGTTAAAGGCTAGAGCTGACACACTTTCAAGGAGCAGAACACTAATCCGGACTCTTATAATGAATCCCTGTACGACCTCCAACGAGCCATCAAACAGGCAATAGATAGATAGATAGATAGATAGATAGATAGATAGATAGATAGATAGATAGATAGATAGATAGATAGATAGATAGATAGATAGATAGATAGATAGATAGATAGATAGATAGATAGATAGATAGATACTTTATTGATCCCCGAGGGGAAATTTCTTTGTCAAGCAGCTACAACGAAACATAGGGCAGGTGCAAAATGCCAGAACGAAAAATACACAAAAGACAGATACACGATACATGATACATAGAGCAGCAGTATGAAAAAGTATAGAAATACAAGAAGTCTGGAGTGCAAAAAAGCTGTACACTATACATTGGTGGATGGTTAACTATACTATACAGGTCGATGGCAGAGAATACTTCAATAGCTAAAAATGTGTATGATATGAGTGAGGGTAATAATAGTTTACTTAATAGACATACTGGTTAAATGAAAAGGTGAGTGAATATTTTGCATGGTTAAATTAACTGTACAGGTAAATATACAGTTAAATTTACAGGTAAGTGAATATTTGCATGGTTACATTAACTGTACAATGCGTCAATACAGGACTAAGATCGAATCCTACTATTCCAGCTATGACGCTCAACAGATGTGGCAGGGCTTGTAAACAAAGGGAATCCCAGCCACGAGCTGCTCAGCAACGTGAGCCTACCAGACAAGCTAAATTCCTTCTATGCTCGCTTCGAGTCAAGCAACACTGAACCATGCATGAGAGAAGCAGCTGTTCCAGACGACTGTGTGATCTTGTTCCCCGTAGATGTTGTGAGTAAGACCTTTAAATAGGTTAACATTTGCTCATCACCAAGCTCAGGACCCTGGGACTGAACATTTCCTGGACTTCCTGATGGGCTGCCCCCAGGCAGTTAGGGTAGGCAAAAACATATTTTCCATTCTCATCATCAACATGGTGGACCCTCAGGGGTGTGTGCTTAGTCCCCTCCTGTACTTTTATGTTCACCCACGACTTCATGGCCGCGCACGACTCCAACAGCATCATGAAGTTTGCTGATGACACAACGGTGGTAGGACTGAACACAGATGACGATGAGGCAGCCTATAGGGAGGAGGTCAGACACTTGGCATTGTGATGCAAGGACAACAACCTCTCCCTCAACGTCAGCAAGACAAAGGAGCTAATCGTGGACTACAGAAAAACGGGGAGAGAAGCACGCCCCCATCCACATTGATGGGGCTGCAGTGGAACGGGTCGAGGGCTTCAAGGTCCTCTGTGTCCACATCACGAAGGAATTGACAGGGTCCACAGACACACCAACACAGTTGTGAAGAAGGCACGACAGTGCCTCTTCCCCCTCAGGAGGCTGAAATGATTTGGCATGGGTCCTCAGATTGTCAGAAAGTTCTACAGCTGCACCATTGAGAGCATCTTGACTGGCTGCATCACCGCTTGGTACGGCAACTGCAAGGCACTCGACCGCAAGCACTACAGAGGGTGGTGAGTACGGCCCAACACATCCCTGGGGCCGAGCTAGCTGCCATCCAGGAACTCTATACTAGGCAGTATCAGAGGAATGCCCCAAAAATTGTTGAAGACTCCAGCCACCCCACCCATAGACTATTCTCTCTGCTACCCTCAAGCAATATGACTGCTAAACAAGACTGCTAAACAAGAATGCTAAACAAGACTGCTAAACAAGAATGCTAAACAAGAATGCTAAGCAAGACTGCTAAACAAGACTGCTAAACAAGAATGCTAAACAAGAATGCTAAGCAAGAATGCTAAACAAGACTGCTAAACAGACTCCTAAATAAGAATGCTAAACAACAATGCTAAACAAGAATGCTAAACAGGTCAATCAAACGGCTACATGTACTACCTTTTTTATATTAACTCTCTTGCACTGACCCTTTGCATACACACTGGAGTCTACCCACATACTCACTACATGCGCCCACACACACATAACACATGCACAGATGCACACTGACGCCACACACATTCACACACACACACACACACACACACACACACACACACACACACGCGCGCGCGCACACATACCCTGCAGCTATCTATTTTCTATCCTGTTAATGAAAGTGTGTGTGTGTGTGTGTGTGTGTGTGTGTGTGTGTGTGGCATCAGTATGTGTGCATAGAGTCAGGCAGAAAAGTGTATGTGTGTGTGTGTTGGGGTGTGTAAAGATGCTTTAAACAGTATGTAGGCCTACATTGCTACATCAATTATCTCGTACCACTGCACATCGACTTGATACTGGTACTCCCTGTATATGTTATTTTTACTCATTATTGTTATTCACAGTGGTGGAAAATTACCCAATTGTCATACTTGAGTAAAAGTAAAGACACCTTCATAGAAAATTACTCAAGTAAAAGTGAAACTCACACAGTAAAATATCTGAGCCGACAAGGTCAAAAACCTGTCGATGTGTCCTTGAGCAAGGCACTTAACCCTAATTTGCTCCAGGGGCTGACCGTCTGTCACGTTTGGGTGTATGGAGAGACCAAAGCGCAGCGCAGGGATAGTAGTTCGCCATTCTTTATTTGTACTATGTAATTATGAATACTATGTACAATGCAAAACACACTACGAACTATACAAAAACAAAAAACAAACACTACAGGGAAAACGTCACGTTCACAAAAACCACACTAATGAAGCGGACGTAAAGAAAAACACACTTACTACACCGTGACTGCGACATACATCGATATGTAACGATAACAACCCACACCAAAGTGAAAGACAGACTCGACATATATTGGATCCCTAATTAGAGACAATGCCGTGCAGCTGCCTCTAATTAGGGATCCAACCTAAACCCCACACAGAAACAGAAAAGAACGACACTGTCAGACTCTGACCATAGCTACATAGAGAAGCAATTAGGCTTCTCTATGGCCAGAGCCTGACACCGTCATTGTAAATAAGAATTTGTCTTTATTTTGCCTAGTTAAATAAATGTTAAAAAATAAAGTAACAAAAGTAAATGTAATTGCTCAAATATACTTAACCCTCTTGTTGTGTTCTGGTCGAATTGGACCAATTTACAAGTTCTCTCTCTGAAAAATGTGGTTAATTTAATCTGATTGTCATAAGGTTCCATGACTTTGTCCACACAGGGCATCTAAACACACAAAAAACTTTTTGATGATTTTCATTACATTTTTGGTGTTTTATTTAACTTTTGTACACCTATGGTGTTCCTGGTCAAAAATGACCGGTTATTAGAAATGAATGTGTGAGACTACAATTAGTGTATAAAATTGAGTTCAGGCACATGCCCATTCATCAAATGTACACACGTCCTCTCCCAGACCCCCACTGCATGTGTGTTTGAGCACACACACACACCTCACTCCCTTTCTTGGCCTCCATGGCAACCCCCCAGGGGAACCATGGCTGTCAAACACAGAATATGATCCAGACCAAGAGACAACCGATGTGGAACAATCCAGTGATGAGGAAGAAGGCCCTACTGAGGTTGTTGTTACATTCCGGTCAAAGAATGGGAATTTGTCCTGGTCTTCATCCCCACCTGAGAGGAGAGCTCATCTGTCGGCTGAAAATGTTATCAGGATGACCGCAGGGCCAACGAGATACGCCATATCCCGTGTTGATGACATAAAATCCTGCTTCGAACTGTTCCTGACAGTCAATCAAAACTATAGTGATAAACATGACCAACTTGGAGGGGAGATGCGTTTACAAAGACAACTGGAAGGAGGTAGACCGGACAGACGTCCAAGCATACGTGGGTCTCTTGATTTTGGCTGGTCTGTACAGATCCAGAAACTAATCTACCACCAGTTTCGGGCAATTTTTCGTGCCGCTATGTCACTCCAGACATTTCACGTGTTGTCACGGGTGAATCGCTTCGTCTGCCACTCTATAACCAAAGTCCAAATGGTTTCAAAACAAATGTCCTTGTTAAACTTTGACACAAAGTAGTCTGTGATAAATATCACAATATGTTTCATCTGAGAATTTGTTATAGTCAGAATAATCCATACGTTATGCTTTTTTTTACTAAGAAATGTGTGTTCACAAGAACTTAAGTTGATAAAAAGATCTAACACAACATTAGGTGATAATATATGTATTATTATGGATTCATAATCAGTTATAATGGGGCGGTCATTTTGGACCGGAAACACAGAATAAATGAACATGAAACAAACACAGCAGGAGGGTTTTAAGTGTCAAAAGTAAAAGTGAAAGTGTAAATCACTTCACATTCCTTATATCAAGCAAACCAGACAGCACAATCTTCTTGATTTAAAAATGTACGGATAGCCAGTGGCCCACTCCAATACTCGGACATCATTTACAAACAAAGCATTTGTGTTTAGCCAGATCAGAGGCAGTAAGGATGACCAAGGATGTTCTCTTGATAAGTGTGTGAATTGGACCATTTTCCTGCCCTGCTAAGCATTCAAAATGTAACAAGTACTTTGGGGTGTCAGAGGAAATGTATGGAGTAAAAAGTACATTATTTTCTTTAATAATGTAGTGAAGTAAAAGTAAAAGTTGTCAAAAATATAAGTAGTACAGATACCCATAAAACTATTTAAGTAGTACTTTACACCACTGGTTTTTCACTGTGTATTTTTATTTTTTAATTTTTTTATCCGTAACTCTATATTGTTGGAAAAGGACCCATATGTAAGCATTTCACTGTTAGTCTACATCTGTTGTTAACGAAACATGTGTAAAAAAAATATTGATTTGATTTCAGACTATCCCTTGGCCTTGCCAGGATACATAACAAAAAATTGACTGCCGTAGGACTTAAAACTTTTTTTCTATCAGGGAATCTGGATTAAATGTTAGGAATAGATAAATAAATCTCCCATCTTGATTACAAGCAGAGTTGAGAGCAGAATCCATGCAAACATCTCAAATGGATTATTGATCCTGTGACCTTCCTCTGGTTTAAGGTTTTCTCTTGTTTGTTCCAGCGGTGTTGACTTAACTCACACTATAGACAGTGTTGATTAATCAAACATTAGCTTTCAATATTAGACTGTTAACTACCTACGCCAATGTTTGCACACAATTTAAACAGGTGACACGTGAGAATGGGGAATTGCTCTCTCGTACCTCTGTCCCCTGCTTGATGAAGCTGGACTGTATAGTAAACATATAAACAGCAACATTCACACAGATACAGGTGCTTACATGGTACACTACATGACCAAAAGTATGTGGACAACTGCTCGTCGAACATCTCATTCCAAAATCATGGGCATTAATATAGAGTTGGTACCCCCTTACAGTCTCCTACTCATTCTGGGAAGGCTTTCCACTAGATGTAGGAACATTGCTGCGGGGACTTGCTGCGATTCAGTCACAAGAGCATTAGTGAGGTCGGGCACTGATGTTGGGCGATTAGGCCTTGCTCGCAGTTGGCGTTCCAATTCATCCCAAAAGTGTTCGATGGGGTTGACGTCAGGGCTCTGTGCAGGCCAGTCAAGTTCTTCCACACTGATCTTGACAAACCATTTCTGTGTGGACCTCGTTTTGTGCACAGGGGTATTGTCATGCTGAAACAGGAAAGGGCCATCCCCAAACTGTTGCCACATGACTGCACTAACACTCCTCTGTAAACTGGTCATCTCTCTATACCCGTCGCAAGACCCACTGGTTGATGCTTATTTTTAAAACCCTCTTAGGCCTCACTCTCCCCTATCTGAGATATCTACTGCAGCCCTCATCCTCCACATACAATACCCGTTCTGCCAGCCACATTCTGTTAAAGGTCCCCAAAGCACACACAACCCTGGGTCGTTCCTCTTTTCAGTTCGCTGCAGCTAGTGACTGGAACGAGCTGCAAAAAAACACTCAAACTGGATAGTTTTATCTCCATCTCTTCATTAAAATACTCAATCATGGATACTCATACTGAAACTTGTGGCTGTTTCGTGTGATGTATTGTTGTCTCTACCTTCTTTTATTTTGTGCTGCTACCATGTTTTGCTGCTGCCATGCTCTGTTACTACCATGTTGTTGTCATGTTGTGTTGCTACCATGCTGTGTTGTAATGTGTTGCTGCCATGCTATGTTGTTGTCTAAGGTCTCTCTTTATGTAGTGTTGTGTTGTCTCTCTTGTCGTGATGTGTGTTTTGTGTCCTATATTTATATATATATATATATATTATTATTATTTTTTTATATATATACATATATATATTTTTTTTTTTTAATCCCAGCTCCTGTCTCTGCAGGAGGCCTTTTGCCTTTTTGTAGGTCGTTAGTGTAAATAAGATTTTGTTCTTAACTGACTTGCCTAGTTAAAAAAAGGGTTAAAGAAATAAAGTTGGAAGCACAAATTAATCGAGATTATCATTGTATGCTGTAGCGTTAAGATTTCCCTTCACTGGAACTAAATCCGTTATTCCTTCACCACCAAACTTTACAGTTGGCACTATTTATTGGGGCAGATAGCGTTCTCCTGGCATCCACCAAACACAGATTTTTCTGTCGGACAGCCATATGAAACGTGATTCATCACTCCAGAGAACGAGTTTCCACTGCTCCAGAGTCCAATGGTGGCGAGCTTTACACCACTCCAGCCGACGCTTGGCATTGCGCATGGTGAGCGCATTTCCCATTTCATTAATCTCCCTAGTGAGTGTTGCAACCGAGGACAGAGGATTTTTACGCGCTACACGCTTCAGCGGTCCCGCTCTGTGAGCGGACCCTTCTCTCTCCTAGACGTTTCCACTTCACAATAACAGCACTTACAGCTCTATTAGGTCAGCAACGGGTGTGGCTGAAATAGCAGAATCCACTAATTTGAAGGGGTGTCCTCTTTAATGAAATAGACAAAAATTTATTTAATTAAAGAGCTGAAGTATAACATTACCCTGCATTATGGTACATCATCATCATTATAATGGTTTCTCCGAAGTTGGAGAAAGCTGTACTTCACTGATCTCATTCTGATGCTTGATTTCTTTAGAAAAAAGGGTTCCAAAAGGGGTCTCTACATGGAACCCAAAAGGGTTCTACCTGGAACCAAAAAAGGTTATTCAAATGGTTCTCCTATCGGGACAGCCGGAGAACCCTTTTAGGTACTAAGTAGTCTAATAATACATAGTCGATGACGTGTGGAATTAGAAAACAAAATTCAATCAATACACTTTTTGGAGAAAAAAATGCAATGGCAATTACAGAAGCGTGGCAGATTTTCAACTTAATTGCATTTCCCATCATGCGTTAAGCAGTCAACAGGACTTGCGGGCTGGACCAAGGTAGTTCAGGGCTTACTGTTCCCATTGGACATAAATTAAAGTCTACACACTCTGCCAGAAAGAGAAGTGTCAGCCAGTTAATCAACTGCTGGTATTGATGTGACAGATGTAGCTTCTTGACAGAGTATTGCTTATAATTTACAGTCTACTGATATATTAGCATTTTGTAAATGTCGACGTGCGGTGTCGCTTAATTTGCATGAGGAAGTGCTGACAAAGGGGCTGAGCCAAATGTAAAGGAAACTGCGCAGTGCACAATTATCATTTTCCTAATTAAGTTTGCCTTTGCACTTCAAGAGCTAGGGCTCTTTCTAAAGGTTGGCGCTCTCAAATTGCTTTTCAGTTGGAGTGCATTCAAAACAAATGGAGCACAAGCAGACGTGGCATTTGGAGTGTCGCCTCTCCTTTCACCAATCCATTTGTCGGACTTGTATACTCCTCAATTTGGAAGGAAGTCATTATATTACCAGAGAGTTGCTCATGACACAACAAAACACAACAACTTTCTAGATCTAAATCGAGTCGAGGATGTTACATCACATCTCAGTGGCATCAACAGTCTTCAACAAAAAATCTTATAGCTTAACATTCTTTAGAGCTGAATTCAAAGCTCTCAATAGGAGATGCAATGCCAGACATTGTACACCATTGAATATAATTGAAGTCTTCACAATCCATCGTTTCCTATTGTAGGTTGAGAGGAGAGTATGACAGCTGAGGCACCATAAGAACACCGAACTCTTCACTGAAACAGTTCTGAAACATCAATCCAGTTTACTTTATTCTATTACTTATTGTTAATTCAGTATTGCACAAACTTTTTCACGCTCCTTCTTCCATCTGTGTGAGCAACTTGTTGCATTGTGGCCATAGACATATAATCAATAGAAGGGTTTTGGAACCCATCTATAGATTATATGTCTATGGTTGTTTGCGGCTGTCAAATTGCCTTTGCAAATTTCTAAAAACAATTGCTTGTAAAATGTACAGTTTGGAAAGCAAATGCTGTCTTCACAAAACGTGTCATGTGATACTTATTTTACCATTAAAAAACATCGGTCCTCTCCCTCAAATGAAGGGGATGATGACAGGCTTTGTGAGAGTGAGGGAATCGGATCTCATTGGTCCTCAACTCGTGGCTCAGACACTTCATTCAGGATAAATGCAGTCATGAGTTAGCCTGCCCCGGAGGAGGTTAGTTCTTAAGGATTTATTGCCATAAAAATGTACCTGGCTAAAAGGTGAGCCACTTTCGTATGACCGGTTATCCCTAGTTGACCAAAGTTACCCCGCTACCAAGTAGCATACCCTTCAGAACAAAGAACAGGTTGCTGGATCAAATCCACGAGCTGACAAGGTGAAAACCTGTCAATGTGTCCTTGAGCAAGGCACATAACCCTAACTTGATGCAGGGGTGCTGTACTAATATATAATTTAGCGTTTGTCTTTCTGTATTTCATAATTTTCCATCAATTTGCAAGAGGCTGAATGTATCTCACCGGAGAAAGAATCGGAGACAGCGAAACAGCGCCCCTCTATCTCAGTATGCGTAGGCCATCTATCTGATGCGGTCTGGTCAAAAAGAGTTTGACATTGTTGCTGCCCATAGCATTGGGCAGCCAGAGAGCATTTGGCTTTCTTTGATAATAATAATAAAATAAAAAATATAGCCATTCACAGTTGAGCTAAACTGAGTGAGCTCAACTATGAATGGTCCTGGTGCACCAAAAAGAAGTGTAAAGGGAAGCCATTTGGATTTGGCTTCACCCCAATCACATCACATTAAAAGCACACGTAATTTACAGAAAATATTTGAATTGTTGCATCTCGTTGCGTCATCCTCAGGTGGCTAGCTTGCTAGCTAAAATTGTCCCTTTCCTAAATTAGCCATGGATGGCAATATGGATTTGGACTTTTACTTAATTCTCTGTACTGGCCAATGACTTTAACAGAGATTATGATCTAACCATAAATTCATACATTTTGCGCCGGTCTAAGAGGATGGGAGTTCAATATGTAGCTAGATGTAGTAGGCTAATGTTAACTAGATGGCCTGGCGTATCTTTGCACATGAAAGGAAGTTAGGCTAGCTAACAAGAATTTTAGCCTAGGACAACAACAACTAAAAGTGTGTACTGTATGACAAAGTCATGAAAGAGGGCATTTCTCTACAAGTAGGGTGAGTCAACATGCTTTATCTACTTGCACGCACACACGCATACACAAACACACACACATACAGAAATCAGTACCATTGGACTAAGTTGTTTTTGGTATTTTAGTTGTCACTGTATTAGACTAATCCTAGGTGATTTGATGATGTTGAAATGTTGCTGGAATAGTGGAGGTAGCTACGCTTTTCTTTGTGACCTGCAATAGTTCTCTGTGGTTCTAAATCAATAGTGGTTTAGTAGCCCGAAAATGTCAGAAACATTAACTTGCTTGACCATGCTGTAGGTCATATGCTTTGTGGACTTCAGCGGACAGATTTTGCGCTCCGGTTTTGTGATTAAACAAAGGGGTGGTTGAAATTATTCTGCCACTGTGTCTTCTTATTGTCTTGGCATATGAACTAACAGGTTATAGAGCAAAAAAACACGTAGGTTGCAATATGGCTTTTTTTCCCCTGGCCTGGCTTCCTCTGTGATTTTACCCACGCACTCGCTACTGGCTAAGACAGATGCCTTCACTCACACAGACATCTGTGACAGGCGCAAAGGGGAGGAGGGTAGGCAGAGGAGAGGGCGAAGCGGTGTTTGTGTCATGACACTGTGGCTCATCAGGCTATGCACACCCCCGCTGCTCTGGCAGATAAGGAGTGCCCACATGGACTGCCACTGCACAACTGTTGGCACTGACATGACTCACGATGCCGTGGCTTTGCCCGCTGGGGGAGGAAGGGGGAGTGGGGCAAAATGGGTCAGAGATGGGTTGCCAGGGTTTCACATATGGGGATGGAGACGGTGGGCGGATGGATAGGAGGGGAGTGTGGAGGGGAAGGCACCTCTGGTTGAGCCTGGAGCTCGGGGTCCAACAGACGGTTTAATAATGTCCTAATTGTGCCACAGATGGGAGTTATTGACACAGGGGCTTGGGGTGAGGCAGCTAAACCAGCGGTCAAGAAGCCTGGGCTCTGAGAACAATGAGTCATCCCCTAAGGAGAATGAGTATACTGTCTCTAAAACAGCTCCATGTGCAGTCAGACGTGAACCGATCATATTAGAGAGCATCTGCTTTGGCGACATGATATTAACTATGACCAACCGGTTTCAGTCCTAAACACATATGTGGTTGTTGTAGATGTAGCCTTTTATTACAGTGGCTGCATGTGGTTGTGGATTGTGAAGTGTTTGGGATGATAGAACGTGTGGTCATTGTGGTGTGAGTGCTATTAGCGAAAGAGTTGGTGGATTGGAGGATGTAGGAGGTAACTGATTTGTTGCAGTGGTGACGACAGGCAAGAGAGAGATTGTAAAACTCAACTTTGATCAAACACCCTTTCCCTATGCAAGACTTCTACGGACTCTTAACTCTGTACAAATGTGTAGGACTACATGCAGGTCATTAACGTGTTGGTAGTGTTTGTGTCACTTCCAACACAGTGAATCCCTACTGCCCCCGTGTGGTGTAACTACATTATGACATGTCTCTTTGTATGCTCAATGGCATGTGTCAAACTCATTCCAGGGAGGGCAGAGTGTCTGCAGGTTTTTGCTCCTCCTTTGTACTAAATTTGAGGAATTAAGGTCACTGAGTAGTAAGGAAATCCCCTCACCTGGTTGTCTAGGTCCTAATTGAAAGTAAAAAACAAAAACCAACAGACACTCAGCCTTCCATGGAATGAGATTGACACCACTGCCTATGGAGAGCAAAATGGCTGCGTTTACACAGGGAACAGGTTTTGATCTTTTGGCCAATTATTGTCAAAAGATTTGATCTGATTGGTCATAATTTAGGGAAACTATGAGTCATTTACACACCTTAGGAAAACGTATTGCAATCCAGAATGAAATGTCAAGCCTAGTCAGTGTACTGTAGCTAATTAGGCAATTTAAGAAACACCTCTAGTTGAGAAGTAATTACAAGACTATAGAACAGAGGAGACGCTTGAAAGGGATCGATAGGGTTTCACTTTGTTGAGGAAAAAAAAGAAAATCACCCAATGATCCATTTGTTTGACGATATATAATTGCATTAACCTTTTGTTTCGCCAGCGTGTAATTCATCAAACTGTGTCAACAAATTAATCAAGATAGAAAAACGGTCTATTTTGGGCCTACTGCGTTCCTATACAGATTTAGGTAAGTGAGCAGTTAGACTATAGAGCACATGCACATTGTTAGAGCCACCACACAGTAAGTGGCTCAGTGATAATATTAACATATGCCATTTAGCAGACGCTTTTATACAAAGCGACTCCATACTCATATGGGCATACATTGTATGTGTGGGTGGTCCCAGTAGACAGGGCGAAGAAGATAAGAGGGAAAGAATAAGTTACATCAACATCATAAATATGAAGTTATTGTTATCGAGTCCTCCTTAACGTTTCAAGATGCCATTCCACCTTAAAAGAGAGAGGGGGCCAATTATCATATTCAAATAAGAGTGTTCAGACAGTGCTGATGAGCGATTAGGAGTGCAGCAAACATTTTTCAAACAAAGGGTTCACTGATCTGGTTTGAGTTTACATTGTTTATTTATTTTACCAGGTAAGTAGACTGAGAACACATTCTCATTTACAGCAATGACCTGTAGAATAGTTAACATGGGAGAAGCAGGGGACCAGTTGGAAGCTGGGGATGGCCATGATGGTATGAGGTCCAGATTGGGAATTTAGCCAGGACACCAGGGTTAACACCCCTACACGAACAATAAGTACTATGGGATTTTTGTGACCACAGAGAGTCAGGACACCTGTGTAACATCCCATCTGAAAGACAGCACTCTACACAGGGTAATGTCCCCGATCACTGCCCTGGGATATTTTCTTTTGACCAGAGGAAGGAGGCCTCCTACTGGCCCTCCAACACCACTTCCTGCAGCATCTGGCCTCCCATCCAGGGATTAACCAGGACCAACCCTGCTTAACGTCAGAGGCAAGCCAGCAGTGGGATGCAGCGTGGTATGCTGTCAGGCTCTGGCCATAGAGAAGCTTTGCTTCTCTATAGTTCTATGGTCAGAGTCTGGCAGATCTATGATTTCTACGTCTATGTGGTGTTGTGTGTGGGATCCCTAATTAGAGGCAGCTGCCATGCATTACCTCTAATTAGGGATCCTACTTAATTGTCCATGTCCATTGCTATGGCGTGGTTCATTGTTGTATATTGTCTCGTGTCGTGCTACGTGTGTTGTCTTTATTATTATCATTTGTTATTTTGTATAGTTCGCTAGTTCATTCAATAAACATGTCGAACTATCGTTACGCTGCGCCTTGGTCTCTCTACACACCCGAACGTGACATATGCTGCTGTTTTGTTTTTTGTTAAATCAGGGATGAAGGCTTATAGCATTGAGTAAAAGGCCAGCTTTGATCATTGTGATCAGCTAATAATAAATGCTTTTATAAAAGCAACACCCTTGGAAATCAGGGTTTTATTGTGATTTGGAGAGGCATCCAACGCCACACGTAATTTTGTGCTGCACTACTATTCAGTCTCAGCAACAGTTTCCCAGAAAACAGTCTTCTAAGGTCTTCCATTCTCCACACATCAACTAGCTTATTATCAGTACTTTGGGAAAACTCACTATTGAAAACTATCAGCAGTCTTGAATACCCAACACACATGTGCAGTGCTCAAAGCTCAAAGAAAGGCAGGATCTTGTACATGATGGACACGTAAAACAAGAATTTCTTCTTTTTTACCCTGTTTCAAAACATTCCTTAGCCTGTTGACCTTTTGGAGATGAGTTTCCTTTGTACTACAATCACCTCCATAGCTCAATAGCTCCAGGAGAAGAGACAGGAGATGTGTCGATAACAGCAAGGCTTCATTCCTCATTTACTGAACAAAAAAAGGTACAATGATGAAATGTCCTGTTGACTCAAAAGATATTAGTGTCCACTTCTGAGTTGTTCAGATCTGGCAAATTGGATGTTGTTGGAGAATGGCATTATTGACAGTGAACTCCAGCTGCTGAAAACTAGACTTGATGTTGACGTGATCTGAACCAATGTAGAATACAAATGAAGTACATCAATATATGGGTATCGAAATTGTGTGATGTGAACAAGCTAAATGTTAGACACAAACACTCATGCACATACACACACAGGGGTGACCCTGGTTGGATACCCTAATGGGTTACACACCCAATAAATATGTGTCCTTTAAATTTCTCTAATGGCCGGTAATTAAAATCTTCCCGGTCATGTTGTCCAGTGCCACATTTTCGGAAACGGAAACCTTAATACCACACACACACACATGCACGCGTGCACACACAACACACTTGAATTTCTATTCAGTCTGCAACCCACTTTTTGGATGCATCCTCTGTTCCCATCTCTCCTTCCTTTTCTCTCTAGCTAACTTTCTCCCTCACATTCTCTCTCTCGCTCATTTTCTTTCCAGAATCACAGGGAGTCCTCTCGCTGGAGGCTATTGCATGTTTGGGGCTTTGACTGGACAGACACTCCTCCTATGCCTTTCAATAACGCCCACCCCTCCTTGGATTGAGTTAGCTGCTGGTCAGGCTTCTGAAAGTGTCAATTCTAAGGTATTGCATTTTTCTACTCTAAAAACATAATAATACAGGATCGCCTGTGTGTGCGTGTGTGCGTGCGTGTGTGTGTATGCCACACATCATGCCTCTGCCTGTTAATTTGCTCTAACCTTCTAGCTTTGTATTAACACACAAGAGCTCCAAATAAAAAACAAAATCCCTCTGCCCACTCTCACTTGCCAATGGAGAAAAATAATACTGTCTCCTCCTTAAGAATCACCTTTACATAGCTGGAGCTGTCTCACCAGCTAGCAGAAAACAATCAATACCCGGAGCTGAGAATACGTAGCACTCTACTTAGTGCCCTGAGAGCTGACCTGCCCTGAGAGGTGAAAGGGGAAGACAAGCCAGCGTACTCCCCAGGCACATGAAATTAAAAGCTGTATATACTGGCGGACATATTGTCGACCTATCTGTGCCCACCCAGCGCAGGGCTGTCAATGCGATTCAATAGCAGAGCGGTGGGGTTAATTAAGGGAGCCACCGCCTCCCTTCCTGCCTGAGAGGGACCATAATTAAAGTGACACCTGTTCGATCCCATTTGTGGCCCTTTCTCCGTGAGAGGCTGCGGCTCCACCACAGAGGTTCAACAGAGGCAGAGAACATCGTTACCACTGTAGGGGAAAGGGAAGCTGGCTGAAGCCAACATGACTGGGATCTTTTTTTAATGCAGGCTGACGTCTGCTAGCATCTCCACGAGATTATACCAAGTGGAGTGGAAGCTCAGAGTGTACTACAAGTAAACAGTAGCTTAATATGTTATCCTTTCACTGTCTTTACCTGAATGTCCTGCTATTTCTGCAAGGTGAAAGGTTTACTGTTATACCATTGTAAAAATGCATCTTACACAGCTAATAGTAGAGGTGTTTTTGTCACGTCAATAACAATGACTGCAAATGGGAAAGGCAAGTACAATCAAAGGGCAGCCATGGACGTAAAGGACAATTCCCAATAAAAAAAAAAGATATATATTTCACCTTTTATTTAACCAGGTAGGTCAGTTGAGAAATAGTTCTCATTTACAACTGCGACCTGGCCAAGATAAAGCAAAGCAGTGCGACAAAAAAACACAACACAGAGTTACACATGGGATAAACAAACGTAAAGTCAATGACACTATAGAAGATCCATATACAGTGTGTGCAAATGTTTATATAAGGGAGGTAGGACAATAAATAGGCCATAATAGTTACAATTTAGCATTAACACTGGAGTGATAAAAGTGCAGATGATGATGTGCAAATATGCCTTTGGTGCGGGCAAAGATACTGGGGTGTGAATGAGCAAAAATAACAGTATGGGGATGAGGTAGTTGGGGTGGGCTATTCACAGATGGGCTATATACAGGCGGAATGATCGATAAGCAGCTCTGACAGCTGATGCTTAAAGTTAGTGAGGGAGATAAGAACCTCCAGCTTCAAGGATTTTTGCAATTTGTTCCAGTCATTGGCAGCAGAGAACTGGAAGGAATGGCGGCCAAAAGAGGTGTAGGCTTTGGGGGTGACCAGTGAAATATACCTGCTGGTGCGCATACTACGGGTGGGTGTTGCTATGGTTACCAGTGAGCTAAGATATGGCGGGGATTTACCTAGCAAGGACTTATAGATGACCTGGAACCAGTGGATTTGGCAACGAATATGTAGTGAGGGCCAGCCGACGAGAGCATACAGGTCGCAGTGGTGGGTAGTATACGGGGCTTTGGTTACAAAACGGATGGCACTGTGATAGACTACATCCAATTTGCTGAGGAGAGTGTTGGAGGCTATTTTGTAAATGACATTGCCGATTCTATTTTTAGAAGGGCATGTTTGGCAGCATGAGTGAAGGAGGCTTTGTTGCGAAATAGGAAGCCGATTCTAGATTGAATTTTTAATTAGAGATGATTAATTTGAGTCTGGAAGGAGAGTTTACAGTCTAACCAGACACCTAGGTATTTGTAGGTGTCCACATATTCTAAGTCAGACCCGTCGAGAGTAGTGATGCTAGTCAGGCAGGCAGGTGTGGGCAGCGATTGGTTGAAGAGCATGCAATTCGTTTTACTAGCATTTAAGAGCAGTTGGAGGCCATGGAAGGAGTGTTGTATGGCATTGAAGCTCATTTGGAGGTTTGTTAACACAGTGTCCAATGAAGGGCGAGATGTATACAGAATGGTGTCATCCACGAAGACTGGGATCAGAGAGTCACCAGCAGCGAGAGCGACATCATTGATATATACAGAGAATAGAGTAGACCCTGTGGCACCCCCATAGAGACTGCCAGAGCCCCGAACAACAGGCCCTTCCGATTTGACACACTGAACTCTATCTGAGAAGTAGTTGGTGAACCAGGCAAGGGGGTCTCCAAAGGGGGTCCCCACTGGATATTAGGGCTGGGACGATACCAGTATCGCGATACTCATTAGTATCGTGCAAAGAAACAAAACACGTAGGGAATTTAATGTCTTTATGTGACTCATCCAGAGTCACATTTATGCATATTCCAAGCTATAGCACAATATTTTAAAGGACCAAAGAGTTTCGTCTGCTTCATGTTTTCATTTTTGCTATGGAAAAATATTTGCGATACTGGTATTGTCAAACCTCTACGATATAGTTCAGTGTTTTATAAAGATATTACTACTACATTATGTCACTTCCCACTAAGAGCAGGACTTTTCAGGACATCAACGATATTATGCTTCGCAACCTCAAAACACACCATGACCACACAATTCACACATACACTACATGGCCAAAAGTATGTAGAAAACCCTTCAAATTAGTGGATTCTGCTATTTCAGCCACACACATTGCTGACAGGTGTATACAATCGAGCACACAACCATGCAATCTCCATAGACAAACATTGGCAGTAGAATGGGCCGTACTAAGTTGCTAAGTGACTTTCAACATGACAATGTCATAGGATGCCCCAGTCAACTGTAAGTGCTGTCATTGTGAAGTGGAAACGTCTAGGAGCAACAACGGCTCAGCTGCTAAGAGAGTGGGACCGCGTAGCGCGTAAAAATCGTCTGCAACACTCACTACCGAGTTCCAAACTGCCTCTGGAAGGAACGTCAGCACAGGAACTGTTCTTCTGGAGCTTCATGAAATGGGTTTCCATGGGCGAGCAGCCACAAACAAGTGGAACACGTTCTCTGGAGTGATGAATCACGCCTCACCATCTGGCAGTCCGATGGACGAATCTGGGTGTGGCGGATAACAGGTAGAATGCTACCTGCCCCAATGCACAGTGCCAACTGTAAAGTTTGGTGGAGTAGGAATAATGGTCTGGGGCTGTTTTTCATGATTCGGGCTAGGCCCCTTAGTTCCAGTGAAGGGAAACTTTCTAGACGATTCTATGCTTTCAACTTTGTGGCAATATTTTGGGGAAGGCCGTTTCCTGTTTCAGTATGACAATGCCCCCGTGCACAACGCAAAATGGTTTGTCGAGATCAGTGTGGTAGAACATGACTGGCATGCACAGAGCCCTGACCTCAACCCCATCGAACACCTATGGGATGAATTGGAACGCCGACTGCAAGCCAGGTCTAATCACCCAACATCAGTGCCCGACCTCACTAATGCTCTTGTTGCTGAATGGAAGCAAGTCCCCGCACTCTCCATATTAAAGCCCATGATTTTGGAATGAGATATCCACATACCTTTGGCCATGTAGTGTACCATGTCCTACATACTGAAACAACTGAAATTTTTTGCCATAATCACTACTCTCAGCAGAGGTGGGACATGGGTCACATCATGGTCGGCTGCTGTGGTGTCGTCCTATCGGTGTCTAGTGTCACTGACACAGAGTGACAGAGTGGAATAACACAGTGGGAACCGATAATTATTATCATCATCACTGGAATGAGGGCTGTATTCAAGTTAGGGAAATTGATATGTACTATAGATTAGACACTGTCACCACCACCTACATGCATGCACAGATTTGACACACAGACGCACTCAAAGAAACTCACGCACACACACACACACACCAAAAAACTCACACGAATGCACACATGCACACATTCACACACACAAACACCACGCAACACACACCAAAAAACTCACACGAATGCACACATTCACACACACAAACACCACACACAAACAAAATCTTCAACATCCATGCCCCTAGATGTGACTGTGTACATGCTGCAATATATTTGGTTATACAGTATTTGGGTCTGACAGTGAAATGTAGGCCAAAGAATCCTCCACCCACCAAACATGCTGCTTTCCACTGCAGCAGTTTGTATCCAGGCCTGTTAACTTGCTTTTCCCATTCCTACAGAACTTAGATCCCCTCGGTTTGTCAACATCACTTTGAGTGGTTGTCACGGAGACGTGAGCTTGGGCTGACCAGAAACCCCACGACGGCGAATGACCCAGAACACATTCATGAACCAGTGTAGAAACTCTGTCTGAAGACTGCATCCTCTGCATTGCCTCCATCTCTCCTCTGTGCTTTCATTAGGGAGCTTCTCTTCAAACAGCTTGTCATCCCACCAGATCAGGGAGGATGCCACAACAGAGCAGGCTAGGGTGCCTGGGCAACAACATACCTAATCAGGGCTACTGAGACTCGTTAGCCAGGCAGAGGGGCCTTGGGGCACTTCATGGCTCCTCACGGCTTTGTCCTGTGGCCTACAGCCAAGCCTCCCTCCCAGCTGACTCCTGCCAGACTTCCTATCTGCTGTCTGGATGTCAGTGGTGTGTTACAGGCTTTGGTTTTGTCTCTGGTTTTCGAGGTTGGTTCTGTTTGGGCATGGCGCTCACTCAACGGAATCATCCTCGTTGGGAAGGATGTGTTGCACCTGTCATCCTCGTTAGTCAGAAGGTGTTTCACTTGTTAAAGGGTAACGGAAACAATTTAGAGGATTATGGTGTAGGGTTTACCGACCGACCATCATCAACATAGCTGACTTCAGAATCAAGCAAAAGCCAGACTGCACGGAGGAGGCGACGCGAGTCAATGGAGCCTGAGGAAACCTTAACCGGTCATGACTGTTGTTGACTTGGCTAGCGTTAGACACTGGACAACTTTGTTGCAACTCTAGTTGAAGTTAACTAGCTAATTGCGTCTAAAGTGTTTTGTGTAACCCCCCCAGCATCTAACGTTAGTAAGCAACTCAACTGCAACTAAAATTGCAACAGTTTCTCTGTGTAGAGGAGACTGCAAGAGGCAGAGGAGGTACAATGAAAATCCATGTTATTTCTAAGGCTATTGTTCATTTTAAGTCTGTCATCCCATATAAAATGGACAATATACAGTATATGCAGTGACTATAGCCTAGTAGATGCCTTAATTGGTTTCTACCAACAGGAAAGAACGGTTAGTACAGCATGCCAAACTGACCCCTGAGTGCCAGAATGTTCCTGTGCTGCGGTGGAGAAGAGGTCCACCGGGACCATCACTAAAGAGCTCGAGGCCCAGCTAGATTGCGCTCACGACCATCAGTATACAACTGAGTCCTGCCCCTATACACCACAGATGGAGCTGACGGAGAGTGAGATCAGTGAAGACCATAACTTGCTGTATGAACCTGAGAGCTTAGAATCACAATCATCAAAGTGCGAGCCAAGATGTACTATCGATCACTTTAGGGGAGCGGGCTGGTGTTCCGAATATGGAGAAGGAGCAGGCCATTCAACAGCGAATTCAAAGATACACCCATCCATAAAGGGAATCGGAGTGGAGTTGTTTTTACACTGTTTTTTTGAACCCGTTTCAACGGATGTGCTACCTTGTCCCAGTCCTGCTGTTTCGACTCTCTCTTTCAACCTATGAATGCTCAGCTATAAATAAAAAATAAATAAGGTGCAGGCATTAGGTCTATGTCTAGAAAGAAATTACAGCTGGAGTAAGGAGCAGTCTAAGACACTGCATCTCAGTGCTAGAGGTGCCACTACAGCCCCTGGTTCGATTCCAGGCTGTATCACAACTGGCTGTGATTGGGAGTCCCATAGGGCAGCACACAATTGGCCCAGTGTTTTCCGGGTTTGGCTGGGGTAGGTAGTCATTGTAAATAAGAATTTGTTCTTAACTGACTCGCCTAGTTAAATAAAGGATAAATACATACTAAATTAACTGGTTTTAGTCACACTCAAACTCTATGCAAATCCCTTTGCTTCTGCGTACGCGCGCTTCATGTAGGAAATGACACACAAAGGGATGAGACGCCATACATCTCGACCAATTCTTCCTTGTTCCCATAGGGTGAACTGGCAATGAACTGCCAAGCCTGTATGCTCTGCAAACAAAATCATAAGAAAAGTTAGTCTGATACGGAAACTAAATCGCAATGTATTTAAAATGAGCACACCCCATTATTGGTTAGAATGAGATTTCATGAATCATGATGCTGTCTGCGATTCGAACTCTGGTCGTCTAATGGCGCCACACAGCGCAGGTGATAAAATGTTGTTATAGGATACTAATTATATACAGTATATATAGAGCACCTACCCATTACTGACATTAACCTTTAACAATTTATAATCAAGCAACATTTCTCCAATTTTTTTAACTGACATATCGGCTGCTGACTGGTCGAGTAACCTCTTCTGCCAAGAAGTCCTTCATAAGGATTAGTGACACGTACAATAAATACATCCAGACAGACTGGCAGGAACCTCTGCCTGGGTGTAATACAGCCACCATCTGCTGGGATTTTTTGCTGTATAGCTACCATCTCTTTACAACACACACACACTCATACTCTTGCCATTATCTGGCAGCATCCCCACTCACACCAGTTTGTGTTTGGCTACGCCGACTCTTTAGCTGTGGTGTTTCAGGCGGCATGTCTGTGTTGTTACTGCTACAAGAACAAACTGTTTGATCTGGGGTAACTATCGGCTCAAACATGAACGGCTTCAGCAAGTTTATTGGCTCCCTAACTAACATTATGTCATTCTCTGTAATATACTCATTCTCAGACTCAGAGCTACTTGGCAAATTCAGCCATTTTTGGGAGTTCCTACATTCTCTCTCCTGCCAGTGACGCAACAATGACAATAATGCTTTTTTTTTTTTGTATTTGTTGCAAATTTTGTTGACATCCATGGTGGGTGTCTTTTTGTGGACCCTTTAAAAATCTGTTTTGGATGGCAAAGTGTTTTTCTTTGTTAGTTCTGATAGTTTGAGTTTGTCTTAGTGGGAACGTAACAGGCGTTATCAGAGATCTGCCATATTTATTGCTGTTGATGTGATACAATAAAGGAAAAGTTAGTTGCACAAACAAAATGATATTGGTATTGTGTCGGGAGGTGACATAGAGATGCAGATATACAGTAGTTGGAGTTGATATTGACCGTGCTGTTCTCTGCTCTCCTCTCGAATCCCAGGCAGAAAGGTGTGTGTGTGTGTGTGTGTTATATATAGCTTCACAGTGGGATTTGTTTGTGAAGGCAGAGTCGTAGAGACGTAAAGATCAGTGGATGACAGAGAATGCCCCCCTGCCAGCTTTCTTTTTACAAACTTGCACGCAAACACAAGACTGAGTGCAGTCACAAACAGACCTCATTAGCAGAGAACTGTTACAGTGAGATAGTTGAGAGGTGCAGTTTGTTGCTTCCCTGGCTCTTCACTGAGACACGTCACCAGAAAGAGAGCAAAACATCTACTGTGTCTCCTCAGTCCAACTCTCCATTTACTCAGATCCCACTCCCTGGAGAAATAAGTGGTTATACTCTCAAACAAGTCTAAACTGTGTTGCACTCGCCTGACCAATTCTTCAAAAGTTTCACCTTTACCTACAGAAACAACTTGTCGACATGTGAAGTAAGTAGCTAGTGTTGTTATAGTAAAGTATTGCCTCAGCAGCAATTCCACCCTAGGTCTACAGGGTGGAAGGATAGTAGTTGTACAGAAAAGCCTGACCATGCGTAGAAGTCTGTGATACTTCTGAACGAAAGAGAGAGAAAAAAAAGCTAGAGAGGAAGTAAATAAAATGAAAGCAGAGAATTCTAGGCCAACCAGAGCAGGAATGAATACACAACCCTAATTGTGTTCATTTCATGAGTGGATCAGTGGCAGCTAGGTGCAGCTAGATGCAGCTAGGTGTTGCTAGGTTAATCCTTACAGACCTGAGAGTGCCCCAGGGCAGAGAACGCAGTGACACAGAGAGAGGATTGACTGCTCTGCTTGGAGCTGTCACAACACCAGGTAGACCAGCATGTCAGCCCCCCTCCCCCCCTTCCCCCCAACTTCTCACCACAGCCTCAACAGTGCCCACGGACCCCCGCCTTCACTACACGGTTCAGAACACCTGGCTTGTACACAGCCACGTGGTGTCCCCTGCCACGATGACACATACCAGGCGCCGAGGATGCCGTGTTCGGGGCCAGCCAGGCACCAGGGAGCCAGACAGACCGTCGTGCCTGTCCTGTCCTGCTGCTGCAGTGGTCTCATAGCATGATACACAGGGATACAACAGGGGAGGAACAGTCAGCAGGAACATCAGAAATCCTCCCTGTGGGACGATGGAGGGGATTTTCTCTGATCCTATCTGACTGGAACGTCTAAAAGCTGGGCCTTGACCTCTGTCTCACACGGCAAAGGCCTGACAGCGGGAGGGAGGGAGGGAGGGACAAACAGACAGACAGACATACAGACAGACATACAGGCAAATGGCATCAAACACAAACTAGTCACAGACAGATGTGTGTGCTGCAGAATTAATCTATGATATTCCCACTTGAGAATAATGCTGTTTACCCGAGACCGGATTTTTTCCATCCATGACCTAATCTTTTCCCATTGTGGAATTATATGTCATCAAGGGCTTCATACAGTGTGGAATAAAAACATCCATGGAGATTAAATAAAAACCACATCTCAGTAGAATGCCTCCACAGCCTCTGGTCAGAGTGACATATTCTTCCATCCTCTGACCCTAACATACCTAGGACCCTCACATACCTAGGACCCTAACATACCTAGGATCCTAACATACCTAGGACCCTAACATACCTGCTGAGATGCTAACAAACCTAGGACCCTAACATACCTAGGACCCTCACATACCTAGGACCCTCACATACCTAGGACCCTCACATACCTAGGACCCTAACATACATAGGACCCTAACATACATATAACCCTAACATACATATGATCCTAACATACCTATGACCCTAACATACCTAGGACCCTCACATACCTAGGACCCTAACATATCTAGGACCCTAACATACATAGGACCCTCACATACCTAGGACTCTAACATACCTAGAACCCTAACATGCATAGGACCCTAACATACCTAGGACCCTCAAATACCTAGCACCCTCACATACCTAGGACCCTGACATACGTAGGACCCTCACAGAGCACACAATTAAATAATGTTGATGACTTAATTATATTCCACTGCTGTTTGGCCTTAGAGCAGGTTTCAGCGATGGTAGAATAGGAGGATTTAGATAAGTACTGCAGATGTCATACTAAGCATCTGCAGTACCTCCATCTATCTGCAGGGTGATGATTCTAATAAATCCAAAATTATGCATCATTTAGGCAGAAGGCTGAGGTAAACATGTTATTAAAGCAATACGACTTATAAAGGAAAATAAAATAAGTGACGTGGGAGGATTAATGCTTATTCTATCAAACTGTGATAAGCAACCTTCATGGAGTTTATGGACGGGGGAAGGGTGGCAGAACACTAATAAACAAAAAAACAACAACCTCTAGTCTCATCAAGAAAAGACAAACAGCGGAAAAGCGAGTGGAAGGCAGCCATACGGGAATCCCACACGGCCCTGAAGAACTCATTACGATCCATGGAATCAATAGCTGGATTGTAAACAGGAGTGGGAAGAGTCGACGGGGCCAGCTCACCGGCTTATTTCGGATCAGCCCTGTAAGCCAGTTTGACTTCTACCAGCACCACAACTACCAGCACCACCCCCACCAGCACCACCCCACCCCCATCCTGAACCCCTGTCCATCCATCCGCACGGCTGGTCAGCTCCGCCACTAGACTAGGCCTCTCGTTATCTGGAGGAGAGGAGCACTCATGTGCAGAGGATACTTTTATATCCCCATTCCTCCTGCCAATGTCTTTATGGTCCTCCTATGGAGGGCATCTTTCATGTAAACCTAACGCGCCTTCAAAGTGAGAAAATACATGGTTGAATAATTGCATAATTTTCCTACCATTCACTTTTAATGGAAAGTCCCTCAGGAAAGAGGAATCCCTCCTGCAGTTAATCAGATGTCTGTCTGTCTATCATCTCATGTGTCTGTCTTTCTATCCATCTGCCTGGCTGGCAGTATTGTTTAGATGCTGTCCATATGCCTGTTTGCTGAGAATGGCCCTACTGCCCTCTCTCGTCACTAGCAGGTAAGACCTCCATGGCAGGGAGTAGAGGAGAAGAGAAGAGAAGAGAAGAGGAGAGGAGAGGAGAGGAGAGGAGAGGAGAGGAGAGGAGAGGAGAGGAGAGGAGAGGAGAGGAGAGGAGAGGAGAGGAGAGGAGGAATGGGGGAGGAGGAGAGGAGAGAAGATAGGGAATGGGGGGGAGAGGGAAGTGGGGAGGAGGAGAGGTGAGGAGAGGGAAGGGGGGGAGGAGGAGAGAAGAGAAGGAATGGGGGAGGAGGAGAGAATGTTGGAGGCTGCTGTTGCTGCTAATTACCTTGCATGGCTCATTAGGTTACACTATTCAAACAGAGAGAGAGAGACAAAGAGAGAGAAAAAGAGAGAGATAAAGGAAGAGAGAGGGTGAAGAAAACAGCCCTCCATTCCTCCTACTGCTCTCCATTGAGCTGTGAGCCAGCAGCAGCTATGGACTCCTCTCCTGTCCTCAGCAGTGTGTTCTGCCTTACTGCCTCAGGTCATAGTGAATGGGCGGCCTACATTAAACTCACCCTGCCTGTCAGGCCCACTGCTATAAGCCTTACCTTGGTGACCTGCTCTTCCCACTACTCTAAAGACTTTACAATCCACACCACGGTATTAAACTCAGAGAACACACCTCGACTAAAGCACTTAAATGGTGCCGTACGCAAACGCTGTGTCATCACCTTGTGCCTTGCTAGCACCCATAGAAAGAGCCATTTTGCCAAGGGACTCACTGAATAACTCTAGATCCTCATACTGTACTTACTGTACTTTGGACTCTTCTCAAAAGGATGCTGGGTCTATTGCTGTCACATCCTCTGCCATGTTCTGTAGCTGTCAACCTGTGAATGGGAGTCTTGTGAAATCACCTTACTCCACTATGGTAGAACATTGCAGCGATAAAAGCATCAAGTTGGAATATGCAAGACCAATTATTTAACAGATACTAGAGTGTTGGGGATGTACCATGTCACCTAGAAAGCCATGTATTATCCCTTTACTAGGAAACCCTGAATTATTGACCGTCTAGGTGAGAGGGAGATATTAACAGAGGAGTAACAGAGGAGTAAGAATGAAAAAAACGCTAAACCGTAAAAGCCATCTCTAAGCCTTGGCAACGGTTGCTCTGAATTAAGTGAAAGAAAAAAAAGCCTCTAAAAGAAATTAGGGCATATCGAGGGCGAAGTCTTTGTGGCAGCGTTCACGGTTAGGAGAGTTTATTAGTTGTGTGATCCTCGTTCCCCTCCAGGGCCTTATCTTTTAATTTTCCTCACTCCAGGTCACCGTGCAGTAGCCCGTGGATTGCCAAATAAAGAGAAAAGCCAGAGTACAGAGGAGAGAGACGGGGCTCTTCACCGGGTTATTAAGAGGGGAAAAAATCTTTAGATTTGACAGCGGACAGCAGACTGAGGTAGCCGAAAAGGACCATGGCCTGTGAAACACTCCAAAGCACGATTGGTAACCGATTCTCCTTCTCTTCCCTGAAAATAAAGTAGAAATGTAGCAATTTCTCTAAACCTGGCAGAGTGAAGCTCTGTGTTGTATACTGTATGAATACGTGATCAGGATGAGTGGGGTGAGATGGCACTTTTCCAGCTTTAAACACAAATGAAACCATTCATACTCTGTGTTTCTCACCAGGAAATTCAGAAAACACTGAATAGCTCCCGCACTTTAGATCGGTGGGTTTAACCTTTCAAGACCTAATTAAATCTTAGTGGTCAGCTTTTCACACCCTGTACATACATTTGCAGGGTAGTGCAGCCCAATGTTTCACAGTAATGATTTTTCTTCACTCAGAGCCTTGAACTAATAGCCTCTGTGTCTGTTGTTGACGAGATGAAGGATAAGAGTTTGTAAGTGTTGTGTTGGGTCAGTCCAATTCTTTCTCTGAGGAACTGTAGGCCATGCTAATGAACGCATTGATTGAGGTGGGCGGTTTGTTTAAAAGCAGCAGACTAGGTCTCTGGTGTAGGCCGGCCCAAACTAGCCCAAATCTCTGTTGTGAATACCAATGGAGAACCAAAGTCAGTGTTTCCAGGCTGTATCACAACCGGCCGTGATTGGGAGTACCATAGGGCGGCGCACAATTGGCCTAGCGTCGTCCGAGTTTGGCTGGTGTAGGCCGTCATTGTAAATAAAAATGTGTTCTTAACTGACTTGCCTAGTTAAATAAAGGTTAAATAAAATCAATTAAAAATATTTTAAAAATCCCCTAGCATGTTTTTCAGCAGAAGTGGCAGAGTTTCCCCTATCTAAAATGCATATAGGGGAAACACTGAAAGTAGAATCTCTAAACCACCAATCCTCTGAGGGAACATATCCTCTATTTCTCTTATTCAGGCCATTTCTCTACATGCAAATGGGGGTGTTGCCCCACAGTGGTTTAGCCTTCCTCAATCTTCATTAATTGCACTGTAGTGTATACTACATGGCAGTGGCAGCACAGCAGGGATTTCTTGATATTGCTTTTGAACTCTAATCGTTAGCGTCTTTGCTCTCTGTACACATTGATCCAGGCCTATCTATCGGCCTCTTTCTATTAGATTTTTTTCAATCTTGAGACGTTCACTTCGGAGAGCCAGTCAGTCATCCTCATAGTTTTTGGACTGGGATGCCGCATTGAGACTGCATTCTATTCAGATGCAATGACAACCCTACTCTCATGGAAGTATTTAGCATACAGTCTCTCATTTCATCTCGGAAGGACACTTCTATCTTATGTCTTATTTTCTACCGTCTCGCCCCTCTTCCTTCCATTTTTGGATTGGCACGCGATGTGGGAGACGGGCTTCGCCGTTGAGCGAGCAAGAATTGAAAAGTGAAGAAAATAACTATTTTCAATCAGAATGTGAAGGTTATGAAAAATGTCCCTACTAGAAAACCAAGCACTTCACATTTCGCACCAGATAACTACACTAATATGCAGGGAAATCACCAAAGCCTGTCCCATTCTTTGTGGATACATCTTGAGCTTGTTCTGTGTTCTTTCTGCCTTCTACACAACTATAGCACATGAGCGAGAGCCAGTGTACACTGAGTATACAAAACATTCCATGACATACTGTAGACGGGTAAGAGTAAGATGGCGCCGACAGACATGGAAGCTCTGCTTCTACCCGACAGACATGGAAGCTCTGCTTCTAGCCGACAGACATGGAAGCTCTGCTTCTAGCCGACACACATGGAAGCTCTGCTTCTAGCCGACAGACATGGAAGCTCTGCTTCTAGCCGACAGACATGGAAGCTCTGCTTCTAGATGACAGACATGGAAGCTATGCTTCTAGATGACATACATGGAGGCTCTGCTTCTAGCCGACAGACAAGAAAGATCCTCTTCTAGCCGATAGACATGGAGGCTCTGCTTCTAGCCGACAGACATGGAAGCTCTGCTTCTAGCCGATAGACATGGAGGCTCTGCTTCTAGCCGACAGACATGGAAGCTCTGCTTCTAGACGACAGACATGGAAGCTCTGCTTCTAGACGGCAGACATGGAAGCTCTGCTTCTAGTCAACATACATGGAAGCTCTGCTTCTAGCCGACAGACATGGAAGCTCTGCTTCTAGCCAACAGACATGGAAGCTCTGCTTCTAGATGACAGACATGGAAGCTCTGCTTCTAGACGACAGACATGGAAGCTCTGCTTCTAGCTGACAGACAAGAAAGATCCTCTTCTAGCCGATAGACATAGAAGCTCTGCTTCTAGCCGACAGACATGGAAGCTCTGCTTCTAGACGACAGACATGGACGCTCTGCTTCTAGCCGACAGACATGGAGGCTTCTAGCTCCTAAGCAACTTTGCTTTTTTTTTTTTTGTTTTTTTTTTTTACATTATTGACCCAGAATGCTTTTTGTGTTATTACATACAGCCGGAAATAACTTTTGGAAACAGATTGTTTATGAAGGGGAGGAGACAGGTTAAACAATAAATACAATTTGCTTAAATTTGGTTAAAGAGTAAATATAATTAGATGTTTAAACCTTGAGATAATTGAGCCATGGATTGTATATGTGTGACAATAAGTAAACACTGCTGTGTTTTTCATGCTCAACAGTTTCCTGTGTGTATCAAGAATGGTCCACCACCCAAAGGACATCCACTGTGGGAATCATTGGAGTCAACATGGGCCAGCATCCCTGTGGAACGCTTTTGATACCTTGTAGAGTCTATGCCCTGACGAATTTAGGCTGCTCTGAGGGCAGCCTAATGTTTCATAATGTTTTGTACACTTAGTGTATGTTGTGCAGACTATCCAATTAACTATAAGAAAAGGAGAACTCAATCAATTACCTTTTCACCGTTCCCTGGAAATGTTTCAAATAAGAAAAACTACTTTTAGTCTACTCTAGCAATGTGAATTGGAAATCACAGTGGTGGAAGTAGCCAATCACTGACATATACAGGTTCTAATTGTTTGATCCTAAATCAATTGATGACCCATTGAATTAAAACATATATATTAATTAGCTATTTAGTCTTAAATACCAGCTACTATTTCTGCTTATTTTAGCGTATCTTCACCAGAAATATTCTGTAGTCTAGAAGACATGGTAAGAAGGATGTTCTTAGATTATACATTTTAAACTTCAATGCATTCAATTCTATTGAAAATATACATTTGTCTCCCAGGGAGAGAAATAAAGGAAGATGAAAAGCACAACAATGGACATATTTGTCTATCTTTTCATATTAAGGAGCTTAGAGCTAGGGATATGGCTGTGTTCTGAATAGATGCACACAGTTAAGAGGATGCCAGATTAAAGGGACGTGAGGTATTACAAAATACACCCAGGCCTTTGTGAAAGGAGGGCATTAAAGGGAATGCATGGTTACATAAATAACAGATCAATCTGCAGAACACAGCAGATGTTAAGTGAATCTTGTTCGTGGTGGGGGAACGGGGGAGGTGGGGTGGGAAGACTTTAGCCCTCCTATTTTCACAACATCTCCCTTCCCACTCATCCAAATCTCACCCCCTCAGTGGTGGTGAAACCCTGTTCATCAGACCCACTTCCTCTCCATCTGGGGGGATATCTGCCTGGCAGCACACTCAGTTTAGCTCTGGTCTCTGACACTGCTTTGGAGCCATCTACTGGAGTATCAGGGAATAACCAAATAATTTCAAGCATAGGCCTATCACTTCCTGGCTAAGTGTGATACAGACAGGATTTAGCAATGCATGATAAAGCCTTGATCGAAGTAAGGCCATGCTTACATCTGCAAGGGGAGTCAGCCATGGATGGCAGTGTGGAGACACACAGGGCCAGCACAGAGGATTTGGACGCTGCTAATGACTGTGTTTTGATTTGCTTGTTTCCGGAGAGGCCAGGATACTGAGACCAGATTTTAATCCGCTCCTAACCTTGATTTGTCCTGGCATAGCTCTCTCTCTCTCTCTCTCTCTCTCTCTCTCTCTCTCTCTCTCTCTCTCTCTCTCTCTCTCTCTGTCTCCCTCTCCCTTTCTCTCTCTCTCTCTCTCTCTCTCTCTCTCTCTCTCTCTTCTCTTGCATTCTCTCTATTTTCCCCAGTCTATCTTAAGCCCCAGCTCCAATGTCCACATTGTACTGTAGCTTCAAAGCCCTGGGTAAGCACACAGACCCCATCGCTGCTGAACCAGCCACTGCACATCACTTGTCATCATCATCATTACATTTTCTTCAGCCATAGTCATGACATTCATGGTTCATCCATATTGCTTTGAGAATGACAATGACACTCACAGCCTCCCATCTATGATGCTATTGTCTGATTGGCCATTATCATAGCGAGCCCTGTGTGGCCAGAACAACATGACTAGACCTATGTGTATGGGATAGTTGAATGTTCAAGATCATTGTCTCTCTGCTGACCCAGTCAATCAGTAAACAGAACCAAGGCATTCTAAGCAAGGTCTAATAAACCTTTTTATTAAATGAGAAGAGACAGGCTTGACAATAGCACGCTACGTGAATCAAGTGATATGAAATAGACCACGTTGAAATATGGTCCACGTATAGCCTAACGAATATTACAACAGAATTAATGTTAATCGCGCCTCTTCTGGTTGACTGAGGTCCATCCAACAGATTTTGATAATTGATTAGGCTACACAGTGAAAACTCAAAGCTTCCTGCACACGAGGCACAAATTAGCATTTGCTGCAGGGTCGGGGAGTGTTGTTCGTAAAGGTATTGGAGGATGCTCTCATATTTGTTGCATATTAGGTGTCTGTATGCATTTTGTTGCTAGGAAAAATACATACATGTAGCTTATACCCTAAACACGCTATAATACATTTCTCAATACTAAAATATCGAATTCTATCATAAAAAAATGTATCCGGCCAATGTATTGGTTCTGGTACCAGGCCTGGGTTTATTAGACCCTCTTGGTCCTGTTTACTCATTAATTGGGTCAGCAGAGAGACAATTATATTGACCAATTAACTATCCCTAATGCATGTTTCTGTGCCTAATGCAGGTTTCTGTACCTGGTTAAATAAAGGTGAAATAAAAAATAAAAATCTACAGGGCTGTATGACCAGAACACTACAACAACAACAAACCATGTTTCAGTCACATATAAATGCAACCTGACCATGTTCATGTCCTGTGTCACACTAGTATATGGCAGACCTCATTAACCATGGTCATGCCTGATGGAGGAGCTGCTTTATTGGCTCTCGCTAAGGGTCTTAACGTTTTTACAATATCAGAATTGAATAGCTGTCAGCTTTACTGGAGTGGAAGCTCAAATAAATCATTGCCACTAGCATGTTATCTGGTCTTTTATCTCAGCTTAAAGCACGTGTGGAGACCTGATCAAGGTCAATAAAGCGCTTCTGGCAGCCGTCCTCACCTCTTTGAGGAAGCAAGGTCCAGTGAATGAGGACCGGTTGACATGCTGAATTTGACTGACTGAAACTGAAAGGAGGCTTTCAACTACAGTAGGTCTACAACCCACTTGAAACTTCAGAGAGTGGCATATTCACATGAGAGCAGGTAAAACACCATATTTGATGTCACCCTATGCCACTTCAGATTGTATGATTACATTATTGACCTCTACCTTTCACCTAGTGAAACTATACATGCGAATGTCATGAATTTTCATAGTAGATATTTTCATAGTAGATATTTCCATAGTAGATATTTTCATAGCCAACAGCCTTGTGCTATAATTACCCACACACATTTACATAGACAAATTTCAATCACAAAGTGAGAAAAACAGGTTCCTGTTAGACTTTTCTAAGGTGTTTGCATCCCGCTTACCATAAACATTGCACTTGACAAATGTGTTTTTAACATTGGAAAACAACTCCTGAGCTGAATCAGAGAGCTTGTGACAACTCAACTCAACTCTCAGCAGGGTTGCTTCTCGCTATGTTACAGAATCAAAGAGTTATTCTGGAAGACTTCCCTGAATTCAACAGTACCTCCGGAGAGAATAAACATACGTTTTCTGATGGTGATATTCCTTAGTTGTATGCAAGAGGCAGTCATTTCCTGGATCAGTCAGTCCTGACTGGCGTTATTAATTCAGCACAACACATCCCTTATCACTCTCTCATCTTCATCTTATATGTGAATGAGGGGGAGGGAGAGCAAGGGAAATTGTTGGGTGGTTTTGTCGAGACCTCTGAGTGGAAAAACAATGTTAAAATCAATTGAACTCAGTGGAGATTAACTGAGGATTGTTGAACTCAGTGGAGATTAATTGAGGCTAGTTGAACTCAGTGGAGATTAACTGAGGCTTGTTGTGTTAGTTCTTTAACATGTGTAGAACATAATATTACTTTATGAAAATACTGAACATCGACCATGTGATAAAGGGGAGAGAAATGATTGACATGGTCATTTTAGAAATGCTGAAATAGTAATAGTAATAGCATACGAAATAGTATTCTAGCAGACTGAGAGTAAAATGTAATGTCACTGCACAGAACTACATGGAATGAGTCTGGGATGACAGGATTACAAACTCATAATAGGGTAATTGCATTCTGCTGCGCATACAACAGTGGAAAATGAATGTTCCACTAGAAAATAAAGAAATAAGCAAATTAGCTGGTTCTGGAGGTGTATGTTCATCATTAAACTGCTCACGTGTAAATAGCACGCACATCTGTTTACACAAACTACGAATGCTGTTCACTCAGCAGAACCCAGATTATATTATAGCCAGTGTTGTGTTATACACTAATGAGCATTCTGCTGAAAAAACTGAATGTGTTATTTACTGACAAAACTGTGTGAATTATTCACTGGGGGCATTTATATGCAAATGAAAATCAGTGAGTACATTAGAGATTTACTGCACAGTCCAAAGACTTTGCTTCCCTTAAAGACCCTGTGGTCCTATCAGGGCCGGCCCTGGGCATAAGCGATATAAGGGGTCGCTTAGGGCCCCAGCCGCTAGAGGGCCCCCAACCCCCCCAATTTGCTTTAAAACCACAACATTTTCTCTATGCCTCATGGAAAAATTGAGAAAATTACAGGAAATGTACAAAACAAATCTCTCTTCCATCAAGAGGGGGACCACCAAAGGTTTTACCCGCAAGGTGGGGGGCCTGAAAACCAAACCTTGCTTAGGGCCCCCAAATAGCTAGGGCTGGCCCTGAGACCTATCTGACAGTCACAATTTAGCAGACACTCTTATCCAAGATGATTTACAGTTAGTGCATACATTGTCATATTTTTTATTTTTCATTGTTGTCCCCCATGGGAATTGAACCCACAACCCTTGCATTGCAAGCGCCATGCTCTACCATCTGAGCTACACGGGACTACTTTTATAGCGGTCTAGCCAAGGCAGGTGATATATAACAAATCAACTGAAGTAGATCCGCTCAGGGATCATACAGGCCATTATTCTGGCTGACACCAAACTCAAAGTCTTCATGACTTCAGAGTCTGGCAGGTCTCCTTGATGTTGTAAGCATGATGCGTTGATAATGAAGGGGCAGTGCTTTTTAATTGATTGGTTCTCTGTGTCTTTCTCACTCAAACACCCACATGGACAGTCACACACAGCCCCAGAACGCCACCTCTCCCTTGCTGTGTATCACGTCAACCAGGCTAGCAGACCATGGCTTGCCAGCTAAAATATGCAGACTGATAATGCTCATTGTTGATGAGACATTTTGTAATGGGACACCTTCATTGTCAGAAATTTGAGAGAGAAAAAGAAACCCCCCTGTGTGGCCTCATTTCTATATGCAGCAGTGGCTCTAAACAAAGTAACTTCACTGTTCCCCACAGTCCCCAAGCAGCCACCTGATAGGGCCTTTCATACAGTAAGTGCACCTGAAGTGTGACTTTCGACGGCCAGACAGACAGGCTGACATATTTAAAGCGTGTGGTTTTGGAGGACTTTCAGAGGATTGTGTGAGGAAAATAATGAGACAGCTGGCCAGACACAGAGGGTTTTCAACAATAATGTATTTGAGCAGCTGGGTGTAGCGGGGCTGCCTCTTCTGTTCTCAATAGCCACTAGATGACAGAGTCACTTTGTGGGCCGAAAGTGAGCTAATTAGTCTCCTTTTCCAAAATGGACTACAGACTCCTAAAAAATAACGATATGCTACTGAAAGAGGGAACCCAATGGACCCCATGTAACCTGAACCCTGTAGCGTTGACAGGTGTGTTCATGTGTGGGTATCTCAATCAGAGAAAGAGAAAATATGGGGATTCAGTTTCGTGAAGTGTTTGCTATTGTTATTACGTCTGTGATTTTGATTTAAAAACCTCCAGCAGAGGGCATTAGTGAAGCACCAGTGTGAGAATATCTTAGAGTGTCTCACTCTCTTGATATCTCAATATACACTGAGTGTACAAAACATTAGGTGCACCTTCCTAATACTGAGTTGCACCCCTTTTTCCCTCAGAACAGCCTCAATTCATTGGGCATGGAATCTACAAGGTGTCGAAAGCGTTCCACAGGGATGATGGCCCATGTTGACTCCAATGCTTCCCACAGTTTAGTCAAGTTGGCTGGATGTCTTTGGTTGGTGGACCATTCTTGATACATACAGGAAACTGTTGAGTGTGAAAAACCCCGTAGCGTTGCAGTGCTTGACACCCTCAAACTGGTGCTCCTGGCACCTGCTACCCTGTTTAAAGGCACTTCAATATTTTGTCTTGCCCTTCACCCTCTGAATGGCACACATTAGAACAGAATAAAACGAAAAGTTTCTTAAACTTGATAGCTATGTATCTTTGTATTAATAATATGTGCATTCAATCATCATCAAATATAACACAATGATTGCCATTTTCATTGAGGCAGGCTAGCAGTTGGGCCAGTAACTGAAAGGTTGCTGGTTTGAATCCCTGAGCCGACTAAGAGAAAAATTTGCTGATATGGCCTTGAGCAAGGCACTTAACTTGAATTGCTCCTGTAAGTTGCTCTGTGTAAGAGTGTCTGCTAAATGATGTGAATGCTATTATATTCAAAAGGCAAGAGCATACAGCTAAAGAAAGAAAGATTTTTTCATTATGACTACATTCACAAATTGACTACATTCACAAATTGACCACATTCAGACTACATTCACAAATTGTATAGCCTACGATTGCAAATGGAGCCAACGCCGAAGTCCCCAGCATTTGGCAAACCTCTCTTTGACCGACCCCTCCCGTTCTGATCAGAGGCAAACTTGCCGACGCCACAGTGTCGCATTCTGGGGATAGCAGAGCATTGGGGCGCTGTGATGTGCCACCTGGCCTGGCCCTGCTGGCCCGGGAACTCTCCATGACCTCCCCACAAAACTTTTTTGCCATGGGAGCCAAGTCAGGCTGTATCTCCGAGGGCCACTTGCAAGCCCCCCGCAGTTGAATGCATTGAGTTGTACAACTGACTAGTATCCCCCTTTCCCCTATTGTGATGGCCCTCCCGCTCTGTCTGCCAAATTATTTCTCTTTGCTCTTGTTTTCTTTAATAGGATGTCGGTGGGCAGAGCCGGGAGGGTTGTCAGTTAAATGGGCTAGGGTGTGTCCCGGGGATTTATACACCTTCCCCACATACATAGAGGAGACTCTCTCCCCGCAGAGAGGTTGTGGCATTTTGGGGCTCCTTTGTGTTGATTTATTTTGGCACCTCTCAACACCCCTCATTATCACCAACTATGCACGCACCCACTCACTTACACTACTGGCTATTGACTACACACACTTGTATATAGTTTACTTTGTGTGAATGGATCAGCTTGTCCAAAACACCCTAACACAGGGAGGAGATATGAAATGATCAGACCAGAGGAAGTGGTTGTGGTTCCTTTTGTCTTGTTTCTAAATGGGTTTTCTTTTGACCGACGCAATAATTCCAGTACAGGATAAAACGTCTAACGCTGAAACACCAGAGTAACAACAATGAATAAACGTAAACTAAGATGTTGACCAAAAGCCCGTCGCCAAAAAGGGAAAGCAAAACAACAAACGGCTACTCCTCTTTAGACTATCATCCACACATAATAGTTACAAGGGGAACGCTTCTCTCTATCTATGGCCTGCCTTGGCTAACAGAGAGACAAGGTGCCCCAGACGAAGAGGCTTTCTCTGATGCAGGAAAATCCGACGTCCTCACAGGGACGCGTCTCTACCTCCAATCCTCCCCCAGCTTCTCTTCAGGTCCCCGTCTCTACCCCCAATCCTCCCCCAGCTTCTTTTCAGGTCCCCGTCTCTACCCCCAATCCTCCCCCAGCTTCTCTTCAGGTCCCCGTCTCTACCCCCAATCCTCCCCCAGCTTCTCTTCAGGTCCCCGTCTCTACCCCCAATCCTCCCCCAGCTTCTCTTCAGGTCCCCGTCTCTACCCCCAATCCTCCCCCAGCTTCTCTTCAGGTCCCCGTCTATACCCCCAATCCTCCCCCAGCTCCTCTCCAGGTCCCCGTCTCTACCCCCAATCCTCCCCCAGCTCCTCTCCAGGTCCCCGTCTCTACCCCCAATCCTCCCCCAGCTCCCCGTCTCTTTACACTGATCACCTATCTCCTGAGGAGGGTGCTGTCGTGTCATCTTCCTCCTGCTGGTCACTGAACTCTCACATTTGTTTAATAAATATGTTTGTTATTTCTGTATCTCCGCGTTGTCTCCCTCTTTGTCCCGGGCTACGAGCCGGTTCATAACATTAGCGAGTACCGTTTTCTCCTGATTCGGCTATCACCGAGGCTCAAACCCAGGACCTCTGCCTTGCTAGCACACGTGAACACCCTCTCCAAGTGTCTTACCAGTCGTAACAAGTGAAAAGCTAGCTGTTCAGTGGGACAAGTGGGTACACTTCAGGCTGAGGAGTGAGTTTCACAAATCCCCATGTCCTACACTAGTATGGAAATGAGTCAATTAAAGGCCCTGTGATATATTACTGTTCCTTTACCACATTATAACGTACTGCTCTATCACAGCTTAGTTGATAACGTATTATTCATTCATCCTTACTCTAATGTATTATACATGATTTTGTCTCAGCATTCACAGTCCTAGCTGGTTTTATGAGCATGCTGAGTGCAACTAAAAGTGAGACAGGTGTCTGGGTTGTTTTGCATGGTGGATCATCTCTTCCTAGACGCTCTATATGCCCAGACACAGCATTCACTCCTGGAGAACATGTGTTACTGGACCTCACATGTAGTTTTCACCATCCTTGTCTCGGTAGTCCTCAGCAAAATGATAATATTTGTCCGGAGAGCTGAGAGGAGATGCTAGCGGCCCCTCACACTTGGTCCAATTCGCTGGAAAGACACTCTCTCCATCTGTCGCAGGTCAGAGGCTAATGCTTTAAGGTCAGAGGTTGTTTCCACAAAACTGGGTTGGTTACAGCTTTATCTTGCTGTAACAGTGTAGAAGGTTTCAATCAACAGGCAAGTTCTATAAGTGAAGTGATGATGGATAACATGTGGCAGAGCTATCGCAATAGATCTACTTATATAGACATGTAATGTGTATAAGAGCAAAATTATTCACATTTATTGGACTACTCTTGCTGAGCTAATGATAACATAATAATAGCACAGGCGTTACGGTAAACGTTTCCTTGAAGAATAGACAAATTATAATCCTTTGTTCTGAGGCTTTCATTGATTGGTTTAGAAGTATCTACAAAGGAAAATGACAGTGTCAAGTGTAAAGGCCACAGTCCACAGTCCACCCCTACTGTTGCCCAATCCCCTGCTCGGCTCCAGTGACGGTCCTGGATGGGACACAAAAAAGATTAAGAGGACCACAGTAAACCTCTCTAAAAGCCAAAACAATTGCCGTGTGGTGTGGACACACTTCTCCCTAAGTGCCCATCGGACCATATAACGACCAGATAACTGGGCTGTCACGTAACATGTCCCCAAATACCATGGACATTTAGGGCTCTTTTCTAACGGTGCCGCTTTTAGCCTTCGTTTGACTCTGGGGGTGCACCTCTGAGGATTCATAGGCATGCCTGAGGTCTAATTAGCTTGAAAAACAATAGCTCCCTGATCTCCATTCCATTGTGCTCCCCGGCATTGTGGGCCAGATCCTGTTACAAACTCACAATAAACAAGGGGCTAAATTAGATGTGCAGTTGTTGCCATTGTCCCGGGTTTCTGATACCCAAGCCCCCTGCGCCCCTACTACCCAACACGACGGAGGGCGAGCTTGAAAGAGTCACAAGTCCCTGGCGTAAGTGTTTGGTAACCTACTGTACGAGAGAGCTGATACAGTGAGGTCGCCTTCTCCTGGCATGAGGGTAGGAGGAACGTCCTCTCAGCCGCTCTCTGTTGATGGAGTGCAATTGATAAATGCCCTCCAATTAGAGAAACATTAAAAGCCGCATTTCCAATTTAGGGTCATGTAACACGTGTGGGGCATTTTGTGTATATTCCCATGCCACTAGACAAAGGGGGCAGCTAATTTTCCATGGAATCCACACTTGGCAATTGTCCACCTCATTAACTGTGGAGTGCTGGGCAGATTGATGGACATTTATAGATATAAAGGCATCAGTAAAACGGTCAAATGCCTTTAGAATAAATAACATAACTCAGAATGCTTGGAATGAGGAGATTGTCCACCACATGTACTGTAATTGTTGAATGAGGAGATTGTGGCAACAATAACAGTACAACAATAACACGTGTACTGTTATTGTTGTACTGTTATTGTTGCCACATGTACTGTAATTGTTGAATGGAGATTGTTGAATGGAGATTGTCCATCACATGTACTGTTATTGTTGAATGAGGAGATTGTCCACCACATGTACTGTTATTGTTGAATGAGGAGATTGTCCACCACATGTACTGTTATTGTTGAATGAGGAGATTGTCCACCACATGTACTGTTATTGTTGAATGAGGAGATTGTCCACCACATGTACTGTTATTGTTGAATGAGGAGATTGTCCACCACATGTACTGTAATTGTTGAATGAGGAGATTGTCCACCACATGTACTGTTATTGTTGAATGAGGAGATTGTCCACCACATGTACTGTTATTGTTGAATGAGGAGATTGTCCACCACATGTACTGTTATTGTTGAATGAGGAGATTGTCCATCACATGTACTGTTATTGTTGTCATACAAGGCTCATGTTTTTCATTGTTTTCCGTCCAACACAAAAAAACCTTTTAATTTCCTGAATGATGTATTGTCTTGTTGTTTAAAGTACTTACATATGCCTTTTGGTTGGAATAATAACACCTATTTTTGGGAATAAAAACATTAGCATAGCATGGCTCGTCCTCTTTTCCTTGTGTGGAAACATGAATAAAACCATAGTCCTTCCAGCCTTTTTACTGCCTTTAAAACACTTTCAAACACAAACAGTGGTATTTGTCATCTCTGCCATTGGGCAGCATCAGTATTACCCAAAATGTTTCAGCACTGGCACATTCTGTCCCTGATAGTTTACGACAGGCTCTGTTTAAATACCGCTGCCAGGGTATTCGCAACACCGTTTTGGTTCTCACTTAGCTACCACCCCTGCAGTCTACATTATGGATTCCATCATGTGATCCATTGCATCCCAAAGGACTGCAAGAAGTGAGAGAATGTGTCCTTGTTACTCCGAAGAACTGCCTGTTACGGTCTTGTAATGGGAGGCTGTGTCTGAGACATCTCCTTGCCCTGGCCTGGCCTGCCTGTCAAACACTGGGCAGCTGACCTTATCGAGACTGGTCAACATGCTCAGTTCCAAACTGCCTAATTGATCCAAGACGCTTGCTGCACTTGTTAGTAGATCATTGTTCAATTAAAAGTTAACTTAAAGTTGCAACTTTTTATCTGCCCTAAAGCACATTACAAAAAGGTATTCTGAGATATTTTGTGTAGTATGACAGAGTGTAATTGATAATACCCCTGTCTAAGCTCCATAAGTGTCTTAAGACGAGACAGGGTCAAGGCTAGGAACAACTGGAAGGTGCTTATTCAGTGTCGGAGGCTCGTGCTGCTGGGACCGCTGGGCCATGACTGGCATCCTGCTACAGTGTGCCACTCTCAGCCAGCGCTCCTGGTGCCCGTCCACTCAGAGCTCAGGGGGCCTAATCATATAGAAACTAAAAATCAACAAATCAACAAAACAAAAGGGAAGGTGGACAAAGAGGCAGGGCAGAGCCTGATTGTCTCTGCATCTGTCTAGATATGTCACTGTTGGCCCTGGAGTGAATCCATACCATAGACAGACACTACCACCTATCCACCCCCAATACCCCAGTACCCTGCTCAAACCTGGCCACAGTGCTGGATGATCCTCCCCACTAGTGACTGCTCTGGTTCAGGGTCACGCTAGCCATATAAAATATATTGCCAGGTGTTCATTATTGCCAGAGTACATTATGGTGTTATCATTGCATGGCATTACTATGGTGAACTTAGTACACAGAGAAGACTTGCTAGGGAAGTTTTTTTTAGGATTGAACGTTTTTAGGAGGCATACCAATTTGAAATGTGGATGTTTTCTTTTAGTTCTGTTTTCATTACCAGGCTTCAATGTCTCTTTTTGAGGTCTGTTTGTACAGATATTATGCAACAAAGCATACATCAACAATCATGGGAATATTCGTCTATACATAGTCACTTTAACTCTACCTACATGTACATATTACCTCAATTACATCAACTAAACTGTGCCCCCGCACATTGACTCTGTACCAGTACCCCTGTGTATAGCCTCGGTACTGTTATTTTACTGCTGCTGTTCAATTATCTGTTACTTTTATTTTCACATTTTTTCTTAAAACCTCTGAAAGCATTGTTGGTTAAGGGTTTTTAAGTGAGCATTTCACTGTAAGATCTACACCTGTTGTATTCGGCGCATGTGACAAATAACATTTGATTTGATTTGTGATGGTCCATCATACTTAATGTCTGTCTGTGGATAGCATCTACTAGCAAATATGATCCTATATGATTATGAGTCTATTGCTTTGTATAGACATCATGTGAAGTTTTGCTTTGTGCTGTTAATTGATTATGTTATCCATCTTTTCATCACTGTTATTTAAGCAAAATCATTTCATCCCACAATACCAAGATTATCTAAACAGTTTAGATTGCATAATGAAATGTGCTAATGAGATGGCTCTGTTAAGCCTTTATTCAGAGGAACTATCTATTCAAATAAAAGCCATGGTATTAAAGGGCTATGGTAATTGTAGAAGGCATACTTCCTTGTATTAATTATTTTATTTGAGCCAAACAATGCAATTCACCTTAGGCTGTATATTCAATATCGTAGAGAATAATACTATCCAGTGCATTATAAATCATTGTATATGAACCTTATGAAAGGTATTTTTATTTGGAAAGTTGAGCTGGGGTCAAAGGTTGCAGTCAACATTAAGGGTTGAGGTCTACTGAATTATGGAGATAATGAAGAGTCTCTTTATTCAGTTATGCACAAGCCTACACAGTCTACAATAAAGATTTTCTAAATTAAACTCCTGATGACAGATGACTGGACATCCAATCTCTATGAAAGTTTCAAAGGAAAAACTATTGTTTCAAAAGGCAAATTATACTGGTTCACAGAAAATGAAATTGGTAAGTTACAATTTGTTGCATTATTACTTTTTTTTTTACACAGAAACAGTGTCATCTCTATGATTTATTTCCTCTGTATAGATCAACAAAACATCAATAAACTTTGTGGGTTTATAGAATGTCAGTTGCCTTGAGGCGAGTCATCATTAGATTTTCTTTTTTGCAGAAGCTCTTATCCAGAGTGACTTACAGTTAGTTAGTGCATACACGTTCACACTTTCTTCATACTGGTCCCCCATGGGAATCAAACCCACAACCCTGGTGTTGCAAGCGCCATGCGCTACCATCTGAGCTACGGGACTAATTGTTTGTAGAAGCTGTAGGGTGGATTGCTGTGAGGGAAAGCACACTCCGGTTGCATGACGTACGCAGCATGGAATCTTTAATGAATGGTTATCAAAGTCCATGTAACCTGTTACCACAACAGCACACCTGGAAAGATGACTCCCAACACTCATCTGACAAGGCTGCCATTATTTGACACCTGCTGCTGTCGTTTTAGTGACTCAAGGATATTACATCATAAGACAAGGAATGGAGCGCTGCATCCTAGCTGTTAACGGCTATGACCTGGCCCGCATGTCCTCAAGCTACCATGAGGGTATTGAACACTGGTCCTAATGGTTGTTATCAGGAAGTACTCAGTTGTGCTATAAACACAGGTAACAAAGGACGGATGAGTCACGTATATAGGGAAAGTAAAAATAAGGTTGCATTGGCGGTTTTAGGCCTATTCACAATAGGTTAAACAAGTAGATGACAATGGCCAATGGAAGGGGTCACTGGAGGTGACCAGTAGCCAGAGCATGTGAGATGTTATTCGGCCAATAGGTGGGTGGTGTTTGGTTTCCAAGCCAACCACTAAGGCCAGGCCCCCCTAATGCATGGGCTTTAGCGGTGGCTAACGAGGAAAGCAGGAAAGCTCCAGCAGCAACGACTGCAGATTGTCTTCTTGTAATAAGGGGGAGATCAGATTTCCCAAGGACTGATATAGGTTGCAAATTGAATCTATAAATTATTTTTTTATCACACCAGAGCTAGGCCACGCTGGGGCACAGGGTAAGCCATGATGTCGACCCCTCCACTGTTCTGTATCTACCAGGACTTGGACAGCATCATGACTACAGAACGTGTTCTATTGTTTTTTTGTTTCAATTACAACTTTCGGAACCAGACATATTCTCACTCACATTTAGTATTATGAATGACCCATCAAAGCTTTCGGGTTTTCCTCACTCGGTGTCAGACCTGAGACAGAGCTTAGCTGGAGCATCACCTGAACATGTGGCTCTACAGGTGTGAAGTACCTGGACTGTAGGCAATGCCCTCCCTTGCCATGGCACCCCCATCACCACCGGGCACCCTACCAGACACCCCCCCCCCCCCCACCTCACAGGAGACTGATGGGTAACTGGAGTTGCTTTAGAGGAGCCCTCTGCAGTGCTATTGGGGGAACATGGGGGTGCGAACAGCGGCAGAGATGCCTCTGGGGTCAAGTCTTTAATAATGATTACAAACTGGAGCTGGCTGCTGGAGCGACAGGCTGCAGCTGTGGGCCGGCCGGCTTTGAAGTGCCCCCCGCCTGTTGCCAAAGTCCCAGGCCCCCTCGCATGAGGAGACGCTGGAACTATGTGACTGCCTGTGGGAAAGAATGTCGCACGACGCCAGAGTGACGGAGGATGGCGGAGGGTGGACTGTGGAAGGCGCTGCTAGTGCTGGCAGTGGAGGAGCCGGGGCGGCTTCTCTGAGGAGGACAAGTTGTGGTGGGACTGGTGTTGGTGGGGATGCCGGAGCGGGCGACAAGAGAAAGGGAAAGTAGCCCTGAGGGAGGGCGAGATGCACAAGCTATGTGTCACTGTAGCCAAGAGCCTACTCAGTACCGCTCCATACATTCAGGGCTCCTCAGCTGTGCTGTTACATTTCTGTGATCCTTAGAAAGTACAGAACCTGTTTTGGTTCCCTTGCTACAATACATTACTCCCGAGTGGCACAGTGGTCTAAGCCACTGCATCTCAGTGCTTGAGCCGTCACTACAGACCCTGGTTCAATTCCAGGCTGTATCTCACAGGCTGTATCTCAACCAGCCGTGAATGGGAGTCCCATATGGCGGCACACAATTGGGCCAGGGTCGTCTGGGTTAGTGTTTGGCCGGGGTAAGCCGTCATTGTAAATAAGAATTTGTTCTTAACTGACTTGCCTAGATAAATAAAAGTTAAAGAAAAAAAATATATACCTCTAAATATATGAAACAACAAATGCACTGTAACAGATCAGAAGTACTCAAAGTAATTGCACAGTTTCAGTTAAATGTTTGGGATTAATCAGTAGTGATGGTGTGGTAGATTTTCTCTCTACACAAGACCAACACATGAAATCGCTGGCCCTTTATGTCCATAGGAAAATAGAATGATGTCTCAGCTGTGAGTGATACAACTTCAGCCTGTAGGCCTGAGACACTCCTGTAAACATCCTGTCAAATGTCATGTGTTTACAATCGCATAATGGATACACGCAATTAAAAAAGATGTGAGAGATCTAGGACTCCTTATTAAATATTACCTGCCCATTGATACTGTCTCGAATGAATTACTATGCATGCATACTTTATGCCCAAGATCAGGGTAACATACCAAATGATTATCTAGCTTGCAGAAAGGGTAATGACAGGGAGACTTGATTTGTTATGTGGATGATGCGGGTTAGAAGGTACACCCCCGGTCAAAATTTCGCATTCCAGGATTTTTCTTTATTTACACTATTTTTTACATTGTAGAATATATGAAATCATGTAGTAACCAAAAAAGTGACAGCTTTGCAGACTCTTGGCATTCTCTCAACCAGCTTCACCTGGAGTTCCTACATATGCTGAGCACTTGTTGGCTGCTTTTCCTTCACTGCGGTCCGACTCATCCCAAACCATCAATATTTGGTTGAGGTTGGAACCAGAAATCTCAAATTTGGACAAATTTCCACCGGTCTAATGTCCATTGCTTGTGTTTCTTGGCCCAAGCAAGTCTCTTCTTATTATTGGTGTCCTTTAGTAGTGGTTTCTTTGCCGCAATTCGACCATGAAGGCCTGATTCACACAGTCTGTTACTTGAACTCTGTGAGGTATTTACTGTATTTGGGCTGCAATCTGAGGCTGGTAACTCGAATGAACTTATCCTCTGCAGCAGAGGTATTTCTGGGTCTTCCATTCCTGTGGCGGTCCTCATGAAGCTGGTTGAGAGAATGCCATGAGTGTGCAAAGCTGTCATCAAGGCAAAGGGTGGCTACTTTGAAGAATCTCAGACATAAAATATATTTTGATTTGTTTAACGCTTTGGTTAGAACATGATTCCATATGTGTTATGTCATAGTTTTGATGTCATCACTTTTATTCTACAATGTAAAAAATAGTGCAAATGAAGAAAAACCCTTGAATGAGTAATATTCCAAACTTTTGATGGGGGGTGTATGTAATTGCGTAATTATTAGAAGAAAAATCTGAGTGCAGTTCAATGTAAGACATGTGGAATTATCCTTTTCAGAATCAAAATCAGAATCACCTTTATTCGCCAAGTAGGTGTACACATACTCAGAATGTGACTTGGTGATATGGTGCTGCTAGCGATACACAAAGTTTACATGCATTACATGTGTTTGTGCATTATATTCCTAAATGCAAATCAAGATATCTGTTAAACTATGAATGATGCCCTATTATTGACAGTATACAGACAATCATAAATCATGACCATGAGACTATAAGGTTTTAATTGCGTGAGATATTGGGCATCAACGTTTTTTTTTTTTCTGATCCTAGTTTTGTTTAATCTGAGAACACTTCACATCAATGTTAAGCACATGTACAGGTACAAAAAGAGGCATGTTTTATGGAACCTTGATTTTTGGCTGAGATCAAGGTATCTTTTTCAGAAGAGCCCAGTAATAAAACATGACATCATAACACGTAGATACCAATGAATCTTTTTCTGTTGTATTAAGGAAAGAAAGGGGAGAGAAGCAGGACTGATAGAGTGAGCATACGACATGACTTCACCCATTCCATAACTATGATCCATTGTGCTACATGATACATGGTTCCGGCTCTGGCAATTGCTGTCTATACGTTTTATTTGGCATTTTATTGCCATTAGATCACACCAGCTCAGTGCCACGCTCAAAGGTGGCCACTCGGTGACTCTCCACAGAGAGAGAGAGAGAGAGAGAGAGAGAGAGAGAGAGAGAGAGAGAGAGAGAGAGAGAGAGAGAGAGAGAGAGAAAAGAGACCACTGTGGGTAATTCACACTCCAGCAGAAGTCCTGTGTTTCAGCTCAATTCTCTGCCCCAGAGATGGTGTCCTTTCATCTCGTCCATGAGGATTTTCTCCCTATTTCCCCCACTCGACACACATAATTACTAAATGACAGAGAATCAAAATGTCTTAATACTCTGCAAATCCTCCCTCTACTTGACAGGGAAGGAAACAAGGGAAGCCTGAGGTGTTTCATTTGCAGAACTCTGCTGACGTAGTGGTCACTCAGCTTGTGTGTTTGCCTGGGTGCAGCCCAGTTCTACTCTCGTGTGGTGTGCCAGTGAAAAATATACTATTGTTATGATATACTTCAAACACAACATAAGTTCTAATAATGTATTCAAAATAGTAATTCATATGATTTGTCAAAATAATGTATTCAAAAGACTTCCAAATACGCAGGGCTGTACTTTATGAATGATAGTTCTCGCTATTCTGGTCTATGAATATGCAATAACGTGAAGGAAGAAATTGTACTGAACTTACTAACTTACATGGTAATTACACAACAAATTGTCCCACTTGTTGCTACGGTCCTGTAAGTCAGTTTCAGTATTTTCTTGCATTTTAACTTTGGATAATTTGACTGAATAAATGTAGAAATGTAAATAAAATAAATGGCTGCACATTTTATGTAATAATAATCAAGGAATACAAATACGTCATTCAACAAATTGGACATTCATTTCAGTCATTGCAGAGTATTTGAGTGTGAGGTGCATGTGTGAGATCATGAATATCTTTACTTGGAAACATATTTTATGGTCTTACAAGGATCAAGAGGTAAAACTATAATAAGTGTGTCTGCTCTCGGTGGGAGTTTAAAATGAAGTGATTTTTGACTGGCTCTGTGCTGTTGTTGGAGTAGTGATGGGTTTGACTGGCTCTGTGCTGTTGTTGGAGTAGTGATGGGTTTGTCTGAGGTCTGTGTGAATAGGTGACCTATTGTGCTCCTCTCATATTTCATGGAAAGCTGAAAAGCTCTGCCATGACCATGAAAAACGGAAAAATATACTATATCCCCTGACTGCTCAAGCCAGATGAACATTTTCAATGACATAGGTTCCTTATGATGAACATCCATTAGGACAATTTACTTTCCTTGAATGTTCATGCTTACTGTTAGTTTTACTCTTTCCTCCTTGTCCAGCTAATTTGACCTTAATGTAATGGCTTTTCCTAACGTAATCCCCCCCCAAAAAATTGATTTGAGCTTTTTCTGTGATGTAACATGGCCATTCCCTCAATGTAATTGGAAGGTCAACATTCTTCTATACATATTAAAGTGGTGGTTTAATGTAATTACTCCGGTGACATGTCCCTTTTACAGACTTTTTTAAATGCCATAACCCTTTCTTTTTAGGACCTGCTTCATAAAAGAAACCATTCTCCGCAAATGTCTACTCCTGTGACCAATAATAGCACTTTAGTCTGATCGAGTGTGCCATAATGTAATGTGGATATTAGACTGGGTTAGCTTCATATGCACTGGCAGATATTTGGTCTCTGTGCTCAGTTCAATCAAGCCTCAGGCTAATATTTCCCACTACCACCATTAATATCAATGCTCTTTAAATACTGCACAGAGACCCAAACAAACAGGTAATATTAGGCTACCTGGCACAACAGTCTGTTGAAATTAAATAAAAACATGTATTAAATTGAACATATCGTCATTTTAAATGTTTCCCGGGTAACCTTGACTGTTTTGAAACACAGGCAGCATTCGTTATGATTGTCATGGGGCCAAAAAAGAGCAACTTAATAAAAATTGCCATTCAATAGAGCTGCCATAGGGCTACTAGCTGTTTTTGAAGGCTGGGTAATACAAACAGTTCTTATTAGATCATACACTGACTGGTTGGTTTTATATGTACAATCACATATAGTATGAACTGTATTTACAGTAAATGTAACACACATTTACCATAGTTTGGTTTTAAAGTTAGTGTATGTTTTCATTGCAATTTATTAGAACACATCTAAAGAGATTTACAGAGAATCGCAAGTCTTGAATAATTGACATAATTTCCAAGTAAATAAATGTGTAGTTACTGTAATAATTGTATCTTTATGTACTGTAGTTAATGTTCTTGCTTCTATTCTACTTTACATTTCTTATTTATTATAAGGTCACTGTAACTGCCAAATCCTGATTCCTGTGGGAAGAATAAACAGATTTAAGGGTTTATGACTAAATCTGTTCCACCCTTAGAGCAATGTATGCAGACAATAATACTGTGATTGTGACTGATTAATTGGGTCTGATCACAAAGTAAGTATGTCACACCTTTTTTATTCATTATGTTTTTTATTTCATTTTATCTGTGCCTCTGCATATACTCCCTCCTTGTGGGATTTACCAGATTTGTCAATAAACTAACATAGAAAACAGGTTTATGTAAGGATTTATTCCAGAGATTAAGCCAATTGTGTAAAGGTGTCAAGGAGTATTTGACCCATTGATATTGCACAGAAAACAATTTACCTTCACAACCATCTGCTTCATTGACCCTGCATTCATAACATCCTCGGTGTTTGCCTTGGATTAGTGCAGCACAATGGCCCCCACAGTGTGTCAGAATGGGTGTGATTGCACACCGTGGTCGTCTAATGCACTCTCGGTTGCTGTATAAACTGTAAAATGTTAGCAAGTGACTCAACTGAACGTGTACTGAGATGCTAGTTTTGCGTAAATATACCTAGTGTAAACCAACACTGCCCAACTTTTCTGAAAGAGAGGAATAAACCTGCATGTGATTGTGCTCCTGCAGTGAATCACTTTGCTATTACCCTCAAATGACAGGGCTATGTAGTGGGTGTTTTTGTACTTCTGTCATTCCCACCTTAAATCTATCGCTCACATACATACAGATAGCTACCTGTTTTTTTACACTCAGATTTTCGTTTTCTGAAGTGATATCAGATATATTTGAGGGGGAAACTAAACAGTTAATTATTTTAACAATGGCTCAATGATTAAATTTATATTCAATATAATATATCAAATGTGTCAGAATCTCTTCCATTGCTTTAGTTTAGCAGTTCTAGGGAGATGCAGAGATGTCTCTTTAAGTTTTTGGGGTTCAGAGCTCATCCTTCAGTCCTGCCCCATCACACCACACTGAGACCGTGGCTGGGAGCCAAGGCTGCGTGTCTCAGACTGACTGACTGCAGGCCTCTTTGCCTGTTCCTTCCACCACCGCCACCAAGAGAGATGAGGGGGAGGGGGCAAGGGGCTGCAGCCCTCTCCATAGTCCACCTTCACAGTGATGCGACCCGGCCTCCTTCAAGGCGGTAAGAGGGTGAAATGAATCCAGTGATTGTAATGTTTCACCTGCTACACAGGCACCCCCCAAAAAACAGGCTTTTCTCTAACTGCCAAAGCAGCAGAACTACTTAAAACTCTATTACATCATCTCTGTTGGACGGCATCCAAGCCTGGCTTGGCACCCCACCAACTCTCTGCACTGCCTTCAGCTCTCCTCTTTATGCCCTATGTGGGAGAAGTTACTGCAATATTCAGAATCCCACGTTTTTTTTTGTTTTACCTTTACTTGGTTCCTGTGGTTTATTGTCTAACCTCTGTGACTGTATCCCCCCATGCAGTCATTCAGTTTGGTCGTTCCTCTTCATACAGTTGACAGATTATCTTTATTTATGCCACAACTCAACTCGTGTATGCCACTAAAGAGACAAATAGACGTGTGTAACACCAGCATCCTGAATGGTGAATTGTGCATCTCTCTAAGTAAGCCCTCCAGGTGAATACCTGGTGAAAGATGTCACCCTTATCAGTCAATGGGAATAAGTCTATCAGCAGCTATAGGCCTGCAGGAAGGGCTCTGTTTTTAACGGTTATGAATAGACGCTTTTCTTATCTACTCTTCTATATAGTTTTGCCCCGAGGCAGATAGATATAGATGATCTTTGCTTGCACTTACCAGAACCCTTGAACAGAGAAGGATTGAGACCAGATAATAGTCCAGTGTATTACTGTACGAGTGCTAGAAAGGTTTATTAATTATATTATGTACTCAATCTCAGAGTCAAACACAACACAAAACAGCAATGCAAACCTCTTGAGAGCCATACTGGCGTAGGGATTCCGATCGAGTGACACAACACCGAGGGCACTTTTCACACGCATCATAATGCTATCGCCAGATCGGGTGTCTCCATGGAGACCCGTGGCAATGTTTGGGTCTGAGGCCTGTGATTCATGCCAGTGCTCCAGCCTGATGCAGGAATGGGCTGACAGCCAATTAAGATTAATGGAAGTGTTTGTTGAATCCTACAGCCATGGAGATAAACAACAGGAGGCCCTAAGATGCCCTTTGTTCACTGTAAACACTGATGGGCTCTCGAGCTGAAACCTGAGGAAACTTGTGCTACTGTAAAAGGGTCTCCATCAATATGAATCTGCTGCATTCCCATCTCCTCCTCCTCCTCCTAGCATTACCTCCTTGTCTCCTTCTCTCCAATATATTTGTCTTCATTGTTGCTCTTTAGCAGTGAATATTTTGGAGAACTGCTATGGTCGTAATGCATGCATGATACATTGTTAAACTTTCCATTATCCATGCCATGCCTGCTTGTCGTTATGGAATATCAGCCAGATGCACGGTGAGTTGATCCCCCAGTGTTAAGAGATTTATCAATACAACTTGAACTAAAATCCAGCATGTTTTTGCAAGTGTTGTGTTAGACCTGACAGAATGATTATTGCACAAAGTATTCAAGACAGTAGTTCCTCATAATGGGAGCGTTTGATTCTGGGAAATGGTGTTGTCACAGCTGGATAGATCTCCAGCTCACTCTCTACTCTGTGATAAATGAATGCTAGGATTGATTGTCCTGCTGAGTGAGGTTAACTATTTTCTCTCCCCTGTGTTTGTACTGTAAGATACCATGGCATCAATCTGTCTACAGTTAGTTTATCAAACCTACTGTAAAGCATTATCCTCTGGGGCTGTGTACGTTTTGGTCTATTTTGCGACAAACTGCCTGAAAACTGTTCATGGTTTGTTTGGTTGATTTGTTTGGGTGATTTGAATTGTCCATCACTGTTGATGGTCCAGTACATTTCCTTGGGTGTTCAGTAGTATGAAAAAAACTATGACAGGATGCTTAAGCTTCCGATGGTATTATTTGGTTAATAACCAAATAAAACAAGGCAACAGTAAACATGTTGTCCCTCCTTTGGGCCAATCAGTGTAATTATGTAAATGCCGGATCAAACTGATCAAGAGATATATAAACATGTGCCTGTTATAGTGCCATCGTGTGGTCGAAATGAATGTTCTTGACAGTGTTTTCAACATGTGTACCACATTTTGTTACAATACGAATATCCTTGACTGATTTATATGCATTTACGTGCCAAACCACACCCATGTGAACGTTTATTTGTCAATAGTGGTCAATGTTGTTTTAGCTTCTAGTCTGGAAAATATTGCAATGAAAGAACTTTGTCCATAGATACCACGTATCAAGTTTCGTGCAGATCGGTCATTCGGCGCCAGATGAGTAATGTTTTTTTAATTTTTTTTTACAAAACCCTAAATAGTGGAAAATCCATCATGGCAGACTTTATGGTTCCCTGAGGCAAATGTGTTTCTTGTGAGGAGAGGGACTTATGTACTGAATTTCATGACTTTGGGTCAATCAGGGTGAGGGGCGTGACCTTTCAAAGTTTGCATTTTCAATCTCTTGTTATAGCACCACCATCTGGCCAATCAGTGTAATTTTGTAAATGCCGGCTCTCTATGGCAAGACGCATCATTCACCCACAAAATTGGGTCAGTGCTGTCTGAAAAATTGCGTGTGACTAACATATAAATGTACAAACGTACAAGCGGACGAATGGACGGAGACAGATCCACATATTTCATCATAGGGAACAATTAAGATGTAACTGAAAGGGAATTGTGTTGATGTTACCTCAATAAGAAAAAAGAAATGATTCTTCACCAGAAAAGTTTATCTAGGCTTGTTGATCTCATCTACGTATTTATCGTACATTACTTAATAGGTGTAGAGACTTATCATTCTCGACATACATTTTCTCAAACTGTTTAAGTACTATATTATTAAATAAAACATTTCAACTTCAGGTGAAGCAGTTGTTCACAACTCAGCTGATAATCTGTTCAAATTGTTTCAGCCAAAGGCAGTTTTCATTATTAGGATTGTCAATATTAGTTCCTTAGCAACTGTTCTTAATCCTCTCCTGTCCTTTTCATTCAGCTATTTCTCACACTTCTGAGGAATAATGATTGACGTATTGATAGCAAAGTATCTGATCCTGTGCCTTCACTGGGAAAAAATGCCATCACATTGACAGGGAAGAAAATATATTCAACAGTGGAAAGTAAAAAATCTCAGTGAATGAGAGAAATGGTGCATGTCCAGTCCTGAGGAGCCATCCCGATCCAGAGCAGTGATATCTCTTGTCTTATTAGGACAAAAATTTACACTTTACGACAGATTGCCTAAAGTGGCTTCACCCAATTAAAAATGAAAGCATAATTTTCATAATCTATGAAAAGGCAATAGCTATGATGACTTGAATGCCTAATACTATCTGATGAAGCTGTCAAGTGTTAAATTCACATTTCTACTTTAATCGTCACACAGACATGGAAATAGTTATTGATTTAATTTTAGTGTGTGTATTTACATATACAAAGGAGAACAGCATATAGTGAGATGACAAAAATATATATACATATAGAGGAATATTTGTAACATTCACAATATTCATTTAAAAAAAATGTGAATAAGTATCTTTCACATAAGTCCTATTTTGATTAATTTGAACAAATGAGAGAATCAGCCCTTCTTTTGACAGTCCTTCTTTTAACCCTCCTGTTGTGTTCGTTTCATGTTAATTAATTCAGTGTTCCCGGTCCAAAATGACCGCCCCATTATAGCTAATTATAAATCCATAATGATACATATATTATCAGCTAATGTTGTGTTAGATCTTTTTATCAACTTAAGTTCTTGTGAACATTATAAGTTTTGAATTTCTATTTGCTATTTATGGCCTGTACGCCTCATTGACCTGAGCTCATACAACTCGTTTTTGAGTAAAAAAAAAGCATCATGTATGGATTATTTTGATCATAACAAATAGTTTACATTTTTTATATCACAGTTGTCGTAGCAAATCACCCGTGACAACACGTGAAATGTCTGGAATGACATAGTGGCACGAAAAATTGCCCAACCAGTGGTAGATTAGTTTCTGGATCTGTACACACCAGCCAAAATCAAGAGACCCACGTATGTTTGGACGTCTGTCCGGTCTATCTCCTTCCAGTTGTCTTTGTAAACGCATCTCCCCTCCAAGTTGGTCATGTTTATCACTATAGTTTCGATTGACTCTGTCAGGAACAGTTCAAAGCAGGATTTTATGTCATCAACCCGGGATATGGCATATCTCGTTGGCCCTGGGGTCATCCTGATAACATTTTCAGCCAACAGACGACCTCTCCTCTCAGGTGGGGATGAAGACCAGGACAAATTCCCATTCTTTGACCGGAATGTAACAACAACCTCAGCAGGGCCCTGTTCCTCATCACTGGATTGTTCCACATCGGTTGTCTCTTGGTCTGGATCATATTCTGTGTTGTCTTCAAATTCTGACACTTCCTCCTCTAATGCCTCTTCACTGTCAGTTACCTGGCCTCTCTCCTCCTCAACAGTGTCACGATCAAACATATTATCAAGTGCCTCACATACAGTATATAATTTGGTCATTGTGCTGCCACAGACTGAATTGTGAGCAAGGCCTCCAAAAAGTTTTATATACCAGAGCTGCGAGAAAAGTTCTATATATTATTTAAACAATGTTGTGATTGTGAGAATATCAACAGATGTGGTTCCCGTGGGGGAAAGATTCTATTGGAGAAAGGTTCCCGTGGGGGTTTCCATGGAAGCCAAGAAGGGGAGTGAGGTGTGTGTGTGTTCAAACACACATGCATGTGGGGGTCTGGGAGAGGAAGTGTGTCCATCTGATGAATGAGCATGTGCCTGAACTCAATTTAATACACTAATTGTCGTCTCACCCACAAATTTCTACTGACCGGTCATTTCTGACCAGGAACACCACAGGTGTACAAAAGTTTAATAAAACACCCAAAGTTGAATGAAAATCATCAACATTTCTTTTGTGTGATCAGTGTGGACAAAGTCATGGAACCTTATGACAATCAGATTAAATTAACCACATTTTTCAGAGAGAGAACTTGTAAATCGGTTCAATTCGACTGGAACACAACAGGAGGGTTAAGAAGAACATTGGTTATGGGTTTAAATATGCCTCAATAGCCCCAGCCATGATTTATTTGCAGCAGAGGTTTTGCATTTCTGTCTTTCAGTGCTCTAGCAGAAGTATGATTTACAAACTCATGTTCACACCCAGCCAGGGCCATCTATTATGTGTTGGCAGGCTTGCGGAAATGTCAAGCGTCACACAGATGCACAAGCATTGTGTTTTTTCAACCAATGCTGTAATTGTTTTTAATTTATAGACTTAGACGGGAATCCCAGGTTGCAAAAACACGCTGTGAGGGGGTTTGGTGGGTGAGGTGACGAGGGATTTGATTCCGTTATCCAGATGACATTACATATATACGTTATGTACTGTTTCATCCCATTAAGGTATGATTGAGGCTCTCTCAAAAAACATATTTACAGCCAGACAGGTATCTCTATCCCCATGAATTCTTTCACAAATGTTGCTATCTCTGTATGGTTTATTAGCCTTATGGTGTTTATCCCAGAGCTACCGACACACTTCTCCTCGTGTGTGAGGTAAACCTGGAGGGAATATCGATGTCACCCTCTGTCAGACAGTCTCTAGAACAACTCAATTTGAACAGATCCAACACAGTGTTGTATTGCGGCTAATGTCTTTAGGTCATAGTAGGATATATCTCTATACCACTTGATGGCAAGTGCATCAACTATTTTGTCAAAAAAGCTAATGGCCTTCAAATGCATTGCAGATCATTGTTGTCATCATTGCAAAATTGGCATTGATTAATAAACTTCCATTGGAAAAATGTAAACTTCCCTAACTTATAATTACCAACTTTTCTGCAGTGGCAGTTATTGCTATATCAAAATCCACTCAAAAGCCACACTAATTAATATAATGACCGTATCAGGAGCTATTTTCCTCCTAGAAATAATATATTGTTGGTTGTGGTTTAGTTATGTGCAAAGTAAACGTTCCATGCACCTACACGTGCTGGCATGCTTTGAAAGCTGCCCTCCCAGGCAATAAATTTGTGATTGAGCAGTGAACGTTACTGTTGAAGGATACACCTGGGCCTTTTGGAGCGGAGAACGTTTCATGTATTCATGAGCAGCCCAATGAACCTCGGGGGACGCCCTCTAGTCTGAATGGCTTTATTAGTGCCTTTGCGGTCGTTTTAGGCCCTTTAAATGGAGCACCACTTAGCCGTGTGATGAAGTAACGCGGGGCCCATTAGCTCTGAGCGCTCCACACCACGGCCATGATGGTGACGACTGACATCGGCAGCAGCTGGGCCGACCGACGACATCCAGCCAAAAGCGTGAAGAGAGGAGGAGGTTGATGGAGAACTATGCACCTTCTCCACTTCTGAACGTTCAAGAGTATCGTCAAAAGCTCTTGAAAGGGAAAGAAATTATGTCTGGTTAGTTAGAGCCAGCTGTTAGTTTTTGGCATGTTTAATAAGATGTTATTAAAGTTGCTGTTCATGTCAAGAGCCTAACAAGTCTATTTATATGTTGTCCAGTTAATAGAAGGAAAGTATTTGTGAAATGCCAAATTCATTAAACGTTTTCCTTGTAATTCTACTTCCTTTGATCAATTGGCCTTGAGCACTTTCCTTGAGTATCTCACCATGAGTGTCACTTCAATTTCCTTTAAGATAAGAATGAATGAATTCATGTATTAATTGATGAATGGGTTGCAGGCATTGGGTCACTTAGTTGGGTTGTTTTCTTTCAAATCTGCTGGTTTATGGAAGCTGGTTTATTGAGATATGACCCAGCGGGTCAGCTCAGAAGACTGGAGACATTGCTTGGTAATGCCGTGTCTTTCAGATCGTTATATTTGGCCACACGTGAGAGTAAATGTCATACTGGTTCATCTCTATCTCAATGTTCGGATGTATAAATAATAATGTTATGAATTACATAGAATATGTAATGTGCAAAAATAGTCAAGGAACATTTACATTTGCACTGCAGTGTACAAACTTAACATCATGAAGAGGAATTACATTCATTCTTGCAGTTGCTGGGTCAACCCAACTGATGGTAAAAAAAAACGGATGGTTAAATTAAACCATGTTTGGGTATTCCAAACAACCCAATATGTTGGGTTATTCACGCAACCCAACTGGCATGAGTTAAAATAACCCAGTGTTTGTTCGGTCTATATTTACCCAACACTAGTTGGGTTGTGTCACGGTGCGCATTAATGGGACGATACACGGAGCGCTGATGGAGTGTCATTCCTCTTTTATTTAATGAGATGTCCTCACGAAGCATTAAATAAAAAGATGGAGATGACTAATAAACAAAAAACACGATACAAACGAAACACAGTGACTCACTTGCTTTCTGGAACACGAAGCAGACAAGCAGGAACAATGATCCACACACAGGTGGATTTGTGTGGGGATTAAATACTATCCCCAATCAGAGACAACGCTAGACAGCTGTCTCTGATTGGGGATGATAATCTCCCTAGTTAGTGTGTGAGAGCTTGGTTGTGTGCCTCTCTCCTCCCCTAGGTGGGAGTAAGAGGCCTTACCACAACCAAGCCCTCACAGGTTGTTCATGTTTTGCTACAGTCTTTGAAATAGTTTCAATAGAGCTTCTTGTCATGCTACGTGCCATGTGTCCATTAAAGTGTTCATTGAATTGTGGAACATGGAGGGACTGGAGGAACTGTGAATACGGTCCGTCAGCTCTTGTCAAAGACGAGACAAGCCAAAGTGCTGAAACACACGCATCTAAGCCTCCATGATGATCTCTGTGGTCTTACATACAGTACACATTCCACCACTTCACGTGTCATACAAAGAAACACATCACAGGATGTTGTCCCTGTGTGTATGAATTGAGTGGTGACAGGGTGTGTGTGTTCTGTATGTGTGGCCCTGCAAAGCTAAGGAATGTCCCTGGTCTACCTGGTCGAATGAAACTTTATCGAAACTCGAGCGCAGTTATCACCTCAGCCAAACAGGGATATCTGCAAGCCTATGGTAAACAAGGGCAGATATCAGCACCCCATTTTCAACTGCATGCCTCTTTTAGCATGTCTGTCATCAAAATTACACGCTGTAAGGAAGGTTGAAGGAACTCATGAAGTTTTTCTGCTGCCAGCAGTAGTAAGAGCAAGGCTGTCTCAATTTGTTCTGTAATTTCACAGGAAGGTATTTTTTCTGCCAGAGGTCAAATTATGCAGTTAACCTTTCATAAGTAGACATGAACAGTTTTGTGTCAGACAACAGGGGACAGGTTATTGAAACTGACACGACTATGCTTCAGCAGTTTAGAGTGGCAGGTTCAATTGCAGACACCTCTTTATAATTTCCCCTCTACCTTTCCATAGATACATACATACTGTAGATACAGTACATCCACTGTAGGTATCTAGCTGAGATGACTTGAACAAAGAAGACAAGCAGATGGTAGAATAAAGGACGTCCCTCGGGACGCTTGAGCTATCATGCGCTAATGTGATTAGAATGACGTTGTAATTAACAAGAACATCTCCCAGGACATGGACATATCTTATATGGCCAGAAAGCTTAAATTGTTGTTAATCTAAATGCACTATCCAATATACAGTAGCTACTACAGTGAAGTAATGCTATGCTATTGTTTGAGGAGAGTGCACAGTTATGTACTTGAAAATGTATCATATTTCGGTATGTCATTTTAGGCGTTTTTTTTTTTTTTTGAAGGGTCTGATCCTTAAGAGGTTAATTTCCATTCTTTCCTTCTCCAAACAGTCGTGTAGTGGAAATCAGCAATGGAGATCCAGGAATGACAACATGACATGGATCCCAAACCGACTGTGACACATATCAATAATCTGTTCTGAGCACATAGTGTGCCTTACAATAACCTTAGCAGGAGGAGGAGGAGGAAGAAAGGAAAAGGATCAGCTAGAGGCTGGTATTTCACGGTCGGTGGATGATACAGGCCTCGTTCTGAAACTGGCTTCTATGCTCCATTGATTGGGCCCTTGTCCCTCCAGGCTGATTTACACAAACCACATCTCTTTCTTCACTCTCTTTGTTTTTGCCTGTTCCCTAGCAACCACAGGTTGTTTTCTTGAACTGTTACCTGTCTTGTTTTCCCTCCGACAAGCATAGTAAATCCTACTGCTTTATTCGTTGCCCCAAAGCATTTAGTTTAAGGATGGTCAGATGCTCAGACCATCACTTCATAGACAGACAGTGTGTGTTTAGCTCTTACCTTAAATACACATATTAGAAATGGAGCTGAAACGGTGTCTCTGTTTCACTAAGTGAAGTATTTCAGATGCTTTGTGCCATTTAATTAGATATTTTACAAGACGTAGAACTTAGAAGTAATAGTTGTGTATCCTTTCAATTTACTTAGTCAAAATAGCTTAAACAGGCTTACCTTCGACAGACTTGTCTCTGGGATTTCACATTGAACTGCAGTACGTTATTACTAATCTATTACAGTACATGCTGGCTCATTCTTCGCATGACTGTGAGTGCTGTCAGTGGACATGTGAATACATCTTCTGAGAGAAAGGTTTTGCAAGACTTAGGTGTGGTCGTTGAAAAATGTGTTTTCCCAAATGTGTTTTTTTTAAATCCTGGGCCAGGATGATTGCACATTCATTAATCCTCCTTTGACTTGTTCCTCTGTGTTTGAATTACTTGATGTTACGCATGTCTGTATTTTCAGAAATGATCTATAATGATCTATCCTTCAAAGCACATCTTTACCTTAGGTGTCTGTTTAAGCTCCGCCTTAGCAATATTTACTCACCTTAGTTTGCAACCTTAGGCCCATACTTACACACTTCAAATTCCAAAATGGGAAGTGCCTGTGGAGTCTTATATTAGTAGGCTTCTACAAGTACCCAAAACTATTCTGCGATTTTGTTTGACTCTGGGGAAAAAGGTACTGCGGATTCATTTAGATTAGAGTCTTTTGATTGGTTTGGTGCAGTGCCATTCTTGACAAAGGAATGATCCCTCAAATGCTGAAAAGTCACTTAACCCTATTACTGTTTCCCGGAATGTATCCCTACAAGTGAAATGGCTATTAAGATGCGTACTTACCTTAAGAATGATGATTCTTGCACGCTTCACTGGTTACACTGCGCCACTGAATTAAGAGTAATTTGTGCTATTAGTCATGTCAATTACTTCTGTTTTACTAACTTATTATAACACAATTTTCTTGAAATTTGTGTTTTTATTGCTGATTTGAAGATAATGACATGTAGCTAAATTACTGTATACACAGTGTAAAAGGTTTGCACAGATAATAAAGCAAGGCTTGCGTAATGTTTTTATGAATGCTAAAGACATCTTTTGCCAGGTATGAGGTAATATTGTGCAGCTCAAAGGGCTCCCGAGTGGCACAGCAGTCTAAGGCACTGCATCTCAGTGCTAGAGGTGTCAATACAGACACTCTGGTTTGAATCCAGGCTGTATCACAACCGGTTGGGAGTCCCATAGGGTGACGCATAATTGGCCCAGCGTCATCTGGGTTTGGCCGGTGTAGGCTGTCATTGTAAATAAGAGTTTGTTCTTAACTGACTTGCCTAGTTAAATTAAAAAACATTTCACATTACAGAAGGTACCTATTTTTAAGCAGAATTTTCTTTTTCAGAGAGAAGAAAAAAACACATGGCTAATTTCAAAATAAATTGAGAACCAAGGTATTTTTTCTCTTGAGCTGGTCTAAATCAGGGGCTAAACTGCCTGTTCTGGGCAACTGTGTGGCAACAGGTGCTCCCCTTTGTCTCCTCTGATGGATATCCTAGCCAGGCTCTCTCTGGGATTCTCAGAGGCAGTGTAATCCAGCTAAATCTCCCTGTAATTCAGGAAGGATTGGGTTCTTCAGATGAGCTAGTGGAAACCTCCCTGGTTGTGTGGGAGTTTAACAGAACTAAATTGGCTCTGCATGAAAAGCAGACAGATTTTTTTTTATGCCTCTATAGCAATCCGCCTTTTTCTGCATCCAGAACCATAGCCTGGGCTACTACTGAAAAAACAACTGCTGTTGTACGTTTGCTACTGTTGGTCATATTGAGTTTGTGTGCAGTCCTTAGAGATAGATTGACACTTGAGTGTACTGCATGTAAAGTGTATGTATCTGTATATAAAATGTATTATGTTTTGCCCACTGTTGTTTCTGAATTTTCTTTTCACAATTTATTCAGTCACCATAATGTTACATTCAACACATGCCTATAGAGGCCTACACACATCTTGTTAAAAAAAATTATGATTTGATTAAATCAATTTACAGGAGATACAAGATTGTTTCCTTATTTTCAAGACAATCCTCCTTTGTTTTGTAGTATTGCTGCTGGAAAAAAGAGGAATGTGTAGAGCACGGTAGATTTGATTTGCTCAGCTCGCTCAGTGGCAGGAAATAGTTAAAGGGGACTGGTGTCTGAGGAACAGGATGCTCTCTGCTGTCATGTGTCACTGTGTCATCAAGGCAACTCGCTCTGAGCTCACCCAGCAGGTTGCTGTCAGCACACACACACACCCAAACTAACACACACACATACACGCACACACATACACACACACACACACACACACACACACACACACACACACACACACACACACTGACAGCCCAGCCAGGATTACTGTCAGATGGTCGGTATATCATGGCTGACTGAGCACTTGAATGTGCCAACAGTTTCCTTTCACCTGAGAAAGATATAAGAGGAGGAGGAGAGGAGGAGGAGAGGAGGAGGAGAGGAAAAAATGAGTAAATGTGGAGGGTGATGAAGAAGATAGTTGTTTTTTTATATTGAACATCTCTGCCGAGAGGAAAATAAGATTTATATTTCCCCGCTGTTCGGTGGTGCTGATAGATTTATTGCCTTAATAAAATAAAGAATTTGCAACAAGGATCCTTGTTTAATAACTATTGAGAAATTGAAAACCTTCTGAGATGGAGATTTACAATGAACAAGCTTTTTTCCATGGGGATGGTGTGGGAGGTCTTTTGCCGACTTTGAGGATTTAATGAAATTAAGAGAAAATAAGTGATCACACACTGTGCCAGAGATGCCAGAGAGACCTTTGTTCTCAATTACCTCATCCTAATGCTGCTCTTATGAATGGTTTGTGTGATTAATTTGATGATGTTTAGAATAATATGTTTTAGATTGTTGGGAAAACCTTTGTTGAAGTTCTGCACAATAGAAACATTGGTTCGCTAACAGGTCATAGCTTCATATTATCCTCTTACCCAGGGCGGCAGGTGGCCTGGAGGGTAGGAGCGTTGGGTCAGTGACCGAAGGATTGCTGGATTGAATCCCCTAGCTGACAGGGTAGAAATCTGTTGTTCTGCCCCTGAACAAGGCAGTTAACCTACTGTTCCCCGGGCGCCGAAGACATCGATGTCGGTTAAGGCTGCCACCGGTTAAGGTATCCCCCCTATCCCATTATGACAATGTCATTACCTTACATAGAATATTTCTATGTAATCTCTATGTTGCCTTATTTGCTCATCTCGTTAAATACCGTTATTTTATTAAGAAATGTATGGGGTGGAGGAGTGTCATCCGATATAGGACCGATATTATTATCTTAGAGGACAGGTATTATTAACATACAGGACAGGTATTATTAACATACTGTACAAAACAGGTGTTATTAACATAGAGGAATGTTATTATTAACATAGAGAACAGGTATTATTAACATAGACAAAATGTATTATTAGCATACAGGACAGGTATTATTAACATATAGGGCAGGTATTATTAACATAGATTAAAGTTATTATTAACACAGAGGACAGGTATTATTAACATAGACAAAATGTATTATTAGCATACAGGACAGGTATTATTAACATAGAGGACAGGTATTATTAACATAAAGGAAAGGTACAGTACGTCATTCAAGTCAGGAGTGTGTCCCCAAGTTGATGGATTTACTCAGAGTCCCCCTCTGAGTTTCGTCAGCAGCACGTGATAACAGAGGGCCCTCCATCCGAGTTGGTAGAGGCGAGGGGTTGGTTTGGGATTCACCGTCTGTCTGCTATCATAATAACTCTAACTCTCCCACTCTCCTCTCTCTCTCCCCCACCTCCCTCCCTCCAGGATGAGGATATGGCCTTGCAGCAAGAGGAGGATGAGGAGGATGACATGGTGGATGTGATCTCGAGGCAGCTGCTGTCTGCCTGTCCCTGGCTGGAGGAGCAGGGGGAGATGGAGGGGGTCCAGGGTGGGGGTAGTGTGGTGATGGAGGGTCTGATCCGGGTCTGGAGGAGGGTGGTGGACCAGATCTTCCGCCTCTATAGGGTCTCCTGCAGGGCCTACTTCACCTTCCTCAAACTCAACGCTGGACAGGTGGGTGGAACGCTCTCTCGCAGGTAGACTGGGACTGGCAGGGTGGATGTACTGTATACTGAACAAAATAGTTCATATAAGGAAATCAGTCAACAGAAATACATTCATTAGTACCTAATCTATGTATTTCACATCACACTGGAATACAGATATGCATCTGTTAGTCACAGATTCCTTTTCAAAAAAAGATAGGGGCGTGGATCAGAAAACCAGTCACTACCATTTGCCTCATGCAACGAGTTAGAGTTTATCAGGTTGTTGATTGTGGCCTGTGGAATGTTGTCGCACTCTTCTTCAATGGCTGTGTAATGATCATGCCGTTTAATCAGCTTCTTGATATGCAACACCTGTCAGGTGGATGGATTATCTTGGCAAAGGATAAATTATCACAAACAGGAATGTAAACAAATTTGTGAACAGCATTTGAGTTTTTGTGCATATGGAACATTTCTGGGATCTTTTATTTCAGCGCATGAAACATTGGAACAGCACTTTACATGTTGCGTTTATATATTTTTGTTCAGTGTATTGTGCACGCTTTATTGTCATTCAAGGGGTTGCCATACAATGAGAGGAAAGGGAGCCTGCTGACAAGAGGTATCCATGATTAGAGAACAATGTCCTCACGCCCACTCCATGTCATCCACAACCATCCAAATTACACCGGACGTCTTTGAGGGACTGCTATACCTACACTACAGTGTCTCCAGGCTCTTGTCTTCACTACTGCCATACCAATCCCCTGACAGCAGCAGGCCCTAAGTAAACCGGACTTAAGTCATGGAAGTGGAGCCTCCGAAGGCTGTTATTGGAGCAGCATACAAACACTAACTCCCCCGCCTCCCATATCACAGCACTCAGATTTATGGCAGCTCTTCCTCTCGTCACTTCAACCTCAGTCCAGACTGCTGATGCGAAGGAGCTCCTCACACTTTGACAGCACGAAAGCACTTGTGTCGACACGACCTGAGTGATTTAGCACCATAAAATGCAGATATGGGGTTTAAATAACTATTGGTCTGTCAGGGAAAGCAGAAGAGGTGGCCTTGAGGTCAAAGTGTATTCTTGACAGCACAGTGGTCACGCTCACTAGTGTATTTCGCTGTGAAAGTGATTTCCACTTTACTCCTGTAGGCTGTCCTTTAATCTTCAAGATGATTTCATGATTTCATGAATTTCAAATTCATGAAAACGCTATAATTTAAGCGATGCAGTATATACAATTATATTTGAGTTTGTGGATAAATTTACTTCAACCAGGTACCTTTTATAAAAATTTGGGATTGGGTTTTAATTTCCGTACGTTTTTGCACTTGAAAAAAAGCTTAAAACCTACAAGGCTGAGGGGGCAGTCACTTTCTGGTTACTTTGATAGCGTATTACTAAGCTGCGCTTAACTAATTAAGTACTGAAATGTACAGTATCTTTCAAAACATTATATTTGTATATAATCTCTGATGCAACATTTTGTATTTGTTGTATTTACATTAAAGGGGCCGGCTTGTGTAGGGTTGAAATGTAGTGTAATATCTTAATAATAACCGTAGTCAAAAGTCATATAATTTCCAATATTCTGAATGAAAATCAGTAGCAGTTGTGTTGCCTTTTAGCATCACTGAAACTGGACCCGGTGAAGGTGAAGAGGGTTCAAAGCCAGATTTAGAAAGACAACGCCTGGACACTTCCACACCTCTCTGTTGTCCACCGTGAAATCAAGAGGTCCCGGAGCAGAAAGTCCACATATCATGTGTGATATGACACACTGAAGGGCCTGGGGGTCACTCTCCCATCCTATTTATTCACGCTCAGATGTCCCAGAATGCCATGAGAGGGTGGAGGATAAGAGAAAGTGTCCTCTCAGATGACTTGTCCATCTGTCACTAGGATCAAGTTATAAAGAGTTGTTATATTGGGACTATTTGTTTCAATCAAATCGAAATCCACAGAGGGCCTGTTCCTTTGGTGTAAGAAAAATTGTACAGTGACATGTTTTCTTTCTTTTTATTTGATGACCATGAGACCACATCAAGCAGTGTCTCTCTCTCTCTCTCTCTCTCTCTCTCTCTCTCTCCATCATTCTTAAAGGACATTTTGTTAATCTTTCTTTTGTTCCCTATGGTCTAATCAGGAAGCACCTTGTCCCTGCATATCAGGGAAATCAAATCATTACCACCCACACACCACAGGGGAAAAAAAACCTAATCATTCTCTGATGCATTTTCAGACTGTGACTGAGTGTATGTCATTATGCTTTTTCACTTTAACGTGGGTTACTAGTGCTTTGATCTTTTTAGGTTCAGTGACAGCTTGATTTATGAGTTAAATGTTTTGCTTCCTGTTTTTTGTAAAACACTGAAATGATTCCCTTTCCTCACCATAAAAAAATATAAATATCAGATGGTTATCATTTTCATCAGTGTGTCCGTTCAATGATCACTGATGAGAGCCTTTTTTGTCAGTTAAAAAAATGACAAGCACAAATCATCCACACTCAGACTCACACAACAACACAGCAATTTATCTCAGTCGTGTCTGCCATGCTGTCACGTGATGGTATTGAGAGACTAAGGCGCAGCGCAATCATAGTTCGACATTACCATTTTAATAAAGTATGCACTTAATATCGAACTAAACCAAAAGAACAATAATGCAATAGACGGAAACACACTTACTTCAACGTGACTGGAGATATAATGACCCACACCCAGGTGTAGAACATACAAACATATGTAGGATCCCTAATTAGAGACAATGCACTGCAGCTGCCTCTAATTAGGGATCCAACACAAACCACCACCAGAAACAGAAATGATAGACCTGTCAGACTCTGACCATGGCTACATAGAGAAGCAATAGGCTTCTCTATGGCCAGAGCCTGACACATGCCCTTTCGTTTCATCACCTTAAGTGATTATGAAATCATCCACATTCATTCTGATGTCTTAAAGCCTTTTCCTTCTACTTCACCAGCCAGCAATGCTGCCTGTTTCTCAATCTCTGTGTCCTCCAGGCAACCTGCGTTCTGCTCACCTAGTCAAGGGCATGGACACATGAGATCCAACTGCCGCCTCCTCCTCCTCGTGTTCCTCCTCCTCCTCCTCCTCCTCCTCTTCCTGTGAGTCCTGAATACAGGGTGAAGTGCTCAACCCAAGCAGATAACATCTCGAAGGAAACATTACAGCATTGCATACTTAATGCAAATTACCCATATGTTTATAGCAACCAGCACCACAACATGGGGAGGGCTGGGGCGCAGAGTGATGTGCTGGCAGGCTCTCTCTTCATGGGACTGTGGTTTCTGATGGTTTTGACAGCTACACCAGAGGCATCTGACTCACCTGAGTGAGCCCTGTGCTGCGAGATAATGGAGGTTTTGTTTGGGGAGTGCAGCAGGAGAGCATAGAGAGAACACACACACATGCACATGCATACTGTATGGTCAGATAACTATAGGCAGGCCTACAGTCATATACACATCAGTCACAATCACTGACACCACCATTTGTCATCCTAGTCCTACTTGCTGCCATTGTCTCAAGCCCAACACTGCTTTGGACCCTTTTCTCAAGCTGGCAAGACCATAGCTTACATTTTCCATCATCTAACGAGAAGCAGCTGCAGTTTAATAAAGCTTGCAATAACTTTCCAATCGAAACTAATGCTTGTAAAACAACATTTTATTTTAACGGGGGGGGGGGGGTTTCTAAAAAGAAATTCTCCTCAGCTCGGCACTTGTGGAACACGGCAGTTTGAATTACTCCTGGACTCGTTAAACATGGATAACTTGTGTTTTACTGATGGTGCCACAGCATCCACCACCTGTGCCAAGGGTCCCTTAAAAATATATGAGGCGGGTAATTGTAGTGATCAGGAGTACAGTCAAATATTTTTCACAGAAATACACAGAAAAAATGCAACGTCTTACTTCTATGGTTAGTAATCCAAACGTGTAAATTATGGCGGCGGTCGTATAGAAATGTGTTTGAGATCTGCAGTGACATGCGCATAATAGGACGGATGAATCATTTGTGCACTCTGGCTCACCTACAGGTACTGTGTGTGCTTTGGGTGTTTGCGGTTAACCCTCTGTTTGTTTCGGTGCTAAGTGATGTCTGCGGAAGGTATGGGTGGCTCTGGGTTTGTTTGTGAGCTGATGTGTTGGACGCATCTCCTCCACAGTACCAGTGTTCAATACTTCATTGTGATCGCCACAATCCCTCCACTCAACAGAAATAGCCTTCCTTTTTCGAGGACCTGTCAATCACACAACCAGGCCCCGCCCTTAGGCTATTTGCTGACCCCTGACTCCTCTCTGACATCAGCCAGGCAGCATAGAAGAGCAGGAGCCCTTCACAACCACGCTGACATGTGTCTCTGTCAGAGCAGTCGACAGAGGAGACAGTAAATGTGCTGTGAAAATAAATAAAAGCTCCTCACAGCCTGCCAATCACAAATAGCCCTTATTTTTCCCCCTGTTGAAATATCGTGACACACATCACTCACCTGAGCTCATTAATGCCCAACACAACACAGAATCGCTGACAATAAACCCGTCCATATACCTTTCCCTGTGGAAAGAGGCCGCAAGCATCCACCCCTAGCCTGGGGAAGTCGACTCTTTCAACACAGGAAAGTGTTCTAGCTCAAGAGTGATGATTCATGGCTGAAAACAACAATAACCGTATTCAAAGAAAACTGAGAGGAAACAGGCAGTTTTCTTTGCTAGCTCTAAGAGGAGAGAACAATCAAGAGCCAGATTAAAACATGACTGTCTGTGGAGGCAGGGAGTTGTATGACTGGCACGGCTCCTGACTGACTGTGGAGGGAGGGAGTCGTCTGACTGGCACAGCTCCTGACTGACTGTGGAGGGAGGGAGTCATCTGACTGGCACGGCTCCTGACTGACTGTGGAGGGAGGGAGTCATCTGACTGACACAGCTCCTGACTGACTGTGGAGGGAGGGAGTCGACTGACTGGCACGGCTCCGGCACACAAAACTATCGCCACATTTAATTTCTATTGGGCACAGGAACTATGAAAAGGGCTTTCAACAAATACGTAACTGAGCAGCAATCCTGAAACTAAGTTGATCCCGCATTACACAGTCGGCACTGTTGCACTTTTTCCCCTCTCGCAGAGACATTTCCTTGGCTTTGACTACAGCTTCCCTTAAACCTGTGACTCAGTGTAAAATATAGATTACAAGCCTATTGAGCTTGGTTTTCATGTTGCCTAAATTAAGTGCATTAGGAGCTGTCCTTTATCATCAGGGAAAACCCTGAGTGAAAGCCTGGCAAAGGGAAGGAGGTGACTGGGAAAGGAGAAAAGGGGGTGAGGGGAGTGAGTTAACAAAGCCACTGCAGCCAATATATGTTGGCATGGTCTCGTATCCACAGCCCCTGTTGCTGGAGCCTAATGTTGCCATGAAAGCTGTCCCCCACTTGCTCCATCGCTGAGAGGGTTTGAGGCTCTGTGTGTCTTAGGAAGGAAAAACACTATAATACCAGGGGACTAAACCAGCCAATGGATGGAGTTCCCAGAGGCCAGACCAGGCCGTGATAAAAGATAATCACAGCTGTGCCTCAGGATGAGTTACGACCAAACTCTGTGACTACTATGACAGTACCCACCACCATTTGAGCCTCCGTGCCACATTTTACTGCCAGCCATGATAGTTTGTTTGGTTGTTGCAGGTCGCCATCTGCCTGGGAGACGAGTCATTAACGCCGGGGCTGGCCAGAGGGAGGGCTGGGAGGAGTGGGATGGTTTGGTCGCTAGCTGTCCACAGTAGCTGCTCAACAGCGGACGGATACCCCCGAGCCGGTGATCATCAACTTCACTAACAAGCCCTTTGATATCCCTGCAGTAAAAACGAGTCTGAGAGCCTGGAGATGGGAGGGAGGCAGCGCCCGCAGTCTCACGGACAGACAGACAGACAGACAGACAGACAGACAGACAGACAGACAGACAGACAGACAGACAGACAGGCAGGCAGGCAGACAGACAGACAGACAGACAGACAGACAGACAGACAGACAGACAGACAGACAGACAGACAGACAGACAGACAGACAGACAGACAGACAGACAGACAGACAGACAGAGTGCCATGTTGACCAGGGCATTAGCTAGAGCAAGATGACAGGGAGGCGGAGAGCACTGTAATCAGCACAGTAAATACATCAGCTGGAGAAGAGATCTTAAAGTGGAGGATATTAGATTCGGCCATACCAAGGTGTTGCTGATAAGAGGCTGACCTCTCTAGATGAAAGAACCTGATTGCTTAACGACAGGAAGGGATACAAAGATAATCAAATTCATTGGGCCTCCTCCACTTCTGAATGCCTCCTGGAGTTTTGGACGTTTGCTGTTAGTTAATGAAGAAGACAGGAAATAGGTTGTGCTCATTTAAACATGTATCCTAATGATAATAAGCCAGTTTGAACTGGTTGTAAAATACTCATTAATTTTTTGTATCAGTATCTGATACCGATGGTGAAAATGATATTTGAATGCCAAGCTTTATGAACATTTCGCAAGTATTGGGCTCCACAACGTTTGCCGCTTCAGTGTTCTTAGATATTTATGTCATTAGTTATTATGGTACACTGAAGTATAATTAAAAGTATTCCATAAGTGTCAAAGGCTTTCATTGACAATGACATTCAGTTTATGCAAATAGTCAATATTTGCAGTGTTGTCCCTTCTTTTTCAAGACCTCTGCAATCCGCTCTGGCATGCTGTCAATTAACTTCTGGGCCACATCCTGACTGATGGCAGGCCATTCTTGTATAATCAATGCTTGGAGTTTGTCAGAAGTTGTGGGTTTTTGTTTGTCCACCCGCCTCTTGAAGATCGACAAGTCCTCAATGGGATTAAGGACTGGGGAGTTTCCTGGCCATGGACCCAAAATGTCAATGTTTTGTTCCCCGAGCCACTTAGTTATCACTTTTGCCTTATGGCAAGGTGCTCCATCATGCTGGAAAAGGCATTGGTCATCACCAAACTGTTTTTGGATGGTTGGGAGAAGTTGCTCTCGGAAGTTGGTACCATTCTTTATTCATGGCTGTGTTCTTAGGCAAAATTGTGAGTGAGCCCACTCCCTTGGCTGAGAAGCAACCCCACACATGAATGGTCTGAGGATGCTTTACAGTTGGCATGACACAGGACTGATGGTAGCGCTCACCTTGTCTTCTCCGGAAAAGGTGTTTTCCGGATGGCCCAAACAATCGGAAAGGGGATTCATCAGAGAAAATGACTACCCCAGTCCTCAGCAGTCCAATCCCTGTACCTTTTGCAGAATATCAGTCTGTCCCTGATGTTTTTCCTGGAGAGAAGTGGCTTCTTTGCTGCCCTTCTTGACACCAGGCCATCCTCCAAAAGTCTTCGCCTCACTGTGCTTGCAGATGCACTCACACCTGCCTGCTGCCATTCCTGAGCAAGCTCTGCACTGGTGGTGCCCCGATCCTGCAGCTGAATCAACTTTAGGAGACGGTCCTGGCGCTTGCTCGACTTTCTTAGGCGCCCTGACGCCTTCTTCACAACAATTGAACCTCTCTCCTTGAAGTTCTTGATGATCCGATAAATAGATTTAGGTGCAATCTTACCAGCAGCAATATCCTTTCCCTTTTTGTCCAAAGCAATGATGACGGCACGTGTTTCCTTGCAGGTAACCATGGTTGACAGAGGAAGAACAATGATTTCAAGCACCACCCTCCTTTTAAAGCTTCTAGTCTGATATTCTAACTCAATCAGCATGACAGAGTGAACTCCAGCCTTGTCCTCGTCAACACTCTCACCTGTGTTAACGAGACAATCACTGACATGATGGCAGCTGGTCCTTTTGTGGCAAGGCTGAAATGCAGTGGAAATGTTTTTTGGGGATTAAGTTCATTTTCATGGCAAAGAGGGACTTTGCAATTAATTGCAATTCATCTGATCACTCTTCATGACATTCTGGAGTATATGCAAATTGCCATAGTCAACACTGAGGCAGCAAACTTTGTGGAGACCAATACTTGTGTCATTCTCAATACTTTTGACCACGACTGTACATTGAAGTGGGGTGGACCAATGCATATGTCATCCATATTAATGTTTTTGTACATGTTCATGTAAATGTTCTTCTCTGCTGCTGCTCACGGCGACCATTGCTGTTATTGTTTACATCCCGCCCTCCACGGACGCAAACACAGAGTGTGACGTCATCCACTCTGCTATCGCGAGGCATCTCAGTGCCTTCTTTGCCATTTCGGGGGATTTTAACCATGCATCTCTCTCTTCAACGCTGCCCACGTTCAAACAGTTTGTGAAGTGCACAACCAGGAATAATAAAACTCTGTACTTGTTATATGCTAATGTGAAGGATGCATACAACTCCACTGCACTCCCTCCCCTCGGTAGATCGGATCACAACCTTGTCCACCTCACCCCACTCTACAGGCCTATGGTCCAACAGCAGCCAGCGACCACTAGAACCATTAGGAGATGGTCCCCGGAGGCGAATGAGGCCCTAAAGGACTGCTTTGAAACAACAGACTGGGATGTGCTCTGTGAGGCTCATGGGGAGGACATTGATGGACTTACTGACTGCATAACGGACTATATAGATTTTTGTGTAGACAACACTGTACCCACCAGGAAGGTACGCTGTTTTCCAAATAATAAACCCTGGGTCACCAGCGACCTGAAGGCCCTGTTGAATGAGAAGAAGAGGGCCTTCAAGGAGGGGGACAGGGACAAATTGAAATGCGTCCAGAGGGAGCTGAAGTTGCGGATTGCTGAGGAGAAGAGAGGGTATAAGGAGAAGATGGAGGACAAGCTGAGGCAGAGCCAGGTGAGAGAGGTGTGGAAGGGTATGAGAAATATCACTGGCTTCAAAAAGTCAAACAGTGGGCAGACGGAGGGGACCCAGGACAGAGCCAATGAGCTGAACCAATTTTTTAACGGGTTCAATACTGGCCCTGTCCACCTCCCCTCCAGCTCCCCAGGCCACACACCCTCATGGCTGTCCCACCCCAACTTTGCTCATAACACCTCTGTTGAGACAATCAGCAACCCCCTCCCAACCGGATGGCATCAGCCCAAGGGTGCTTAGGGTCTGTGCTGACCAACTGTGTGGAATACTCCAGCGACGCTTCAACCTTAGCCTGAGCCTGGAAAGGGTCCCTGTGCTGTGGAAAACATCCTGCCTGGTCCCAGTGCCCAAGAAGGCGCACCCCACTGTCCTGAATTACTTCAGACCTGTAGCGCTAACCTTCCACATCATGACACGCATCGTGACAGAATGATCCACCACCATGGGACACAATGGAAAACGACACTGGTGGACATCCTCCACAGTATGGGGAAACTTACTGAGGAGGAGGCCTACCATTACCATGCGGTGGAAGAGTGCTGGTGTCCAGAGCAGAGGCGACGAAGACGGGGGAAAAGTCAACAGGCAAAAGCGAAGGACCAGCCTGGTGCCCAGAAAACCCCCCAAACTGATTTTGTGGGGGGCTATGGGGGTGGTTGGGGATCGAGGACGAGGAGCCCCGACCACTGCACTCGTGGGGGTTCCAGGAGGAGCCCCTACAGCCGTGGGAACAGGAGTACAGAGAGGAGTCGGAGGAAGACGACGATGTGCTGCTGTTCCCTCACTCGTGGGGGTTCCCGGAGGAACCCTCACAGGATGGGGATTGGTTTTTTGCTCTCCAGACTTCTAGTATTTTTATACTTTTTCATACATGTATCGTGTATCTGTCTTCTGTGTATTTTCGTTCTGGCATTTTGCACCTGCCCTCTGTTTTTTCATAGCTGCTGACTATCTATCTATCTATCTATCTATCTATCTATCTATCTATCTATCTATCTATCTATCTATCTATCTATCTATCTAAACATCTCCTTCTCCAGGGATAATCTCTCGCCATCTACCTTCAACAGCTCCTCCTCTGTGTCTTCAGTGAACTGTTGAGAAAATACAATGAATCTGTCATGGGAATAACATTGTGTGTTGTAGGCCTATTATAGAATAATAATAAACGTATTAAATGAGAAATCAAACAAACACCTTTGATGGTCCATGGCTCCCACATCTGGGCACAGGGCATATGAATGAGGTCCGGTGTTATTTCTGGAAGGCCAAACACATCGCGTCAGCATGACAACAACGTTTCAAGAGTTGTAGGCTCGACATGATGAGAGAGGTAAACAAGTGCAACGTTTGCTGCATGACTGGATACTTTTGTAACCATGATCGTTTTCTTGGGCCACGGCCACAGACGTAAAGACAGCAACAACACTAATTAAACGTGCATTATCTAGCTAGTTAGTAATTAACAATATATGGAAATATTCTAGAAGTGTTATATAGCTAGAGTTAGCTTGTCAATTTGCAAAGAAGAACTTGTCTAACTTAGCTAACGTTAACGCCGTTAGCTATGTTGGCTAATTAGCTAATGTTGTTATGCGTAGCTAGCTAACTTACCGGTCTCGCAGTCCGAGTCGATGCCAGACCGCAGTCCGTCTACCACCGTCTCTCCTATCATGGACAACACCTTCTCCTCCAGCTGGTCCACATGAATGGTCGATACCCCCCCCCCTCCAGTCATCTTCAACTCCCAGCTTCTCTCCTCTCCTTTCTTCTTAGCATACTTAGACTTGATGTCGGACCCCCGACAGCAGAGACAGACTCGGCCACTCTCGCCCATTCTTTCTTTTCGGTCTCTGCAGTGACCCCGCAGTTATCGAGTCTCCCCAACAGCAAACTTTTCCTGGCTGCTATTTCCTGTAGTTTTTATTGTGCTTTCCTTGGTTATCCATTTTTGGTTTTGATATAGCTAGTCTGATGGCTATAATGTGTGAAAACTAACGTGTGTATAAAGGGTTCGCGAGCCAACTAAAGATTATTTGTTCTCGAGACATAAAGCAAAAAAATAAGTATAATGCAATTGAAATATCAACACTTTATTATAGTGGGCCACATCCGATCATCCCTGTCAAATAGGAGTATTCATTGGTTTCAAGCACGTCACTAATATCAATGCCACAAAAGAAGATATTTAAGTTCTTAAGAAATATATTTACTAAGTTCTTAAGAAAAATATGAATTCCTAAGAAGATTTGGAGGAATTGCACTTAAGAACTATCTTATGAACTTCTTATTTTTTTCCTTAAGAAACGTTTATGTTTTTTCGTAAGTAATGCTTTGTGAATCCGTCCACAGGACCCTGTTAATAAGAGCCTTTGTGTAGCTTTAATACAACGGAAAGACCTTGCCTTGCCTGTTCTTGCCTTGCCTGAAGAAAAAGCTACTTTTTCCCCCTCCGTCCTCCACCTTGATCTTCCTCAGACCTGCACGCCCACACACAGAGCTGTCTCTCACCCCCCCACCACACCACCACTTACTGTCTAATGCATTCAGTTGTACAACTGACTAGTATCCCCCTTTCCCTTTCCCTATAGGGCTGTACTGATGGCCCAAGGAAGGACCCAGGGGCTGCTGTACGCCTCTATATAGACATTCATAGAAAGCATCCTCACTGTGTTTACACAAGGCGTTAGAGCACATTGCATCTCACTCAGTGCTAACCTGCACTGTTTGCTTTACAAATCATCCATGTATGGTATTGTGCACTAATAATATACTTTACAGCATAACTAGCTTGCCTGACCTGGGTCACAGAGGAGTGTCTCAGTGTACTAAAGGCCAACGTATTTGCAGAAAAGATCAAGATGATAAATATCACAGCACAGAGTGCATAAAAGGCTTTTTCTCTAAGCCTGATTTATGGTCAACTCTTCAATAAAGTATTACATGCACAGTGGAACTTTGTGAATTATTTAATTATATTGCGATATTGCATTAATGAAATGGTTTTTCATGGATAAAAATGTACATTTCAAACTCATGATATGATGTTGTGTATGTTTAACAATTTACTTGATTTGCACAAATTTGTGATTTATGCAACTGTTTCATTAACTACAGTGATGTCAATGGATAGATGGAATGAGAATATTGTGACATGCGGTACAGTTGTCTTTCAAATGCATTGCCTCACGGCCTCGCCTTCTGGCGTATGCAGGGGATCTGTCATATCTATGACAAGCATTTTGTGTCAACTCAGTTTGAACCATGACAATGTAGTTGCATTGCATATCAGATAAAACCAAAGATTCCTTGTAGCATAGTGAGAGCATAAAGATATTTTTGTGCATGAAGATTAAATAAATCTAGGAGTACACTTAATTCTGGTTCAAATAGTAATAAAATACAAATGTGTTTTCCTGGAAATCAGCTAACCTTGGAGTCCATACTTGTGGCCTGCTATTCAATGTTTTTAAAATAGTAATTCATATGATAATAATAATGTGGGACTTTCATCATTCATATGGAAATGATTGCCATTTTATTAAGTGTATTTAAATACACAAAACACATGGTAAAAATAACAACATACAGAACAATCAGCATTGTGTTGTCCATGCCAAAAAATATATTCAGTATATCAGAAAATATTTTTTTGTTTTAAAAAAGGAACTCTTTACAAATAGACATTTTTGGAAGGAAACAACAGGAGGCCTAAGCAGAAAATAAAAGTGTTGACTAGCAGCTGAAGACAGTTTTATGTGGGGAGTCTGTAAGGCAGAGTTGGAGGAGTGTTCCGTTGATGCAAAGGCCTGCGGGCTGAGAACCACTCTAAAAGATTTTAAATGTTTGGCACAGGCTGTGATTTATTCAATTGTACAGTCTCTGACAGTTTAAGAGGCTTCCCTCATGGCAGTAAAATCACTCCGCCCCAGAGTAAAAAGACAAAGGTAAAGGATGAGATACACCCTATTTTTCTCCAAATGAAAATATAATAATTTACATATACTGTATATATATATATATATCATCATCTAACATGTATTTTTCTTTCCAGAATATTATTACAGTATGTTACAGTGCATGTCTTTATAGATTTGGATATGTTTTGGAAACATATCAAATGCAAAAGGAACACAACACAAGTTAATAGACCAATTAAATGAGACGATGCTGTGGCTAAGGGACAGAAATAAAATTATGTTCAAAGCTGGACAGAATAGGTACAACGGCAGTGCTAACTGTAATTCAGAGCATACAGTAATTATGTATTATTATTATTTTTGTTATGCGAAAGTCAAACACTGTAGAAGAACACCATTTGGTATTAATCAATCTTGCAGTTTCTAGACTGGTAAAGCTTTTGATATCCTCTGAGAGAAAAAGGCACCATGACCAGTGTGGTCATTTTATGTTATGTTATAGCTACAATACTCAGGCTAACTGGATAGCATGCAACTAATGGAGTCCTCTTGCAGATCTGAGGCTGGGGAGATGACACTGTTGTTCTAAAAGGAAAACACAGGGACAAAATGCACTATACAATTCTGTATTTTTCATTTCTGTGTATATGCCTGACTATACATGTAAACTCTTTTTATTCCAGTATATGGCAAAAGTGATATGGCAAAACCCAAATGATCTACCGTACCTATGAATGTCACCCAGTCCAGTCAAACCTCAAACACGACTGACTAATCAACACCAGACAGGCTTTTTTCAGTGATCCTGAGGCACTACAGTATATGTTTCTGTTTTCCAGTCAGCACCAGTCTTTAGCTGTTTCATTCAGACATTAAGAACTGTCTTATTTAGCTGGTGTGTCTCTGACTGCATCGGGAGTGGCTGCTCTCGCTGCTCTCGACCCTCGCTCACCGCCGTGGGATTGTGGGTCTCTGTTTCCCCGGCGAACGTGCTGAGGTCTTGGGGTTCCGACTGGGGAGCATCCCCGTGGGCCAAAGCCTCTTCGGCTGCGATCCTCATCCTCTCGTCCTTAGTCAGCCTGGACAGCCTTTCCTCTGCCTCGATCTCCTCGGTGGTGGGGATGGAGTTCTTTTTGGGCCTGCCCTTGGGCTTGGTGGGGGCCTCCTGTCCTCCCTTCAGCACCTGCAACAACACATCCCACACAAACACAGACACATGGCTCAGAGGGGTTGTGATAAACGCTGGCTGCGGTAAAAGGTAACCGTGGTTATTATAGTAATTAAGGGAAGATGTATGCCTCTGAGCTGCCCCATGTACAGTCATTCATCTCAGGAGTTAACGGTTAGAGAATTTATTTATCTGAGCTTCTGACCTGACTAGACTAGACTTTGGTGTCCCAGCCCCTCATCCCTAATCATCCCTCGAATTTCCACCCCTACCACTCCTTCTGTCTACACTGACCCAGGGTCATTGTTGTTATGGGTGTGTGGCGCTCTCACCATTTTCTTCCACTTCATCCTTCTGTTCTGGTACCAGGTCTTCACCTGAAGCTGTGTGAGGCCTAGGGACTGGGCCAGGTCTAGTCTGCAGGAAAACAACGACATACAGTACACGGCAACTTAGTGAAAATGTTTTATTCTTTATAAGATCAAAAGCAGCAGTAGATAGACAATTGATTTACACATAGATGGGGTAGTTGGAGTAATCAAACAAAAATGTATGAGTTACTTTAGTTTTCCAATCACCTGTTGACTATCCTGCCCCTTGGACACTAGCGGGCATCCTAACCATGACTTTATAACCACATTCTGGCATGGTGCATTAAGGTACTGTAGTCTCTTTGATACACCCTCTTATGGTCCAGAGAGAGACTTCACACCCAATCAAAGCATTCGTATCTGGATGCTCAGGCGGGTATGGAATCCTGGACACTTCCACTACATGTGCACTGATCCATGACTAATAAGGGTATTGGTTGGCATGTAACATGATATCCCAAAAGGGGGGGGGGGGGGGGGGGGGCTTTATCTGGTTTCTGAAATGAGATTTCCGCCACATCTCAATTCTAAGTCCTTCATACTCAAATGAGTGGGACTGGCTTTCATGAGAGAGAGAGAGAGAGAGAGAGAGAGAGAGCGAGCGAGCGAGAGAGAGAGAGAGCGAGAGAGCGAGAGAGCGAGAGAGAGAGCGAGAGAGCGAGAGAGCGAGTTCAAATTTTTCAATTTTTTTTTTGAATTTGACAATCCTTTTTATTACAAAAATGTCAAACTTCATTCCAATATCTTGGCAATAAAAACATTCACCAAAACAGGTCACGCTTTTCAATCTAGTCTTATAATAATAATAATAATTCACATCAACACTGTCACGGTGCGTCGGATATATGGGACGGTAGACGGAGCGCTGGTGAAGTGTCATCCTTTTATTTGGAAATGAGATGGACTCACGAAGCATTTACAAATAAAAGAGAGTGAAAACAAAAAAACAATCTACAAACAAAAACACGGTGACTTACTTTTGTATGCAGGCAGTGCAGACAGACAAACGAACAATGATCCACACACAGGTGGCTGTGTGTGGAGTCTAAATACTATCCCCAATCAGAGACAACGCTAGACAGCTGTCTCTGATTGGGGATGATAATCTCCCTAGTTAATGTGTGAGAGCTTGGTTGTGTGCCTCTCTCCTCCCCTAGGTGGGAGTAAGAGGCCTTACCACAACCAAGCCCTCACAGTACCCCCCCCCCTAAGGTGCGGACTCCCGATCGCACACAAAAGGATCCCCCCTCTCCTGAAAGAGAAAATGTCCAAAACTCTAGGGGGGACATGGCGGGGTACTGAGGTGGTTGCTGGTGGGGGCTCCGGTTCCGGTTCCGGGCGTGGCACAGGCTGTGAGAGTAGCTTCTCTCCTACCTCTCCGTTGCACGCCCGGTCCGGTCCGGACCCCGGCGCGATGGTTCCCCCCTCAGTACTCCCGCCTTCCACCAAGTCCTGTCTGGACCCTGGTGTGGGAGCCCTCAACCCTGGAGAGGGGCTGACAACCGGCCCCGGACTGGGCACCGGTGGAGCGGACTGCTCCTTCCCTGGAGCGACGTAGACGACCGGCCCCGGACTGGGCACCGGTGGAGCGGACTGCTCCGGCACTGGAGCGACGCAGATGACCGGCCCCGGACTGGGCACCGGTGGAGCGGACTGCTCCGTCTCTGGAGCGACGTAGACGACCGGCCCCGGACTGGGCACCGGTGGAGCAGATTGCTCCGGCACTGGAGCGACGCAGACGACCGGCCCCGGACTGGGCACCGGTGGAGCGGACTGCTCCGTCACTGGAGCGACGTAGACGACCGGCCCCGGACTGGGCACCGGTGGAGCGGACTGTTCCGGCACTGGAGCGGCGCAGACGACCGGCCCCGGACTGGGCACCGGTGGAGCGGACTGTTCCGGCACTGGAGCGAAGCAGACGACCGGCCCCGGACTGGGCACCGGTGGAGGAGGCTCCAGGCCTTGAGCTGTGGCTGGAGGCTCCGGGCTGCTGTCCTTCGCTGGAGGTGACGGAACGCTGACCTTCGCTGGAGGTGGCGGAACGCTGACCTTCGCTGGAGGTGGCGGAACGCTGACCTTCGCTGGAGGTGGCGGAACGCTGACCCTCGCTGGAGGTGGCGGAACGCTGACCTTCGCTGGAGGTGGCGGAACGCTGACCTTCGCTGGAGGTGGCGGGGCGCTGACCTTCGCTGGAGGTGGCGGAGCGCTGACCTTCGCTGGAGGTGGCGGAGCGCTGACCTTCGCTGGAGGTGGCGGGGCGCTGACCTTCGCTGGAGGTGGCGGGGCGCTGACCTTCGCTGGAGGTGGCGGGGCGCTGACCTTCGCTGGAGGTGGCGGGGCGCTGACCTTCGCTGGAGGTGGCGGGGCGCTGACCTTCGCTGGAGGTGGCGGGGCGCTGACCTTCGCTGGAGGTGGCGTGGCGCTAACCTTCGCTGGAGGTGGCGGGCTGCTGACCTTCACTGGAGGCCTCGGGCTGCTGACCTTCACTGGAGGCCTCGGGCTGCTGACCTTCACTGGAGGCCTCGGGCTGCTGACCTTCACTGGAGGCCTCGGGCTGCTGACCTTCACTGGAGGCCTCGGGCTGCTGACCTTCACTGGAGGCCTCGGGCTGCTGACCTTCACTGGAGGCCTCGGGCTGCTGACCTTCACTGGAGGCCTCGGGCTGCTGACCTTCACTGGAGGTCTCGGGCTGCTGACCTTCTCCGGAGGTCTCGGGCTGCTGACCTTCTCCGGAGGTCTCGGGCTGCTGACCTTCTCCGGAGGTCTCGGGCTGCTGACCTTCACAGGAGGCCTCAGGCTGCTGACCTTTACAGGAGACCTCAGGCTACTGACCGTCACAGGAGGCCTCGGGCTGCTGACCTTCTCCGGAGACCTCAGGCTGGATGCCGTGCCCACCCTGGGCACCGACGCAGAGGTGGTCTTCAGCCCTGCAGCTGGTCTGGCTGTCGGCCCCAGACTGGGCACCGACACGCTATGGAGCTCCTGCTCCACAGCGGGACTGAACGTCGTGCCCACCCTGGGCACCGACGCAGAGATGGTTTCCAGCCCTCTGGTGGGGCTGGCTGTCGGCCCCAGACTGGGCACCGACGTGCTATGGAGCTCCAGCTCCACAGCGGGACTGAACGTCGTGCCCACCCTGGGCACCGACGCAGAGATGGTTTCCAGCCCTGTGGTTGGGCTGGCTGTCGGCCCCAGACTGGGCACCGACGCGCTATGGAGCTCCTGCTCCACAGCGGGGCTGAACGTCGTGCCCACCCTGGGCACCGACGCAGAGATGGTTTCCAGCCCTCTGATTGGGCTGGCTGTCGGCCCCAGACTGGTCACCGACGCGCTATGGAGCTCCTGCTCCACAGCGGGACTGAACGTCGTGCCCACCCTGGGCACCGACGCAGAGATGGTTTCCAGCCCTCTGGTTGGGCTGGCTGTCGGCCCCACACTGGGCACCGACGTGCTATGGAGCTCCTGCTCCACAGCGGGGCTGAACGTCGTGCCCACCCTGGGCACCGACGCAGAGAGGGTTTTCAGCCCTGTAGTTGGGCTGGCTGTCGGCCCCAGACTGGGCACCGACACGCTATGAAGCTCCTGCTCCACAGCGGGGCTGAACGTCGTGCCCACCCTGGGCACCGACGCAGAGAGGGTTTCCAGCCCTGTGGTTGGGCTGGCTGTCGGCCCCAGACTGGGCACCGACGCGCTATGGAGCTCCTGCTCCACAGCGGGGCTGAACGTCGTGCCCACTCTGGGCACCGACGCAGAGATGGTCTCCAACCACAGAGCTGTGCTGGCGACCGTCGTTGTAGCCTCCGTGCGAGGAGTAGGCACGGGGCGTACAGGACTGGGGAAATGCACCAGTGATCTGATGCGAGGCGCTGGCACGGGTCGCGCCGGGCTGGGGAAACGCACTGTTGGGTTGTTGCGTTTAGCTGGCACGGGTCGCGCCGGGCTGGGGAAACGCACTGTTGGGTTGTTGCGTTTAGCTGGCACGGGTCGCGCCGGGCTGGGAAAACGCACCGTTTGGCTGGTGCGCGGAGCAGGCGCGGGCCGTACCGGGCTGGGGAAACGCACCCTTGGCTGGGTGCGTTTAGCTGGTACGGGTCGCACCGGGCTAGTGTTGCGCACCGATGGTTTGGTTAGCTGAGTCGGTCTCCTCCTCCTCCGACTCTGGACCGGCGCTGGAGGCACCGGACTGGGAACTTGCGCTGGAGCACGACTGTCCCTGTCGTGCCTACTCCACCGCCAATCCCCATCCTGTGAGGGTTCTTCCGGGAACCCCCACGAGTGAGGGAACAGAAGCACATCGTCGTCGTCTTCCTCCGACTCCTCTATGTACTCCCGCTCCCATGGCTGTAGGGGCTCCTCCTGGAACCCCCACGAGTGCAGTGGTCGGGGCTCTTCTCCCTCGATCCCCGACCACCCCCATAGCCCCCCCCCAAAATCAGTTTGAGGGCTTTTCTGGGCTCCAGGCTGGTCCTCAACCCTAGCCCGGTGACGTGTCCTCCGTCTCCGGCGCCTAGGCTGCTCCGGACCCCAGCCTTCCTCCACCGAGCGATAATAAGAGTGTTCCTCCTCGGTAATTTTTCCCATACCGAGGAGGATATCTCCTAAAGTTATCCCCCGTTGCGTCCCAGGGTGGATCATTCTGTCACGGTGCGTCGGATATATGGGACGGTAGACGGAGCGCTGGTGAAGTGTCATCCTTTTATTTGGAAATGAGATGGACTCACGAAGCATTTACAAATAAAAGAGAGTGAAAACAAAAAAACAATCTACAAACAAAAACACGGTGACTTACTTTTGTATGCAGGCAGTGCAGACAGACAAACGAACAATGATCCACACACAGGTGGCTGTGTGTGGAGTCTAAATACTATCCCCAATCAGAGACAACGCTAGACAGCTGTCTCTGATTGGGGATGATAATCTCCCTAGTTAATGTGTGAGAGCTTGGTTGTGTGCCTCTCTCCTCCCCTAGGTGGGAGTAAGAGGCCTTACCACAACCAAGCCCTCACAAACACATCACATCAACACTTCCGAAATAACCAGTTCATTATCAACTAATGAACACAGCACATTATCACAGCACCACTCAATTTCAAAAATATTCAATGTACTCATTAGTTTATAAAAATTAAACTCAATTGCAAGTCGTGATTTTACCATTTTTTTAAAAGCTGGTATAAGTTCTTGTTCACCTTTCTGTTCAATTTTATCTCTCCTAGTTATATAAATTGCTAATTTTGCAATACCAACAATAAAATTAAGCAATTGACATTTGTATTTTTTCTTAATAGTATACATACAACCAAGAATAAAATCCTGCTTTGTAAAACATACCTCAAAAGATCCAAAAAGATTCTCTAAAAGGCTAAACAAAACAGAAAGTCTGTTACAAAACATAAAACAATGGAACACAGTCTCCCTTTCTATACAAAAAGGACAATTTTCACTTACATTTGTGTTCAACATTGCCACAAAAGAGTTAACGGCTATGGCCCCATGGAGTATCCTCCATTGGAGATCACCAACTCTTTTAGGTAAGGGAGGTTTGTACAGAATCCTCCACACTGGTTTTGTTGTTTCAGTAATCTCCAATGTGTCTCTCCATACAGTATCACTTCTATTCTTTAACCATTTCATATTTGTCACTTTCACAATACTTCTGTACAATGATTTCCCTTTAACTTCAAAAAAGTCAATTTGCTCATCAAGTTCCTTCTTCAACAAGGGATTAATATCATTAAATGAAATAAGATCAGGTACAATACTTATATCTGGAAAGAAATCTTCACAATCTGGAAATATATATTTCTTATTGTACTCATCAAGTAAAATTATTTCTTGTACATTCAAAGCCCCCTGCAGTTTATCTAAAAAACATTTAATGTATCGTGCAGACTTTACCTTTAAAAAGGCTGAAACTGCTTCTACATCTTTAAAATCAGGACCTGCATTATTTATGATGTGTTTCAATTGTAGAGATCCACTTCTATACAACACATCTTTAAGACCTGGTATTTCGTCACCAGATACATCGAGACGTGCTCCACACACAATGGGCTCTTCCAGTAACCAGTACAGAGACATTAATGTTTCCATCCATTGAGGCTTAAACAGACTCCATATTTTAAAAAGACTTCGATAGAAAGCAGGAACTCCTCTAAAATCAAATTTTTTAGAGTCCATTAAAAACAAAACAGTGTCCAGACCAAGTCCACTTATTCGGCGTAAAATGCATTGAGCCACTGGTCTCCATACCAGTCTTTCAGATCCCAGCATAAATTTCTGCAGAAACTGAAGACGATAAGCAGCACATCTACTTGCCAAATGCACTAGACCTTGGCCTCCATCCTCTTTAGCCAGGAACAAAACACTTTGAGGGATCCAATGCAAATTGTCCCAAAAAAAGTTCACAATTTCTGCTTGGATTTTTGGTAAGAGACCAACAGGAGGGTCAACGCATGCAAGTCTATGCCACAGGGAAGAAGCTGCAAGATTGTTAATAATGAGTGTGCGTCCTTTGAATGACAACTGAGGAAGCAGCCATTTCCATTTTTTCAAACGTCCTGTTACTTTATCTGCCATTCCTTCCCAATTCTTCTGCATGAAAGTTTCAGAACCTAAGAAAACGCCAAGATATTTTAACCCATCTTTTTGCCATAATAATCCTCCAGGTAGAATAGGATTCCCTCCTTCCCATTTCCCAATCAATAAGGCAGCACTTTTCCCCCAATTAACAATTGCTGATGAAATATCTTTAAAATCATTAACAATCTGTTGTACAATTTGAACATCATCACTATCATTTATAAAAACAATAACATCATCAGCATATGCAGATAAATAAAAAGCATTATTACACTGTGGCAATGTTAGACCCTTTAACTTGTTTCGAAACATAAAAAGCAGTGGTTCTATAGCCAGCACATATAACAGCCCAGACATGGCACAACCTTGTCTAACGCCTCTCTGCACTTTAAAGGGTGCGCACAAACTACCATTCAATTTAATCACACTCTCAATATCACAATACATTGTTCTGATCATATCAATAAAACTAGAATTAAAACCAAAAGCTTGTAAAGTATGCCACAAGTAAAGGTGTTCGACCCGATCGAATGCCTTCTCTTGGTCTAGAGAAATAAGGCCAGTATTTATACCAAACAGCTTTGAAACTTCCAAAACATCTCTGATTAGAGTTACATTATCAAAAATCGATCTATTTGGTACACAGTATGTTTGATCGTAGTGTATCACCTTCCCTATTATTTTACTCAATCTTGTAGCCAAAGTTTTGGACAGGATTTTATACTCTGAGCACAAGAGAGAAACAGGCCTCCAATTCTTTATAATTTGAAGATCACCTTTTTTTGGCAATAGAGTGATAACTGCCCTTCTACAACTAAGTGGAAGAAAACCATTAATTAGGCTTTCATCAAACACTGATACGAGATCTTCTCTTAAGATGGGCCAGAAAGTTTTATAAAATTCAATGGGTAACCCATCAATCCCAGGGGATTTCCCATTCTCCATACTCATCATTGCGATGTAAAGCTCTTGTTCTGTGAGAGGTTGTTGCAAACTTTCATTGCTCTCTTCGTCAAGTTTTGGCAGACCTTCAAAAAAACTACTAGTGGTCATCTTTTCATTTATTAAATCAGCTGTATATAATTTTTTATAAAACTGTACAGCAACTTCTCTTATCTCCGAAGTTTTATTTACTTCTTGTCCTGTATCAGAGACCAAGGAATGAATGATTCTACTTTGACTATTTTTTTTCTCCATACTGAAGAAAAATTTGGAAGGCGCATCCATTTGTGTAACTTTCTGGAAACGTGAGCGAACCAGCGCTCCCTGTGCCTTAATGTCCATCAGGTTACCCAATAAAGTTTTCTTTGATGTCAAAGCTTCAATATGTTCTTTTTTACCCGTAGATGCAGACAAACTGTACAAATCGATTTTATCAGTCTCTAAAATATTCAGTGATCGAGTTAGTTCTCTTGTAACATTAAGAGTATATTGCTGGCAAAAGCTTTTGATTTGTATTTTCCCGCAATCCCACCACTGCTGTAAAGAGCTATATAAATACTTTTGTTTTTTAAAAACATCCCAGAAAAAGTTGAAAGAGTCTTTAAAATGTTTATCATCAAGCAAGGATGTATTAAGATGCCAATAGGCACTGCTTGACTTCACATTACTAACTAATACAGAACAAAGAACTGCACTGTGGTCTGAGAAACCTACAGGATTAATTTGAGAAGATTTAAAAATATTGAACTGGTGCTTAAAACTGTAAAACCGATCAAGACGTGCCAAAGACAATGAATTATCTTTACAATGAACCCATGTATATTGTCTTAATTGTTTATGCATATTTCTCCAAATATCACAGAGATCAAAATGATTTCGGTCTACTTTATCGTTCTCAGTACAATTAAAATCTCCACCTAAAACTAGAAAATCATCTGTATTTAGGCTTTTCAGAGTAGTGTTGATTAAGTTTAAAAACAAAACTCTTTCCACTCCACTATTAGGAGCATAAATATTTAAAAACACCATAACAATTTTTTCAAATTTAACAATAACTTTTAAAAAACGACCTTTTTCAATTTCAACAAGTTCATAAGATACTGGAGTCACATTTTTAGAAAATAAAATTGCAACACCTCCACTAATAGAGGATTTATGACTAAAAAAAAGTTGACCTCCCCACTCTCTTTTCCAGTCTACCTCATTTCTTTGATCACTATGCGTTTCTTGTATTAACATGACATCAACAGACTTCTGATGTATAAACTCATACAACATCATCCTTTTACGAACTTCTCTAGCTCCATTTAAATTTAAAGTTCCAATTTTTAGTTGACTCATAGTTTTATTTAAGTTCAACAAGAAACTAAGATGGGAAAAAACGGAGATTGTGCATATGGTAAAAAAAAACAAAAATAAGGATTTAAACCATGGCATTCTTCTCATCTCTAGGAATTTGTTTTTTTAACTTGTTTACAAATTTGCGTAAACGGTACACCTCGAGATCTGAGAAAGCCCCTTCTTTCATCAAATATCTGGTGTCCTTCACGAACTGTGCACGATTAGGAAAATAATCCTCAATCTGCACACCTTTTAGCCCTTTAGTTTCCTGCAGAAAAACACGAATGTCTTCGGCTTTATACAAAACATTTACGATTTCATTTTGAGAACAAGCAGAATACTCTGAACACACAGAAACGCTAGAATCAGAATCATCGTCATCCGAAGCTATGATTTCCTCTTCAGCGTCACCTTTTTTGACTTGTTTACTGGTTTTATCGTTTCGATTATTTTTTCTTTTAATTGGAGTTTTGAAAGTTGATTCAATTTCCATTTCCAATTCACAGTCATTCAATCTCAAGTCTTCCTTTACAGTGTCTCGATCTTGTTCTGCAAAACCAGAAAATACTGTCTTGCTCAACCCAACCGCGTTCTCTACCGCCACAGACTCCTTCACAACCCCTCCATCATCCACAGGAGAAACAGACCCCGGTGTCCCCGCGCTGTTCACCTCCGCGAGCGGCTCGTCTAGCAGCGCGTTACTCGCAGCTACACTGCTTTCAGCCTCCAGCGACGCGGCCGCGGGTGAGCTAGTTTCAGCCGCCGCAGGTGCGCTAGTTTCAGCCACAGCGCTCGCGCTCCCCGCTTGATCTGCTTTAATCTGTTCTGCGTTCTTATTCACTTTATCAGGGCAATTACGACTAAGATGCCCAATTTTCCCACAACCAAAACATTTGATCGTAGTATCAGATGATGCGAAGACAACATAATCAAAGGAATCTATTTTAAATTTAAATACCAAGTCAAGTTCATCCTCGCCATCCTTCAGAATCATAAACACCTGCCTCCTAAAAGACACGAGATGTTTAACTAAAGGCGATTTACATCCAAGCGGAATTTTTTTGATGGGGGAAACTATCTTTCCATATCTTGACAATTCTTGCACGATTATCTCGTCTTTCACAAAAGGAGGGACGTTTGAAATCATTATTTTCTTGGCGGGAGTACTAAGAGGAAACACCGGCGTGAGTGAACCTTTAATTACAACACCATTTTGCACCATTTCATTCGCTTTCTCAATCGTTTAAAAAAAAAACACAAACGCATTGTTCATTCGCGAGGCGGACACGATGTTTTCATGACCCACAACATCTCCTACAGCCAAACAAACATCTTCCACGTTAGCATTTGAATCAATTTTTACTCCATGACGCCGAGTTACATTTTCAAAAGCCATCGTGTTTGGAGTCGCCATGCTTCCAGCAAAAATGCTGGAAGCAGACTATCCTCACAAAAATACAACGAAAAAAAAACAAAATCTAAATACCTCAAAAAAAGAAAAACACAAACATAACACTTACAAGAAAAAAAGTTTGAAAAAAAAGCACTCTTACCAGCCACAGGCTACAACTCGCACGCACACTCACTACGCTCCGCCCACTCACTCCCAGCATGCACTCGAGAGAGAGAGAGACTAGATTATTACAGAGCCAACAGCTTGCTCTCTGATCTTTCCCCCTCTTCCTATCTTCTCATCCTCTCTTCTCTCCCGTCCTCTCCTTCCCTCTCCTCTCAGCCTCTCTTCTCTCCCGTCCTCTCCTTCCCTCTCCTCCTCTCTATCTGACCTGATGTGAAAGTATTACATAAAGGGAACTCCAGTCCATACTGTAGACAGTATAGACAGCAGCACGGCCTCAGTGATTGAGTGCAGAAGAAAAACTTTTTTTTGTAAAAACTTTACACCAGAAATACAGGCTATCAAGCTGTCCATCATGCTTGAATGTCAAACCGCCCAGTGGAGGAAGTGGAGGCAAGGAAAGTAATTGCAAGAGAGGAAACCACCCAGTTATTTATGGTTAATAGTCTTCTATGGAGCGAAACCACACACTGCCATACAGTACTGGACAAATGACGGAAGGCTGTTCAAGTCCCTAGCCTGTATCAGCAGGGATTTTAGTTGCAGCTTAATGCATAATGATAATAATGATTATGTGGATTATACTAATCTCTATTAAATAAAATCATTATTGCCTAATGATTTAAATCATTAAAGTTTGTGGTGTGGTATTGGGGGACTTTTTATATGCTGTTTTCCTCAGAGCACTGTTTCAGTCAAAGACCACAGTGTCTCAAAGCCAAGAAATAGCTAAATAAAAGAAAGCAGAGAGAAGGAGTTATCTTTGGATCATAACAAAGTGAACTGGGGAGCACCCCACACTTGTGATGTGGGCTTTGAAAGGGGATTTTCTCTGTTTATGTTTTCCATCCAGCTGTGGGTTTAATTAATTAATCACCGCCAGTGGGAATTTGATTATTGACATGATACAGATTTGGCAGTGAGGGCAGGGTGGGTCATTTGGATCACCGCTGGGCTTTTGTAGTCTACCTCAGCCTGCCTGGGAGTTCCCAGGGGAGGTGTGGTTTGGCTCATTGGCTAGAACAGAGAAGTGTGATTTACATTGAAGAAGAGATGTATTGTGGGAGTTTTCCCCAGGGATGGGATGTGTATAGACAGGTTAGCTGATAACATCACTAAAACGATGTGCGTACTTCGATGGGGCAGAAAGCTGTGTGTTGTTGTGATTCTGGATGGCCAGATAGCTAGCAACAATGACAAGAAACTGCCATGTGGGGAATCGTAGGTAGCTCGTTTCAGCTAGTTTCAGCTGATTCTTGATACCATGTCTTTTTACTGATGTCACGTCTATGCTAAAATGATAAAGTTTCGGTAAATACAGTGGTGCCTTTTTAGTACAAATCTACAAAAATAATAATAATAACTGACCATTTTCAAAGCATTTTGTGGCTGTTGAGTTTTAGTAAAATAATGATTTATCTTCTCGCTCTAAACAAGCTGTTGTAACCATGTGTTGCTGAGGTTTACTAGCTGTCTGGTGTTCTTGTTGCTCGACCGAAGGAAAATCTGAGGTTTATGGCTTAATATTAACTTGGGTTATAATGGAAATACGTACGGCAGGCCAAATCTAAAATAAAATGGAAAGTGGGTTATGGCCGTATTTCAGGTCTCGAAAAATGACCCAGGGACTAGAACCTAAGACATGGATATTACCATGAATATCACCGTATCTAAATACAGTGTATAGAGCTAAAGGCATTTTATATACACCTGCACATATATTAGATGATTAGCAGTAAATCAATGCAGTACATTTCTGTTTGCTTGTGTTGGCAGATGTTCCTAGATTCTTGAACAGAGCAGTGTTTCTTTGTTGAGGATTTTTGCTATTCAAGAGCTTAGGGTTAAACATTACTCTTGTCTCAACTAGAATGCTGAGGTAATGCCTGGATTAGAGAACGTAACATTACATGACACATTACCGTGTGTGAGGGCTGGGTAGTGTTGAAGCCGCTACTCCCATCTGGGGGAGTGGATTGAGCCACAACCCAGTCCTCACATCAGTGAGGGAGGATTAATGATCCCCAATCAGAGACAGCTGTCTAGAGTTGTCTCTGATTAGGGGGAGTATTTAGCAGCCCTCCAAATCCACCTGTGGGTGGATCAATGTTTGTTTGTTCGTGTCTGTCTGCATGTTGCGCTAGACCGTAAGTCACTTTGCTTTATTGTTATTAGTGTATTCATACTCTCCTTTGTTATTTTATGCTTTGTGATTCGATCTCATAAAATAAAAGGATGACACTCCACGAGCACTCCGTTTACCGTCCCTTCACTACTCAGCATCGTGACACTGTGGACATAAATCAAAATGTTATGATGTCAGCTATTGCATTTGTTTTATGTTTTATGAGGTTTGGTTGCTTTAACAGAATATCTCATTTTCTCCAACTTGAGTGTCACCGGATGAAATACGGTATGACATTTGAGAGGTACTATAATACTGATCTATCAGGAGGTAGCTTCTTTCAAGTAACATTTTACTTTTACTTTTCATTTTGGTCTATCAGAGGTGAGATGCAATACGATACTGACCTATCAGGGGTGGACAGGTACTTCTGTTTCTGGAACTTCTTCTCCAGGCCCATGAGCTGCAGCTCAGTGAAGATGGTGCGGCTGCGCCTGGGCTTCTTCAGCCGGGGGTTGCTGTGCTCCGTGTCTGACTCGCTGCTGATGCTGACGGGTATCTCGCTGGGGGAGGAGTGGTGCTGGGGGGAGAGCAGGGGCAGGTGGGGAACCCGGCCGGGGGAGGAGGGCTGGGAGAGGTGAGGGGGCAGGTTGGGGGGCTGCCGCGTGATGACTGAGAGGAGGGGGTAGGCCCGCAGTGAAGAGGATCCTAAAAGAGATAAAAGAGAGAAAGGTCAGAGGCAGGGTAAAATGCAGAGCAATAAATACAATTGTACTTTTAAATTCTTATTTTAATAGTGGTTTTATTTCCTACTGTATGCATCACCATGGATGATTTTTATAGACCGGTAATAATCACTTAGACTGGGTTCTTTTTAATTGCTCTTTTTTTTACAATGAAAAGTGTTTTGACCTCTTTGATGTAGAAGGTTCTGATCCTAATGATGCACTGTGTGTTTTACTCTGCTACTCTGAACCCCCCCCCCCCCCCCCCTTCTCTCTCTCTATCTCTTTATTTACGCAGACAGAAGCAGCGAGACGCCAGAATCAATAAAAAGTAATAAATGTCTGGGGGGGCCACCCACTGGAGCCAAGACCAAGGACGGCGCTCCAGCATAAACAAAATATATTGTGGAAAAAAAACATATGGTTTCCAGTAAACAGCAGATCCCCATGGCATAGTTTACGAGTGAACTAAGACTGACATACACTAATGCTCTGTCTGCTATGTGGCAGGAGAGAGGGATCTGCTGAGGAAGAAGATGGAGGAAGAGATCAAATCCAATGACGGAGGAGAGAGGACATTATGCTGTCACATTGCACACACTGCATACTCTTTCCCCTTGTGTGTTCCTCACTGCCTGTGGAGGACCTGCCTCTCTTATCTCTCCATCAACCCATAGACAAGATACATTGGTCAAACCCTACACGCACAACTGAGAGGATACACCCAGGCAGACCGTGGTCGTAAATTTGTATTCTCCTTTCTCTGACATTTTCAGTAATGTTCTGCAGTTATGGGAGCTGGTGTGACAGGGGGTTGGTTGGTCTGGGAGGTAATTGAGCATGTGTTCAGGTACATGGGGGCGGGGGGGGGGGGGGGGGGGTTACTCGCTGCAGCCTGCCCCTACCATATCTACATCCCCTCTCTCTCTCAGACAGGGCCTCGGGCTCGTTCCTATATACATTACATCATACATGACATCATCGCAGGGCACTGAGATCATCACTAATCTTCCACCTCGGAGAATCGTGCTGCTGCTGCTGTCTGGACATGATGCACTCCTTCCCTCCAAAATGCTCTCTCTTTCTCTCTCTCTTTCTCCGTCTGTCTCTTTCTCTCTATTTCTGTTTCTCTCCTAAATTAGCTCTGTCTTTGATGTTGAGATTGTGACAAACTGAGGGGAACTGTGCAGATGTCCTAAATAACTAGTTTTTAATTAAATGGCATATTAATCTGTGTTATAATTTAATAGAAATACTTATCTTTTGGAAATATATTGGTATTACTATGGAATAATACAAAATACACAGAAATATCATAACATAATCAGTCAAGTGAGTAATTGCTTCCTGTCACTTTAAATGAAAAGATTGATTGAAAGGCAAGGTAGGAAACATCTTGGTTTCTTGAACATTCTTCAGAGAATCTCCTGTCAATGCAGAGCTTGAGGTTGTCTTGACAGTTGTGACAACTGTGTCTTTTTTGGGTGCTTGTCAGAAGGGAAAAATAAGACCTCATGATGACTTTCCACTGACAACTGAGCCGGCTTCCTGAGCCCAGATCTGACACATTGTTGACAAGCGCCAGTGTCCGGTCAATAGTCTACAAATAAACCATTTGTGTAGCAAGGAGAGTGCACTCTGTCCATGCTAAAGCACACTGATACTCTTGACAAGCACAATCGGAATGCTCGGACTGGCACATGTGCTTGTGGTAGCCATTACAGAAGAAATACTTCCTAATAATAGATCAAGAATAGGCTGGTAGCATTTGATGAACACATACCTGTTTATCATACGGTATCGATAATGTAATCTTTCTAAGTTTTTTAAAATGTAGATTTTTTGTTTTTAAATTAAATTGTATATATCATTTGAAGGCTTTGATAATGGCAGTTACTTAGTGGAATGAGTCACCATTTTACTGTTTGCAGTGAAATCTCCAGCAACAAGCTCATTGGTTGTTTGATATTTACTCCATACTTTCTGCACCTTTTCTCTTTGTTTAATTGGATTCCAAGATGATGATTCAAGACTTGGCACTCAGAGGCCACATGAACCTACAGTAACATGTATTGCTTTGGGTACATCATGTGGTGACAGGTTGAGAAGTGTTACATTAGACGTATATTTCTTCACTCAACAGCCGTCTTGCCAAGCCAGCCCAAGTCAAACACTGCAGGGATGGGATGGGCAACAGGGTATACTGCTTTTTAACCTCTTAAGGATCGGACCCTTTTTTTCAATTTTCACCTAAAATGACATACCCAAATCTAACTGCCTATAGTTCAGGACCTGAAGCAAGGATATGCATATTCTTGATACCATTTGAAAGGAAACACTTTGAAGTTTGTGGAAATGTGAAATTAATGTAGGAGAATATAACACATTAGACCTGGTAAAAGATAATGTCACCATCTTTGAAATGCAAGAGAAAGGCCATAATATTATTTGCTTAGGAGTCCAGGTGCAATTTAGATTTTGCAGTGTTTGCGCAAAGTTTTAGACTGATCCAATGAACCATTGCATTACTGTTCAAAATGTTGTATCAAGTCTGCCCCTATTGGTTTATTGATACATTTTCAAGTACATACAGCGGGTGAAATAAGTATTGAACACGTCAAGGTGCTATTGACATGAAATGTTCACCAGATGTTGGTAACAACCCAAGTAATCCATACATACAAAGAAACCAAAACAAATAAGTTTAGAAATTAAGTTATGTGTAATAATGTGAAATGACACAGGGAAAAAGTATTGAACACACTTACTGATATTTATTTAATACTTTGTACAAAAGCCTTTGTTGGTAATGACAGCTTCAAGACGCCTCCTGTATGGAGAAATGCATTGCTCTGCTGTGATTTTGGCCCATTCTTCCACACAAACAGTCTTCAAATCTTGACGGTTCCGTGGGCCTCTTCGATCTTCAGTTCTTTCCATAGATTTTCAATGGGATTTAAGTCAGGTGATTGGCTGGGCCATTCTAGCAGCTTTATTTTCTTTCTTTGAAACCAATTGAGAGTTTCCTTGGCTGTGTGTTTGGGATCATTGTCTTGCTGAAATGTCCACCCTCGTTCCATCTTCATCATCCTGGTAGATGGCAGCAGATTTGTAAACAGAATGTCTCTGTAAATTTGCCCATTCATCCTTCCTTCAATTATGTGAAGTTTGCCAGTACCATTTGCTGAAAAGCAGCCCCACACCATGATGTTCCCACCTCCAAACTTCACTGTTGGTATGGTGTTTTTAGGGTGATGTGCAGTGCCATTTCTCCTCCAAACATGGTGTGTATTATGACATCCAAACAGTTCAATTTTGCTCTCATCTGACCACACTATATTCTCCCAGTATTTCACTGGCTTTTCCAAATGTTGTGCAGCAAACTTTAAACGAGCTTCAACATGCTTTTTTTTCATCAATGGAGTCTTGCGTGGTGAGCGTGCATACAGGCCATGGCGGTGGAGTGCATTACTTACTGTTTTCTTTGAGACAACAGTACCTGCTAATTGCAGGTCTTTTTGAAGCTCTCCACAAGATGTCCTTGGCTCTTGGACAACTCTTCTGACTATTCTTTTCACTCCTCTGTCAGAAATCTTGCGAGGAGCACCTGGTCGTAGCAAATTTATGGTGAAATTATTGTCTTTCCACTTCCGTATTATGGCCCCAACAGTGCTCACTGGAACATTCAGAAGCTTAGAAATGCGCCTATAACCAATGCCATCATTATGTTTTGCAACAATTAGGTTGTGAAGGTCTTGAGACAGCTCTTTGCTTTTACCCATCATAAGATGTGTCTTGTGTGACACCTTGGCAATGAGACCTTTTTGTAGGCCATCAGTTGAGACTGAACAAGCTGATATTAATTTGCACTGACGGGGCTGGATTGCTTTTTAATTACTGATAGTTTTCAGCTGTTGTCTTGGCTTTCCATGCCTTTTTGCACCTCCCTTTCTTCATGTGTTCAATACCTTTTCCCTGTGTCATTTCACATTATTACACATAACTTAATTTCTGAACTTATTTGTTTTGGTTTCTTTGTATGTATGTATTACTTGTGTTGTTACCAACATCTGGTGAACATTTCATGTCAACAGCACCTTTGGAAATATATTTACTGAGAAAAATGGTGACGTGTTCAATACTTATTTCACCCGCTGTAACTGTGCACTCTCCTCAAACAATAGCATGGCATTCTTTCACTGTAATAGCTACTGTAAATTGGGCAGTGCAGTTAGTTAAGCTTTCTGCCCATATAAGATATGTCTATGTCCTGGGAAATGTTCATGCTAATCCCATTGGCACACGTTAACTCAACCGTCCCAAGGGCGGGACACGATCTTGTGGAGGTTAACAGAGACATGATCCACTCCTCAAGCTAGCCTCATGGTTAATAGCAGGCCTCATTGTCTGTGCTGGATTAGCTGTTAAAATGGGATGAAAAACCATTGCTCTCCCTGCTCTCTTCCCTAAACCCTCAGTGGTGGCGTAGGACTATGTTGCAGTACCTGGTCCCCTCGAGGTCCACACCCTCCTATTTGGCCGTTTTTCATCGCGCTGTCATGTGAGATTACGCTAGAGTTGATCTTTATCTCTCTCACCTCTTTCTAGAAATCCCACTAAAAGCCTTGCCCTGGGTTCTGCTGAGAGATGAGACTCCAAATGAAATATTGTAACCCGCAATATACACACTGTTCACTGCTCCCAGCAAGGTAATGATCTGCTGGAGGTCAGGTCTGTCTAGCAGGTCTATATCGCTCCTGTAGTTTTACAAGGCACAAATCCAGAGCAGAGAATACGCTCTGAGCTCATCAACTGGTTTTACTGTGTACACTGTCGTAAGGGCATTTGGCTTGGCACAGGTAAGTGGACCGTTGTGAAACATAAAGCAGGGAGCAGAGAGGCGTGATCTGTGACAGACAAAGTCATCACAGAGCAATCGCTTTGTTGGCATGTTGAGTGGTATCCTACTATTTGATTCCGTATTACATAAAGAACAAACAAACAGCTTGTCATTTGGGTAAAAGCCCACCAGGCCTCACTGCCTGGTTTGTTGTCTGCTCGGCACCACTGTCCTATAGCAGCCTCTACTGGTAACTGCTGGAGCAGAAGCTCCGCACTGTAAAAATATAAACTCCACTTTCACTGATGGGGACCACATCGGGCCAATGGTCTTTCACTGGCTCTGGGCCTATAAGCCTGCCAGCTTCTATATTGAGCGTTACAAACCATTGAAGTGTGGGACTATACTGTATCTCACACCCCCTCAGCTATGAATAAGTGGTGGACACTGGGTAGTAATATGTGGGCTGGTTACTCTATCCATCCGTCACAGGGTTGCCAAAACCCTTTACAGTGACCTCAAGCACACACCCAAACCCCACATCGCCTGCTATTTATACCTTTGTCGCTGTCATCATCAAATTGCAGCGGCTATTATTTCATAGTTTAGGCAATTATCATAATGATTACTTGAGAGAGCAGTAGTCAATGTTGTTTTGACTCATAACAGTAGGATAACCCATTAGGAATGGATTTAGAAATGCTGCTGCATTTGAAGGACAGAAATGTTATAGTCTTTCATGCCAAATGCTTTTTAGGGAAATTAATTTGCCACTTTCCTGTATAATTCCACAGTGGTGGAAGCTTTTATGACACAAAAAAAAAGGGAGTTGATGTTGATGATTTAGAGAAATCAAGTGCTAATAGATGTCCAGTGTTGATTTAGAGAAATCAAGTGCTAATAGATGTCCAGTGTTGATTTAGAGAAATCAAGTGCTAATAGATGTCCAGTGTTGATTTAGAGAAATCAAGTGCTAATAGATGTCCAGTGTTGATTTAGAGAAATCAAGTGCTAATAGATGTCCAGTGTTGATTTAGAGAAATCAAGTGCTAATAGATGATTTGTGATCAAAGCAATATCCGTTTCTTCACACTTTGTGGCAATGTTTTGTTTTGTTGCTTTTTCAAATCTGCTTGTATTGATCAAGAAAGAACATGCAATAATTATTTGTTTTGATTGGCCTTTCGGGATACTGAATAAAGAAGTTAGTCTTTTGGATCAAGTGCACGTAACCAATGAATTTATAAGCTTACAATTTACGAGATGACAATTGCAATGAATCTTCACAAAGCAACATACTTCTATGAATAAAGATCAATGGGGCTGACTTGCACACTTTATCACCATAATGTAACCTTTCATGGTGTTTGCACAATCAACTGTAGTGTCAAGCGGACAAATGTCCATTAATAATTACAAACTAACCTTGCCCTTAACCATCCTGTACATGACCTTCACCAATATCAAACCGTAGAACTCTGGCCACATCCTGCACCTCCATATACCCTGAAAGAGAGTTGGGTAGAGGGCATTTCCCAAGCTTCAATAAATGCAAATTTCCAGCAGTAAAAGTAATTAGGCAAGGCTCTGGGTTTAGCACAGCGCCCGCATTAATCCTTCTGAATGAGGACAAGCGGCCTACTGGTTACGGCTCTAGAAACCAAAAGCCTGCTGTTTCAACTAAGTGCAGGGTTGGTTGTTGTGTGTTCTGAGTACATGTGTCTTTAGTCAGAAGATAATATGTTAAGTTGACAGTGCCGAAGTTGACAGTGTCAACATAATTAACAAGGAATCAGGTTTCACCTTACAAACCGCCTTGATCACAACACTGGGGCTTGGTTCATCCTGCATCTTTAGCATGAACATAAAAGACAGACTGATAATGCTATGAATTTTAAAATATTAGACTAAAAATCTAGACTGATTGATTGTGAGACAGTATATTGAGGAATTGTTCAATAACCTTTAATTGGCCCCAGTGCATGATGTTCTATTTGTGAATTAATTGTTTTGTGTTGGAAAAGGGTTAAATCCTTTCTGCTGTAAAATGAAATTAAAACTATGAATTCTAACAAATAGGTTGCATTTTGGGGTCTACATTACATCTACTGTACCTGTTGCATTTATTTGGTGCCCTTGATTTCATTATTTCACAGGTTAAAGTTACATGACAAATCCCTGTAAATAGCAGGCTATCACAACAGTAATCACCATTATATAGACGTTTGATAAACATAGATAGCAGGCCTAACACGAATATAAAGGTCCACCATGAATAAAAGTGCAAGTGAGGCCAGTCGCCTGAATTCATTTTACACATGGTCCATTTCTATAGCGCATGTCAACATTAATTGACAACCATGACCTCTATATTATAGTAGATTTATCGAACATAAAGTAATACAAATGAAGCTCAATTTCTCTAAAACTGTTAATTGACATGTATTAGATTATGCTCAGGTGTGTTGCCCATGTTATGGTCTCTACTGACAATTGAATATAAGATACTTTAACTAGGTAAGTCAGTTAAGAACAAATTCTTATTTACAATGACGACCTACACCATCCAAACTCTGACGACGCTGGGTAAATTGTGGGACTCCCAATCACGGCTGGTTGTAATAGTCTGGATTCGAACCAGGTTATCTGTAGTGAGACCACACTCATGCAGTGGCTTCGACCACCGAGCCACTTGGGAGCGTTAAAGAAGAATAGGAAGAATATGCATAGTAACTCACTTTGTTCATGATAAAACAAAATAAGATGAAGTTTTAATACAATGATGATTAGCATTCACTGCATGCATATCAATATTATATATAAACCATTTATACCATTATGCATTCATCGGCATCCCCAGATTTGACTGAGAGTTCAAGCATATTCACTTACCCGAACATGAGTGCAGAGGTTTAGGCCTAACGATGAGTGAAGGGCATACTGAGTAAAGAGAAAGTTTCTCAAAGTAATCACAAGTTTCCTTGGAAAGAATTTCGTCAATCATAAAAGTCTTGTAGCGACGCCTGGCTGCTTTCAGCTGCCCGGGGGAGGAGAGTCTCAACTCGGCTTGACAGTGCATGATGTCCCGATGTGCTTGGCTTTCGCACTGTGCCCAAATATTAGTTCAAAATGTCAAAATTAAACCAGTTCAAAGTTGAGAGTTGGGTGTCTTCAAGTGAATCCGTTTTATTGATGCATTTTAGTTTTCGAACAGGCTTGCTTTGTTCTATCCCTGAGCCGTACTAACTGCAGTAGCCTTCAATTTGAGCCGCGCAGAGCACTTCACAGTGGTTATTATGAACTGAGTGCAATGTGCCCGGACGCGCCGCTATATATAAACGATCTCCTCATACACATCTTTACTGCACGACACTCCAGATGTCAATCAACGTCTCTCTCGCTCTCTCTCTCTCTCTCTCTCTCTCCCACACACTGTCCCTCTCTCTCTCGCACTATCTCTATCTATAGGGCGGCAGGTAGCCTATCGGTTAGAGCGTTGGGCCAGTAACGGAAAGGTCGCTGGTTTGATTACCCGAGCCGACAAAGCGAAAAAAGTTGTCGGTGTGTCCTTGAGCAAGGCACTTAGCCCTCATTTGCTCCAGGGGCTGACCCTGTAGGTAGGCCGTCACTGTAAATAACAATTTGTTCTTAAATGACTTTCCTAGTAAAATAAAATCTCTCTATGCCTGGCAGACACTCTCAACCCCTCTCGCGCTCTCAGCGCAGCCCAAACCGGTCTCGCTTCTTTGTTCTTCCCTATATCCACTCTAATTGCACAAGAAGGTAAAAAAAACTTTACAGTAGTAACATTAGCCATATAATACAATATTTCAGATGACCATTGGAGGTATTATTATTATCGGCATTATTATCATCTGCTTTAGTGTTAGGCCTAACCTTTTAGCAGCTAATTAATGTGTTCATATTATTTCTCGAAAATCTAGGATTACTGATTTTGAGACCCAACTCGCAAACTCGGGAATGCATAGTTGATAGTAGAGAAGTGTTTAGCCTACTAAATAGAATGAATTTAAATGTTTGGTAATACAACATTATTTTATTTTGTCACAGGCTTCAGGCCTAGTATGTTAGGCCTAACTGGTGGGATTACAATTAATGTATAGGTATTATACATATGAATTAATTTAGTATATTTAATGCATTTGGGCTCACACATAAATACAAAATATACTATTATCATTGGTATATCTATTCTTTACAAGCAACTAAGGGATAAGAAAAACTACTATTCTACTATACTAACTGGTGGGATTAAAATGACAATGTATATGTAGGCTATCTATGAAGGAATGTATTTAATGCATTTGGGCCTACACATAAATCAAAACAATATTGTTATTATAATATGTATTCTTTAAAAGCAATTAAGGGATAAGAAAAAGGATTATAAACTACTATAAACCAACAGTAACACTAAACATGTTTTGCAGTATAACCTTCTTTCAGACTACCGCGAATATAATTTATTGCAGCAGGTTGGTATTATTCATTCTTGTGAGTTGAATGAGGACCTTTTTAGCGTTAGTGATTTTCTTATACACTTGTTTTACAATAACACACTATTTTAAAAAAAATAGTATTTGCAGATTATTATTACTATTATTATTATTATTTTATTGTTGTTGTTATTGCCGTTATTTGTTTGGTTATTTGTTTATTATGCCGTTATAACGATTTGTAGTCTTTTTTTGTCAACGAATTTAAAATCAAAAAGTTATGGCATGGACATATTTTCAAGGTATGTAAACAACCGACATTTCAAACATAAAGATTAAAACAAAAAGATACGGTTTAAATAATATTATGTTCCTTTTTAATTGCAAAGAAAAATGACGTCATTCAAAGATGTATTACTTACCCTCAATTTAACTTCTGGCTTTATTACTGTCACGTGGCTATAGGATAACTGCCTAAAAGCGAATACCTATCTTTTTTAAATGAAGCAGACTAGGCAATTACTGTTTCGTTTGTGTTTGTGGGTAACTGCCAAGACACAGGCCTATTGTCTTGCACATTTTAACTTTCGGGTCTTGAAATGAAATTTAAAGAAAATAATATAGATTATTTAATTGATTTCAACCGGAAATAAACTGTTGTAGGCTATAGTTTCATCAACTGCAGGGCCATCGAAAGAAATTACAGAAAATAGGGCTAAGTATACAAGAACACTGATAAATCCGTAGGCTTAGAGAAACACATCTGATTTTAACGGTGCGTCTTAAATGACCATGCAACAGTTTAGGCTTTTGTCAGAAATAGTTATATAGGTGACTGAGAACAACACTCCAACCGATGCTAAAATGTCCAATAAAATAACCTATTAGATTACTCATAAAGTGAGTTAATTAATACCAACGCCCAAAAGTCCATTATAACCTATTTTTAATGACTAGTTACAGATACAAGTGAAGTAATCACTCACACACCAATTGACAAGTGTGATTCCTTAGCTGGCAGGCTGCATATTTTCCGTATGTTTTCCAATATGCCTTCAGGGGCTTCGTTTTGGTTGGAAGAGGAAACCTTTAAAAGGTATTCTAAAAAAGTGCAGATAGATTCCTGCTGAAGTATCATCAACTGAGATTGTAATACAACATATTTAATTCCAGTGTTGTAAAGTACTTAAGTAAAAATACGTTAAAGTACTACTTAAGTAGTTTTTTTGGGTGTCTGTACTTTACTTTACTATATTTTTGACACTTAAAAGTACTCGTTACATTTTGACAGGAAAATGGTCCAATTCACACACTTATCAAGAGAACATCCCTGGTCATCCCTACTGCCTCTGATCTGGCTGACTCACTAAACACAAATGCTTCATTTGTAAATTATGTCTGTGTTGGAGTGTGCCCCTGGCTATTCGTCAATAAAAAAACAAATGAAAATTGTGCCAACTGGTTTGCTTTTTATAAGGAATTTGAAGTGGTCAATACTTATACTTTGGATACTTAAGCACATTTGAGCAATTCTATTTACTTTTACTAATACTTAACTATATTTAAAACCAAATACTTTTAGACTTTTACTCAAGTAGTATTTTACTGGGTGACTTTCACTTTTACTTGAGTCATTATATATTAAGGTATTTTTACTTTTATTCAAGTATGACAATTGAGTACTTTTTCCACCACTGTTTAATTCAAAGTTACAGATAGGCTATAATGAAAATATAGGCTAATAGATCCCCGATTGCTTTCCTGAAACGGCTCAGATAACCATTTGCTGAACTCAATGTGCAGATCAAATGACATTATGTAAATTTCAGATGGCTCATTTTATTCTGTGTGTTTAAGCAGAAGAGAGACCACAGCAGCGGTTACATCAAAGACGATAGGGTCAAGTTTACAATTTGAAATGTTGGCCTGAACAGAAATGATTATCTATTTCCCAAGCCGTTGAGGTAAATATAACTCACTGCCAGTGGCATATATTCATGGATAACAAGGAAAGCCAGGCTTCCCAAATAAATGTACATAGAAAAAAAAAAAATATATATACAGTTGAAGTTTACATACACTTAGGTTGAAGTCATTAAAACTCATTTTTCAACCACTCCACAGATTTCATGTTAACAAAATATAGTATTGCCAAGTCGTTTAGGACATCTACTTTGTGCATGACACAAGTAATTTTTCCAACAATTGTTTACAAACAGATTATTTCACTTATAATTCACTTTATCACAATTCCAGTGGGTCAGACGTTTACATAGACTAAGTTGGCTGTGCCTTTTAACAGCTTGGAAAATTCCAGAAAATGATGTCATGGCTTTAGAAGCTTCTGATAGGCTAATTGACATCATTTGAGTCAATTGGAAGTGTACCTGTGGATGCATTCCAGTGCCTCTTTGCTCGACATCATGGGAAAATCAAAATAAGTTAGCCAAGACCTCAGAAAAAAAATTGTAGACCTCCACTAGTCTGGTTCACCCTTGGGAGTAATTTCCAAACGCCTGAAGGTACCACGTTCATTTGTACAAACAATAGTACGCAAGCATAAACACCATGGGACACCGCAGCCATCATACCGCTCAGGAAGGAGACGCGTTCTGTCTCCTAGAGATTAACGTATTTTGGTGCGAAAAGTGCAAATCAATCCCAGAACAACAGCAAAGGACCTTGTGAAGATGCTGGAGGAAACAGGTACAAAAATATCTATATATTACATACACCTTAGCCAAATACATTTAAACTCAGTTTTTCACATTTCCTGACATTTAATCCAAGTAAGAATTCCCTGTCTTAGGTCAGTTAGGATCACCACTTTATTTTAAGAAAGTGAAATGTCAGAATAATAGTAGAGAGAATGATTTATTTCAGCTTTTATTTATTTCACACATTCCCAGTGGGTCGGAAGTTCACATACACTCAATTAGTATTTGGTAGCATTGCCTTTAAATTGTTTAACTTGGGTCAAACGTTTCGGGTAGCCTTCCACAAGCTTCCCACAATAAGTTGGGTGAATTCTGGCCCATTCCTCCTGACAGAACTGGTGTAACTGAGTCAGGTTTGTAGGCCTCCTTGCTCACACCAGCTTTTTCAGTTCTGCCCATAAAGTTTCTATATGATTGAGGTCAGGGCTTTGTGATAGCCACTCCAATACCTTGACTTTGTTGTCCTTAAGCCATTTTGCCACACCTTTGGAAGTATGCTTGGGGTCATTGTCCATTTGGAAGACCCATTTGCGACCAAGCTTTAACTTCCTGACTGATGTCTTGAGATGTTGCTTCAATATATCCACATAATTTTTATTCCTCATGATACCATCTATTTTGTGAAGTGCACCAGTCCCTCCTGCAGCAAAGCACCCCCACAACATGATATGGTTGGGATGGTGTTCTTCGGCTTGCAAGCCTCCCCCTTTTTCCTCCAAACATAACGATGGCCATTATGGCCAAACAGTTCTATTTTTGTTTCATCAGACCTGAGGACATTTCTCCAAAAAGTTTGATCTTTGTCCCCATGTGCAGTTGCAAACCGTAGTCTGGCTTTTCTATGGCGGTTTTGGAGCAGTGGCTTCTTCCTTGCTGAGCGGCCTTTCAGGTTATGTCGATATAGGATTTGTTTTACTGTGGATATAGATACGTTTGTACCTGTTTCATCCAGCATCTTCACAAGGTCCTTTGCTGTTGTTCTGGGATTTATTTCGCACCTAAGTACGTTCATCTCTAGGAGACAGAACGTGTCTCCTTCCTGAGTGGTATGACCGCTGCGTGGTCCCATGGTGTTTATACTTGCGTACTATTGTTTGTACAGATGAACGTGGTACCTTCGTGTGTTTGGAAATTGCTCCCAAGGATGAACCAGACTAGTGGAGGTCTACACATTTTTTTCTGAAGTCTTGGCTAATTTCTTTTGATTTTCCAATGATGTCGAGCAAAGAGCCACTGAGTTTGAAGGTAGGCCTTGAAATACATCCACAGGTACATCCATTTTCCAAGCTGTTTAAAGGCCCAGTCAACATAGTCTATGTAAACGTCTGACCCACTAGAATTGTGATATAGTGAATTATAAGTGAAATAATATGTCTGTAAACATTTGTTGGAAGAATTACTTGTGTCTTGCACAAAGTAGATGTCCTAACCGACTTGCCAAAACTATAGTTTGTTACCATGAAATCTGTGGAGTGGTTGAAAAATGAGTTTTAATGACTTCAACCTAAGCGTATGTAAACTTCCGACTTCAACTGTATATATATGTATATACAGTGGGGAGAACAAGTATTTGATACACTGCCGATTTTGCAGGTTTTCCTACTTACAAAGCATGTAGAGGTCTGTAATTTTTATCATAGGTACACTTCAACTGTGAGAGACATAATCTAAAACAAAAATCCAGAAAATCACATTGTATGATTTTAAAATAATTAATTTGCATTTTATTGCATGACATAAGTATTTGATCACCTACCAACCAGTAAGAATTCCGGCTCTCACAGACCTGTTCGTTTTTCTTTAAGAAGCCCTCCTGTTCTCCACTCATTACCTGTATTAACTGCACCTGTTTGAACTCGTTACCTGTATAAAAGACACCTGTCCACACACTCAATCAAACAGACTCCAACCTCTCCACAATGGCCAAGACCAGAGAGCTGTGTAAGGACATCAGGGATAAAATTGTAGACCTGCACAAGGTTGGGATGGGCTACAGGACAATAGGCAAGCAGCTTGGTGAGAAGGCAACAACTGTTGGCGCAATTATTAGAAAATGGAAGAAGTTCAAGATGACGGTCAATCTCCCTCGGTCTGGGGCACCATGCAAGATCTCACCTCGTGGGGCATCAATGATCATGAGGAAGGTGAGGGATCAGCCCAGAACTACACGGCAGGACCTGGTCAATGACCTGAAGAGAGCTGGGACCACAGTCTCAAAGAAAACCATTAGTAACACACTACGCCGTCATGGATTAAAATCCTGCAGCGCACGCAAGGTCCCCCTGCTCAAGCCAGCGCATGTCCAGGCCCGTCTGAAGTTTGCCAATGACCATCTGGATGATCCAGAGGAGGAATGGGAGAAGGTCATGTGGTCTGATGAGATAAAAATAGACCTATTTGGTCTAAACTCCACTCGCCGTGTTTGGAGGAAGAAGAAGGATGAGTACAACCCCAAGAACACCATCCCAACCGTGAAGCATGGAGGTGGAAACATCATTCTTTGGGAATGGTTTTCTGCAAAGGGGACAGGACGACTGCACCGTATTGAGGGGAGGATGGATGGGGCCATGTATCGCGAGATCTTGGCCAACAACCTCCTTCCCTCAGTAAGAGCATTGAAGATGGGTCGTGGCTGGGTCTTCCAGCATGACAACGACCCGAAACACACAGCCACGGCAAATAAGGAGTGGCTCCGTAAGAAGCATCTCAAGGTCCTGGAGTGGCCTAGCCAGTCTCCAGACCTGAACCCAATAGAAAATCTTTGGAGGGAGCTGAAAGTCCGTATTGCCCAGCGACAGCCCCGAAACCTGAAGGATCTGGAGAAGGTCTGTATTGAGGAGTGGGCCAAAATCCCTGCTGCAGTGTGTGCAAACCTGGTCAAGAACTACAGGAAACGTATGATCTCTGTAATTGCAAACAAAGGTTTCTGTACCAAATATTAAGTTCTGCTTTTCTGATGTATCAAATACTTATGTCATGCAATAAAATGCAAATTAATTACTTAAAAATCATACAATGTGATTTTCTGGATTTTTGTTTTAGATTCCGTCACTCACAGTTGAAGAGTACCTATGATAAAAATTACAGACTTCTACATGCTTTGTAAGTGGGAAAACCTGCAAAATCGGCAGTGTATCAAATACTTGTTCTCCCCACTGTATATATTGAAATAGCACATTTACATAAGTATTCAGACCCTTTACTCAGTACTTTGTTGAAGTACCTTTGGCAGCGATTACAGCCTTGCTTATGACGCTACAAGCTTGGCACACCTGTATTTGGGGAATTTCTCCCATTCTTCTCTGCAGATCCGCTCAAGCTCTGTCAGGTTGGATGGGGAGCGTCGCTGCACAGCTATTTTCAGGTCTCTCTAGAGACGTTAGATCGGGTTCATGTCCAGGCTCAAGTCCAGGCCACTCAAGGACATTCAGAGACTTGTCCCGAAGCTACTCCTGTGTTGTATTGGCTATGTGCTTAGGGTCGTTGTCCTGTTGGAAGGTGAACCTTTGTCCCAGTTTAAGGTCCTGAGTGCTCTGGAGCAGGTTTTCATCAAGGATCTCTCTGTACTCTGCACCGGTCATCTTTCCCTAGATCCTGACTAGTCTCCCAGTCCCTGCAGTTGTAACACATCCCTATAGAATGATGATGCCACCACCATGCTTCACCATAGGGATGGTGCCAGGTTTCCTCCAGACGTGACACTTGGTATTCAGGCCAAAGTTTAATCTTGGTTTTATCAGACCAGAGAATCTTGTTTATCATTGTCTGAGAGTCCTTTAGGTCCCTTTTGGCAAACTCTAAGTGGGCTGCTTTTACTGAGGAGTGGCTACCGTCTAGCCACTCTGCCATAAAGGCCTGATTGGTGGAGTGCTGCAGAGATGGTTGTTCTTCTGGAAGGTTCTCCCATCTCCACAGAGGAAACCTGGAGCTCTGTCAGAGTGACTATTGGGTTCTTGGTCACTTCCCTGACCAATGCCCTTTTCACCCGATTTCTCATTGGCCAGGCGGCCAGCTCTAGAAAGAGTCTTGGTGATTCCAAACTTCTTCCATTTAAGAATGATGGAGGCCACTGTGTTCTTGGGGACCTTCAATGCTGCAGAAATGTTTTGGTACCCTTCCCCAGATCTGTGCCTCAACACAATCCTTCGACCTCATGGCTTGGTTTTTGCTCTGATTTACACTGTCAACTGTGGGACCTTATAGAAATCATGTCAAATTAATTAAATTTACCACAGGTGGACTCCAATTTTTTTGCTTTGTTATTATGGGGTATTGTGTGAATATTGATGAGAAAAAAACAATTTAATCAATTTTAGAATAAGGCTGTAAAGTAACAGGTCTAAATACTTTCCGAATGCACTGTATATCACGGTCACAAGGCATATGAATTAACATGTTTTAGAGCAAACAACGCAATTATCACAACACATAGGTTGTAATATTTTGGGTGGCAGGTAGCCTAGCGGTTAGCATGTTGGGCCAGTAACCAAAAAGTCACTGGTTCAAATACCTGAGCTGACAAGGTGAAAAACCTGTCGATGTGGCTTTGAGCAAGGCACTTAGCCCTAATTTGCGGGGGCTGACCCTGTAGGTAGGCTGTCACTATAAATAAGGGCATGGAGGCGTGTGAAGGACTATGGGGAGGAAAACATGGCGCTCTGCATGGGAAGGATTGGGCTCTTTTGGGTTTGATGGCTTGATCAAAGGGAAAAGATGAGAACAACTGTGAGAGGCTGCTGCTGTCTTTAGAATTGGGAGGCTGGAGGGAGATGGGGGTGTTGGTGGGAGGCAAAGGGAGTTTGGATACTTTGGCATCAATGAACCCTGCAACCTGATTTGGGTTGATGGAAGCAGACTCCTGCGTTGCATGGAGGGAAGGGGGGATTGGTAGACCATTTTATAAACGTGCTTATATATAAAGGCGCATCATGCACCCCAAAAATCTGCCGGGGCACAAAGTGCATGAGGATGGCTGGTACATTTTAGAATTCTGAATTTTTCAAACACTTTTTCCTGCAATCTAGAGCCATAATCATTATGCTTAAATGTATGTAAAAACAAAATGTGCTTCTCTGCATCTCTGCTAAAACCTGGGTAAAATATTGAAAGGAATGTGAGTCTTATTCAGTAGATTTAGTAGTTACTTGCTTTTCTAATGTCTACCAACCTTGCCAGTAGGCATGCCAGCTAAGATAGTTAGACAATAGCTACTATGACTCGATTGATAGCCTGAAAATGGATTCTTGGTAGCTAGTTATGAGGTTGGGAGATTGTGAATCTATAAAATTGCTAGGTGGCTAGTTTTACAGAAAAACACATGATAATTTTTTAAACAGGACAAAATCAAGGCGGTACGTACCCTTGTGCCCCCTATGGGCATGACGCCTGTCTATAAATCCACACAGGAGCAGCCACTGACTGGGCCTCTAATCTGTCTGCTCTAGGGCTAGAGACGCCAAGCAGATCAATCAATTAAAACAGTTAGGCCCCAGCCAGCAGGGGTAAATACAGCCTTCCCAGTACTGCCTGTGACAGGGAACTGAGATACTCTTCATTAGAGCCACTTCCAAGCATCAGGGCGGAATCTGAAACTTGCCAGATTATAAGCAAGACAAAGGGTTTAGTGTAGTGAGAGCAAATGCACCTCCACTTTTGGACCCAGAGCTTTATTGGGGATGTACATGTTGATACACAATGGGAGCCGTCGTTAGCGGCCGAAGCACTTTCGGAAGGTTAGATTATGACCTCAACGTGGACTTTAAGGGATTTCGGCAGGCACTTTGTAAGCAGACACAGGGGCATCAAACAGCAGGGCCACTAATTGTAACATGAAATCCCAAGCTTGGGCTGAAACAATGACCAAAGTAACACTAAATCCATGGCTGAAAATTAGTTTAAAATCATATCCAAAGGTTACCAGGCATTAAAGCTATAGCCTAACATGATCCCAAGTTTCTATATCAGTAATAACACCTACTTTGGTTGCTCAAGTAATGAAAAGGTGACACTTCTAGGTTACATGTTAATGATGATTGTTCCACCATCTTGACAATAGCTAGATTGTACAGAATATTAAGAAAATATAGATGTGTGTATAATTCACCTTTTCTGTGTAACAGTTAGGTGACAGAAGATAAACCTTCACTTGAAAGAGCATGCTAAATATACAGAGTAGGCTACAGAAAATCAGTTGGCTTTCTAACCCACTACACAAGCATCTGGTTTACACATGGTCCATGTTAAGAAACTGCAGACGAGCCAGGCATGTGTGCGTGCGTAACTGCATAGTTCACTTCTGTGATCTCAGTCACACTTCTGTAAAAAAAGTACCATTTGTTTCAACATTTCATTGAGGTTTTCGTAGTAATGCTTTTCCTGTAAAACAGAAGACTACAAAAAGTGTGTTGACAAATTATTTTTATGCTAATATTTCATGAAAATATCTAGTGTCACATGTACATGGAACCTGTTGGGTATCTTACAATTGTAAAGTATTCTCAAATTAATAAAAAGACCATAATGGAAAATTCACATTTGCAATTTAAGTGGTAAGAAACAACATTTCAGAAAGTCAATTTCAGCCTATAGAGTAAGTGTTGCTGGTGGAATTAGACTACATAGCTGAAATATGCCAAAAGAGTTCAAATTATTAAATACCTGAGCAATTTCCCACTAAAAACAGTTGAGCACCATAGCTTGTAGAAAGGACATTTGCACGGTAATACCAATTCTTAACAAACACAGCTCATCTTTTCAAACATAAAAACCTCCCCTTCAAAGGAGTATAAAGAGCAGTCATGATAGCTTTAACAATTCCCCAGGAGACCGTATAAAAAAAAAGAAGATTTTTTTTCAATTCACAGTAAAACAAATGGGGAACACATCATGGGTAAAAAAATGTAAATACACAATCAATGTTTTGTTTTTACTTGGACACAGTCCAGTGTATTTTAAAAATTGTCAATATCATCCTAAACATATGACTAAACGTTTGAACCTCCCCCCCCAAAAAAAACAAAGCATATCCTGAGCTTGTAATTGTTGTTTCCTCAATAAAATTAATTCCTAATTCTGTTTTGATCAGGATTTACACAATGAGTATGTGACAAATCTTATAAAATATATGTCCTTTAAAAAGTGAGAAATATTCACAATACTGTTCTTTAAAATTCCCATAGTGCATCAGTATCGTCTCCACCGGCCATCTCTGGAGCCGTCCCTCCACCTGTCATCTCTGCTACGACCGCCTCCGCTGCTCCCGCTCCTGTCGTCATGGTGATAGTGTTCACCTCGCTGGCTGCGGTGGTGGCGGTTGGAGCCGGTGTCATCAGAGCCTCCCGGGTAGCGCTGATCCCTGCCATAGTGGCTGCTGCTGTCCTGCTGGTACCCCTGCCTGTTGCCTCGCTGTGAGGAGCTGTCCTGTTGCCAGGACCCACCACCCTGTGGCTGTAACTGTTGTGGTGGTGGCTGCCCCAGAAGCCCAATGCCGCCGGCTGTGAAGCCTCCATTCATCCCCTGGAGCTGCTGGAGCTGCCACATGTTGTTCATCTGTTGAAAGGGACCAAAGAGCATTACTTTTACTGATCCATGTAGACTTGTTGAATGATCATGATACAGGCCACATGGCTATATAGTCAAGTTTGTCATATGCACAGGATACACATTGTACACAGTACAATGAAATGGTTACTTGCAGATTTACGTTGCAACAACGAGACATAAGCGTCACTACTGGAGATGAGGATAGTGTGTAATTGAATGGTTTTACAAGTGTAATGGTCAGTGTGGATGAAGACAAGCTCACCATGGCCTGTCTCTGCAGATTATCAGGAGAGGAGAAGGACCTCTGGATGGACCCCTGGTCTGGGCTCTTGTCATACCTGCACAAGAAACATGGCATTCCATATCGCTGACAAATAGAGAGGCTATTGATGCAAAAACATCCCTTACATATGCATACTAACATTGTTTGAGGATTTTGCATTGTTACAACATACCTGCCCCCAGCCCCATGTGGATTGGGAGTATTCACAGGGCTTTGATTCTGGGAGTTCCCTGGGCTGTTAATGTGACTGCTTCCTGTAAATATTTATCAAAAGAATGACAGTTCAATTGCAGGCAGACCCAAGTGAACCATTAGCAAGTCAATTCATATGACTACTTAGTATTTTACATTAGTTTACCTGCTCTGAACTGTACTTTGAGAGTTCTTCCGAATAGAGTTGCCCCATTGAGCAGGTTCATGCCATAGGGTACAGACACCTCATGCTTGAAGCAGACAAATCCAAATGCTTTCTGTTTTCCATCATTGTCTTTAGGGATTTTCACTTTGAACAGAGGTCCTGCCTGCATCAAAGAGAAAACACAAAACAGATGATGGAGAACACAACTGTAAAATCAAAGTTTGACAGTTTATTCGCAGACTTGGTCGTCATTGTAAATAAGAATTTGTTTTTAACTGACTTGCCTAGTTAAATAAATATAAAATTGGAGGTGTGCTAGCTCTGGTCCACGCATCGGATCTGCACTGCATGTGCATCCAACGCACGCGCAAGGACCTGCTCAAACCCTGCACGTCAGGAGGGAATCTATGAATAGGCTGGACACATTTTGTCTGCTGTCATCAAACGCTAGCCTTTCAAATGTCCGAAATTACACCTTCCTGTTGGAACTCTGAGGAAGTCCCATGGCGAAATTCTACACAGACATGTCTGTCTATTTCGCCAAATATCTCGCAATGTGTATATTTTAACCATGAGAATCTCCTCTTTGTAATTAAGTCTGGGCAGAGAGCTCGGTGATCATCAAATGCCAGCCCCAACATACTTTTTGCCCTTGGAACCCTGAGCTCCGTCTATTGTTTTCCTATGGAGAAGCATGGCGGTCTATTTCGCCATATATATATATATATATATCTCAACGTGTATATTTTGATTTTTTTCAAGTCGGACACGTTAAAATCAGGAGAATCTCCCCTTTGTAATAATGTAAGTCTGGGAAGCAATCTCGGTTGTTATCGATCACTAGACCAGAAATAGTCAGAGATCTTCATTGTTTCCTTACTTCCTCATTACACAGACATAGGCACAGTTGACACCATCGAGGTGCGGATGTTTACTTTCTACACGGGCTGTTTTGTTTTAAATTTCGTCCTAAATTCAGATTGTAGTGGTAAAATAAAAAATAAATAAAAAAAAGGGACATGTTTTTGTGCCATTTTGGAGAAATTGAATTATAATCGTCACTCCAGTCAAGAGGCTCTGCGAACGTTCGATTCCATTCATTTGCTATGGGCTCGCGCTAGTGTTCCAGCTTAGCCAACGTTCTTTTGGCCGTTTTTCAGCCTTGGGGGAATTTTGATGCGTTCTATTGTCCAGCCTACTATGAAATGCGACACAGATTAGAGGCAACTTGTAGTCGTCGTACCAGACCTAGATATGTGTTCGCTAATATAACTTAGCTACCTAACGTCGTTGCTGCAAACGAGTAGGTAGCTAGCTAAGGCTGAATTAACTATATTGATCTGGATATCTATATAATTACACGCGTCAGAAGCTTCCACACCATAATCATTTGTCGAATACTGAAAGTATCGCAATCAATTTAGCTAGCTAACGGTAGCTTTCGTGATGTAGTTAGCTAGTTCAAAGATACTGCACCTGTAAAAATAGCTCGAATAAAAGTTCTTCCGTCACATTAGGATCCAAATTTCCAACAAAGAGAGTCCTGTCTGCTTCATCCGCTACGCCCATCTCGTTTTAGTTATACCTAATACACTTTATCAGGATGTAAATTCGTAAACAAATGGCAATGCTGCGATTTCTATATAGTTGGTCCTTGGTACGGCCGTAGAGCAAAACTGCCATAAGTCGTAAAGTCGAGGAGCAATAACCATCATGTTTTGCGACATATGCCCGTTGAGTTCCATTAACAAAAGTTCACGCTATCACATAACCAGTGGTTGAACCAATTGTTATACATGGCACCCGAGTAAAGTAAAGATACCTTAATAGAAAATGTCTCAAGTGAAAATCACCCAGTAAAATCCTACTTGAGTAATAGTCTAAAAGTATTTTGTTTTAAATATGCTTAAGTATCAAATGTAAATGTAAAAGTATAAATCATTTACATTTCCTTATATTAAGCAAACCAGATGGCGCCATTTTCTAGTTTTTTTTAATTCACGGATAGCCAGGGGCACGCTCCAACACTCAGACATAATTTACAAACGAAGCATGTGTTTAGTGAGTCTGCCAAAACAGAGGCAGTAACGATGACCAGGGATGTTCTCTTGATAAGTGTGTGAATTAGTCAATTTTCCTGTCCTGCTAAGCATTGAAAATGTAATGAGTACTTTTGGGTGTCAGGGAAAATGTATGGAGTAAAAAGTACATTATTTTCTTTATGAATGTAGTGAAGTAAAAGTAGTCCAAAATATAAATAGTTAAGTAAAGTACTTTACATCACTGCAAATAACATGTAATTAGTTGAACGTTTGAATATCTTGAAGAACCATCTAGCCTTAATGACCATGTACTCTTTTAATCTCCACCAGCACAGCCAGAAGAGGACTGGCCATCCCTCCGAGCCTGTTTCCTCTCTAGGTTTCTTCCTATGTTCCTGCCTTTCTATGGAGTTTTTCCCTACCACCGTGCTTCTACATCTGCATTTCTTGCTCTTTGTGGTTTTAGGCTGGGTTTCTATATAAGCACTTTGTGACACCGGCTGATGTAAAAAGGGCTTATTAATACATTTGATGGATTGATTGATGCTGTGGCAAAGTAGAACTACTGTCCCCAGCTGTCCGATGTGCCGGTAGGCAAGGTGTGAAACCAATGCCCTGGTGATAACGCAGCCTGGCCTCAGAGTCAAACGAAATATAATGTGTAGACTAACAGTGAAATGCTTACGTGCAGGTCCTTTTCCAACAATGCAGAGTTAAGATAATCATATAAAATAAAATAAAACATTAAAATAGTGACATGAGAAATAAATACACATTGAATACAACTGTAACATTTTAGCCAACCCTTCCCCTAACCCTTATTCTAAACATTACCCAATTCACATAACCTGCTAAACTTTCACATAAATGATCCAAACCTTTGTTTTTAGTTCACCTAATCACCAACCAAAAATTCTACTCCTAATTCTCCTTTGTTGTGACGCAACAAGCAACCTGGTCTCAAAGAAAGACATATAATACTATCCTCCAAGATGTATGATATGTTAATATCATCCAATTCCTATGCTATTGTTTGTCCGGTTAAGACTCATGATAATATATGTCCTCTAATTTGTATGACATGGTGCAACATGTCATACTAAATGGTTGCATAACTTCTTATGTAGATCGTCATTTCCTGCAGCAAGCGCCTATCCTTACTAACAGGTCTATAGAGGAGAGAGGGTGATGATTCAGACCAGCTGTAATAGTGTGCCCTCCTCCCACTCTGTCCATAGGTCTCCTCATCCCCCTGGAAGTCGATGTGCATGCTGATAAACATTTCCTGGACAAGTACATGCCCCAGTCCAGTGCATGCAATCGGATCACTGACTCAAGTACCCTGCGAGGTATGCCCCTGGCCTTGTGGTGATGGCAGCATCATTATAGTGTCGAGGTCAAATGAGCCATGTGAAAAGCTTGACTTCCTCCCTAATCAGCACTTGAACTGTGTGTGGGTGCTATATTAATTTGATTTATTAAAAGTCTAATGATTTCCCCCATGCCTGGAGAAATCCCATAGAGATTGTGATTGTGGCTGGGTGTAAGGACCACACTGGAAAGATAAGAGTAGATTGTCAATGGGACTCTTTTAAAGGCTGTTCTTATTTACAGGATCCCCACTAATAGGTGTATTTAACTAGGCAGAGAGTGTTCATGAAATGTGCTGTACTGTAAATGTTCTGTGTTCTAGAGGAATTAGTGATCTGTATGATTTATGTATGTCATTTTCACAAGATTTATAGCTGTTATTCATAACGTGGCAATAAAATCTATAGTTTAATACTAAAATCATCTTTTTTTTTTTACAGCCCAGTTTGTTTTGGGCATCAGCTGTTGCCCATAACACTTGATGTATCAGGGTAGTTAACACTTGATGTATCAGCACTTTCACATAAAATATTTATGATTTAAAATTCAGCAAATTTTGGTCAGTTGGCAGCAGTAAAAAATCTATACCATAAAACCACACTTGTGCAGCAATGCACTCGGATGACTAAGGCACATGAATCTATTTTCGTACCCAGAATTGCTATTAGCCCATATATCTCCCTGATGCCTTTTCCCTTTTAATAGCATTGGATGGAATTCAGGAGAGCGCTAAGGAACAGCAGTTCCACAGAACCAGTGGACTCAAAGCGGAAATGGATGAAAATAGGCGTAAAATTGAGTAAACCGGGGAAAGCAAGCAGACAGGCTGAGCTAGGAAGGTAGACGGAGCAGAAAGAGTCGCTTTGAGTAAGAAATAAAATGAGGAGATGCTGAAAGATAAAGGTTCTGCTGAGACTTTTTTTTATTTCACAAGTGCATCTGTTTAGTAGACTTTCTCCATGGAATTTTGGATGAAACCTAAATATTATCATATTTCGGATTCATACTATGAAATACTAATTGGGATTGCTCTCTATTCAAGTGGCATAGCATTATTTTGTAACAGCAGGGAGTTAACCTATTGATTTCTCTCCAGAGTAGCAGCAGAGCAGCAGATGGCAGTGTAGTTCCAATGATAGACTGCATCGTTATGAAGAACACACTGGTTTGATTTGCTTGTGGTAACAAAGGCATAGCCTACAATAGAGCTTTTGCAAAAGAAAAAAAAAAGACACAATTATCTTAATGGAAAGAGAAATATCCACTTTTGAGTCTGGCCTTACTGGGTGTACTTGGATTCTATTTCATGGACAATCTCATTTGTACATAACACAGTGTTAGATAGTGGAACAGACCAATGATGCAGGGATTGAATACATTGGAACAGCAACATTGTGTCAATGTTGAAACAAATGCAACTAGCTTGGTAAATTGTAAACTGCTCAGCTAAATATTCTCAGAATGACCTCATGGCATATTTAACTATGTAAATAATCCTCTAGATTTACACAACACATGCTGCACGCAACATGCATTCACTTAGTAAACGACCACAGCTATAGTTTATGCCTCATCTCTTGTCTCGTTACGGTAATATACATTGACATGTTGGCCCTAGCTGTATCTCTCTCATCTTAATCTTGTAAGCATAACATATAACAAGCACTATGGCATTTTATATGTTTATAATAATTATGAGACACTTACGTGTATCAAAAGATTGGAATGTTGGCATTGCACTTCTTACCAGAGAACTGAAATGTCAAAATGTTACACACTTAGCATGATTATCATTGGCCTCTTTGGTTTCTGTCTCTGCCCCCATATCTTGGAGCCTGCATTATTTTGATTGAAGTGAAGAACATAACCAAAGGGGAATATCACTACGGGGCGAAATGGGAGTGAATGAGCATTCAAAGAAGTGAGGCGCGATGACCAGGCCAGCCCAAGAACTAGGCCACCCGCCTGTGGTGTCGTCGCATATGGGTTTTGTTCCTCTACATTAGTCCCCCCTTCTGTAACCCCTGGGAGGAAGTGACTTTTGATGTGGCGATACACTGGTGGCTGGTCTCATCCCTTGGCCCTCACTGCTGGCTCAATTTATCCATCCTTTAATATTCATCATTCATGTGGAATGAAGTGACATGGGATCATTAAATGGACATTAATATTTGTCGGATTAAACTTTAATTAAGCCATCCCTCTCCAGTGGCGCATGATGTCATCAATCGGCTTCCCATTCAATGCGCTCAGTTCTGGTTTAATGGCCTGTACCTTTATAAGTGCTACTCAGTGCTTATCCCACCCTGCCAGCTCCCCCTTATTTTACACCTCTTGCGCTCTGAAAGGCCAGTCTAGTCTAAGATGGTTTGAATGGTTTTAGGTGGCACTGAGAGGGTGTGGATCAATCATACTTAATTCAGTGGCAAAGCCTTGCACTTTTCGTCCACTTAATGCAAATGTCAGTAATTATTCACTAAAATATTGTATTCATGGAGGGTGATTTTGTGTACATACGAGTATAAGTGCTGTGCGTACTGCAGTGGTGTAAATTACTTAAGTAAAAATACTTCAAAGTACTACTTAAGTAGGTTTTTTGGGTATCTGCACTCTACTATTTATATTTTTGACAACTTTTACTTCTACTTCACTACATAATAATGTACTTTTTACTCCATACATTTTCCCTGACACCCAAAAGTACTCGTTACATTTTGAATGCTTAGCAGGACAGGAAATGGTCCTATTCATGCGCTTATCAAGAGAACATCCATGGTCATCCCTACTGCAGCTGATCTGGCAGACTCCCTAAACACACATACTTTGTTTGTAAATAATGGCTGAGTGTTGGAGTGTGCCTCTGGCTATCCGTTAATAAAAAGAAAAAAAAGAAAATGGTGCCATCTGGTTTTCTTAATATAAGGAATTTGAAAGTATTTACACTTTTACTTTTGATACTTAAGTATATTTAAAACCAAATACTTTTAGACTTTTACTCAAGTAGTGTTTTACTGGGTGACTTTTATTTTCTATTAAGTATCTTTACTTTTACTCAAGTATGACAATTGGACACCTTTTCCACCACTGGTGTACTATAGCTTTTCTTACATATTTGATTGAGTGAACAGGACACACACACACACACACACACACACACACACACACACACACACACACACACACACACACACACACACACACACACACACACACACACACACACACACACACACACACACAGTTAGTTCCTGTGACATTGTTTCAGCCCTGTTCAAGGCCTCCAATGATGGATGAAGATGCTGAGGCAGGCCTCCAATCAATTTATTAATTTATTTCATATAGTACCATGTTTGTTTTCTGAAAATCACTGCTGCATGCTGCCACCCTGATATGCTGTGGCTGTTTCCAGACTGTGACTCTGACTGCACAGAACTAGTGTAGGCAGAAGGGTTCCACCCTGCCTGTTGCCATAGTACTAGGATACTGCAGTGCTGAGTAGAAGTGCTTGGCATCAGCACCTTGTCACCAACTGCGCTCCAGCCCCACATCACCTACGTCTGAGAGCCCCCCTTTGGTCCCAGGAGGTGTTTAATTACTTAAATTAACTTAAATAATTATGAGCATGGGAAGGAGCGCAGGTCGTAATAAAATGAATCAAGGGGGCGGCAGTTAGTTTTTTACATAGTGCCCCTCCTCTTCCTCTTCACTGTTTCATGGAGTTGAAGCGTCAGCACGTTTCTCATGCTCTGCAAATCCTCACCCTCGCTCACCATGACCGCCTGTTGAGACACAAAATAATGTCCTCTGCCTAAGGGGCCATATGGAGAGTACTTTATAGAGGGAGAATGGTGGGGATAACGACGTGCCTGCAGGAATAATTAATAAGAGATGGATATCCAGAGTATCAAGCCCATCGCATCTCACATCTCACAGCGGCTCTGAAAATTCCACTCCCTCTGCTTTTGAAGCATTGGAGAAGATAATGAGCTCTGTCAAAAGATGTATTTCTATTTTAAATAACCTTTTTTTTCTTCATATAATCAACAGTGTGGCGTCCCACATTTCAGCAGTTGAGAAAAAGATTGCATCAGAAACAGTCAATATCACAGCTGAGACAACATTGTATTCAGGAAGTGAGGGCTTCAGATCTGAATGTCCTCTGAGGAAAAAACAATCACCCAGTTTTCCTTTGAAGGCATCATCAATATGGTAATCAGGCGATCAGGGGTACGATTTGCTAACTCTAACTCCTTGTAATGCAAATATTTGTTCTGTCAGTGGATCTGATGGACTGAAATTTGTTCCTTGTTTGTTCATTGATAACCAAACCCAGAATGTAATTTCTCTGATGACCATCTAGAGATTAAATTAGTTGGTACAAATTAGGAATCAATGGTTAGTCCCAGGAGGAGATCTTGGTTCCCTTACAATCAAATGTCAGATGTTTAAACAACCTCACTGAGGAATTCCCATCAAAACACTGGAGTAACCTTTGGAGTGTACAACCAACTGGCACGTGCCATGATTGAAATATTTTATTTCCATGCTACAAACCTGATATATTCAACTGGATGACATTATCAAATATCTATCCAAATGGTGAACATACATGGTAAAGACAACGATGGACCATGTCTACCGTATGATACGTACATACATGACAGGGTGCTTATCTACCTTGGTTCAGCCTTGGGGCCAAATTGCCACCTCCAAGAAGTCAGTGATACAATTGCAGGAGTGAAATAAGACTGCATTTAGACATGTAATTTCACGGAGAAGCTCTTTGTATAGCCAGGGCATTTATGGAGTGAAAAAGAAGGTCAAAGAACCCTCAATCTTGTTGGTAACGCTCTGTGCGTAAATTAATTGCTGGTAGAGGCTTTATGGAATAATTGAATTTTTGCTGTTAGAGGTTTTATGGAATAATTGAATTTACTACCGGCCTTATATCAGCCTAAAAATTGCAGAGCTAACCTTCAGTGAGCTCTCAGGAGACCTCTGTAGTTTTTTTTCTCCTCACCCCCAGCTCTACCTCTTTATCCTCACTGTTGGGATAAACCACATTATTTCAAACCCATGCAGGAGCAGGAGCTCCTTTGGGCTGTGTGTTTTAAACTCTAGAGAGAAAGTTCAAGAGTCATTTTGACAGATTCGGCAAGATGGGACCATGTCAAATATGTGAGATTCTGCTGTTCCACAGCTAGAATCTGTCATTGTCAAAACCAATATGATGATTGCTATTTTTGTTTTGTCTGTTCTCTTTCCACATTCATTGTTCACTGCAGTGCCTAGTAATTGGTGTTTTATGTGTTCATGCTAAGAATTGGAAACAATTTAAACAAGGGAATACATGCCAAATGAAGTGTGGAATGAAACAGGAAAACATGGGAGATATTAATTTGCTTTTAATCATTTAGTGCGCGTCCAGAATTTGTTTTGAGGTACAACAGAGGAACTGTTGCTTTGAGGCAGGTACAATAATATCTCTTTAATCCTTAACCCTGTCGTAGATAAACAGAAAGCAGGCATAATTGAGGCACAGTGGCCCACATAATTTCCTTGATAATCAAAGCAAATTTTTCTTACACCACATTTATAATATTGCATTTTCATGAGTGAAATATATTGACTTGCTGTGTGAAATCTATCATTATGGTAATTGAATGTACAGAACATTGACTTAATTGTGTTAACCAAAGTGGAAGTTAAATTAATGTTCTGAGGAAAAATGTTTCTTAGTCAATGCATGTATCGGTGCTTTCCTTCACAAATAAGAGTTCTAAATTGAATTGAGAGATATAATGGTTTATTCACTGAGTACTCCATGTCAATTACATAGCAATGAGGAGCCAGTGATTGTATTTGGACCACGACTAAGATGGGAAGTTATTGTGACATTGCTTTTCATTTACCAGACCACTGTGATGCGGGCACCGATGTCAGTTGGCCAGCCCACTAGTAGCGCAGAGGAGAGAACTAGGAATCCTCCAAAATAGCCTGTGTATCAACACCCCCACAAGTTGGTTCATGCTCGGCCTAGGGACAACCATTTATTGACATTTGTCTGACAGGCGACGCAGCACTATGAAATATACATTTTATACTCTCTGGCTTATATTCCTAGATGTGGGAGACAAAACTCTTCCCTCTGGAACCAGTTCATACATTAACTCATAATGGTTATGGGAAGCAGAACAGTAGGCCTATTAATGTTGGGCGGTCTTCCGGTCCCTACTACCCAGGCTGTAAACACAACATGTAGTTATGTGGAAGTCACATAGTAAACTGGTTGAAGTGCTGCTCACTCCTGACTACCTTTCCTGGGTGTTGAAATCAGACGTCAGCAGTGATGACGATATTAGGGCCCGGGCTCTTCCTTAATTACAGTTTGATGGCACTCCTCTGTTTATGTGTCCTTACCATGTACACCTCTATGTATACGGCCCACAAACTTTTAGATTAAAAGCATCATAATGGAAAGGCTTATAATGGCCGTATTCATACGAGTAGCCTACTAGTAACAAAAGAAGAAGTCACCATCGTACGCTGGAGCCTTCGCCATGGTTTGTAGAACGCCATCAGATTTGCATGTCCCCACTCCTTTTTTTCAAAGTGACAGCCACGTAACTGCACTTGGAAGATATGCTGGGTTTTGGTGCTTTAAAACGGTCTGAAAGTAAATTAATGATGCAGCTCAATATGCACAGCAAGTGCAATTAAAATGCCTTTATGGATAATTATAGCATTGGACATGGATGGGAAACAGAGGGATGATGGGAGCGTTCCATTAACCAAATCTGTTTATTACACAGCATGTGTATCTAATAGCATCACATGGGCTATCTGTGGTTTTCGGACAGAACACTCAAGGCCTGCAACCTGTAAATATGTTTTACATTTAACCTTTATTTAACTGGGCAAGTCATTTAAGAGCAAATTCTTATTTACAATGACGGCCTACCTACAGGGTCAGCACCTGGAGCAAATGAGGGCTTAGTGCCTTGCTCAAGGACACATCGGCGGGTTTTTCTCACCTTGTCGGCTCGGGAAATCTAAAATGGAGATGACGCAAGCACATTGTTGTGCAGGATGAAGTGTAAATTGGAGAATTTACTGCTTTTCGCTGTTGTGTTTTACAAGATGTCTGGACAAAGCCATAAGCTGCATGGCAAAAACAATAAATCAATATCATGCCTGTAGGCAGTGCCAGGAACAAATCAAAGAATGGAGTCACTATATTTATCTGGGAAATGATTGCAAATGGATCTCAGAGATGATTATGATGAAGGGGGGCTCTTGCCATATCAATTTACCTTCCTTAGAGAGGTCAAGGTACTGCCAGGGCAAAGGGGTGTAGTAGGAGATTGGGGATGGCTATATAGTTCTCAGGAACAGCCACATGATCAGACACCCAAAGCTGTTACAATGACTTTATTAAAATATGATAAAGCAGAGGAGACATTAGGACTAGGCGTTACCAGAGAGGAACATTCCCCCATCAGTTCCCAGCCTCTTGTCCCTGACATCTTTTTAATTCTATTATGATTCCGGGACTAGATAAACTGTTGTCTAGGTCAAATGGAGACATGGATTGAATCAATGAAGCTATCTAGCCTACCCAATGGCTAGGCTTTTGATTTGAGAGGATGGTGATACAGTAGTAATTTGGTGGAATGGAATAAGTCTTGTAATCTTATTTAAAGATACTACGAGCATTAGGTTTAGGGATAGGATTTGGTTTTTGATTTATAAGCAGATCAAGGCGGTCACAAGGCGGCCACTTTACAACTTGATAAGACTTTTGTCATGTATTCTCCCATGTGTGAAGTGGAACAAAGCATGCTATCGTTTATGCACTTGGAGGTTTCATAAGCTTGTTTTCTTTCTTTTTCTTTTTAATACCTCAACTGTGCATGTACAGTATTTTATTTTCTCTCTCTATTTTCGTCTTATTTTTATATGTTTTTTTGGCTATGAGCAAATAAACTAAACTGCTCTTTTTACCCATGCAGCCTTGCACTGGGGGACGACTTCATATTAACTCATTTTAATAATTTCCATCTGCCTAATGATGTATTATTTCCACTGTGCCCAGAGGTGCAGTTGTTTGTGTTGTTCTGTTTTACCACTTGGCAAAATGTTAATTGGTTTCTTCATATCATTTGTCCTGAGTTAATGTCTCACTCATACGATTTGTCCCAAATTAGCTGTAAGGACCTCTGCAGGTGTTTAAATTCCAGTCATAGTGTTTGTTTCTTCACTTAATGGGCCATCTGGAGGGCTTGGAACAACAAAGATATTTACCCATTGACTATCATAGTTATATCTCTCTTGTTTCTTTTCACGGAGGCTTTTCACTTAATAGCAATTATTCGATAGCCTCACTGACCTCATAACGATTTTGTTCCACTCTTTGCCGTAATCGATGAGCTGTTTTATCCAACCCTCAGAACCCTTCTGTGAGTCAACACTTTAATTACTATAAAGAGTTCCACACACGGTCCTATTAGCGTACCGGTATGCAAATTGCTGCTTGAACGATAGGCCTGTGTGGCTGCCTGGCTCCTCTCAGGATGGGCTGATTATGAACAACCTGCAGGATGTATGGCTCTGCAGTGTGGTGCCATGCCCTCCCCTGATTAAAACAGCTCAGAGTGGAATGTACGCCTCTCGCGGAGGGCTGATTCACTTGAGAAGGCAAGGCAAGGCAACCCACAGTCTGGCTGATATTAGTGGGTTTTAGACAAGAGGTTGGATGGTGGATGGTGAAAATGGAGAGGCCCATCCGTAGGCTGCTCCTAGCTATGCCTAAGCCTTGCCCCGTGGGGCGGTGAGGAGCAGCAGTATGCCCCCTGTGTGGTCCATTTCATTAGCCACACATCCTCCCCAAACAGTAGGGGAAATGTTATCACTACCCAGCTTCATTCCTGCTTTTTTTATTATATATTTTTTCTGGCTCTGATGGTTTAACAAGCTGTAAATAGCATAGTTATCACTTTATCAGGCCTCAGCATGTGAAACGTAAGGAGGAGAAATTGACTCGAGGTATGGGACATTTACATTTTCCACTCATTGGTTGGGTAAAGTATATTTGTATTCACAATCCTCATGCGTTGGCTTTAATGTAGGCTAAAAGATGTATGTGGTATGATAATTCTTCCGGCTAGTCCCGTGAGTTATTCTATACAAGGTGCAACATAGAACGCTGTGTAAATGAATACTAGAACGCAGTGTTGTATATTCATGGATGCCAAGGAAAGCCAGTCTTCTCTTTCATCTCTCTGTGTTTCATAATTTTAAGAGGCTGAATGTAAGTATTCAGAAATTAGTCTGAAACCATTCAGCCCAGTTGACTTTTCCCACAATTTGTTACATTACAGCCTTATTCTAAAATTAATTAAATAAAAATAAATCCTCATCAATCTAAACTCAATACCCCATAAGGACAAAGCACAAACTGTTTTTTAGATATAAAAAAAAAAAAAAACAGAAATACCTTATTTACATAGGTATTCAGACCCTTTGCTATGAGACTCGACATTGAGCTCAGGTGCATCCTATTTCCATTGATCATCCTTGAGATATTTCTACAACTTGATTTGAGTCCACCTGTGGTAAATTCAATTGACTGGACATGATTTGGAAAGACGCACACCTGTCTATATATGGTCCCACAGTTGACGTTGCATGTCAGAGCAAAAACTAAGCCATGAGGTCGAAGGAATTGTCCGTAAAGCTACGAGACAGGATTGTGTCGAGGCACAGATCTAGGGAAGGGTACCAAAAACTGTCTGCAGCATTGAAGATCCCTAAGAACACAGTGGCCTCCATCATTCTTAAATGGAAGACGTTTGGAACCACCAAGACTCTTCTTAGAGCTGACCGTCTTGCCAAACTGAGCAATCGGGTGAAAAGGGCCTTGGTCAGGGAGGTGACCAAGAACCCAATGGTCACTCTGATAGAGCTCCAGAGTTCCTCTGTGGAGATGGGAGAAACTTCCAGAAGGACAACCATCTCTGCAGCACTCCACCAATCAGGCATTTATGGTATAGTGGCAAGACGGAAGACACACCTCTGTAAAAGGCACTTGACAACCCGCTTGCCAAAAGGCACCTAAAGGACTCTCAGACCATGAGAAACAAGATTCTCTGTTCTGATGAAACCAAGATTTAACTCTTTGGCCCGAATGCCAAGCGTCATGTCTGGAGGAAACCAGGCACCATCCCTACAGTGAAGCATGGTGGTAGCAGCATTATGCTGTGGGGATATTTTTCAGGGACTGGGAGACTAGTCAGGATCGAGGGAAAGATGAACGGAGCGAAGTACAGGGTGATCGTTAATAAAAACCTACTTAAGAGCGCACAGGACCTCAGACTGCGGCGAAGGTTCACCTTCCAACAGGACAATAACCCTAAGCACACTTCCAAGACAATGCAGGAGTTGCTTCGGGACAAGTATCTGAATTTCTTTTTATTGGCCCAGCCAGAGCCTGGACTTGAGCCCGAACATCTAAAGAAAAAGAAAAAAAAGAAAAAAAGGTATTTGTCACATGCGCCGAATACAAAAGGTGTAGTTACAAGCCCTTAACCAACAATGCAGTTTTAAGAAAAATAAGTGTTAAGTACAAAATAGATGAGTAAAAAATAACAAATAACAAATAATTAAAGAGTAGCAGTAAAATAACAGTAGCGAGGCTTTATACATGAGGTTCCGGTACAGAGTCAATGTGCGGGGGCTCATGTTAGTTGAGGTAATTGAGGTAATATGTACATGTGGGTAGAGTTAAAGTGACTATGCATATATAATAAACAGAGAGTAGCAGAAGCGTAAAAGACAGGAACAATGCAAATAGTCCAGGTAGCCATTTTATTAGCTGTACAGGAGTCTTATGGCTTCGGGGTAGAAGCTGTTAAGAAGCCTTTTTTGACCTAGACTTGGCGCTCCGGTACCGCAAGGCACTACCCTCTGTAGTTGCCATACCAGGCAGTAATGCAACCAGTCAGGATGCTCTTGATGGTGCAGCTGTGGAACTTTTTGAGGAGCTGAGGACCCATGCCAAATCTTTTCAGTCTCCTGAGGGGGAATAGGCTTTGTCGTGCCCTCTTCACAAATGTCTTGGTGTGTTTGGACCATTCTAGTTTGTTGGTGTTGTCGACACCAAGGAACTTGAAGCTCTCAACCTGCTCCACTAAAGCCCCGTCGAAGAGAATGGGGGCGTGCTCAGTCCTCTTTTAACTGTAGTCCACATTCAACTCCTTTGTCTTGATCACGTTAAGGGAGTGGTTGTTATCCTTGCACCACACGGCCAGGTCTCTGACCTCCTCCCTATAGGCTGTCTCATCGTTGTCGGGCATCAGGCCTACCATTGTTGGGTTGTCTGCAAACTTAATGATGGTTTTGGAGCCATGCCTGGCCATGCAGTCATGGGTGAACAGGGAGTACAGGAGGGGACTGAGCACACACCCCTGAGGGGCCCCTGTGTTGAGGATCAGCGTGGCAGATGTGTTGTTACCTAACCTTACCACCTGGGGGCAGCCCATCAGGAAGTCCAGGATCCAGTTGCAGAGGGAGGTGTTTAGTCCCAGGGTCCTTAGCTTAGTGATGAGCTTTGAGGGCACTATGGTGCTAAACGTTGAGCTGTAGTCAATGAAAAGCATTATCACGTAGGTGTTCCTTTTGTCCATGTGGGAAAGGGCAGTGTGGAGTGCAACAGAGATTGCATCATTCGTGGATCTGTTGGGGCGGTTTGCAAATTGGAGTGGGTCTAGGGTTTCTGGGATAATGGTGTTGATGTGAGCCATGACCAGCCTGGAGAGACCTGCAAATAGCTGTGCAGCGACGCACCCCATCCAACCTGACAGAGCTTGAGAGGATCTGCAGAGAAGAATGGGAGAAATTCCCCAAATACAAATGTGCCAAGCTTGTAGAGTCATAACCAAGAAGACTTGAGACTGTAATCTCTGCCAAAGGTGCTTCAACAAAGTACTTAGTAAAGGTTCTGAATACTTATGCAAATGTGATATTTCAGTTTTTTGTTTGTCATTATGGGGTATTGTGTGTAGATTGGTGATTTTTTTTTTTTTATTGAATCCATTTTAGAATAAGGCTGTAACGTAAATTTTGGGGGAAAAAGTCAAGGGTTCTGAATACTTTCCGAATGCACTGTATTTCACCAGAGAAAGCATCCGAGCGAGCGATACAGCGCCCCTCTCTCTCTGTATGTGTAGGCCATCTATCTGATGCTGTCTGGTCCAAAAGAGTATGACATTGTTGCCGCCCATAGCATTGAATGCAAGGGAAGTCAGCGAGCATTTGGCCTCCCTTGTAGAAAATAATAGCCAATCAGCATTGAACTAAACTGAATAAGCTAAACTGTGAATTGTCAAGGGAAGCCTGTTTGGATTTGGCTTCACTCCTATCACAACGCATCAAGAGACATCATTGACAGGAACAACTTCAATTGTTGCATCTCGTTGTGTTGTTTTCCTCCGGTGGCTAGCTAACCAGCTAGCTAAATGTGTCACTTTCCTAAATTAGCCATGGATGGAGATAGGGATTTGGACTTGTGGTTTTACTTAATTCTCCGTACTGGCCAAGGGCTATAATGGTGATTCTGATTCAACCATTAATTCATACATTGTGCCCCTGGCCTGAGAGGATGGAAGTGCAATATGTACTGTAGCTAGATGTAGAAGGCTAATGTTAACTAACTAATGTTTTCCATGAATGGAAGTTAGACTAGCAAGCAAGCATTTTAGCTAGAAAAAAATTAAAGTGTGTACTGTGATAGACCCTTTCATCAACATGAAAGAGAGGAGGATAGAATTGGCGTTTCTCTACAAGTAGGGTGAGTCAACATGTTTTTCTACTTGCCTGCCTGCGCACACACACACACACACACACACACACACACACACACACAGAAATCATAACCATGGACATCCACATCATATTTAGCTTACGTCGATTGGACTAAATAGTTTTGGGTATCTTTTAGTTGTCACTGTATTAGACTAAGCATAGGTGATTTGATGATGTTGAAATGTTGAAGTTGAAATGGAGACAGCTCCTGTTTTATTTTCGACTTGCGGTAACTCTCTGTGGTTCTAATACAATAGTTGTTTAGTGGTCCGAAAATGTCGGAAACATTAATTTCCTTGACCATGTCTTGTAACTGTTTGTTAGATGAAATATTGTATGATTTGTGGTTTTGTGATGAAACAAAGGTGTGGTTAAATTCATTCTGCCACTGTGTCTTCCTATTGTCCTAGCCTTTAGGCCTATATATCACAGTCGCAAGGCATATGAACTAACAGGTTATAGAGCAAACAAGGCAATTATCACAACACAAGCCTGCCCTGACGGCATCCCTAGCTGTGTCCTCAAAGCATGCGCAGACCAGCTGGCTGGAGTGTTTGCGGACATATTCAAATCTCTCCCTATCCCAGTCTGCTGTCCCTACTTACTTCAAGATGTCCACCATTGTTCCTGTACCCAAGAAAGCGAAGGTAACTGAACTAAATGACTATCGCCCCATATTCCTCACTTCTGTAGCCTAGAGGTTAGAGTGTTGGGCTAGTAACTGAATGGTCGCTTGTTCGAATACCCGAGCCGACGAGGTGAAAACCTTTCGATGTGTCCTTGAGCAAGTCACTTAAATTTTATTTGCTCCAGGGGCACCGTACTACTATGGCTGACCCTGTAGGTAGGCTGTCATTGTAAATAAGAATTTGTTCTTCACTTACTTGCCTAGTTAAATAAAGGTAAAATAAAAGTGTTTCAGAGGCTAGTTAAGGATCATATCATCTGCACCTTACCCGACACCCTAGACCCACTGCAATTCGCATACTTCCCCAATAGATCCACGGATGATGCAATCGCCATCACACTGCACACTGCCCTATCCCATCTGGACAAGAGGAATACCTATGTAAGAATGCTGTTCATTGAGTACAGCTCAACCTTCAACACCATAGTACACAAGCATTTCGCTACACCTGCAATAACATCTGCTAAACATGTGTATGCGAAAAATACATTATTTTTTTGGTTGTAATAAGACTTTTCTTTCTGTCTTGATCTGTTAAAAGCCATTTGTGAATGTATTTTTAAAGCCTTGCTTTCTCTCAGTTGTTCACTTCACCGCACTCAGTCTAAGCCAAAGTGCCAACCTCCATTCCACTGAACAGTCAGATACAGTGGAAAATTTTGTTCAAACAATAAGGCGTCTCTGGGGAGAAGTCGCAGGGCGGAGGAGGGAGGGCAGGTAGCTGGGGAACGGTCAGGAGTAGATTGCCAGGAACAAAATCCCAGCATGCAACAGCCATAGTACTACAGGTCGCCCACACATGCTGGTGCTGTACTTCTGAATGTAAATTCTTGCCACTGGCCGTATAGAATAGGCTTGAGGCTTGCACACCTCACACTTCAGAGCAGGACATTGTGTATTCTGTTGGCTGTGGTATCAGCCTTCGAGCACGATTATCCTACTCCCCTTCACATCTGGTTCCAAGTTCAGCTCCACTAAATAAATGGTTTGCATATTAAACTCTCCTCAATTATGCAAAAATGCCAGAATAAGTAATCGATAATTCATCCTCCGAGATGAAAATGTCAATCTAATATAAATCAGAACTCTGGGCGAGGGATGGAGATGGGGTTGGGTGTGAGTGAATAATTGGCCAGAGACCTGGTGTATGAAATCCACTTACTGCACCTCACTGACTGACTGAGTGAGAGCAGGGGATTTCCCTATCATTGCTCTCTCTCTGCCCAGAATAATTATGATAAAGTCTGTAGCCCAGATTACGTGGTTTACCGTGAGGGAGAAAAAAGGATAACTCTCCCTGACACCGTCTTACAGTGAATAAGAGTGAGATTTCAGTTCAGCTGCGACGGGGCGTGTACTTTAATTAATGGGGCTCGGCTGACACGGAGATGATGCAGCTATTTATAATGTTAAATGTTTTTTCAGATTTTCTGCCCAATTTTTCCCTCCTCCCTCTCTCTCTCTCCCGCTTTTTGTGGCATTTGTGAGGAACTTTTCCGATGCTGAGAGCACGGGTTGGTGGTTCCTCTAGGACGGTGGGTAGGGGAGCAGAGCAGTGATGGGTTGATAGATTGATACCTAATGTCATTAGCAATCTGGTGTCAGGGTGGTGATTAAAAGAGTTCCAGAGACACAGTGCAGAGGGAGAAGGGAGAAGAAAGGAGGCTCCATGGGGCAGAAATAGAGTTTGAGCACGGTAGACGTCAACAGAATTCCCACTCAGAAAGCATCTCGTGACTTTGTCCCCGCAATGGATAATATATTTAACTATGTGGGTTGGTCCTTTTTCTCGACAAGGACAACAGGGAACGTTATAATAAGAACAACATAATTTTGTACCTACATTTAGATTTTTGTGCCAGTTATGAATGTCTTCCACTAGTAATTCAGTGCAACAACATAATAGCCCCCAGCACTACACATGGTAAAGAGGGAATCCCTCTGGTTTGACCATAGCATTGTGCAAAGCCTTTATAAATCGATCCAAGTCCAAAGAGGGCCATGATTTCTGAAACATAAATAAAGAAAAGAAAAATACCTGGATCTTGTTTGACTTCCACTGTGGAAATCACTGAATATTTGATATTTATTCTGGTTCTTAAGGGCTTTATAACTATAGCTCCCTCGGAAAGTCTGTTGTATGTCACCCAGGTACGTGCACAGATAGGGCTCTACCTGTGCAGAGCACATATCCCTTTGCCTTTCCAGTCTCCAAAGTGCCCTTTTGGGTGGTGGTATAATTTCCCCCAAAATTTTATTTTTTTGTATAATTGTGTGTCATTGTTGTGCTGAACCCACTGTCCTCAGGTCTTTGTCAAGACCGTCCGCTGGTTGTGCCTGTTGATCTTCCCTGTATGGATCCTTTGGAGCCCTTTCCCAGTCTGCCCTGTACGGCGATTGCGTGCTAGGTATCCACATGCATGGCTTGAGAGATTTGGTCAGTTTAAATATCAACTGTACTGCCACAGCAGTATAACATTTGATTAACAATTGATAACACTTGATTTAGCCTACATCATCATCAATATTCAGTCCGGTTGGCTGATACACACAGCAGAGCTAGGCAGAAAGACATAGAGTGGTAAATCACAATCAGTAAAAGAAATTGAGCTAGCTAACTAGCAGATTTACATCAATCATCAACATCAATGATCAGCTCATAGCTAAATGGCGTATTCATTTTCATTTACCTTTGAATGTAAGTAAATAAGGGCTCTCTTAAAATACTGCCTTGTCTGAAATGGTAACATTCAACAGTAATGGTACTCCCAAAATCAGGGTAACAACTTTGGTTTTAAAAGTGGGAGGGAAATATATATATATATTTTTTTTTTTGTGTGTGTTTAGAGATGCCTCTTGTCATCTCTATGGTGCTTGTGTTTGTGATCCCCAATTAGAGGCAGCTGTGCTGCTTTGTCTCTAATTGGGGATCCTATTTAAGGGTTTTGTCTGCCCACTTGCAGGTGGGTTATTGTTTGTGCATTGTGCACATCAGTTCATGGTTGCGTCCTTTCCTTTTGTACGTTTTGGTATATACCGTAATAAAGTATGTCGATTGACTACAAAATGCAATTTCAGAATTTCATTCCCATCCCCAGTAAAAGTTGCGCCCCTGCCCAAAATAATTTTCAGTTGTCTATTTTCAGTTGGAATGGTTGCTACTCATTTCACTGTTGAATAGTAGTCAGATTTAGATGAGTGCTAGATTGACCCTTATCCTTATTATAAACTAGCGCACCCAGTTTATATTTCTTTGAAATCAGCATCTTTGTTAAAGCCTTATGATCATAAGATGCTCATATAAAGCCACTCCTTTACAGTACTTTGGACATTGTTATGATGCTACAGACTGTGTCTATTCTAGGGTTGTAACCTTTTTTTGCACATTATTGCAGTACAAAGGTATATTGACAGGTCTCTGCAGTGTGTTCCTTCTACTCTGACAAACACAGCTGAGCAATACTGAGTAAGTACATTTTTTTGTTTTGGAAAATGTTAAAACCCAAGAACAAATTACATCTAACCTTACATGCATTCTTGGTGCACCTGTGTTTCATCAAGAAATGGACAGATCAGATGCAGGTTCTGAGGATGAGGAAAGGTAAGTTGAAATCCAAACAAATTGATCCAGGTTTGTTTCCAACGTTCTAATTAAAAACTTAATTTCTAGCTTCATTCATAAATGATTGCCTTTGAATTTGATCAAACATGTCTTGGTTTTCCTACATTTGCATGGTATATTTAATTGTCTGCACATATAGAGCTGGTATGCAAAGTGGGGTATTCTACAGCCATTTGGATAGACAAGTGCGACCATACATCGAACTCATTGACTTTCTGAGATCGATTGGAATCGAGAAGGACCTGGCATTGCCAGCCATTGCTGTGGTAGGAGACCAGAGCTCAGGGAAGAGCTCAGTGCTTGAGGCGTTATCTGGGGTGGCACTACCCAGAGGAAGTGGTGAGATGGATCAGTTGAAAACTATATTTGAGTAGACAGTAGCAAATGCATGAAGAAACATGTTTCTACCCAACTGGGTCATCCTCAAGTTAGCGCTGCATGAGTCAAAACATGTTGTCATGCATCTGCTACTGCAACCATTAAATAAATATATATACATAAATAAAAATCAGGTAGAACAGTATATGTTCTCTTTACAATTTATAGGCTGCATTTCTTATATTGCAACAAATGGCAAAACAAATAAGATTGGGTGGAACTTTTATATTTAAATAAATATATTTTATCTCAGGCATTGTCACCAGGTGTCCATTGGAATTGAAACTAAGGAAGAGTTTTGGAGGAAAATGGAAGGCAAAGATCAGTTATCAAGGGGTAGTGGAGACTTTTGAAGACCCCTCATTGGTTGAGATTCATGTCAGAACAGGTATGCAAGTTTCAACTGAATGTAAAACATATGTACAGTAGATACATACTGATACATACTGACAATATACAGTAGATACATACTGACAGTGTCATTTTTTGTTGGCTTATAGTTTTCAATAGATGTCAAATTCACAGGGGTGAATAACGTTGCCTAATTACCTGTTTTAAAGCTCAGAATACTCTAGCCGGAGATGGTGTTGGGATCTGTGATGACCTGATCACGCTGGAGATCACGTCTCCTGATGTATGTGACCTCACACTTATTGATCTACCTGGGATTACCAGAGTACCTGTCAAAAACCAACCAGAGGATATTGGTGATCAGGTTAGTGTCACAAAAGGAATGTGGGTTAGGAGGAAGTAGATATTCTATGTAGACAACGTAACTATTATTAATATACATTTTGAACCTTGTTAACTTCACTGAATCATATACAGTGCTCTCCACATTTATTTGGACAGTGGCTTTATACTCCAGCAATGTGGATTTTTTGACGAATATGGGGCAAAAGCACAGAATGTCATCTTTATTTCAGGGTATTTTCATGTGTTTGTTTTACCATTTAGAAATTAAAGCACTTTCTTTATCTACCCACCCCTCATTTGAAGTTATAAATATTTGGATAAATTAACATAATGTATATTAAAGTAGTCTAAAGGTTAGTTTTTGGTCCATCAAGCCTGTGACTTAACTCTTTGGATGCATTTCCAGTGTGTTTTGGGTCATGTCTTGACCTATGGTAACTGAATGGTATTTTCTCCTTATCTCAGATTCACTAAGTATCGCTGAGAGATGTTAGCAGTCTGTTTCAACAGATAATAATCTTACAAATGTTTGTCTTTCACGTCCACTTAGATCAGACATCTTATTTTGAAGTTTATTAAGAAACAAGAGACCATTAACCTGGTTGTAGTGCCATGCAATGTTGACATAGCAACAACTGAAGCATTGAGAATGGCACAATCAGTGGATCCCGAAGGTGCAAGGACTCTGGGTAAATTCAAACCATATCACATCACAACTGTTTATTTGAACTCCTCACCCTTTTCCCTTATGAGAATAAATGTTTAATATATGGATATATATGTTGTTGTTTTTTTTTACAAGCAATTCTGACCAAGCCAGACTTGGTTGACAAAGGAGCAGAGCCAGACATCTTAAAAATTGTTAATGGCCAAGTTGTTCACCTGAACAAAGGCTACATCATTGTAAAATGCCGTGGCCAGAATGATATCAACCAGAAGATCTCTTTGGCGGAGGCCACTCGACTGGAAATGGAATTCTTCAAAAACCACCACCACTTTAGGTAATTTTCGTAGCACCACTTCACACCAGGGGTGAGTGTTGATCCCAAAAGGCCACAGCATCAGCTGCTTTCACTACCCTTAACATATCAGTCAGCTATAAAAGTCACTGATTGTCTTGGTAGTTTAATTGTCACAGTTAGTCAGTCATACCATCTGGTCTCAAAGGTCTTCTATAATTGCAGAACTGCCAGACATTTCCCATCTAGGTGTGAGATCCGCTAACTTGCCTTTATCAACTGACATTACATTTGAGATTTAGAAATAGTTATCTTTAAATTCCACGGTCAAACAAAAGTGATAAGCCTGGTTCTTCTTACCAAACCCAAATGATGGTAGATGCAACTAGAGCAGGTATTTGGGGGGTCCTGATATTGAATAGCTCCCTGTGTGTTTATGCTGGAGACTTACAATTTCTTGTAGTGGTTGCAGTTCAATCCCCTCTTTCCACCAATGTCAAGTTTGCACCTATTGCATAACATGGGGCTTGTGAAAGTGGTCTTTTCCTACACATGAGTGTCCGAACAAGAAAATCACCACGAAATCGTCTGTACAACCCAAACCGTTTGCCTCTAAGACATACACAAGCTTTATGGCATTCCTCTGAACTCTATGTTGCAGATGTCTTCATTTCAGAGGTCTTCTCAAAAAACTGTCCTGACCAAACTGTTGCAGCCACAAACTGTTGCAGCCACAAACTAATATGTCACCAATATCGAAAGGGGAGACTCTCAAAGGTGTCTGAATGTCATCTGAATGTAATCCAGTACTGGGCTGTAAAAATGGCACGGAGTGCATAAGGGGGCACAAAGTGGTACGAATGACTTGACCAAACATGGGTCTAAAAAACATTTTTGCTGACTTTTCTTATATCGCTCAGATATAGGACACACACTTCAAAACCTTATTCCTATTTGTTTAAATACCTACAGAGGTCATAGTCAAATGGCTAAATTATCTATTTTATGACCATTTTAAAACAATCCCATATGTTAGCTTAGAAGATATTGCGATCTAAGGACGTAGACCTACTGGGGTTTTAAAATGGGTCGCCAAGTGTTTTTGGAAATAACTTTCACAATGGCAGTTATTAGGACTCACAAATGCCTCAAAACGGCCATGGCGTTACTAGTGCTAAGGGCATGTGGAAACTAACTCACATTGGTTTATGGTTTGTTTGTACACAAGTCAACCAAAACCTTTATGTGCATCTCAATTACAGTCCACTTCTTGAGCAAAACAAAGTTACAACACAATGCCTTGCCAGCAAGCTCACACAAGACCTGGTAGATCATATCAAGGTAAGTTGACTGTAAACTTGCCATTCACTATTTCATTCAATGCTAAGAATGCTACTTCACTTCATTGAATTGTTTCCCAACAGACATCAATGCCATACTTGACTGACCAAATCAGAGAGCATCTTGATACTGTTAAAACAGAACTGAAGAAGTATAGCACTGGTCCTCCACTGGAACGTAAAAAGATGGGGTCCTATCTGACGGAGGTGAGTACATAGAAACCTGAAGAAATAAAGGGCACAATACTATTTTCATAGAATTGTTCAAATCTACACTACCGTTCAAAAGTTTGGGGTCACTTAGAAATGTCCTTGTTTTTGTCCATTAAAATAACATCATTGATCAGAAATACAGTGTAGATATTGTTAATGTTGTAAATGACTATTGTAGCTGGAAACGGCTGATTGTTTTTTTTATCTACATAGGCGTACAGAGGCCCATTATCAGCAACCATCTTCTTTCTATTCTGGTTAGAGCCAGTTTGCGCTGTTCTGTGAAGGGAGTAGTACACAGCGTTGTACGACATCTTCAGTTTCTTGGCAGTTTCTCACATGGAATAGCCTTAATTTCTCAGAACATTCAGAAGAAAGTTAATTGTTTCTGGACATTTTGAGCCTGTAATCAAACCCCCAAATGCTGATGCTCCAGATACTCAACTAGTCTAAAGAAGGCCAGTTCCATTGCTTCTTTAATCAGCACAACAGTTTTCAGCTGTGCTAACATAATTGCAAAATGGTTTTCTAATGATGAACTAGCCTTTTAAAATGATAAACTTGGATTAGCTAACACAACGTGCCATTGGAACACAGGAGTGATGGTTGCTGATAATGGGCCTCTGTACGCCTATGTAGATATTCCATAAAAAATTAGCCGTTTCCAGCTACAATAGTCATTTACAACATTAACAATGTCTACACTGTATTTCTGATCAATTTAATGTTATTCAACGGACAAAAAATAATAATTTATTTAAAAAACAAGGACATTTCTAAGTGACCCCAAACATTTGAAACATCGGTAGTGTATATTACACTGTTGAAATTAGGTCCATGTTGTCACTAATCTCAGCACCCAGAACCAAATCAGCTACTTGATTTTGGTTCTGGTAGTGGATGGATAGACAGAGAAATTAGCAAGTGTTTCTCGATCCAGGAAACGTAGACGAGAAAATCAAGAATAAAATGATTTCAGTGGAAAACAGAATTAGGACAATTCTTATTAGATACATGACAACGTGGCTGTGTCTACATTTCTAGACACTAATGGATTTCATTGACAAGATTCATGAACTGTGCAGAATTGGGAACTCAAGTGAGAAGAATCTGCATACTTTCCTACGTCCTGTATTCCAACAGTGGGATATTTATCTCAGTAACACCAAAGGATCATGTAAGTCCTGTATTCATTAGATTTCATGTAATGCAAATTTTTTTTTTTTTTTTTTTTTTTTATTTCACCTTTATTTAACCAGGTAGGTCAGTTGAGAACAAGTTCTCATTTGCAACTGCGACCTGGCCAAGACAAAGCAAAGCAGTGCGACAAAAACAACACAGAGTTACACATTAAACAAACAGTCAAAAAAAAAAAACACAATAGAAAATCTATATACAGAGTGCAAAATGTAGTGCAAAAATGCAGTAAGGTAAATAGAGTAAATAGAGACTCATGTTGTACTGATCATAGTTAATGCTTTGCAGTTTACAGGATATAAGGCTGCTTACAACTGTATACCCTAAATTGTATTCCACTCAAAGAGTTGTTTGTTCTGTCTTGGTTCTGGGTATGATTTCAGTCCTCAACAAAGTGGCGACCATGATAAAGAACTACGATAAAGAACATCGCGGGAGAGAACTGATAACTTTCAGTGACTATTGTGTATATGAACACGCAGTTCAAAAGCACATCCTTGGACTTCAAGAGCCGGCCTTGGAGGTCCTGAAAGCCATTCGAGGTATTATTTAAACTGACATTCCGTGATATGAGATTATCATAAAAGGCACACTCTATGTTTGTCAGAATTCGTCCCACTCCTCTTGGTAAAGTAAAAGTATAAAGCTAAGTCTGTAATGGGCAGTAATATTTGATATGTGTATATACAGTACAACATATACAGTGACTTCGGAAAGTATTTGTTACGTTACAGCCTTATTCTAAAAATGATTAAATAAAATGTTTTCCTCAGCAATGTACACACAATACCCCATGAAGTGAAAAATATTTTTTTAGAAATGTTTGCACATTTATTCAAAATGTAAAACAGAAATACCTTATTTACATAAGAATCCAGACCCTTTGCTATGAGACTCTAAATTGAGCTCAGGTGCATCCTGTTTCCATTGATCATCCTTGAGATGTTTCTACAACTTGATTGGAGTCCACCTGTGGTAAATTCAATTGATTGGACATTATTTGAAAAGGCACACACCTGTCTATATAAGGCCCCACATTTGACAGTGCATGTCAGAGCAAAAACTAAGTCATGAGGTCAAAGGATCTGTCTGTAGAGCTCCGAGACATGATTTCATCGATCTGGGGAAGCTTTCTGCAGCTTTGAAGGTCCCCAAGAACACAGTGGCCTTCATCATTCTTAAATGTACTAAGCAGTCGGGGGAGAAGGCCCTTGGTCAGGGAAGTGACCAAGAACCCAATGATCACTCTGACAGACCTTGAGAGTTCCTCTGTGGAAATGGGAGTACCTTCCAGAAGGACAACCATCTCTGCAGCACTCCACCAATCAGGCCTTTATGGAAGAGTGGCGAGACGGAGCCACACCTCAGTAAAAGGCACATGACAGCTCGCTTGGAGTTTGCCAAGGGCCTCAGACTGGGGCGAAGGTTCACCTTCCAACAGGACAATGACCCTAAGCACACAGCCAAGACAACGGAGGAGTCTGAAACATCTCTGGAGAGACCTGAAAATAGTTGTGTAGCAACATCCCCATCCAACCTGACAGAGCTTGGAAAGGATCTGCAGAGAAGAATGGGCAAACTCCCCAAATACAAGAAGACTCCAGGCTTTAATCGCTGCCAAAGGTGCTTCAACAAAAGTACTGAATAAAGGGTCTGAATACATATGTAAATGTAATATTTCAGTTGTTGGGTTTTTTGTCATTATGGGGAATTGTGTGTAGATTGCTGTAACGTAACAAAATGTGGAAAAAGTGAAGGGTCTGAATAATTTCCGAATGCACTGTATACCGCATATGCGACTCATAATAATATTGCAATTAGCCCATTAAATACATTATCTGACTGATATGATGATTTCTCTGGTATTGGAGGAACTAAGATGTGAGGAGGAAATACAACGTTCAATTGAAGAGCTGACACAAATATTTATTATTAGACTGATCCGGTTTCCTCCCAGAAACCACCAGGTGAGTGTAGCTTGTCAGAGGAACCCTGAATGAACGTTTACATGTAGTTTATATACTGATTGACTGTTACATATAAGGTAATCCTTCAGCCTGCTTCTATCAGCAGAGTGGCCTAAATATCCTCCATACTGCCCTGTGTCTCCAATGACACAAAATGCTTAGGAACCAGGTCACAGTGGAATGGAAAAGGTCACAGCCAGAATAGCTTGCACTCCTAGTTACTACTTAGCACACATAAATACACCATATCATAAAGAAACGCTGCACATCAATACATACTTTTTTTTCTATTGATGTAAGTATATTTTCACTAGTTAAAACAACTTTAACTAAACCTTCATATTAAACGTGGTTTCCGAAATACAAATACAGTCTCCACAAGTGGTATACATATATGATCCAAGTCTCATTTTCCACATGACAGAGAAATTACTCCCCTCTCCATTTCTATCACTGAACACAATCAGATTATCAAAAAGGTATAAGTTCTCAGTCATCTGGATCATACATGACCAACCATCTCAATCCTCGATTGACTGGGTCTGAGTAAAAGATAAATGCATGATTCTAATATCCATGTGTACAAAACCTCTCTTATATATGTTATGTCCCACATAGAAATACATCATCAATAACACATTTTCATATATAATTTTCAATTATACCCATCCTTCCCAAAAACACATCCTCAGTAGACAAACATCAACACTCTTTCCATGATAGTCAATACCCTCAATTCAACATACATCAACATTGACAGAATGTACATTGATATTAACATACATTATAATCTTCCTATAATCCTCATCAACCTTCTTATCCCGACTATAATTACAGATCCATATCTCAATGCATTCTTACTATAAATGTACTATACATTTAAAAGTGTATAGACCCATACTCAACCTGATACCCAAAATCTATTACAGGTACAGTTGATCCACCCTTCTATCCCGGCACTCTGCCTCTGGCATGTCTTCATTTTTTTCTTCTTCAGATACTTTCACAGTTCAAAGTTGACCCATGATAATGTCCCAATTTCAATGTTCCACATGCGCAGCTACCTTAAACACACATTGTTTTGTCCATTTGCCAACCAGTCTAACATCAACATGAGACGAGTGTAAAACAGATCTCTTCATGCACACTCCACGTGAACTCCTGTCACACTCCTCAGTGAAACATGAAGAAAACATTTGACAGCTCCCTTTGGACTCAGCATACAAGTTTGCTGACTCAGATTCAGGTAGAAGTGGTTCAGTCCAAGACCATATAGAACGCCATTTCTTCAGCCGGTTAGAGGGTTTCAGGTCCACCCCATTTTTGTCAAATCGTCCCTGCATGATTAATCTGAAAGGTTCTTTGTAGATCCTTTTGAAGAACCACAGTTTAATTATAGTCATCCATATCATATTGTTGAAATTCCATAGGTGTTTTTATTGTGTTCAATGAAAATTTGAATCAAGCGAGCTTCCTCTGGAACAGCTGGTGGTCCCTGAGGAGAGAATTGAGAACCACTGACTGATTTGATCATACATGAGTCTTTCGCAAGACACCGTCAATGTCCATAGTCATATAAAATATGCAATGGCACATCACAACACATGAGATAAACTGGAATGACACTCTTACTCACAGTTGCACAAAAAGAGCCGTGAGCAAACCATCCCCCAAAATATTCTAATGAACCACCTCCTCTACATTTTAATTATCACTAAAAGGGAAAATAACTATTTTGTGAACTGTAAAGAACCATTGGGTTCTTTGAGTCATTATGGCTCCACATAGAACTATCACCCATTTTTTGTGTGTGTACAGTATAGACCTAATGTTGAATATTGACCAGTAAACAGGCCTTCAATCTTTATATTGACATTTCTGGTTTGTTTTCTTCCTCTCAAGGTATGGTGCAAGCAAAGTTTAGAGATGTGTGTAAAGCTTGTTTCCAAAGCTATCCTCATCTCAGAAGCCTGGCTTTGGTGAGTTGAAGTGAAGTGATATATTTTACATCATAGATTATGGTTGTGAAGTTAAAATGGATAGTTAACCATTAGTCACACAATAAAATTCCTCAGAATGAGATTGACGAAATCCAGTCGAAGCAGGAAGCCAAAGTCGAGAAGAGAATCAAAGAATACATCAATATGGAGCAATTGGTGTACACTCAGGATAGTATTTTCGTCAAGGGCTTGAAGGGTCATCAAGATCAGTTCAAAGAAGCCTTTGAGGAAGAGCATTTTTATGATCCAGAGGAAATTGAGGACAAGGACATCACTGCTACATTTAACTGTGCGCCATTTGATACCAGGAAGCTGACCCCAGATAAACTTTGCATCTACTATGAGGTATGTTTTACAGCAGTTTGTTTTTCATAATAGGTGGGGGTGGAGATTCTACCTTTAGTCAAGGAGGGCATACACTGGGAAAGTTCAGGAAGCCCTGCACCACCCCGAACCCAAGGGGCCAGATTTGCATGTTAGTGTTCGTACCGGAAATACAAGAGCAATTCAGAGAAATCACAGTTTTTCAATTGCATGTTTTACCATACAGCGTCATTGTCTGTGCATAATCATTGTCCACATTACTGTAATGTATTACTGTCCTTCACCCTACTCCTAGATTGTCTACCAGCGCCTGGCAGATTACGTGCCCATGCTGATCCTACAATTCATGCTTAAGGAGTCAGCCAAGATGCTGCGTATCCAGATTATGAATCAGAGAGACGGAGCTGATGTTGTCAAACTGCTGAGCGAAGATTCTATGGCAGGCCGCAGGAGAGCCGACCTGCATCAACGCCTTGAACGTCTGAAAAAGGCCCAGGAAAAGATTAGTGATTTTTAAGGCTCTCAATACTGTAGTACCATTTTATGTGATGTCATTTCAACAACAACAGGATGTCTACATGGACTGCCTTCACTCAGACACTTGTCATACAACTTGATAATCATTCCTTGATATTGAGGTAATTCACATTTCACAATCATACATACTGTGCTCTTAGCTGACAGTCAAAGGCCTCTTGTTCATTAAAGGTCAAATGCAGACATTTTCATCTCAATATAAAATCATTTATGGGTGACAATTAACTACCTTTCAATTAAAATAGTCAAAAATAAATAAAAATAGCTTCTTAGCAAAGAGCAATTTCTCAAGCAAGAATCTATCTGGGAGTGGTCTGAGTGGGGAGAGGAAAACTGAAAATGATATGTTATTGGCAGAGGTTTGGAATTCTTTCTTATTGGTCTATTAACTAATGATGTCACCAGGCAGGCCACAATTCCATCCCACCAAAACAGGCTGAATTTTTTTTTAGCATTATCACCATTTTCAGAATTTCACAGAATTATTACAACCTCATAGTGTGGAAATATACATAAAACACAGACAGGGCCTTTAATAAGCATTCTGAATATTTTGTGGTCACAGAGTAAAGTGCATGTGCAGCTACAGAAGCTTTCATTTTTAACAATAACTTTTTATCTACCTATTGATTTGATACTAATATCAACTGATTATTCAGGTTTCAACAAGAACATGAAATATTATAGCAGTTTTAATCCACATATTTTTATGTTAATTATTTTACATTTTGGTTAACTTTTACTCTGACCAGCTATTGTCATAATGATGGCAGTTCATTTCTTGAGATTAATAACATTGCTTTCTATTGTTTTATTGCCCTCTTTGTCATCTACACACTTGTCATTCATTAGAATTAAAAGTGCTACATGTTTGTAATCTAACAATTGTGCTTAGTTATTTTTTAAGCAACCATTTGTATTGTTTTCCACTTATAAATGGGAGGTGGGGATGCTGTACTTGGACTGGATAATTGATATGGAAATCAATTAAGAATACTTTTTATGAAAGTGAAGGGTAAGGCACTTCTGAATGCTTTCTACAGACTAATGCACAACATTTCCCAAATAAGTTGTCACAGATGGGTGTTTGGAGAGACCAAGACGCAGCGCAGGGATTATAGTCGTTTGACATCTTTTCTTTATATATACACTATGTATAGCTCAAAGTAATACTATGTATAACAAACACAAAAATGACGAACTACTAAACGAAACCAAACACGAATTTCAAACGTTACGTTAAAACAAAACACAATATTTTAAACGTAACCAAAAGCACACTTACTCTCACCGTGACTTGCAACATATCTCGACAACGACCCACACCAGAGTGAATGACAGACTAACATATATAGGATCCCTAATTAGAGACAATGCAGTGCAGCTGCCTCTAATTAGGGATCCAACCCAAAACCCACGCAGAAACAGAAAGAAAAGACACTGTCAGACTCTGACCATAGCTACATAGAGAAGCAAATAGACTTCTCTATGGCCAGAGCATGACAGTTGTGGCCATCAATGCATGAAAACAACTAGATCCTTCAAGGTTTTGGCCAACCTAATAACTTTCATACAGAAGGTTAAAAGTACATTTACAGTGGTGAATAGCGCAGCTTCTCCCAGGCAAACTCAATTTCTTCATATTTGTGACAAAACATGTACAAGGCTACCTACAAATGTATCAAACTCACAGTCCCATGGTCCCATTCATGACAGCAAATTTGTAACGAATGCCCCGCGCAGAGCGGCGTTCCCTCCTCCTCTCCAGCGATCATCCTCGTCGGCGTTCTAACCGGCGGTCGGGGGAAGATGGTAGCAACAATGACAAGAAACTGCCATGTGGGGAATCGTAGGTGTCTCATTTCAGCTAGTTTTTCTTGTTCTTGTTTTGATGTGTTTTGACTGATTTCATGTCAATTCTAATATGGCAAACATTTGCTAGTTAGCTAACCAACAACTGTAACAATGTATTTGAGATACAAGTGCTAATTTTGCAAATGTATTTATGTTTTCAATAAACATTTGGAGACTAAATATAGTTTACATGTTGTCAACAAACAACCAACCTGTTTATTTAATAATAACCCGCGAGGGTTGAAACAAAACATACAGGGTTAAATAGTGACCCTGATGACCAATGTGGAACAGGTGTGGGTCATCAGGGTCACTATTTAACCCTGTATGTTTTGTTTCAACCCTCGCGGGTTATTGTCTTTGTGTGTTGCCGTTTCCTTGCATTAAATATTACTGTCGTTAAATTATCTATCTCTCTCTGTTTTCGCCTCTTCACTCACTTTCACCCCTCGCAATATCACAAAATTGGGTTGACTCATTGATCAATGTCATGAGCAGACAAATGAAAAAGTACTACTGAATTACTTTACAAAACCTTTGTGCAGTAGTGAATATGTAGAAACTTGCAGGGATTGTGTAGGAATGTGTAGTTTATGCAAAAGTAGAGTGTAGTGTTCAGTAGGAAAACAGTAGTGTTTCCAGTAGTAGTTAGGTAGAATTTTACTACTTGATGTTAGTAGTAAATAAGTATCACAACACTAGAGCCAGACTACACCAGCTTGTTAGCTAACTACTGTTTCTGACAATCCTGAATGTAATCATCTTCCATCCTTCATCATCTTGTTTTTCATAGCCGTTATACTGGCACCATCTGTAAGTTTACATTTCCTTGACATTTTATGAATTCTTTCATGTCATTGTTTAGGCGTTTATATAACTTATCACATCAAAAAGATTGCGAGTCAAAATGGTCTTGTTTAGCCTAGCTGTTTCCTAGCCTCATTGAAATGCTATGCAGTCTCTGTTTTCGTGATGCTAGCTAACAACTATGTGTGTTTGTCTGCAAATGTACAGTATGTTCATATTGGTATAATTACCCATTCTACTTACCTGTTTTGACCTGTTGCCAAGGAGGCCTTCAACATAAGAAGACTGTAGGCCATTGTTGGTAAGATTAACATTGTTAATTAACATTCGCTGAAAAAATGTGTGCTGTTTTTGGATAGGTCTATGATTAGTGATTGTCAAGGATGCACAGAAATTCAAAAATATGTGTGGAGTTTTTAGTTCAGATTATTTGTTTGCGATATGTGATCTATAGGCTAAGAGAGCTGCATAATCGGTTTATTTGATTGTAGGGTTTGAATAGTGTGAGAAGACACCTACATATTTGTTGAGAATCACAACATGTGGTACAAAATCAATTATAGCTCTTTAAGGGGCAATAGCCTACCTGTACATGGGGCGTACAATTTTCAATTACAGCATTATTTCTTCTGCTATTTATTCTATTACCAATCATATTTACATATTAATAGTATCTTCTGATTACAATTATGTATCATATTTTAACTAAATGAAATCTATTATCTTCCAAAATGTAAGTAGTTATATGTAGCTGTCCGATAACACATTCTGATGGGACGGCTTGTCCAGACTTTGTAAAAACCCAGAGTTCATTGAGTGAATGTTGGAAAAAAAATCTTGGTTCCTTTCAAACATAGCCATGTAAATGCAAACAGATCACAAAATAGGTGAAATGGCCAAAGAGTTGAGTCCTCATTCAAAAGCAAGGGCAGTGTGAATACAAAAGAGAACTGAGTTATTATGCTTTTTTTTTTTACTGTAGAGTTCACTTTAAAGGGGACTGAGATCGTTTATTTTAAAGTTGACCATATGTGAGAACACCTTAAGTGACCTCTGTTAGCAGATGTTTGATAATGGCTTATAATTGGTTGTCTCTTGTGCTTGTCTTTATTTTCTAAAAGGTTAATTGGTGGAGAAATGTGGCTGCAACAAAAAAGAGGATCTGAAGATGGGCGGCAGGTAGCCTAGTGGTTAGTGTTGGGCCAGTAACCGAAAGGTCTTTTGGTTCGAATACTGGAGCCGACAAGGTGAAAAACCTGTTGATGTGTCCTTGAGCAAGGCACATAACCCACATTTTCTCCAGGGGCTGACCCTGTAGGTAGGCTGTCATTGTAAATAAGAATTTGTTCTTAACTGAAGGAAGAAAAGGCCTCAAAGGATTAACAAAAAGTGTAACTGAGACATCTGTGGCATTGTGTTGTGTGACAAAACTGCACATTTTAGAGTGGCATTTTATTGTCCCCAGTACAAGGTGCACCTGTGTAATGCTCATGCTGTTTAATCAGCTTCTTGATATGCCACACCTGTCAGGTGGATGGATAATCTTGGCAAAGGAGAAATGTTCATTAACAGGAATGTAAACAAATTTGTGCACAGCATTTTAGAGAATGGAACCTTTCTGGGCTCTTTTATTTCAGCTCACTTTACATGTTGCGTTTATATTTTTGATCAATGTAGATTGAATGTATTGACTAAATGCATTGTTTTGACAAACTTGCCACTACTTGTCTGGTCACTCTTCCAGTTCTATTTGGTGTACCATGCTTGTTCATGATGAAAACATTGCAAATGCTACCTACACAACTATGGTTCTAGCTTAACTAGTGAAGTGCATGCAGTTGTGCAAGAATTTTCCTGTGGCACAATGTCAAAAATATGTAAAACATCCCTGCCCGTGACAAAGCCATCCCGGAAAATCATTTAAGGTCCTAGAGGGCAGGCAATGTGCCCCCGGTGATGTGTTTTGCAGACCTCACCACCCTCTGGAGATCCCTACGGTTGCGGACGGTGCAGTTGCCGTACCAGGCGGTGATACAGCCCGACAGGATGCTCTCAATGGTGCATCTGTAAAAGTCTGTGAGGGACTTAGGTGCCAAGCCAAATTTCTTCAGCATCCAGTTTTACTACAGGTCTGATTTATAATGGATAAATGCGTGTGCCAAGTTTATAAATCTCAATATTTTTGTACTTGCACACAGAAATGTTGTATGAAATGTATTTACAACAGTGAGTCCCCAGATTACTAGCACAATTTCTGCAGAAAACGTTTGTGACCAGAATAAAATGTATATGAATTTTGGTAAATTATGACATGTATTCCTTTTTCCTTTGAAATCTGTCACTATATAGTTTTATTTCAGAGAGACAAATAATCATATTGTTACAAAACGTTTTATTATATATGTTGTACTCTCAGAAAAAAGTAGCACTTCTAAGTTTTATAATACAGGTGTCAAACTCATTCAACAGAAGGCTGAGTGGCTTTGGGTTTTCACTCCTACCTTGTACTTGAACGATTAACTAAGGTCACCAATTAGTAAGAGACTCCCCACACCTGGTTGCCTAGGGCTTAATTGAAAAGAAAAAAAAACTCATTCCATAGGCTCCATGGAATGAGTTTGACACCCCTGTTTTACACTGTTAAATAGACGGGTTGGTTGTTTGTTGACAACATGTAAACTATATTTAGTCTCCAAATGTTTATTGAAAACATAAATACATTTGCAAAATTAGCACTTGTATCTCAAATACATTGTTACAGTTGTTGGTTAGCTAACTAGCAAATGTTTGCCATATTAGAATTGACATGAAATCAGTCAAAACACATCAAAACAAGAACAAGAAAAACTAGCTGAAATGAGACACCTACGATTCCCCACATGGCAGTTTCTTGTCATTGTTGCTAGCTGTCTGACTGTTCCGAAACATAACAAAACATGGCTTCTGGCCACATTGGTGAGCGTGCATCATTTGCATGACATTGTCAGCCAACCCGTTGATGTGACAAAGTATTTATTTTTTATTAATTAACTGGGCAAATTGTGACATCTATATATTTTTTAAACAGAACTCTTTTCATATGAGTCCAAGACCAGAGTGACAAGTACTGTTACCATATAAAGTCAGATTTAAACTGTTTGAGAGAAATGTTGCCAGGCTGCATAAGCTGGTTAGAGGCCCCGGCGTGTCACCTGGGAGTGCCTGCACCAGGCACATTCACAGATAGGGCTCTACCTGTGCAGAGCACATGTCCCTTTGCCCTTCCAGTCTTCAAAGTGCCCTATTCGGTGGTGTAATTTTTTTAAATACTTATTTTTCTGTTTTCGTTCTGAACCCACTGCCCGCAAGCCGTGGTTAAAATCCCATTTAGGCCTATGCTTTAGAACCAAAAGTTTGTGTCTTGATCTTGATTGTTCAGCAATGACCAGTCATCAGCATTGACATACAAAGGAAGGTTAGGGACCACTTCATTAATTTCCTAAAGTTTTGCCTGGCAAAAACAGAGTAGGCCTACGTTTATCATCCATATAAAATACCAACCAAATACAGTTAAGCAATCTACTACTGACTCATCTTTGCCAGGACAATAGGCTACCTATAATTTTCATATTTCAGAAAGGCCTAGTTTGGGTGGCTACTGGCTATAGGCCTATGTCTAAAGATAAGCAGCTGTAACATTGCACTGCCTACATATTCTGGCAAATGTATTACGATATATGTAAGGAAGAACAGGTCTACCCGACTGCCAATGAGTACTCTACAGACAGGCTGCCCTCCAATGTGATGATGCCGTGCAGACAGAACGCACTTTCCATCTGATCCTTCAACCTCTGCTAAAAGTAGGTGGCATATATATATATAGAGTTGTCGGAAGATTACATACACTTAGGTTGAAGTCATTTAAACTCATTTTTCAACCACTCCACAGATTTCATATTGACAAACTATAGTTTTGGCAAGTCGGTTAGGACATCTACTTTGTGCATGACACAAGTAATTCTTCCAACAATTGTTTACAGACAGATTATTTCACTTATAATTCACTATATCACAATTCCAGTGGGTCAGAAGTTTACATACACGAAGTTGACTGGGCCTTTATACAGCTTTGAAAATTCCAGAAGATGATGTCATGGCTTTAGAAGCTTCAGATAGATTCATTGACATCCTTTGAGTCAATTGGAGGTGTACCTGTGGATGTATTTAAGGCCTACCTCTTTGCTCGACATAATTGGAAAATCAAAAGAAATCAGCCAAGACCTAAAAAAAAAAAAAGTTGTAGACCTCCACAAGTCTGGTTCATCCTTGGGAGCAATTTCCAAATGCCTGAAGGTACCACGTTCATCTGTACAAACAATAGTACGCACGTATAAACAACATGGGACCACGGAGCCGTCATACCGCTCAGGAAGGAGACATGTGTTGTGTCTCCTAGAGATGAACGTACTTTTGTGCGAAAAGTGCAAATCAATCCCAGAACAACAGCAAAGGACCTTGAGAAGATGCTGGAGGAAACAGGTTCAAAAGTATCTATATCCACAGTAAAACGAGTCCAATATGAACATAACCTGAAAGGCCGCTCAGCAAGTAAGAAGCCACTTCTCTAAAACCGCCATAAAAAAGCCAGACTACGATTTGCAACTGCACATGGGGACAAAGATCGTACTTTTAGGAGAAATGTCCTCTGGTCTGATGAAACAAAAATAGAACTGTTATAAATGGAGAAAAAAGGGGGAGGCCTGCAAGCCGAAGAACACCATCCCAACCGTGAAGCACGGGGGTGGCAGCATCATGTTGTGGGGGTGCTTTGCTGCAGGAGGGACTGGTGCACTTCACAAAATAGATGGCATAATGAGGAAGGAAAATGACGTGGATATATTGAAGCAACATCTCAAGACATCAGTCAGGAAGTTAAAGCTTGGTCGCAAATGGGTCTTTCAAATGGACAATGTCCCAAGCATATTTCCAAAGTTGTGGCATAATGGCTTAAGGACAACAAAGTCAAGGTATTGGAGTGGCTATCACAAAGCCCTGACCTCAATCCTATAGAAAATGTGTGGGCAGAACTGAAAAAGTGTGTGCAAGCAAGGAGGCCTACAAACCTGACTCAGTTACACCAGTTCTGTCAGGAGGAATGGGCCAAAATTCACCCAACTTATTGCGGGAAGCTTGTGGAAGGCTACCCGAAACATTTGACCCAAGTTAAACAATTAAAAGGAAATGCTACCAAATACTAATTGATGTCAGGCTCTGGCCATAGAGAAGCTTTGCTTCTCTATATTTCTATGGTCAGAGTCTGGCAGATCTATTATTTCTACGTCTGTGTGGTGTTGTGTGTGGGATCCCTAATTAGAGGCAGCTGCTAGGCATTACCTCTAATTAGGGATCTTACTTATATGTCTATGTTCCACTCCCTTGGCGTGGTTCATTGTTATGTTGTATGTTGTCCCGTGTTCGTGCTACGTGTGTTTTATATTATATTGCATATTTGTTATTTTGTATAGTTTGCATCCTGTCGAGTTTATTTAGTTCAATAAACGATGTCGAACTATCGCTACGCTGTGCCTTGGTCTCTCTACACACCCGAACGTGACAATTGAGTGTATGTAAACTTGATGAAAGACATAAAAGCTTAAATAAATAATTCTCTCTACTATTATTCTGACATTTCACATTCTTAAAATAAAGTGGTGATCCTAACTGACCTAAGACAGGGAATTCTTACTAGAATTAAATGTCAGGAATTGTGAAGAAAAAAAACGTATATATAAATGCTACCTTTCACAAGTTTGGAGTCACTTAGAAATGTCCTTGTTTTTAAAAGAAAAGCAGATGTTTTGTGCATTTAAAATAACATCAAATTGATCAGAAATACAGTGTAGTTCATTAAATAGTACTCGCAAAATACCAGTCTCAACGTCAACAGTGAAGAGGCGACTCCGGGATGCTGGCCTTCTAGGCAGAGTTTCAAAGAAAAAGCCATATCTTCCGCTGTCCGGTGTCTGTGTTCTTTTGCCCTTTAATCTCGGGCCCTCCCACTCCTCTTTCTATTGTGGTTAGAGCCAGTTTGCACTGTTCTGTGAAGGGAGAAGTACACAGCGTAGTGCGACATCTTCAGTTTCTTGGCAATTTTTCTCATGGAATGGCCTTAATTTCTCAGAACAAGAATAGACTGACGAGTTTCAGAAGAAAGTTAGTTGTTTCTAGCCATTTTGAGCCTGTAATCAAAACCACAAATGCTGATGCTCCAGATTCTCAACTAGTCTAAAGAAGGCCAGTTTCATTGCTTCTTTAATCAGCACAACAGTTTTCAGCTGTGCTAACATAATTGCAAAATGATTTTCTAATGATCAATTAGCCTTTTAAAATGACTAGGATTAGCTAACACAACGTGCCATTGGAACACAAGAGTGATGGTTGCTGATATTGGGCTGATATTTTTTAAAAATCAGCCGTTTCCAGCTACAATAGTCATTTACAACATTAACAATGTCTACACTGCATTTCTGATCAATTTGATGTTATTTTAATGGACAAAACATTTGCTTTCAAAAACAAGGACATTTCTAAGTGACCCCAAACATTTCAACGGTAGTGTATATATACAGTACCAGTCAAAAGTTTAGACACACCTACTTATTCAAGGGTTTTTCTTTAATTTTATTATTTTCTACATTGTAGAATAATGCCAAGGGTGCACAGATGTCATCAAGGAAAGGGTGGCTACTTTGAAGAAATTTGATTTGTTTAACACTTTTTTGGTTACTACAGTCGTATGCAAAAGTTTGGGCACCACTGACAATTTCCATGATTTCCATTTAAAAATAATTGGGTGTTTGGATCAGCATTCATTTTGATCTATCAAATAACTGATGGACACAGTAATATTTCAGTAGTGAAATTAGGTTTATTGGATTAACAGAAAATGTGCAATATGCATCAAAACAATTAGACAGGTGCATAAATTTGGGCACCCCAACAGAAAAATCACATCAATATTTAGTAGAGCCTCCTTTTGCTAAAATAACAGCCTCTAGACGCTTCCTATAGCCTCTAATGAGTGTCTGGATTCTGGATTAAGGTATTTTGGACCATTCCTCCTTACAAAACATCTCCAGTTCAGTTAGGTTTGATGGTTGCAGAGCATGGACAGCCCGCTTCAAATCATCCCACAGATTCTCAATGATATTCAGGTCTGGGGACTGGGATGGCCATTCCAGAACATTGCACTTGTTCCTCTGCATAAATGCCCGGGTAGATTTTGAGCAGTGTTTTGGGTCGTTGTCTTGTTGAAATATCCAGCCCCGGCGTAACTTCAACTTTGTGACTGATTCTTCAACATTATTCCCAAGAATCTGCTGATATTGAGTGGAATCCATGCGACCCTCAACTTTAACAAGATTCCCAGTACCGGCACTGGCCACACAGCATGATGGAACCCCCACCAAAATGTACTGTGGGTAGCAAGTGTTTTTCTTGGAACGCTGTGTTCTTTTGCTGCCATGCATAACGCCCCTTGTTAAGACCAAATAACTCAATATTTGTTTCATCAGTCCACACACCTTATTCCAAAATGAAGCTGGCTTGTCCAAATGTGTGTTTGTGGCGTGTGTGCAGAAAAGGCTTCTTCCGCATCACTCTCCCGTACAGCTTCTCCTTGTGCAAAGTGCGCTGAATTGTTGAACGATGCACAGTGACACCATCTGCAGCAAGATGATGTTGTAGGTCTTTGGAGGTGGTCTGTGGGCTGTTTTTGACCGTTCTCACCATCCTTCACCTTTGCCTCTCCGATATTTTACTTGGCCTGCCACTTCTGGCCTTAACAAGAACTGTGCCTGTGGTCTTCCATTTATGTGGTATTCCTCTCTATGTTCCTCACAGTGGACACTGACAGCTTACATCTCTGCGATAGCTTTTTGTAGCCTTCCCCTAAACCATAATGTTGAACAATCTTTGTTTTCAGGTCATTTGAGAGTTGTTTTGAGGCCCCCCATGTTGCCACTCTTCAGAGGAGAGTCAAAGAGAACAACAACTTGCAATTGGCCACCTTAAATACCTTTTCTCATGATTGGATGCACTTGTCTATGAAGTTCAAGGCTTAATGAGCTCACCAAACCAATTGTGTGTTCCAATTAATCAGTGCTAAGTAGTTACAGGTATTCAAATCAACAGAATGACAAGGGTGCCCAAATTTTTGCACAGCCTATTTTTCACATCTGATTTAATTTCATACAACTTAATATTGCTACACTAAAAATCTTTGTCTGGACAATACCCCAGTACTCAGCTTTTATTAGAAAATGAATGGCATGCCACTGTGATCATTTTCTGTGACGACAGAGTAAATTATTATGCAGCCTCAGAGGGGTGCCCAAACTTTTGCATACATGTCAGGCTCTGGCCATAGAGAAGCCCATTTGCTTCTCTATGTAGCCATGGTCAGAGTCTGACAGTTATTTTCTTTCTGCTTCTGGTGGTGGTGTGTGTGGGATCTCTAATTAGAGGCAGCTGTAGCGCATCGTCTCTAATTAGGGATCCTACATAGGTTTGTAGATTTTCACACGGGGTTGTGGGTCGTTGTCGTTATATGTCGCAGTCACGGTGAAAGTAAGTGTGCTGTGTGTTACGTCCATTCATTTCGTGTTTGTTTTGTAAACGTGACGTTTGTACATCGTGTGTTTGTTTGTTCTGTAGTTCGTCATTCGTTTTGTATATATACATAGTATATTAATAAAATGTCGAACTACTATCCCTGCGCTGCGCCTTGGTCTGTGTATGCACCCGCACGTGACAATACAACTGTACATGATTCCATTTGTGTTATTTCATAGTTTTGATGTCTTCCCTATTATTCTACAAAGTAGAAAATAGTAAAAATAAAACCCTGGAATGAGTAGGTGTGTCCAAACTTTTGACTGGTACTGTTTGACTGGATATGTTGACACAATCAAATAGTAATTAATAACTGCACCATGCTTAAAGGAACATTCAATGTCTGCTTTTTTACTCATCTACCAATAGGTGCCCTTCTTTCCGAACCATTGGAAAACCTTCCTGGTCTTGTGGTTGAATCTGTGCTTGAAATTCACTGCTCAATTGAGGAATCTTACAGATAATTGTATTTGTGGGGTACAGAGCTGGGGTAGTCATTTAACAATCTATTGTTGCACACAGAGTGAGTCCAGGACACTTATTATGTGTCTTGTTAAGCATATTTTTACTCCTGAACACTGAGTATACCAAACATTTGAAACACCTTTCTAATATTGAATTTGCTTTCCTCTCTTCTTGTAAGAATTGCTAAACGAGTTTGTGACCGCGGTTGCACGGCCCTGATGTCACCTAAGGAAGTTATGGACAAAGGCATCAGATAACCCCAACTTATTTATCCCAAACTACTGTATCTTATTCAGTCTCTCTGGTACTGGAGGCCTTTGTTTTTCCCTGTTGTACCCTGTCGTTCCCAACAGACTGGATTGGTGGGTCAGATGACCATTCCACCCCCCAATCCTCTGGTCCCTGGGGCTACCATTTGCTAATTCATTTCTGTGCTCGCAGCACTGCTCAACTGTCACATCGCATCTCGCACGCGCAGACAGTCAACGATAACAAGGGCCTTTCATATTTCATGCACCCACCCAGACCCAGCTCCACAGACATGCGTTGTTACCCACTGCCTCTCATTTTCACCCTCCCTCTGTGCTCTGTGGACAGCTGATGCCATCTCAACTCCTCTATCTCTCTCCATGGATATTCAAACAGCGTGTCAGTTCACACTCATCCTCAGAAATTCCATCTTTCGAGAGAAAAATTATCAAGTTGAGCAGACACGTTACCCTGACCTTGGAGCCTGTCATCTATTCAAAGACATATAGTAGAAAGCCATCCAAGGATATCATCATACACAAACCATTGTAAAGTGAGCTATGAACCTGTTCCTTGACTCAAATCATAAGGGATCACCAGATTTTCTATTGAAATCCTCTAGTGGTTCCAGAGAGGTAAGTCACGAAAGAAAATGGGCTATAAAACAACAATAGCATCAAAACACGTCTCATCTAACAACCTTGGACGCTTGAGATTAATGCAAGTAGAAACACAGGGCAAGCTACATTAGAATGAACCAACTGGGAAGAGGAAAGCTTTGTGACAGCTGGTCTAACGTGTTGTTCTGAGTGCAACCCAGGGAAGACGGCCTAATGGGAGATGACAAAGTGGAGGAAGAGCAGGAAAAAAAGAGAGCGAGTGATGAGAGGAAAGTCTTAAAAGCTACTAAGAGTGTGCTACTGAGCCACTGGCAACTACAGAGCCATATCAAACCTACTAACGTTCACTACGAGACAACACAGTGGGACAATAGCAGACAGAGAGAGACGTCAAGCGCTGTGCCTTACTGCTGGAGGTTACACAATCAATAACACCTGACTGTGTATCTGTGCTAAAGCTTCTCTGGTGATTACCCCTCGCAGCATAGATGAAATAAAATATGGTAACACTTCACATAAGCTGCTCTTATACCTGTGTAATAACACTGTAATTACTCTGGAAATTGTCTGTCAACATTTCTCAGTCTATCTTCTATACTGGAATGTTTCACTACAGTTTACTGGCAACGTACGTTCCTTTACACCTCAATAGGGTCAAGCCAAGCTCATGTGAATTACATACCATTACCATTGCTCTGACCCACACGTTTGTTTCACATTCAATATATGGATAGTTTCCTTGTATTCTCAAAGGAAAATCCACTAGGCAAATCCTCTCCACCCTCTCTGGGCTGGGTGTCTCTGCACACTCTTGGATTGCATCCTACCTGGCAGGCCGCTCCCACCAGGTGACATGGAGAGGATCTGTGTCTGTACCACGTATTCTCACTTCTGGTGTCCCCCAGTGCTTGGTTCTAGGCCCTCTCCTCTTCTCTCTATACACCAATGATGGTCTCTCCTATCATTGCTATGCAGATGACAATCAACTACTTTTCTCCTTCCCCCCTTCTGACACCCAGGTGGCGACACGCATTTCTGCGTGCCTGACAGTACACTACATGAACAAAAGTATGTGGACACCTGCTCGTCGAACATCTCATTCCAAAATCATGGACATTATTATGGAGTTGGTCCCCCATTTGCTGCTATAACAGCCTTTACTCTTCTGGGAAGGCTTTCCACTAGATGTTGGAATACTGCTTCAGGGACTTCCTTCCGTTCAGCCACAAGAGCATTATTGAGGTTGGGCACTGATGTTGGGCGATTAGGCCTGGCTCGCAGTCAGCGTTCCAGTTCATCCCAAAGGTGTTAGATTGGGCTGAGGTCTGGGCTCTGTACAAGCCAGTCAAGTTCTTCCACACCGATCTCAACAAACCATTTCTGTATGGACCTCGCTTTGTGTACAGGGGCAATGTCATGCTGAAACAGGAAAGAGCCTTCCCCAAGCTGTTGCCACAAAGTTGGAAGCACAGAATGTAAGCTGTAGCGTTAAGATTTCTCTTCAATGGAACTAAGTGGCCTAGCCCGAACCATGAAAAACAACCCCCAGACCATTATTCCTCCTCCACCAAACTTTACAGTTGGCATTATGGTAGCATTCTCCTGGCAACTGCCAAACCTAGATGTGTCGGACTGCTAGATGGTGAAGCAGCAGAGTCCCTGCTCATATTCCGAAAACATCTGAAACCTTACCTCTTCAAACAGTATCTCAAATAATCCTCCTCCTCACCTCGACCCCCCACCCCCAAAAAATAAACCAAATAAGCCAGCACCCCCCACACACACACACACACACTTAAAACAGTAGATTGTGTATTGGACTTCAAATGCTTTTTCAGAAACATGGCAACCAATTTTTCTGTAACATTAAGCTAAATGTTACAGAACTGGACTGAGCTAAATAATTCTAAACCATCAACATGCAACGTCCCTTTACTTCTCTGAGTGACTCGAACTTGTTATTGAACTCTGCAAAGCTGACAAATATATATTTTTAATGAAAACATACTGTCAGTTCTTCAATTTTACGCTAGAGTGAGTTGCGTCATTGCGCGTATCACCATAATAAAGAGCCTTGTGGTGTGCATGGTAATTACCTCTTCCTCTAGTCTAGCTACCGTTCCACAGAGCCACAGCACCACACCTATTCCTCTAGGATTCTCCCTTACTCACAACAGCCGTGCTGCTCTCCTCAGATCTGTCAAGATAAGGAGTGTGTCAGTGTATGTAAGGGCAGGTGTGTGTGTCTGCGTGCATGTGTGTGTATGTCTGCAGGTAACTATGACAGTGTGTTGGCGAAGGGGCACAGAACCACACTCCACACCACACTATTTTAGGGGGGCTTTAGCATCTTAAACTTCCTACCTGGTGGGCACTAGGACCTGGGGGAGGCTGCTGCTGCAAATGCTGCTGCACACACTAGTGACTGTTAGGCTACTTCTGTGGCTTGAAACTGCTAGCTAACAGTAAATGGACAGGAAAAGGCTCTGACCGGATGGATTCATGCAGATAGGTTACGATGTGAATTTGTGGTCACTACTATAGGCCTTGGTCATAATCAAAGGTTTGCTAACCAATACGTTTTTATGTGAGGCTGCCTGTAAGTTACAGTGTAACAGACGTTGCGAGCTAGCTAACGTTAACGGTGTCTTTTAAATTCAACATAAGTTACAGTTGTATGCAAAAGTTTGGGCACCCCTCTGAGGCTGCATAATAATTTACTCTGTCGTCACAGAAAATGATCACAGTGGCATGCCATTCATTTTCTAATAAAAGCTGAGTACTGGGGTATTGTCCAGAAAAAGATTTTTAGTGTAGCAATATTAAGTTGTATGAAATTAAATCAGATGTGAAAAATAGGCTATGCAAAAATTTGAGAACCTTTGTCATTCTGTTGATTTGAATACCTGTAACTACTTAGCACTGATTAATTGGAACACACAATTGGTTTGGTGAGCTCATTAAGCCTTGAACTTCATAGACAAGTGCATCCAATCATGAGAAAAGGTATTTAAGGTGGCCAATTGCAAGTTGTTGTTCTCTTTGACTCTCCTCTGAAGAGTGGCAACATGGGGGGCCTCAAAACAACTCTCAAATGACCTGAAAACAAAGATTGTTCAATATTATGGTTTAGGGGAAGGCTACAAAAAGCTATCGCAGAGATGTAAGCTGTCAGTGTCCACTGTGAGGAACATAGTGAGGAAGACCACATAAATGGAAGACCACAGGCACAGTTCTTGTTAAGGCCAGAAGTGGCAGGCCAAGTAAAATATCGGAGAGGCAAAGGCGAAGGATGGTGAGAACGGTCAAAAACAGACCATCTCCAAAGACCTACAACATCATCTTGCTGCAGATGGTGTCACTGTGCATCGTTCAACAATTCAGCGCACTTTGCACAAGGAGAAGCTGTACGGGAGAGTGATGCGGAAGAAGCCTTTTCTGCACACACGCCACAAACGCACATTTGGACAAGCCAGCTTCATTTTGGAATAAGGTGCTGTGGACTGATGAAACAAATATTGAGGTATTTGGTCATAACAAGGGGCGTTATGCATGGCGGCAAAAGAACACAGCGTTCCAAGAAAAACACTTGCTACCCACAGTAAAATTTGGTGGGGGTTCCATCATGCTGTGGGGCTGTGTGGCCAGTGCCGGTACTGGGAATCTTGTTAAAGTTGAGGGTCGCATGGATTCCACTCAATATCAGCAGATTCTTGGGAATAATGTTGAAGAATCAGTCACAAAGTTGAAGTTACGCCGGGGCTGGATATTTCAACAAGACAACGACCCAAAACACTGCTCAAAATCTACCCGGGCATTTATGCAGAGGAACAAGTGCAATGTTCTGGAATGGCCATCCCAGTCCTCAGACCTGAATATCATTGAGAATCTGTGGGATGATTTGAAGCGGGCTGTCCATGCTCGGCAACCATCAAACCTAACTGAACTGGAGATCTTTTGTAAGGAGGAATGGTCCAAAATACCTTCATCCAGAATCCAGACACTCATTAGAGGCTATAGGAAGAGTCTAGATGCTGTTATTTTAGCAAAAGGAGGCTCTGCTAAATATTGACATAGAAGGGACATATACAGTACGTAAAAAATATTATAATACTTCATGATCATATAAGTATTAAACATAGAATTCCGACCCCTTGACTTTTCCACATTTTGTTAGGCTACAGCCTTATTCTAAAATATAGAATACACACAATAGCCCATAATGACAAAGCAAATATACGTTCTTAGAAATGTTTGCTAATTTATTAAAAATCAAATAATAAAAAATATTTAAAAATTAAAGTATTTAGACCCTTTACTCAACTTTGGCAGCGATTACAGCCTTGGTCTTCTTGGGTAAGACTCTACAAGCTTGACACACCTGTATTTGGGGAGCTTCTCCCATTCTTCTCTGCAGATCCTCTCAAGCTCTTTTAGGTTGGATGGGGAGCATCACTGCACAGCTATTTTTACGTCTCTCCAGAGATGTTCGATGCCATGGTTTGCTCCAGACATGATCCTTGGCATTCAGGCCAAAGAGTTGAATCTTGGTTTCATCAGACCTGAGAATCTTTTTTCTCAGAGTCTGTATATGTATTTATATGTGTGGATACATGTATAAGCATATATACTGTATATTGCCTTATATTACTTTCCGTATGGGTGGGGTCTGGCCTTCACGTCTGGGCAACAACAAGAGAGAGGGGAAAAGAAACATGTAGACAGCTGTCAAACCAGCAGGCCTGTGTGTCCTGCTACTCAAACCAGCAGGCCTGTGTGTCCTGCTACTCAAACCAGCAGGCCTGTGTGTCCTGCTACTGCAAATGTAATTAATTGGGAGCTGACGTATAGGCAACAGACTTCCCAAAGTGCCATTCCTACATTCTGATTATACCCTATCATAACACACTTATTTACGTGTGCACTTATGCCAGTAAGAAAAATGTCCGGCATCAGCATTGTGCCCACCATTAGGGTTTGATTGCATTATGGGACGTCGGCATGATTGATGCAATGTGGAAAAATTGTGAGGCTGCAAAGAGGGCCTGTGCGAGTAGAAAATAAATCAATCCATTTGCAAATTCAGGATTTTGATCATTGCATAAGAGACATGTTAACGGGAACTGATTTCACATGCAAAGACACCAAAGAGAGCGTGGGAGAAAACACCATTTTGCCGATCATCAGAATTACAATGAAGAGAGTACTGGCACGTCTACTTTGAGGCTCTATCAACATGGTGTGAGAGAGTGAGCGACATCCCAACTCATGTCTCATCAGCTACTTCACTCACGCTGTGAATCACAATATTAGAGTTACATAAAAGATGGCTGCTGGTAACTCTTGATTTTGTGACTAATGACCACAGTGAGTGCCCCGAAATGGCCTTAGAAGCACTCTTAGTAACACCCTGAATATGCCCTAGGCCTCTGCTGGACTGATTCTCTCTTTGAGAAAGATATAATAGACTTTTACATATAGCACCACCCTAAGTAAAGTCATTAACTCATAATACCCATCAACTGAACAGAGAGTAATTAACTATCCAAACATGTCATATGCCCTTTTCATTACGCCTATGTGACAGAGCGTAGAAGTACTGTACATTGTAAATGCCTGGGTGGATTTTAGATGATGAGGGGGCTATGGTGGACATGATGTATTGCAGCCCATTCTTCCGTCTTCCAGAACAAAGGAGTAGATCTCATCAAATTGATGAGTGGTCATTCATGGCTCAGTTGGTAGAGCATGGCGCTTGCACCCCTATGGTTGTGGTTTTGATTCCCAGGGCCACCCATATGTAAAAAATGTGTGCACACATGACTGTAAATTGCTTTTGTTAAAAGTGTCTGCTAATATATTATTAGATGATGTCATAAGATTTATGCTTGATACTTCCCCACTCTATTTCTGTGAAAATCAGATGTATTGTTACCATCTTATAGAATACAGAGATATGTTCTGTCTTCTACTGCTACAGCACCATCAGGTCTGAGCAGACTTGGCCCTCTGTAGTTGATGATGATGGCGCGCTGATTCTCTCCCTCTATCACTCGTTCTCTCTCTCGTCCAGCAGTGAATTGACAGTCAAATGTTCTGGTGGTAGCCACACTCTGTTGGACGGTGCTTCAGTCAGAGTAATGGGTGACAACCACATGCCAGCTGATCCCATTTTTTGTGGGGTATAAGTCCCCTCTAATGGGCCTGGGACACAAACGCATGGCCAGCAATGGGGAGCCAAGAGTAAACCAAGCCACGGATATTGATTTGTCCTGAGGCGTGAGTTTCTCCGGATTTTCCACGGCCTCTCCTCAAGTAAGCCTCAGTGAAGGAGATGGACCATTAAAATAGCCGAACATGTCTGTGCCATGGCTCCAGGGAAATTGTGTGCCCATTAATAATTCAGAGGCAGACAAACAGAGAAAGACAGGTTGTCAGTTACCAGATTTCTCTTCAGCGAAAGACACAAGATGCTCAACCTGGACTCAGGGGTAGACGCAACATAGTAAATGTAAATCTGGTATGATAACTTTTCGTATGGTATGTATTAATTTGTGGATGTCCATCATCCATTTCGTATGATGTTATGAATTGGAACTCGTATATTATGTTACGAATTGCAATTCGTACAATATGAAATTAATTTGCATAACGGATGATATGTTACGAATTCCAATTTGTTGTGGCTAATGTTAGCTAGGTGGCTAATGCTAACAGTAGCTAGGTGGCTAAAGTTAGCTAGTCTAGGGGTTAGGGTTAAGGGTTAAGGTTAGGGTTAGGAGTTAGGTTAAAGAGTTAAGGTTAGGGAAAGGGGTTGCTAACATGCTAAGTAGTTGCAAACTAGCTAAAAGGTAGTGAGTAGTTACTAATTAGCTAAAATGCTAAAGCTGTCTGTGATGAGATTCAAACATGCAAACCTTAGGGTTGCTAGACGTTCATGTTATACATCCTCCCCAATCAACCAACCTACTTTAGTTTTTGCCTTAAGTAACCTTCTGTCTTATGTAACCATACCAAACATAATATAACATACTAATTTGAGTGTCCCGGATTTCCATTTACGATGTTACATCTAGTCTATGAGACCAGGCTGAGATGCTAGATTGACGCTGGGGATGGCAGCTACTTCTGTTTTTCTCCCTTCAAACCCTTCCATCCATTCTTTAGTTCCCCTAGACAGAGCTGGTGGCAGACAGAGGTCATTAGTAACCGTCTGGACAGTGGGTATCATCCCCAAGCACTGGCCGCTATGAGACAACAGTCAAATATTGTGCCGTGCACCTTTCATAGCAAATCTCCTACTAGCGATTGATGCCCAGGCTCCAATCTGACAAGTGTGGACTTTGGGTCCCCTTGGCGCCGGTCCTGTCGGGCAGAGAGTCCTGGACACCTTGTCTGTGTCGCCTCCTCAGCCGGCCCTCTGAGCATAATTGTGAGACTGGGGAGTCTGGAGAGTGGGGCTAAGCTCTTAGCAGCTCCTTGTCTCCACACTTTACTGCACATGGGACTGGCACAAAGTAAATAACCAAGCTTTGTGAAGGGTAATCAGACGGAAGGGATCCAGAAGGTCATGACACTGAGACAGGGCAGGCAGGTTTTCTCTTACTAGATAAATCCCCTTTCCTGATTGTCTGAATTCTGAAGGAGGACTGGAATGTTTCTGGAATCTGACTGTTCTATTCTACTTTTATCAGTCATGCACATAAATTCCAACAGATGTTATCTTGTAGGCTACAGGAACACTATCTCATAAAACTGCTAACTCTACTGAATGTCATCAATTGCCCCTATTCATTGAGCTTCTTTGAGTCCAATGTTTATTTATTTTTTAATTTCACCTTTATTTAACTAGGCAAGTCAGTTAAGAACAAATTCTTATTTACAATGACAGCCTACCTACAGGGTCAGACCCTGGAGTAAATCAGGGCTAAGTGCCTTGCTCAAGGACACATTAACAGGTTTTTCACCTTGTCAGCTGGGGTATTCAAACCAGCGACCTTTCAGTTACTGGCCTAATGCTCTAACCGCTAGGCTACCTGCCGTCCAAAAATGCAGTATGCAGTATACCCTTCTATAAATGAAAGCATTAAGTACAAACCACCTTTGCAGAGCATAGACAGACTACAGGAAATGGAGTAGCCTCCTTGAGCGCTTCAAATGACTGATACAAATGAGAAGTGCTGTTGAGTGTGGTGTATGACTGGTTGGGAGAATCTGTCTAGATTTTCCACATGCTCCTGCTAATGCTTCTTGGTAAATGCAAGGGGCAGGAATCCTATCATAGAGAGGCATGTAGTGTAACTCAGTGTGATTTGTCTAACCACCAGGCCGATATGGCTGTCTACCTCAATTAGAGCTCCCCCTTTTAATTTGTTGCTTGAAATTAGGGCATGATCTGTGAGACTTTCTCTTGTTTAGCAAAGCCGCATTGTAATCCATTCAATTACGGCCCTAATTTTAAGTGAAGCCTCCATATGTAAACAAAAACCTTCCCTCCAACAGTGCTGAGAGAGAGGAAGAAAGAGAGCCCAATGAGAGATCAGGATGGTATGACGTACCAAATACTAATTTGATGACTTCCCGATCCATAATTCAAAGAGGAGCGGCAGGGATGTAGACTCCTGGGCAGGTAGGCAGCACTAGCTTGCTGTGTGGGGCTAACTCCCTCACTGGGCCGTCTGCCAACATTTACATGTATTTATGCTGTGGCTTACTCGCTTAACAGGCTCCGTGATATCCTGGCAGTTGTAGAAATCTCATCTACCAGCCCGTGACACAGCGCCAAACTTTGCCTTCCATTTTCACCTTAAGCCCCCACTCCTGCATCGAGATGAATAATGCATGATTTTGTGGAGGTGGAGGTAGTCCCTACTGTAGCTTCACACGTTCTTAAAATATCTGAAGTTGTTCTGAGGAAATTATGCTGTATGTATTTGTGGTTGAAGATATTCTTGGAAATGAGTCATTAACTTGAAATGAATGGCTCTGAGCAATAAAAATAACAATACAAAACCTGTGGTTAAGTGGTGTCTGGAGAACTTGGGTTAAGATGCCCTAATAGACCACATACTGTATAAACAATGAGCTTACTGTATATCAAATGTGACTAGGGATAGTGCAAGATTTTGGCAATGAAGCATTTTTTCTACATACGCAGTCAAATGAACTCATGTATACCAATGCTATGTCTCTGCGTGCAGTTTGAAGGAAGTTTCTAACTAACGTTGGTGCAATGACTGAAATTTTATGGGATCAGCTAGCATGTAAGCAATCGCTCGCAAAAACTACTTTCAACCTCCTTCAAACTGCACGCAGTGACATACATTTGGTATCCATGAGTTCATCTGACTCTTGGTAAGTAGAAAAATTGCAAAAATCGTGCACTACCACTGTTAGATGTAATCTCTGCAATCCCAAAACTAATTATTTAGGGGCCATAAGCAATAACTATTAATGCTGCATAGATCTAGCAAGGTCTGGAACTCACCTTTCTGGTAAAACATAGTTGTAAATTGCAGAGGTGTAATCACTCTTGAAGACACAAGCTCAAGTACATAGTACAAATATTATGAAAATGTGAAAAGTCAAATATTTTTTTTTTCCTATTCAACAAAAGTGGGGGAAATTTATTGAAATGCTTTCTAAATATAGTAACAAACAAATTAGGAAAAAAACGTACTACGATTTCATCTTTCTAACTGTAAAATAAATATAATCATACTTAGTGACAGTACAAAATTGGCACCATTTCATATTACTGATGACCAGTGGTGTAAAGTACTTAAGTAAAAATACTTTAAAGTACTACTTAAGTCGTTTTTTTTGTATCTGTACTTTACTTTACTATTTTACTTTTACTTCACTACATTCCTAAAGAAAATAATGTACTTTTTACTCCATACATTTTCCCTGACACCAAAAAGGACCCGTTACGTTTTGAATGCTTAGCAAAACAGGAAAATGGTCCAATTCACGCACTTATCCCTACTATCTGATTCACTAAACTCAAATGCTTAGTTTGTAAATTAGGTCTGAGTGTTGGAGTGTGCCCCTGGCAATCATTAAATAAAAATAACAAGAAAATGGTGCCGTCTGGTTCTTAATATAAGGAATTTGAAATTATTTATACTTTTACTTTTGATATTTAAAGTATATTTCAGCAATTTCATTTACTTTTGATACTTAAGTATGTTTAAAACCAAATAGAATGTTCTGCCCTGTGTCCTCTGAGAGATGCAGACGTGATTCAAGTGTGTGTTGACTAGTTACAACTTCAGTCTTGTTTCAAGTCTTTAAAATGATTTTGTATTTTTTCATGTTGAGACCTGTAAATCAGTCTGAGAATATCATTGCGAGATGAAATTATTACTGCATGAGATTATCGCTATTGTTGCATTCTCTAGGGTCTCCCCTTTCATATCACAAGTGGGGATCAGATGCAATCATTTGTCTGGATAGGCCAGAAAATGTGACACGTCACTTCCTGTGCAAATGAGATGTCAGATTTCAAACCTTGCATCTAAGCTCCTCGAAGGCAGAGCCATCTGGAGACTCAACTGTTTTGCTGAGTATAAAGCTATTGACTTTGCACAGTTTACAGAGCACTCTGTACACTAAAATTACAGTCAGAATTGTTCCAGAACTGCCACTAGTCCCCTAAATAGGGGACTTTACATCTAATAGGTTTAAGATGTTCAAGAACACAAAACTTAAGGGTTACCATTGTATTCCATTGTTCAGTAATCACTGCATGAAGAATTTCAATCAATCAAAACGAATGTGAAAATGAACCTAACAAGTTGATCAACGTCATTCAACAGACTGGTTATCTTTTTAGCCAGCTCTGTAGAGCTGTACTAAATAGCCTCCCAACAATGTTCGTAGTATGTCATTCGTGTCAAGTCTCCAGTCTTTTGCATGTAGTCTGGTGTTTTTGATGAGTGTCTAATGGTTTTCCCAGCCATACACCCCATGCTGGATTTCTGAGGGATTCAAAAAACAGTCAATATGTTGTTGATGCAGAAGCAACATGATCATTCATCTTTCTTGGCTTCAAGTTGGAAGGATGACAACATGTTTGGAGATTGTCATTAACCATGCTTCCATCCACAGAGTAAAGTCATACCTTCTAAAACAAATCATGACAGCTGTGATGGAAACAGAACATTTCAGTACAATTTTATAAATGCTTAATTTGTTCGTTTGACATGGTGAGATCTTTTTGTGTCTGTAAAATTAATTATGTGAGAAAGGCCTGTGGAAAAGCCTTATACGCAAATTAAAATTGAATAACCATCATATTGAAGTAAACTTGGAGTCATGCGATGATATGGTGTGTGGTCCTCCCACTATGACTTAGAAAAGCATGCAATTTATTAGGCTACAGATGAAATAAGTTATAATGAACTTCACAGGGTGGTGAAAGTGAAGAGCTTGATGCTCCTTTCTAATAAATATTGAGGATCTTATTCTGGTGAGATGATGATCGATGATTGACTGCCGCAGTTTGACAAATAAAATTATCCATAATAATCTCATCATGTAGACTAGCCTATCTGTACAACCTACATGCACTGAATCTGCAAGCTGTTGGCTAGAGCATGCATTCCAAGACCAGAGTAGGCACATTTGCTATTTAACCCAACAGTTTTTTGTGACAAAACTATTTTTTTATTGAAAATGCGGTAGAAACAGATTCAACTTTAGATTCTTTTTTTGTACATAAAAACTTAAGCCAAAAGTACATTTTGTGTGCACTACGTCATAACACACTGATTTTTATCGCCAACGAGTCTGGTGGAAACACCACTGATGGGAAAATGTGAATATTTTCTTTATGCAGATTTTAGCATGAAATTCTTTCACCAATTGGATGTAAACCTAGCCACAAAAACCCAATTTTAATCAGTATAATTGTGAGTGTATTAAATGGCTTTCTCTTGTTCAATCTGTCAGGAGGCTGGTGTCATGTAAAACATCAGACAGCTAAGCTATCATTTAATTGGTTATGAGCCATTGTAATTTTGTCACTTGGCAAAAATCAAGACAGTGATACAAGCAAGCTATTAGCTAATGGCTAAACTCAAAAAGCATGGGTGACCATACTTGAAGAATGCAGAAAGAACCGGTAAAGATTATCTGCGTTGTTTCTTTGGGTCTGTAATTTAAAGTCAGGAAGAGCTAAATGCCATAAAAGGTGAAACTGATGTCCCAAATATGCACCATTTACTGTGATATTCACCAGAACACTAAACTACTTGACTGTAACAATGTAGCTTATAATTACACCAATGTTCTGCATAACTGTGACTAAAAGTATAAACAGAAGACATCCTTCGCACTTTGTTAGAAGTTTGCTTTTTGTCACTGATCATTCACTGCACTGTGTACAAAGAACAACTAACTTGGTGTCTGTGTATACGTGTCCCTCTAACTTACTTTCTGTCTCTAGTTCACGCTCTCCGACCCTCTCGTTCTTTCTCTCACACACAACATACACTCTCACCTTTTATATGTCTTTAAAATTGTCCTTTCTCAATGCGCACATACACTATGTATGTGGTCACCCCTTCAAATGAGTGGATTTGGCTATTTCAGCCGAATCCACCCATTGTGTTCTCTATAAAATAGAGAACACCGCCATGCAATCTCCATAGACAAACATTGGCAGTAGAATGGCCTTACTGAAGAGCTCAGTGACTTTTAACGTGGCACCATCATGGGATGCCACCTTTCCAACAAGTCATTTCGTCAAATTCTGCCCTGCTAGAGCTGCCCAGGTCAACTGTAAGTGCTGTTGTTGTGGAGTGAAAATGTCTAGGAGCACGCCACACAAGCTCACAGAACGGGACCGACAAGCGCTGAAGCGCATAACGCGTATAAATCGTCTGTCCTCAGTTGCAACACTAACTACCGAGTTCCAAACTGCCTCTGGAAGCAACTTTGCCAGAAGAACTGTTCTTGTGGAGCTTCATGAAATGGGTTTCCGTGGCCGAGCAGCCGCACACAAGCTTAAGATCCCCATGCGCAATGCCACGCTTTGGCTGGATGGGCTAAAGCTCGCCGCCATTGAACTCTGGAGCAGTGGAAACAAGTTCACTTGCAGTCCGATGGACAAATCTGGGTTTGGCAGATGCCAGGAGAACACTACCTGCCCCAATGCACAGTGCCAACTGTATAGTTTAGTGGAGGTGGAATAATGGTCTGGTGCTGTTTTTCATCGTTCGGGCTAGGCCGCTTAGTTCCAGTGTAGGGAAATCTTAATGCTACAGTATACAATGACATTCTAGACGTTTCCAGGAATTACCTTCATCCCATCCTGCCTGAGAAACTAATGGAATTTGTTTTAGTTTGGTAGTTTGTTTTGCTCTGTAGAAATGTCTGCTATTTTTAGAAGTGGCTGAGTTGGCATGCTGTACCAGTGTGTGGGGCAGATTGCAGAACGCACAAGTCAGTCAGTTTTTCCCTTGTCCACAGGTGAGTACCAAGCCTGTGGTGTTGTCACACCTACTGATCAATCCCTTCAGCTTTACTACATCATGGCATCACTTTGATCTCTGTATCATTATAGTGGGAACATTGTATTTAGCTGTATTATGAGGTTGGTTGTTTTACGATATTAGACAGGATATTTTCGAGTGCTGGATCAATACAAATCCTGTGCCACAAGCTATCCAAAGGAGTGTGAATATACTGTATAACAGTCATATATTTCAGAGGTTGCATAAAACCTGCTGGTGAAACAAAATGCTGAGGAAATTCTAACTGAATGAGATGAAAGAGAAAAATAGTGCTTTGTCGAAGAATCCTGTGTTGTCTCTTTAATGGTGACATTGTGGCCGTAGTCTGCTGTCGATCTGTGTGTGTTAATGGCTATTTTGAGTGTTAGTTATTCCATTGCACACAATGCTTGCCATCTGGTTTGCTCATTCTGTCAAATGGATTTATGTTGTAGTGAATGGCATAAAGTCTGAGGAGAAAATTAGAATATACTGCATGTGGTTAACCTTCTCTCACTCAGGGATCAATTTACGTGAAATTGGACTGCAAGCTATTTATACTGCTGCTTCAACTCTCCTACTAACTTTTTTGTCTCACTCAATTGCATTTACAAATTATTGTCTTGTGAAGGCAAACCGGCAAATAAATTCTCGACCGCAGTGAAGTAATTGTGTATCAGTGAAGTATGTAGCAGTTGTTCTTGAAAGGGTTAGCATGACTATTTGTGAGTGAGTGTGTGTGAGTGTGAGTGTGAGTGTGTGTGTGTGTGTGTGTGTGTGTGTGTGTGTGCATTTGCTTCCTCTCCCTCCTTTTGAAGAGAGTGCAGATGTCATTTTTCAACACAGGTTGAAATAAGATATGATGGATAAGCTCCTAACCACTCTGAGTGTAGCTTGCTGTTTCGGGTTCATCTAGCAGAAGGTGTTGATGGTGTAGATGTGAGGTTGTGTTGGTAGCTAGCTACAGTACATATCTGGCTCCCACTCCTCCTAATCAAGTGAGTCACACTGTCAGTCCCTACCCCCACCGTTCCCCTGAGACTGATACACAAAGCTGGAGACCTGCTTGTGTTTACCTCCCTAGGATGTAATCAAAGCACTGGACCACAGGGACTGTCTAACTGTGAGACAAACCACCAGCGGGCTGAGCCACCTCCCCCTCCTTCTGAAACTCTGAAACCCTGCTAATTGAAACTAAACCATCATGCATCAAAGGTCACCGCCCACTCCCCTCCCCATGCTGCTGCCTTGGTCAGGAGTAGTGGTTGGTAATCAGCACCTGGCCAGTGGAGGAGGACCGGGTGATGTTTACACCACTACACCCCATACCGTGCTTGGTTCTGTCAAGAGAGAACATCAGCCAATGTAGGTTAGCCTTGATGATTCAGTCTTGTTTTATAAATGGTTGGTGAAGTGCTTTTAATTTCTCTCTCTTCCTCTCTCAGACTCTCTCTGTCTGACTCTCTCTCTGGCTCTCTCCCTCTTTCTCTCTCTCGCTCTTCTCTCTCCCTCTCTTTCCCCCCACTGGTGAGAACAGTGACACTTACCACTGGTTGTATTGCACAGGCTAATTACACTAACTACACCAGCAGGATTTATTTTTTGGCACATGGAGTAATAGAGAGTGCGATTAAACCCGCTGATTCATTGTATCACTTCTCCACAGTCATGTAATAGCAGTTGCTTATCCTGCCCACTTATTAACCTTTGAAATTTGGAGATTTCCTTTCTTTATATTGACTGTCTGTTTCTTTATTATTGCATCACTAGACATTAACAGTATTCCTAGGTTGCCATGGGTGATTACCTACAATCAAATTGTACCAGGGGCCTTTCCTTAACTATAGAAGATAGAAGAAAGTTTTCGCAAAGTTGCTATTCCTCAATAAAGTGATTGGAAATGTTCTTAATCTTTTTCCCAATGTTTCTTCCTAAGAAAAATATTAAGAAGAAATGGGATTCTTGAAAATAATGCTTTACGATTTCTTCTTTGAAATGTACTTAACTTTAGGACAGCTAAACCCTTGTCTTGTGCAGACTTGTGTCAGGAGGTGAGCATTTAAAAAATACATTATAACTAAAAACATCAATGTAAACCCTCATTTAAAAAGCTTTTAATTACATATTTGACTAAACAATGAATATTATAATAAGAATTGTTGAAATGGTAATACAATCAAAATGATGACAAAGCTAAATGTATTGATCAGAAAAGTTATTAAAATAACAATAGTCAAAAAACAGAATAATCAAACAGGAATATTTAGTGATTCAAAGCTTACTATGATACTATACATTAAAGGATGGAAGTTCTTTGGGTAGCTGCTAGAGAGAGGGGGGCCTCTCAGAGATCGGATGGATCCTCTACATGTCCCTGACCATGTTCTACTGAGGCATTATCAACTACCACAACACTCTATCATGTAATTGGCTGTTCTTCTAAATAAAAACTTTAAAAGAAAGACCATGAGATCATGACCTCTTCCAATCGTCCTACAAATCATGATAGCCCTGAGATTCCTAGCACCAGGATCCTTTGCAGGGACAGTGGGAGTTAGTCAGTCCTCTGTGAGTCGGGTGGTTAGTGCAGTGTGTGATGCACTGTGTCCTTCATAACCTCAGGAAGTATCTTGCACAACATCTGCATACAAAACAGAATGCCACATCCCAATATAACTGACATTCCTCCAGCTGTACCTGACCAGGATGTTCCGCTGGTAGAAATGACCTCACAAGGAAGAGATTCACATGACAATAAAGAAGGTTTGTATGATATCGAAACAGATTTATTTTAGAATATTAATCTTCAAGTCTTACAATTGAATAATTTGAGTTTTAGACACACTTTCAGTACCTGACTCTAATATGTCAGCGGCTGTATACAGACACTTAAATCGTATTTACCTGTTCTCGAAGGCCATACACTTAACAGTAATAACAGTAACTACAGTGTAATAATGATCTCATAATAACATTTGTTCTTCTAGTAGGCCTATGTCATTCTGGTTTAAGGAATGTGTGACAATAAGAGCAAGTTAAAGACTAAATATCAAGCATATAACAACAGCTGACATATTAGTGGCAGGTACTGAAAGTGTGTTAATACTCAAATGATTCCATTGTAATACATTATCCATCATTCTTACCAGTAATGCACAATAAAAATGTGTCGATTTATGGTGGGACTACAGCATTTCATAATGCCTGTTCCTGGTGACATTACCCAAGGGATGCACAAGAAGTTTAATAATTGTACGCGCCAAGTAAACAGCGCTCTGGCTGAGAGCTCATTAGCCCACCTTTCAAGATAAAAGAATTACAATAACGTTTGACTTTCAAAAAAATGGGTTTCTGTTGCCCCTGAATTGGCAAAAACAATTATAGATTGATGGACACCTGTCAGTTTCAGCAAGGCAGCCAACTATTCTCCATTCATCTCCAGGGTAAACTAGCATTCTGCTTAATCACAGTCACTACCCTTCCTTTGTCCTTTAAAATCAAGAGGGTGAAAATCAATGGTACTTTATTGTTGCTTTGAATCCATACATACAGCGGTGAGACGCTGAGTGCTTTGTGGGGTTGGATGGAGGAAGGGGGAGGGACAGTGGAGTCTAAGGTATCTGGATAAGATCATTATATGAAAGAGAGAGAGAGAGAGAGAGAGAGAGAGAGCATAGTACATTTGCGTGAAACTCATTTCACTGTCCATGCTCAAAATTGAGTGCATGGACAATAAAATGAGTAAATAAAAAGGAGGATTACTCCTGTCTTAGTTTTGCCATCGCTCAACATCTCATTGACATTTCAGTGCACAATGAACAAGTAGAGCAATGGGTTATTTTATTCTTCAACAGAAACCCCATTTCATTATTCATTCAGACACATGCATACGCACACATTGTAATATTGTTGTATGGTGGTAATAAACATTTTGTATTGTGGATATGTATTGGTGTAATAATGTTATATGATGTACTGTCTTATCTATTATTTGATATGTAATGCAAGGGTTTTAATATGTTTGGACCCCAGGATGGGGATCCATAATAAATACAAATACAAAATCAGATACAGTATATCTCGAAATGGTTATTTCAGCTTGAAACAGCCAAAAAACAACGTTTTTAACATTTGCAAAGATAAAAGTCCAGTCACCATTTCCCACTAACTTTCCTTTTATTGCTTCTGCTATAGCCAACGGATTTGATGAAGCTGTTTAACAGTCAATGTATTTCCACATTATATCATCCTAACCACAGTCTAGCGTCCAAGGTAGTGCAGGGTGAAAAGTCCTTTCTTTGGAAATGAAAATGGTGTGTGTAATCACCTCTTGAGACAGGAGAGATGAGGTGAACACACTTGAGTTTGCAGCCCGTTTCAGATGTTTTCTTCGGAGATTGCGTTTTAGATCAAGCAGCACACAAACTGAAGCCTTTGAGGCAGCAATCAGTTGACCTTGTGCCTATTGAGGGGCACCACTGCAGAGAGAGGGTGGGTGGAGGTAGAATAAGCACAGAGTGAAGTCAGGGTTGTGTGCTCTCTTACTTCTTTTTGAGAATTTGAGTTACCTTAACCTGAATCCCAATCAGATCTGGGTTCAAATACTAGTTAAAATATCTGAATTACTTTCAGATTTGTTTTATTGAAAAGACAAGTAGTTGAACATTGGAATGTATTTTTAGAAAATACACTTGGAATGGCATGTATTTGAAAATACTCAAATACACTGACTCAAATAACCTTCCATGCATTTAATCCAGGTTTTTTTAAATACTACTTGAAATACTTTCAAATAGTAGGCTATTTATAGAAAATTATTTGAAAATCATTTCATATACTTTCAATGGCAGTAGTTGAGTCAGGCAACATTATATGAAAACACTTTCAAATAGTAGGCTATTTAAAAATACTATTTGAAATAAGTATTTGAAAATACTATTTGAAATAAGTACATCCAATTGAAGTAGTTGATTTTGCAACATTATTTGTAAATACTCAAATACACAGAAATAAAGTAGTGATCCCAATGCCTTTATTCTGTTGTTCAACACTTGAAGGTATTCTACAGAAGGTAGTGGTCCTTAGTGATGTTAATTAGTGTATTTTCTATTTAGGATTTATTAATCAAGTGTACCCTGTTTTAAATTGTTAATGTCAAGCCAGATAGCATTAGGCATAAATTATTCTTGCTTTGGGTGATTTTCTAAGTAACCCTAGTCATTTGAACTGCCTCAGGCAAATCACTTCAGAAAAGAAGAAGAAACCCAGTGAGCATGAAATAACAACATACTGTTAGCTATCATACTCCTAACACAGTACTTGGATCCAGGCCTCAAATTATTGCTGTAATATAATCATAGAATCTAAAACTAAAATAATAATTTCCATAACCTGCCGCTAACAATTAGTATTGCTGTGTAATATTTCGCTGTCAGCAATTACATTTTGCACATGTAAGCAACATGCTTTGCATAATTTTACCATGTTTCCACACAGTGGTCATATTTCCAAACAGAAACTAGGATCCTTAATTGAATCATCTAATTCAAGTATGGTGTTGGATCATTCAACAGTCTCTTCACATCACATCCATTAGGTCCTGATGGAGTAAAACATAGCAAAATGTCAGGCAAACTGTATGAACATCTTATTCCTACCAGGGCATCAATATATTATAGAGAAAGTACCTACAGTACCACAGCCTCGCTTGACTCCAGAGACTCTGTCTTGACTATTAAACAACCATACTAACTCATGAAATAGTCAAAGCCATTCAAACTCATGTCTTGTTCCCTCATGTCGGAAACCAATGAATAGCGCTCCTCTGGACTTATAATGTACAGACAATCTAGGCTAACAATGCTATTGCAGATTTCCATCTTTCTTTCTTTGCCTACAGTACCTTCGGAAAGGGTTCTGACCCCTTGACTTTTTCACATTTTGTTACGTTACAGCCATATTCTATTCTACACACAATACCCCACAATGACAAAGCAAAAATAGGTTTTTACAGATTTTGGCAAATGTATTAAAAATAAAAATGAACTGAACTACCTTATTTACATAAGTACTCAGACCGCTTGCTATGAGACTCGAAATTGAGCTCAGGTGCATCCTGTTTCCACTGATCATCCTTGAGATCTTTCTACAACTTGATTGTACTCCACCTGTGGTAAATTCAATTGATTGGAGATGATTTGCAAAGGCACACACCTGTCTATATAAGGTCCCACAGTTGACAGTGCATGTCAGAGCAAAAACCAAATCATGAGGTCGAAGGAATGGACCGTAGTGCTCTGAGACAGGATTGTGTCGAGGCACAGATCTAGGGAAGGGTACCAAAAAAAAGCCTGCAGCATTGAAGGTCCCCAAGAACACAGTGGCCTCCATCATTCTTAACCACCAAGACTCTTCCTAGAGCTGGCCGCCTGGCCAAACTGAGCAATCAGGGGAGAAGGGCCTTGTTCAGGGAGGTGACTAAGAACCTGATGGTCACTCTGACAGAGCTCCAGAGTTCCTCTATGGAGATGGGGAAACCTTCCAGAATGACAACCATCTCTGCAGCACTCCACCAATCAGGGCTTTATAGTAGAGCGGCCAGATGGAAGCCACTCCTCAGTAAGAGGCACATGACTGCCCACTTGGAGTTTGCCAAAAGGCAAAGGCTCTCAGACCATGAGAAACAAGATTCTCAGGTCTAATGAAACCAAGATTGAAGTCTTTGGCCTGAATGACAAGCTTTATGTCTGGAGGAAACTTGGCACCATACCTATGGTAAAGCATGGTGGTGGCAGCATCATGCTGTGGGGATGTTTTTCAGTGGCAGGGACTGGGAAACTAGTCTGGATCGAGGCCAAGATGAACGGAGCAAAGTACAAGGAGATCCTTGATGAAAATCTTCTCCAGAACACTCAGGACATCAGATTGGGGCGAACGTTCACCTTCCAACAGGACATTGACCCTAAGCACACAGCCAAGACAACGCAGGAGTGGCTTCGGGACAAGTCTCTGAATGTCCTTGAGTGGCCCAGCCAGAGCCCGGACTTAAACCCAATCGAACATCACTGGAGAGACCTGAAAATAGTGGTGCAGCGATGCTCCCCATCCAACCTGACAGAGCTTGAGAGGATCTGCAGAGAAGAATGGGAGAAACTCCCCAAATACAGGTGTGCCAAGCTTGTAGCGTCATACACAAGAAGACTCAATGCTGTAATCACTGCCATAGGTGCTTCAATAAAGTACTGAGTAAAGAGTCTGAATACTTATGTAAATATGATTTTTCAGGGGGTTTTTGTTGATAAATAAATCAGTTTTTCCCCCGTCATTATGGGGTATTGTGTGTAGATTGATAAAAAACAACAACAATTGAATCAATTTTAGAATAAGGCTGTAACGTAACAAAATGTGGGAAAAGTCAAGGGGTCTGAATACTTTCCGAAGGCACTGTATATTTTGTATACTGAGATCAAAGAAACAAATTAATTTGTATCCATAATGCATCATGTTCTAAAGCTGAGAAAAAATATTGCTGTTTGCCCTTATTTCGGTTTTTACTTTTGTAACTTCCAAGTCTGGAGAGATCTCTCTTCTCTTTGTTACGAGCTCTGTTTCTTTCAGTAACTTTGCAGATTCAATGAGAATGGACAGTACATAATATAGGTTACTATATAATCAATCCCATGCTACCAAATTACATTGTGTCCTATTGCAATAAAAATAAGAGTACTGTAATTGTTTATGCACATGCACATGCAATGGAAAATAAGTCATCCTGGAGGAGAGGACATCACCTTTCAACTCAGTTGTGAGAATCCCATTGCATGTGGGATTCTGCATTTCTTGCTGTTCGTGGTTTTAGGCTGGGTTTCTGCTGATGTAAAAAAAGGCCTTTGAATTTATTTGATGTATCGCACTTCTCTCCCCAAATTTGGCGCAAGTGTCTTTCCTGCGCATGCTAATGTTCACAGTAGACATTAACCTGTATTGTCTCTTAGACGATGGGAACATGCATTCCTCTGTCCTCTTCAACAGGAAGTGAAGTGTTGAGCCCTGCAGAGTCCCAGACTCCAGCATCGTGGCAGCTTCATGACAAGCTAGGGCCTTATTTATAGAAAAATTTGGGCCAATTCTACCTGGCAAGATGTGCAGGAGTGATGACACACGCTCAGTAGAGTGTAAACCGAGCAAGATGTGCAGGAGTGATGACACACGCTCAGTAGAGTGTAAACAGAGCAAGATGTGCAGGAGTGATGACACACGCTCAGTAGAGTGTAAACAGAGCAAGAGGAAGGGCCAGGAAGAGCGTTATGAGAATGGTCTCTCAGTGTTACAGTCTAAAATGTTTCCTTAGCCCTGAGCCAATGAGAGTGCCCTATGTGCCTCCCAATGTCTAAGGCAAGAGGAGAGGAGCGAGGGTATTCAATGAGATTTACTATGTAGGTCAGCCCTTCTATCTTACAAGTAGAAAGTCCTGGATAGTGGTTCTGTGGAGCTCTCTAGCATGGAAAATGTACACCTCTGTGAATTGTTGCCGTTTGCTGTTTCCAGTTTAACTGGAAAAGGAAATGAGACATAACATCGCATTACGAACTAAATTAGTGTTGTATTCAGGTGATGTAAGATTGTAAAGTTGGGGCTCCTGAGTGGCACAGTGGTCTAATGCACTGCATCTCAGTGCACTGGTGTCACTATAGTCCCTGGTTCAAATCCAGGCTGTACCACATCTGGCCATGATTGGGAGTCCCATAAGGTGATGCACAATTGGCCCGGTGTCATCCGGGTTTGACTGGGGTGGGCCGTTATTGTAAATAAGAGTTACTTGCCTAGTGAAATGAAGGTTAAATATGAAATGTAATACATTTGATTGAGTGCAAAGAAGTCAAATTGTGATTAAGATGTTATAATATTTTTGAGAAACGGATCTGTGGAGAAGGCCTCTGCTTCTTCTCAATAGACCAGGCTATTGAGAAACGAATCTGTGGAGAAGGCCTCTGCTTCTTCTCATTAGACCAGGCTATTGAGAAATGGATCTGGCCCTGGGTTCATTAGCGCTCACACACCAGAATAATTATCACACATGGACCCTATAATAACCTCACCTTCACACACCAAAGTATTTATCGAGAGGAGAAGGGAAAATGAATGGTCTGTCTCATAAACACGTTTGATTTCAGTCCTCTGAGTATGACGGCCATTAGAAGTTTGTGCAATTAAATAAATGGTTCAGAGATAATCACCTGGTCCCTTGAGTTACAGTATCTTGATGTGGGTGAAATATGCATTTGGAGAAGGTGGAGGCTCTGGATGAGGTTACCCCCTTCAATTAAAGGAACATGCCCTCAGTGAATCAGCTGTCATGGCAACCACATTATAGTGGAAATATAGTGAACTTAAAGGTCCAGTCAGAAATCTATAAAGGAGTCTCATGGGTATGACATGAAATCATACACAAGGCCTTAACAGCCCCACGCACCCCTTAAATATGGCATAACATGATATATCAAGGTTTGATGAGAATCAATCTCTCACTGTGAATATTTTTCTTCCATTTCTCCTGAAACAACTTTGTTAGTAGTCTGAGATTAGTGTGAGATTCCACAAGTCTGAGATTCCACAAGCGTAGACTGAGATTCCACAAGCGTCAGATCTAGATGTCTCGCGACCCTCCTACACTTGTTTATTTTTCGTGTTGCAAAAGTATATCAATAAATAATGCTGCGAGTGTGACAGAAATGGAAATGAGATTTGGATTCCCGCTGCCTGCCACATGTCGCTGTGGGTTGGGTCTTCCAGCAAGATATTTTTGAAGCAAATTTGGGTCATGACTTGCAAGGTGTTATTTTTAAGTATCAGCCCCTTTAGCCAACGTCTGTGAGTTACAGTAAATTTAACCGAGCTTTGCGTGATTTGCATTTTTAAAGGAAAGCAGCGGAGGGAGAATCAATGTGCTCTGTTGCTCTTATCTTTCCCTCTCATGTTTCACTGAAATGCTCCTCATTCCTAGAACAGCGGCTGGAGCAAGCCATAAGTCTCCGGTCTTGGCTAGTTTCTGTCTGTGATGGGATGAAGCATACGGTGTTAAAAGTTATTCTGTATCTCTAATGTCGATACTCACTCTCATGCTAACTCCATTGGTTTTATTACAGAGTTGGACATTGTTCTCATGAAAAATCAGCCAATGTTGGACACCTTTTCTAAAAATCGAATGACTATATTTCATTGGATTAAGAGACCGCCTTTTGGGATTTGAAAAGCATGCCATTCTCAGTCCTTGTGGAGGAATTGTCATAGATATTTAGGAGGAGACAAAACTAAATGTTGTCTGTAATACGTTATAGTGGTTAACAATGAGAAAAGCACAAAAGGAAATGTTGTATTTGTTGGGCTTATATTATAACTTGTTTCCCAAACTTTGTCTAACTGAAAACATTGACATATTTAACAATTCAGCTCAACTTGCTCTGACACCAAAATCCAAGCCTGCCATTAGATTCTCACTGTTTAATGGCCCCATACACCACATCTTTTTATCCTATAATTTTATGCCAGTATGTTTCTAGGTGCTGTCAGACAATACCCTGGTAACATTGTTAGAGTGAAAAATGTCACAATCAAAGCATGATGGGTAAATTGTGTATTCCATTTACACTGAGATCTAATATTTATAAACACTGCTTTCCTATTGCCAAGAAAAATATCAAATTAGAAACCATATTGGCAAGGACTGCTGATATTTGTTTTTCATGCTATACTAGATTTGATTTGTGGCATTTTAATAATATATTCATGAGCGTTAACAAATCACACCCAACTTCAAAGCAAAGGTACTGAGTGCACAGCAGCCCGTGTTGGAGTCCTATTCCTGATGTGCATGGATGCCTCACCTGTCTTTTGTGTCATACTTTGAATAGCTTGTTATCACACACATACATGAAAAAAACCGACACTGGAGAAGAGAAGCAGGTATGGGGAGTTTAACATTTAATTGCACGGACAAGACCGGAACAGCGTCAGAACCGGGCAAACAAACGACATACGACAATCACAATGAATGCAGCAGCGGGGAACAGAGCTGGGGAACAGACAGATATAGGGAAGGTAATGCCATGTGAGTGAGTCCAGGTGAGTCCAATAATCGCTGATGCGTGTGACGAGGGAAGCAGGTGTGCGTAATGATGGTGGCAGGAGTGCGTAGTGCAGGGCAACCTGGTGCCCTCATATACATGCTAACACACACACTCTACACACACATACACATGGATTTTGTATTATAGGTATGTGGTTGTAGATTAGGAGTGGAGGGAACACACTTAATGTGTTGTGAAAAGTGTTATGAAATGTAATGTCATGTAATATTTTGTATTGATTATACAGTAACTGTCTTAATGTTGCTGGAACCCAGGAAGAATAGCTGCTGCCTTGGCAGGAACTAATGGGGATCCTTAATAAATACAAATACACATAACCATTCTCAGTTCAATGAGAATGTTCCAATATTTCCCAGATTTATTTTGCAAGCTGGAGAAACAACGATTTGTGAGTTCACCAATCACAAACAGCGGATATTCCAGCACAGTGGCCAGATATGTAAAAATTCTGGGAATGTGTCACGTTGTATGAACAACAGGTACTCACAAGCCCAACGGACATTGGAACAACGTACCTTGGAACAACGGACATGGGAACAATAATTGACAAGGACAATGGGTAAGAGCGGGCACATACAGTGGGGAGAACAAGTATTTGATACACTGCCAATTTTGCAGGTTTTCCCACTTACAAAGCATGTAGAAGTCTGTAATTTTTATCATAGGTACTCTTCAACTGTGAGTGATGGAATCTAAAACAAAAATTCATTGTATGATTTTTAAGTAATTAATTTGCATTTTATTGCATGCCATAAGTATTTGATACATCAGAAAAGCAGAACTTAATATTTGGTACAGAAACCTTTGTTTGCAATTACAGAGATCATACGTTTCCTGTAGTTCTTGACCAGGTTTTCACACACTGCAGCAGGGATTTTGGCCCTCTCCTCCATACAGACCTTCTCCAGATCCTTCAGGTTTCGGGGCTGTCGCTGGGCAATACGGACTTTCAGCTCCCTCCAAAGATTTTCTATTGGGTTCAGGTCTGGAGACTGGCTAGGCCACTCCAGGACCTTGAGATGCTTCTTACGGAGCCACTACTTAGTTGCCCTGGCTGTGTGTTTCGGGTCGTTGTCATGCTGGAAGACCCAGCCACGACCCATCTTCAATGCTCTTACTGAGGGAAGGAGGTTGTTGGCCAAGATCTCGCGATACATGGCCCCATCCATCCTCCCCTCAATACGGTGCAGTCGTCCTGTCCCCTTTGCAGAAAAGCATCCCCAAAGAATGATGTTTCCACCTCCATGCTTCACGGTTGGGATGGTGTTCTTGGGGTTGTACTCATCCTTCTTCTTCCTCCAAACACGGCGAGTGGAGTTTAGACCAAAAAGCTCAATTTTTGTCTCATCAGACCACATGACCTTCTCCCATTCCTCCTCTGGTTCATCCAGATGGTCATTGGCAAACTTCAGACGGGCCTGGACATGCAGTGGCTTGAGCAGGGGGACCTTGCGTGCGCTGCAGGATTTTAATCCATGACGGCGTAGTGTGTTACTAATGGTTTTCTTTGAGACTGTGGTCCCAGCTCTCTTCAGGTCATTGACCAGGTCCTGCCGTATAGTTCTGGGCTGATCCCTCACCTTCCTCATGATCATTGATGCCCCACGAGGTGAGATCTTGCATGGTGCCCCAGACCGAGGGAGATTGACCGTCATCTTGAACTTCTTCCATTTTCTAATAATTGCGCCAACAGTTGTTGCCTTCTCACCAAGCTGCTTGCCTATTGTCCTGTAGCCCATCCCAGCCTTGTGCAGGTCTACAATTTTATCCCTGATGTCCTTACACAGCTCTCTGGTCTTGGCCATTGTGGAGAGGTTGGAGTCTGTTTGATTGAGTGTGTGGACAGGTGTCTTTTATACAGGTAACGAGTTCAAACAGGTGCAGTTAATACAGGTAATGAGTGGAGAACAGGAGGGCTTCTTAAAGAAAAACTAACAGGTCTGTGAGAGCCGGAATTCTCACTGGTTGGTAGGTGATCAAATACTTATGTCATGCAATAAAATGCAAATTAATTATTAAAAAATCATACAATGTGATTTTCAGGATATTTGTTTTAGATTTCGTCTCTCACAGTTGAAGTGTACCTATGATAAAAATTACAGACCTCTACATGCTTTGTAAGTAGGAAAACCTGCAAAATCGGCAGTGTATCAAATACTTGTTCTCCCCACTGTATATATAACAATCCTAATCAGGGAGGAATGGGAAGCAGGTGTGCGTAATGAGACAGTTCAATCACTCCTAGAGCCCGGTGACATAGACCTCCGGAACTGGTGCACGGAATGAGTAGCAGTACCGGAGGGATCCGAGACAGAATTAGTTGCTGGCTCCTCAATGCCAAGCGGAGGGTCTGTACATATATTGGTTTGTGTCCATCCATATCAGGGAACAATGTAGTGAATTTAAAGAACACATTTAGTATCAAAGCATGTGGATGGGAGCATCCATCATTCAGCGGACTATTCCTGATGGTCTAGTCTGTTTGACCATGATGCTGCTATAGTGCTGTCTGAAATGGATGCAATTAGAATAATTTAATTGGAAGGCAAAGCATTTTGTTGGCCATGCATGTGATTCTTTCCCTAAGGCGTGAGCGTGCTCCTTATAGCCAAACAAGCTCAAGGTGTATCTCCTCCCAGTAGTTTTTTATGGTACAGTTGAAAGTGATTCCTGTTTGCTCTGGACAAGCAATATTTCACTATGCCCTCCTCCCACTCCATCCCTGTCTGTTGAAGCTCATTAAACATCACTGTTTTCCCCGTTGGCTCGGGAAGTGTACAGTCTACAGACGGCTCTTGCAGTACGTCCTGCAAGAGCCGTTGGTGTTGTGATCCAAAGGCATCACTGCAACTGAGGAGGCACATCCTCAGGGCACGTTGATCTGCATCCCTGGTCTGTTTGCTGTGGCCATGAGCTGTGTGTGTGTGTGTGTGTGTGTGTGTGTGTGTGTGTGTGTGTGTGTGTGTGTGTGTGTGTGTGTGTGTGTGTGTGTGTGTGTGTGTGTGTGCGTGCATGTCAGTTAGTCCATGTGTGTATTTACTATTATTAGGGGAAACTGCCCAAAGGTACAAGAGACAGGTACAGGAGACAGCTACAGGAGACAGGTACAGGAGACAGCTACAGGAGACAGCTACAGGAGACAGCTACAGGAGACAGCTACAGGAGACAGGTACAGGAGACAGGTACAGGAGGCATGTACAGGAAACAGGTACAGGAGGCAGGTACAGGAGACAGGTACAGGAGACAGGTACAGGAGACAGCTACAGGAGACAGCTACAGGAGACAGGTACAGGAGACAGGTACAGGAGACAGGTACAGGAGACAGGTACAGGAGGCATGTACAGGAAACAGGTACAGGAGGCAGGTACAGGAGACAGGTACAGGAGACAGGCAGGGAGGGCAGCTATTTTTACCAACTCATGCTCTGCCTTGATCCTCGCTCCTTTCCTCCTCTCCTCCTTCCCTCCCCTCCTCCTTCCCCTCAATTTTGAAGCGAGGAGTGCCCGTGCCCTGTGGTGCCATGTGCTGGCCAGGCATCACTGCAGCACCTCTCTCTCTACCCCCAGTTCTCTCTGCATCCATGTTCACTCCAGGTTTGATGAGATGCTAAAGCACCAGGTGCCAGCGTCCCTGCCCTGCCCTTTCTCTGTCATCCTCCTCATCAGCCAGCATGGCAGGGAAGGTCACATGACAGAAATAGCTTCATGCAAGTTGGCCGGCGTAAAAGGATAGGACAGTCACTGTTATTCACGCTACAAGCTATTTTAGGAGAGTACTTTTATGTCCTTTAGTTCAGCTCAGGCTGAACTTTTGAATAGCTTCTTGCACAAGGTATGCAAAAATCCATTCATACAGTCAGTGATATATAGTCCTCATTGACAATGCAGTGCTAATGCAGGGTAGAGACATTTCTCCCCTCATCTGTAAGATCCAAAAGGAAGTGTGGCTGACTTGAGTTTAGCTTGAGTTTAGCTCCAGAATGAGCTCCTTCTCCCCCTCTCTTGATATTCTCCCTCTTTTCTCATTCTCTCTCTTCCTCCCTCCCTCTCTTTATCTTTTTTTAATTTGCTTTACTTTGGTTTATCTATCCTTTGCCTCTTTTCTCCCCCTTGCTTTATCTCTTTATTTGCTCCCCTCTTTCTCTCTCTACCAACCATGTACTTTATTGCAGCCCAGAGAACCCTGTTCTAAAGCCCAACTAATCTCTATTCTATCCCATCTCAGCCATCTCCATGAGACTTAAAGCACACAGTGTTATCATCTTAGACATCTGCAGATAACCTAATCTCATGATTACCTTGATGACATTGTTTTGGGGGTGTTTCTGAAAGAGACAAAGACTTGGGAATGATATGACTGGCCTCTATAATTCCATCACACTATAAAACACAGCTATGAGAAACCATATAATTGTTCTGCAACCAGTGTGTTATTTTTAGTGTTGGATGTGTGATAATTATGCCACCGATATGTTATTTTCTTATCTGTGTTTTGACAGGAGCAGACACAGAAGGTCATTCCGCTAAATGTGTTCAGTGGTTCAAGTTAACCGTGTTGTCAAGGCTACTGCATGAAGACTGAGCTTGGTGCAAAACACATAATTTTCTATTTGTTTTGTTTTGCTAGCCACAGCCCGGGCCTTAATGTGGACATGCCTTCCCCTTTCTCTCTTTCCCCTCGACATGGTAAAGCATTGTTTATGGCTCTGAACCCACAATCACCCTGTGAAAAGCCGCAAAGGAGCGAGCAGTTGTAACTTGAATCAGCTTTCCTCTTTAATATATTATCTTTGGTGGCTCTGCAGTACTGCATTGCTAAGTGATCAAAATAAGTATTCTCCGATCTCCCATGGTAGTAACTTCTGGCAGTAACTCAAGCCTGGTGACCTGTGGAGTAGCAGGCAGATATTATCTAGACTGTAACAGAGGATGTCCCCGCAGAGGAGGATGGGGAGAGAGAGAGAGAGAGAGAGAGAGAGAGAGAGACTGCAGAACTGGCATGGGGCCAAGGAATCAGTCTTGTGGGCCTACAAATCAGTTTGTACCAGGTGAGTCAGAATCCAGAACCTGCCTTGAAATAAAACATTATAAAGTAGTCACAGGGTTGGAACACGATCAAAGGGGGCAATTGAACCCACCCAACTGAGGAAACGTAATCAACTAGTTGCAATTAGATAATGTAAAGTTTGTCTAATAAATCCTTAGCAGGGAGTATCAACAGATTGTCTATGATCCTGACATAGTTCAATCATACATAAATGACAATCATTACCAGGTTAAGAGTTCCAGTCAATACAAAATGAATGCACCAATATTTCTCATTGGGTGGCTCTAGTGTAGTGTGGCATTCTTTCAGTGGGTAGAGTATAGGACGTATTCGAGGTATGTCATAAAGGATGCTTATTACCTGTCTCCCTGTGTGATGTTAAGCTGCTGTTTGTTCAGTGAGGCAGTGTGCAGCAACTGTGGCTCAAGGCACAATAATGAGCTGTGTGATATTTAGTGGGTGGCCTTCCTGACTAAAGCTTCGTGACAGTTCACATGCTATGTTGTAATTTCTTTCTTATGAAACTTGAGTTCAACGTCTAACCAGATTACATGTTTGAATTTGTCATGTACCATAATTAATTGGGTAGTAAACTGTGCTTTAATGATTTTTGGCTGTATTATATACGTGCCCAGTGAATTCGATGATTGTGCATTAAAATGTGATTTGTAATTACATTTTTATCAAACCTTTACGCCTCAGTTGTAACACAAATCCACAAGACTGGCACCGTGATTGACTTATGGAAGGACTAAGCTGCCATTATCCTATTTATTACTTGTGTGATTGGAATACATTCATACCAAGTTGATTTATCCACCTCCAAGTCCGCAAGCAATTCCTCAGAGACAAGAGGTTACCCTCACTCCTTCTCTTGCTAGATTTCCCAAGAACAGACATCAAACCATCAGGAATGGTAGAATAGAAGCTCTCATGGTACATGTAGCCTACATGGAGAAATTCCATCAGGAAAGATCAGGAACCTCATGAATAAACGGGGCTGTGAGATAGGAGGTAGAATAGCAGGATGGGCACTAGACTGACACCTCAAAGGCCTTGGACTGAAGTAATTTGATTTACTCCAGCATCAAAACTATGATTATCTGAGATAAATTGTATAATCCATATGCGGTTAAAGGCTGAAATCTGAAATAGGACTCAATCACAATCCATGGCACACAGAATCAGATCATTTATATTACATGTTAATTACACAGCTAAAAAAAAATAACCATTTTTATTTTGTATAAGTGGAGACCAGAATATAACAAAACTGTGTCCATCCTACTGTAATATATTTGAATTAGACCCACCCAAAACTGTTTCAGTAATGTCGGGCCTGTTGGGCCTGCTGGGCCTTGAGTACACAGTGGAGAGTGGGGGACAAAACCAGGAGGTTTGGTGACTTCATGAATGAAAGGATCAATTGATTGATTTGTTTAAATGCCTGGATGGTGGTTGCATGGGGATGTCTGCTGTGCCCCCGGCATGATTTACAGCCACCCGTGGACAATGTTAAACAGTGCTAACAACACACGCCTCACAGCTTCAACTGGGGGGAGGAAACTAGTGCCGAGCAACCTTTGATAATTCTCTAAAAGCCAATGCTCTAATTGTCCAATAGCTACACTCCAAGAGACAATGTCAGAGCACAGAGGCATCCATGTCTCCTTTAACCTCTGATGAGAACAGAGTCCTGACAATGTTTTATGTAGCCTTTGTATTAGAGCACATTGAGGAACATGTGAAGGAAGGCATATGATCATCATATCAAAAGAGAATCCCTGCATGCAGGAGTTTCTAGGTTACAGTGTCACATTACCGGGATAAAGGACATTATCATCATCTTCATTTTTCATGTCTTGTCATTCTTCTTTGGTAGGGGCTTGTCAAAGAAATGATCTTGCTTGGCTGGACACTGCGTCAGTTACGCCGCAGTCCATAGTTGCTCTGGAAAATAGCTGGGACTTTAGATTAGTCCGCGGCTAGAGGCACAGAATTTACTCTGACCAATAAATTCCCTCTTGTTGAATTATTTTTTATGATTTGGAAGGTCATTTTTTTATTTTATATTTTATTTTTATGAAAATAATGAAAACACCTCTTCAACCCTTCCATTAAACAATGCAGTGGTAATGCATTTCAGAAAGGGACAGATGATAACATAATTTTTCCCACTCTTGCAACTATTGAGTTGACCTTGGGTGATGTCTTGTGTTATCTCCAAACTGCCTTAATCAAGACAGAGTCTATGAGCCTTAAGACAGATTTCCCATGAACATCAAACTGCTCTCCTCAACTCCCTGTATACCCATACATTGAAACAAGAGCATCTGGAGCCTATATTCAAGTAATACTGTGAAAAATGCAATCTCGCCCACCATGACCCAATGGACACTGTTAGCCTATAGAGCTATAGGGGTATGGGGAGTCACATAACAGACAACAAAAGGATTCAGGTTTCTCCACCTTTCCCAGAGATTGACAGACTGAGGCCTTGACCTTGGTGTGTCTAGTACCAATATGAACTATTATCTTTTTCATCAAGCAGACATTTCATGGTCCTGACTTAAATAGCTGTTTTGTTCCTCTGATGGTTAAAAGACAACGTGTTCCACATTTAGCACATTGTCCAGGGGTGTATCCTTACAGTAAGTTTGCGTATTGTAGGCTAAGTATTGTGGTGAACAAACCAGTTGTATTTATCATCAGCAGAGTTAGGTCCCCTCATTTAGCAGCATGATTGATGTAGACCTGTGGAGAACTGATGGGTCTCCCCTCCCACCTGACAAATGACGCAAAGCGTCTGTTGATTTACACTGGCTCTCCTAGCTGTGGCGTGCGCCTCACATCGCATCACATCCCTCACTCCCCATTCCCCTGATAGGGAACACTTCATCAAGGGAGTGGTGGTGGGATTGGAGAAAGAGAGGGTAGGTGGCATGACATCAAACACCCTACCTCCTCCATAAACGCCACCCTTCACTTGAGCCTTTCTCAAGCCTTCCTTGTTTGCCTTGAAAGCTAGCCACTATTGCATTTGTTATTTGTTTGCTATTTTATTAGGATCCCCATTAACTGTTGCAAAAGCAGCAGCTACTCTTCCTGGGTTCCACATCGTCACCCATGACCAGCATTCGTGTGAAAAGACCTTAAAAGACAGAGGAATCGGTGCCAAGGAAGGCATTCAATTTGCGTTTAAATCCCAGGCTAATCAGCTAATTTGTTTGGTTCAATAATGTATCCCAAGCTCCCAATCGGTGGCTGAGGATCCTCAAATGTCCTAATAGGTAGATAAAGATTGTTTTCCCATTAACCACTTTGGCAGGGGGAAGGGTATGGGAGGGGTTTGCAATATGGTACAGTTTCTCTTTGGGATAAACTTCCTCCTGTCAAAGAGGCTGCCCCTGTGGAATAGAGATTAAATAAAAACAACAACACCAAAAACAACAGTGGCTCTTTGGGGAGTGGAGAGGAGAGACTGAGCCAAGCGATAATTCATAAGCACCCGTTTGCTTGTTCTCTTAGGGAAGAAAGCGGGCTATGCTAACATAGTAACTCAGTTTGCAGGATATCAGTTGAGATCTTTGAAAGATTAGTTCACTCTATATATCCAAGACAATCTGTTCCCCAGATATGCAGCATGAGTATATGCAGTATCTCACACACTACCTTCGAGGGGCTTTTTGAGCACACAACCATTCATGCAAAGGTACAAATAGTGTATGTATTTTAGTACTTAAGAATATTGTTGATTAAGTTATGCTTTCTGGCTATAATATATAGCATTTTCCTGCGCCTAGTGGTGTTGAAAATACCAAGCAATGTTGGGGAAAACAAAATGTTGTGTACAATGTAGTGGAAATTATGTTGAAAAGAGATTGATCTGTTTACCTTGAATGCACCAGGCATTATACTACCCAGTGCAGAGGAGGCTGGTGGAAGGAGCTTTAGGAAGACAGGCTCATTGGAATGGCTGGAATAGAATTTATGGAATGGAGTCAAACATGTGGTTTCCATATGTTTGATGTGTTTGATATTGTTCCATTAATTCCATTCCAGACATTACAACGAGCCCGTCCTCCTATAGCGCTACCCACCAGCCTCCTCTGACGTAGTGGTATATTTTACCTCTCAAAGATACAACCATGAGATTCAGCATAAACAGTGATCAAATTCAGCCTTTTTGACAATAATCTTCCGACAAGTTCCGATTTCTCCCTGCCTCTCGGATTCTCTACCACGATGAAAGCTTCATGAAGAAATTGAAAAGCAGACTCAGAGTAACATCTGCTTTTAAAGGCATTGGCCCTTAAAATGCAAGGAGTGTGCACTGCTCACCAAATAAGATATGTGAATAGCAAATGACAGACAGTGCGCGAGAGAGAGAGAGTGAGAGTGAGAGAGAGAGAGAGAGAGAGAAATAATTTTGGAACAATAAACATGCATCTGAGCAATCACTTTTCCTCTTGCCAAGACTACAATGTGATTGGATTAAAAGGTGCTGCCTGCATGGGATATGAGCATCACTAAAGGCCTGGCTGTGTTCTACTACACAGGAGGGAATGCATTTTACTGACCTATAAACCAACATCTCATGTGGATCAATAGGCCAAGTGGCAAATGCTGCCTCGAGATGCTGACCATGAATCTCCCGGGGCCACCCTCTCCCTCATTAAATTATAAAAGACCTGTGAGCCATGAAACACTAACGGTGAAGGATCCCAGTGGAGCCTAAAAACAGAGCACAACAAAATAGATTTCAGTCCATTTGTTATTCAAGAATCCTTTAGTCTGTCTGCGGTCTCTGAGGTCAGGACTCAAAGACATGGTCAACTTCCCGCAGAGCCCATGTACAGCTGTAGTGTGTCAGCTCGTCAAGAAAATGCTTACACCTCCGTGTGATGTCACGACAACGGAGATATGGTGTAAGAGCGACCAGGACCACTCGCCAGGTCCATTCCTGACATCCGAGCCGTAGCGCATTGCTTGTTATATTTGAATTGCAAATCCACTTACAGTACTTAAGTTAGGCGTGCTCGGAGCTAAAATGGAAGCCATGTTGTGTCTGAAGCTTTTTAAAAAATCATGGAACTTTCACTTAGGGGGATTACATTTTCATGCGGTAAAAGTAAAGAGTCCCAACACATCACCATCATCATTTTTAAAGGGTGTCTGTTCCCACAAATGGAATCCTACTGCCAACAGTGATGCCTCATACAATACTGGCTCTGGGGGAATGAACGTGAGGACAGAATGCGGCACATTGCAATGTTAGTTCACCAATCAGTGCTGACAAGGACCTGTTTCCACACTAGTGACTTTTCAGGGCCTTTGGCATAAATATCAGCCATCTGCAATACCATATGCATTAGGGTGCTATATCATGCACCAAGGCCAAGCCACCAAACGTGGACAAGTTTGCTTCCATGGCAGGGTCTGCTTCCCATTTGTGATGGGTGACCTGCTGCATGATCATCTACCTCGGAATATTTAATCTAACTGCATTACATGTTAGTCTTCTAACATTACAGGAGCAATTAGGGTTAAGTGCCTTGCTTAAGGGCACTTTGACAGATATTTAATCTAGTTGGCTTGAGGATTCAAACCAGCAACCTTTTGGTTACTTGCCGAACACTCTTAACCACCTGGCTACCTGCCGCCCTAGCTGTGGCAAACTTCTCCTTTGGGGACAATTCAGTACAGGTACCCTATGTGTTTGCAATCAGTTGAGTGGTGATTGCACGATCAACTGCTTTTATCTGCTCAGAGATTGTGCCATGTTATCACATGGGCTCATTGAGTAAGTGGCACATGCACCCCGAATGATATTGCTTTGCTTCTCTCCTGGAATAGTGCAGCATCAAGGGTAATCTGCCATCCATCATAGTTTGGCAATCTGTGTTGGAAGAGCAGAGTTACACATTATGCTCTTTTTTTTTTTTTTACAATTAATTGAGTAGTCGCAATGAGACAGTTATATAAATTACATGTTTGTCGTAAGATTAATCGACGTCTATCAATAACATTGTCAAAATAGGACACACTTATGAATACAAAAAAACATATCAGTTTGTTTAAAATATGAAGGAGTTCTCTGACAAAACATGCACATGCTATAGCACATGGTTAGAGTGAGACAAAGAGAAGCACTTCTCCATATCTCTCCTGGCACATTAGCTTGTATGTGTAGATGGAGGGGATGTGGGGGCATTGTTTCAAGCTATCTAGTTATTGGGATGGAATGGAATGGGAGGGCTTGTGCTGAAAGAGTCACTTCAGAGAGAAGCAGCAGTGAGGCGGAGGGCTGGCCTGGTGGCCACTGGAGACCCCAGCCCTTTGTGTTATTTGAGTATATTGTTCAGAGACAGAAGATGGGGTTAATCTGTCTCAATGCCTGATAGGAAACGTTGCTTCTCTCTCTGTTTGTTGATTTACCTCACTGGATGCACAGTCATACATTCTACAGCCAGGAAACCCATGAATGGATACATAAATCCTCTCTGTGTGTGAACTATACCTCAGGGATAATGGACACTTATTACTACACGCCAATAGATATGTAGAGAGAAAAATGTTAGAACGTTAAGCTGAGTAGTGAAATGTGTTACAATTGTTTGTAAATGCAAACATATATTGAATTTATAGGATATATATTGAAAGAATAAGGAATTACAGTAATTTATTTTCCATTTCAATCTTTCTCTGTCAGGCTCTGGCCATAGGGAGCTCTTTGGCTCCTTTAGATAACCAGGGTCAGAGCCTGACGGATCTAGAAGGCCTAGATCTATGTTTTCCTTTTTGTGTTGTATCCCCAATTAGAGACAGCTGCGAGACGTTGTCTCTGATTGGGGATTCTATTTAAGTTTCCATATCCCACACCTGTTGTGTGGGTCATTGTTTGTATGTCTACATGTCCGGCTAAGTAAGTGTATTTACGTTTATTGTTTCATTGATCTGTTGTAGAGTTCGTCATTTGAGATTAATATTTGATTAAAAAGGATGTTGAACTATTACTGCTCTACGCCTTGGTCTGTCAATACACCCAGTCGTGACAGAATGACCCACCCTGTGAAGACCAAGCAGCGCTATAATGGAGAGGCGGAGTGGAGGAAATTGTCCGCGTCAGGATCGGGAGGAAGAGGATCGCCCACCACTTCGTCCTCCAACGGTAGATAATCGAGAAAGGCCCGAGGGATTTTTCGATCGACCACTGGAGGACCGGGCGAGGTGGTGGAGAGCCTGGATTGCTCTTCCCCCTGAGACGCAGTGGGAACCGTTCCTGAGGAAAATAGAGGAAGAGGAGGACTTTGATCGCCGAAAGGCACTCGTGACGGAGCTGATGTCTCTACGAGAGCGGGCTTCTAAGACTGTGCCGATTCCAAGTCCGGTAAGGCCAGTGCCAGCTCCACGCACCAAACCAGCGACGGTCCGCAACTCGGAGCCGCCAGCGAAGGTCCGCAGCCCGGAGCCTAGAGTGAAGGTCCGCAGCCCAGAACCTCCAGCGAAGGTCCGCAGCCCGGAGCCGCCAGCGAAGGTCCGCAGCCCGGAGCCGCCAGCGAAGGTCCGCAGCCCGGAGCCTCCAGCGAAGGTCCGGAGCCTCCAGCGAATGTCCGTAGCCCTGAGCCTAGAGTGAAGGTCCGTAGCCCTGAGCCTAGAGTGAAGGTCCGCAGCCCTGAGCCTAGAGTGAAGGTCCGCAGCCCTGAGCCTAGAGCGGAGGTCCGCAGCCCGGAGCCTCCAGCGAAGGTCCGCAGCCCGGAGCCTCCAGCGAAGGTCCGCAGCCCGGAGCCTCCAGCGAAGGCCCGCAGCCCGGAGCCTCCAGCGAAGGCCCGCAGCCCGGAGCCTCCAGCGAAGGCCCGCAGCCTGGAGCCTCCAGCGAAGGCCCGGAGCCTCCAGCGAAGGCCCGGAGCCTCCAGCGAAGGTCCGCAACCCGGAGCCTCCAGCTAAGGCCCGCAGCCTACAGCGAAGGTCGTCTGCTCCACTTCAGTGCCAGAGCAGTCCACTCCATCGGTGCCCAGTCCGGGGCCGGTCGTCTGCTTCACTCCAGTGCCGGAGCAGTCCGCTCCACCGATGCCCAGTCCGGGGCCTGTCGTCTGCTTCACTCCAGTGCGGAGCAGTCCGCTCCACCGGTGCCCAGTCCGGGGCCGGTCGTCTGCTTCACTCCAGTGCCAGAGCCGTTCGCCAGACCAGGTCCCATTCCAGGACAGGTCATCAGACATGCGTCAGGGAGGAAAGTGTCCACTTCACCAGGGCCAGAACCGCCACCGAGGTGAAGTGTCCCTCCCCAACCCTCCCATGTCATTTTTTTTATTATTATATTTTTTTTTATATGTATTTATCGCAGTCGGGAGTCCGTGCCTTAGAGGGGGGGGGTACTGTCAGGCTCTGGCCATAGGGAGCTCTTTGGCTCCTTTAGATAGCCAGGGTCAGAGCCTGACAGGTCTAGAAGGCCTAGATCTATGTTTTCCTTTTTGTGTTGAATCCCCAACTGCGAGACGTTGTCTCTGATTGGGGATTCTATGTAAGTTTCCATATCCCACACCTGTTGTGTGGGTCATTGTTTGTATGTCTACATGTCCGGCTAAGTAAGTGTATTTACGTTTATTGTTTCATTGATCTGTTGTAGAGTTCGTCATTTGAGATTAATATTTGATTAAAAAGGATGTTGAACTATTACTGCTCTGCGCCTTGGTCTGTCAATACACCCAGTCGTGACATTCCCAAAGTGTTAAATTTCCACTGTGTTGTCTCCCAACCTATTCCATTGTTTTTCCAGATAAGATGCAGTATACACTACTGTAAAAATAATGCAAGAACATTAACAAAAAATGTAATGCACAGAAAATTGGTAGCCTATTACATAAATAACATTTGAATTCAGACATCTCAGACAGCTCAAGTAGCCTACCCCTCAGTCAGACCAAGATGCCGTTGTGGTCATACGAGCCGACATGAGCGCTTCAGACTCTAGAGGTCTCCATCCAGCATGCAGCACAATCCAGCTACCTATCCGGATTCTGACCCTCACTTTCTAGTGCAGCAGACAGCGGTATAGGAAGGAAAGGTGGAGACAGAGGGAACCTGAGACACGCACGAGTCCCAAACGAGACAGAAAGGAAGGGAACTTTGATTTGACACGTGGCCTATTATGATTAAATGACGATAGAAATAGCTGCATTCCTTAGTGAAGGGAGGAATTGACATTTCGAGTGTTCAGTATATGATGTCCTTGGATCCCTGCTCATTATAGATTATATTTAATTGCTCTCTCCTATTTCTGATGTGCTGCTTTATTGTGACTGTACACTTCGTTCACCCGCATGAATTTTAAGGCAGACTGAGCGCATTGTTTCCAGCTTCGTTGCATGGAATTTCCAGTCGTGGCGGGTGCCGTGATGTCTGCAACATTTCGCTCTTTGTTTCTGGGTAAGTGAGTTCCCATTCATATGAAAATGTATAGTTATTCATAGGAGATTATCAATTACATTATAAAGGATGTAATTGGGATTTGTGTGTTGTAATAATTTATTATGATTTATATCGATCCGTTATATCAATTTGTAGGCTATTGTTCACAAAAATGTACCATAGCTAACAGCGCGCTATTGTCCGTAATTTAATCTAGAATTATATCGACATTAGCTACACATTATGTAACATAAGGTATTTATATTTTTGAATAGCCTGGATCACAAATTAGCCATTTTAAAATGTAAAATAAATCGTGAGATGAGACTTCTTTGTGATAAGTAATTCAAGTGAAAAATGTGTGTTAAGAAGAAAAAAGTTCACTTCGTTAAAAAAAAATAAACTACGATGTGAATTGAAAGCAGATGTTTCTGTGTTATGATCACTGTACAAAGGCTACACTTCAGGCATCCATCCACTTGACTGGTGCTGGAGAAAGACTGTAGTCTGAGTGTATTGTATTGTCCTTTGTCTGATAATGACAGATCAAACACAACTGCTTCTTAGCAGAAAGCACAAAGACAGGGCACGCCACCTATAATCCGAATCACAAACTAATGTGTTGTGACACCGATTGGCAAAAATAGATCTTTCTAATAGACCATGGCCGGTGTTGAGAGTGGGTCGCTGGTGCCCTGAGAGGGACGTGAACGCGAGATGAGGAAGCTAGATATCGCATGCCCGCGTGTGCCAGGGTCAGAGCTCGTGAGAGTGGTGCAAAGCAAACATGGAATACTCTCGGGCTTGTCTCCTTTGGTTAAATTCCAACAATTCTGTCCGTGGTTGTGATGGTGCATTCCAGAATTATTATTTTTTGTCTGATGTTTGTTGGCTATAGCCTTGTGTGTAGTCTAATGTGTTTCGCAAACTTAGACCTGTAATAGAGTATATCTTTTCTTTGTAATAGCACATTAAATACATGACTTACAGAAATATAATGAAAATAAATATAAACACAACATGGTCCCATGTTTCATGAGCTGAAATGAAAGATCCCAGAAATTGTCTGTATGCACAGACAATTACCTCCCTATTAGTGAGCATTTCTCTTTTGTCAAGATAATCAATCCTCCTAAAACAGCATGATCATTACACAGGTGCACCTTGTGCTAGGGGACAATAAAAGGCAGTTCTAAAATGTGAAGTTTTGTCACACAAGATAATACCACAGATGTCTCAACTTTTGAGTGGAGCATGCAATTGACATGCTGACTGCAGGAATTCCACCAGAGCTGTTGCCAGATAATTTAATGTTAATTTCTCTACCATAAGCCGCCTCCAACATGTTTTAGAGAATTAGACAGTACGTCCAACCGGCCTCACAACCACAAACTACATGTAATCACGCCAGTCCAGGACCTCCACATCCGGCTTCTTCACCTGCGGGATCATCTGAGACCAGCCACCCGGACAGCTGATGAAACTGAGGATTATTTCTGTCTATAATAAAGCCCTTTTGTGGGGAAAAACACATACTGATTGGCCTATGCTCTCCCAGGACCACCCATAGCTGCACCCCTGCCCAGTCATGTGAAATCCATAGATTAGGGCCTAATTTATTTATTTAAATTGACTGATTTTCTTATATGAACTGTAACTCAGTAAAAATCTATCTGAAATTGTTGAATGTTGCGTTTATATTTTTGTTCAGTATATTTGGATGTTAAATTGGGCCCTAAAGTCTTATTTTGTCCAAATTCAACGCATAAAGTCAGAATTCCACTGTGAGGTTTCTATAAATTCAACATATACCATAGCTAGAGCTTTATGTGTTTTCTATTGTCAAAGTAGCTACTCCTGAATGAGGTCTCAGTAGCCTGCCCTGCAGGATAGGCTTATGAGTGAGGCAGACAAATTATGTGGGTTGCTGTCCATTTACTGGCTGAAGTTGAAATGAGGATGGGACATGCCATAGCACTTTAAGCACCTCTATCACTGGGATAATGAGGATCATCACTGTGTTCATTTTCCATAGCCTATAGGCTGGGGATCACTGGGTTGAGAGTCTAGACATGCAGTCATAGCTCTAGTGAACTGTATAATCAGCTATTAATTTTGTTAGCTGGTGGTGATGATGATGATGGTGCAGAAGGTGATGTGATGGTGGTGATGATGATGGTGAAGATTGGTATGGGTGTTGATGGTGATGGTGGTAGTGATGTTGATGGTTGTGGTGATGATGATGATGGTTTTGGTGGTGGTAATTATGTTGATGGTTAGATAGATAGATAGATAGATAGATAGATAGGTACTTTATTGATCCCCCGGGGGGGAAATTTCATGTGGTGATGATGATGGTGGTGGGGTGATGATGATGATGATGATGATGGTGGTGGTGTTGATGATGTTAAATAGGTTTATATATACAGTGGGAAGAACAAGTATTTGATACACTGCCGATTTTGCAGGTTTTCCCACTTACAAAGCATGTTGAAGTCTGTAATTTTTATCATAGGTACTCTTCAACTGTGAGTGACGGTTTGCACACACTGCAGCAGGGATTTTGGCCCACTCCTCCATACAGACCTTCTCCAGATTCTTCAGGTTTCGGGGCTGTCGCTGGGCAATACGGACTTTCAGCTCCCTCCAAAGATTTTCTATTGGGTTCAGGTCTGGAGACTTTCTAGGCCACTCCAGGAACTTGAGATGCTTCTTACGGAGCCACTCCTAAGTTGCCCTGGCTGTGTGTTTCGGCTCGTTGTCATGCTGGAAGACCCAGCCACGACCCATCTTCAATGCTCTTACTGAGGGAAGGAGGTTGTTGGCCAAGATCTCGCAATACATGGCCCCATCCATCCTCCCCTAAATATGGTGAAGTCGTCCTGTCCCCTTTGCAGAAAAGCATCCCCAAAGAATGATATTTCCACCTCCATGCTTCACGGTTGGGATGGTGTTCTTGGGGTTGTACTCATCCTTCTTCTTCCTCCAAACACGGCGAGTTTAGACCAAAAAGCTCTATTTTTGTCTCATCAGACCACATGACCTTCTCCCATTCCTCCTCTGGATGATCCAGATGGTCATTGGCAAACTTCAGACGGGCCTGGACATGCGCTGGCTTGAGCAGGGGGACCTTGCGTGCGCTGCAGGATTTTAATCCATGACGGCGTAGTGTGTTACTAATGGTTTTCTTTGAGACTGTGGTCCCAGCTCTCTTCAGGTCATTGACCAGGTCCTGCCGTGTAGTTCTGGGCTGATCCCTCACCTTCCTCATGATCATTGATGCCCCACGAGGTGAGATCTTGCATGGTGCCCCAGACCGAGGGAGATTGACCGTCATCTTGAACTTCTTCCATTTTCTAATAATTGCGCCAACAGTTGTTGCCTTCTCACCAAGCTGCTTGCCTATTGTCCTGTAGCCCATCCCAGCCTTGTGCAGGTCTACAATTTTATCCCTGATGTCCTTACACAGCTCTCTGGTCTTGGCCATTGTGGAGAGGTTGGAGTCTGTTTGATTGAGTGTGTGGACAGGTGTCTTTTATACAGGTAACGAGTTCAAACAGGTGCAGTTAATACAGGTAATGAGTGGAGAACAGGAGGGCTTCTTAAAGAAAAACTAACAGGTCTGTGAGAGCCAGAATTCTTACTGGTTGGTAGGTGACCAAATACTTATGTCATGCAATAAAATGCAAATTAATTATTTAAAAATCATACAATGTGATTTTCTGGATTTTTGTTTTAGATTCCGTCTCTCACAGTTGAAGTGTACCTATGATACAAATTACAGACCTCTACATGCTTTGTTAGTAGGAAAACCTGCAAAATCAGCAGTGTATCAAATACTGTTTCTCCCCACTGTATATTGTTTTTAATTTGACAGATTAGTGTAGTGCTGATGTGTAGGTGGCATACATGTAGTGGTGACATACCCCCTGTGCGGTATTTCATAATGGCAAACCAGGATGAAGGACATTTCCCTTATAGTTATGAACAATATGTATTTAAGACCAACACAGAGGCTGAGCTAAGAGATAAGAGCTAAGAGCTTATTTTATTATGCAATAATCAATACTCATTAATAGAGATCATTTCCATTTAATTTGTCTTTTGCCTTGGAAGTCCTGAGACATCCTTAATTTAATATCTGTGGGAGATGTAATATCCAGTGTTCACATTATAGATAAGTACCACAATTAAACACCACAGAATTCCTTAACTGCCTTTATCAAGGCTTACATCACAAAATGAATAGTGCAGTAGAAGATCAAATAATGTGGCAAAGACCTTAAATCCGCTGGAAGTAGAACCAGAGTAACCAAACCAAAGTAGTGGAGCTTAATGATAGATTTCCTGCCTGTCCTTCCCTCAGCAATATATGTTTGGAATGGAAAATGTTAAATGACTGTCCAGGAAGTAATAACAGATTGTAATTCACTTGACAGAACTGTAATGGGAAAAAATGAGTAGCCCTTCCGTTGGAGTTATCCATTTCCAACCCCCAAACACCCTCATTTCAAATGGAGCTCATCCACTGACCGCTATGATATTTAGCAGTCTTGCATCTATGCTGCTCTATCACAATGGCAGAGGGAATTTGAGCTGCATAATCATCGCTCATCTGATCCGTTATGTATGGAGATACAGTGCATTCGGAAAGTATTCAGAACCCTTGACCTTTTCCACATTTCGTTATGTTACAGCCTTATTCTAAAATGGATTAAATGGTATTTTTTCTCATCAATCTGCACACAATACCCCATAATGACAAAGCAAAAACAGGTTTTTAGAATTTTTGCAAATGTATTATAAAGAAAAAAACGGAAATATCACATTTACCTAAGTATTCATACCCTTTACTCAGTACTTTGTTGAAGCACATTTGGCAGTGATTACAGCCTCGAGTCTTCTTGGGTATGATGCTACAAGCTTGGCACACCTGTATTTGGGGAGTTTCTCCCATTCTTCTCTGCAGATACTCTCAAGCGGTTTCAGGTTGGATGGGGAACGTCACTTCACAGCTATTTTCAGGTCTCTCCAGAGATGTTCGATCGGGATCAAGTCCAGGCTGGTTGGGCCACTTAAGAAGATTCAGAGACTTTTCCCGAAGCCACTCCTCCTCTTGTCTTGCCTGTGTGCTTAGGGTCATTGTCCTGTTGGAAGGTGAACCTTCACCCCAGTCTGAGGCCCTGAGCGTTCTGGAGCAGGTTTTCATTAAGGATCTCTCTGTGCTTTGCTCCGTTCATCTTTCCCTTGATCCTGACTAGTCTCCCAGTCCCTGCCACTGAAAAACATCCACACAGCATGATGCTGCCACCACCATTCTTCACCTTAGGGATGGTGCCAGGTTTCCTCCAGATGTGACACTTGGCATTCTTGGTTCAATCAGAGCAGAGAATTGTGTTTTTCATGGTCTGAGTCTTTAGGTGCCTGCTGGCAAACTCCAAGCGGGCAGTCATGTGCCTTTTACTGAGGAGTGGCTTCTGTCTGGCCACTCTACCATAAAGGCCTGATTGGTGGAGTGCTGCAGAGATGGTTGTCCTTCTGGTAGTTTCTCCCATCTCCCTAGAGGAACTCTGGAGCTCTTTCAGACTGACCATCGGGTTCTTGGTTAACTCCCTGACCAAGGCCCTTCTACCCCGGCCAGCTCTTGGAAGAGTCTTGGTGCTTCCAAACTTCTTCCATTTAAGAATGATGGAGGCCACTGTGTTCTTGGGGACCTTCAATGCTGCATTGAAGGTCCCCAAGGTACCCTCCCCCAGATTTGTGCCTTGAGCGCTAAGGACAATTCCTTCGACCTCATGTCTCGGTTTTTGCTCTGACATGCACTGTCAACTGTGGGACCTTATATAGACAGGTGGGTGTCTTTCCAAATCATGTCCAATCAATTGAATTTACCACAGGTGGACTCCAATCAAGTTTTAGAAACATCTTAAGAATGATAATTGGAAACAGGATAAACCAGAGCTAAATTTCGAGTTTCATAGAAAAGGGTCTAAATACTTTTGTTTCTTTTAAAAAATATATGTTTATATAAATTAGCAAAAAGACCTGTTTTCACTTTGTCATTTTGGGGTATTGTGTGTAGATTGATGAGGATGAAATTTGTATTTAATATATTTTAGAATAAAGCTGTAATGTGACAAAATGTGGAAAAAGTCAAGGATTTAATACTTTACGAATGCACTGTATATGCTAAGAGCAACTAGGTTTAAAACAGGTTTCTGTTCCCATTCTATATTTAGCAAGTCTCTCTCAAATGTGGAGATGACAGGAGTCTCCGGAGCCAGAGGTTATGAAGTGACATGTTTGCCCCTGAATCACACTCACACAAATACTAACCCCCCCCTATCTGCCACTCATACAAACACACAGCCATTTTGAAAAAATCTGATTACCATAGAAAGCATTAAGACTGTAGTTCTAGTTATTGCATATCTAGTCCGTATTCATAGACCAGGGGCTGTATTCAATCCGTATCGCAGAAGTTCAGTGTTACAGTGTGATAGAAATTAAAAGGCAATGTTCCCACCAAATATTCAAAGCCCTAGATTGCAAAGATACACACAGGATGGAAGAACCTTTTAGAAGATTTGAGCACACATCTAATGAGCAGCCTAATGAGATGATGTTTGAGTGCTAACTGTCACTACTAGATCTATACACCTATATCGCTAACTAACGCAGATTTCCTGATGTGTTATGTGTTACTTGATTCCTATGGCCTTCAGGTGGCTAATGCGCTTTTCCTTGTTTCTGCTGGAAGAACCTTGTTTCATTGATTAAGGTCCTTTTAGAAAGGTTTCCAGAGCAAGCCTAGGGCCCGATTCAATCAGATCCGTTTTGGCCGATATCCACATAGCGGTTGTATTGGCAGTGTCAGAGGTGGAACTGCGTTAGAGCTGTCTAATCCACAAGCAGCTCAGTTGGATGCAATAAAACCACTCCCGACTATAATCCAACAATTCCCATGCAGCTGCGTTAGAAGTTCATGCAGTCGCTTTGCTAGTGCAAACACTCAAATTAGATTTATAGGTATAAATTCCCACATCCAAATTAACATGAAAACACTCATTAGCCTAACATCAATGGTTTGACTTTTGAGAGTCATTATTTCTAACATCGATAGAGCCTACACTTTCTAGCGCCGTTTTGAACTTCTAACGCAGTAGTGATAATAAGGAAGGGAGTGGTTTGTGACTTCTAACGCAGTAGGGATAATAAGGATGGGAGTGGTTTGTGACTTCTAACGCAGTAGGGATAATAAGGATGGGAGTGGTTTGTGACAAACAAGAGCAGCCGCTCCCCGATTTGTCATCTCATACCTCAGTTACCCCTCCAAAAACAAAAGCTGTGTGGATCCGGCCAACGCTGGTTAGCACTGGTTAGCGTTCGATCTGATTGAATCCAGCCCCTAGTTCTGTGTTTTGAATGAGAGAGACTTTAGGTGAAATAGTGCCTGTTTTTATACCTGTTCTTGCTCTCTCTGCGGAATATTTTCACTGTGTGTATTTTTAACAGCCAAAGACATCCTCGGTACAAGTGAAGGTCATTCTGGCGAGATGAAAATGTACACTTCAGCATGACAGATTTCCTCTCTCTTTTCTAAATCCTGCCTATTTTACATCCCTGTGTCTGTCACCTTCATCTTGCTGGCATCAATACACTACAACATTGACATTGGACATCAATTTCACCATTGATCAATGTCTTTACAAGAGGTCTGACTCAAAATACATTATGTCTTTGTTTGAAATATTATGTAGCATTGACGTGGGCCATAAACATCTGGACAGAACTGGGTTTGTGTTGTTTTCTGACCTATAAATCTCAGCCACTTTTCAACCTGACAAAATGACTTCCAGATTATTTTGGAACACTTGAACAAGAACTGCCTATTTCAATGTACGGCTAACTTTTGACAGATGTTCTGGAGAGGCTCAGATTCACGTTAACTCAAGCCACATGCATAGTACAGTAGGCTACGTTCATTCTGGAACACCAAGCTCTTCTTTCTATGATATCTATCAAGCATTGCAGACCATTTTAGGTTCATAAACAGGGTTCAAAACAGCAGAGTGCCCTGCAGCTTTCTTTAATCTCTTCCACCATGGTCATTTACGAGCAAAAGTGAGGATTTCTGCATTATTTGCTGGGTTAAATAACCATGAAAGTCAATGGAGCGAGGACAATTATTGCTTATTTTCAGGAAAGCTTTGCCGCTAGTGAACATAAACAGTTTGAGGAGGGTCTCTTTAATTGTTTTATAAGGACGCAGAGATCTGAGGGTGAACAAATGACAAGACAAATGCTAATGTTTTTTGCCCTGAACTACAAAGGGCATGGTGCTGCCTTGCGTTGATTAACCTGACTAAAGTCCTGTATGATGTTTTAATATTGCAGATTGTGGGTTCTGTCAATTTAATTGATTGCATAATTTCTAATCAATTTCTAATCTATTTTCTTTCTTTATACTTTTTCCCCCTGCCCTACCATCCCCACAATGATTGGAGTAATCTAACGGACAACAATACTTCTACTGCTACTTACAGCTATTTTTGCTCACATGTACTGTACATGAAGTTAAATAATTATACATTCCTAATTTACTCTTCCTGCAAGTGCCAGATTTTCACCCACAGCAGCCAATCCACCATGCATTCTGATCTTAACGCCAACCCTCCGATGTCTAGAGATTAACCCATATTTACCAGTATAATGCCATTTTGCTATTTCATTTTGGAATACATCTTTTCATTTTACTATGATGTCTTAAGGGGGTCCTGAAACATTGCCCTAAAAATAAAAATAAATACTTTACCCAAGAGTAATGATATTTCCCATTGACTGATCATGGTTTTTCCAAACCCCTGGTATGATATTGTTGCACATAAATTATTGACACTGTTGGACTTTAACCACATCTTTCAATGGATACCTACTGCCAAGTGAATAGAGATTGATCAAAATCAACACTTTTTTCAAATGATTCCATTATCATCATTCATTGTTGGGATGCTATCATTCCAAGCTCCCAGCTCTGTTTTGCTTCTCTCAAGCATACTCTACCTAAGCAAAAACTGGCAGCCCAGAATAAGGCTGGTACGCTTGTCTATTCATAGAAGAACATCCTTTTGATCTGTGTTCTCTCTTTGGAAACCAGGTATAATCTGTTTTCAGAGAGGCTGAGTGATCTGACGCTAGTATAGGGAAATAAATAGCTTTCAAACCCCCAAAAAATCCCTGTCACAAAGGTGTCTTTCAATTTCAAGCATCTTAGCATACTGCTTAAATCAATGACACGAGAAGAATAACTAGTGCGTTACAATATATTTTATATGCGCTTTGCCTCCATTGAAAATAATGGAATTGTCATTCTGTACGTTCGTTTCAAGGCTGAAATGGGCCAAATCTTCTTTTTCCCAGATATTGTATGGAGCATTTCCTCTGTGTCAAACGCTCTAAGCCCGCTGTCACCTGGACAGCCCATTAACTTGAGCTGAGGTGATGACGCTGCAAGGCTGAGATGATGAATTGTGATTTGACTGTTTTATGTGATTGGTCGAATTTGCAAGCCCTCGCATAATATGCAAGGAATTGTTGATTTTGCAAAAATAATCTGCGATTACAGAATCGCAGAATCCTGTAGGGACTAATTGATTATTATGTCCAAATAGAGGCTTTGATGTTCAAAAGACATGATATGAATGAAGATCTGAATAATGGGAATATTTTACTCTCAGAGGAATAGGTTCTCACTTTAAAGCACTCAATAATTTGAAGACTGCAAATTGACCGCAAGAAGCCCAAACAGATATAATATTTCACTAGAACATAATAATTTCAAACTTTGCTTACATTTGTATATGATCACGTATCTCTCTATGTGTGGAAATCACAGAAGGTCAGTGGAACCTTAATTGGGGACAACGGGCTGGTGGTAATGACTGAAGCAGAACTAGTGGAATGGTATCAAACACATGGTTTCCAGGTGTTTGTTGCCATTCCATTTGCGCAGTTCCGGACATTATTATGAGCCGTTCAGCAGCATCCACTGGTGGAAATACTTGGGAAGAGATTTCCCAAATTAAAATCCCTTGGAGCTGATTTCCAGGTGTTTGACTTTTTTTTTTATGTCCAACAATGAAAATGCAAAGAAATATATATTGTGGCAGATGGCAGGGAGAGGTAAGGGGAGTGGTGATTGTGCAGCCCGCTGGCTCCACCCCCGAGCCTTATATGGACAGCCTGCCCCAACAAGGCAAGCCTGTGGATCATGAAGCCATTGATTGCTTGGGGATAAAAGAGCAAGCGGGCAGCACAAACAGGGTAGAGGGTGAGAGGGAAATGTGTGTTACAGAGAGTATGAGAAGAAAATGTGTGTTACAGAGAGTATGAGAAGAAAATGTGTGTTACAGAGAGTATGAGAAGAAAATGTGTGTTACAGAGAGTATGAGAAGAAAATGTGTGTTACAGAGAGTATGAGAAGAGAGATAATTATGTGTGATTACCTGTTGTGACCTGAACTGTCTGATTAGCCCCACTGTGTACCAAACTGGTTTGGCTGAGGATCTGGTTTTGGATTACCCCTGGATAATGGACTGCAAACTGGTTGCTGAATTCCCTCCCTTTCCCACTGTGTAAATATCCCTAATAAATTCCCCATTTGCATTCTAGTTGTGCTTCCTGTGCGTGTTTGGTTATTGAACTTGGTAACGTGGAAACCCCACACCTTTGAGCCTGCTACAATATGTTTTCTATTTGTTTTGCTCAATTTGAGTGAAATAACCTTTTGCCCGCGGGCCACCAATTGGGAAACCTTGCTCTGCATACAGTCAAGTAGGATAATCTCTGAACATGCTTCCCTCACATCAGGACTGCAATGCTAATTCACCAAGGGTTGACTTCTTCTACATATGACATTAAGCAGTAATTTAATTACTGAAATTGATTTAAGATTCTTTTTTTTAATCAACCCATGATTCAAAAGCGTGTTTCACAAGGCAACCCTGTCATTTTTTCCCCCCTCTTTTTGTGGAATGGGAGCCAACAGAGATCGGGGGAAATGTTCCACGTCTGACTATTTAGACGCCCGCTGTTCCTTTCAATTTGAAACAGTCAATTAGCTCTGCTAGCAGGCCACTCCATTAGGTGTTTTGAACCCGCATGCCCCATTGTCTCACTCCATTTCCCTCTTGCTGCTTTCCCCCCCAAGCGTGAGTGCCAGTAATCAACAGAGGCCTCCTGTTCTTCTTGCATTCGTCGTCACTACTCCATCCAGAAAAGAGCCAAAGATGGATGGTGTTTGCAGGGGAAATTTGGTGGCCATTTATTAGTGTGTTTAAAAGTAGGAAGACGGAATGGTTAACCTGCAGGTAGCAGTAACACCTTGAGGACCATCTGTCTTCTCAAGGTGTTATACCTAGCTGATTTGGAGGGGTTTTAAAATCTGAAGCTTGTTCATGGTTCAATACTTTTGTTTTATATCTGTAATTAAGATAGGTTGCAATTAGTTTATTTGAATCAGGAAAAAGGCTTTATATGATAAACACTGACACTGATACATTTTTAACTAAGGATAAATGCATTGAAATGCATTGGTTATCACGACTGCAGATCTTTTATTGCTATTCAGTACTAGTAACTGTAGAATGCAATATTTAGATCCCACTGTAGTGGCTTGCTGTTATCATGATGGATGTTTGAATTTTTGTGCCACAATGCCAGGCATTTATTTGGCTGTTCATACCACAGCAAAAACATTTTAAACTGGATATTGCTGATCAATCGCTAGGCTGCCTGCAATTAAGTGTGTAATGCTGCTGATTACGCTAGCCTGCAATGTGTCACACTAACGGTGGCTCAACCTTTAAACGCTGAGAGCCGAGATGCACTCAATGGAAGAAGTTGATGTTTGCATAGGCGATTAAGTCATATTCAGGTGCTTAGACCAGGGGTGTCAAACTCATTTTGCCCTGGGGGCTACATTTTGTTTTCAACGAGGTCCAGAGGGCTGCACTTAAAATTGGCAAAAAGAATAGTCCTCTATCGATCGTTTTTGGAATTTTCAATAATCCCTGACTGTCTAGCTTTAATTTCAGTGATTATAAGCGAGCTAGACACAGTCAAGAAACTGTATGAATGTACTGTAGGTCCATTATCATTAACTAAACAGTTTCAATTTGGTTTTAGTCATATTAAAGTCTATTTAACATACTTTAAAATGACCCCCCCCCAAAAAAAAAAAAGAAAAATAAAATATATATTTTTTAATGTACAGTATGTTTGACACCCCTGGCTTTGACCATGGTGAGCGTACAGTAGATTGCCCTCCCTGCTGAAAAATCTATTTTCCCTTCCCGTAAAACTGTTCCAGAACAGATGGCATCACCACCTTTGTTTTTACGAGTCGTTAGACTTGACTTGATGATGAAATGGAGCCTTTCCACTATACTGCTCACGCAGATGTGTAGCTCTATGGTTTGATGTTATCCACCATGTCGCAGAGTGCCATGCAACAATAGCGTTGTAATATACAGCCCAAACATATAAAAGCATTACATTTTTACCTTACAAGGCTTTGTATATTGCCTTTTCAAAGAGGGCACATTATGTTTTCCCGTGACTGAGGTGGCAGAAGCACAACGGCCTGTGCTCTGATTAAAGTGTAGTGTGGGGTTGTTATTCTGCTTGCCTGAAATACACACACACAATCACACTCTCTCTAACACACACACACACACACACACACACACACACACTACTCCTGCCCTGGGACCATGAGCCTTATGGTACGGTTGTGGTCCTGCATCTGAGCAGGATTCCAGTACCCTGGGGAGTAGCAAATTAATGCCATCTACTTCCCTGTTCCCGGATGGACTAAGCTCCTAGTTACATTTCCTGCAGATGCTACCATTTTCACTCCATTGTTTAGTAATCTTCTGCCTCTCCTGTGTCTCTCCTGGATTCTTTACTTTGGTCCTCATGCAGCCTGATAGGCTAACTGTAGCTCAATACGCCACCAGTGAAGACACTGGGCTTAGGACTGTGTTTAAAATGCTTTTCATGGTTTTGTGTTTTTATCAAAGCTGTCACATTTCATTGTATTCCATGCCGGTGCTGGACAGTTCGCTTATCAATTAGATTTTTATTTTCAAATATTGGTTCAGTTTGGAGCAAAGGTTCAGTTGGGAGCAAATAGTACAAGAGGGCTTGTTTTCTTGATATTAAATGTGAGGCGTTTAACAGTACACATCACTTTATTGTCTGGGGTCCAGAGTTGTTGTGGAGGAGGAATAGCAATGTTTGCAAAATCAAGCTCTTAAAATAATTAAAGTTGGCAATGATGACTGTGTATTCTAGACTGGTCCAAGCTCAAAAAGTACAGAGATGGGAAGTACTGTATCATCAACTATATGCAATGTTATGCAATACCAAAAAATGGCATGGGGTTAGAATATAGGAAGATATGATTAAATGGACGGGCTATCCTTTGATTGTGAGGATAGAATAAGGACATGCCTCATCTCCTTGGCTACTGGACCCAATTTAAACAAAAAAACATTTGCTATGTAGAGGAGAAGACGCTATTTACTCTACTAACCTTTCCTCTTGGATGCACTATTGACATTGAGCAATATGGAAGAGCCGACTCGTCACTAGCCCCTTTGCTAATGAGGCAATTAAGTCTATCCTGCTGTGGTGGAGCACTGGGCTGAGTGTAGGGCAGAGAAGTAATCTGCAGTCTCAGCGAACACCAAGCATCTCACCCCCCCTGGCTGTAAACAGAATGCATAAGCAGGCCTGTCTGGTGGGATTCTCTCCCCCTCCATCCCCTCTCCCCTCCTCCCTTCCCCCTGTGGCACTCCCTCGTCAATTTGAACCTTGCTCATCACTTCAGATCACCAGCAGGGTCAGGCCGTATTGAAGCGTTGTCCAGCTAGTGGCTTCATAGAATCACGTTATCCATGATTGATGCTTGTGCCGTTCCTGTTTGGCGATGGCATGTGAAACAGTACATGGTCTTAGTGTTGCTTCAGAGTGTTCCCTTTATGACTGTTACCTTTTACTGCTGTATTTCAGTGAACCTGACCTGAGTATAACATGTTGCAGCAGCAGAAGCGTTTTCCTGTTCGGTCAGTGAAGTATTTACCATGTTTCCTTTAGTCCATGAGTTATTCATGCGACCAAAAGCTCCTGCTCAGGGAGGGGACGTTGGGCTGCAGCAGTGTGGACAGGGCTGGGGGTAGTGTGGTGAGAGGCTGCTTGTTTCTGCTTTACCTCCCTCCCACATGACGCTCATAAGTAAAACAAGGCCTAACTCTCCTTCTCCTGTTTATTCATTAACATCAGCGTATTTAGACCCCATTTAATTTCAGCCTCCCTACAAATTGTAATACCAACTTATTTGTAGGCTTTAGGACCACACGGAAACCGCGGTGATAGACATACGTGTAAAACTGAACAATGACCAGCGTTAAGGCCCCCGTTACGCGCCCATTGCACCGCAGCTCGGCAGAAGGCAGCATTCAGTCGTGAGTTGTACAGTCTTGGCCAAAGGTTTTGAGAATGACACAAGTATTGGTCTCCACAAAGTTTGCTGCTTCAGTGTTCTTAGATCTTTATGTCAATAGTTACTATGGTACACTGAAGTATAATTACAAGTATTCCATACGTATTCCAATCCGCCCTGGCATGCTGTCAATTAACTTCTGGGCCACATCCTGACTGATGGCAGGCCATTCTTGCATAATCAATGCTTTGAGTTTGTCAGAAGTTGTGGGTTTTTGTTTGTCCACCCGCCTCTTGAGGATCGACCACAAGTTCTCAATGGGATTAAGGTCTGGGGAGTTTCCTGGCCATGGACACAAAATGTCAATGTTTTGTTCCCCGAGCCACTTAGTTATCACTTTTGTCTTATGGCAAGGTGCTCCATCATGCTGGAAAAGGCATTGGTCGTCACCAAACTGTTCTTGGATGGTTGGGAGAAGTTGCTCTCAGAGGATGTGTACCATTCTTTATTCATGGCTGTGTTCTTAGACAAAATTGTGAGTGAGCCCACTCCCTTGGCTGAGAAGCAACCCCACACATGAATGGTCTGAGGATGCTTTACTGTTGGCATGACACAGGAATGATGGTAGCGCTCACCTTGTCTTCTCCGATCTAGGTGTTTTCCGGATGGGCCAAACAATCGAAAAGGGGATTCATCAGAGAAAAGGATTCTACCCCAGTCCTCAGCAGTCCAATCCCTGTACCTTTAGCAGAATATCAGTCTGTCCCTGATGTTTTTCCTGGAGAGAAGTGGCTTCTTTACTGCCCTTATTAACACCAGGCCATCCTCCAAAAGTCTTCGCCTCACTGTACGTGCAGATGCACTCACACCTGCCTGTTGCCATTCCTGAGCAAGCTCTGCACTGGTGGTGCCCCGATCCCGCAGCTGAACCAACTTTAGGAGACCTGGCGCTTGCTGGACTTTCTTGGGCGCCCTAACGCCTTCTTCACAACAATTGAACCTCTCTCCTTGAAGTTCTTGATGATCCGATAAATGGTTGATTTAGGTGCAATTTTACCAGAAGCAATATCCTTGCCTGTGAAGCCCTTTTTGTGCAAAGCAATGAAGACGGCACGTGTTTCCTTGCAGATAACCATGGTTGACAGAGAAAGAACAATGATTTCAAGCACCACCCTCCTTTTAAAACTTCTGACTCAATCAGCATGACAGAGTGATCTCCAGCCTTGTCCTCGTCAACACTCTCACCTGTATTAACGAGACAATCACTGACATGATGGCAGCTGGTCCTTTTGTGGCAGGGCTGAAATGCAGTGGAAATGTTTTTGGGGGATTAAGTTAATTTTCATGGCAAAGAGGGACTTTGCAATTAATTGCAATTCATCTGATCACTCTTCATGACATTCTGGAGTATATGAAAATTGCCATCATCAACACTGAGGCAGCAAACTTTGTGGAGACCAATACTTGTCATTCTCAAAACTTTTGGCCACGACTGTAAGCTTGCGAAATACACACACAAATATTTTAGCTAATTATTGTAACATGGACAAGCAATGCCATGTGGCAGCCTAGACATTTGCTGCTGTATTGTCTCTTTGTTAGCGATGCAGCATTAGCTATAGAGTTAGCTAGCTTACATCTCAAGGCTTTTGCTTGAGCAACACAAACATTGATCTTGACAAGCTAGCTTAGAGACTAGCAAAATATGGATGAAATGCCATCAAACTCTCATGATTCACATGAAGTGGGCAACGCTACATGCATGCATAGCCTAAATAAATGTATGTCTCTCCATAGATGGATATACGAAAGTGTATGAGAGCCAGGGAAAATGTACAGCAGCCAGGTGAGCGAGTGAAGAGGCAGTCAAAAAGCTTCCAAGAGTCTGTTTCTCACAGACACAACATTACAGTGCCTTGAAAAACTATTCAACCCCCTTGAAAGTTATCAGATTTATCTGAATTACAAATGATACACTGAGATTTTCTTCTGTGTAATATTTTATTTGAAATGTATTGTTTTAAAGTGACATTGATTTTATTTAAGAAAAGTCATTACTGAAATATGCTGTTTGCAAAAGTATTTAACCCCTTTGCTCTGTAAGCTCCCAGTTAACACAGGTGAAACATAATGCCCTAACAAGGACACACTTGGCTTACCATTGGCCTCTACCTGTGAAACATTTAAATAACTCAAATTTTCTAGATATAAAAAACTGTTTAATGATCATTGAACAAACTGACTGTGAATCTGAAGGAAAGGTATGAAAATGAAGACTAAAGAGCATTCTACGGAAGTTATAGATAAAGTAATACACATGCATACATTAGGAAAAGGGTACAAAATAATGTCCAAGTGTTTGGATATCCCACTTGTGCACTGACGAAGTGGAAGCTGCATCACATCACCCAGGCACTGCATTGACAAGGCAGTGGCTCAAAACGGACTGGTGCATCTTCACTCCAATCTCAGCCACTGTACTCTGTTGCTCCTTCAAAGTGATTGTCGGCTTCTCCATGGCTTCCCACACTACTCTCCTTCTTGTACGGACGCTGAGTTTTGAGGCACTGCCCTAGACAAGTGGTGTGATGCAGCTTTCACTTCGTCCTTATTGATCCAAAAGAATACTTATGCAAACAGCATATTTCAGTTATTTATTTTTCTTAAAAATATTTTCTAACATAAAACCAATGTCACTTTCAAATGTATTTACTATTTAGGATTTAAGAAATTAGTTTCACTTAAATTAGTTGATTGAACTATTGATTCAATGATTGATAATATACTAAACATGAGTTTTAAAAATATGTTGAAGCTGTAAAGGGTTTGTTTAAAATTATCATTGTTTTCCATCAGCAACTCCTACTCTTCAGAAATAAATGTGTGTTTACCCACAATTGATTTAAAGAAATCCCAGATTGGAAAGTATAATTGTTTGTGGTTAGAGAGAGAGAGAGAGAGCACAGTGTCGGAGAGGCAGCAGAGAGAGAGAGAGAGCACAGTGTCGGAGAGGCAGCAGAGAGAGAGAGAGAGCACAGTGTCGGAGAGGCAGCAGAGAGAGAGAGAGAGAGTCGGAGAGGCAGCAGAGAGAGAGAGAGCACAGTGTCGGAGAGGCAGCAGAGAGAGAGAGAGCACAGTGTCGGAGAGGCAGCAGAGAGAGAGAGAGCACAGTGTCGGAGAGGCAGCAGAGAGAGAGAGAGCACAGTGTCGGAGAGGCAGCAGAGAGAGAGAGCACAGTGTCGGAGAGGCAGCAGAGAGAGAGAGCGCACAGTGTCGGAGAGGCAGCAGAGCGAGAAAAGGAGCACAGTGTCGGAGAGGCAGCAGAGAGAGAGAGAGAGAGAGAGCACAGTGTCGGAGAGGCAGCAGAGAGAGAGAGAGAGAGAGAGCACAGTGTCGGAGAGGCAGCAGAGAGAGAGAGAGAGAGAGCACAGTGTCGGAGAGGCAGCAGAGAGAGAGAGAGAGAGAGCACAGTGTCGGAGAGGCAGCAGAGAGAGAGAGAGAGAGAGCACAGTGTCGGAGAGGCAGCAGAGCGAGAAAAGGAGCACAGTGTCGGAGAGGCAGCAGAGCGAGAGAGAGAGAACAGTGTCGGAGAGGCAGCAGAGAGAGAGAGAGAGAGAAAGAGAGCACAGTGTCGGAGTGGCAGCAGAGAGAGAGAGAGAGCACAGTGTCGGAGAGGCAGCAGGGAGAGAAAGGGAGCACAGTGTCGGAGAGGCAGCAGAGAGAGAAAGGGAGCACAGTGTCGGAGAGGCAGCAGAGAGAGAAAGGGAGCACAGTGTCGGAGAGGCAGCAGAGAGAGAAAGGGAGCACAGTGTCGGAGAGGCAGCAGAGAGAGAAAGGGAGCACAGTGTTGGAGAGGCAGCAGAGAGAGAAAGGGAGCACAGTGTCGGAGAGGCAGCAGAGAGAGAAAAGGAGCACAGTGTCGGAAAGGCAGCTGCGACTAGAGATGACTTGGGAGATAAGGACACCAGTCCTAAGCAAGTGAAACTGCAATACTATCCCCAAGAGTGCTTTGGCAAGCAGAAAAGAACCTTTCAGGAAAAGTGGTGTGACACTTTTAAATGGTTAGAATACTCTGTGGAAAAAAATACATCCTTCTGCTTTGCATGTCGAATATTTGGTAGAAACCTGAAACACGACATTTGTTGAAACTGGATACAAAGTTTGGAAAAAAGCTCTGAATGTGTTCCAAAAACATGAAGCAACTCAATCTTACAAGGAAAGTGTTGCCTCCTGGAAGAGCTACAAGGCTAGTGCCTCACAAGGAAATGTTGTACAAGAGATCGAAGCAGCACATGTAAACGAAATAACTGAGAGAAGACCGTACATATGCCGTGTTGTGGCGGTTACCTCCATGTTAGGAAAGCAAGGAATACCTTTTAGAGATCACATCGAAAGTGTTGAAAGCCATAATAGAGGGAACTTCCTTGAGTGCATGGCCCTTTTAAAGCAGTATCGAACAGCACTTATGTGCCTCTCACCAGCGTGCCAGAATGAGATGATCGAGTTCTGTGCACAAGAGGTGACTGCAACTATTGTCAATGAAATGAAGGAGTCTAAGATGTATGCCATTATGGCTGATGAGGCCAAAGACGGAAACTCTGAACAATTGGCAGTCTGTGTTAAATATGTTAGCAGGTAGTGAACTTAGTGGTTCAGAGCAATTTAAAAGGAAATTATTATAAATGTAAAAGCTGAACTACTGAAAGGCATTCAGGCATGCAGTCCAGCCTCGGATCACTTCCTATCAGTGCCAAATTTGGCAGAGATGGCAATGCATTTAAACATTGAGCTGAAATCAGAGGAAGTCATGGTAGCCAAAAACTTTCTGACTCGTAAGTCACAGGTATGTGCTGCTTCTCTGGACATGATCACAGTATACAACCTTCTGGATGCTGATATGTTCCCATCATTGAAGGCTGTAATTCAAGTTGCCCTGAGTATACCTGTCAGCAGCTGTAGCTGTGAAAGATCCATTACGTCGTCTCCACACCTGGCTCAGGAGCACCATGGATCAAAACCGACTGAATCATCTGGCTGTAATGTCCGTAGAAAAGGATGTCCTTGAAAGGTTAAGTCAGTATACAATTGTTGACAGATTTGCTACACTCAAACAGAGATGACACAGTCTGATGCTCCCACCAAAGAAGTGAAATGGGATGGCAACAAGAAACATTTATTCAATGTAATTTAAAGCAGACTTTTATTTCTTGTAGCTTCTTTTCTGCCGTACTTTGGAGTACTTGGTACCATGTACCCTGCACCTGAACCCTTGGACTAGAGGAACTCACAATTTGTTTCAGTGAATAAAGGTCCTATTTTGACAGACCATGCAGTGTTTTTTATATTATAGTATGGTATTGTATTAATGCATTGTTGTATTAAGTGATTAGAGATTAGGGTATCACACCTCAAAACAAAACTTTCCCAGGTATTGTTTTAGATCTTAATCTCAAATGTATCTTTTTTTGAGTAAAACTCCAATATGACTATTGTCTTTAAATACAAACACACAGGGGCGAGATTATGAACACATTGTAGGCTACTGTAATACATTTCACAGAGGACAATTATACTGTAATTCTGTGCGCTACCTCACCTCATGCTGGGGGCTGAGCCCCCCTAAACCTCCAATCCTAGAATCGCCCCTGCTCATTACTAGAGAATCCTGTGTTAGTGTGTCTGTTTATATGTGTGTGTGTGTGCATCATGTGTTTCTTTAGATCTTCCTTGTGTGTTATGGGGATGTTTGTTAAAGCATAGAAATTCATTCACCTCAAGGCTGTTTTTTTTCTTATTACAGGCTAACGCTAATTGTTTAAAATGCGCTGATACTCGGCATTCCTCATTTTGCCCAATTAAATTAGCACGCTTTTTCCTCCTAGCCTCTTTAGCTTCTGACTGCTGTGTCATGTACAGAATTAGAGCCTGAGTTAATATGTTTAAAGGCGGTGATAACGGCAAGGCTTACGGCTGCTCAGAAAGGGATTACGGGACATCATTTTCTGTCTTCAAAAATAGCTGGTTTAACCGTCAGATTACTTTCTTCTTCTCTGGTAATGAATCGCTGGTGTTTCCTGACAGACGGCAGACGGCATGGAACAGAATGTGTCACTCTGCGGAGAAGGGAGACGGCTGCTCATTAGCGCTGGAAAGGTGCACTACAACGCACAGTGCATAGAGAGACAGGAGACGTCCTGGCAGATTTGCTTGAAATCAATGCCTGTCTCTGAAGTCTCCTCTTTCCCGGCCGGTTGGCTAGTGATTGATCAGAAACATTTGACAAGCGATCCATATGTGATTTGTAATGAGAGTATTTGTGTGGGATTACAGGCATGTGCTCATGCATATATTAAAACAATTTTACACGAGAGGGCGTGCTAAACAACTATTTTAGCACGGCTGTGCTGCGGTCATAGGACGGAGCCGAGTACCGTAGATCAGCAGTTATACAAAAAAAGTTTTTAACAAAGGGTTACCAATTAAATAAAAAACATTATTTTAATCAATGTATTCATGGACTACTATTTCATCAACGAAAATATAGGCCTAATCCCCAACACATCTATGGTTGCTAGCCAAGCCGGCTGGCCGTTCATTCAGTTCATCAGTTAGGTTGCCAGAGACTCGACCCAGTTGTTAAGTCTTTTTGTTCAATATCTATGGACGTGTAACCAACTTTTTATATAGCCACCCAGAAGAAAGGCACACAGACACCCACACTTCAGGTTGACTTGGTTTTTATCTGCAGTAAAATATATCAAACAGTGATGACAGGCACGTTCACTGCTCTCAGAATATCTCTCTCAGACTCAATCCACAAAGTGATTGAAAGTATATATGTGTTGTGTTTAGAAAATAACAAAAATACAGAAAAGCATACCTGCAGTAAAACATATCAAACAGTGATGACAGGCATTGACAGGTGGGTCACAGCCACACATTCACTGATTAGGTAGTACACAAGATATATTTTAGCTGGGAGCAACAGTAATGATACATGCCCTCAATGTGAAGTGATATTAATCCATAAATACAGAGCACAAGTACAACCCTTTAAGGTAGTAAGAAAATAAAACGTAATATTTAAATAAATCACTTGCTAGCGTGCCATTACAGTACACTGACTGATGGTGCTAGTTAGCTCGCCATTAACATGGCTAGCTAAGCCAGCAAAAACTGGGTTAACTTGACAAAATTGGCCTTAAATACATTAACGGCAAGATAAATATATACATAGTCATATTCGCTATTGACTTTGGTATATATATATACAGTTTTAAACAGTTTTTTATGTACAGAGCAAGGAGACACAAATCTCTCTGACTGAAGAGCAGGCAGACCAACTTTCCAAATAGGGGAGAAGCACTCGAAACCCAATAGTTTTTCTTTCAAGGAAAATAATACCAAAAAGGTAAATCTGAAGACCTCTCATATTGCCAACCTTACTACAATGGCAGCAAATTGTTTTATGAATTCGACAACGCATAATGAAAGGACAATTTATTTTTATCACACCTTTTCCTGAAGTTAATGGTTTTTCCCACTACTCTACCCGCAAACTGCGGTGTTCTTTGATATCTACATTGCGTGCGAGGTTGATGGAAACTCTACATTTTCACTTTGTCACAGATGCAACACAGCCATTCAGTCTCTTTGTTCTGTATCCATGGACGCGACCCAGTCGTTCAGTCTCATTTGTTCTGTTTCCATGGACGCGACCCAGTCGTTCAGTCTCTTTATTCTGTATCCACGGACGCGACCCAGTCGTTCAGTCTCTTTGTTCTGTATCCACGGACGCGACCCAGTCTTTCGTTCTAAATGTTCCATTGTTCCATCTAAACGTTCTAATTCCTTGCTTGCTAGCTAACACAGTCACGTCAAACCGTGCAGATAGAATAACAGCAAAGTAGATGCATTTAATTTCAACTGTTTTTCTATTGACATTTCTTTGTATTTATCCATAAAAATGTTGCTGATTCATGATTTCGACAGGCTGAGAAAAGATGTCAGTCTCCTCCTGAAAAGTTAATTATCAATAGGACAGTGGAGATCGAATTTCAATATTGAAACAATGTTGCAAATGTCAAGAGACAGACATTAACGTTTGTTGCAAACCAAATGTTAGGCTAGAAGTTAGGGGAAATAATGTCTAGATGCGTTTCACAGTGGAGATGATGGAACACTGGATGCTCAGGGATTTCTCAGATGGAACAGAAAACAAGATGCCAATATTTGCGTCATAGGCTTACCTGTGCTATATTATAATGCTTGTTTTGACCAACCTGTTGTAGAAAGTACATTTATGTACATGTATAAAACATGTTCAGTTGATTCTGTTTTGCAGAGAAAAGTCTAGCAAGTATATCAATTGACAGTCCCTTTGTATAGGATTTCCACATCCTCTCCAGTTTTGAGAACAAACCCATCAAAGGGTGACATATCATGTGTCAAGATCCATCTGCAGACCATGTGAGCGGATCAATAGCCAGAGATCACCTCTGCGAACGATTGCCGCATGTGAAGCAGCTGGATTAGGGGGTTTCAGTTACAGGTCACCTGGAGGGCAAACTGACAAGCCCTTTGAGCAATGGCCGACCGCGTCTGCTCCATCATTGGCTGAGCGGAGGGACACCAGATCCAGCAGGGGATGTTCATGACAGCACAGCAGCATGCTGAAGGATACATACTTCCTTCCCTTGTAGACGTAACCAAATGCACTGCTTACAGGACCTTTAGAAAGACATTACACTGTAGAAATGTGACTTACCACCTGGATTTGGTCTTATGCAGTGTCATGACGCTAGCCCTAGCAGAGATGGGGGGCAGTTTTATGACTCTACAGCAACATCATAAATTCCTGGCCATGCAGTATGGAGAGAGAGAGGATCTCACAGTAATCCAATTAATGGATAAATTAAACAATATTTCTCACTTTGAGAATGTGGAGACCGTCAGTGGAATTGCCAGTTACGGTCCTGTCCACTCTGTGTCACCGAACAGCACAGCCACATTACCCTAACTCTGTGATTACATGTCTCTAAATTATAAGGCTTGCATCTGAACTATTGTATAAATGTTTGACTAAGTATGAGAATACTCTTGAATTGATAACAATGTGATTTTTGCCTTTTTATGAGGTAAAGGTTTTCCATGTCCATTTGCCCACTAACTAAGCCACGCCCCTAATGAGGTCAGAAGAACGTGTCAGTGCGATGGGACCACCTCTCTGACCCGAGTCTTTAAGAGTACTCGCTAAGAATTTAAATATTAGTTCCAATGATGTGAATTTTGTGAATTTTGACTAGACCAGCCAGAATACAGCACGAGCTGATTATGGTAACTTGGTATGAACCTGTGATTCACTAAAGAAGAAGTGATCAGATCTTAGTGGTCGCTGTTATCAGACTGCAGTTGGTGAACACACCCTAAGACAAACACAGACACTGCAACCAGAAAGACTCTCCAAGGACCATAGTCTTCCGTCTTCAACCCATCTATCGAAGCCAAGCTCAAACCGTAAATATATAATTGCATTTCATTTATCCGAATGGGCGGTTATTAGAAGGCATAAGATATTGTGTTTACGTTAGCATAGCTTCCTCCAGACTTCATCCCTTTGTCTATCTGTTCCCGCTCATTTCATCCAACCCCTCCCCTTTCCTTGTGTAACTAGCCGTCATATCGGAAAAGCCCACTAGGGACTTTTCATGACATGATTACTAACATGTATGATCTAGACTGTTGTATATACAGTATATGTAATTCTGTGTGATTCTTTAGCTAGTAAGTAAATCATTAAGACAATTTGTGTATGTTGATTCAACAACGGGAGCTAGGATTTGTGCAGATTTGGATCTTACGATTTTCAGGATGAGACTGAAATAAGGTGACAATTAATAATTTACTGCTATTTGATATGAGATCTTTAAGAGTTTTTATTTGGAAGACAGCAGCTCTATAAACACACTTCCGTGGTGCACCAGGTTATTAATGATTTAATTGTTGCAGGATTTAACCCTCCTCAAATGTATTAATACATTTTGACCCCAGCAATTTAAACCTCCAGAATAGGGTTTTTACCCAAGTTTATGTGTCAGGTACTTTGTTTCTTTGTTGACTACCTACCTTTAAATAAAACATAACCCCCCACCAACCCTCCTTTATACATCCAGAATACCTATTGCGCGACTATGGAAAAATATGCAAATCACCATAAAATCTCATTGATTTACCTAAAATTGGAAAGAAAGATCTTTTTGGTGTTTTAATGGCTTTATATTATTTCTAAGTACAGATTATGTTATTTATAACATTTAGAAAGAAGAACAATTTATGTTATCAAGGATAGTAACATGTATTATGTTGGGGGTCAATTTGTCGGCAGCTGTAGGTGGCTGTGACCTTGTCCAAATTATCAACCCCTCCCTTTGTCTCATTGTGGTCCAAGACCATTTGTGGTTCTGTCTTCTCTGGTGCTCAGGACAGCATCTTTGTGCATGGTGCTCATCAGCAGGACATTTTTCCCTTTCTTGGGGCAATAGGAGATGACAGTGGCTCTGCCAGTGAAGGCAAACATTGAAGATGTTACCTTCCTGTTCTTCATCGCAAGAAGCTCAGAGGGAAGCTCCGGCTTGTTTTTTCTCACTGTCTCCAACTTGGTAACCTGCCTTTTCAGCAGTTCCTCACCCAGGGCGTACAATGTGAATGAATGACCACCCTCATGCCCTGATTTTTTTCAGGTGCTTCCCCAGGGGATTTACCAGTATGCACCTGCATATTCCAGACATAGCTGGACTGTGCATCACATGCTGCCCATATTTTGATACCGTATTTGGCCGGTTTGCTTGATATGTATTGTCTGAAGGGGCAGAATGCAACCAGACATTCATCCACAGTGACGTGGGGGCCTGGATTGTAAAGAAAGGGTAATCGCTGGACCCACTTGTCCCATACATCCCGTATTGCTGCGAGTTTGTCATGCTCTCGTCGGCCCTGCCTTGTTTCTCTGTAATCAAAGTGTATGACACGGGAGAAAACATGGAATGTCTTTAGAGACATGGTGGTTGGAAATATTTCCCTTCCAGTTTAAGCATTCCAAAGGCTTGTTGTTCCTTCTCCGTTTGACTTAGAAATTAGCAACCCAATGTAGGCTTGCTAGTGGGTCACATCCAAGTGTCCCCATACACGCGCCTTCACTCTAAGTTTGTCATCTCAAGTATATCCTTTTCGATTGATAGTGTTACGAAGAGCTCAAATGCTGATTTTATGTCTTGGACATGGCTGACAGCGTATCTGGTGGGGCCTGGAACCATTTTGATGACATTAGCAGGTACTAAGTCTACCCTGTCGTTTAAGTGGTGAGAGGGGCCATAATAACGTTCCATTTTTGGAAGGTAATGTGTCTGCTGGTGGTTGAGAGACAACAGGAGGGTCACCACTAAGAGTCTCATTCTCATCAGAGGAGGATGCCCCATCAACCTCCTCAACATTATCCTCTGTCTCAGAGACATTCTCCTCTATGTCAATTTCACTGTCAAAGAGCTGTGACAAAACCTCATTGACAGAAAACCTTTGCTTAGAGGTCCTTTTCAATTGAGAGAGAGCATAAAGAGAGAGCCCACAGAGCACCCAGATAAATGGTTTAGAAGGCTGCTGTGCAAGCTTTTACATCTTTGCTCCTCCCCTATGTTGGGTGAACTACCAATGTCCTCGCGGGAATTATGTTTTCTGCTCCCCCACGGAATGGGAAATATCAAAGTTCTCGTGGGAATTATGTTTTTCCCTCCCCCATGTATACTCCTACCCAATACTACAGGTATGGTTATGTTAGGTTAGGGCCCTAAAGCAGAAGTTTTTTGAAGATTATAAAATTGCATGTTATAGTGACCTCAATATCATCCAAAACTACCAAAACACGTGTGTAAAATGTTTATATTTCTTATATGTTTTATACAGCTAAAGCAGCCTGGGGTCAAATTGACCCCAAAGAACACTGATGCTACAAAATGTGTACAGGACATTGAAAACATATCATCATGTTAATTTTATGTTTACCCAGTTGTTCCCAGTAAAATAGGAAAAGTCATTAAATAAGCAATTTAAAAAATGAAGTCAATCATGTATTTAGAGACGTTAAACATTGAATGGGGTCAAATTGACCCCAAAGATAATAGCAGGGTTAATTTATTAGTTTCCGTTGTATTATGGCTGTATTAAAACACCTATACTGTGTGTGTATCCTGTGTTATCATTTAGTTAGTTAGTAAATAAATAGTTAAACCAATTTGTGTATTACGAATGATCAGTGAGACTGGGGTTTGTGCGGATGCAAGGATTATGCAACATTCAGAATGATAGGAGGTGATTAATAACTTACTGTTATCGATATATACAGTTGTAGTTGGAAGTTTACATACACCTTAGCCAAATACATTTAAACTCAGTTTTTCACATTCCTGACATTTAATCCCAGTAAAAATCCCTGTCTTAGGTCAGTTAGGATCACCACTTTATTTTAAGAATGTGAAATGTCAGAATAGAGAGAGAATTATTTATTTCAGCTTTTATTTATTTCATCACGTTCCCAGTGGGTCAGAAGTTTACATACACTCAATTAGTATTTGGTAGCATTGCCTTTAAATAGTTTAACTTGGGTCAAATGTTTCGGGTAGCCTTCCACAAGCTTCCCACAATAAGTTGGGTGAATTTTGGTCCATTCCTCCTGACAGAACTGGTGTAACTGAGTCAGGTTTGTAGGCCTACTTGCTCGCACACGCTTTTTTAGTTCTGCCCACACATTTTCTATAGGATTGAGGTCAGGGCTTTGTGATGACTTTGGTGTCCTTAAGCCATTTTGCCATTTGTCCATTTGGAAGACCCATTTGCGACCAAGCTTTAACTTCCTGACTGATGTCTTGAGATGTTGCTTCAATATATCCACATAATTTTCCTTCCTCATGATGCCATCTATTTTGTGAAGTGCACCAGTCCCTCCTGCAGCAAAGCACCCCCACAACATGATGCTGCCACCCCTGTGCTTCACGGTTGGGATGCTGTTCTTCGGCTTGCAAGCGTCCCCCTTTTTCCTCCAAACATAAAGATGGTCATTATGGCCAAACAGTTCTATTTTTGTTTCATCAGACCAGAGGACATTTCTCCAAAAAGTATGATCTTTGTCCCCATGTGCAGTTGCAAACTGTAGTCTGGCTTTTTTATGGCGGTTTTGGAGCAGTGGCTTCTTCCTTGCTGAGCGGACTTTCAGGCTATGTCGATATAGGACTCGTTTTACTGTGGATATAGATACTTTTGTACCTGTTTCCTCCAGCATCTTCACAAGGTCCTTTGCTGTTGTTCTGGGATTGATTTGCACTTTTCGCACCAACGTATGTTCATCTCTAGGAGACAGAACGCTTTTCCTTCCTGAGCGGTATGACGGCTGCGTGGTCCCATGGTGTTTATACTTGCGTACTATTGTTTGTACAGATGAACGTGGTACCTTCAGGCGTTTGGAAATTGCTCCCAAGGATGAACCAGACTTGTGGAGGTCTACAATTTTTTTTCTGAGGTCTTGGCTGATTTCCCATGATGTCGAGCAAAGAGGCACTGAGTTTGAAGGTAGACCTTGAAATACATCCACAGGTACACCTCCAATTGTCTCAGATTATATCAATTAGCCTATCAGAATCTTCTAAAGCCATGACATCATTTTCTGTTTAAAGGCACAGTCAATTTAGTGTATGTAAACTTCTGACCCACTGGAATTGTGATATAGTGAATTATAAGTTAAACAATTGTTGGAAGAAATACTTGTGTCATGCACAAAGTAATGTCCTAACCGACTAGCCAAAACTATAGTTTGTTAACATGAAATCTGTTGAGCTGTTGAAAAATTACTTTTAATGACGCCAAGCTAAGTGTATGTAAATGTCCGACTTCAACTGTATCTATCTAACCTTTTAAGATTCTGATTATTTAAATAAATGTTTCGCCTAAATTGAATACTAAAATCTAACTGCTTGTAGATCAGGATATTTGTAATACTATTTGAAACACTTTGAAGTTTGTGGAAATGTGAAGGTAATGTAGGAGAACATAACACAATAGATCTGGTAAAAGATAAAACAAACATATGTTGTTGTTTTTGCATAATCTTTGACATGAAAAATAAATGCCATACATTCAGATAGGAAACTGGAAGTAATTTAGATGTTGTCCACAATAGGGCAACAGTGTATGTGCTAGGTTTCAGACTGATACCTTCAGGAATAAGGGAGCTACATAACATTTAGTATGAAGTCACCCTGGTGTCCCTCACGAGTTTGCACAAATGTACCCAAGTGGACTCCAAGTGGCCGAATTGGTAAATTGATACATTGATTTTATCAAACAAAACAATGCTACGTTTTATCTCTGGGACCCTCAGGATGACGAATCAGAGCAAGATTACTGAATGTAAGTACATTATTAACCTTCAGAGGTGAATGTACCAAACCAGATGCCGTGATAAACATGTTTTGTTGTTGTGCAATATCCTCAAAAAATAGCATGGTATTTTTTTCTCTGTAATAGCTACTGTAAATTGGACACTGCAGTTAGATTAACAAGAATTTAAGCTTTCTGCCCATATAAGACATGTACAGTGGGGAGAACAAGTATTTGATACACTGCCAATTTTGCAGGTTTTCACACTTACAAAGCATGTAGAAGTCTGTCATTTTTATCATAGATACTCTTCAACTGTGAGTGACAGAAATCTAAAACAAAAATTCGGAAAATCACATTGTATGATTTTTAAGTAATTAATTTGCATTTTATTGCATGACATAAGTATTTGATACATTAGAAAAGCAGAACCTAATATTTGGTACAGAAATCTTTGTTTGCAATTACAGAGATCATACGTTTCCTGTAGTTCTTGACCAGGTTTGCACACACTGCAGCAGGGATTTTGGCCCACTCCTCCATCCAGATCCTTCAGGTTTCGGGGCTGTCGCTGGGCAATACGGATTTTCTGTTGGGTTCAGGTCTGGAGACTGGCTTGGCCACTCCAGGACCTTGAGATGCTTCTTACGGAGCCACTCCTTAGTTGCCCTGGCTGTGTGTTTCGGGTCGTTGTCATGCTGGAAGACCCAGCCACGACCCATCTTCAATGCTCTTACTGAGGGAAGGAGGTTGTTGGCCAAGATCTCACGATACATGGCCCCATCCATCCTCCCCTCAATACGGTGCAGTCGTCCTGTCCCCTTTGCAGAAAAGCATCCCCAAAGAATGATGTTTCCACCTCCATGCTTCACGGTTGGGATGGTGTTCTTGGGGTTGTACTCATCCTTCTTCTTCCTCCAAACACGGCGAGTGGAGTTTAGACCAAAAAGCTCTATTTTTGTCTCATCAGACTACATGACCTTCTCCCATTACTCCTCTGGATCATCCAGATGGTCATTGGCAAACTTCAGACGGGCCTGGACAAGCGCTGGCTTGAGCAGGGGGAACTTGCGTGCGCTGCAGGATTTTAATCCATGACGGCGTAGTGTGTTACTAATGGTTTTCTTTGAGACTGTGGTCCCAGCTCTCTTCAGGTCATTGACCAGGTCCTGCCGTGTAGTTCTGGGCTGATCCCTCACCTTCCTCATGATCATTGATGCCCCACAAGGTGAGATCTTGCATGGTGCCCCAGACCGAGGGAGATTGACCGTCATCTTGAACTTCTTCCATTTTCTAATAATTGCGCCAACATTTGTTGCCTTCTCACCAAGCTGCTTGCCTATTGTCCTGTAGCCCATCCCAGCCTTGTGCAGGTCTACAATTTTATCCCTGATGTCCTTACACAGCTCTCTGGTCTTGGCCATTGTGGAGAGGTTGGAGTCTGTTTGATTGAGTGTGTGGACAGGTGTCTTTTATACAGGTAACGAGTTCAAACAGGTGCAGTTAATACAGGTAATGAGTGGAGAACAGGAGGGCTTCTTAAAGAAAAACTAACAGGTCTGTGAGAGCCGGAATTCTTACTGGTTGGTAGGTGATCAAATACTTATGTCATGCAATAAAATGCAAGTTAATTATTTAAAAATCACAATGTGATTTTCTGGATTTTTGTTTTAGATTCCATCTCTCTCAGTTGAAGTGCACCTATGATAAATTACAGACCTCTACATGCTTTGTAAGTAGGAGAACCTGCATGTCACGTTCGGGTGTGTAGAGAGACCAAGGCGCAGCGTATCCATAGTTCGACATCTTTATTTAATGAACTGACGAACTATACAAAATAACAAATGATAATATATAATGAAAGGACACACGTAGCACGAACACGAGACAACATAACAATGAACCACGCCAACGGAGTGGAACACAGACATATAAGTAAGATCCCTAATTAGAGGTAATGCATAGCAGCTGCCTCTAATTAGGGATCCCACACACACACACCAGACAGAAATAGAAATGATAGATCTGCCAGACTCTGACCATAGAAATATAGAGAAGCAAAGCTTCTCTATGGCCAGAGCCTGACAGTACCCCCCCCAAAGGCGCGGACTCCCGGCCGCAAGAAAAATAAACACAAACATGAGGGAAGGGTAAGGGAGGAAAAAACATCACACGATCGCAGGTGGCGATTCCGGCCCCGGCGAAGTGGCTAGCTTCCTCCCCATTTCTACTGGGCCCGGTGTGGCTGGCGACTCAGGCCATTTAAAGGGGCAACCCACTGGTCCTGGAAATGACCATGGTGGGGCAAAAGGCTCAGGCCAAGGAGCGGGGCAAATAACCGGGCCAGGACTGGGCATCGGTGTAACAGGCGACTCCGGCCATATAAAGGGGCAACCCACCAGTCCTAGAAATGACCATGGTGGGGAAAAAGGCTCAGGCCATGGAGCGGGGCAAATAACCGGGCCAGGACTGGGCACCGGTGTGGCAGGCGACTCCGGCCATGTAAAGGGGCAACCCACCGGTCCTGGATACAACAATGGTGGGGAAATAAGTTCAGGCCATGGAGCGGGGCAAATAACCGGGCCAGGACTGAGCACCGGTGTGGCAGGCGACTCCGGCCATATAATCGTCACGGAAGGTTCCGGGCTGTCGATCGTCACGGAAGGTTCCGGGCTGTCGATCTTCACGGAAGGTTCCGGGCTGTCGAGCGTCACGGGAGGTTCCGGGCTGTCGAGCGTCACGGGAGGCTCCGGGCTGTCGAGCGTCACGGGAGGCTCCGGGCTGTCGAGCGTCACGGGAGGCTCCGGGCTGTCGAGCGTCACGGGAGGCTCCGGGCTGTCGAGCGTCACGGGAGGCTCCGGGCTGTCGAGCGTCACGGGAGGCTCCGGGCTGTCGAGCGTCACGGGAGGCTCCGGGCTGTCGAGCGTCACGGGAGGCTCCGGGCTGTCGACCATCACGGGAGGCTCCGGGCTGTCGATCGTCACGGAAGGCTCCGGGCTGTCGACCATCACGGGAGGCTCCGGGCTGTCGACCATCACGGGAGGCTCCGGGCTGTCGACCATCACGAGAGGCTCCGGGCTGTCGATCATCACGAGAGGCTCTGGGCTGTCGATCATCACGAGAGGCTCCGGGATGTCGAGGCGCACCGACGGTCTGATGCGTAGAGCTGGCACTGGAGGCACCTGGCTGGGCTCACGCACTGGAAGTCGAGTGCGGGGAGTCGGCACGGGACGTACCGGACTGGAGAGGCGCACTGGAGGCCTGGTGCGTGGAGTCGGCACTGGAGGCACCTGGCTGGGCTCACGCACTGGAAGTCGAGTGCGGGGAGTCGGCACGGGACGTACCGGACTGTAGAGGCGCACTGGAGGCCTGGTGCGTGGAGCTGGTACTGGAGGAACCTGGCTGGGCACACGCACTGGAGGTCGAGTGCGGGGAGTCGGCACGGGACGTACCGGACTTTGCACACGCACTGGAGGTAGAGTGCGGGGAGTCGGCACGGGACGTACCGGACTGGGGAGGCGCACTGGAGGCCTGGTGCGTGGAGCTGGCACTGGAGGAACCTGGCTGGGCACACGCACTGGAGGTCGAGTGCGGGGAGTCGGCACGGGACGTACCGGGCTAGGGAGGCGCACTGGAGGTTGAGTGCGGGGAGTCGGCACGGGACGTACCGGACTGGGGAGGCGCACTGGAAGCCTGGTGCGTGAAGTCGGCACTGGTGGCACTGGACTACTAACACGCGCCTCAGGGCGAGTGCGGGGAACAGGCACATGACGTACCTGACTGGAGACGCGCACTGGAAGCCTGGTGCGTGGAGTCGGCACATGTGGCACAGGACTAATAACACGCACCTCAGGGCTAGTGCGGGAAACAGGCACAGGACGTACCTGACTGGAGACGCGCACTGGAAGCCTGGTGCGTGGAGTCGGCACATGTGGCACAGGACTAATAACACGCACCTCAGGGCTAGTGCGAGGAGTAGGCACATGACGTACCGGACTGGAGAGGCGCACTGGAGGCCTGGTGCATGGAGTCGGCACTGATGGCACCGGACTGGTGACACGCACCTCAGGGCTAGTGCGAGGAGTAGGCACATGACGTACCGGACTGGAGAGGCGCACTGGAGTGTAGCAGACGGCCGGACCCAGACTGGGCACCGGTGGAACGGATTGTTCTGGCACTGGAGTAGAGCAGACGGCCGGACCCAGACTGGGCACCGGTGGAGCGGACTGCTCTGGCACTGGAGTGTAGCAGACGGCCGGACCCAGACTGGGCACCGGTGGAGCAAACTGTTCTGGCACTGAAGTAGAGCAGACGGCCGGACCCCGACTGGGCACCGGTAAAGCGGACTGCTCTGTCACGGGAGTGGAGTAGGCGACTGGACACGGACTATTCCATTCTGACATTTCCTCTTCAACCTCCTCTGCTATCTCCCACATTTCCTCCAGAACTTCTCCAAAATATTTCTCCAAATATTCCTCCTTTTGCTTCATCTCCTCTAATATGCCTCCATAATATGCCTCTAACTCCTTCTCTTCCCTCTTGCTTTGCGCCCCCCACTTGTATTTCGGCATCAGCGAATCCCAAATGGATAGTGGTACTGGCGCGTCCTCTTCCTTGCCAGACCACCCCCATAGCCCCCCCCCGAAATTTTCCTGGGGTTGACTACGGGCTCCTTTACCTCCATAACGCCGCTGTCTTCCTTTCTCCTCCTTCGCTCCAGTTTTCCGCTGCTTGGTCGGGTGGTGGTTCATTCTGTCACGTTCGGGTGTGTAGAGAGACCAAGGCGCAGCGTATCCATAGTTCGACATCTTTATTTAATGAACTGACGAACTATACAAAATAACAAATGATAATATATAATGAAAGGACACACGTAGCACGAACACGAGACAACATAACAATGAACCACGCCAACGGAGTGGAACACAGACATATAAGTAAGATCCCTAATTAGAGGTAATGCATAGCAGCTGCCTCTAATTAGGGATCCCACACACACACACCAGACAGAAATAGAAATGATAGATCTGCCAGACTCTGACCATAGAAATATAGAGAAGCAAAGCTTCTCTATGGCCAGAGCCTGACACTGCAAAATTGGCAGTGTATCAAATACTTGTTCTCCCCACTGTATATGTCCGTGAACATTTGTGTTTGTTTACAACGTCGTTCTAGTCACATTATGCATATTGATTACAGGACACCGATCCCGTTGAGGTTAATCAACTTTTCCCGTGGAAACACTTTGAAGTTTGTGGAAATGTGAAACAAACATATGTTGTTGTTTTTGCATAATCTTTGACATGAAAAATAAATGCCATACATTCAGATAGGAAGCTGGAAGTAATTTAGATGTTGTCCACAATAGGACAACAGTGTATGTGCTAGGTTTCAGACTGATACCTTCAGGAATAAGGGAGCTACATAACATTTAGTATGAAGTTACCCTGGTGTCCCTCACGAGTTTGCACAAATGTACCCAAGTGGACTCCAAGTGGCCGAATTGGTAAATTGATACATTTTCAAGTACATAACTATAGAGAACATGCAAAAATGCTATGGTAATAAAAAATACAAGTCATACATGATGAATCATTAGGTTCCCTACAGAAAAGACACCTTCACACATCTAGATGGCCGGGCGGGGTGGGTGTGGAGAGACAGCAGCAGCGGTCGGACTGAATGAACCAGTTTCTACATTTGAATGAGTGGGGGATGGACACCTTGACTTTGGTGGTTCCCATTGTTCATCTGAGTCATTGGCACTATGGAAAATCAGTAAGAATACTTTTAAGGATGAGCCCTGCATCAATACATCAAATAAACAACACATATCTATAAACATACACTACCGTTCAAAAGTTTGGGGTCACAATTTCCTTGTTTTTGAAAGAAAAGCACATTTTTTGTCATTCAAATTACATCAAATTGATCAGGAATACAGTGTAGACATTGTTAATGTTGTAAATGACTAATGTAGCTGGAAATGGCAGATTGTTAATGTAATATCTACATAGCTGTACAGAGGCCAATTATTCAGCAACCATCACTCCTGTGTTCCAATGGCACGTTGTGTTAGCTAATCCAAGTTTATCATTTTAAAAGGCTAATTGATCATTAGAAAACGCTTTTGCAATTATGTTAGCACTGCTGACAACTGAAAACTGGCCTTCTTTAGACTAGTTGAGTGTCTGGAGCATCAGCATTTCTGGGTTCGATTACAGGCTCAAAATGGCCAGGATCAATGAACAATCTTCTGAAACTTGTCAGTCTATTCTTGTTCTGAGAAATGAAGGCTATTCCATGCGAGAAATTGCCAATAAACTGAAGATCTTGTACAACGCTGTGTACTACTCCCTTCACAGAACAACGCCAACTGGCTCTAACCAGAATAGAAAGAGGAGTCGGAGTCCCCAGTGCACAACTGAGCAAGAGGACAAGTACATTAGAGTGAAGCGGTGAAGCGGCGTCTCCGGGATGCTGGCCTTCTAGGCAGAGTTGCAAAGAAAAAGCCATATCTTTCTCTGTCCAGTGTCTGTGTTCTTTTGCCCATCTTAATATTTTCTTTTTATTGGCCAGTCTGAGATATAGCTTTTTCTTTGCAAGTCCTCATCTGCTTGTTCTGTGACACTTTCCCGGTAAATTTCTGCTATAATCTCTTTGATATAGCTTTTCCAGTATTAGTAGCCATATTGTACTTTCAACATTTGCAGCTGTGCGTAACGCGATGCGGGACTTCCTTGTTTAGATTTCCAATGGACACTAAACTGTGTTTTGCACGTGCTCAATACACAGGCTTTTGTTCAGACAAAAGACCATCGCATACTCATGTAAAGCCCAGCTCATCAGCTCTCTAGCTATGTTTCAAAACGATAGGTGGTCATTGGACGAAGATACAGTCAATCAAGTGAACACCGCCCGTCTCATTGTTGCGTGATGAGGTCATTCCTTCATATACTAAACATTTTTTTTGGGGGGGGGCTATACCTAACCTAGAATGATGAAGCAAGTTAGGTTTTGTTCTTGAGTGTCTGAGGATTGCATACAAACCAATAAAAGAAGGTTTAGCATTTCTTATTACATTGACTGTTTTGTTGAAAGTTGAATGAGTAGGATTTCATGACACAAGCTGTATAAAAACATGGATCGTGTTAGGATATAAAAATTGATTTTATCAAACAAAACAATGCTACGTTTTATCTCTGGGACCCTCAGGATGACGAATCAGAGCAAGATTACTGAATGTAAGTACATTATTAACCTTCAGAGGTGAATGTACCAAACCAGATGCCGTGATAAACGTGTTTTGTTGTTGTGCAATATCCTCAAAAAATAGCATGGTATTTATTTCTCTGTAATAGCTACTGTAAATTGGACACTGCAGTTAGATTAACAAGAATTTAAGCTTTCTGCCCATATAAGACATGTATATGTCCGTGAACATTTGTGTTTGTTTACAACGTCGTTCTAGTCACATTATGCATATTGATTACAGGACACCGATCCCGTAGAGGTTAAACAACTTTTCCCATGGTGCCCCAAATTCCTAACGAGTTGATTGTTACGTGATTACTTTAATCAAGTAACAATCAAATATAGTTAATTGAGTTGATAAATAACAATCATCACATTAATGTAAGTCACGTCACGACACTGGTTAGCCCTATTTTTCTATGGGGTTTTTGTCTGGTCTCTGTTACCTCTGATGGGAAACTATACAGTATGAGAGTGTTTATTCTAGCACTGCACTATCAGTATGACCCAGTTACCTCACTAGTATGTCTCTCTCTCTCCTTCTATCTCCCCTCCTCTCCTCCAGAGCATCCTCCCATCAAGCTAATCATCTTCTGCAATTGATTTCACAGAACATTTGTTAAAGAGGGGGGAAAGGCAGTTAACCTGTCCTGTCTTGGGGGCGGACATTTTGATGTATCACTCCACGCATTATCATTTGAATGCATTAGCATGCCTGGCCAATGGCGAGGCTACATGGGTTTTGAAAGCCACCATTATTTGTCCTTTAGATTTTTCAGCTGCACAATATTGAGATCTGTTAAAGTAATACAGTATATTTACCGTACATTTGTAAAAAAAAAAAAAATCACTGACCTATTATAATTGGATTCGGAAGAAATAAGCAATAATGCATGTCTGTTTGTATTGTATTATAGTCTCGCTGCAAGGATGTACGGGTGGAGCATCATGGACACATAGCCACTGCAGCAATGTGATGGTTATGGGACGGGTTGTGGAAGGGTGGAGCATCATGAACATGTAGCCACCGCAGGGTGTGATGGATGACCACTCAGCCATGTGCATTCTGCTCACCAGAGGCAGCCTATATTTCTCTGCTCTGAAGTGGGGTTGAGTTAGATGCAGGAACATATTGGAGGCTATTGCTTGGTAAAGGAATGCACTGTAGGGAGTCTTTTTTTTGTGTGCTTTATTTAACTAGGCAAGTCAGTTAAGAACAAATTCTTATTTACAATGACAGCCTACACCGGCCAAACTCAGACGACACTGGGACAATTATGCACCGCCCTATGGGACTCCCAATCACGGCCTGTTGTGATACAGTCTGGATTCAAACCAGGTTGTCGGTAGTGACGCCTCTAGCACTGAGATGCAGTGCCTTAGACCACTGCGCCACTTGGGAGCCCACTGTACTATCACTGGGGGACAGAGTAGGAGAGTTGTAGGAAGAGGGAGAGAGAACCATCGAGAGAAAGATAGAGACAGAAACAGAAGGAGAAAGTCTGGGACAGTAAATGAGGTGGAGAGGCAGATTCGAACCAGGTTGAGCGAGAAAGGGAGAGAAAATAGAGAGCAGTAGAGAATGAGGGAGAGGGAGGTAGAGAAAGAAGGGGAGGGAGGGAGAGAAAGAAAGGGAGAGGCAGGCAGGATCTGTCATTGATCTTGTGGCATTAGCCAGGGCCGCAGTTGTAATGAGGCCTGTGCTGTGCTCTCTGCTGTGTGTGTGTGTGTGTGTGTGTGTGTGTGTGTGTGTGTGCATGCCGGGCCATGGTGGAGGGAGGTAGCACGACTCGTCCATCATGTCCACCCCTAGCCTACGGTGCCCTCAGAGGAGTGCGGCGCTGTCAGGGTGACATTGGGCTCATTTTTGACCAGAAAAATGAAGAGTACTCAGCAAACGCCGCACCCCACCCACCCTTGGCCGCAGCTCCATCAGAACCATCAGTCTCAGTGGGTCTGGTTCTCAGTCTCTTCTTCTCTGCTAATCAGAGACGGTGTGAGGGGCTCCTTTGTCCACCGTTTAGACACCGCTTCAGTTTATGAACACGGCACATCCCCAATTGTCTCTCCCTCGTCCCCCGCTTGCTAATGTAATGGGTGAGTCAGCAGGAGCGATCCAATCAATCTGTTTATGCTCGCCTCTGAGGGGACAATGTGAGCGCCGCGCTGCCTGCCGACTGACTGCTGCTTCCTGACTCAGTGGTTTGCCAATTCCTCCCCAACCTCAGTGTGTGTGTGTGTGTGTGTGTGTGTGTGTGTGTTTACGTGCGTGTGCTTGCATGCATTTGTGCATATATGTGTATGTGTTTGTATGTTTGTATTCTGGTTGTACAGTATGCCTGCGTGCAAGTGTCAGTATGTACAGAAGTGCTCAAATTTGTTGGTACCCTTACAGCTCATTGAAATAATGCTTAATTCCTCCTGAAAAGTGATGAAATTAAAAGCTATGTTCTCATGTATACTTGCATGCCTTTGGTATGTCATGAATAAAGCAAAGAAGCTGTGAAAAGTGATGAATTATTGCTTATTCTACAAAGATTTACTAAAATGGCCCGGACACATTTGTTGGTACCCCTTAGAAAAGATAATAAATAATTGGATTATAGTGATATTTCAAACCAATTAGTTTCTTTAATTATTATCACACGTCTCCAATTTTGTAATCAGTCATTCAGCCTATTTAAATGGTGAAAAGTAAGTCACTGTGCTGTTTGGTATCATTGTGCTCACCACACTGAACATGGACCAGAGAAAGCAAAGGAGAGAGTTGTGTGAGGAGATCAGAAATAAAATAATAGACAAGCATGGTAAAGGTAAAGGCTACAAGATCTCCAAGCAGCTTGATGTTCCTGTGACAGTTGCAAATATTATTAAGACGTTTAAGGTCCATGGAACTGTAGCCAACCTCTCTGAGGAAAATCGACCCCAGATTGAACAGAAGAAGAAAAAAGAACACCATACCTACAGTCGTGGCCAAAAGTTTGACACAAGTATTGGTCTCCACAAAGTTTGCTGCCTCAGTGTTGATGATGTCAATTTGCATATACTCCCGAATGTCATGAAGAGTGATCAGATGAATTGCAATTAATTGCAAAGTCCCTCTTTGCCATGAAAATGAACTTAATCCCCCCAAAAACATTTCCACTGCATTTCAGCCCTGCCATCATGTCAGTGATTGTTTCATTAACACAGGTGTGAATGTTGACGAGGACAAGGCTGGAGATCACTCTGTCATGCTGATTGCCGTCATCATTGCCGTCATCATTGCTTTGCTTCACAGGAAAGGATATTGCTGCTGGTAAGATTGCACCTAAATCAACCATTTATCGGATCATCAAGAACTTCAAGGAGAGAGGTTCAATTGTTGTGAAGAAGGCGTCAGGGCGCCCAAGAAAGTCCAGCAAGCACCAGGACCATCTCCTAAAGTTGATTCAGCTGCGGGATCGGGGCACCACCAGTGCTCAGGAATGGCAGCAGGCAGGCGAAGACTTTTGGAGGATGGCCTGGTGTCAAGAAGGGCAGCAAAGAAGCCACTTCTCTCCAGGAAAAACATCAGGGACAGACTTATATTCTGCAAAAGGTACAGGGATTGGACTGCTGAGGACTGGGGTAGAGTCATTTTCTCTGATGAATCCCCTTTCCGATTGTTTGGGCCATCCGGAAAACACCTTGTTCAGAGAAGACAAGGTGAGCGCTACCATCAGTCCTGTGTCATGCCAAAAGTAATGCATCCTGAGACCATTCATGTGTGGGGTTGCTTCTCAGCCAAGGAAGTGGGCTCACTCACAATTATGCTTAAGAACACAGCCATGAATAAAAAATGGTACCAACACATCCTCCGAGAGCAACTTCTCCCAACCATCCAAGAACAGTTTGGTGATGACAAATGCCTTTTCCAGCATGATGGAGCACCTTGCCATAAGGCAAAAGTGATAACTAAGTGGCTCGGGGAACCAAACATCGATATTTTGGGTCCATGGCCAGGAAACTCCCCAGATCTTAATCCCATTGAGAACTTGTGGTCGATCCTCAAGAGGCGGGTGGACAAACAAAAACCCACAACTTCTGACAAACTCCAATTATTGATTATGCAAGAATGGCCTGCCATCAGTCAGGATGTGGCCCAGAAGTTAATTGACAGCATGCCAGGGCGGATTGCAGAGGTCTTGAAAAAGAATAGTCAACACTGAAAATATTGACTCTTTGCATAAACTTAATATAATTGTCAATGAAAGCCTTTGACACTTATGGAATACTTGTAATTATACTTCAGTGTACCATAGTAACTACTCACATAAAGATCTAAGAACACTGAAGCAGCAAACTTTGTGGAGACCAATACTGGTGTCCAGGGGAGCCTCCAGGGATTTTGGGCCCCATGAAAATATATAACATTGGGCTCCAAAATGTTTTTACTAATGCTGTAATAATATTTTAGGGCCCCTGTCAGTCACAGGCCCTTAGAATCATCCTAACTTTTCCCCCCCATACGGCGCCCCTGCTTGTGTCATTCTCAAAACGTTTGGCCACGACTGTACAGTGAAACATGGAGGAGGCTCGGTTATGTTTTGGAGCTGATTTGCTGCGCCTGGGTGTCTTGAATCTGTGCAGGGCACAATGAAATCTCAAGCCTATCAAGGCATTCTGGAGCGAAACGTACTGCCCAGTGTCAGAAAGCTCTGTCTCAGTCGCAGGTCATGGGTCCTCCAACAGGATAATGACCCAAAACACACAGATAAAAGCACTCAAGAATGGATAAGAACAAAACATTGGACTATTCTGAAGTGGCCTTCTATGAGACCTGATCTGAATCCTATTGAAGATCTATGGAAAGAGCTGAAACTTGCAGTGTGGAGAAGGCACCCATCAAACCTGAGACAGCTGGAGAATTTTGCTCAGGAAGAGTGGGCCAAACTTCCTGTTAACAGGTGCGGAAGTCTCATTGTTTGATTGCAGTGATTGCTTCTAAAGGTTGTGCAACAAAATATTGGGTCCCATCATTTCCATGCCATTTACATTTGTTTTATTATTTACAATACTATGCTGAATAAAAAATCTAAAGCAAAGTCTGATTTCTATTAAATATTGAATAAATATGCCAATTACCTTTGTCAGTTTCAAGTTATTTCAGAGAAAGAGTTTTTTGTGGAGGGGTACCAACAAATGTCTGTGTGTATTCTCGATCTCGCTGTGTGTGTGTGTGTGTGTGTGCCAGTGCATGATATGGGGGAGAACATGACTTCCATCATAAGCTGCTGTACCGAGAGAGAAATAGATAGATGTCAAGGTCAGGTGACATGCTGGGTAATGAACATACAATTCACTCCTCTCTGGGAGAGAGGGAAAGGAAAGCTGGAGAGTGGTGTTGGGTCTGTTACACTGGTCCTACTGAACGGTTCCCCAACCGGCGGCACGAGGGCCAAATCTGGCCCGCCAACAATATTAGTTAGCCCCCCAAAGTCCCCAAAATGTCTTCTAAATATTTTTTCATTAATCAAATTATAATAATAATGAAAATATCAGGCCCAAAATGCAAAACTTCCAAATGCAATGTCCAAAGAAGGAAGTTACATTACCTAAATAATGCAGAAGTTACATTTTAACTTCATTCATGAGGAGAGTCAATGCAGGAGTTAACTAATAAAGCAGGCAGCGGACTGTTTTGTGTTGCTGAAGCGTAAAGCTGCAGCCTCAGCGCAATCAATAGGAGGTGAACAGCACCTGGTGCTGAAAATATAGCTAACTTGTTATGCAAGTGTTGCACGGCGACAGATAACAACAATAATCTTCATTTTATTTAAAAACAACAAGAGTCTAATTTGAGTCTATTTATTTTTAGCCTTTTACGCCTACTTACAATTGCATCTGGCCAAAAATATAGCAATCCTACATAAAACAATCATTTAAAGTAAAAAAAAAAAAAAAAGGGGCGATGTCTGAATGTCTATCGGTATAGCGTGCTCCTGTAACGACAGAACCAATAGAAAATACTGTCAGCTTGAAACCTAAATATCCCTGGATAAGCACTCATAATAATGTTAGTATTTACTAAATACAGTCATATAGGCCACTAAGTTACTCACTCAGTGGGAAACGTTGCATTTCCCCTCGGAAACGATCTTGTGGATGTTGCGTGAGATGGATGTGATTTTAATGCGCCGGTTCCTGAGTCTATATTGCGTTCATAGAGGAAAATATTATTTCGATCCATACATTGTTAGCACATAAAATGCACATTTCTTTATTGGCTGAGCATGCACCCAAAACGCAAACAAGGACTCGGCACTCCTGAGCGCATCCCTGACTGGAATTCAATCAACTCAGTTTGGCCTGCGAAGGTATCGTTTTCTTGACACACTAGCTTGGCATTGGGAAAATATAGTAAGATGAACGCATATCTCTCTGTACTTTTTTCTCTGAAACTTCGATTTTCATTATCCACCTCTCTTTTGATACTTTTTGAGAGTGACATTTTCTCTTGCTATCAAGCTAATTGTTCTGAACAAATGTTGATGTAAAAAAAAAAGCAGTGTAGGCTACAGTAGGCGACTTACACCTGTTTTTCCCCACCAATCAAGGCACAGAGAAATAGACAAAAATAATAATTGAATGTTATGTTCTGGCCCGCCGACTATTAGCTCTGAAATGTTTTTGCCTGAGGCCAAACCTAGTTGAAGAACCCTCTCCTTCTGGCTCCTCTGGTCTTCTTAACCCCCTCTGGGACTGTTACTCTTCTACGTCACTGGGCCTGTCATATACAGTACATCCGGTCCTTGTACCACTCCCTGTACAACCTTTAAAGTGGACCCTGATAGGATAAACAACCCCCCTCTCCAGCTCCCCCCTCGGCCAATTATGTAACGCCAGTCACCACATTTTAATGTAATTCCTACAGAAACAGCACATCGCACTGTATCATCCATCTCCTGAATTTATGGATGGGACTTACGAGGGGGTAAGGTGTCGGTCGGTGGAGAGGGGAAGCGGAGGGGGAGCGTGGATGAATTCACAGCACGTTTGCCCCCTGCCACTGCCCTGTGGCTGTTGTTATTTACAGTCCCTCATTGTACCTACTCCCCATCCTGCCTCACACACACACTGATGCACACTTATACACACTGACATAAACACACACTCACCGACGCACACACATACATTGACACACACGCACACATAGTTACCAGTCACCATTTTTAATTTTACAGCAACATGTACCAGCTGACATGAAACAATGGCACACCAATCCCAGTCCATACTGAAGTGACACACGCGTCACAGAGAGAGACAATGTCCTTCACTGTCCAAAGTCAGCATGTCTCTGTTCTGCCCCTTTTATTTTTAAACAGACTAATCTGTTTCCGACAGCGCCGTTCATTTAGAAGACGCTCGTGCATGGCGATTGATTGTTCCCTTGTCACCAGAAATCGATGGTCATCCATCGTTCCATATCGCTGATCCCGTTCCTCCATTTGCATTGAGCTCCCAGTCTTGTGAGCTTGCTGCTCCCACCTGACCTCAGGTTTCATTCAAGTGAGGATAAAGGTGAACGCATATTATTAATTGTGTGACCTCTCTCAGTTTAATGGACTATTGATCAGGTCCCATGGCAGTATTGTCTTTCATACGGCCCCAGGAATAACTTCAATTGACTTAAGAAATTGGGCCCTAAGGAATATAATGCGATTCAGCTCACAAAGGATATGAGTTCTTGAATACACCTACCGTAACCGTAATCGATACCCCACTGCAAATAAAAACTTTTCTGTTCCCGCTTCTGTAGCTGTTGTGGGTGCTGCACACTTTTGTTTACAGTGAAAGTGGACTCCTTTAAATTCAGGTTTGTACTGTACCGTATTGCATCTTATGCTACTGTAGCCCGGCACCGAGAATAAATTCTGAATAGCACATTTCAATAATTCTGTCACTGGAAAACTCGAATCTTTCTCTGCTGCATGGCATATGTCCTCGACTTCCCCTAATCTCTATTATGGTTGAGAAGCGGAGGTCACTGTCAAAGCGGAGGAGTGATTAAGTTAATCCACTTGTTTTGTGAATCCGATTTACCTCATTTTCCAAACTAGGAAACAATGTTCCAGTACAAAGACATCAAGATGATAGTGGTGCATAAAAGAAGCCAAGCTAGAAAGTATTATGTTATCTGTCTACATTATCTGTTTCCTAGTTATAGCAACCCAGTAGATTTGAAATAAATATATTCAAATGTATCTGTGTCATGCAGGGAAAGGGAGAGAGAGAGAGAGTGAGAGAGAGCGACAGAGGCAGTCAGAGAGACAGACAGCGAGAGAAAGGCAAAGAGAGAAATCTAAGAGAGAAAGGGAGACTTGAGTACACAAACAATTGGGTGATCTTCTTTATTTATGGATCAATCTATGCAACTGCAGTAGAGAGACTGAGACACAGTGCCCCAGTGAGCAGTAGTCCAGCCCCAAGAGCAGCCAGCTCAGTGAGACACACATTCGGGTTTCAGAGGGGAAGGAAGCTAGGTTGAAGATACTGTATCCCTGAAAACCTGATGTTTCCAGTTTCTAACTACCCCGCTGAGGGTGCCCTAAACATTGGACATCTAAAAACCATGCCAGTCAGTCTTCTCTCTCTTACAATGCCTGACATGGTTGTTTTTCTATGCTATGGTTCTTCCCTTGCCACGTGTTGTCCTCTTGGTCATAGCACTGCAGGTCTTTTGGATTCCATCGGTGGTGCAGTATGAATGTGTGTTGATTTGGACCAGGTGTGAGAGGAAGGCTAGAGGCTAGCTGTTTCAGAGAGAGTTCACATATAAAAGCCATTCCGGTTTCTTTTTCTTCTTCTCGGTTGTTCTCATTCTCACATATCCTCGCCTGACTGCCGAGCTGCTTTGTTTTCTGCCCTGCCTCTGGAGATTGTGTAAAGCACACTCATCACACTGGGGGTATCACGCAGACCTTTGAACTTCATTCCTTTTCTCCATGTATTTCTTTCTCTCTTCTTCTCCACCACCCAGGGTTTCTTACTGTTCCTTTCAGCCGCGGAATAGAACTCACTAAACAAACTCAATCCTCTGAACTCTAGCTGACTCCAGCTCGTTTGAAAGAAAAAAAATACAAAATATGAATTCCTTGGTTTTCCAGAAACTCTGGTGGATTCCGGATTTCCAGCCTATTCCCTCCTGATTCCGGAAGTCCTCCAACCGGGATTTCGGGAAAACCAAGGAATTTATTTATTGTTCACGGAACTTTGCAACCCTCAGCATACCCAATCTAAATAGTTTATGATCCACATCCTGAAGATAGCTGACTCTTTAGCGGGGAAGTTGTTTTCCCTCACTCATCAACACTTTCTCTCTCTTGCTGGGGTTTAACAAATCCTACAGTCGCATCCATCATAATTAGGTCCTAAATGAGTTATTGCCTAGCATTTCATTAGGAAAAGATGGACGCCAGAAACAACGTAGTTACATGTCATTCCCCTGCTTTATAATTTTCTGGAGGACCATTTGTAATGATGTAGAGATAGGGAACTGCCCAGTGTGGGAGAGAGATGATGCTTATCACTTTAGTTCTCATGGCACCAGCCAGATGTTTCCTTTTGGGGACACGTGGTTCAAAGAACCAGTCTCGTAGACTCGGTGTGCGCAATACTGAAATTATACAGATGTAGGATCTTAATTTGAGCCAGTTTGATACAACAGGAAAATAATCCTACAGAAACAGGAAATGTGAATTATTATGTTGATTATAATTAAAGGACATAATTTGTATTTATTTTGTAGGGGTTGATAGATTTTTATTTAGGGCAAATTAAATTTGAAATTTCAAAGTAGAAATTACAAACTTTAGAAGTATTTTTAAAACTCAAAATCTCTACAAGTTTACATTTCCTGCTTTACGGGAAAATTCTCAGTAACAAAAGAGCGATCAAATGAAGATCCTACATCTGTACTTAACAGCCCTTAATGGTTTTAACTGTTTAACCGTGTTGTCTGCCTGCCCATTTCTTTGGGTTATTGGACTTAGAGTGTATGTTAATTTCACTGTTAACAGCCTGGGTGACCTTCTTCAGTCTGTCTAATTCATATTCCCTTTGATCCTTACTTGTACTAACCATCTCAGGTATATTAATCAGGAGTGGGTTCTGGAGTTTGGGTTCTGAAAGTACACAATTAGGGAGATAGTGAGGAACTCCAACCCCCAAGGGATTATATAAAAGTACCTTTTTTTTCTAATGATGTGTTCCAGAGCTATTAAACTATAGGTCTATTAAACTATAGATCTATTAAACATTAAGTCTATTAAACGATAGGTCTATTAAACGATAGGTCTATTAAGCTATAGGTCTATTAAACTATAGGTCTATTAAACGATAGGTCTATTAAACGATAGGTCTATTAAACGATAGGTCTATTAAACGATAGGTCTATTAAGCTATAGGTGTATTAAACTATAGGTCTATTAAACGATAGGTCTATTAAACGATAGGTCTATTAAAACAACAGGTATATTAAACTATAGGTCTATTAAACGATAGGTCTATTAAATGATAGGTATATTTAACTATAGGTCTATTAAAACTATAGGTCTATTAAACGATAGGTCTATTAAACGATAGGTCTATTAAACGATAGGTCTATTAAACGATAGGTCTATTAAACTATAGGTCTATTAAACGATAAGTCTATTAAACGATAGGTCTATTAAACGATAGGTCTATTAAGCTATAGGTGTATTAAACGATAGGTCTATTAAACGATAGGTCTATTAAACGATAGGTCTATTAAACTATAGGTCTATTAAGCTATAGGTCTATTAAACGATAGGTCTATTAAACGATAGGTCTATTAAACAATAAGTCTATTAAACGATAGGTCTATTAAACGATAGGTCTATTAAACGATAGGTCTATTAAATGATAGGTATATTTAACTATAGGTCTATTAAACGATAGGTCTATTAAACAATAGGTCTATTAAACGATAGGTCTATTTAACTATAGGTCTATTAAAACTATAGGTCTATTAAAACAACAGGTATATTAAACTATAGGTATATTAAACTATAGGTATTATTAAACTATAGGTCTATTAAACGATAGGTATTTTAAACTAGCCATACCATTTTTTTATATTCCTTTTTCTTCACCAAGCAGCCAGACTGTCTTGGTCCCCCTCTACACTGCAGGATCAGTGTCTGCTTGAAGAATAGACCTACCTGTCCATTCGAATGATCTCCTGGGAGCAGGAGACACTGCCCTATTACTCTGAAATTGAACTTGGCACACCTCAGCCAGTCCTGATGCCCACAGGCAGGCAGTACAGGGCAGGCCTCCTCTCATTGGTACAGTAAATGGCCCTAAATGAGTCAATATGGGCACTTGAGCTGTTTCACGTGCTTTCCAATAAGTCACAGACCATATTTGGTTTAATTCTCTATTCTCAGAAGAGATTGTCACAGAGCGCTGTAAGGTTTTCCAGGGAAAATTCGGGGAGGCAGACAAATAGACAAAGTAGCATAGCTCCTGGTTCAGGCATGACTAATAAGAAAGATATTTAGTCAAATCTGCATCGGAGCTAAAAGAATGTCAGGGACTGAGACAACCATTGATAGCAAGTCTACAGTATAGGAGACTAATAGAGAAAGGCTCCCACACTGTTTTCTACTATTTCATCCTAACCTGTTCTCTGGAGGAAAGGGAGGGAGAGGGCTTGAAGCTGGCTCAGCCTGAGGTGTGTGCTGCATGAGTGCACTGTCACTGTTACATGTGGACAGGAGGAGATCAGAGGAGGCCCCAAACAGACTTAGTCTCTTCATTCTCATCAGAGGACCATACATCTCCATCTCTCTCTCTCTCTTTCTATCTCACCATCTCTCTGTCTTTCTAGCTCTTTCTCTCTCTCTCTCTCTCTCTTAGTTTATATCTCTATCTCAAGCTCTCTAGCTCTTTCTCAGGGAGGGAGGGAGGGAGGGAGGGAGGGAGGAAGAAAAACACTGCGGGTCACAGAGCTGATACATTAAAAAGACCTGGTGCCCCTCCACTAGTTATTAATTAGTCGACAAGAGAGTGTGTGAGATGCAAGAAGTGCACTAGATAAAGGGTTGTGCAGTTGGGGATGACAATTTACATTTAGTCTTCTTGAGGCCTCATATTCTGACACCTCTGCTCCAGTTCATCTGCATAGCTGCTATTTGCTAATCACAACAAAGCTGTTGTAAACACTGAACATAAAGTAAATGAGTATCTCCAGACAATCTACAGTATCTAGTGTGGATCCTCTGAATGGTAATCAACAGTTCACACTGCTGGATGTTCCCAGTGCTTTCCATAACAGGTATGTCTGTCTGTCTGTCTGTTACTCAGCTCAAACTGTTAAGTATTTTTGTCTCTCCTCTGTGACAGCTGAAAGTCAATGTTAATCCCTATTAGCTCCAAATACTGTAGTTATTTTGATACAATTGTGACAATTACAGCTAGTACGCCTTGCAGTCAACCTCATATAAGCTAAAACATTGTACAAAGTCATGCTTCAGTATAACATTTTGCTCCAGAGAACATTTCCATTTTCTACCATGACATTGTTTTTGTCAACGACTTTGATCTGTTCCACAAACAGGGTTAGCAGTAAAGCCTTCACAGAGCCACCCTGTTCTGGTGTTTTGGGGTGGGGAGGTAGTTTGTAAGTCTGCTTTCACCAATGTCTGCGGACCTGCAAGGCCTATGCGGGTCCCTGCTCCCAGATGTGAAAAAGCTTGGCACGATACAGGCATGACACAGTGTGGATGCCCCACCAGCCTCAGCCTCAGTCCTACTCTCAGCCCCAGTAGTGCAGTCAGCAGCAAGATGCCAGAGACCGACCAAGCACTGATTACATTACTGAACTCCACTCCTCCTCTCTTTCTCACCACAGCCTGCTCTTTACAACAGAGCACTCTGAAAAATAAAGCAGTCATTTGAAAAGAAAGCAAAGGCATTTAATCTAAATGGTGGTTTTTCTACCTGTTTAGTATAGTAAACAAGCTTTGCTGAATGTAATGACTGCAGAGATGCTAGCTAGCTAATTATCCCAATTAACCATCATTGTTTTGATTGTGTATTTTCATGATCATTTGTTACAATGACATTCAGTTGCTCTGTGATTATAATTATCACCCCCAAGTGTGTTTCCCGGTGGGCCTGATTGCCTTGGTCCCATTTCATTTGGAGAGCAGACCATGGATGAGCTGAAGCCTCACAGATCATCATGTGATTGAGCATCCCTGATCAATGGGGAACAGACCCCCATATCCCAAGGTTACTGAGTCTCTCAGCCTCAGATAGCTCATCTTATGTTTATGGGCTTGGCTAAGGAAATAGCATCCTGATAACCCGCCCCAGGGATCAACCGGGTGGTCTCTCCACCTGACCCTATGGACCCATGTGCCCAAGCCCCCTGCTGCCATGATGAAGGAGGGCCTGTTAGCGTGACGGGGAGCACCCATGTGTTCCTCCGGCTGATTAAACCATTATGCTTGTGCTCTGTATTCACTGCCACAGGCCAAGGACGCGACCCACAGGAGGCTCTAAATGACCCCACCCCTTCGCACTACTGCCTTGTGGGGGGTTGGGCCGAGGGCCAAAATGGTGTGTGGTTTGATGTGTGGTTTCCATGTCTGTCTGTCTGTGTGTACACTATCTTGTGTGTGTGTGGGGGGGGGGGGAGGGGTGTGTCACTGCAGGTGAAGGCTTGTCACTGATAGTGGCCCTGCTGTGAAGTGAAGGTCACGTACTCTGTGTCTTTCATCTGGCCCTCTGTGCATGTCAGCTAATGAGACAGGGAGGAGGGGAGAGAGGGAGAGGAAGGGAAGAGGTAGCCAGGGGTGGGGTCGAGATTACTGCAACAAACAAGAAGATGGAGAGAAGGGTGAGTTTTACACACGAGAGAGAGAGAGAGAGAGAGAACAAGAAAGAGGTTGGCAGACAGAAAACATTAAACAAGCATAGCCCCTGTTGTCATTAATTTACATACGGAAATCCAGCCACAATCCACCAAGTCCCTTTAATTTTCCTCATGTTTGTGTAACAGCTTAATTTACATGGTCATTAATGGACAAAACCCCTCAAGCTGTTCATGCATCTATTCCCTATGCGTTCAAGTGGCGTCATAACATTTTACTTTGTGAACAAATCAATAGGCTTGACCATAATTCCCATGACTAGTTAAAAATGGTACTTAACGCCCTCCATTAAAGTACTGTATGTCATTTGTGCATAACGTTACTGTATGTAGCAGTAGATGTAGCGCTCTTCATTCATTTATAATGAGCCTGTTATGATTCCCTGGAGCCACAGTGGAGACTGGAGTTTTATTGTGCGCTGAACTGGAACCTGTTGTTGGACAGTGTAGCCAGTGTCAGAATGTATGCAGAGCATATATAAAGTACTGAACAAAAATATAAACGCAACATGTTGGTCCCATTGTTTCAGGAGCTGAAATAAAATATCCCAGAAATATACACATAAAAAGCTAATTTCTCTTAAATTGTGTACACAAATGTGTTTATATCCCTGTTAGTGAGCATTTCTCCATTGACAAGATAGTCCATCCACCTGACAGGTGTGGCATATCAAGAAGCTGATTAAACAGCACCTTGTCCTGGGGACAATAAAAGGCCAAAAATGTGTTCTGCCACACAACACAATGCCACAGATGTCTCAAGTGTTAAGGGGGTGTGCAATTGGCATGCTGACTGCAGGACTGTCCACCAAAGCTGTTTAAATCAAATCACATTCTATTGGTCACATACACATATTTAGCAGATGTTATTGCGGGTGGAGTGAAATGCTTGGATTCTTAGCTCCAACAGTGCAGTAGTATCTAACAATTCACAACAATACACAAATCTAAAAGTAAAAGAATGAAATTAATAAATATATAAATATTATGACAAGCAATGTCGGAGTGGCATTGACAGTAAGTACAGTAGAATAGAATAAAGTATATACATATGATTTGAGTAAAGTAGTATGTAAACATTATTAAAGTGTCTAGTTTTTCATTATTAAAGTGACCAGTGATTCCATGCCTATGTCCATAGGGCAGCAGCCTCTAAGGTGCAGGGTTGAGTAACCGGGTGGAAGCCGGCTAGTGATGGCTATTTAACAGTCTGATGGCCTCTTGGTCCCAGCTTTGATGCGCCTGTACTGACCACGCCTTCTGGAACAGGCCGTGGCTCGGGTGGTTGATGTCCTTGATAATCTTTTTGGCCTTCCTGTGACATTGGGTGCTGTAGGTGTCCTGGAGGGCAGGCAGTGTGCCCCCGTTTTGCAGACCACACCACCCTCTGTGGTTGCGGGCAATGCAGTTGCCGTACCAGACGGTGATACAGCCCAACAGGATGTCTTCAGCATGTAGACTGACGGGGCTCTGCTCTGCCAGAGCTAATCCAAACAAAGAGCTTCGGCAGAGCTGCAATGAGTAATGTGTACTTTGTTTGTCATGGCAACAGGGAAGGTTGTGAAGGAGTGTGTGTGTATGTGTGTGTGCGTGGACATGTTTAAATATACTTGTGGGGACCAGAAGTCCCCACAAGGATAGTAAACCAACAAACATTTGGGGACAGGTCAAATTGTCACGATGTGGAGTGTAGATTGACCAAGGCGCAGCGCTGTCATAGTTCGACATATTTTTATTTAATGTGAACCAAAATAACAAAACGAGAGTACACGACCGTAACTGAGTGTCGGCGCACAGGCACAGAACACGAACAATAACCCACAAAACACAGGTGGAAATGATACAACATAAATAGGGTCCCCAATTAGAGACAACGCATACCAGCTGCCTCTAATTGGGGACCAAACACAAAACGCCATAGAGTCTCCTAGAACTCTATAGTTTGCTTAACCTGTCAGAGACTAGAGATGCCCATAGGCATCTCTGCAACCTAACCCTCACACAAATGCTATTTGTAGGGGGTTTAAGGTTAAGGTTAGACTTAGTGTTAGGATTAGAATTAAGTTTAGGGTTAGTGTTAGGGTTAGAATTAGGTTTAGGGTTAGGAGATAGTGTTAGTTTTAGGATTAGGGTTAGGAGGTAGGGGTTAGGTTTAGGGTTAGGGTTAAATCAAATCATATCATATGAAATGTTATTGGTCACATACACATGGTTAGCAGATGTTATTGCGAGTGTAGTGAAATTCTTGTGCTTCAAATCAAATGTTGAGGGCGGGTAGTTTGCCCCTGGTAATGTGTTAGGCAGACCGCACCACCCTCTGGAGAGTCTTGCAGTTGCCGTACCAGGCGGTGATACAGCCCGACAGGACGCTTTACATTTTGCATCTGTAAAGGTTTGAGGGTTTTAGGTGTTAAGCCAAATTTCTTTAGCCTCCTGAGGTTGAAAAGGCTCTGTTGCGGTTTCTTCACCACACTCCATTTCAGTTGATCAGTGATGTTTACGCCAAGGAACTTGAGGTTTTCCACCTTCTCCACAGCGGTCTCGTCGATGTGGATAGGTGGGGTGCACCTTCTGCTGTTTCCTGAAGTCCACGATCATCTCCTTTGTTTTTTTGACGTTGAGTGAGAGATTGTTTTCCTGGCACCACACTCCCAGAGCCCTCACCTCCTCCCTGTAGGCTGTCTCGTCATTGTTGGTAATCAAGCCTACTACGGTTGTGTCATCTGCAAACTTGATGATTGAGTTGGAGGCGTGCTTTGCCACGCAGTCATGGGTGAACAGGGAGTACAGGAGTAGGCTGAGTACGCACCCTTGTGGGGTGTTGTTTACTACCTTCACCACCTGGGGTCAGCCTGTCAGGAAGTCCAAGACCCAGTTGCACAGGGCGGGGTTCAGACCCAGAACCTCAAGCTTAATAATGAGCTTGGAGGGTACTATAGTGTTGAATGCTGAGCTGTAGTCAATAAAAAACATTCTTACATAGATATTCCTCTTGTCCAGATGGGAAAGGGCAGTGTGCAGGGTGATGGCGATTGCATCATCTGTGGATCTATTGGGGCGGTAAGCAAATTGAAGTGGGTCTAGGGTGGCAGGTAAGGTAGAGGTGATATGATCCTTGACTAGTCTCTCAAAGCACTTCATGATGACAGAGGGGAGTGCTACGGGGCGATAGTCATTAAGTTCAGTTACCTTTGCCTTCTTGGGTACAGGAACAATGGTGGCCATCTTGAAGTATGTGGGGACAGCATACAGGAATAGGGATAGATTGAATATGCTTGTAAACACACCAGCCAGTCGGTCTCGGCAACGTGGTTGTTTTTCCTTTTATAATCCATGATTGTCTGTAATCCCTGCCACATACGTATCGTGTCTGAGCCGTTGAATTGCGACTCAACATTATCTCTATATTGGCGTTTAGCTTGTATGATTGCTTTGCGGAGTGAATAACTACACTGTTTATATTCTTCCATATTCCCAGTCACTTTGCCATGGTTGAAGGCGGTGGTTCACGCTTTCAGTTTCGCGCGAATGCTACCATCTATCCAAGAATTCTGATTGGGGTGTTTTAATAGACACAGTTGGTACTACATCTCCTATACATTTCCTTATAAATGCGGTCACAGTGTCCGTGAATTTCTTTTAGATTATTATCGGAAGCTACCCGGAACATATCCCAATCCATGTGATCAAAACAATCCTGGAGTGTGGATTCCGATTGGTCAGACGGGCATTGAATGGACTGTATTATGGGTACTTCCTGTTTGAGTTTCTACCTATAGGAGGGGAGGAGCAATATGGAGTCGTGGTCTGATTTGCCAAAAGGGGCGCGGGGGAGGGCTTTGTAACCATTCCGGAAGTTTGAATAACAGTGATCCAGAATTTTACCGGCTCGAGTGTTACAGTCTATATTTTGGTAGAATTTCGGCAGTCTAGTCCTCAAATTTGCTTTTTTAAAATCCCCAGCTACAATAAATGCAGCCTTGGGGTTTGTGGTTTCCAGTTGACATAAAGTCCAATGAAGTTCTTTGAGGGCCGACGTGGCATCGGCATGAGGGTGGGATATATACGGCTGTAGCAATGATGGCCGAGAATTCCCTCGGGAGGTAGAACGGTCGGCATTTGATTGTGAGATATTCTAAGTCGGGTGAACAGAAGGACTTGAGTCCCTGTATGTTATCACATTTACACCATAAATCGTTAATCATGAAACATATACCTCCACCCTTCTGCTTCCTGGAGAGATGTTTATTCCTGTCGGCGCGATGTACTGAAAACCCAACTGGCTTTACAGAGTCGGACAGAACATTTCCAGAAAGCCATGTTTCTGTGAAGCAGAGTATTTTTTTTTTTTTTTTTTATTTCACCTTTATTTAACCAGGTAGGTCAGTTGAGAACAAGTTCTCATTTGCAACTGCGACCTGGCCAAGACAAAGCAAAGCAGTGCGACAAAAACAACACAGAGTTACACATTAAACAAACAGTCAAAAAAAAAAAAAAAAAAACACAATAGAAAATCTATATACAGAGTGCAAAATGTAGTGCAAAAATGCAGTAAGGTTAGGAGGTAGGACAATAAATAGACTATAGTGGTAAAATAAATTACAGAATTATCATCATTAACACAGGAATGAAGGATGTGCAAATTTTGATGTGCAAATAGAGATACTGGAGTGCAAGATTAGTGAAATAAACAAAAATAAATATAGGGATGAGGTAGTAGTGTGGGCTATATACAGAAGGGCTATATACAGGTGCAGTGATCGATAAGCAGCTTTGACAACTGATGCTTAAAGTTATTGAGGGAGATAGGAACCTCTAGCTTCAATGATTTTTGCAATTCGTTCCAGTCATTGGCAGCAGCGAACTGGAAGGAATGGCGGCCAAAGGAGGTGTTGGCTTTGGGGGTGACCAGAGAGATAAACCTGCTGGAGCGCATGCTACGGGTGGGTGTTGCTATAGTGACCAGTGAGCTGAGATAGGGCGGGGATTTACCTAACAAAGACTTGTAGATGACCTGGAGCCAGTGGGTTTGGCGACGAATATATAATGAAGGCCAGCCAACGAGAGCATACAGGTCGCAGTGGTGGGTAGTGTATGGGGCTTTGGTGACAAAACGGATGGCACTGTGATAGACTACATCCAATTTGCTAAGTAGAGTGTTGGAGGCTAGTTTGTAAATGACATCGCCAAAATCAAGGATCGGTAGGATAGTCAGTTTTACAAGGGCATGTTTGGCAGCATGAGTGAAGGAGGCTCTGTTGCGAAATAGGAAGCCAATTCTGGATTTAATTTTGGATTGGAGATGGTTGATGTGAGTCTGGAAGTTGAGTTTATAGTCTAACCAGATGCCTAGGTATTTGTAGGTGTCCACGTATTCTAATTCGGATCCGTCGAGAGTAGTGATGATAGTCCGGTGGGCGGGTGCTGGCAGCGTACGATAGAAAAGCATGCACTTAGTTTTACTAGCGTTTAAGAGTATATTGCAGTCCCTAGTGTCTCGCTGAAAAGCGACTCTCGCCCTGAGCTCATCAACCTTATTATCAAGAGATTGGACATTAGCGAGTAAAATACTCGGGAGCAGTGGGTGGTGTGCATGGTGTGCACGCTTACTGAGTCAGACCAAGAGGCCGCCCCGAGTACCTCTTCTCCGCCGCCAGCGTTGTTGTTGTTTTGGGTCGGCATCTGGGAGCCCGAACAAAGGGTCTGCTCCGGGAAAGTCGTAATCCTGATCGTAGTGCTGATGGTTCAGGTGAGTTTCTTCCCGGCTGTATGTAATGGCACAAAACAATTTCTGAGCTAATAACGAATAATGAAAAAAAGTACATAAACAAACAAAATACTGTATAGTTTCTTAGGAGCTAGTCGCGAAGCAGCCATCTTGGTTGGCACTCAGTTTAAAGGTTAAAGATGGGACTGTGCTTGAGATGAAATACGCTCTGAACTTGAATCTGGAGCCTCTTGGCAGGCAGGCATTTAGGCTATCCCCAGTTTCACCTGATTGCCATGTATAGTCATAGCGAGGTGTTAAATTCACCCTGTGACCAGATATTCAGACTGCACGCGGATCACACACTAGGGAGCCCCCACACAACACCAACCCTGTTTATTCCTCCTCTACGTCCCTGAGATTCTTCTTTATGTGGCTCTCTGATCCAAAGCGCCTCCTCCGAGCTAACAGCAAACAAGCTCTTTTATTACTCAGAAACCTGATATAATTTTCTTTCCATTCCAGAAACATTCATGCTAGCACATTCCCAGTGGTCTCTTTCCTAAAAATCCTGTTGTATTTTAAAACCGAAACCACAGACAGCAACTGTTGCCTTGCGTTAATCTTCCAATGGGCTCACGATTCCGACTGTGAGCTGTTTGTTTATGAGCAGAGGGATCATTTTCATAGTCCTGGCACCAGTCTGGGACCTTACCGAACGGGGATGTCACCATGTCAGCGTGGTCAGAAGGGACAAGGAGGGAGGTTGGCATGTGACGCTCAGTGCTGTGTTGCTACTGTGGCTGACTGACTGGCTGATGTGTGTGTGTCATATCAGTTTAACAGTGTCCCCAGAGCCTGTTAAGCCACAGGCAGGGCTTAAGGGCAGTTCTGACTGTTTTGACCTCTGTTCCACAAACAATATCATCAACAATCATCATCCTGTCCCTACATACATTATCACTCAATAGTATAGGGTATCCACTATTCTATGTACGTATGTACACTACTGACTCGGGTAGATGTAACCTTAGATAATAATCAGGGGTTGGAACCAGAATTATTTCCAATCGTTTAGTTCTTAACAGAACCATTATATTATTTGTTCCATTCCACTGTTATAAACCGGTTCCCATGCTTATAAAATAACAGTTCTGTTACTCTTTTCCGGATTGCGGTTCTGTTCCCAGAACCGGCTTCAACCCCTAATAATGATATCATTACCCTAATGCAAGAATGTCTATCAGGGTTGAGGTCAATTCCATTTTAATTCAATCATTTCAAATCATTGAAATGCATTGAGGAAAATTGGAATTGGACTTTCAGTTTATTTTCTGAAACCCAACACTGACGTGTACTTTGGAGTAGAATATTAGGATTTATTAGTATGTTTATTCATCCACACAGTATAACCTAATGTTGCTTTGGCAGCAGTGAAACAAATCACCACAGAATAAGTCCAATTGCAAAATGGCTCGTGGTCAAAACCTGTCAGGTTCTGGCTCTGATTCTCCCATCATGGAACAAGTCTCTGAAACCACCGTCACCTCATTTGTCCCCTCCCATCCGTCACTCCCAGTTACAAACAACACTGCCATTTTACCGGGCCAATTAAAAGGCAGTGACATTCAAGCGAGGGAGACGGAGTGACATTAAGATTAATTTCTGGTAAAACCTAGTGACATTAGGCTGCTGATCAGCCTTCGAGCAAACAGGCACGCTTGTACCTACTGGCCAGGAGCACTGCTACAGCATACAAAACCACTGCTGGGGACCCGTTCTCAATATGAAGCCCTTCAAATGTCATTAGACATACTTATTCCATGCTTTTGGCAATTAAGCTGCTCTTCATAAAGTGAAAGGGAGGGATGGTCTCTTGTGCTTACCTCAGCAGCGATACCTCTCTCTCTCTCTCTCTCTCTCTCTCTCATTCTCTCTCTCTCTCTCTCCCTCTCCTTTTCTTTCTCATCCACATTCATCTAGATATCCGTCCCCTTTTGTGTTTGAGTGAAAGGGTACCTGGGAGGAAGGACATTGGGGCTTGAAGGTCGCACTATGGAGTCTGTAGCACTTCGCTAAGGGCAGCATTACAGCTCCAGTTCCCTCCATACGCACGTGTGTGTGTATGTATGTGTGTGTGTGCATGCGTCCGTCCGTCCGTGTGTGTGTGTTTGTGCGCGCGCTCCCTCCTAAGACCCTACTCCAAGCCAATATCCACTGCTCATTAAATCATACAGGGCATTTTTCCCTCTCATCCACACCAGACCCATAATCAGCATGCAGTCCAACCCTGAGCCTTCCCACCTTTGTCTGCATTAAGAACCAGGCACATCTCTCAGACAGAATGAAGTGCTGTGCCTGGCTAACCTCCCACTCCACCCTCTATTAGAGGAGTCTCTCACGCAGAGCGACTTGTGTCGTAGCACATCACTGGAATGCAGGCGGGACTAATAGACATATCAGAGAGAGAAAGATGGTGAAGATTTTTTCTATGAGTTGAGCAGAATAGACTGGACTAATCCGCCCGACTATAGGGAATATAAATTGCGTCCGGAGCCTGTGTGATTGGCCATGGTGGGATAAATAAGCCTGGAGCGGAGCAGGCTGGTCTGAAACATATCGTGCTAACCTCAACGCCGTCCGGCTCGGCTCTGCTCTCCTCAGATCCGCTGGCTAGCTGCTCCAGCTGAAGAGAGAGAGACTGGAAGAAAAGAAGAGACCTACCGGGCCACTGCATGGCATCTGGGCCAGAACCGAAGCGGATTGAATCAGTTCTTGTTTATTGGATCCCTGGGAGAATGTTGTCATTGCCCTGGCATTGGCCCACCCATGCATGGCAAGTGCATTATTCCCCTCCACTGAACAGTCGCCATGCAGTTTGTGTTGTAGTTTGTGTTCTGTGTGGGCACTGTAGGCTTGTCTACATCAAGGCAATAGGGGTGGGTGGAGAAAGATTGGAGGCAGAAACGGGTTGCAGGATAAGCGTTGGGATGAATGGAAGAAAGAACGAACGTCTCACTGCAGGCTCCTGAAAACATTCCCTTACCCTCTCCCCCCCTAAACCCTCTGCCTCCCTATCCCCATCTTCCCCAATGCAGCAGAGAAGCGAGAAAAGGGATGGTGAATCTGGTTTGAGATGGTCCTGTTGAACACAAAGGGAGTAGCCTGAGAGTGATGTGTGTCACCACTAGTGACGCGGTGCCTCTTACGCGTCGAACACACCGACTGCGTCATTGCGCAAAACAGTATGCAGCATCATCTAGATATGTGTGCAACAAAAGTCCAACATTCACCTTCTGCTACCATTTCTGTCAACCCGTTAACGCATACAGTTTGACGCATACGTTCTATAAATCCAACGTATGCACCACACAGAACGCACTGCAACTGCCTCTGCAACACAATACTGCGTTCCGTTGGAAATGAATGTACTTCTGGTGTACCAAAACGCAATGACGCAGTCGGTGTGTTCGAAGCGTTAGACTGGGATGGGTGGGTGGCAGTCAGCATGACAAAGTCTCTTTATATAGCTTCACTCTAGTTCTGAATAGCAGGATGCTGCAGTTCGCTGTTTAACATAATAGTCTTTGAAAGGTAAGTTGGACAATGGCAGACGCCAAAGCTTTTGCGTTATAGACTTCAGTACCTATTATCTGTGATGTTTTATATGACCAGACGATGATGGGATCAGGCTCTCACCGGTTCACTGTGTTCTGAAGTCATTACACCATGATGTACTCTTCACACCCAGAAAGCAAAGCCCACAGTCTGCTACTGTGGAATAGGACTGTGGAATCTGGCACGGACACAGTCAAATGCAGAATTGTATAAGATGGATGGCATCCGCAGCATGTTGTTTTATGTTTTATGAATATGGAGTACTTGAGTCTAGATATGTGTGTGATGCTGCATGTTACAGGGCGGCATATGAATGGCATATAAATCAACTCCTGCCCCTTGAACATAAAGGACTATTAGAACAGATAACATTATATTCTAACATGGTTGCTGCCCTTCAAAAACATGTTAACGGTATCATTTGGGGTAATGGTTTCCATTTTCCTGCTTGAAATCCGATTTGTCAGCAGGAGAATGCGGAGAAGCAGGCATTTTCAAATAAATCTGAGCTTCACTTTTTATTTATTTGTTAGGAGGGTAAAAATGTAAGAGGAGGACAGAAAGAATTGCTTCACTGAGTGAGCAGAACTTTCTGTATAGTGTGGCACATAAACCTTTACCGGTTGGAGGTTGTTCTTAACCTCTGTGTATGATCCAAATGCCAAAGAGCCAAACGTCTTTCATTAATCTTGAGAAAAAGCCCCTGGATCAGCAGAACCGCAGACTCCACGGCAGAGTGAGGGTCGTACTGAAAACTTTGAGAAGAAATACGACAAGAATGCAACACACTCCACACGCCTTAACAGTAGATTTGCCTCCTATGCTCCTTGCTTCCTTTTTAATTAAGACAAAAAAATTGCCCCAAGGGTTGACGTATAAGAGACAGAGCACTTAGCATGTCTGGCCTTACATAAGATTCTATATTCTGTGGCCTAAAATAAATCAGTTTATTCAGCCCTCCAGGTTTTTCATGGCTGAAAGGGTCCTGTGTTGATTCTAGTTTAGCTGCCACACTACATAAGCACTCATCTAGGGCTGTGTGGCTGTATTTGAACAAAGTAATGGAAGGTATGAATTTACATAACATACCAACAGGGGGAAGGAAAGGCTTGACGAAGGAGAAGAGGGAGAGAGACGCTAATTTCAGTCACCGAAAAGAGAAAATCTAAGCTTTTGCCAAATGCTATCATCTGTTAAATTAATATCTAGAGTCCTCTGACATATCCTCAGATACCTTCTAGCACATTAATCATCATTTACACCCATTTGAAATTAGAGAGGGAGAGGAGAAGGAGAGAGTGGGAGGGAGGGAGAGAGAGAGAGAGAGAGAGAGAGAGAGAGAGGGTAGGGAGGCTGTTTTGTTTTGTGTTGCTCACTCCGTCTCCTGTGGTGATGTCACAGGGCATCAAGTCATGGAGGCTCGGGCCTGGCTCATGATTCACACAGAGAGATGAGGAAGCCAATGCGGACACGGGAAGACCCAGAGGACAGGAGAGGAGAGGATAGCAGCAACAGCAGCAACTCCCTCCCAGCCACATGAAGGGAGCCAGTTGATTAGGAAGAGGAGGATAATAAGCTTTGCCTGCATGTGTATTGTGGCAAGGCTGGCTGAGTTTAATAGGGCACTCTCACAGCAGGTAAACCACAACTAGATAAACTCACACCGTATCACTAGAAGCACATGTTCAACCACAGAACTAGCCTGTCCTGTGCCAGGTAATTGTGTGTGTTTATAGTGCTGGGTATTTTGTCATCTAAGTGGTTTGCTCTCTACTGGCTGAACTGTCTCCCGAACGTATTTTGTATGTCCAGTAGGTCCCGTGTCTTTTTAATGGCTCTCTTAATTAACTAACTGTAAAATGTTAGTCTCGTCAGAGAGGATGCCCAAGTATGCCATTTAGTGCAGGGTAATGAGATTAACTTCTCGTTGGCCAAGCAAACGCAGATTAAACATTATGGCTGAATTAAAAGTATTTCTTTATTTACTCTAGCCGAGCGCAGGGCAGCAGCCAGCGAAGCACCCACAATTCTTTCAGCGGGAGCATGGCTGAAATGTCATAGGAATATGGAGTGTGTTTGGCGTTGGGTTGTGAGTGTGGCCGACCAGCTACATGTCAGAGGGAACAGGGACATGTCCTGGAGCAGGGGCTGGAAAAAAGTATGCTACTTCCCATCGCTCAGGAGGGCCACTATGGACAACCGATAAAAGCAGACCCTTAATCACTCACAAACACCATCTGCCCTGAACACACACACATACACACTCACACACACACACACAGTCTGAACACATGAACTAAGGCGTAACAGGGACACGTGGCACGTTTTAGCAGAGTCCTCCGCTGGCCAACAGAAAATCGCCTCCAAGCTGGAAAAACAAGCCCTGTGCAGTTGGTTATTTTTTTCTCTTTCTTCCCCAGTCCCCTAAAGCACAGGCCAACACCCTCCAAGTTGCTCAACTTCTCTGTGCTGTGCACATCCGATGTCCTGGACAACTGGAAAATGAACTTTATACCACATTGCTGTAAAACATTTAAGTTTTGGGGAAGGGCCTGAGTTACCGTATATTGCATTTAATTGGACAAGGTCTTACATCCTTGTTACACCGACAGTAATTGCAGACAGGGGTATTAAAACGTGTCATTTTAATAACTCAACAAGGAAATTAGACACTCTAAGGTATAATTAGTAACACTAGCAATTGTAGATAATGTCAGTTTTTCTCACCCTTTTCACATGATCTATATTAGACAGGGATGTTCCTATTTCTCGATCTCTCCCAAAATGTTGCAATTTCCGGTTGTCGGTTTCAACCCCATGGCCTACTTTACTGAATTACACAACTTTATTTCACACAAAAACCCAATGTAAGGTGACAGATTCCCGCCAAACCCCATTTAGGCACAATCTAATTTAACTACATTCATCAGTGCTCCCATTTAACTGAAAAGTCTGAATCAGGGTAGATCAATTATTTTGTCTGAAGCAAATTCTGAGTGCATTCTTGATGTGTCTGGAAAGAACTCCTGAGACTGCGGCGATAAATCAGAGAGACTGTAGGTCTGCCCTTTGTCCTGGTTTCCTGCTTGGGGTGTCGCAGTGAGCCCACGCCCTGCTCTGGGCACTGCGCTCTCAGCCTTAGCCCAACGAGCTCTGCATCTCGTTTCAAATCAAATCAAATGTTATTGGTCACGTACACGTTTAGCAGATGTTATTGTGGGTGTAGCTAAATGCTTGTGTTTCTAGCTCCAACAGTGCAGTAATATCCAACGATTCACAACAATACCGTCTTTACTGTATTGTTGTTTAATCAGTCTTTAGAGAGTGAAATATGGGCCTGGCGAGCCTTCTGCACCAAAGTCCCATTCATCTGGTTTCAATCTCCTCTCCGCCCTCGGATGTGGCAGTGTGGAAATTCCTTATCTGGCTGACGGGCCGGGAGTGGCTGACTGAACTGTGCAGCCCAAAGGCCAGCCTTATTTATTGGGGGAGTGTGTGAGAGCTGTGAAGCTTATGCCACATGTGGATGTATGGGGACCTCTGCTCTGCTAGTGCTGCTGGCCCCCAGAGAGGGGAGAAGGTTTTTGGCCTTTCCTGGTGCTCTCTCTAAAAAGGGCTTGTTAGGCATGTTGTTTACTAGTGCTGTAAGATGCTTGATGGCAATGCTGGTTCAACGTGCTATGCCCATTCAAAACCTAACACATTACAGGCATTATTTTAATGGCTATCTAGTGTATGGCACGTTACAAATGGACAAAGTACAGTAATGATGATTTAAAGATACCTCTGCATTGTTTACTATTGATAGGCTGTTATATTAGGCCTACTGAAATGCTGCATAGTTTCCTTAGGCCAGCATGTAGTACGTATAGAGTCCTTTGAATGTGAGTGATTGTGTGCTCTGTGTGCTCATCAGATGGGGTGTCTGTGTGTGCCTAGCAGACACTCAGTGTCAGTCTGCTCCATTGGACCTGAGTAGCCTGGGCCATTAGAGATCCTCTGAGCGTAAATGGGACCTTTCCTGGAAGCTCTGGCTCCTGTTTGCCCTCCTCAGACATAGCAGCACTTTGTCTTTGTCAGATACCTCACAAATCAATGCCTTTCAAGCTGCCATCGCAACTCTTCACCTCAGGGGAGATCAAATCAAGCTTTATTTATACAGCACATTTCAGACATGGAATGCAACGCAATGTGCTTCACAGGAAATAACTAATAAAAACAATGAGAATAAAAACGGAAATATTTACTACACAACAAACATAAGAGGATAAAAACTAAAGAATAACAATAAAATATGAATGACTAAAAAGCACCCTAAAGAAAAGCATTTTGCATTTCACCATTGGCTTTCTTGGGTAGACCAGACAGGAGAGCATTACAGTAGTCAAGCCTGCTTGTAAAAAAAAACATGGACAAGTCTCTGTATCAGCCTGAGAGAGAGAAACGGCCGCACCTTGGAAATGTTCCTCAGGTGGTTCCTCAGCTATTTTGGTCACATTCCTAATGTGTGATTCGAAATTTAGTTCAGAATCTAAAATGACACCCAGGTTTTTTACCTGGTGTTGTATCTTTATTGCCCGTGAATTAAAATGCCACATTCTCTCTCTGTGCTTTGGCTCCAACAATAAGTACCTCAGTCTTGTCTTGATTTAGCTGGAGGATGTTGTGAGCCATCCAAGTATTTAAAAATCCTAAATTCCTCTGGTGACACATAAATCTAAAGTTTTATATCGTCTGCATAGCAGTGTAAACCAATGCTGTGCTTTCTGATAACGCTGCAAAGTGGTAACATAGTGTATATAAACTCAACAGTACCAGACCCAAAATCGAACCTTGTGGAACGCCACATGTGATATGTATTTTCTCTGAGTTAGGCTCACCAAGGGTGACAAAAAACTCCTAAACAAATTTAGAACTGGACCGGAGAGACCCAACCCACCTCTCCAGTCTGTCCAGAAGGACATCATGGTCAACAGTGTTGAATGCAGCACTTCAATCCAGAGACAGGACAGAGAGCTGTTTGGCATCTGTGTTGGCTCTAAGATCATTTACCACTTTAACTAAGGCTGTCTCTGTGCTATGGTGGGCCCGAAAACTAGATTGGAACTTCAAAAATCATTTAGCTCTTTGAAAACCCATTTCTCCAGAATTTTACTAAAGAACAGAAGGTTGGAGATTGGCGGAAAATTGCTAAGAGCTGAAGAATCTCGATTACTTTTCTTCAGAAGGAGTTTCACCATAGCAGTTTTTAGTGCAGTGGGGTAAGTGCCTGTGAACAGGGAGGGATTAACAATAGCTTGCACTTCTTCAGATATGCAATTAAAAACTGTTTTTAAGAAGGTGGCTGGGATAGGATCAGATGCAAGTCACTTTCCAAAGCATGTATGTGTCAACCAGGGAAAATAAAACCATAGTGCCTTTGCATGGTAGGCTAGGGCACATATCATCACTTGATTAGTATTCAAGTTTGAAAAATGGAGATGGCGTCCATTGACGTGCCCTTCTCAGTCATCAGACAGGATGGATAGTGTGACTCCATTCCCATGCAGCAACAGCAGTATCCTGCATCGACTCCTGGTTTTCTGCTTTGTCAATCAAGTAAAATGATAAGTCAGATACGTACATACCATAAGTCTGGAGACAGCGCTAATATGTTACTGACCCCGGTGAGCTAGCAGCCTCGTATGGAGGGGAGGGAGTTAGCGTCCAGTCTGTTTTCAATTAGCTTGTGAAATGTACAACATAGGAGCCGCTCTGTTCTGTTGTTGTTCCGGTCGTATTCTTCCATGGACTCAGCCCAGCGCTTCAGTGCCTTTGCTCAGAAATGCTTTGTCTAACCCTGGGTGAACTCAAGGGCCTCGACAGTGACAAACAGTGGCAGTGCACAAACTAATGGAATTAAATGTGTGTGGAGAGGAGAGGGATCAGGGAAAGATCCAGAGGCCCAACAGCACGCTCAGGCTGAGCCCACAAAATGTAGCATTAGCATGTCCAAACTCAGGCCGTTTAATGCTGTCTAAAGCCATGCTTTAGCACTGTTCTAAATATAGTCCAGGCTTTGAGGTTGTTTTCAAACAGCCCTGTTTTCACATACCACCCCCATCCTTTGTCTACACTCATGTGTTTTATTGTCTTCCCACATCTTGTAAAAGGAGTTAGAGAGACTCCTTTAAAACATCATCATCAAAGTATTGAATTGCATTTAATAAAAGTTAATGGCACAACACTTGAGGCAGACAGCATTTGACGTTTTTTATTGGTCGTACAGTACGCTGCTACAGAGCATCCATCACCACGGAGACTGGGCGACCACGATGCATTCCACTTTCTGTGATCATCCACACAGTCAGCTCTATTTTCTACCTAATGGATATAAAAAAATGTGCAGATTGCAGCTAAATGGACTTGGCAGCACCGTAGCGTATAAAGTATTGATCTTCGGTGGTCAATTCACAAGTCCAGGCAGCACCAGCAATGTGAGCGGAGTTCACCAGCAGCCAGCCACAAATAGGGAAACAAACTTTGTACATTTTGTGTCCTGAATAATGGAGAGACTTGCACACAGTTGCATGTTGTGCCAGGTGAAATAGTACACAAAAAGGTTGTTGATATGGGTACTGCAGCAATTATGTTTGTGTGTGTGTGTCTCTGTCTTTCTCTGTGTGTGTTTGTGTGTGTGTGTGTGTGTGTCTATGTCTCTCTCTATCTCTCTCTGTGTGTGTGTGTCTCTCTCTCTCTCTCTCTCTCTCTCTCTCTCTCTCTCTCTCTCTCTTTGTGTGTGTGTCCTAGTAAGAATTCCCGGTCTTTGGTCAGTTAGTACCACCACTTTATTTTAAGAATGTGAAATGCCAGAATAATAATAGAGAGAGATTTATTTCAGCTTTTATTTTTTTCATCACATCCCCAGTGGGTCAGAAGTTTACATACACTCAATTAGTATTTGGTAGCATTGCCTTTAAATTGTTTAACTTGGGTCAAAGGTTTCGGGTAGCCTTCCACGAGCTTCCCACAATAAGTTTGGTGAATTTTGGCCCATTCCTCCTGACAGAACTGGTGTAACTGAGTCAGGTTTGTAGGCCTCCTTGCTCACACACACTTTTTCAGTTCTGCCCACAAACCTATAGGATTGAGGTCAGGGCTTGTGATGGACACTCCAATACCTTGACTTTGTTGTCCTTAAGCCATTTTGTCACATCTTTGGAAGTATTCATTGTCCATTTGGAAGACCCATTTGCGACCAAGCTTTAACTTCCTGACTGATGTCTTGATGTTGCTTCAGTATATCCACATAATTTTCCGTCCTCATGATGCCATCTATTTTGTGAAGTGCACCAGTCCCTCCTACAGCAAAGCACCCCCACAACATGATGCTGCCACCCCCGTGCTTCACGGTTAGGATGGTGTTCTTCGGCTTGCAAGCCTCCCTCTTTTTCCTCCAAGCATAACGATGGTCATTTTGGCCAAACAGTTCTATTTTTGTTTTATCAGACTAAAGGACATTTCTCCAAAAAGTACGATCTTTGTCCCCATATGCAGTTGCAAACCGTAGTCTGGCTTTTTTATGGTGGTTTTGGAGCAGTGGGTTACTTGCTGAGCGGCCTTTCAGGTTATGTCGATATAGGACTCGTTTTACTGTGGAAATAGATACTTTTGTACCTGTTTCCTCCAGCATCTTCACAAGGTCCTTTGCTGTTGTTCTGGGATTGATTTGCACTTTTCACACCAAAGTACGTTCATCTCTAGGAGACAGAACGCATCTCCTTCCTGAGCGGTATGACGGCTGCGTGGTCCCATGGTGTTTATACTTGCATACTATTGTTTGTACAGATGAACGTGGTACCTCCAGGTGCTCCCAAGGATGAACCAGACTTGTGGAGGTCAACAATTTGTTTTTTGCTGATTTCTTTTGATTTTCCCATGATGTCGAGCAAAGAGGCACTGAGTGTGAAGGTAGGCCTTGAAATACATCCACAGGTACACTTCCAATTGACAAGAAATATGTCATTTTGCCTATCAGAAGCTTCTAAAGCCATGACATTATTTTCAGGAATTTCCCAAGCTGTTTAAAAGCACAGTCGACATAGTGTATGTAAACTTCTGACCCACTGGAATTGTGATATAGGGAATTATAAGTGAAATAATCTGTCTGTAAACAATTGTTGGAAGAATTACTTGTGTCATGCACAAAGTAGATGTCCTAACCATGAAATCTGTGTAGTGGTTGAAAAATTAGTTTTAATGACTTCAACCTAAGTGTATGTAAACTTCAGACTTCAACTGTATGTCTCTCTCTCTCTCTCTATCTGTGTGTGTCTATGTCTCTCTCTCTGTGTGTCTATGTCTCTCTGTGTGTGTCTCTATGTCTCTCTCTCTGTGTGTGTGTCTCTTTATGTCTCTCTCTGTGTGTGTGTGTGTGTGTGTGTCTCTATGTCTCTCTGTGTGTGTGTGTGTGTGTGTGTGTGTGTGTGTGTGTGTCTCTCTGTGTGTGTGTGTGTGTGTGTGTGTGTGTGTGTGTGTGTGTCTCTATGTCTCTGTGTGTGTGTGTGTATCTCTCTCTCTCTCTCTCTGTGTGTGTGTCTGTGTGTGTGTGTGTGTGTCTCTGTCTCTCTCTCTGTGTGTGTGTGTGTGTCTCTCTCTGTGTGTGTCTTTGTCTCTCTCTCTCTCTGTGTGTCTCTCTATGTGTGTCTCTCTCTCTCTCTGTGTGTGTGTGTCTCTATTTCTCTCTCTCTCTCTCTGTGTGTGTGTTCCGGGGGGGAAAATGTGCCCTTTACAAGGCCCACACCCCAAACACATGTGAAGCAAACACACAGAGAAAGAGAGAGAGCGAAAGAGAGAGAGATTCTGCCAAGGACCAGCACATTAGTCGCATGTAGACATCATGTTATCTGTTTTCTGTGAGGAGTAAGTCTAACCTCTCTCTCTCTCTCTCTCTCGCTCTCACTAGCACGCACTCTCTCTCTATTTCCTGTGAAGCACATTGTTTTGCTTTCCATGTCTGAAATGTGCTGTATAAATAAAGATTGATTTGATGTAATTTGAAGAGAAAGCTAAGCACATACTGTATGTAGGCAGTCTAGTCATGTGTAGCAAAGTGAATGTTTTGAAGTGGCCAGATGTGTTGCCACAGCAGAGCAGAGGGTCTTTGTCCAATCCCCACAATGCAGCTGAAGTGTGTTATCTTGCGCAAGCCAGGCCATTTGACATTTAGGGGAGGGGAGGGGGTTGTTTATTTAGAAGGAGTTCCTTTGCATGGTATTATTTCAACCTGAAAATAACCCCTGAAACGGTTTAACACCATACAGGCCTCCAGCGATTATCCTGTGAGGGAGCCTGGAGTCTCTTAAGACGCATTGGCATAATTAAAATGGAAATGGAGAACATCCATTCCAAATTATGAAATGGGTTTTAATTAAAATTCAACCAATGACTATCAGTGGTGTCTTTGTGTTTGGGCCCTTTTAAGTCCTGTGCCACTCTTTCCACTCTGTCATATGTGGAGCCGTGGTTTAACTGAGCCACATAAAGGTAAAGGGAGGAAGGAGGAAGTGGGGCGTCGGTGGCTGCTTACTGGAATGTCTCAAGTACCATATGTGGTACACTCTGGAGCCCTGGTAGTTTAAGCTAACGGCTAAGCAGCTGATGGAACATCCATAGGATCTTGGATAACACCCGTGCATACAGTATGATGGTAACAGCTGCAGGGTTTGGAAGATGTAAGCAGGTTTCAGTGACTTGGCGTTCCTTTGGGAAAAGTTGTAATTAGCTTTTTTGAGGCGTTTATCGAAAATTAAAAGCGCTCGGCATGAAACCAATTTAGCATCTATTTTGGGATTCTGTCAGTCAGATGGCATCCGTTTTTTGCTCGATGTGACATAGATGACGAGCTCTTGAAATAAATGCTAATGAAGCCAACAAGAGAGCTTGAGTTGAAAACGTACCACAGGGACCTATATTATTTAGACCTTAGTGGAATTTCATATCCCATAGGCACTCTCCCTTTCCCTGTTCCTCTCCTCCAGGTCCTACGGATTATCCTGGAAGCGATTAAATTCCTTCCTTGTACCCGCCTGCTCTAGCCAGGCTCTTAGGAATCCATCATTGCAGACTAGTGCAGACACGACAGGGCCCTAATTTTAAACGTTTTCCTCTCAAGCCCCAGCTCTCTTTCCATGCTTGAAGTGGCCCTGATCTTTAATAGTGCTGCAAGTGGCATGGAGAAAAGTTCCATATCAGCAGAAGGGGTGTTGGTCGCCGGGCGTGATGCAGAGAAGGATTATGGGTACTTTATCCCTTCAAAAAGCAGCCTCCAGTTAGAGAAAACACAGCCCTCTTTGATTCCACAGGAGGAAAATATTCATGACTTGGACCAAGAATTAGGGGGTGCTTTCGATGCGTGCAATTTAATGTTTGGGCGTGATCTCTAGGAGTTTAAAAAATATTTAATCCCTTCAGAAGAACTAATTAAAAAGAGCCTGAATAAGAGGCTGTATAAATAAAGGAGTCTTTTTGAGGGCTCTGACAACGGTTGTTTTTGTAGCCTGTCAGTTTGTACTAGCATCTCAGAGCACAGCTCTTGTCTGGGGAGCCATCAGAGACGTGAGGATTTCAGTGTTTCAAGTCCGCCTCATAGATAGCAGTTGTCGTAACGTTGGCTTTGATTAAATGTGACATGCTATTGTATTGAATAATTAGTTAACGTTTAATTAATTACGTGATTTAATTAAACCATGCAACAATTAACTCATTAATAACCTGGGGCACCACGGAAGCATTAACTTATATAGAGCGGTTGTCTCCCGAAAGATCTAAATCTGCACGAACCCTGGCGAATTACATTGAATCATCAATAAAAATTGTCTTAATGATTTATTTACTAGCTAAAGAATCACACAGAATTACATATATATACATACAATAGATCATACATCGATTACTCATCATATCATGGAGAGTCCCTAGTGGGCTACCACAATATGACGGCTGGTTACACTAAGGAAGGGAGGGGTGGAGTTTTGGAAGAGCGGGAAGATAGTCTATGCAACCTGGATGAAGCTATGCTAGCATCAATACCATATGCACTTTCACAACCGCCCATTCGGATAAATGAAGTGCAATTATATATTTACGGTTTGAGCTTGGCATCGATAGATGAGTCGAAGACAAAAGACTCTGGTCCTTTGGAGAATCTTTCTGGTTGGATCGTCTGTAGAGGGATTGTCTGTGTTCTTCTTAGGGGCGCATTCACAACTGCAGCTTGTAACCGCGACCACTAAGATCTAATCACTTCTTCTGTAGTGAATCAAAGTTCATAGCATTTTGCAATAATCTGCTCCTGCTATGTTCTGTCTGGTCTAATCGAAATTCATAGTTTTAACATGTCAGTCATCACATCCACATTATCTTTGAATGTAGCTTTCGTTAGATAAAGTACAACCATTTGCAACCACAGCTCACGCCGGGGTTTGCTTAGTCTGACATGAATGGCGTCACAAAGGCTTTTGTAAAGAGACAGAGAAGGGCGTGTTTCATAGTTCTCAACCAATGGCTGTTCACTTGGGTGTGGCTACTGATTGTGCATAAGTTTACTCTTTTCTCATTCATAAAGATTAGAAATTACATTTAATCTTTTCACAAATAGCTTCATTTTCAAACATCTAAATTCTACCACAATTACATGTTTATCTGTTTATTCCAAGATATGGATTATGCCATTCTGTGGCTAGATTCGATGTCCTAGACAACAACAGATTTTACATAATATTCTTTAAATACCAACGGCCATTTTAACCTGGTTAGGTAATAAAAATATTGTTAATTGTCCAACCTATTCTGTGCCCATCTCTGTGATAACTCTGTTTCCTTGTGAAGAAATCCTATATATTACACCTCTATATTTACCATTTGTATAGCCAGAGCAACAGGAGGTCAACAAACCCACTGTGCTGTAAGTGTTAATTTCCCTGAACACCAAGCAGTAATTCTGGCTGAACACCAAGCAGTACTTCTGGCTGAACACCAAGCAGTTCTTCTGGCTGAACATCAAGCAGTACTTCTGGCTGAACACCAAGCAGTACTTCTTTCTGAACACCAAGCAGTACTTCTGGCTGTGACCAATGTTTCCTCTAAGCTGAGCGTGGGCAGTAGCCCCGAGACTGCTGAGCGTGGGCAGTAGCCCCGAGACTGCTGAGCGTGGGCAGTAGCCCCGAGACTGCTGAGCGTGGGCAGTAGCCCCGAGACTGCTGAGCGTGGGCAGTAGCCCCGAGACTGCTGAGCGTGGGCAGTAGCCCCGAGACTGCTGAGCGTGGGCAGTAGCCCCGAGACTGCTGCGCAGAAATATCAGCCCACAAAGAGAAGCAAGATATTGAACTTCACTCAACTTTCTAGAGCACCAAATGGTCGATCGCGATCGTCTGGTCAATCTCCAAGGCATTCCTAGTCGATTGTCAAACATTTCTGTAAAAAAACAACGATAAAGCCTTGTGTTCCTTATTTTTTTGTCTCGGACGGTAGGTGCACCCGATTCAGCTGCCCTGCGCGCCGGGTAGGCAAACTGTTGCCAATTTGAACCATTTAATGTGTCTGAAGGTACAAACTCTGCCTTCCCGGTGGGCCCAAAGAGAAAATCAGGTGCACTATAGGCCTACCGCTGGCCAATCCGATGGCTCAGATGACCTTGTCTGCAGTAAAGCAGCAGGCATAAATGAAAGCTACAGCAAAGTTGATACTGTGAGATTTCAGAACGTTTAAAACCATGACTAGAGAGATACTGTCAACGAATACAGCAAAGAGCTGCAGTTTGTATGAGTGAGTTCATGTTTAAGTTATTACTTTGCATTCAACACTTTTATAAGCCATAAAATGCATGTTCTTCCTATTTCCACTCAGCTATACAACAAGCACTGCAGCAGTAATTAATGAGTAGGAAAGTGTATCTATAGGCTTGCATTGTTGTTATTATTAGCAGTCTTTTTTAATATCGAGGAATAGTTCACTTTCTCTGTTCACAGGAGTAACAACATGAATTTGTGCATGAGGCAGAAATAATGCTGTGCGACTCGAGTTTTGCCAACAGCTGGAAGACAGTGGCCCTTTTTTGTGCTTTCTTGCATCAAACAACACAACAACATTTTCAGTGACCTTCTTCTCTGAAGGACAAGTGGATCAACAGGTTCATGTCAAGCCCTGCATGTTTCAAAAGTCTCATGGAATGTAGGCCTACATTGAACAGCTACAGCTATTTCCATGTTAAAATGTTATGGGATGCATGTTTTTGATGGTTAGCCACTCTGGTAGGCCTACATTAGAATCAAATAGCCACAGTAGCCTACTTGGCCACTGTTAAAACTGTAACTTAAAGCTGGTACAGACACAGTGTTCACAGTAAACACGCGCTGGAGGTTGCACAGAATTTTCACAACGCTCAGGTTTGCGCACAGCAGACCTGAGATTTGCTCAGTGCCAAAAATGTATTGAGAAAGCATTGGCTGTTCCATCATTTGAATGTGTCCACAGCTCAACTGTATGTCACCAGTCGCTTCTGATACATTTCACACATATTGGTCATGTCATGGATAAAAGCCAAATACAGTGCAGCTGGTAACCCAGGAGGCATTTCTCTATGTCCCAGCCCAGTGTTCTCTGAGTAATTCTCCCTGTCCCCTCAGTTTTCTTTAGTATGGAGTGGCAGTGCTGAGAGATGAATGATGCAGTCCTCTCTCCCTGTCTGGACCTTGTGTGAAGCAGCTGGTAACTCCTATGCAATTTGAAACTCTGTATGCCCCACAACTGCTATATTTTACTACACAGGTCTGCACAGAGGCATTGATTTCCATTATGCAGATAGAGGAGCATGGAAGCGCATTTCTGAGACAGCATATGTTCACATAAAGCTTGCAGCATATGTTCACACAGATTCACTCTTATTACAAAGGGCAAATACATATAGGACTCTAAAAGGAGTTAGTTCTGCGTCCTCCACTTTCCCCACTGCTTTTCCCTATAGCTAAGGTGAGATTAAAGCTCATTGTGGCCAGAATGTGTTGACCATGCCGGGATATCTGTAGGGGAACAGAGTGGACTTATTAAAGGCTCAACACAAGACATTGTGCCTTTTCCTCTCGTTTCCTCTCTTTTCCTCTCTTTTCCTCTCGTTTACTTTCTTCTTTTCTGATCTCTTCAGTTGTGAGAGCCAGAGGTCAGGAGCTTTAGCGGTGCTGAGGCCCCAGCCAAGCCAATGTGCTGAATGAGATGTGGAGCTTGACTTTGGGCAATGTGAAAGATCTGGGGCCACTGCCTGCTTGCGTCTGACTGGCTGCTCTATAATAAGATTGTAGGGTTCTGTGGGGAGGTGGGGAGGTGGATTTACTGGAGCACAACTCCCCCTAGGGCATTTTCATAGAAATTGGTTCCTCCACTACAGTCGCCCCAGCTTACTCTCTCTGTCTCCCTCTCTCTCCCTGTCTCTCTCTCTGTCTCTCTGTCTCTCTCTCTGTCTCTCCCTCTCTCTCTCTCTGTCTCTCTCTCTCTCTCTCTCTCTCTCTCTGTCTCTCTCTAAGCCTATGATGCTGCCCGCTCCCCTTTTGTTCATTATAATACATTTCTTTAGCTCTTTTCTTTGCTTGGGTAAAAACCGAGCTCTGTCAAAAATGACAAGGTGCAGCCGAGTTGATCACAGTCCAGAGAGTAGAGGAAATGAGAGAAGGGGAGGGGGAGGGGGGTGTCTCGTCAGAGCCAGAAGTTATTAACATAGTTTTCTTATCGCAAAACACCCCCTTGACTCACAGCTCTCAGTTGTGATGGCCTCCATAACATGCCATTTCCCTGGGCCCTGTGGAATGTCAAGAAGACGCGAATGCATAGAGGCCCCGTGATCAGACCTGTGTTCAAATACATTTGTATTTTGAGTATTTTCAAATACACAGCCCAAAACAAGTACTTGTACTCAAATACACTCCCATCCATTTAATCCAGGGGAATTTGAGAATAGTATTTAAATTAAGTATTTGAAAATATTGTAACATACAACGTGTATTTCCAACTACATTAAAATATTCAACCCCCCCCCACTAGCCACAGACATCAATTCAACGTCTGTTGCACGTTGGTTCATCTTCATTTAATTTAAATTACGTGGAAACAACATTGATTCAACCAGTGTGTGCCCAATGGGACTTGTCTTTTCAAATAAAATATATCTGAATACTTACTTTGAATGTACTGTATGTGAAAGTATTTGAGATATTGAAAATGGTATTAGAACAGGTCTGCCATGCCTGACTGTAGGTAATCTCTCAGACTATTTACTATGTCACCGGTATTAATTGTAATTCAACTCTTTTTTTACTAGCTGGTTAGCAAGCTGCCCACCAGTTCTGGTTTGTATGGAAACGACCAAGTCAAGAAGTATTATGCCGAGTTAAGGGTTCAGCCAAACTCTTTTGCAAACAACCAAAGTAGCCAGTGAAGGAAAAGCAGACAACAACAAGTGCTCAGCATATGTGGGAACTCCTTCAAAACTGAAGCATTCCAGGTGAAGCTGGTTGAGAGAATGCGTCATCAAGGCAAAGGCTGGCTATTTGAAGAATCTCAAATATAAAATCCATTTTGATTTGTGTAACACTTATGGTTACTACATGATTCCGTATATGTTATGTCATTGTTTTGATGTCTTCACTTTTATTCTGCAATGTAAAAAATAGTGCAAATAAAGAAAAACCTGTGAATGAGTAATATTCCAAACTTAGATTTTTAATGGAATATCTACATAGGCGTACAGAGGCCCATTATCAGGAACCACCACTCAAGTTTTATTGCTTCTTTAATCAGCACAACAGTTTTCAGCTGTGCTAACATAATTGCAAAAGGGTTTCCTAATGATCAATTAGCCTTTTAAAATTATAAACTTAGCTAAAACAACCTGCCATTTGAACACAGGAGTGATGGTTGTTGATAATGGGCCTGTCACGATCGTGGTGAGTGGGAGACCAAAACGCAGCGCAGTTGTAGTTGACAATTTTATTAATGTGAACTTGAAAGCTGAAAACAACAAAGCGAGTAAACACAAAATGTAACGTAGGTTGGCACACAGGCACTAACACAAACAATGATCCACAAGACACAGGTGAAAAACATCAACTTAAATATGGCCCCCAATTAGAGACAATGCAATGAAATTTCCTCTATTTGGGGACCAACAAAAAACCAACAGACACACATAGACAACCCCTGTCAGGCTCTGACCATACCAACATAGAGAATGCCAGAGGTCTCCCTATGGTCAGAGCCTGACAGGGACTCTGTACGCCTATGTAGATATTCCATTATACAGCTACAATAGTAATTTACAACATTAACAATGTCTACACAGTACTTCTGAATGTTTATTTTCTTTCAAAAACGAGGAAATTTCTAAGTGACCCCAAACTTTTGAACGGTAGTGTATATAAAGGATATCAAAGATGCTTGTGCTTGCCATATTTTCCTTTATGCAGATGACTCTACAAAAGTAAAACTATGTTGGAGAGCATACTTAGCACAGAGCTTACTAACGGCAGGCAGGCGGGCAGACGGACAGACGGACAGACATGGTCGAATTAACAAACTTAACTAAAGTATGCTGAAGTATCCCACTATATTAAGACCATTGATAGCCAAGGACATAAACTAAAGACTACCTGATGTTCCTATATAGAGTCAGCATAGTATGCTGTGACACCCTGGTATGCCGCATACTGGGCATCTCACAAATGATGGTTTCCATCGGTCCAAACTGCCACAGCTGTGCACACTGTGTATGAAGCCAATCCAAATTTGAGTGCAAATAGACTTCAAGGCAGGATTATTTTGGACCACTATGTTATCTATTCCACAGCATAAAATCCCCTCTCCAAGACCATAAACTGAGGATGTAAAAGCTGATTGTAGTGTCACTATAAAGGCATTGAAATGTCTGTCATGTTGTTGGCTGAAATTGAGATAAATTCATATATGGTAAATCCATTGACAGATGATAAAGTGAAGCCTACTTCCAAACCCATACAGTCTGTATTGGCTCAGTGTGTTTGTTGGAAGGTCGTTGAGAGTTGGATAAAGGAGTGGTGATATACAACACACAACCTTCCATATAACCCCTTTGATAATTGGTCCTACTCATATCGCTCCCATGCTAAACTCTATCTCTCTCCCCGAATCCCCAGCCTGTGAGTCCCCTGGCGAAGGGAGGAAGTAGGGCAGGCAGTGGAGAGGAGAGGTGAGCCTACTAGCTGTTATCAGGCCCAGCACACAGAGCAGAGGGTTCAGTCCTGTGGTGACAAGTGCGAGGGCACTGATTAGACAGCACGGCTTGGCCAGCAGCGGGCACTGGGCTCCCAACGGACCTTCACCGGTCCCCAACACTCACACTCACTCACTCTCTCACACACATACACACTCCAGCCAACCTCCTCCTCCCTCCTCTTCCTAAAAGTGATTAGGAGCTATGCTGAGAGGATACCCAGAGTCCTCTGTGCTGGCTGGATCGTTCTCTCCTAGGTTCCCCTCCATGACTTCCATCCAAAGAAATATCTGCAGGGTGCCCACAAGATGAATGGCTCTGCAAATGCTCCATTAAAAAGTCATGAACGGGGATACCTTCAGGGGAGCTGGGAGCTTCTTGGCTTGGAAGAGGTGGCCCTTTTTTCTGCTGAGTAATGATTTGAGCAGAGCAGGGGAGAGCGAGAGCAGTAGGAGGACCTCAGTAATGTGTCCTGTCACCAGGTCCGTATTGAGCGGACTGAGGGCCCTAAAGTACTGTAATATGGCCTCCTTTAATGTGGTGCTGGGTGCCCGTCAGAGAGGGCATCTGGGGTTGTGTCTAAGTGGTGACTCAGATGGATGTGAGTGACTGGTGTGGAGCCCAGGGTTATTGCAGCAGGGAAATGTGAAGTGAAAGAAAACCCCCCTTTTTTTTTTTTTTTGCCTAAAATTACATATCCAAATCTAACTGCCTGTAGCTCAGGATATGCATATTCTTGATACCATTTGAAAGGAAATACTTTGAAGTTTGTGGAAATGTGAAATTAACGTAGGAGAATATAACACATTGGATCTGGTAAAATATAATACAAAGAAGGCTTTTTGTCACATCATTTTGAAATGCAAGATAAAGGACATAATATTACTTAGTCCAGAAGCTATTTAGATTTTGGTCACTAGTTAGCAGCAGTGTATGTGCAAAGTTTTAGACATATCCAATGATCCATTGCATTACTGTTCAAAATGTTGTATCAAGTCTGCCCAAATCTGCCTATTGGTTTATTGATACATTTTCAAGTACAAAACTGTGCACTCTCCTCAAACAATAGCATGGCATTCTTTCACTGTAATAGCTACTATAAATTTGACAGTGCAGTTAGATTAACAAGAATTTAAGCTTTCTGCCCATATAAGATTTGTCTATGTCCTGGGAAATGTTCTTGTTACTTACAACGTCATGCTAATCACATTAGCGCATGTTAGCTCAAGCATCCCGAGGGCAGGACACAATCCTGTAGAGTAATGATGTCATCACTGTAAGTTATTCAACCATTTCTGAATAAGTGGTTTACAGTTATGATACCTCACTCCTTGTACCAAATCAAATGTATTTGTCATAGATGCCGAATACAACTGGTGTAGACTTTACCATGAAATGTTTTCAAGCCTTTCCCAATGCAGAGTTAAAAAATAATAATGAAAAATAAAAATAGAAACACAAGAGAAGTAAAATAAAATACACGAGAATGGAGCGGAATATGTGGTGATCCATGGAACATTGACAACATGTGATCGAGGGTGATAGGGCACAAAGGCATTCTTTCAATGAGTCGCTGTCTGTTTAATCTCTCAAGCCCCGATTTAACATTCTCAGGGCCAACCCACAGGCCATACAGTGTTTGTGTAAGTATATATACCACATTGTATGTTTAGTGATTTATTGAACCACTCAGCACCTAATCAGCAACATATCACTGAGTAATAAAAATGTACATTTACATGATCAGGACATACTACAGCCGAACAAGCGTTTGATAACTTTATTTAATGGTCTTTGAAGCCAGGCTCTTAGCCCACTCGCTACAGTGGCTAAATTAAATGTGCTAGTTAGGTTAATGCTGAAGCATCAAAAATATCTATCGCATTTGAGCGAGTAAGCCCAGGCCCAGAGGCCCTGTCGTACAGCAAACAACCTGACAGCTAGATCGGCTTAGTAGAATTTGGCTCTAGTTATAGTCTTTGTCTCATTGTGGTTTGGATGGTTTTGTTAGTTTGATTCTGTTTCTTTTACATATTATGTCCTAGTAATTCTGATTCTGTTTCCTACCTCACTAGGTTTTTTACTCCAGCTATCTTCTGCCTGTGGCTGCTGTCTGGTGGTGTATCTGGTTCTAGTTGTCTGACAGTGTCTCTGTTCTCTCTCTCTCTCCAGTGCTGCTGAGTCTGCTGACGGCCGGCGCCCAGACAGAAATGAAGAGAGTTGTCGGAGACAACGCCACTCTGCCTTGCCACCATCAGTTCTGGCAGTCTAATCCGCAGTTGCTCGACATCGAGTGGCTACTGCAGAAGCCCAACTCCAAGCAGAGAGTGGTGAGGAAGCTGCTCTCTCTCTCTCTCTCTCTCTCTCTCTTCTTTCTTTGTCATTTTCTCTCTTTCCTTCTTTGTCTCTCTCTTCTCTCTCCTTTTCTCTATTCCTCCCCTCTCTCAGTTGTCAACCAATCTGATTTAATTTTAATAGCTTTTTCAAAGACCCACTTATACAACACAATGTTCTTCCAATTTGTTTCCTTCCCATCTCAGCCCTTTTCTACTTCCTACAGTTGACTCTTACTCTCTCTCAGTGATTTTGGAAAGTATTCAGACCCCTTAACCTTTTACACATTTTGTTACGTTACAGCCTTACTCTAAAATTGATTAAATCGTTGTTTTGCCTCATCAATCTACACACAATACCCCATAATGACAAAGCAAAAACACGTTTTTAGAAAAGTTTGCAAATGTATATAAAAAAAACTGAAATATTACATTGACATAAGTATTCAGACTCTTTACTCAGTACTTTGTTGAAGCACCTTTGACAGCGATTACAGCCTTGAGTCTTCTTGAGCATGATGCTACAAGCTTGGCACACCTGTATTTGGGGAGTTTCCCCCATTCTTCTCTGCAGATCCTCTCAAGCTCTGTCAGGTTGGATGGGGAGCGTTGCTGGACAAGTATTTTCAGGTCTCTTCAGAGATGTTTGATCGGGTTCAAGTTCGGGCTCTGGCTGGGCCACTCAAGGACATTCAGAGGATTGTCCCAAAGGCACTCCTGTGTTGTCTTGGCTGTGTGATTAGGGTTGTTATTGTTGTGTAATTTCCAATTCTTTATAGTTATTGTGTAATTTCCAATCCTTTATAGCTCCCTGAATATAATCAGTTTGGTCTGTTTTCAAGCAAGAGACAAGGTCTCTTTGTATCCTCAGCAGATGATGGTAGGGTGGAGGCAATGTAACCAGAGTCAGGAGACTCCCCCAGGGATAAAGGCTTCCTGTGTACCTCCCATTCTTCTGACTTACGACTAGACATGTATTCTGTGTCACTAATATCTCCAACTAAGGAGAAAGCAAGCAGGAGTTTTAAGACCAGGGTGGAGTAAAATAGAATGGGTGTAACCGTGCAGGAGGGGTTAACTGTGTCTTATGAATAAACATTTCAAAACTTGTACAAAAGCCAGGAACTTGGAAATGTAAAGGAGCTGATCCGCAGATCGCTCAGCTTTTGTTGCTTCTGTAATAAAAGTCTATCTTGCTTCTACAAACTCCAGAAGTGCTTTTATTTTTTAGTAAGAGGGAAGAGTTTCTTCCACCACATTGTCCTGTTGGAAGGTGAACCTACACCCGAGTCTGAGGTCCTGAGCACTCTGGAGCATGTTTTCATCAAGGATCTCTCTGTACTTTGCTCCGTTCATCTTTCACTCGATCCTGACTAGTCTCCCAGTCCCTGCGCCTGAAAAACATCCCCACAGCATGATGCTGCCACCACCATGCTTCACCGTAGGGATGGTATTGGCCAGGCGATGAGGCCAAAGAGTTTAATCTTGGTTTCATCAGACCAGAGAATCTTGTGCCTTTGGGCAAACTCCAAGTGGGATGTCATGTGCCTTTTACTGAGGAGTGGCTTCCGTCTGGCCACTCTACCATAAAGTCCTGATTGGTGGAGTGCTGCAGAGATGGTTGTCCTTCTGGAAGGTTCTCCCGTCTCCACAGAGGAACTCTGTAGCTCTGTTAGAGTGACCATCGGGTCCTTGGTCACCTCCCTGACCAAGGCCCTTCTCCCCTGATTGCTCAGTTTGGTCGGGCGACCAACTCTAGGACCAACTCGACAAAATCCTGTCTCTGAGCTCTACAGACAATTCCTTCGACCTCATGGCTTAATTCTTTGCTCTGACTTGCGCTGTCAACTCTTGGACCTTATATAGACAGGTGTGTGCCTTTCCAAATCATGTCCAATCAATTACATTTAACACAGGTGGACTCCAATCAAGTTGTAGAAACATCTCAAGGATGATCAATGGAAACAGGATGCACCTGAGCTCAATTTCGAGGCTCATAGCAAAGGGTCTGAATATTTATGTAAATAAGGTATTTCTGTTTTTTGTCATTATGGGGTATTGTGTGTAGATTGATTAAGAAAATGTATTATTTAATCAATTTTAGAATAAGGCTGTAATGTAACAAAATGTGGAAAAATGTAACGGGTCTGAATACTTTCGAAATGCACTATAGACTTTTTTCAGATTCCCTGAAGTGTTACAATATCGACTGAGATACAGTAAGCAAATTACTGTGGCTAAAAGTTCACTTGAGATATAGTTACTAAATAAAGCCTGTACATCACACCATGCTGTGAAAATAGAGTAACATTCCAGTCCCTGAGAATTGAATTAGACCACATCGCCAGCTCTTAATAGAATAAAAATTGATCTATCCTATCACCTACCTTGAATCATCTACCCGAGTCTAAAAACAGTCCTAATGTAATTACTTGTCTTGTAGCTCTCAGAAGATTAAAGTATACGTTTCTGTTTTTCTTAATGAAATGTACTGATAACAGTAATACCGTGAAATCTCAACAGACCTCGTTAGAAGAAAGAGATTTCATCTCTCATTGGAAGTCATTTATTAACACACTGATCTGTTGATTAGCAGTGAGAGATTTGGTTCCACAAGAGAAGGGAGACGGGAGAGAAGGGAGGAGGAAGAGAAGGGAAGAAAGGGGAAAACAAATGTCTAACACTGATACTTCTGAAGGATTTGGTGCATTGCATTTAATATTTAACAGGGAGATAACATTGAAGGCACCCTTAATTAAAATCAAACGTCTGAAAATTTGATTAGGAACGAGACTGTGCCTGTGGCGGAATGAATAAATCATTATTTTATTTCTGCTGGAAGGCCGTGTTGAACTGGAAAATAGTAGCTTGTCATCATTTAGCCTCTGTTGCTGAGCGTACAGGCTACATGTGTCAGGAGCACAGAGGGGAGAGAAAGCCCGAGCAAGGGCAGGGTTCTCTGGTGCTAACCTGGGGATGCATATGCTAATGCTAATGGTGCTAACCACCCATAGGCCCATATACTGAGGCCATCCACAGAAAACAGAGATCTCTGGTGTTGGATGCTGTATTTAATTCAATTACACATTTCCAAGACCCCTCTTTCCCCCTCTCATAAACATACACTACCGTTCAAAAGTTTGGGGTAACTTAGTCCTTAGTCCTTTTTTGTCTATTAAAATAACATCAAATTGATCCGAAATACAGAGTAGACATTGTAAATGACTATTGTAGCTAGAAACGGCCCATTATCAGCAACCATCACTTCTGTGTTCCAATGGCACGTTGTGTTAGCTAATCCAAGTTAATCATTTTAAAAGGCTAATTGATCATTAGGAAACCCTTTTGCAATTATGTTAGCACAGCTGAAAACTGTTGTGCTGATTAAAGAAGCAATGAAACTGGCCTTCTTTAGACTAGTTGAGTATCTGGAGCATCAGCATTTGTGAGTTTGATTACAGGCTCAAAATGGCCAGAAACAAAGAACTTTCTTCTCAAACTCGTCAGTCTATTCTTGTTCTGAGAAATGATGGCTATTCCATGCCAGAAATTGCCAAGAAACTGAAGATCTCGTACAACGCTGTGTACTACTCCCTTCATAGAATAGCGCAAACTGGCTCTAACCAGAATAGAAAGAGGAGTGGGAGGCCCCGGTGCACAACTGAACAAGAGGACAAGTACATTAGAGTGTCTAGATTGAGAAACAGACGCCTCACAAGTCCTCATCTGGCAGCTTCATTAAATAGTACACGCAAAACACCAGTCTCAACATCAACAGTGAAGAGGCAACTTCGGGATGCTGGCCTTCTAGGCAGAGTTGCAAAGAAAAAGCCACATCTCAGACTGGCCAATAACAACTAAAGATTATGGTGGGCAAAAGAACACAGACACTGGACAGAGTATGATTGGAAAAAAGTGTTATGGACAGACAAATCTAAGTTTGGGGTGTTCGGATCACAAACAAGAACATTCGTGAGACGCAGACCAAAGGAAAAGATGCCAGAGGAGTGCAAATTGACAACTAGAATGCCAAAGGTCTGCAAGGCTATAATTGCTGCAAATGGAAAATTCTTTGACGAAAGCAAAGTTTGAAGGACACAATTATTATTTCAATTAAAAATAATTATTTGTAACCTTGTCAACGTCTTGACTATATTTCCTATTAATTTTGCAACTAATTTCATGTATGTTTTCATGGAAAACAAGGACATTTCTAAGTGACCCCAAACTTTTGAACAGTAGTGTATGTTCAGAGCCACAAGCACAAACACATACACACCTGCAAATACTGTACACTCCTCATCCAAAATGGATGAACACAGCCAGAGTGTGCCCGTAGGCAAATGCACATTAACTTGAATCTCATAGAGCAGGTGCCAGGGTCATGTCACAGAGTGCCTGTGGCAGGCCTCAGTGAGTGTGTGTGTGTGTGTGTGTGTGTGTGTGTGTCTTTGTGTGTATATGGCCATACGTCACCTGCGAATGCAGCAGGTAAATCCAGCTTCGGTGGCACTGATGTGCTGTGGCACAAGCATTTAGCAGTCCCCATCTGCAGGCTCTCAGTTGCCCTGAGTAATAGGCCGCTGTGACAGCTGTGTTCGATGTTGTGTGTGTGTGTGTGTGTGTGTGTGTGTGTGTTTACAAGGGATAGAGAGAAAAAGACAAAGAGAGGGTACATGTCTGTACTGTATGTGTCTTTATGAGCAAGCAGTGTCCATGTACGTCTAAATCCAGATACAGATCTGATGTCTTTACATATGTCTCTGCATACAGCTCTCTATGTGTCTCATTGTCTCTCTCCCCAACCCAGATCATCACGTTTTTCGGGGGCCAGGTGTACACCAACGAGGTGACCAGCGAGGCCAGTCGTCTGTCCTTCGCCGGGGACTACCTGAAAGGAGACGCCTCCTTGCTCCTCAGTGACCTACAGCTGACGGACTCTGGGGAGTACTACTGCAAGGTCAAGACAGGAGGAAAGTACCACTGGAGCCAGGTCAACCTCATAGTGCTGGGTGAGTCTGCTCTCCAGCGCTGTCTCTCACATACACTAATCAATAAGGAATTAGCCTGGGCACATTTCCTCTCTCATGCTGACTGATCTAATGATTCAATTTGATTCAGACGGATTGATTTGATTTAGATTTTTTTGTTTGGCCTTGTTTCTCCATTTCGAGCATCTCTGAGATGTGTGGTTGTTGAAGCACATAGAAGTAACATATTGTATATATGTCAAACAATGGCTGACATTGTGGATTGACCTCCTGTCAGTTTGAAACAGATGATGCAGAATTTATTTGTATAACATTAGGAAACGTTTTTGCTACCATTATATGAAACCACGTTTTCTGTCATCAAATATACTACAGACAAGCTCTTTATGATGATTTAATATTCGTTATATCTGTTTTTAATTATTAAACACCATACAGAGTTCTGAGCCGTCATTCAGCTTTCATAACTATGATGAAAGTTGGGCTGCTTTATTTCATTTTTTCATTGCCCCAATACACAGACGTTTGGCATATCTGTTTTAAATAGCTTAGTTTTCACTGGCTATGTGGTAAATGTGTCTCTGCATATCATTGAATAGAACAAAAGCTTTGAAGGACAGACAGGCAAGTAGTCCAACGGGGGAAGTGAGATCATTCTCAATGTCAGAAACCATGCAATTTATTAAAACATCATGGGAGATTAGTTCACCCAGTGGTTATTGGTACTTTAATGGAACAGTCTCTTAATCCTTTCTCTCTTTTCTCTTTTCTCCCTCTCCTCCATAAAGACATTTCAGTGAGTTAGCGCCTATATTTGTACAAATTGCCCTCAGCTTTGCAGTGACCCTTTTGATTTTGAGAGACGAACATTTACATTTTTCATTCACAGTCCCAGCGTTAAGATAATGGGTTGGCAGCGGAGCTGGTGGCTGGCTGGGTCTGGGCCCCTGTGTCAGTGTGTGTGTGTGTGTGTGTGTGTTTGTGTGTGTGTCCTCACTCTGGCTGCTCCTGCTGCAGAGAGATTGGCCTAACTGGCCCTGACAGAGCTGTGAGATGTACTGCAGAATCCCCGGCACTCTCCTCAGCCCCCTCATTATATCCCTTACTGAGCGTGTAAGCAGCATGTTCACCAGGCCAGTTAGATGGGGAGGGAAGGGATGGTGGGAAGGGGTGGAGGGGAGGGAAGGGGTGGAGGGGAGAGGAGGGGAGGGGAGGACGGATGGAAGGAGGAGGGATGGAGGAATGGGTTGAGGGATGGAGGGATGTGTTGAGGGATGGAGGGAGAGATATAGGGAGGACTGGAGCAGCTGCTGTGAAGCAACCATAGAGCTTAGAGCAGGGCTGGCCATCTAGTGACCCCCAGGCCAGAGAAACTCAGAAGCACAGGACTCTCTCCTGACCTGTCTCTGTCTGCAGGCTTTCAAAACCAACTCACAGTCACTTATTGATCTAGGCCTGGGGCCTTTAACACAACTCTTAATCCCAGCATTGACTTCCATGAGAAACAAACAAACTACTGTTACACTAAAGAATCTTTTAGTATTATTTCACATTTACACATGCTGCTACATTATGTCATACTCTGAGCTAAACAGTATATTATATGAATTCATCATTATCCGTATTAGGGACCATCCTCTGTTATTTTTTGTATTATAGTGTTATTTGTAGTGTTATATAACTACTGCTCTGTTGTTTTTACAGTGAAGCCCTCTAAGCCGCGATGCTGGATGGACGGCAGGCTGTTGGAGGGCAGTGATGTTAAACTGAGCTGCAAATCCAGTGACGGCTCAGACCCTATCAAATACAATTGGGAGAGGGTGCTGGATAAAGGAAAGAGTGTTGGGAAACTCCCACTACTGGCGCTGAGAGGTAAGTAGATTGTCCACAGGTACACGTGCTGCTCCCCACTTCATTCATGTGTATGTGAAACACGGGTCCCCTAAAGAGGATATTACATAGTATATGATATTTTTATGATCGTTTTTCCCGGAATAAATTTGATCCCCAAACTCCAGTCTGCCTCCAAAAGATTCATTATAGCATTAACATTTCCTGATAGTGGCAATTCAGCCAGGGTTCCCCAACGGGCAGCCTAATTTGTCCCGTGGGTGATTTTATTTGGCCCCACAAGTTTTCTGCACAAAATCATACTGTATGTTTTTCTTTTTATAATTGTTGGACATAAAAGACTGTAAAAAAATCTGTTCAAAAGTATTCTCACGCATAATATAGAGATATATGTGATCGTATACAAATGTAATCAAGGTTTGAAAATATTATGTTTTATGCATAAGTAATTACGTTCTGGCCCCGTGACCATCCACTCAAGAAAAAATCGTCCCGGGGCTGAATCTAGTTGATGATACCTTTCCTAGACGCATCTACCCCTCAAGGCACACAACAACACACCTTCATTGCATTTCAGTTTTACCACCTATTTTCCCCACTCAACTCGCATTAGCGATGACAAGTGCCCTTGCCAAAAGCCTAGAAATTAATGACCTCCATGAAACAACATCTGTTCAGTCTAATTCGTTTTCATTGGGCGATAAAACACATCGTCGTGGCCCGTTATTTATGGGTGCTGGTGAAAGGTTATATCACGTGCCTGTCATGGCGGGGATGACTAAGCGACTCTTAGCCCCGTAAAGCTCCATCGTTCTCTCAGACAAACTCTTTCAACTTTCCTCTAAATTCCACCAGCATCTACGAGCCTGTTCTTCAATCACCAGAGCCACTCTGAGTACACCCAATCTCTGAGGCCAAGATCAACATTTACGAGTTCCTCTCCTCTTACTCCACCCCAGAAAGTGTGATACATCAGAGCTGACACATTAATACAGACAGGAATGGTTAGCCCAAAACAGACCTGAGTCAGGTATAGCTAGACCCAACACTCATCAATACAATTAAATCTCAATACAGCCTCACAATGCATTTTTCTTGCTGCTGGTCTGTTACTAGATTATCACTGAATGGAGTGGATCAGAGCTGAGGACTTTGATATGAAGTACAGTACTTCATTGCAAGGATTTACTACATGCTGTTAATCAAATTGCTATTCAATGTCATGCTAACTGTAGAAGTGCTTGAAACTGTTGTAGAGGAAATACATGTACAAACTGCTCCACAGACCCCGGTCCTCTCAGCTTTCCCAAGTTGAGCAGGTTGTTAAATCACAGTCTATCTCACTCCTACAGATCTGAAGAATCCAGAGATCGTCACCCTGCGGAACCTGACGAAGGACAGTACAGGTGTCTACAAGTGCACCGCCAGCAATGACGTGGGCGAGGAGAACTGTATCATCGAGGTCACCATGCAGTGTGAGTAGAGAGAGCTGCTCTCAGTCTCCGCACCACACCATGCTACGATGGTGATGGATGACTGTAGTTTCCAACAGCACCTGAAAATTCATTTTCCCTCCCCCTCACTCCACTCCCCTGCGCCTCAGTAACCCAACACTGGGGACTGTACTTTTAAAACAGTGGCCGTTGGTCATCGGCTTCGCTCAAACAGTAATGTTTCAATGTCACAGTAATAGATTTCCAGAAAGGCAGAGGAATTTTAGTGTCACAACGGGGTGAACTGTTGGCGACATGATTTATAAGTTAACACAGCAACAGAAAGGGTTTGATAGCATTTTCTTCGATTCATAGCTTTGTATGGGACTGAACACATAAAACACACAACACCAGGAAAATCTATGATCCACAAATTCACAGGATTTACCTATTGGGACTAAATCATTATTTTCAAAGGGATTGTTTATGTGAGAAGCATCGATATTTGCGTGCAGTGGTTTTCCACTACCCTTCTGATGTCACAGATGTGTGATGATCCACAGATGTTCGAGGGATGGGCGTGCTGGCAGGAGCCGTGGTGGGCGTCTCCTTCGGTGTTCTCCTCATCATCCTAATCATCTGGCTCGTCTTCCGCAAGAAGGAGAAGAAGAAGTATGAGGAAGAGGAGACTCCCAACGAGATCAGGTCAGTTCTTCTTCTTCTTCTTCTTCTGTTCCTCTTTCGCTCTTTTTCTGTCTCTGACTTAAATACTAAACTTAAATACTAAAGCAAAGCATCCACTTCTCTGCATGTGCATGTGCACATGCGTGTGTGTCTGTAATAAATCTGTCATCGTCAAGCATTGTACTGTTTCTGAGAGCCTCCTTTTCACACCTCTGCTTTCTTGCCCAGAGCTTCTCTCCTCTCCAGAGCCGGCCTTAGCAGGCGGCAGTGCCTAGGTGTGGATTGAGGTCGTGTTTGACTCCCAGAGCGAGAGTTACAGTAAACTGGGGCCTCCAGGCTGGCTAATGGCATGGTTTGTTAAAGCAGAAAAAAAAAATGTCACAGCTTGGAGGCTATGTAGCTGCTTATTTGCCGGTGTTCAGATGAATAATGCAGCTTGGTTGGGGATGATTGTGTAGTAAATAATGCAGACTACAGGGAGGTGTTTCCTTTTTACATGCCATTTTTAGCCACTGAGCGGGCGGGATGGGATGGGGCTCGCAGGCTTGGTGACGCAATTTTCTGAAGTGGGGTCGGTGACGGTGGCACCGGTGTAATGTGGTGGTCTGTTTTTTATTTAGACACTGTGTCAGACCCAGATGATAATGCAGTGCAGTAGAGCGTCACCAAACCCTTTTCCCCTGATTGTATAAGACAGTTTTCTCCACTGGCTCTCCTCAGAAAGGCTGTAGAGTTTGTCTAAGTTTATGTTTGTCTCTGTGTGCATGCTTGGGGTCACGACTGGCTGAATCTAAATAGCTCTTGTTTGTTTTTGCTTTGTGTGTCCGTGCAGGGAGGATGCAGAGGCTCCCAAGGCCAAGTTGGTGAAGCCCAACTCACTGTCCTCGTCCCGCTCTGGCAGCTCCCGCTCCGGTGCCTCCTCAACACAGTCCATGGTGCACAACACCGCCCCCCGCGGGCACCGCCCTCGGCCCCCAGCCATAGCTGCCCTTAAGGAGAACGGACAGCCCCCTGACTTCCCCCAGTCACCCCCAGCCTACACCGCGGTGATACCCCCCAACAAGACCACTGAGCCCCCCGGCACCCACAAATTCAACAACTCCAGGAACCAGATCTCTGGGCCCACTCCCCCCACTCTCATGGTCCCTGCCCAGACCAAGGCCTTTCAAACTGTGTAGGAAGGAGAAGAGTGTCCATCCTGGCTGTGTTGATGTGTAAGACCCACCCCCTCCCCCCACCCTTTCAAAGACACAAACTCTTCCGTTAAACAACGACATGCAACTAGTAAAAGGATATCATTAAAATAATCAATAATATAAATCCCCAAATTTTTAATAAATGCATACTTAAAAAGGGAAAATAAGAAATGCTTGCCTCCCTACTGAATAAAAAACAACAAAATCAGAAAAACAGAGACGGAACACATTTCTGTTTTTCTCTCGCCTAAATAACTTGTTTTTACACTTTTCTTTCAACTTTGAAGGCATGGGAAGCAGTGAGCGAGCACAGCGCTGTGTGTGGTGAGGTGGAAGGAAACCCAGAGTGGAGCTTTAATTTATTTATCAAATCAAAAGGACAGGAGGAGTGCAGAGAAAAAGGAAGAGAGATGGACTGGGTTGAGAAAACAGAGATCCAAAGTCGGAGCCCGGTGCCGATGGAGACACGCAGATGACGACATGATGGAGGGATGAGGAATGAGAGAACTACGCCTCTTTATTTTGGCCTAGTGGGGTCTCTGACTCACCCAACCACACCACTCCCAACAGGCAGACATACCGGAGCTTCCAGCCACCGCTACAAACCACACACATCTGACAGAGAGCAGGCTGTGTTCCCTGCGAGGAGAGAAACCGTTAGATCACCCCTCCAGACCACACGCAGGCGATGGCACCTTATTTGGGGAGGACGGGCTCATTGTAATGGCTGGAATGGAATAATATCGAACACGTGTGGAAACCATGTGTTTGATACTATTAAAATCACTCCATTCCAGCCATTATTATGAGCCGTCCTCCCCTCAGCAGCCTCCTGTGATCCAGACTCTCTGTGATGCTTTACGAACTCCATGACGACATCGAAGACTCATCATGTTCCATGGTTCTGACCCCATTCAGAGAACAGCTCATTTGCTTTTCTCAACAGGAGAAACTTTAGCCACATTCATAGGATGTATCATAGACATGGTAGTCAGAGTTCTGATGGAATTGTTCTTTTTCTCACCACATCCTCTCTCTCAGCTCTGTGGACATCCTACATCAGGGATGGACAACTCCAGTCCTCGGAATCTAGAGAGGTGTCATAATGTTCCCCCATCCATCACAAACACAGCTGATTAAACTAATTTAATTCTAAACTGAATATCATGATTAGTTGATTATTGGAGTCAGCTGTGTTAGCTGGGGCTGGGCCAAAAGTGTGACACCAATTTGGCTCCCGAGGATTGGCGTTACCATCCCATATGGTACGGAAACTCCTCCCCAAATTAACATATGGATGAATTGAGTGTTGACGCACAGTACATAGAGATACATGACTGAGTATAGAGTATACTGGACAATAATAACTTTAAGACAAGGGGAGCTTAATATCTATTCTATTTTCATTTTAGTCCCCCCCCCCACCTGTGCATGTCTGAACAGGTTGTGAAGGGTGACAGACAGCTGTGCCTCAGCCTGAAGAAGTGCCACCAATCCCCAGGATGGGTCATCGTTGCTTTTTTTACTCTTTTGTTTACCTCAATGTTACTGAAACCAAAACAAACAATTATGTTCTATTATTTGCAAGGTACTGAAGGGAAGGAAGTCAAATAGGTACAGAGACACAAATGACCTTGAAGTTAATCCCCCAAATTCTGTGGATGATTCTAGGTACTTGAATTGTACAGTGTGCATGGTTCCACCCCTGGTAGGTACTCTCCTTGAGTACACAACAACAGAGTGGCACTTGATTACTGTCTCATTGTGTTGGCTGCTCAGTACATTGGCCAGGCTTTGGCATCAGCCATCCCCTTTGTTGTACATCTGTCAGACCCAGTGCCGTTTTAATGAAAGTTTGGGGAAAAAAGGACAAGTAGGCTGTTTAGTGTGCCTTTGCAATCCCTATCCCCGTTGACGGTTTCGTTCTCTGTCCTTATCGCGAATGAACATGTGGTTTGAGCTATATTTGTTGATCCAGCTTTGGGAATCTACAGCCAAAACACAGAGACAGGGGCGTCAGCCAAACCTGTGTGATAATATGTAACTGATCAGTGGCCATCTGCGGTCTTTTAAGGTCCATACGACTGAAAAGTGTCTGTTGCAGGTGTGTAGGAGTCAAAATAACAATACTGGGAGAGATAGAGACCCGCACGCTGTCAAAAAAAAAGGAATAGATCCAGAACGGAGGCTTGAATGCAAAATAAATTATTGAGACATAATGGTGCCCAAAGAATATACCATAGTGGAAGAAAGTGCATAAATAAAAGGTGAAAACAAAACACGAACGTTTCAGCCTCAGGCCACCATCAGTGTAAATTGTCAGCCCACACACCTGGTTTCTATTTAAATTGTAATTGCATATGTCACATGGGCAAGAAAATACATTGGAAAATCTATAAATCAGTACCTGGTACAATAGAATGCATGATCTAGATTATATACAAAAGCGGACAGAGAATTATTGCTTATAGATATACTATGTGAACATTTCCTCAGAATAAATAATATAGGATTGTAAGAGTAGGGAGCTAGAGACACCACTAGCTGGCGGTATCGAACACAAAGAAGAGGCAATATAGCAGTTAAAGAAATCAATAACAATTCTTCATTCATGCCTGATGGGTGGAGAGTTTTAAAATAGAACATCCATGTGCATTCTGTCTGGAGAAGACTTAATTCAAGATGACCACCCCTACATGAATGCTTTATCTGCTGTATAGCACAGAAGGATATAGAAGAGACAAGTGACAGGCCTCTGAGAAATGGCATGCAATAGGGGATTTAGGGTCCTTATAGCATTCTTGTGTTCTATAATACGTGTTTTTAACGGTCTAATGGTTTTGCCCACGTATTGCTTATTGCATGGACAAGAGATAAGGCATATGACGCTAGAAGAGCTGCATGTGAGGAACTGTTTGATAGTGTATTGTTTGCCAGTGGCAGAGCTGCTGAATACGCTCACTTTTTTACAGGAATCCCTACATGCCACACAACTACGACGGGTAGAAGCCAGTCACCTCGTGTCAGCCCGAACAATGAAGTCCGAGAGGAGGGTCAGAGAAATTATTTTGGCAAGCAGGATCAGCCATAAGCACATTCCAATGCTTTTTAATAGCTCCCCTGATGTCATCACTCCCCCGATGTCATCACTCCTCTGATGTCATCACTCCTTTGATGTTATCACTCACAGGACAATATCAATCAATCAAATGTATTTATAAAGCCCTTTTTACATCAGCCGATGTCACAAAGTGCTATACAGAAACCCAGCCTAAAACCACAAACGGCAAGCAATGCAGATGTAGAAGCACTATGGCTAGGAAAAACTAATGGTACAGACATTAATGTTTTTTATTTTATTTATTTTTGTATTACATTTATCTACTGAGAGCAACATCAAGCCATTCTTTTGGGTATGAGCGGGCCTCAAACTGTCTATACCTTTTCATAGCCTCGTTTTCAACATCTGTTTTACTAGTACACATTCGCTTCAGTCTCAGAGATTGTGTGTACGCTAATCCCTTCATCATAAATGTGAGATGCGCACTAGAGGCATGTAAGATACCGTTCTTGTCTGTAGGATTTGTATACAAGGTAGTGGAGAAAGACCCTGACTGAAGGCGCCCAAGTGTATCAAGGAAGAATATCTCACTATGACTAATCTCTGCTGCAAACTTGATTATATGTAACCCAATCACAATGCAGAGGGTGTACATCTCCATAATGAGACAACAATCCATGCCAAGGGAATAATGTACATTATGTAGTCCTAGTGTAGTGTTATATTGTACATACAGATAGACAAATGCACATGATGCCATTTAATTTAATAGACAAGATGGTGGTGGTGTTGGTGGTGGTGTTAAGATGTTCAATGAGGAAAGAAATGCCTTTTTTAAAGAGAACAAGATGGTATGTATTTGGCCAGGGAAGCTAATGTGTTTTAATTTGGTACAAGCCTTCAGGGCCACACCCACACATTCTCATGTTAGCCACTCATTCAAGGGAGAAGAACAGGGGAACCAGCTTATCCATCTGAATGGATAAGTCTGCAGTGCAGACACACAGTGTTTATTTTAGTTTCTGTGACTTAAAGTATATGCCTATTATTGAATTGAATTCAGTTTCACAGGCAGCCATCTTGTTTTCTCTAGTGGCAGCGTCCGTAATTCATACTCATCTAGTCCTCTGGAAGCCGCTCGCATGCTATCTGCCTGGCAAAGCTGTCTTTTAATATAGCACCGTTCTCTTTGTGTATTGACAGCTTCCCATCACACACACACACACACACACAACCAGAAACACAGACACACACAAACACACAGAAACACACAAACACACAGAAACACAGACGCAAACACACACACCCAAACACAGCACAGAAACACAGACACACACACACACACACACACACACACACACACACACACACACACAGTAAACCGAAAGCCCAAACAGTCAGCCTGGTTATTTCTGTTTCTTCAGAATACTTAATGGATGGTCCGGGGGCATTACGACTAACTGGAGACAATACACACACACACACACACACACACACACAAACAGTGCTATGTGTCTTAGCATTCCAAAAAACAAATGCTCTCACACAGTTTTCAAGGGAACGTGAGAGAGTACTGGGAGAGGAGAGGACATATAACAAGATTGATATCGAGCCAGAGCTCTAGGCTCCTCCATTCAAATTCCCTCCGCTGCCTATAGGAGCAGCTCGGTGGAGGATAAGATGCTTTGTCTTAAATTCCTCCGGCTTTTTGATTTGCTTTCAAGCGACTGGAGGTCTCAGGTGGCATATTCCCCAGATTATGAGACCTCACGTTGCTTCTCCACGTCTGTGCCAGCTTTGTGGACTGTCAAACCTGCTCTGTTTACTCCAAATGAATCCTGATAGGCTTTTGTCTGAGCAGTCAGGAATTTAATCTAGGGTTTTTCTCCACCCCCAGATTTGCAACACAGACAAAATGGATCCTAAAGTGGCATCACTATAGTGTTGTTATCAGCATTCAAACCTATGTGAAATTATTCACGATTCTAATTATCCTGCATTATATTATATGAATATTAATCTCATGTCGCCACCACTTTTGTGTTCTTAAGCAGTTTTTGGGATAAGCAGTCCAGCATGGCAGATTGAAGCTCAGTCTGTGTTTGGACAGCCTCTGGCACGGGAACATGATGTGTTAGGACATTCTGAAAGTGGAGGGGTAGAAGTCCATCTCAGAAAGGAGGAACGCAAAGGGAGATGCATGTCAAAGGTCATCGAGCAGATGAGGGGGAATGCTTTGCTTTAATGTAAACGTATACCTGTATTTGGCTTAAAAACATATTATTGTAAATATATATCACAGAAGGTTTTATTAAGCTTTATTTTGTTTTCTATTTTGGTTCTTCTGAATCCATGTACTTTGCACTTTTTTGTGCTGTGCTCATCATGGGGGAGGGTTGGGGTTTGGGGGGGTTTGGCTCTTTCTGTCATGACCTTGTCTAGATGTCAGACAGACAGCTCAGCGCAAGTACAAACCACTCTTTACTTTTCACTCATCTGTCATCTTCTTCGCAGTTGCTTCTCTTTGTTTTTTTTTTAAAAAGTGGTACCGTTTGTTTGACGAAAACAATCCATGTAAATATCACAAGTAAAAAAAAAAATGTATATTTTTACGACTTCTGAGTTATTACTATTTCATTTGCAAATAAAAAAATACAATGACAAGTTATACGGCATGACATCATTGTTTGCTTCAATCAAGGAAAATGCAAGCAGTGAAACTGACATTCATTAGCAGCTGCCTCTCATGTGTGACATTGTAATGGTATTATACTGGTGACTCATGGTGACTTAGGTGAGAGAGCTAGGGACCACCTTTCTCTGTGTTGCCAATAGACCTCATGATCCCCAGTTTCTGCAGTGACAGAATGGCCAGCGACGGCAGTAGCAGAGGCTTCAGCCTAACTGCTCATCTCCAGGCCCCTGGATGTGACACTTATGCCTATTGTAGGAAGGTCAGAGATATCTATTGACCTGTCAGCCTTATATTGACGGACGTTCATCTTTTTCCCTCAGAAAACGTCTTCCTATGTTGACAATTTATTGAACTGCCAAGAAGAAGTATACATGTCAAACGGATCCAGGGATTATATTTTTCAAGGAACACAGGTATCTTACAACAATATGTCTGTTAACGACAAACAGGGATTATGGAATATATTCCTGAAGTAAATGATAAGAGATATAAAGTGAATGTACTGTAGATATGAGAGCAATAAAATGGGGATTGGTTAGGCTACATACCACTATGTTATCTGACATCTGCTTGTTGACCATAATCCCAGAGCCCCTCATGCATATCCAACAAGATTGAGTCCGATTTTCAAATTGTTATACTCTGCTCCATGCCTATGTACCCTTTGATTCCACAGCTTACACAAAAAACACATAATGTAAAGACACACACACACACACACACTTTCTGGCGTGAAAATCAATAACACAAGCACTAGTCATTATATGTCTCTCATTTCAGAAAAATGTCATTATAGTCCTGGTATGGAATACAATAATGGATTACCACAGAAATAGAAAACACAATGTTACTCTAACAAAATCAAATCAAATCACATTTTAGTCCTTGTGTCTTTATCTCGATAAGGAATATCTTCATCTGACCTTTTTAACATGACAAAATGTAACCAAACCTTATTTGGCTGTTGGTCTCTCCTTTATCGTGAAAGTTAATGTGTAGATTGCCATAGTACATATTTGGAGCACCGAAAATATGTTTCTGTTCATCAGTTATAGAATTGTGCCCCCTGCTGTTGGTTGAAGATCTCAGTGAAATCTACCCCGTCTGTGATTATGCTGCTGGACCCTAATATGATAACATCCATGCACATATTAAACCAAGAAATCAGGTATAAAAATAATTACCAACTTTTTCAGTTTATAATAAATCCTCAAGGTGATTAGTGACCACACATAACTATCTAGACTACAGTATGGTGGTGGGAATCTGGATCGAAACAGTGAAGCCATGAATAGCTTTGGTTGAGGCTTCTTCTGGCAGTTGTGAACACTAGTCACATGACTTGAATTGAAGTCTGACTCTAGTTACAAATTTGATGACTTGAGACTGATAGAAATTAAAATAACTTGAGGCTTGAATTGGAGCCTTAAGACTTGAGTTGAGACTGATGACTTAAAATTACCTGGCCGAGTTTTTTGTAATGTTTTGTCATTCATTTTGTGGCACAGTCTACGTGCATTACTCTACACGCAACCAGAGACAGTAGCCCCAGCATTGCCCTTGCAAAAAAAAAACTGGCTAGTGAAATGCAATCTCTGCACTCTGATTGGACTAGATAACTGTAAATCAATACAGGTCGGGTGATGAGCTAGCGAACAGATTGCTGATTTCCTGTACAGCTATAAGATTGGTTGCAGCGCAAACTCTAGGAAGAGATGATTGCCATAATAAATAAATATGCAGCAACGGTGTGCTTCAGGACCATGAGGACGACTCAGAACGGACTAGATACAAAAATAATTTTAAAAAATGCCCCCCCCCCACTTCTAAAACCAAAGTTGCACCCCTTATCAAGAATATTAACTGTTTACTTTGCAAGCTCCTCAGCAATGGAGCAACAAGTAGTAGCATAGGCCTACTGGTATTTTGGTATGTAACAATTGATTGAAATGGATAATTTACTGATGAAGTTTGCATTTGGAATTTGTTTAAAACTAATTATTACTGTGGCGAATACGCACCATATAGGCGCGGCTCTTCACTTGCGCTCTCCAAACTCCCTGGAGAGTGCTTTTGTTCTCTTGTTGAAATGTTTGCTCTTGCCTTCACACATTTAAATGCGTGGTAAATCTATAGTCCATCAAATACTACAATAGTTGCTAGTGTTTCATCATGTCATCCCCGTACCGTTTATTGCAACGCGTAGACATTTCTGTTTCATGTTTGATAGGCCTACGATACATTTTAATTTAGCCAACCATTTCTTGCCCTCTAAGTGGGCGCGATGTTTATTGTCCACATGAACGTTCACAAGACTCGTGAGGTAGAAGTTCTGTTTGTTTAATTAAATGTATGGTTTCCTTTGTTCATATTTCCTGTGTAATGTTGGAGTTCCGTCTGTTTGTGTCCTATGTCTTTGTCATTCTGATTGTGCGCAATAGGAGCGCGCGCGCCTCAGTGCGCATAGAAATAAGCTACGTGGCACTCTACGATTTGGACTCAGAACGTTGAATAAGAGAAAATTATTGTTCCATGTATGTATGGTGTTTAAATATCACGAATAATCATTAACACCAATGTAACAATGTATGTGGAAATTGCATTTTACACTGTAGAACCAGTTTATAGATTGGAATTGCCAATTACCTTACCCGTTTGAGCTCCTGTTGAACATATTCAATTTGGTTTCTCAGGGGGAGACTGTATAGTCTTCCCCTCTACCTGTCCATTCTGATAGGACAGGTTAAGCCTGATACAAAGGCTATTTGTTTGGGACTATTGCTTGTGTATGTTTGGTTAACCTTCTTGTACAGTCGTATGCAAAAGTTTGGGCACCCCTCTGAGGCTGCATAATAATTTACTCTGTCGTCACAGAAAATGATCACAGTGGCATGCCATTCATTTTCTAATAAAAGCTGAGTACTGGGGTATTGTCCAGACAAAGATTTTTAGTGTAGCAATATTAAATTGTATGAAATTAAATCAGATGTGAAAAATAGGCTATGCAAAAATTTGGGCACCCTTGTCATTCTGTTGATTTGAATACCTGTAACTACTTAGCACTGATTAATTGGAACACACAATTGGTTTGGTGAGCTCATTAAGCCTTGAACTTCATAGACAAGTGCATCCAATCATGAGAAAAGGTATTTAAGGTGGCCAATTGCAAGCTGTTGTTCTCTTTGACTCTCCTCTGAAGAGTGGCAACATGGGGGCCTAAAAACAACTCTCAAATGACCTGAAAACAAAGATCGTTCAACATTATGGTTTAGGGGAAGGCTACAAAAAGCTATCACAGAGATGTAAGCTGTCAGTGTCCACTGTGAGGAACATAGTGAGGAAGACCACATAAATGGAAGACCACAGGCACAGTTCTTGTTAAGGCCAGAAGTGGCAGGCCAAGTAAAATATCGGAGAGGCAAAGGCGAAGGATGGTGAGAACGGTCGAAAACAGCCCACAGACCACCTCCAAATACCTACAACATCATCTTGCTGCAGATGGTGTCACTGTGCATCGTTCAACAATTCAGCGCACTTTGCACAAGGAGAAGCTGTACGGGAGAGTGATGCGGAAGAAGCCTTTTCTGCACACACGCCACAAACGCACATTTGGACAAGCCAGCTTAATTTTGGAATAAGGTGCTGTGGACTGATGAAACAAATATTGAGGTATTTGGTCATAACAAGGGGCATTATGCATGGCGGCAGAAGAACACAGCGTTCCAAGAAAAACACTTGCTACCCACAGTCAAATTTGGTGGGGGTTCCATCATGCTGTGGGGCTGTGTGGCCAGTGCCGGTACTGGGAATCTTGTTAAAGTTGAGGGTTGCATGGATTCCAGTCAATATCAGCAGATTCTTGGGAATAATGTTGAAGAATCAGTCACAAAGTTGAAGTTACGCCGGGGCTGGATATTTCAACAAGACAACGACCCAAAACACTACTCAAAATCTACCCGGACATTTATGCAGAGGAACAAGTACAATGTTCTGGAATGGCCATCCCAGTTCCCAGACCTGAATATCATTGAGAATCTGTGGGATGATTTGAAGCGGGCTGTCCATGCTCTGCAACCATCAAACCTAACTGAACTGGAGATGTTTTGTAAGGAGGAATGGTCCAAAATACCTTCATCCAGAATCCAGACACGCATTAGAGGCTATAGGAAGCGCCTAGAGGCTGTTATTTTAGCAAAAGGAGGCTCTACTAAATATTGATGTGATTTTTCTGTTGGGGTGCCCAAATTTATGCACCTGTCTAATTTAGTTTTGATGCATATTGCACATTTTCTGTTAATCCAATAAACCTAATTTCACTACTGAAATATTACTGTGTCCATCAGTTATTTGATATATCAAAATGAAATTGCTGATCCAAACACCCAATTATTTATAAATGGAAATCATGGAAATTGTCAGGGGTGCCCAAACTTTTGCATACGACTGTATATTTTGTATGATATGGTGCTTTCACCATTGGATCACTAGAACCTGTAAATAAATGTACACTCTGAACATGTCAACCTGCCTTGCCTTCTGCTGATTTAATGCCCTCATGACTGCTACAAGGTCCCTATTACCTAATCAAAATGTGTTTTAGACAAAATAATGAAAAGCACTGTCTGGCAAAATAATGAAAAGAGCTGTTTGGTAGCCTGAATAAATATACAAATATTTTTAATTCAACAAGTCATTGCATGTATATATTGTTTGACATGACCTGACTTGAAAACATGATTCGACTTGGTCTTGACCCGTTCTATTAGACTATCTTAGACATTGACTCGAGACTTGCATGGGACTCGAATAATAGTGACTTGGTCCCACCTCTGCCCTCTAGTGGTCCATATTATGGTCTCCTCCTGAGGAATCATGGTTATTACAAACCACGTTTCCATCCAACAATTTAATGCAGATTTATTACATGACGCATGAAAAAAGTCAAGACCGGGCTGATGGAAACATGAAATGCCGGTACAATTTTATAAATGCTGACAGACAAATTCTTCGTTCGACATGGAGGGATCTTTGATGGAAACCCCTTTATGCAAATATTGATATAATAACCATCATATCGATCATATCGAAGTAAACTTGGAGTACCGCGATATGTTGTGTGGTCCTCCAACTACCACTCGGGAAAGTATGCAGTTTATTAGGCTACAGATTAAATAAATGATTATTAACTTCACAGGATGGTCAATGCGCAAGGTGATGAGCTTGATGCACCTTTCCAGTATATATCTAGGGTCTTTGACGCGTCTCTGACGCTCTTATCCAGGGGCGTTTCTGGCCAATCTGGCACCCTAGGCGAGATCTCTAAAAAAAGCTTAAGGGGAAATAATACTTTTTAATTTGACTAATATAAAAAACTGTTCATTCGGCTGTGGATGTGTCTTGACCTATACATACACAAAAAAAACATTAAAACATCACCATAAAATTATAGGTGACAGGCACAATTATAAGAAAAGATCATCACCACAATCCTAATCAAAAAGTAAATAGGCTACTCACTCTCAGAGGGGATTGATTGTGTTGATGGTTCCCCTTCAGTGGCAGCATCTTCTTTGCCCCTCCCCCAAAATTTATTGAGAGTATCTGTCCTATTTAGTTGTAAGATAATACATTATAAAGTGCAAATGTTCAGAACACTTCAGACACTCTGCAACTAACCAGCTCACTGCTGCAATTTTCTCTGCAACATTTTAAAACCATTTTGTCTCGAAATATTGATCTAAACTGGCCTTAAGGTTTCACTTCCACGCGTTGCCCACTGCCTGAGCACATTCTATGTATTTACTGCTACTCTAGTTCAGGTTTAGCTAGTTAGCTAGCTTAGCGCGCTACATTTCAAATAGCTAAAACCAGAGACCGACAGATGCTTTTAAAAATGTCCATAAAAAACATACCACTATACTTATGTATTTTTTCTTCCTCATCTTTCCTCTTCCTTCTATATTGTGCCTCCAATGGCTTCAATCTTTTCATGAGAACAGCAGTCAGAAGATTTTCAATGGATAAACTGTCAACTGTCCCGCGCACTCGACTCAGCACCGTCCACACCTGGCCCCGCCCTCCCTCACCACCATCTCTCCAGTCAGCAATATAATTTCACTGATAACAAATATTTAAGTCTTGACTTAATGTGTTATTAGTTTTATTTTTCAGTGTTTCTCCTATGTTATATTCAGAGCGGCTCCTAAACTGTCTCCCGGTGCTGATGGCCCATGAATTTGAATTTAAATTTAAAGTGTCTGTTGGCTAGTTAACCAGACGCTAATCGCTAGCTGGAATGCTAAACACATAGCTGGATGGCGCAGCAGCTCTGACAATAATTTATTTTTATATCGTTTTTTGGGGGGTATTATTTTTGTGATGACTTCCACTGTTGTTTAGGGAGGGTGGGGGAGGGGAGTGCCCAATCGGCGCCCCCTCTGCAAGTGGCGCCCTAGGCGACCGCCCCTGCTCTTATCCATAATAATCTCATAATGTAGGTAGACTACCCGCACGGTTTCTGTTAGGTGTTGGCTAGAGCGCATCTGCCAAGACCAGAGTGTGCACATTTGCTATATAAAGCAAACGTTTTTATGACAAAACCATCAGTAGAGTTGAAAATGCCATCTGCCCATTGATTACCATCTAAAAGGCAGCTGCTGCTGTATAAGAGACACAAAGCCTCGCTCGACCACTTGTATAACTGTGTAAAAGTCAAAAGGTTGGTGCAAGGAGCTATTGAGCAATTGATACATTTGTCTGAAGGTTGTGTCAAACTTAACACACACATTGAAGACTTTTAACGATGTCTGTCTGCCTCTCAGTTCTCTCAGTGACTCTCAGTAGATAATGGGTATTGCACTGTGACCCGCATCTAAAGCACATTTCACTGTCTGACGACTACACTAATTACAGCGCTGCCATAAAGTCAAATGGAGAGGTTAATAGGATGCTATTTTTAACATCAGTTTGGCATTATAATTCCCTTTTTAAATCAAGAGTCCCTGACACCCCCTTCATCTATATGAACTGTGCAGACATCATTCCAGTCGGAAGACATTCAACTGCACACAATTTTCTCCTTGATACTATTCTTCTTGATACTGTCCTGCTCAAAGTTCTAAAAGGGAGACACTTAATTGACAGCTAACTTAGTTCTGGGTAGTTTTCATGACCTTATTCCATGTGGTTCCTGCCTCATCTCTTCCTCATTTGTCCTTCTCCATGTCTTCTTTGGGCGGCCAACCTTCCTTTTGACCTGTGTGTGAAGGGCACACTATTGTGGAATCTTTTCCATTTACAAATGTTTTGTTTCCCTAGAACTGCTGGTCTTTTGGGCAAAAGGATTGCCCATGTGACGTTTAGGGGCCATTTGTCAAACATAAATGTGTTTTAGTTAAGCCAATGGTGTTAGGTTCAATCTCGGAGATTCTAATGAATTCACTAAACCTGATTGATGCTAAACAAGAAAGTAGAGCACTTGTTACAGTAATATCTATGAAGTAAAAATACTAAAAAACATTGTTTGGGTTGGCCTAATTGTAAATTAAAGCAATTAGTTAAATCTCCTAATGGAGGCAGAGTGCAGAAAAGAAAGAGTAGGCCTAGGCTAAATTGGCATGCCATGTGGTTTCATAATCAAATTATTCTGGGCCCTTAAGATGTGTATTTGGCAGATGCTGAGCTGACTCCATGCAGTTCAATGGAGGAGAGCTAATTGAATACAAGTGATGACCAGGCTATACACCTGTCATGCCGCTCGCTTCCCTTTTAGTGGAGATGTGAACACCCCCACCCCTCTCCTGTTGTTTTATGACTTTACGACAGGTCATACATTCCTGGCAGAGTCTCTCTCTTGCTGTACATGCAGAAAGAGAGAGTCAGAGGATGTCTCTTAGTAGAAGAATGGATATTTTCCCGCCAAGATTCTTACATCCAAATAATGGATAAATATAAAAACATTTCTATTTTTGAGAATGTGGGATACGGTCGGGGGAACTGAAAGAACGACCCTGTCGAAGGTGTTTCATTTTGTGACCTCATGGAAGACAGTAGGACAACATAACTGTATCTTTCAAAGTCTACATTCCTCAGTTATTAGCTCTGAATTTGAATGTTGTATAAGATGATTTATTAAGTATTATTTTGAAATCATAACAATGTGATTTAGTCCTCTAAATGAGAATTGGTTGTTTTATGATTACTTATGCAGTCAATAGCCACGCCCAGGTGGGCACAAACATGATGAGATGCCCCCTTTTCTACCCCCAGTATTAAAGCCCCCGTGACACAAGTCACACCTGTCCAGAAAGAACGTGAGAGCTTGCGCCACATGTTTGAAATGGTTGAATTTCTATTAGAACACACAAACCACGGTGTAAGCTAAGGTTGCAAATGGTATGAACTCTGAAACTATCGATCACTGCAGAAGAAGTGATACATCCTAGAATACACGTTACCAGTCTGCAGCTGGAAACATACGTAAGTCTAGGAAAAGGACACTGACGACCTCGACGAAGCCTCTCTTCAAAGTATCAACACTCTCCACTACGACCCAGAGAGACTCTACAAAGGACAATGGCGATCTCTACTGGGCAAACCAGAGTCTTACATCATCAACTCATCGATTGACACCAAATACGAATTGCATTCCTTTATCTGAATGGGCGTAAGATTTTGTATTTATGTGAGCGTAGCTTCCCATGTCCATTAGAGACCTATTCCTTTGTCTATTCCCCCCCCCCCTCTTTTCTCTCTGAATCTACCGTGTTATAACGAAACTGTCTTGTTTTCTCTACTGCTGTGTTAAGTCCTCAAGGGACGGTATTTACAGTATAATGTTAGGATGTTTTGTATGTTCTGTAATTGTTTAATTAGCTAGTAAATAAATAATTGAACCAATTTGTGTATGGATGATTCATCATAAAGTTAGGGTTCGTGCAGACCAGGAATTATGACGTTCAAGAATGAGACTGACTGAGGTAAAATCCATTAAAAGCGACTGTTATGATAAGAAAATAATCTAAAGAGTTAAAATTTGGGAGATAGAAACTCTGTAAACAAAATCTTCCCGCAGTGCCCTAACTTCCTAGTTAATTAATGTTTGTATGATTAGTTTAATCACGTAATAAGTAAACCTAGAGAATTTATTTGATAATGTAACAGTCTTCACTTTTAATGACAGTCAAGACACGACACACCCACAGTAAAGTAATTGAGATAAGACTCCTCAGGAAAACTACACAAATCAGCAGAGCTGTGAGGATTAGGCTATTAGCTACAGTCTACAGAATTCTGTATGAGAAGTCTATGAAATTTGGACAGAGAACATATGTCATGTGGGGTACCTCAGGGATTGATTCTGGGTCCAGTACTGAAAGAGAGCGACCTGGCTCTCCGTGTTTTCTGGTCAGTGACCAGAGGGGAAGAGGGGAATAAGGAGCTTTGTAGTCATGCATTCCATGCATGTACAGATGTAGGATCTTAATTTGATCCCCCTGTTGCAGGAGAACTTTCCTGTAATACAGGAAATGTACAACTTGTAGTATATTTGAGATTTAAAAAGGATTCTGAAGTTTGTAATTTCCACTTAGAAAGTTCAGACCATCAATTATAATCACATAATAATTAACATGTCCTGTTGCTGCAGGATTATTTTCCTGCTGTAGCAAACTGGGTCAAATTAAGATCCTACATCTGTATGCCCACCCATGCTCACAAACTGAACAAAGACTAGATGGGTATGGGCCTTACTTATACTCTTGGAGAGCAACTCTATAAACAAAATCTTCCCACGGTGCCCTAACTTCATAGTTAATTAATGTTTGCATGATTAGTTTAAGCACGTAATAAGTAAACCTAGAGAATTTATTTGATAATGTAACAGTCTTCACTTTTAATGATAGTCAAGACACGACACACCCACAGTAAAGTTATTGAGCTAAGACTCCTCAGGAAAACTACAAGTGAATGGGGACTGTCAGATTGGCTGAGGCCAGGAGCTTGGAGGTGATAGCAATCTCTCACTTGAGAGGGAGAGCTGGTGAGGATGGGTGAGATCTAGACTCTACTTCTTGAAAAATAAACACACACCCTGGAAAAATGTCCTAAAGCAGCCCATTGGATTCCATGAAAATGTGACACGTTGGAGTGAGTAGCTTCCGGAAGTGTTGTGGAATCCAATTGATTGCTTTAGATTTAGCTAGCCTAGCATGAGGACGAAAAAGCCAGTTTAATTAAAAAATAGCAGTATTTATATGTTTATATGTATTTCGCATTTCGGATAATGGGATAATTAGGAATACAGGGACATCTTCCATTCATCACCATGGTGCAAACATAATGGGTGAGAAGCATTTCACCTGAAGGAATTCAGATGTATTACCAGTCATTGGCTGAACCTCAGGTTGAAACATAAAGGAAAGGCTGTGGAAGCCTACCTTATGTCAAGTTTTGGGTGACAGACAGCATCAGGTCAGGCAAATAAGAATTATTTAAATAAACATGCTTTTACATTTTTTTAAATAATCAACATATTTGAAACTGTCCACTGAATCGTGAAGAGGGACTCATTAGATCCATTAACAACGACCCATGCTCACTCTACACAGTGGCGCGCGGTCTTCTATAATGATTCCGTCCCATGGTTTCGAACAAGTGCGTGCGCGACTCCAGAGTGAAACGTTTTGTGTGACGCGTGGCACCAACTACTCCTCAACATTCCAATTATACTTCTCAGTGGCAGTAACGCGTTTAGGACGCTGTGACAAGGAGCTTGGGTGCATGGAGACCACGTTATAAAAGCGACAGGAGCACCAACACTCGTTGTTATTAGTCCTTTATGGTGATGTAGGCTTGTCTCTCGCCGTTCGTCCTCATCAATAGGCGGCTATACGTTTTAAACACAGTGCGCAGGTGTTGTGATAAACATCATGGCCTTCGGACACCTCATCCCTCAACTGAGGCTGGAGGAGTCGGCTGAGGACGGTTTGTTCAAGAGCTTCTCCTTTCCTCTCTTTCAGCAGGGACAAAACCAACGTGGGAAAACAACCTCCCCTTCTAGTGACAGAAAACAACACAGGTAGCCTACTTGCTTGTTTTGATTCTGTTTACTTACAGTAGAATACTGAAAACCTGAGGATTCCAAACATGCATTTGATTGTGAGTTGAAATATTAGATTTGAGGTTGGTATAAAAAAAAATGTTATTAAAAAAAAAAAGTCAAATGTATGTATTGTGTCATAGGCTTCATGATAATTGTATCTCTAGTAAATAGATAAGCTACAATATGAGGTCCTAAACCTAACATGAAAGTGCATCCTTGTAGCTGTGTGGGCTAATATAGTCAAAATATTTGCCTTGGAGTAAGTTGAGACAATGCCAATGGGGTAAATTGAGCCAATGGCCACCATACAAATTATGTTACATTGTGTCCGTTTTATGTATAATATGCATAGTATTATAGTGGAGCAGGGGTCTAAGGCACTGCATTTCAGTGCTAGAGGCGTCACTGCAGACCATGGTTCGATCCCGGGCTGTATCACAACCGGCTGTGATCGGGAGTCCCATAGGGCGGCGCACAATTGGCCCAGTGTAATCTGGGTTTTGGGAGGACGGGTAAGGCCGTCATTGTAAAAAATTATTTGTTCTTGACTGATTTGCCTAGTTAAATAAAGGTTCAATCAAAATAAATACAAAATAAATAGTATTGGTGCAATGTGTAATTTATATTATATTAACTCAAGATAGTAGAACGCTACCTGCCCCAATGCATAGTGCCAACTGTAAAGTTTGTTGGAGGAGGAATAATGGTCTGGGGCTGTTTTTCATGGTTCGGGCTAGGCTCCTTAGTTCCAGTGAAGGGAAATCTTAACGCTACAGCATACAATGACATTCTAGACGATTCTGTGCTTCCAACTTTGTGGCAACAATTTGGGGACAATGCACCAGTGCACAAAGCAAGGTCCATACAGAAATGGTTTGCTGAGATCGAGGTGGAAGAACTTGACTGGACTACACAGAGATCTGACCTCAACCCCATCGAACACCTTTGGGATGAATTGGAACCACCGACTGCGAGCCAGGCCTAATCGTCCAATAGTGTCCGACCTCACTAATGCTCTTGTGGCTGAATGGAAGCAAGTCCCCGCAGCAATGTTCCAACATCTAGTGGAAAGCCTTCCTAGAAGAGTGAAGGCTGTTATAGCAACAAAGGAGGGGCCAACTCCATATTAATGCTCATGATTTTGGAATGAGATGTTTGACGAGCAGGTGTCCACATACTTTTGGCCATGTAGTGTACATTGAGCAGGAGCAATAGATATGAAAAAATTGACTGAATGACAGTGAAGTGGTATTGACAAAATCAAACATGTATCTGTGCGAAATAGTTGCTATGATAGAGTAGCAGAGGCACACAAGGTCTTATCTGATGACATGGAGTCTCAGCTTGCTAAAGGCCAGTTTCATGGACTTAGTAGCCTCATATGCGGGGAACTTGCCTACGAATTGGCACATTGAAACAACATCCCTGTCCGAGACAACTGGGCAAGAAATGGAAGGGTAACTGATATTATATCTGAATATAGGCATACATTTAAAATATACAATATACCACACCTCCATTCCATGAATTAAACTTTGACCTATCAGCACTATCACCCACTGTCACAGGACACTATCACCCATTTATCCCAATGGTATCAAAAAATGGTTTCATGCCATTCCATTCGTTCCGTTTCAGCCATTATTATGAGCCGTCCTCCCCTCAGCAGCCTCCACTGAAGGACTGGTAAAGGTTAGTTTAACCTTCACACTGAGGATATGATAACCATATCAAGTGTGCTTCTTGTGTGCTGCATCATGGCACTTTTTATCTCTTGTAACTAGGCCTATATTGTATTTCAACGCCTTGGCAAATTTGAAGGATGAACTTCAATCCCTGGCATCAGACCTCTCAGGATCTTGAGAGAAGTTCTTATTATCTTTACAGAAGTTGACTATAAGGCCATCGCTTCCTGTCTCTGAAATCAATGGAATAAACCAAAAAATATGAAATGTTCAAACATTTCCAGCTCTATGTTAATCTTTCCTAAAATAGTCAAATTACCGTATACGTACTATACTGTAACTGAGGTTATTCCAATGGCACCTTACCAGTCATCTTAGCTACCTGTACATCTATAAAGCTTTACAGGCCACTTACTTCTAGGTATTACTGGAAACTTTCAAAGTTTTCCAGTAAACTACCAGAATTTTTGTATCTTTCAAAGATTTTATGTAATCTATCACAAGACATCTAGCGGTCGCTTTTGCATACTTGCATACAGATTATCACAGGTGTCTAACTATTTCTGGCCCTGCCTTTGGCCTTATCACATGTAAAATATATGAAATAAGCAGTAGCAGTGCGTGGTTAAAATCACTGGGGAAGCCAAGCCAGAAAATAACGCCATATCAAATCAAACCAACAATGCAGTTTTTATAAAAAGTGCAAATAGTCCAGGTAGCCATTTGATTAGCTGTTAGGGAGTCTTATGGCTTGGGGATAGAAGCTGTTAAGAAGCCTTTTGGACGTAGACTTGGCGCTCCAGTACCGCTTGCCGTGCGGTAGCAGAGATAACGCTCTATGACTAGGGTGGCTGGAGTCTGACAATTTTTTGGGCCTTACTCTGACACCGCCTGGTATAGAGATCCTGGATGGCAGGAAGCCTGGCCCCAGTGATGTACTGGGCCATACGCACTACCCTCTGTAATGCCTTGAGGTCGGAGGCCGAGCAGTTACCATACCAGGCAGTGATGCAACCAGTCAGGATGCTCTCAATGGTGCAGCTGTAGAACTTTTTGAGGATCTGAGGACCCATGCCAAATATTTTCGTGCCCTATTCACGACTGTCTTGGTGTGTTTGTTGGTGATGTGGACACCAAGGAACTTGAAGCTCTCAAACTGCTCCACTACAGTCCCGTTGATGAGAATGGGGGCGTGCTCAGTCCTCTTTTTCCTTTAGTCCACAAACAACTCCTTTGTCTTGATCACGTTGAGGGAGAGGTTGTTATCCTGACTCCACACGGCCAGGTCTCTGACTCCTCCCCATAGGCTGTCTCATTGTTGTCGGTGATCAGGCCTACCACTGTTGTGTCATCTGCAAACTTAATGATGGTGTTTGAGTCGTGCCTGGCCATGCAGTCATGGGTGAACAGGGAGTACAGGAGGGGACTGAGCACGTGTTGAGGATCAAACTGGCATATGTGTTGTTACCTACCCTCACCACCTGGGGGCGGCCCGTCAGGAAGTCCAGGATCCAGTTGTAGAGGGAGGTGTTTAGTCCCAACCTATGTGTTGTGATAATTGCATTGTTTGCTCTATAACCTGTTAGTTCATATGCATTGTGACCGTGATATATAGGTCTAAGGCCAAGACAATAAAAAGACACAGTGGCAGGATAAATTCAACCACCCCTTTGTTTCATCACAAACCCAGAGACTATGCTCTGTCCAGTGAAATCCACAAAGCATTTTGCATGTAAAAGTTACATGACCTACAGCATGGTCAAGCAGGTTAATGTACGCTAAATATGATGTGGCTGTCCATGGTTCTGATTTGTGTACGGGGGTGTGTGTGTGTGTGTGTGTTTGTGTGTTTTTGCAAGTAGAAAAACATGTTGACACCCTACTTGTGGAGAAACGCCAATGACATCCTCCTTTATTTCATGTTGACGAAACAGTCTATCACTCTGTCATACAGTACACGTTTTATTTTTTGTTGTCCTAGGCTACCTGGCTAAAATGCTTGCTCGCTAACCTAACTTCCAATCATGGCCAACGTTAGCTAGTTAACATTAGCCTTCTGCTTCTAGCTACATTTTGTACTTCCATACTCTCGGGCCAGGGGCACAATGAATGAATGAATGTATGGTTGGATCAGAATCGCTGTTATAATCATTGGCCAGTTCAGAGAATTAAGACAAACCACAAGTCCAAATCCCTATCTCCACCATGGCAGTTTTTATTAGCTAGCTAGCCATCGGAGGACAACAACACAACAAGATGCAACTATTCAAGTTGTTTCCGTCAATTACGTATTTCTCTTGATGCATTGTGTTAGGATTGAAACCAAACCAATCTGGCTATTTTGTGACAGGACCATTCACAGTTGAGCTCCCTCAGTTTAGCTTAACACTGATTGGCTATTATTTTATACCTTTTTTTTATCAAGAGAGGCCAAATGCTCGTTGGCTTCCCTTGCATTCAATGCTACTGGCGGCAACAATGTCATACTCTATGACCAGACAGCGTCAGATAGATGGCCTACACATACAGAGACAGAGGGGTGCTGTTTCACTCGCTCGGATGCTTTCTCCGTTGAAATACATTATGCCTCTTGCGAATTGAAGGAAAGCTTCCCTTGGCATCCATTAATACACACCACTGAAAATAAGATGATCAAAAAAATAGAATGACAAAGCTGTAAAACATTATCCTAAATATAAACCATCAACTTAGTGAATACCATTGGTGTTTAATATGAGGGTTTCAGTATGAAATATGAAATTTTATCTTGAATTGATTGATTGATTGAATTTATTAGACCATTTTTAAAATACATACGTAAGGGCACTCCAGCCGGTGACGCCTCCACATACAATTTAAGAAAATCATCAAGGATAACACAATAAAGCTTAAAAGTTTATTTCCATTGTGGCCCTTTTGAAGAGGGAAGGAGGAAGGGGGGATGCAGCGAGGTTAGGCGGCAATTATAGTAGCAACAGACAACGACAGACAAAATCGTTGTTTGTTTCATAACATGAGATAATTGGTACAATTCCCTATCCTAATAAACAACTATGGACAGGTACATCTCCCTTGTCTCACATAGCCTACCCTTAATATGTAAAACAATCAATCCCTAATATATACAATATGATAAACAACCAGCACCAAAAGGCAGATCATATGCTATCCCGGGCATTTCCTTCTTAGCCACGTACTATAATCTTCCGACTCACTTTTGAGACATGCTACTATTTAGCAATTTTTTCAACGAGAACTTTAAAACTAGAGTATAAAACAGTTTCTTTACCCTTACCACTTTTTAATCTAAAAGGAACAATGTCAGTTTCACTCCTTCTAATGGAATAGTTATGGTTAGCCCAGACCAAGTTAAAGTAGTTACATAGGTACCTGGGGACCATACTGTGGACAATCTTATATACAAGACACAATTTAATCTGAGAGACTCTCTCCTCCACTTTGAATCATATGGTATCTGCTATCTGCTAGAAACTCATGGACAATATGGATACAGATATCGCAAATGAATAGTTACGATAGATTGCCATAGATCTTCTGCTAATTGCAAAAATGACGATTCTGCTAACTTCGGTAAATGACCCTAGTTACTTCACATAGCTTGTGATGACTTCCTCACTGTCTGTAATGTAGGATGCTAAGTAAGGATTTATTTGCAAAGGTTTTTATATGGGTAAAACACCACAGAACCTATGATGTAGCTGCTGCTTAGATGCACGTTTGATAACACCGTAAAGTATATGCCGGCAATAAACGGGGCGTGCAAAGACTTTAATCATGCTAAAGCCAAGGTGCAGTTGAGTCATTGATAGGCCAGAGATGGATGGGATTTCCAGAGATCATAGCAATTTAATTTCAGGCTCACTCAGGTCCCCCTCTTTATCCAGTTTCACCAAGTACCAGACTATAGCGTATTTAGTTCTTGATGAACAATTCTGTCCCTTCGAGAAATGTACTCAGTCAAATATAATACAGCATTGCTCTATCAGAAGTAATATGTCTCTGTGATTGCAGTCGTGGTGCTTGCTAAATAGTGTCTACTAGAGGTGTCACCTGGAACAATCCTGATCTGAATGAGGCATTGTCTAATATGAGCAGCGGTGGTGGTAATCAGGCCTGGTGGTCTCTGGATAACCTGGCTATTAACTCCCTCTCGGTGGCCACGTATCACACTTCTAGGCCTACTCCAACCTGTCTGTCCTCTGACTCTCTGAGTAACAATTTGTTCTTAAATGACTTGCCTAGTTAAATAAAGGTTAAATCATATATTTGTGACAACCGTGTCAAAGGCCGATTACACAGCCCTCACGACTGTCTTGGTGTGTTTGTTGGTGATGTGGACACCAAGGAACTTGAAGCTCTCAAACTGCTCCACTACAGTCCCGTTGATGAGAATGGGGGCGTGCTCAGTCCTCTTTTTCCTTTAGTCCACAAACAACTCCTTTGTCTTGATCACGTTGAGGGAGAGGTTGTTATCCTGACTCCACACGGCCAGGTCTCTGACTCCTCCCCATAGGCTGTCTCATTGTTGTCGGTGATCAGGCCTACCACTGTTGTGTCATCTGCAAACTTAATGATGGTGTTTGAGTCGTGCCTGGCCATGCAGTCATGGGTGAACAGGGAGTACAGGAGGGGACTGAGCACGTGTTGAGGATCAAACTGGCATATGTGTTGTTACCTACCCTCACCACCTGGGGGCGGCCCGTCAGGAAGTCCAGGATCCAGTTGTAGAGGGAGGTGTTTAGTCCCAACCTATGTGTTGTGATAATTGCATTGTTTGCTCTATAACCTGTTAGTTCATATGCATTGTGACCGTGATATATAGGTCTAAGGCCAAGACAATAAAAAGACACAGTGGCAGGATAAATTCAACCACCCCTTTGTTTCATCACAAACCCAGAGACTATGCTCTGTCCAGTGAAATCCACAAAGCATTTTGCATGTAAAAGTTACATGACCTACAGCATGGTCAAGCAGGTTAATGTACGCTAAATATGATGTGGCTGTCCATGGTTCTGATTTGTGTACGGGGGTGTGTGTGTGTGTGTGTGTTTGTGTGTTTTTGCAAGTAGAAAAACATGTTGACACCCTACTTGTGGAGAAACGCCAATGACATCCTCCTTTATTTCATGTTGACGAAACAGTCTATCACTCTGTCATACAGTACACGTTTTATTTTTTGTTGTCCTAGGCTACCTGGCTAAAATGCTTGCTCGCTAACCTAACTTCCAATCATGGCCAACGTTAGCTAGTTAACATTAGCCTTCTGCTTCTAGCTACATTTTGTACTTCCATACTCTCGGGCCAGGGGCACAATGAATGAATGAATGTATGGTTGGATCAGAATCGCTGTTATAATCATTGGCCAGTTCAGAGAATTAAGACAAACCACAAGTCCAAATCCCTATCTCCACCATGGCAGTTTTTATTAGCTAGCTAGCCATCGGAGGACAACAACACAACAAGATGCAACTATTCAAGTTGTTTCCGTCAATTACGTATTTCTCTTGATGCATTGTGTTAGGATTGAAACCAAACCAATCTGGCTATTTTGTGACAGGACCATTCACAGTTGAGCTCCCTCAGTTTAGCTTAACACTGATTGGCTATTATTTTATACCTTTTTTTTATCAAGAGAGGCCAAATGCTCGTTGGCTTCCCTTGCATTCAATGCTACTGGCGGCAACAATGTCATACTCTATGACCAGACAGCGTCAGATAGATGGCCTACACATACAGAGACAGAGGGGTGCTGTTTCACTCGCTCGGATGCTTTCTCCGTTGAAATACATTATGCCTCTTGCGAATTGAAGGAAAGCTTCCCTTGGCATCCATTAATACACACCACTGAAAATAAGATGATCAAAAAAATAGAATGACAAAGCTGTAAAACATTATCCTAAATATAAACCATCAACTTAGTGAATACCATTGGTGTTTAATATGAGGGTTTCAGTATGAAATATGAAATTTTATCTTGAATTGATTGATTGATTGAATTTATTAGACCATTTTTAAAATACATACGTAAGGGCACTCCAGCCGGTGACGCCTCCACATACAATTTAAGAAAATCATCAAGGATAACACAATAAAGCTTAAAAGTTTATTTCCATTGTGGCCCTTTTGAAGAGGGAAGGAGGAAGGGGGGATGCAGCGAGGTTAGGCGGCAATTATAGTAGCAACAGACAACGACAGACAAAATCGTTGTTTGTTTCATAACATGAGATAATTGGTACAATTCCCTATCCTAATAAACAACTATGGACAGGTACATCTCCCTTGTCTCACATAGCCTACCCTTAATATGTAAAACAATCAATCCCTAATATATACAATATGATAAACAACCAGCACCAAAAGGCAGATCATATGCTATCCCGGGCATTTCCTTCTTAGCCACGTACTATAATCTTCCGACTCACTTTTGAGACATGCTACTATTTAGCAATTTTTTCAACGAGAACTTTAAAACTAGAGTATAAAACAGTTTCTTTACCCTTACCACTTTTTAATCTAAAAGGAACAATGTCAGTTTCACTCCTTCTAATGGAATAGTTATGGTTAGCCCAGACCAAGTTAAAGTAGTTACATAGGTACCTGGGGACCATACTGTGGACAATCTTATATACAAGACACAATTTAATCTGAGAGACTCTCTCCTCCACTTTGAATCATATGGTATCTGCTATCTGCTAGAAACTCATGGACAATATGGATACAGATATCGCAAATGAATAGTTACGATAGATTGCCATAGATCTTCTGCTAATTGCAAAAATGACGATTCTGCTAACTTCGGTAAATGACCCTAGTTACTTCACATAGCTTGTGATGACTTCCTCACTGTCTGTAATGTAGGATGCTAAGTAAGGATTTATTTGCAAAGGTTTTTATATGGGTAAAACACCACAGAACCTATGATGTAGCTGCTGCTTAGATGCACGTTTGATAACACCGTAAAGTATATGCCGGCAATAAACGGGGCGTGCAAAGACTTTAATCATGCTAAAGCCAAGGTGCAGTTGAGTCATTGATAGGCCAGAGATGGATGGGATTTCCAGAGATCATAGCAATTTAATTTCAGGCTCACTCAGGTCCCCCTCTTTATCCAGTTTCACCAAGTACCAGACTATAGCGTATTTAGTTCTTGATGAACAATTCTGTCCCTTCGAGAAATGTACTCAGTCAAATATAATACAGCATTGCTCTATCAGAAGTAATATGTCTCTGTGATTGCAGTCGTGGTGCTTGCTAAATAGTGTCTACTAGAGGTGTCACCTGGAACAATCCTGATCTGAATGAGGCATTGTCTAATATGAGCAGCGGTGGTGGTAATCAGGCCTGGTGGTCTCTGGATAACCTGGCTATTAACTCCCTCTCGGTGGCCACGTATCACACTTCTAGGCCTACTCCAACCTGTCTGTCCTCTGACTCTCTGAGTAACAATTTGTTCTTAAATGACTTGCCTAGTTAAATAAAGGTTAAATCATATATTTGTGACAACCGTGTCAAAGGCCGATTACACAGCCCTGTGTTACTGTGTTAAAAGGCATCAGCCTAATAGGAATACTAAAGAAAAACCTTCTGTTGAAAAGTAGAGTCTCTGTGGCCATCCAGTTGTCGTTCATACTCACTCAGGCATGCATACCCAATACTGAATTGTATTGCGCGGATACAGAATGTATGAGTAACCAGTTGTGTGATGTTTCATGAGTGTCCTTCTTGAGCTATAGTTGTGTTGTCACTATAACCCATTTACTAGACGGATGTTTACTGGTCCCCGTAACACCAGGTTGAACCTGCCCTTGAGAGGAAGAGGAGGAGACTGTGCATGTCATGGCACCGTGAAGGACATCACAGGTGCTAGAGCTTCAGTAGGTAAGTGATTGTCAGTTGTCAGGCTTCTGTACTCCTACCTGTAATAACAGGAAAGCTTTGAGTTTCATGTCAATGTACACTGTAGACACACACAAAAAATGGGAAACCTTTCTTCAGTTACTCTGGCTATAAAATGTAGTTAATGAAGAGGGTGTCGTCCACCTGACCTCCTTTTGGCTTAGAGTTCTATTGAATTTCTACCCGTTTTTTGGGCATTGAAAGCTTTGACGTTATTTTTTTATTTGATTGGTATAACACACCTGTTGACCATAAGACAGAGAGTCAAATAAATGTAAATAACTGGATGATAGTAATTCAATTCGACAAGGCAAATTGGGGGAGAAGGAGTACTTGATAACAGCAGTGAGAGAATGGATCATCCTGTCCCATACATTGAGTAGGTTTATATGTACATTAATTCTCAATATTAAACTGATTATGGCAGAAGGCCAAGTGTGGCATTAGTCATGTAAACACCTTACTCTGCTTATCATAATCGCCAGTAAGCATTCGCCGATTAAACACCTGGTTTTCTGAGCAATCTTTCAAATTATTAGAACATGTAAACACCTTAATCGGCATTCCAGCTGTATATTTGATCTGTGCATGTGCTGGCGCCAGCCGAGTGAGCTTCTCTCTTTAGCGCGAGTGAAGTGAGTGCAGAACAACTGAAAGTATGCATCTTTAGAAATAGTTTTCACATACAAACTTTATATGTCCGAAATCAGAATCAAATAGGCTTCCAAAATATAACATGTTCACTGTGGTATAACGTTTATTTAGCAGTTTTCTGCATTTCTCAAAGCCCCATCAGGTAGCCGGGTTTTAGATGTGTCCATGTACTGTAAACAGGATTACTAGGTAAATCGTTCTTCTTGCAAAGCAAGTAAACATTTTATTCAAACTATTATATGAATCTATTTATGTAACCATGTAATTGATACACTAATTGATACACCGTTACTGTGGCCATCCAGTGGGTGTGTCCATCATCTCTACACTGCTCTGCTTGGGTTTCACTTTCACTGGCCTTTTCCAGCTAGCTGATTTATATGCTATAGGGAAGCAGTAATAAAGAACTCATCTGGCTCCGCCATGTAACACTACTCTACTCCTGGCTCCCATCCAGATGGATGAATATGTATGCATTCTTTATTCCAGCCACTCGTTTAGAAGGGGTGGAATCAAGAGTTACTGCAGCCAAGGGTGATGTAATGACTAGTGTGGATACTGAAGATGTGCAGTATAATTCAAAGCTTTTTGAAGCAGTGATCCATTAAGTTTTAGAACTATTTTTTTTTTTTATAGTGTACTAATATTATTCTCCTCTTTTCCTCTACTGTGGAGAATACTGAATGTGTAACGTATGAATAGATTTATCCTCTAGAGCAATTTATATTCATGGCAGTTTGATATGATTTCCAGACTGCTCATTTCCCTCTGAAACAGCAGGAGGCTGATTGGAAATCTTGCTCCCGTAGGCAGCAGACGGAACAAAGCGCACACAATAAGTTATAGAAATGATCATCTCTCACAAATACCCACCATATCCCCTTTGACCATCCATCCTCACTCTCTGTCCCTCATTCAAGCCCCCCTGTACATTATGCTGGATGCCATCAATCATTTCTAGCCTATACGGTATGGCCCCAACTCACCTCTGGCCCAGTTTATAGTGTAGTGTATAGTTTTTTTGTTGTGTGTACATACTGTAGCTATGTGGATCGTGTAAACTCTGCGTGTATTCCTCTTGTCCGTATATATTCCGCTTGTTTATTGTCTGTCTGTACACTCTGTTTACCGTGTCAAATTCCTGTACATGCAAATGTATTTGACGAATAAAGGGGATTCTGATTCTGGGTGCCTTGAAGGAGGAAGAAGGACTAGCGATTGCAGTGGCCTCCGGCTCACAGAAGGCACAGGGTGGCGTGTACCTGTCAGGTGAGCCGACAGCGATGACCCCCATCGCATTTTAGATGCTTTTGATTTTCACACCACAGGCTTATCAAACAAACGCAGGCTTATCAAACAAACATAGTGTGGTAAAAGGTCGGCAAAGAGCAAGTTATTCCAACGTCCTCTTTAGTTGTCTAAGGACTGGACCGATGGCCTTTATCTCTCCCAGGGAACAGTTCCCAGCTCTAGTCTCTCTCTGTTGACAATCAAGGAGATGAGGCTGATCGGAGCCCTGGTAAAGGGATTCATTTAATGTATTTTATCCCCGTGAGATCTAGTGCACCAGATCCCTCTGATTATCTCAAGCCACCGCCAAGATCAAAGCAGCCTGGCACATTTTAAATGTATTTTCAAAAGCAAGAGGACGCAGAGTCCCTGGTGATTTCTTTGCTTACAGGGAGAAATGAAAGATGTGGATTACCTTGCCTATATTTTCATGGAAATGTTTGATTATGTGAGAGTGAATTGAGATGAGACAGAGCAGGCTTTTTGGATGCTTCTTCATTTCCATTGGGGCCCTGGTCTGGCACACGTGGGCAGAATAAAGCAAATGTTTTTGGAACTCCTCTGCATGAAGCTCTATGGGCCCAAATCCCTCTCAGCTATCCCCTGTGCTGGGAACTGGAAAGCCCAGAGGCCTTTATGGCCAGCCTTTTTATTTTTGATACCAGATGGAAAAAGTGACATCTTTTATGTAGATATGGAGAATTGCTTATGTGCTGTGCTCACTGTAATTTCAGTCAAAGATCTGGCAGATCTTGCTGTCCCCAGATTACAAATCACTAAGCTCCCAACCCCGTACTTGAGTGTCCTGTGTGCATCCTTCACAACTGGGTTGTGAAGGATCACGTTCAGTTTCCCCATATCGGGGCCATGAGCAGTGTTCCAGGCAGGTGCTGTGGCTAAGGTTTCACATGGTCAGGGCTAGGGCTGCGACACTCCTGCTTTTCTTCCCCCCCAGGCTCTTAGGCCCTGACTCCTCCCCAAGGGCCAATACACAGTAACAGGATAGTCTCTTAGGGACCCAGACTGTTTCCATTACTCCATTCAGGTCCACAGACCGACAGATAAACACACGCACTGCTCTCATCTTGCTCTTTGGGGATGTAACTCCCTCATTGTACAGCACCAGTGAAGTGCCTTCAGCTGTAATGTTTTTGGATATGGTGCTTTCTTACTGACCACCGTGGTAGCCATAGGATCTTCCAAGATTCCATTTTTGACAGCTTTGTCACATAAAGTATTTTCAGTCTGCCCATAATGGATACACTGTTTCCAACAGTTGTAGCTAGGCCTATACTGTATAACTAGTTGATTTGATGTAATCACTAGAAAATCTAATATGATATTGATGATAATGGAACTGCTTAGTTAGTCTTGTGTTATGCTCCATCGAGTCTTAAAGCTGCAATGTGTACATTTTTGGGCCAACTTCACATAGAAATATGACTTATAGACCTGTCATGCTCATTGAAAGCAAGTCTAAGAAGCGGGAGATCTGTTCTATTTGCGCTATTTCTATTCTTCCCGTGCTTAAGATTTGTTTTTGTGTCTTTTACGATCGGTTTTGTACACCAGCTTCAAACAGCTGAAAATACAATATTTTTGCTTATGGAAAAAATATTTCACTGCGGTTTAGGTGGTACAACGATTCTCTACACTATACTTCCTTGTTTTGTCACATAAACTGAAATTAGGCAAACTTAGCAACCATGAAATGGCAGAGCAATTTCTGCATAGTGCATCTTGAAACAGTGTGATCTTTCTATCTGATGTGTTCAGCAACAGCAGCAGAGCAATCAGGCCCAGACGCTGCTGTTAAGCTGTCCTGTCGAGGTAATTAGATCCAGATCATCCTCATCACAAAAGCCCTAAACCATCTGATATACTGTATACAGCATCCTGGTGTTACTGAAAATGCTGTCGCTGTGCTCTGCCCTGTTGACAAACTGCAGCACGGACTGAAGGCAATATTCACTGTGTTGGTTATTGGATTGCATTAGCAACATTACTGTCACGAGGCCGCCATATGTCATGATGGGTCTGGAGATGTGCCTTGCAGTCACAGTGTGTATGTGGGTGTGTTTCCGGTGTGCGTGTGTCCCAAACCACTCAGTGCAGACCAGATGGCTAGATGACATTTGTGATTCATATGTCACATGAAGGTGTTTATTGCTAGAACCCTGTTCAGTCAGGTGTTATCACTTGGAAAATATTATTTTGGTTTGGCAGCAGTTTCAACGCATCTTGTGAGACCTCCAAGCAACTAAATATTTTGCATTGAAATGTTCATCATTGATTGCACTGCACATTACAGGGCCTGTAAAGGAGCAGCCATCTTCTGAGCACACTGCCCCTGACTGGGCTCTCTTTCTGTCTCTCGCGCTCTCTCTCTCTCTCTCTCTCTCTCGCTTTCTCCAACGGCATCTCTATGGAGCACAGCTCACCCCAGGGCTCCAGCTAATGAGACAACACAGGAAAATTGATTTAGCTCCCTGCTCCCTGCCTATCTCTGTCTCAGAGAGGACAGAGCTAAAACAGGGGAGTCCCCAGGGTCAGGGCTCCCTAAGTCCCTCCAAAAGTAATTTCCTCTCCTCTGACGGACCGCACTGAAGAGATTAATTATAGACAAACCAGGGAAATAACTAGGTGAACATCTAAAAAGGGAAGTATTACAGGAAAGTAGGTGTTCTGGTTTAAGGTGCTTAAAATTATTTTAGAGGAACGTTATTTGGTTTATTTATAACATTATGTGTATATCGGGCACCTGAGGAGCAGGCTATCTTTTAAAAGAAAGACCAAAAACAATGCATTTTCAACAAGGATGCAAAGATTTAGTTTGTTTTCTCTGATCATGTGAGGTTTTCTTGCTCTTTCCTCTCTGTATTGCTTGCATGCAGGAAGTCTCCAACACGCTTGTTTAGGCAAACATTGGAGCGCTATCTGAACTAATCAGAGTTGGAATAGCCCAGGTATGGTACAGTATACACTGTCTCTGTGTATTGTAGATTTCCTTCCACGTGGTGGCAGGATTGCACTATTTCAGGATGAAGTGGATTACCTAAAACAGATCCCAATATGAATGTGGTTACATGGTTATATTCGGCCTTTTGGAAAGCCAGAAAAAGTTATAATAAATCCAGATAAAATACACACACACAGGATATGTGACCCTTTCATAGACCACTCCAAAGGGTTCACAGCTCCCAGGGTCAACAGTGAGGGGAATGTAGGTCGCAGGCCTCACAGGGGGCGTGCTCTGTCAGGGGAGACACCAACTTTGTCATTTACTCCATGGTTTTTGGAGATAAATGGACTGCAAGGACAAATATGAAGGACAGACACAGTACCATATAATTAGGCATTGCAATACTATAATTGGCCTAACCCTTCTTATGACAGTATAAAAGGTCAGCCATTCTGGTCAGAGAATAGGTCAAACGTGGTCAGCCAGTGATGTGATAAGATATTGTGTAAAACAATAAATTTGAATGTTATCGGCACATGATGTTTGTTAGCTAGTTAGCCAGTCAGCTTTAGTGGATTGATTCCATAAATTTTTCAAATGAACTGCCAATTGGCCAACATTCCATAGAAACAATGCAGTCAATCCACAGCCATACACTGACTGAAATCAAGTTGTAAATGCACTGTACTGATATTTTTTGTATCATATTATAACACTCACAGCTTTCAAAGAAAACACACATTGAGACATTTATGCTCTGTTTACATATAGTTAAATAAAGGTTCAATTAAAACATGTTTTTTTTAAAAGTACACTTTCTGATACATCACATGCTTTACTTTTATTTTCCTGCATAAGTAGGAGCAGGAAATGCATCACCTATGCATCTACTGCCGTTCAGTCTAAATAGACTGGTTTGGATTTCACCCTGGCCACAATGGCTGCCATTTTTGTCCAATTCTGTAACATTGAGGGTTTAAGACCCTCTAGTAATAGTAGGATATCTATGCACAGTACCATGCTGAGGATGTCGGCAATCTGAAGCCCTTAGGATAGAGTTTTACTGGCCATGATATTGTAGCCATTTGTCAGTTGCTGTGATGTGAAGACATTCAGCTGTTTGGATATTCGTTATTGTAGGATTTGATGAAATTGTAATTGCATTTGGTCAGCATTACAGTTATATGTACAGTTTATGGCTCCCGGCTCTGTGGAGAAAATCAATACAGTTCTCCCCGCTGCTTCATTCCACATCATGAATTCCTACATACTTTATTCTTGTCATTAGATGGTTATATCCTTGGTGGCTGAGATAAAGTAATACGTATGCAACAGCAACTATGCATCTTTATAGACACCTCCAGAATTGAGAAAACAGCTGAATTTGTAGCTTTGTATAATTTTCCACTTAACAGACATTTGTTTTTTTTCTTATCAACAAACTATTCTCATCTGCACTTTACCCACCAAGATAACAATCCATGTCGAAAGCTTTTGAAATATTGATGAATGTATCTTCTGCAGAGCTCGGTTTTCTTCCTGTAATTTCATAATAAATAAATAAATAAAAACTGAAACATAATTTCCAATAAAACTTGTGATTATTCAATTTCAAAGTCAGTTCACACAATTAATTGTGTTCATTCAGCTCTTGCATTATCACAGAGATGTAAAGTCCCATGAAATGTCTTGCTGTGGTACAATCCAATATAATTATAAACATGCTTTATGAGCATGAAACATTTTGAACAACACATGCAATTACTGGATCTTGCCTGCATTACTGCATACTTTTTTTGTCAGTGCCTTGATCTTAATTTGGGGAATTTCCTGAAATACTATCTTTTTACTGATCGTTTGTTCCTTCTTTTGGTTTCGCCCCATGTCTAAGCAGGCTATATTGTAGCCAGTGGGTGTTCCTGAGAAACAGAACTTAACTTGCTGAGTGTGCTTTCCTCTCAAATTTAGAAACACTGAAATAAATCCCTAAAGAATAAATTGCCCAAAGACTTCAGCACACAATTCTCCAGTGAGAATCATAACAAGCCATGAGCCATACATCACAAAATGAGGGCACCCTATCTAAGTCCATTTGTTTTTGGAAATGTTCAATGAAGATTATGCTCAAACAACAGCATAGAGGCTGAATATGTTACCTCAAATTGAAAAGGACTGCACTTGCCCCAAAGCATTCATACAAATCAGAAACTGCTGGATTTGACAATATTATGTATTTGACATGGAAATACTGTGACGACGAATAGCATTTCCCTGTGTTCTCGTAGCTCTGATATCTTCCTATTATCAATCTGCAGAATTTTATTTCCAAACAAATAAACATAAACTGCCTCCATCCTCATTATACCTGCCCAACCACATCATAATGTCTTCCCTATGATGCTACATCAGTGTGTGGGATTACATTCTCACATATAAAAGGTTGCATCCCCCATGTAAGCCTGTGTGTTAACATGCGGCAGAACAATTGTACTATTTTCCTCTGCGTTTATGATCATATCTTTGTCTTCTCACCACTGACAGAACACTGGGAGCAAGAGGGAAATGGAAAAGCTCTCTGTGACAATCTGCTGTCGTGTTCTTCCCAATGGATGATTACAATCCTAGCTCGTCAAATTGGATTGCGTGTAAGAGCAATGAGCAATGAGCATCAGTGACCATTTGAAAATGTAACTGATGGGCCTCATTGAATTGATGTAATAGAAAAAGCGAGGGTGGTAGTTGAAATACTACATAACCTAATAACACCAGAGAGGACCAACGTCGGAACGGTATCATATCAAAAGCGTCCCACACTTGGTCTCAATCAGAGATAGATCGAGGAATCTAGTATCCAAAAGCCTGTTTTAGCATGGGCAGCGCCATTGAGGACTTTAACCATTTTGATGGGTGGGACTTCCTATGGGTTAAGGAAGGATCACATAATTCCATCCGATTCATCAGGAGGGATCAGCCAGTGAATTATACTTGTGAGCAAACATTCCATAACGACTGGTCGCCAACCTTGGCTTTATATTTTCAAACAGCACCCTTTCAGTTTGTTTACCAACTCATAGAAGTAGTAGAAGAAGAAAATGGATGACTCAAAATGGAGTTGGCCTCAATGGCACTGCCCGTGCGCTCACATACGCCATAATGGGACAGATACATAAAGACTCCTCTATCATTCTCTATGGTCTCAATGCATTTAAATGTACACTGTAGAACGTGATAAATGAATAGATGGTTTTCAACGGAATAACCTTGACGTGATGAATGTGTCACAGGGCTCTGTAGGACCAATCAAACACTCTTAAGGCAGCCTATAAACATGAGGTAATGTGGTCATTTATCTGACTTCCGTGCCACACAGACCCTACTGATATAGTAGCCCAGGGCTTTACACTCTCCTGTACCATCAACACCTCACTATGATTATGACTGTCCTGGACCTTTTAGGGCTTTATTCTCTTGAGGTGGGCAATGTGGGCTTTGGAATGTGGCTAAATTAAATTTAAAATCAAGTGAAATGTACAACAACATTTCTGGGAGGTGTTTAATATCATGTCAGTATGCATAGGGTTTACTAGAGGCAAAGTTAAATCCATTATACAGTATATTCATATGCGCAAAACTTTAATTTCCCAGCTTCCTGTTTACGCCTGTAATTGTCAGAGATTACACACAGAGTCTCATTTATTGACACTATTTTCATAATGTCTAACACTTTTACTATCAGTAATCAAGAAAAGGCAATCATTTGTCTCCCAAAAGTACAATGGTATTATTACTCCAGACTCGTAGGGCTGTCCAACCCTGTTCCTGGAGAGCTACCCTCCTGTAGGTTTTCACTCCAACCCCAGTTGTAACCAACCTGATTCAGCTTTTCAACCAGCTAATTATCAGAATCAGGTGCGCTAGATGAGGGTAGGATCTCTCCAGGAACTGGGTTGGACAGACCCGCAGTCCAGAGCGAATGACTCTTGCCTTTATGGATGGATGCTTGGTAGTAAATTGTTTAAGACGCCCAGAGACGAAAGCGGGTGAGATGTAGTGTCGGATGTGTAGTTAGTTCCCTTTATGGTAAGATCCAGGTATCCCAAGATAATTGGGGTTTAGTCATGGAGAGATGGACCTGGAGGCCCCTCTCACTCTGGGAGTAATAACCAGCAGGTGCAGGTGGGGACACAACACCAGGCTCTCCCGAGTAATGTGTGAGCCTGCTCATGTCTAATAGAATGCACTGTGGTGTACTGGAGGTGATCTTGATATGACTACCTAGCAGGCATTTGCTTGTGGGTAACAACATGAAGTTATGTGATTTACTGTAGAGATTGGTTTGTCTGATATAAATTGTTGTTGTGTCCCTTGTTGGAAACAATTCCAACAATAATTGGCTAGATTTTCCATGTTGTTATATATATATATATATATATATATATATATATATATATATATATATATATACAGTGGGGAGAACAAGTATTTGATACACTGCCGATTTTGCAGGTTTTCCTACTTACAAAGCATGTAGAGGTCTGTAATTTTTATCATAGCTACACTTCAACTGTGAGAGACGGAATCTAAAACAAAAATCCAGAAAATCACATTGTATGATTTTTAAATAATTAATTAGCATTTTATTGCATGACATAAGTATTTGATCACCTACCAACCAGTAAGAATTCCGGCTCTCACAGACCTGTTAGTTTTTCTTTAAGAAGCCCTCCTGTTCTCCCCTCATTACCTGTATTAATTGCACCTATTTGAACTCGTTACCTGTATAAAAGACACCTGTCCACACACTCAATCAAACAGACTCCAACCTCTCCACAATGGCCAAGACCAGAGAGCTGTGTAAGGACATCAGGGATAAAATTGTAGACCTGAACAAGGCTGGGATGGGCTACAGGACAATAGGCAAGCAGCTTGGTGAGAAGGCAACAACTGTTGGCGCAATTATTAGAAAATGGAAGAAGTTCAAGATGACGGTCAATCTCCCTCGGTCTAGGGCACCATGCAAGATCTCACCTCGTGGGGCATCAATGATCATGAGGAAGGTGAGGGATCAGCCCAGAACTACACGGCAGGACCTGGTCAATGACCTGAAGAGAGCTGGGACCACAGTCTCAAAGAAAACCATTAGTAACACACTATGCCGTAATGGATTAAAATCCTGCAGCGCACGCAAGGTCCCCCTGCTCAAGCCAGCGCATGTCCAGGCCCGTCTGAAGTTTGCCAATGACCATCTGGATGATCCAGAGGAGGAATGGGAGAAGGTCATGTGGTCTGATGAGACAAAAATAGAGCTTTTTGCTCTAAACTCCACTCGCCGTGTTTGGAGGAAGAAGAAGGATGAGTACAACCCCAAGAACACCATCCCAACCGTGAAGCATGTAGGTGGAAACATCATTCTTTGGGGATGCTTTTCTGCAAAGGGGAGGATGGATGGGGCCATGTATCGCGAGATCTTGGCCAACAACCTCCTTCCCTCAGTAAGAGCATTGAAGATGGGTCGTGGCTGGGTCTTCCAGCATGACAATGACCCGAAACACACAGCCAGGGCAACTAAGGAGTGGCTCCGTAAGAAGCATCTCAAGGTCCTGGAGTGGCCTAGCCAGTCTCCAGACCTGAACCCAATAGAAAATCTTTGGAGGGAGCTGAAAATCCGTATTGCCCAGCGACAGCCCCGAAACCTGAAGGATCTGTATGGAGGAGTGGTCCAAAATCCCTGCTGCAGTGTGTGCAAACCTGGTATAGAACTACACGAAACGTATGATCTCTGTAATTGCACCAAATATTAATTGTACCAAATATTAAGTTCTGCTTTTCTGATGTATCAAATACTTCTGTCATGCAATAAAATGCAAATGAATTACTTAAAAATCATACAATGTGATTTTCTGGATTTTTGTTTTAGATTCCGTCTCTCACAGTTGAAGTGTACCTATGATAAAAATTACAGACCTCTACATGCTTTGTAAGTAGGAAAACCTGCAAAATCGGCAGTGTATCAAATACTTGTTCTCCCCACTGTATATACACACACACACAGTTTCTCCAAATGATGTTATCTTCTATGGACTTCTTATCAGAATTAACAGCTGCAGAAAAACACATTTACTTCTGCCTATAAAAACTCACTGGTGTCATGAAAGTTCTATATTAGAATCCACACGTACAGTGAGCTCAATTAATTTTAATGAGTAGTACTGCTTGTTACACATGACCGTATCCTCGGCTGTGTCTGTGAATAGATGTAATAGGGCACATTATAAGAATGCACTTTGACCCAGCACATTCCATTACTTACTCTCCCATTACCGGTAACTACTAACTACCAGCTTTACAGGAAAGGAAACATGCTCATACAGACAATCTGTTCTTTACTGTATAGTCTCCATAGCAACTCTTCTAGAAAACTCCAGCTTTGTTCTATATAAAACTTTGTTGTGACTTTGATAACACAGGCGATAATGGTGCCTATACACTGAGTATACAAAAAGCTCCTTAACAGCTTCTACCCCCAAGCCATAAGATTGCTGAAAAATGTATCAAATGCCCCAACCTGACTATTTACACTGAACCTTCTTTTGTTATTTAAAAAAAGTTAAGGGTGCAAAATGTCAAAAATAAGGCCATGTCCGCTCATTTATTGGCTCTTGGACAAAGGAATATGGATTTATTTTACTAAAGGACTGGTCTGTTTGCGCTATCTGTTGTAAAACTGTTGTTTGTCAGGCATGAAGTGTAAAGCATTATTTTGAAACGAGACATGAGAAAAACTTCAAGGATGAGGCGGACAAGGCTGAAGGAATCAAGAGGGCCGTGTCCAGGTATGAAAAGCAAAGCATTGTGTTTACAAATCTACGTCCAGTCAAAAATCAAGCTACAGAGGGGAGCTACAAAGATGCGCAGTGCATTGCTAAACATGGAAAACCATTTACTAATGGGGAATATATCAAGGAGGCTTTCCTCAGTAGTTCGCAGGCTTTATTTGATTGGATTGCCTAACAAAGACAGTCATCTCAAAGATTAAAGACATGCCTGTGTCTGTCAGAACTGTTGAAAGGTGCGTTACCGATGGTTACCGAGATGGTTGAAAATGTAAAGGAGCAGCAAACTGTAGCGTTAAAAGATACACCTGTGTTTAGTGTGGCTCTTGATTGGAGTGTGAATGACATTCCACAGTACGTGAGGAGCTGCTTTGTCTAAAACCCATGCATGGTACTACTAAAGGGGAAGTTGTAACAAAAGCCTTCACAGATAATTTGGAGGAGAGAGGTGTCTATTAAAAACATATTTTCGCTATTACAACTAACTGTGCCCCCGCTATGGTGGAGAAACATAAAGGAATCGCAAAGCTGTTTGAAGATAAGATTGGCCACCCCGTCGTTAAACGTCACTATCATTCACCAAGAGAATCTGTGTTCCAAGATCAAGCCTGTGGTGCTAATGGACATCTTTTTAGAGAGCTATGGAATTCTTCAGTTTGTGGGCAATTAGCTATTCATTAGACACAATTAGTTGTGATGCACATATGAAAATCATAACTGGCACGCAGATCGTTAGATAAATTGTAAATTGGCACTCCACACAAAATAGGTTGCCGACTCTGCGCTAGGCCAATGGGTTTGCCTGCTCTACTCTGAGAAGATGGGGGAGGAGCAAACGGGCCAAAACAAAGAGGAGAAAAAAATGCAAGGATTTCAAGAGATAGCAGTGGCAGCTGTACAGAACTTATCCAAAGGGCTTTGACTTCTCAAACACGGCAGAAAGCTTACACAATATGATGCCCCGTCACCTTATTAATCTAGTAATTTAGATGACTAAGTTAAACTTAGCGGTCTCGTTAACACAGAATTCTTAATTTTTTACACAGGAAAATGATTAATCGCATAAGAAATCTCTTGCTACATCAGACAAATTTGGTGCTTCAGTTGCACTTCTCCACTTGGATGTAATATGATGGCCATGCATCGTTTTTTTGCAAAAAGACCTTGCTTTTTCATTGTAAAGAAGATTCAATTTACTGTGGGGGAGTGGCTGGTCCAACTCAATGTGTCATAAAAAAATGTTTTTACAAATATTGTCATGTCCTGATATGTTTCACCTGTCTGTGTTTGTCCCCTCCCCACACCAGGTGCACCCTATCACCAGCATTAATCAGTGTGGGTATTTAGTCTCTTGGGTGCTGTTGGCATTTGCCAGATCGTCTTGCCTAGTCAGTCGTTTCCAGCACTCTATCTCGTATTACTAACTCTGCCAGTCTGTTTCCCGGTATTTGGACCTCTACCTGCCTGTTGGATTACGTTCCTGTCTAGCCCCCTCATGTGCCTTCGACCATCTGATCTGCTGCCAACCGAACTCTGCCTGAACTACGACTACGAGCCTGACTCCCCTTATTGGACGACTGCCATTCTGATTCCCTGTTACCAACACTGCCTGTCATTGACTACGAGCCTGTCTTGCCCTATATCTACTATTAAACAGTCAATCATATCCCTGCCTCCGTGTCCGCTTTTGGGTCCCATATATCTGTCGCTCTGTCAAATATTTTCACATGACCCTCCCCTTGTGCTGTAAAATAAATGTAACACCCACCCCCTCGTAGAATTAACTAAAAATAATGTTTACGACTACAAATAACAATAACTGGAGTGAACCTGTGTTTCTAAACGCAGATATCGACTTTTCCACTTCAGTATGCTTTTGTGGCACAGTCGATGCCACGCAGGGCTATGGCCAACCACCACAGACGAGCTCACTCTCCCTGCCTCTTTCATTACTCTACGATCAGAGCCGGCTGCAGACAACGATCAGCTAGGGGGAAATAAGATTTCCAACATGTTGATACCATATTTATAAATATATAAAATATATGCAACAAATTTTCCAACACAGGTTTCTGTGCCTATGCACCACACAACCAATAAACAAAGCATACCGACTTCAGACACTTCAATATCAAGTTTAGCATTTTCAACGCCACAATAACTAGACTATGTCAATCTCGACAAACAGAAAATACCTCCCTCCCTACCCCTAGGCTTACCCAGTACCGAAGGCTTGGCTTGACAATCTCTAAATGTCATTAAACCTTTTGGTGTTTTATAACAGTTTCTTTCCATTCATCAATTGGCCGCTGCAGACAGTTTGAATTGATTGATTGATTTCATATACATAAATGTATGCACAAAGATATTTTAAAGTGATCGGGATTGCAGTCAGGGACTTATTTCCATTGTGATCCCTATTTTTTACATAAATAATGTACATGTAGAATTACATACAGTAGATACAGACACATTACAGAGATAGAGACGAAAAATTTCTCGACCTCCAGATGAGTATGAGGTGGGAGTTTAAGTACAATTCTTACAAGCCTGTTTGGCTGGTAGCTTATTCTTTAGATGTTTGGGACTGCTGGTGAAGCATGATGTGCAGGCATAATCAAAGTGACACGGGACTAGCACCCTTGCAATAGTCTTTAAGGTGTTTATAGCTATATTTCCATCCAATTGGTGTACGATTTTCATGTGAATATTCTAAAATCATCATAAAAACAATATGCCATTTCAGAGAGATTTTAATTTACCCGACATTTTAGAAATTTAACGGACATCCATATGCATTCAGATCCCAGTGCCATCAATAAACAAGGTATGTTGGCCAACTGAGCCACATTTATATCTCCTTAAAAACAGCCAATAACAAATGACAAAAACACTATTCCTTGTGGATCGATACAAAACGTTATGGACAATTGTTTGGGTCCACCTCACAGTTCAGCTGTCAGAGATTTGAGCACTAAATGTATCAGTGCATTGCATGCATAGGCCTATAGGCTTCTGTATGATATTAATATTTTGTTTATATACAGTGTGTAGGCGTAAGAGAATCTTAGGCCTAACCCCAAAGAGATAGAGATATGCCGGTGGCATGCTACAACACCAACATGCATTTCTTTATGAAATATGGCTACTCCATCAACTATCCAGATACAGACGTACAGAATGAGGGTAATTCATAAATGTTCGATCCGAAAATATTTTGTAAAAATATAAGCATTACATTGCATTCGTAAAGTATTCAGACCCCTTGACTTTTTCCACATTTTGTTACATTACAGCCTTATTCTAAAATGAATTAAATAAAACATGTTCATCAGCGATCTACACACAATACCCCATAATGGCAAAGCGAAAACAGGTTTTTAGAATTTTGTTAAAATGTATTAAAAATAAAAGCAGAAATACCTTATTTACATAAGTGTTCAGACCATCTGCTATGAGACTCTAAAATGACTTCAGGTGCATCCTGTTTCCATTGATCATCCTTGAGATGATTCTACAATTTGATTTTAGTCCACCTGTGCTACATTCAATTGATTGGACATTATTTGGAATGGCAAACACCAGTCTATATCAGGTCCCACAGTTGACAGTGCATGTCAGAGCAAAATCCAAGCCATGAGGTAGAAGGAATTGTCCGTAAAGTTCAGAGACATGATTGTGTCGAGGCACAGATCTGGGGAAGGGTACCAAAACATTTCTGCAGAATTGAAGGTCCCCAAGAGCACAGTGGCCTCCATCATTCTTAAATGGAAGAAGTTTGGAACCACAAAGACTCTTCCTAGAACTGGCCTCCCAGCCAAACTGAGCAATCGGGGGAGAAGGGCCTTTGTCAGGGAGGTGACCAAGAACCCAATGGTCACTCTGACAGAGCTCTAGAGTTCCTCTGTGGAGAAGCCACTCTTCAGTAAAAGGCACATGACACCCTACTTGGAGATTGCCAAAAGGCACCTAAAGACTCTCAGGCCATGAGAAACAAGATTCTCTGGTCTGATGAAACCAAGATTTTTGGCCTGAATGCCAAGCGTCACGTCTGGAGGAAACCTGGCACCATCCCTACAGTGCAGCATAGTGGTTGCAGCATCATGTTTTTCAGTGGCAGGGACTAGGAGACTAGTCAGGATGGAGGCAAAGATGAACACAGCAAAGTACATAGAGATCCTTGATGAAAACCTGCTCAGGACCTCAGACTGTGGCGAAGGTTCACCTTCCAACAGGACAACGACCCTAAGCACACAGCCAAGACAACGTAGGAGTGGCCTCGGCAAAATTCTCTGAATGTCCTTGAGTGGCCCAGTCAGAGCCCGGACTTGAACCCGCTCTAAAAATCTCTGGAGAGCTGTGCAGCAACGTTCCCCATCCAACCTGACAGAGCTTGAGAGGATCTGCAGAGAAGAATGGAAGAAAGTCCCCAAATACAGGTGTGCCAAGCTTGTAGCGTCATACCCAAGAAGATTTGATGCTGTAATCACTGCCAAAGGTGCTTCAGCAAAGTACTGAGTAAAGGGTCTGAATACTTATGTAAATGTGATATTGAGTAAAAAACAGGCCTGAAACAGTCTTCCTCACCTCAAGTTCAACTATCGGAGTCAGTTGGAGCTCTGGGGCGCACTGCATAGCCACACCATACCAAACGTTTCTAAACTTTATTAGGGTAATATCAAAAGTGAGCAGAAGATCAAATGTAAACCAGGGCAAAAATGCACTACCTTCCCCTGTGCCCAGTAAAAAAACAACACACAACCCTCCCCAAACCAAAAACAGAAGTTTGACAACCCTCCCCAATTTTGGACCCCCAGTACATTTAGATCTGTCCCTAAGCTAATTTACTTGTGTGGCTGCCAGCCAAATAGCATTGCACTTCTGTTGTCATCTGATGAAAATGAAGCTATTTTCTGCAGAATGTGTTGGACTAATGCCTTTTCTGTGAAGGTTAACTATAGTTGCACTTCCCTGATCACAATATTGAGGCAAAAAAACAATGTTGACTTTCAGTATAAAACGTGACGCCTGTCAATACACAGCTGGACTCGCCTGCTCCCGCTGTCTCCCGATGTGCTATTTACAAACGAACACAACTGTTCTGGAGAACTATGGTAAGCTTCATAATGTAAAATAATGTGACAGGTGAAATGAAGAACGCAATCTGCTTCATCTCCTAACGTATTGCACAAGTTGACTGCAGATATTTACTTAAAAAGTAGCTACAAATATACTAACATTTATTGAAAAACTTCAAATAAATAGCTTTAATGCTATTAACAGTATTGAAAAACCATCCTGTGGCTATTTCCAAATACCCCGGTATACAGTATATACGGTAAACCGCCCAAGCCTACTACACAGTGAACTGTCCAAGCATCTAGATTCTTATTGGAATCTGTTTTGCTTGCGGCAGCATGAGTGATGATACCTAAAAGAGGACATTTGCCTCTGCCTGAGACAGACCATGGATAATCCAAAGATTAGACCTGCCATAATTACATTTTAATGACAAAGCACTCTTTGTGTTTCAGCCCGCTTCCTCCACTCAGGAATTATAATCATGGTGAAGTTGACATCTTTAGTTCTTGAAACCGTCTTGAGGCAGCTATCACATTTATTCAGTAATATTTTCTATTTCTTTTTTTCTTCTTTTGATCATCTTTCAGTTGCAGTACTAACACATACTTTGTCTTATGCCAGATCTAAATATACTGTTTTTTTTTTTATCTGATCAAGCTTGCCTTGAGGGAGCAGAGCATATGTGTGGGGACATTGTGATTCATCTAAGCAATAAAATACATGCAGTGTGTGTCCCTGCCTTGGGTAGGTTCTCTGGAAAAGTGTATCATATCATACTGTATTGTCACAGTGATAGCTTATTCAGTAAGCCTTTAATTACATAACGCAAGTGGAACAACAAAGCTATTGAAAATACTGTACTGTGTATATAAGCCACCAAATCCACCTACTTGTGAGGCTGTTCCATTTAATTTCAACAAACCTTTCAGGGTGTGGCAGTAGCAGGAACAGTGGCATCTAGTGTGTAAAACCTTGTACTTGAACAATAATTTATTGGGGATATGCAAGCTACTTCAGTGGCTAATTTCTCTGAACTTGGGGGGAAAAACATCACAATCATTAATTGAGAATACATTACATAGTATGATTAAACAATACTCCAAGTCACAGCGTCATACTACTTGTCAAATATAGAGATCTGATACTGTATACATGCCATGTGGGTGGGCTTGGTATGGAATTTGGGAGGTCAGTGGGTGGCTTTTGACCATTGATTTGGGTTCCTCATGTCTTAATCACTGTTAAAAAGAGGTTTGGTCCAAAACAGATGTTGGGTACTATATTTATTGAATATTATAAACATCCAAAAAATGTAAATGGATCATTTGAGTGCAATCAATTCAGAGTTCAAATTATCTTTCAAGTAAATAATGTTTCAAGAATGCTGATCTTATCCATTTCTAAATACAGACATTTTTTCAGAACAATCTAAGATGGTGGGTGTCAAAATCCTCTTTCTTCCGTTTTTTGAGGAGGAACGACTCTGTGTTTTATGGTCTTAGCTGACAGCATACCCCTCCCCACCAATCTCATAACAGCTCAGCTCACCTCCAGGGGTATTTTTAGCTCTTACCTAAATCTGTCCCTCCCTCTCCTCTCTCTCCTCCCTCTCTCTCCCACTGTTATCCATCCATGGAGATGTGGTTGGGGGGTAAGCTTCCACCGAGAGGCTAATTTGTAAATAGCCCCTTCCCACTTTTCTTATATTATTCATTATAATTCAAGTCTTGAAATAGAACATCTCTGGAGCATCCGCTTAAATACATCACACACGTTATATACTGTATATAAGTACACACACATAAACACATATTTCACTACATTTTACACATGATAATGGATGGATATACAAATACCCAGGGCCGTAACAACATATATATACAGTACAAGTCAAATGGTTGGACACACCTACTCATTTTATACATTGTAGAATAATAGTGAATACATAAAAACTATGAAATAACACAATTGGAATCATGTAGTAACCAAACAAGTGTTAAACAAATCAAAATATATTTTATATTTGAGATTCTTCAGTAGTCACCCTTTGCCTTGATTACAGCTTTGCACACCCTTGGCATTCTCTCATCCAGCTTCACCTGGAATGTTTTTCCAACAGTCTTGAAGGAGTTCCCACATACATGTATACTGAGCACTTGTTGGCTGCTTTTCCTTCACTCTGCGGTCCAACTCATCCCAAACCATCTCAATTGGGTTGATATTAATATAGAATCGCTTTGAAAGTGATAAAACAACAATCTGTGTGCTCCACTGATGTCAGTTTGATTGATTACTAATGCCTAGGAATACAAATGTGAACGCTATGTCATTTGAGAAAAGAGATATCTATGTAAAGAGTTGATGATTTTAAGCAATTCATCATTACAACTGACTGTACAGTCACTGATGCTACGTGTCAGTGAGGTATAACATTACAATGTTTTAGCTAATAGGCTATGTGTTTGTAGATCAACTGAGGTGAATGAACCACCAATGTAGCCAAGGTGATATTGGCTGCTGAGGTCATTTTTGCTTGTTTTTGGTGTTCTCCAAATAGCATTTTAATTGTATAGAAATTCAGTAAATGAGCTTCAACTTTCAAAACATTTCCTGGGGGGAGGACACCCGCCTGCCTCCCTTCTGGACTTCACTAAAACTCAGACCCCGGTTATGGCCCTGCAAATAGCAATTACTCATTCTAGGTAGGTTATTTTAATAATTACCTCCACTATTAAGTCAGAGCCTATGCTTCCATTATTACCTAATCTCATTCAGTGCTAATAGCATTGTTACTAGAGGGGTTTTGCCCAGGTTGTCATATAAAATGATCTTCTAGAATTGGTGAGCCATGTAATGATGAAAGACATTTCAGACATGAAAATGTACCATGAAGCGCAGAAAGAGGATTAAAATGTATTTAGTGTTTTATAGTGTTTTAATGGTGCTTTATTGTTTATTTAATAGTCTACAGTGTATAAGTCCCAAAACACTCCAAAGATGTAAGTTGTGTTTTTGGTGGTTAAATATAAAATATGTTCACTTAGGGTGTAGAAAGACAGAAGTCCATACGCTTCACTGTGTACTGACAAGGGTTAACTACACACAACAGAAGGCTGCCTGCCTGCGTGTGTGCGTGCGTGCGTGTGTCTAAGAGGAGGGCGTGGAGGAGAACGAACCCCAGTGAGTAGGGGAGCAGGAGCAGTAGAGAGGGGAGTGAGAGAGAGCTAGACTGAGCGAGAGAGAGAAAGAGAGAGAGAGAGAGAGAGAGTGAGTGCAAAGTAGGAGAGCGAAGGAGAGAGAGACGGAGGGACATCTTAACATGTTGCCGGAGCATGCAGTATATTTCACAATTCCCAGCAAAGGTTATCTTGTGTGAATTTAAATTAGCTCCAGTCAGAGGATTCCCTTCACTTGGAGTGGAGCTGCTCTGTAGGGTAGTGGAGCGATAGGAAAGCACAGGTAGAGAGCAGATGAGTGAATTGATCCCACTTCCCATGCACCCCAACTGCTTGACAGATGGCATGGCAAAGTGATCCTTGATTCTAACCCAGCTGCTGCCCTTTTGTGCTCTATGAGGTAATGTATGTTTTCTGCCTTGCTTTAGCGAAGCTCATGTCTACTGTATGCATACATGTATTGTACATGCTGTACTGTAATGGTTTGAATATGCTTGCATGAATGGATGGGAATGGAACTACTGTACTATGTGTTTAAAATGAATCGGCACAAGTTCAGTGTCAGGTCACTATGTCATCATACTACAGGCTAGTGGTAGTTTATCATCACTTCATCAGTGTGTTACCAGTTAGCTTTGAGGGATCTGCTGCTGGTTCATTGTACTCTTCAGTTCATTTTCTCATGTGGCACGAAATGCATGTTCTGTCACTAACCTTATATTACATCAACTAGGTGATGAAGCGTAGTGAAGGGAGGTTTAGCTGAAGGGCGGCTGAGGAGAGGACCCTAACGGAGGACACTTTCCTCTAGAGTCTGCATCCACCTGTACCTTTTACCAACCGTCTGTTGTCAAGCTAAATGATGCTGCTGCTGGTCGCCACTGCCTGAAGCAGCACACACCTACTGTAGAAATAGACCTTGTCCCTGCACCTTTCTCGCCTTCTCATTTGTATCAGTCTCTAAGCAATGATAGCCAGTGCTGTGTAAGAATATAATGATCTCTGCTCCAAGAGAGAGGCTATAGGAACAAGTCTGATGAAGGTTGTATACATGGAACATCCTGTGCAGTAGGTAGGGGAGAGATCGAGAATGTTAGATGGACAGATGGATTATGACCATGTAGTTGCACATTTTGGGTCTGGTTGAATTCTAGTACTTTTCAAGTCAATGGAAAATACACAACATCACAAACCAGTTATGCAAAGAGGCAGGTTGAATTGTTGAAAGGTTACAGTGTAGCATTGAACTAGTAAACAATTGTAGCTATTGGATGAACAAATTACCCCTTCGTTGCATAGAATAGATACTTGGTCTAAATGGTTCTATCACATTTTGACCACCATCTTTTCTGGTGAAAACATGTTATGTTAAACATAGCAGGTCTCAAATAGAATACTTTACTTGGAACAGTTTTCGTAAAAATATCTGTCATAACAACAAGAGCAGGAATAATCTCACAGGTTATTAAACATAAGTGTGACTGAAGCGAAAGGATTACCTGAAATGAATGCTAAAGTGGATAAATGACTAAGAGGATAATTACCTCATTTGATTTAGGGCTGGATTTAAACAAACCGGCCTTACATGTCTAGACTTTTTTTTGCTCTGCTTAGAAGTCTGCTGAAAGCATTTTTTCTCTCATCTCCTCTAATAATTATTCAGATGCATTTGAAAGGCACAGACAACAGTTGGCTGTATTCATGTGTCGTATCTTTGGCACTGGCTGAGGTCATAAATGACATATGATGGCTTTACATCGCTGCTATGCATTAGCACTTAAATCAAGACGAATATGATACATCTCAGCTATATTTCTTTGAAGTTCACATTATCCCTTTTGACATGAGTGCAAAAGAATGGCCACCTCCTTCATGCAGACTTGCGTGCCAGCTGGCCGTCATGCATATGGGAAATACACTCAAACATGCAGACAGTGCAAATTCAATGCATACACATTACAATCTGGATCTCTGTGGAGTTTGATCTCTTTTTACCTTTTTGCATCTGATAGTTGATTAGATTTGTTCTATTTTAGGTTACGTGCGCCTTTTATTATTTGTTTTTGTTGATGTAGTTCTGTCCTTGAGCTGTTCTTGTTTCGTGTTTTGTGTGGACCCCAGGAAGAGCAGCTGCTGCTTTTGCAACAGCTAATGGGGATCCTAATAAAATACAAATAAAAATAAAAAAATGAATTAAAGACATGCTGCATAGTACTGCCTTCCCCTGCTAGGCACCAATTCTCCCAGCCAGGGTGACAAAGCATTCGAGTTGTTAATCCCCCATTGGAGGAAAACCTCCTGTGGTCCATGTTTTCACCCATATCCAGCTTAATGGGCAGATCTGAGATATTGGGCTCTGACTCTTCATAATGAATTGTAAAAGGAGAAGAAAGCAGATGCTGCTGCATTTTACTAGCAGACTTTGACCTTTCGCAGTGGACAGAGTATTGGTTATCGTGATTCGCATCCCATTGAAAACCAGGACCTAGGCTGAATTCTCCAGAGAATAGCAAGGTCTATCTTATTAAATGTGTCACATTGTATAACCGGTAGAGGACCTGTTTTTTGGCTATTTTTATCCATTGTAGTATATATATTTTTGTATTATATATATTTTTTCCTTACCTTTCCTTTCCTTTAGGTTTCATTTTATCTTAAAGATAAACAGACATAAGACATATAACCAATAAAGATGAGCAAGATTGTCACGAGTCGGGACGGTGAGAGACCAAGGCGCAGCGCAATCATAGTTCGACATTATTTATTGAATTTATAAACAATCAGAACGAACTAAACGAACAAACACGATCTACAAACGTAACGTAACAAAATGAAACGTGTTATACAAACAAAACGTAGCACACTTACTTGACCGGTGACTTAGAATACACCTAATTACAACGACCCACAGCCCCGGTGTGGAAACATACACACATATGTAGAATCCCTAATTAGAGCCAATGCACTGCAGCTGCCTCTAATTAGGGATCCCACACAAACCACCACCAGACCCAGAAATGATAGACCTGTCAGACTCTGACCATGGCTACATAGAGAAGCAATAGGCCTCTCTATGGCCAGAGCCTGACAAAGATATGCATAAGCATCAGTAAAGAGGACCCCTTGTGTAAATTGTAATTATCCACAAACACTTGAAGACCCAACCCATGACAATATTCACTGCATCCATGGTGTCAAGTCTGTTAATGAAGTGACCATTCATGTCAAAATTCAACAAGGAAAGTAACATGTTACTCTGACATGTCGAGTCAGAGAACAGTACTTGTGAGTTTGATGAGGAGGATTGGATGAAATAATCAATAGATTTTTGTTATGTTTTTTGGCTAAACATCTGCCTCTATAGTTCTTTAGTATCTGCTAACCGTGAATATTATTAAATTGTGAGGTTTACTAAAACTAAACTAAAACTCCTTTGTCCATGCTTTCATGTTTAGGCCAGATATTGTCGTCAATGGGTATGGGTCTATTTTGTCTGAGGGAGGCTTGTTTATACCACACCATCCCATCCACAGTAGTTTCCTCCATTCATCTGTGTTGGTAATAATCTCATCTGTTTCTTCTCTCTTGCTGTGACCAGCTGCCTCACCATTATCAGAACAATAGCACAGTCTCTCTGCTTCCCAGGAAAATGCTTTCAGTACAATTGATCCGCTGGCTCATGTTTCTTGCATGAACGTATTCTCAGTTTCCTTGCATGTTAAATCCAACTGGTAATGAGTAATATTGCAGCACTGAGCCTGTATTAACATCCATAAAGACCACTTACCAATGATAAGCATCAGCGCAATTTCCATGGCATTACGTTTAGAGCTGAGAATCTAATAAACTGCAGTCAGTGGTCAGTGACAGCTTGATGTAGGATAATTCATTTTTCAAAATCACTATGTCGGAGAGCATTGTATATTAGTTTTCATTTGTTAATCGCATTGCCAGCCGTAATGAAAATAAGAAATCAACGGCAGTGGTTTCAGCACAAGCATAACTGATATGCTTTGCTGGTATTAACATAGGTGTTATAATAATCCAGATTATCTGGAGTTGTATTGATGGAAGCATGCTGAGTTTACTTTACTGCCTCCATATTAAATGCCATTGGCCTCCTGTGAAGAGTGGAATATTATTTAGCTTCTTTGAAGTTTTCAACATTCTTTCTACCATGCGGCTGGTACTTTTTTTGGTATCCTGCCTAATTGACTTTGGCAGTGTCTTGCAATACTGGCTATAACATCCGGAATGAAATAAATCCTTTTTAATAACCTAGTGACCTCTTTAGATTGTGTATTAGATGTTACCTATGCAGATTATATCTTGCCCTGACCAGCACATTTACTACCATACAGACACATTGACCTCTCTGTTACAGCTTTGTGTAAATTGTATTATATTTGATTAGAGGTGGCTGGTTCACTCTGCAGAGGCAGCTACAGTTTTGGATGTTGTACAGTTTTTGGATATTTTTTTGTACTGTAGCTGTGTACATTGAGGCTTCCATGTGATCCACATGGGTAATGAGGTACAGGCCATCTCAGGCATCCTTCTCAGGCATTGACTGGGTGTGTAGTTGATATGGCTGGATGAATGGAATAGTTTGTGTAATGAGTTTTTGTATCAGGGAGTTCCATCAATGCTTCAGAGAAAAGCCCTGTCTAAACCAGAGCTTTGAGCTTATTCAATTACATTTGGTTTGGTGTTGTGGTCATAATTATATTGGTATTTGCCACGGTTTACTTTTTCATTAATATATCCATGCTTAAATTCCCTAAAGCAGCACAATAAGTAAACATTAACAACTCTGATTGTAAAACCAGGAGAAACTATGCTCTTACAATCATGTTTCTAGCCATGTCTATGAACCTTTATGTGCTTGTTACTATCATAGTTTTTTTCTCAAGTATTGTTGTCATACTGTATGTAATACTGTAAATAAATTGGACATCTTACTCCCCAGAGCTCTCACAATAAAAACAGAATCTTCCATTCTTGTAGGCAAAGCAAACTCTGTCCCTTCCTTCTGTAGTTCTCTTTAACTCCCATGACAAGTGGCCACACCTGTGCCTCTGCTTGTTAGTGGCAAACTCAGAAGACTTATTGTATTAGACGAGGTACAATATCTCTCGCTGCTAAATGTTCTTAGGCTCGCAAGCCGCCTGATCTCACAAGCTTACATGGATGTTTGATAATCAGTCTGGTAATTATGAGGCTGAAATGTTCTGCCAATTTAGATGTGTTTTAAGCCCCAGGATAGATGCTGGTTATTATGGTGGGTGGCAGGTAGCCTAGTGGTTAGAGCATTGGGCCAGTAACCAAAAGGTAGCTGGTTTAAATACCTGAGCCGACAAGTTGAAAATAGCTGCTGATGTGTCCTTGAGGAAAACACCCTAATTTGCTCCAGCGGCTGATTCTGTAGGTAGGCTGTCATTGTAAATAAGAATTTGTTCTTAACTGACTTGCCTAGTTAAATAAAGTGACTGACAATGTTTCCCTCGATTAACCCTTTTGGCTGCCACACAACTACCCCATCATCCCCACACAGAAATGGAGCACGCCTCTGAAAAAAACTCTTGGTCATGTATTCCTTCCATTTACAATTTCCTAAAGCTTACTGCCAGCTTGCGGCAGGCCCTCTCTAAGCTTCCACTTTTAGAAATTAAACGCTCTCAATTTCTTATTTGGAGAATTTGAGAGTTCAATTTGGAATGGGAAATCTACTCAGGATTTCCTCTGAGAGTTTATTGTGGTGAACAGATCACACAAACTAGCCTCCATTGTGATTTTTTAAAATTCTGTGACGTACTGCATGAGTTTATCTTCAACATTATGATCTTCTGATTGGGTGCAACTCTTTTTAATTGACTGGTAGCTTGCTGTTCCAGTGGTGCTGTTGAAAACTCATGATTTCATACAGTAATTGCTGGGTTGCCAGCTTGCCAACACATTCTCATCTAAAGGCTATTAAACAGTAGCCTCTTGAGGCCAGTGCTATTACTCCTTGCTGTGCCATTTGTCACCTCATCGAATTCAGGACCACTACGTTTTGACAGAATCATTATTTCTTATTTAAATGGCCTCCTGTGAAGAGTGGAATATTATTTAGCTTCTTTGAAGTTTTCAACATTCTTTTTACCATGCGGCTGGTACTTTTTTTGATATCCTGCCTAATTGACTTTGATAAATGACAGTACCACAATAACATTAATATGGAACACTAGCTTCTCCCTTGAAGTGTCACACAGGAAGTGGGTGGTAACTAAGAGAACCGGATGTACGCTGCTGACAATTATAATTAGCAGGTGTCAAATCGATGTTTGGCCAAGCCGTTAAGTCAAAGAGAATCTTTTCAATTTACAGTGAACAACAGCTGTCTCCAGTAACCATTCAGGAAGACAATGGCAGCCAGGGGCGGCCCTGGACGTTCTGCCGACACAAAACTAGGCAACACAAAAATCCACAGGGGCGGCATCTTGACAATTGGCTGCCGCCCTCCTTCGCCCCTAATCGGCTACTACACCGCCGGCGCCCCCCGGGAGAAGCAGGTGGAGACGGGAACTGCAGCAACACTATGAGCTGGCAGCTGGAGTGCCGCCGGCGATGTAGTTGCCGGCGGCACTGATGTCAGCCATACTGTAGTTAGCTATTTATCCTGGTCTCATAGACTAGACATAACATACTACATGTAAATCCAGGACACTCAAATTAGTATGATACGTTTGGTATGGTTACATAGGACATATGGTTACTTAAGGCAAAAACAACAGCAGGGTGGTTGGTCAGGGTGGATAGGTGAGCGCATAACGCAAACTTTTAGCAACCCAAAAGTTGTGAGTTCAAATCTTATCAGGGACAATTTTAGCAGCTAATTAGCAACTTATAGATAGATAGATAGATAGATAGATAGATAGATAGATAGATAGATAGATAGATAGATAGATACTTTATTGATCCCTGAGGGGAAATTTCTTTGTCAAGCAGCTACAACAAAACATAAGGCAGGTGCAAAATGCCAGAACGAAAATACACAAAAGACAGATACACGATACATGATACATAGAGCGGCAGTATGAAAAAGTATAGAAATACAAGAAGTCTGGAGTGCAAAAAAAGCTATTAAAAGACATTGCATAGTATGGGTGGTTGGCTGAATATGTACACTATACATTGGTGGATGGTTAACAATAGCAGAGAAATACTTCAATAGCTAAAAATGTGTATGATATGAGTGAGGGTAATAATAGTTTACTTAATAGACATACTGGTTAAATGAACAGGTAAGTGAATATTTTGCATGGTTAAATTAACTGTACAGGTAAATATACAGTTAAATTTACAGGTAAGTGAATATTAGCATGGTTACATTAACTGTACAGGTAAATGACAGGAAGAGATAATTAAATAGCTAAATGTGTGTATGATATAATTTGGGGTAATAATAGTAATTCCCTTAAAATACAGTCCTTAGTGCGCAGGGTTTGCACTGCACGTATTGCACATTCGATATACTAAAAGCAATGAAAAAAGGTGCAACTGACAGGATACTAATATGCATTCCTGAGTGAATGACTACGTAAGTTAAGTCCAAGAATTACTTACAATATTGCACGTGATATGATATAACAACTGTACATGAGTATGTATATACAGACCTGAATGAATAAATAAGTCATGAGTGAATGAGTGATTACGGACCAGAGTTACTCACGGATGGATCCACAATTGTTAAACTAGGTCCTAACACCCCAACAGTTCCAGGTCTGTGTTGCCGACGGCACGGCACCCAGGTGAGGCATTACATTTTTTAATAGCCACTGGCAGGAAGGACCTCCTGTAGCGCTCTCTGGCACACCGTGGTGGGATCAGTCTGTGACTGAAGGTGCTCCTCTGCGTCATAACCATGGCATGCAGAAGGTGGGTGACGTTGTCCATGATGGCCAGCAGTTTGGCCAGGATCCGTCTCTCCGCCACCTCCTCTAGAGTGTCCAGGCTCATCCCCAGGACAGAGCTAGCCTTCCTGATCAGCTTATTTACCCGAGAAGCATCACCAGCTTTTATGTTGGCTCCTCAGCACATCACTGTAAAAAAGACTGACCACAGACTGGTAGAAGGTATGCAGTAGTTTACTGCACACGTTGAAGGACCTGAGCCTCTTCAGAAAGTAGAGTCGGCTCTGGCCCTTTTTGTACAGGGCCCCGGTGTTACCAGCCCATTCCAGCCTGTTTCCACTATTTACTTACTACTTTCCAATACTTACTACTTTTTAGCTACTTTGCAACTACTTATCATGTTAGCTAATCCTTCCCCTAACCTTAACCTTAACCCTTTAACCTAACTCCTAAACTTAACCCTAGCCTTAACCCAAACACCTAACCCCTAGCCTAGCTAAGGTTAGCCATCTAGCTAATGTTAGCCACTTAACCACCTAGCTACAATTCATAACACATCAAACATTTAGAAAATTCATAACATATAGTACATTCGCAAATTCGTAACATATAATACAAATTGTAATTCGTAATATATCATACGAAATGGGTGATGGGCATCCACAAATTAATACATACCAGATGAAACCTAACATATCATACTAAATGGAGTGTTTCACATTTACGTACAGAATAATACGAAATGCTCTGAGACCAGGTTGAACTATTAGATACTGTCAGCCATAGCTAGCTAGAAGCCACTATCAGCCATAGCTAGCTAGAAGCCACTATCAGCCATAGCTAGCTAGAAGCCACTGTCAGCCATAGCTAGCTAGAAGAGACTGTCAACCATAGCTTGCTAGAAGACACTGTCATTCATAGAACTAGTTCCAACTGCTCATTAATCCAGCTTCAGGGGAACTGTTTACAGAACCCAATGAACTTGTTCACAGCACAGACAAAAATAAATTCCTTAACTGTACCAAGAGTTGAAGTAGGCGTCAACTATGAATTGTTGTTGAAAATTTGTTCTGTAACAAATCGGGAAGATGAAAAACTGCTAGACCTGTTCTTAAATACTGTTATGTTTTTCACTCTCATGTTAATACTTCTCTATCATATTCAGGGTCCTATCCTCACTGCTTGTGTCTCACAGGATGTTCGTATATGACTATGTCCTAGAACAGTCATGCCTCCATAGGACAAAGCACTGGAGGGAATCAGGGCTTATGTTCGGTCCGTTTATTTCCTATTTGTCTGGTTAATATTCTGCTGGAGAAAAATGATATCTAGATCACCCTTGAGTCATGATCAGCCTATGGTTTCCCATAGAAATGCATTTAACTTTATATGAATTATTCATTCAATGGGTAGAGCCTGCAGGATAAAGAATAGACAACAATTATTAATCACCAAGCTCTAATCTCTGGCACATACACGAAAATGAGCCACTAAATTACCCCATGGAGGGATCAATGGATGAGAGTTCTTTTGAATATCCTGTTGAAGCGCCCTATTTAACATACTGATTGTTCAGACTAATTAAGATCATACCCAGTTATTAGTCATATTCCTACGCCATAGCAGGTGAAACTTTTATCTGTTAAAGAGTAGGAAATCACCTAGGGAGATCCAAGTATTCCCAATTGGAAGGCCATTGTAAGGTGAAGGAGAATATTGCTTTTTTTGTCATTAACCATATTAACTATAGTGATAGTCCACTTGTTGCAACCTCTACAACCACTATGATTATTATTTGACCCTGCTGATCATCTATGAAAGTTTGAACATCTTGGAGAAAGAACTGGCCTTAATGACAATGAATTGTTATATATATATACAGTGGGGAGAACAAGTATTTGATACACTGCCGATTTTGCAGGTTTTCCTACTTACAAAGCATGTAGAGGTCTGTAATTTTTATCATAGGTACTCTTCAACTGTGAGAGACGGAATCTAAAAAAAAATCAGAAAATCACATTGTATGATTTTTAAATAATTAATTTGCATTTTATTGCATGACATAAGTATTTGATCACCTACCAACCAGTAAGAATTCCGGCTCTCACAGACCTGTTCGTTTTTCTTCAAGAAGCCCTCCTGTTCTCCAATCATTACCTGTATTAACTGCACCTGTTTGAACGTGTTACCTGTATAAAAGACACCTGTCCACACACTCAATCAAACAGACTCCAACCTCTCCACAATGGCCAAGACCAGAGAGCTGTGTAAGGACATCAGGGATAAAATTGTAGACCTGCACAAGGCTGGGATGGGCTACAGGACAATAGGCAAGCAGCTTGGTGAGAAGGCAACAACTGTTGGCGCAATTATTAGAAAATGGAAGAAGTTCAAGATGACGGTCAATCTCCCTCGGTCTGGGGCACCATGCAAGATCTCACCTCGTGGGGCATCAATGATCATGAGGAAAGTGAGGGATCAGCCCAGAACTACACGGCAGGACCTGGTCAATGACCTGAAGAGAGCTGGGACCACAGCCTCAAAGAAAACCATTAGTAACACACTACGCCGTCATGGATTAAAATCCTGCAGCGCACGCAAGTTCCCCCTGCTCAAGCCAGCGCATGTCTAGGCCCGTCTGAAGTTTGCCAATGACCATCTGGATGATCCAGAGGAGGAATGGGAGAAGGTCATGTGGTCTGATGAGACAAAAATAGAGCTTTTTGGTCTAAACTCCACTCGCCGTGTTTGGAGGAAGAAGAAGGATGAGTACAACCCCAAGTACACCAACCGTGAAGCATGGAGGTGGAAACATCATTCTTTGGGGATGCTTTTCTGCAAAGGGGACAGGACGACTGCACCGTATTGAGGGGAGGATGGATGGGGCCATGTATCACGAGATCTTGGCCAACAACCTCCTTCCCTCAGTAAGAGCATTGAAGATGGGTCGTGGCTGGGTCTTCCAGCATGACAACGACCCGAAACACACAGCCAGGGCAACTAAGGAGTGGCTCCGTAAGAAGCATCTCAAGGTCCAAGGTCTCCAGACCTGAACCCAATAGAAAATCTTTGGAGGGAGCTGAAAGTCCGTATTGCCCAGCGACAGCCCCGAAACCTGAAGGATCTCTATGGAGGAGTGGGCCAAAATCCCTGCTGCAGTGTGTGCAAACCTGGTCAAGAACTACAGGAAACGTATGATCTCTGTAATTGCAAACAAAGGTTTCTGTACCAAATATTAAGTTCTGCTTTTCTGATGTATCAAATACTTATGTCATGCAATAAAATTGAAATTAATTACTTAAAAATCATACAATGGGATTTTATGGATTTTTGTTTTAGATTCCGTCACTCACAGTTGAAGAGTACCTATGATAAAAATTGCAGACTTCTACATGCTTTGTAAGTGGGAAAACCTGCAAAATCGGCAGTGTATCAAATACTTGTTCTCCCCACTGTATATACAGTGGGGAGAACAAGTATTTGATACACTGCCGATTTTGCAGGTTTTCCTACTTACAAAGCATGTAGAGGTCTGTAATTTTTATCATAGGTACTCTTCAACTGTGAGTGACGGAATCTAAAACAAAAATCCAGAAAATCAAATTGTATGATTTTTAAGTAATTAATTTGCATTTTATTGCATGACATAAGTATTTGATACATCAGAAAAGCAGAACTTAATATTTGGTACAGAAACCTTTGTTTGCAATTACAGAGATCATACGTTTCCTGTAGTTCTTGACCAGGTTTGCACACACTGCAGCAGGGATTTTGGCCCACTCCTCCATCCAGATCCTTCAGGTTTCGGGGCTGTCGCTGGGCAATACAGATTTTCAGCTCCCTCCAAAGATTTTCTATTGGGTTCAGGTCTGGAGACTGGCTAGGCCACTCCAGGAACTTGAGATGCTTCTTACGGAGCCACTCCTTAGTTGCCCTGGCTGTGTGTTTCGGGTCGTTGTCATGCTGGAAGACCCAGCCACGACCCATCTTCAATGCTCTTACTGAGGGAAGGAGGTTGTTGGCCAAGATCTCGCGATACATGGCCCCATCCATCCTCCCCTCAATACGGTGCAGTCGTCCTGTCCCCTTTGCAGAAAAGCATCCCCAAAGAATGATGTTTCCACCTCCATGCTTCACGGTTGGGATGGTGTTCTTGGGGTTGTACTCATCCTTCTTCTTCCTCCAAACACGGCGAGTGGAGTTTAGACCAAAAAGCTATATTTTTGTCTCATCAGACCACATGACCTTCTCCCATTCCTCCTCTGGATCATCCAGATGGTCATTGACAAACTTCAGATGGGCCTGGACATGCGCTGGCTTGAGCAGGGGGACCTTGCCTGCGCTGCAGGATTATAATCCATGACGGCGTAGTGTGTTACTAATGGTTTTCTTTGAGACTGTGGTCCCAGCTCTCTTCAGGTCATTGACCAAGTCCTGCCGTGTAGTTCTGGGCTGATCCCTCACCTTCCTCATGATCATTGATGCCCCACGAGGTGAGATCTTGCATGGTGCCCCAGACTGAGGGAGATTGACCGTCATCTTGAACTTCTTCCATTTTCTAATAATTGCGCCAACAGTTGTTGCCTTCTCACCAAGCTGCTTGCCTATTGTCCTGTAGCCCATCCCAGCCTTGTGCAGGTCTACAATTTTACCCCTGATGTCCTTACACAGCTCTCTGGTCTTGGCCATTGTGGAGAGGTTGGAGTCTGTTTGATTGAGTGTGTGGACAGGTGTCTTTTATACAGGTAACGAGTTCAAACAGGTGCAGTTAATACAGGTAATGAGTGGAGAACAGGAGGGCTTCTTAAAGAAAAACTAACAGGTCTGTGAGAGCCGGAATTCTTACTGGTTGGTAGGTGATCAAATACTTATGTCATGCAATAAAATGCTAATTAATTATTTACAAAATCATACAATGTGATTTTCTGGATTTTTGTTTTAGATTCCGTCTCTCACAGTTGAAGTGTACCTATGATAAAAATTACAGACCTCTACATGCTTTGTAAGTAGGAAAACCTGCAAAATCGGCAGTGTATCAAATACTTGTTCTCCCCACTGTATATCCACCCGGCACAGCCAGAAGAGCCTGGTTCCTCTCTAGGTTTCTTCCTAGGTTTTTCCTAGCCACCGTGCTTCTACATCTGCATTGCTTGCTGTTTGGGATTTTAGGCTGGGTTTCTGTATAGCACTTTGTGACATCAGCTGATGTAAAATGTCATGGCACCTCTTTAAAGAAAATCTTATTTTCAAATTTTCCACACGCAGACACATAGGTTTATACATACATGGATGTCACTCAAATGTGGGTAAAAATGGAACAGAAAACCGCTTTGACGTCTAGCGTCTTATATACAACATAGCCCTCATATGGATTTCTTGTTGGTGTCTGGGTAAAGATTCATTATTTGCCGGGGAATTGGTTTAATTTGCCCACATACAAACCTGAAAAAACAGATCAAGTGTTACCTAGTATAGTTTACATCATACAGTAATCAATTTGCAAATACTGTATTTCTGCCGCAGCGTTCATCTTTGTGAAATTAGCCACCATTGGAAAAGAGCAAAATAGTACCAGTTTGTCATCCTCTCCAGTCAGCACCATTACGTGTGTTTACCTTCACCTGGCTGGATGGTGGGTTGGCTGGTGGCCAGTGTCCTCTGTCCCCAACACTTTCTGGCACATTTATGAAGGTGGGTGGATGGGGACCACACTCGTTCTCCTGGATCCTAGTCTGAGCTCTAAATGTCTTTGTACTGTCAATGACTTGCGTTTCAGAGCACGATAACAGTACAATGGAGCAGGCTCTCCCCATCTGTTCACCTTGTATGGACCATGACAACTCATCAAGGTGAATGGGAGGTGTTACCTTTAAAGCTTACTGCTGGCTCACCGTTGGCATTAACAATGGCTGTGTTGCTGGACAGAGTAACAGAGGATTTAGATCAATTTTAGCCTAAAATATTCCAGGTGTTGTTCCAGTAGTTCTAGCTACAACAACCAATCACATTATTCCAGGTGTTATAGTTCCAGCTACACCAACCAATCACATTATTCCAGGTGTTCTAGTTCCAGCTACACCAACCAATCACATTCTTCATTTGACTCTGCTCTTTCTTCTCCAGCGAGCCTAAACATACCTCTCATTTAGGGAGAGGTCCGATTTTTCATCCAAACGTCACTGCTTTTATCCACTCAACAGAGAGTACATGTACTTATTTTCAGCAGACCATGGATAACCTAGCGGTTAGAGCATTGGGCCAGTAACCGAAAGGTCGCTGGTTTGAATACCTGAGCTGACAAGATGGAAAAACCTGTCAATGTGTCCTTGAGCAAGGCACAAGAATGTGTTCTTAACTGACTTGCCTAGTTAAATATAGGTTAAAAAACCATGCAATGGAGTTCTACTTTAATAATGGGCTCTACCGAGTCAATTTTAGAATCACTCACAGTTAAGATTATACCATAGACCCAATGAGACCTACTTATGGTAAGAATCTGTGGTAGAATACATGTATCCATTCCCTCAAGCTTCCTGTTGACTTAGGATATGAAACCTGTTGAATGTTTACTTGAGTGTGTATAACAGAACTACATTCCCTTGGCTCTGTTCATTCCTGCTACCTGTACTGTACTGTACTGTACTGGCTGCTAGTTCCTCACAGTCTGCTCTACTGCATGCCTAGATGCTTTGTCAATAAATCTATATCCAATTGTAGTTTAGAGTAATATGATCTGTAGCTGTCCTCTCCCTGAGAGATTGTTTAACTTAATGCTCATGGATGGTGTGCTTAGATTCCATACTGCACTAAGATTGAAGTCATCCATTTCTGTCAAAAGGTGCCGCCTGGTTTCCATCAACTACTATTGATGAAGTGGTGTTTTGATCCCCAAAGAGATGCTCAGTTTCTTTCAGATTGGCTGCAGTTGTAGCAGGAATTGTTTTCTGCCTTTAACACTAATTAGCTACCTGTTGCTGCTTCGAGACCACCACTCAATCCTGATGGAGGCTAATTAATCAAACTGTTGTTTTGTCACTGAGATGCCACACCAGACAGTAGTGTGCTTGCATGCTATCAATACCAGGCCCCTGACATATGGTTGAGTTGCAGCCAGGTTTTACAGGTCAACACATAGACATCATGGATGTCCATAAAGGGACAGTTCAGACCAATATGAGGATATTGCCGTGTTTGATGCACGGTGTATTGGATTATAACACAATAACATTATAACACAGAGGTATAAACGCATCATGTAGTCTACCCTTTATCAGTATAGCTTGTTTGATCCTCCAGATAATTGGCTATTTACAAACAGCGCTTGTACCATTAAGTGAGCAAATAACTCCACCAATGCTGGATGGTATTACAATAACACATCATTAGCGGATGCAAAATTGTCTGTTGAAATAGAGTTAAAGGTTTGCCATTTGGGAATAAGCTTATGTAACTGTATTGATGGTTTTACTTACCATTAATTGACATAAGAGCAGAAAGAGTTGCGCCTTATCACACACATTAGGTTGACAGTTTCTAAGTTATCCATTCTTACACATACTGAAGTTGAAGGTGAATATATAGTTTGCTGATTTCCTCCACCATCCTTCATGTGATATGATGCAAAGCAATTAATCTCATGTTATTGGAAGACTATACTTGACCTCATAGATGACCGCACTGATTGATGTATACCATATTGGCCCGTGGTGATTCCTAGGGGCTCAGAGAGTGAATGTGTCTAAATGGTATTAAGCCCATTCACCATATCCATCTTTGTCTACCCTTCCACTGGTCTCGGAGATTGAAAGAGACGTAGACTGCTAGGATTATAGACAGAGCAATCAGAAGCCTCTAATTTCAGTTATTAGTGCATCTAAAGCCAGGGTCTAAGGAACTTGAAGACTTGAGGCCAGTTTCAGTGGCGATTCTAGCATGTATATCTTGGGGGGGTCCCTAAAAAATTATTAGAACATTAGGTAATTTTTTTTTTCAATGTTAAATGATTAACCTATCATTGTTTCCAGCAGCTTATTTTCTAGTTGGTATGTATACTTTGTTAAACAATCTGCTGCTGATTTTATTATTTTGTTTGTTATATAATTCTATAGATGATAATGTTAATTAATTTTTTTATTTCTTTCAATTTTAATTGAAGAGGTTAATGTATATTTAAGTTATATTTATTTTAAGTTATTCATTCATGTTAAGAGAATTTTCCATTCAAGAATTTCAATTTACATTTAGACTGTAAAAGAGGGTATCAGTCTTGCATCAAATAGAGAATTCCACTGTACGCAGAACGTTGCATGCATGTCTGCACAGTGTTATATTTTCACAGCTCACTGTCAGAAGATATTGTACAGTAAATGTTGGACTACAAGAGAGTTGCAAGCCTGCAATGGTAGAGTTATTTAAAGCTTTGAATGGGTCGATTGGGTTCTGCAGGTGTGTGGTTACAGCAATTGCGCAGGGATGGTGTGGCCTGTGGTGGTGGGGCCCAATGTGATATCTTTTCATGGGGCCCAAAATCCCTGGCGGCGCCCCTGCCACTACTCAACACAAAACAACACTAAACAATACATTAGTTGCATAATAACGGTGACAAACGGTGCCCACAAACTGATAGGGCATACATAAAGCTGTCCCAACAGCAGAGTCCCAACAGCAGTCCCTTACCACTGCTACACCTGGCTATCAGCGGAGCCTTGTCTGGCAGCGAAACAGTTCATTCAGTCTCATCTACTGCCTTTATAAAAAAACATAGCTGATATGACTGACCCGCTTAAACAAATGTGGTTTCTACTGACAATTGAGATGTACAAACTATGGAATAAGGGGATAAGAGCCAATCCGTAATTTCGAATAGATAGATAGATAGATAGATAGATAGATAGATAGATAGATAGATAGATAGATAGATAGATAGATAGATACTTTATTGATCCCCCGGGGGGGAAATTTCATTGTCAAGCAGCTACAACAAAACACAGGGCAGGTGCAAAATGCCACAACGAAAGTACACAAAAGACAGATACACGGTACATGATACATAGAGCGGCAGTATGAAAAAGTATAGAAATACAAGATATCTGGAGTGCAAAAAAATAAAGCTATAAAAAAGACATTGCATAGTATGGGTGGTTGGCTGAATATATACACTATACATTGGTGGATGTTGGATGGTTAACTATACTATACAGGTCGATGGCAGAGAAATACTTCAGTAGCTAAAAATGCGTATGATATGAGCGAGGGTAATAATAGTTTACTTAATACACAGACTGGGTAAATGAACAGGTAAGTGAAAATTTTGCATGGTTAAATTAGCTGTACAGTTAGGTATATAGTTATATTTACAGATAAGTGAATACTTGCATGGTTACACAAACTGTACAGGTAAATGACAGGAAGAGATACTTTAATAGCTAAATGTGTGTATGATATCATTAGTGCGCAGGGTTTAATTACAGACAACTGCACGTATTGCACATTCGATATACTAAAAGCAATGAGAAAAGGTGCAACTGGCAGGATACTAATATGCATTCCTGAGTGAATGCCAACGTAAGTTAAGACCAATAATTACTTACAATATTGCATGTGATATGATATAACAACTGTACATGAGTATGTATATACAGACCTGTATGAATAAATAGGTCCAGAGTGGATGAGTGCTGACGGACCAGAGTTACTCACGGATGGATGCATAATTGTTAAACTAGGTCCTAGCACCCCAACAGTTCCAGATCTATGATGCCGACGGCACGGCACCCCGGTGAGGCATTATATAGTCTAATAGCCGCCGGAAGGAAGGACCTCCTGTAGCGTTCTCTGGCACACCGTGGTGGGATCAGTCTGTGACTGAAAGTGCTCCTCTGCGTCAGAACCATAGCGTGCAGAGGGTGGGTGACGTTGTCCATGATGGCCAGCAGTTTGGCCAGGATCCGTCTCTCCGCCACCTCCTCTAGAGTGTCAAGGCTCATGACATGACATTAATGAGCGAGCTAGGAAGGACGTAGTCAATATAACTATTTGTTCAGCACATTAAATGTACAGCAACAGAATTCAGAACATTTCTTACAGTATTCTCCCTGTACACCAAGTCAGAACCGTATAATAAATAAAGGCAGCATATAAGCAGACAATGGAAGCTCTATAGGCTACATGTGCACCACCAAGTCAGAACAGTAGGCTAAATTATGAGGGGAAAAGGGACCAAATTATTAGGGTGAGGCATATGGGATACTAACAGCTTACTACACAACATACACTTAGTATTACTTTCTTAGCTACAGCATACATATCTCCCTGGCATATTACATAATTTATGCAGCAGCAAGCAATACATTTTTGGACTCACTTTGTGCTGTGCTCACTTGCACAGGAAGGTGCAAGTGAACTTAATCATCAAAGTAATGCATTCTCTGGATTTATGGTGCTTTAAAGACAACTGGGAACTCGTAAAAAAAACTACGTAGAATCCTGATGACGTCAGTGATCTTCAGGTCGGTGCTTTAGAAAGAGACCCGAAATTCCCGACTTGCAATTCCAAGTTGGATGACCGTTCAAAACGTATTTTCCCAGTCATAGTTCATTTTTTCCTGCGTTCCCAGTTGTCTTGAACTCACTGAAGTCTGAGATTTCGCAGTTTCCAGTTGTTTTGAGCGCAGCAGAACTAATGCTGGATTGACAGCATGGCAAATGTTGAATGTTTATCCTTTTAAGATTGGAAAAGAGACCCTTAAACCCAGACTTGGACCACACACCCACTCCACTGAATTAGCAGGCTAGTGATTGCTTTGCAATGCTTGCAGTTAGCCATTTATTCCTTAAAAAGCGATTTCCAACTTGTTGTGTAATGTTAATGTCCAATGGCTGATTAACACAATATGTTTTATCTATAATTTCTCCTCATTATTTCTCTTCATATTACAATGATTGAGAATTATTTGCCAGTAGATTGTCGACTTGATTCATGATGATGTTTTTGAAAGTCTGATGTCGACATTTGTATTTGTATTTATTATGGATCCCCATTAGTTGCTGCCAAGGCAGCAGATACTCTTCCTGGGGTCCAGCAAAATTAAGGCAGTTTATACAATTTTAAAAACATTACAACACATTCACAGATTTCACAACACACTGTGTGCCCTCAGGCCCCTACTCCACCACTACCACATACAGCGGGTGAAATAAGTATTGAACACGTCACCATTTTTCTCAGTAAATATATTTCCAAAGGTGCTATTGACATGAAAGTTTCACCAGATGTTGGTAACAACCCAAGTAATCCATACATACAAAGTAACCAAAACAAATAAGTTCAGAAATTAAGTTATGTGTAATAATGTGAAATAACACAGGGATAAAGTATTGAACACATGAAGAAAGGGAGGTTCAAAAAGGCATTGAAAGCCAAGACAACAGCTGAAAACTATCAGTAATTAAAAAGCAATCCAGCCCCCTGTCAGTGCAAATTAATATCAGCTGGTTCAGTCCCAACTGATGGCCTACAAAAAGGTCTCATTGCCAAGGTGTCACACAAGACACATCTCATGATGGGTAAAAGCAAAGAGCGGTCTCAAGACAACTGCAACCTAATTGTTGCAAAACATAATGATGGCATTGGTTATAGGCGCATTTCTAAGCTTCTGAATGTTCCAGTGAGCACTGTTGGGGCCATAATACGGAAGTGGAAAGACAATCATTTCACCATAAATTTGCCTCGTATGGCGCCTGACCACACGACTGAACAGTAGTCCAGGTGAGACAAAACTAGGGCCTTTATAGTGCTGTTAAGAAGGTAGAGCAGCGCTTTATTATGGACAGACGTCTCCCCATCTTAGCTACTGTGGTATCAATATGTCTTGGCCATGACAGTTTACAATCCAGGGTTACGCCAAGCAGTTTAGTCCCCTAAACTTGCTCAATTTCCACATTATTTATTATAAGATTTAGTTGAGGTTTAGGCTTTAGTGAATGATTTGTCCCAAATACAATGCTTTCAGTTTTAGAAATATTTAGGAGTAACTTATTCCTTGCCACCCAGTCTGAAACTAACTGCAAGCCGCTGTGGTCGATGACATGTACAGTGTTGAGTCATCTGCATACAGAGACTGGCTTTACTCAAACCCAGTGGCATGTCATTAGTAAAGATTGAAAAATGCAAGGGGCCCTGGCTAATTCCTGATTCTACCTGGATTATAATGAAGAGGCTTCCATTAAAAAACACCCTCCTGTGTTCTGTTACACAGCTAACCTATTATCCACAATATAGCAAGGGGTGTAAAGCCATAACACATAAATTTTTCAGCAGCAGACTATGAACGATAATGTCAAAAGCCGTACTGAAGTCTAACAAAACAGCCCCCACAATCTTTTTATCATCAATTTCTCTCAGACAATCATCAGTAATTTGTGTAAGTGCTGTGCTTCTTGAATGTTATTACCTATAAGCATGCTGAAAGTTTGTTGTTGTCACGAGAGGGTGCATAGAGGGACCAAGACGCAGCGCAGGGATAGTAGTTCGACATAATTTATTCTACTATGTAATAATAAAAAACAAATGACAAACTACTTAACAAACAAACACTATATCAATAACGTAACGTCAAAATCAAACACGATAATGAACGTAAATAATGCGGCACACTTACTGTCACCGTGACTGCGAAATAATCGACATATAACGATAACGACCCACATCCCCGGTGTGGAAATTACAAACCTATGTAGGATCCCTAATTAGAGACGATGCACAGCAGCTGCCTCTAATTAGGGATCCAACACAAACCACCACCAGAAACAGAAAGAAAAGAACTGTCAGACTCTGACCATGGCTACATAGAGAAGCAAATAGGTTTCTATGGCCAGAGCCTGACAGTTGTCAAATTGTTTACTGTAAAATGGCATTGTATCTGGTCAAACACAATTTTTCCCAAAGTTTACTAAGGGTTGGTAACAGGCTGATTGGTCGGCTATTTGAGCCAGTAAAGGGGGCTTTACTGGGCTCCCGAATGGCGCAGTGGTCTAAGGCACTGCGTCTCAGTGCAAGAGCCGTCACTACAGTCCCTGGTTGTATCCAGGCTCTATCACATCTGGCTGTGATTGGGAGTCCCATAGGGTGGCGTACAATTGGTCCAGGTTTGGCCGGGGTAGGCTCATTGTAAATAAGAATTTGTTCATAACTGACTTGCCTAGTTAAATGAAGGTTCAATAAAAAGCTAATTACCTGGGGGCACACACTTTCTAGTAGGCTTAAATAATATAATCCTCTATTATCCTCAGTAATTTTCCATCCAAGTTGTCAGACCCCGGTGGCTTGTCATTGTTGATAGACAATAATCATTTATTCACCAATTCCACACTCACTTTACAGAAATTAAAATGACAATGCTTGTCTTTCATAATATAGTCAGACATACCTGGATGTGTAGTGTCAGCGTTTGTTGCTGGAATGTCATTCCTACATTTGCTAATCTTGATAATTTAAAAAATCATTAAAGTAGTTGGCAATATCAGTTGGTTTTGTGATGAATGAGCATTCGGATTCAATGGATGGAGCTGAGTTTGAGTTTTTCCAAAAATGTAATTTAAGGTGCTCCAAAGCTTTTAACTATCCTTCTTTATGTCATTTATCTTTTTCATAGTGTAGTTTATTGTTCTTTTTATTCAGTTTAATGATGATTAGTCCAATCAAAGCTACGGTAGATACGACGTGATTTGACGTAATTTTATCTGTGGCCAATGACCTTGAACCTTCTTGGATGGGCACTTCTAATGTAACTCTATGGCAGCACCCAAGGGGCTTGAATTTTCGAGCTCTACCCGTAGATTCTGCGGTGACGTAGTGTCCCCATGAGTGACAGAACACTGAGCCAATCACGGCGCAACTAGAGAACATTACCAACTCCTACGCTCCGTATTTTCCGCTGGCTGCCCCAACACGACAGAAAGCATTGAGCTAGGGTGAAACCCCTGCTTTTGGAGTGCCTACAATTTAATAAAACCATCTATTTTTTGCTTTCTTGAGTAAGGCAGATTTTATTAAATTTTTTACATTGTTTGCAAACGGATATGTGACACATATTAATGCCAAAATATCATGCAAAACAGGCACACAAAAAATGACGGGTCGCCACTGGCCAGTTTATACTTAGTCTAATGACACGTCTCTAGACAATTAGAATGCGACAAGTGTCGCTGGTCAAAACAACGTTTAATTTATACTACGGTGGAATGTCTGTAGACCGTTACTGCGACTATCAGTTTTCTCCTACTAGCTAGCTTTTAGCTAGTTGAAAAGCGTAGCACATGTGCATCAAGTACGAAAAATGTGAGCTAAACATCCAGCTAAACAAACGCATATGCTGTCAGGCTCTGGCCATAGAGAAGCAAATAGGCTTCTCTATGTAGCTATGGTCAGAGTCTGACAGTGTCGTTCTTTTCTGTTTCTGTGTGGGGTTTGGGTTGGATCCCTAATTAGAGGCAGCTGCACCGCATTGTCTCTAATTAGGGATCCCATATATGTTGAGTCTGTCCTTCACTCTGGTGTGGGTCGTTATCGATGTATGTCGCAGTCACGGTGAAGTAAGTGTGTTTCAGTTTTGTCTTTTGCCTCGTGTTTTTGGCTTGTTTAGTTCGTACAGTTAAGTTTTAGTATTAAAAGAAATGTCGAACTACTATCCCTGTGCTGCGTCTTGGTCTCTCCACATCCCATCTCGTGACATATGCATCTGGTGGACATCGGGCGTCAGTCTCTGCGGCTGTCGTAATGTCCGTTGTAGTTGTTAACAAACTGCCACAACAACCAGACCAAATCTTCCTGTGGCAAGATGATACAGTAGTTCTAAAATTCTCCAATAGAATTACCCACTTTTATTTCGTCACACTATGGCAGTAAGTTATTTTCTGTAAGCTCGCCATTACCTTGTAAATAATGATGTTGTTGTGGGTTTATTTTCCTCTAATAATTAATCAAAAATAGCTAGCAACAAACCAAAACATTGTTTAGAAAATTGCTTTTAGTTGCCTGGCTTGCTATGTTGACATTTACGGAATTCCTTTTTAAACGGATTGGTTTATTGGCGTCAAAATATAGAAATTATGCTATTTGGAGCGCTGGGATGCGGTCATGCAGAGGCGGTCCTTTTGTGTTTATACTTTTTCATAACGATATCGACAAGCTTGATGTCACTATGCCAATTGTCTACAGACATGTCGATAGACGGACTGTTAACCAGCCTTTAATGTGTTCCAAGATGTCTATGTGCTGGCGTTTTGTATATATGAATATTACTTTGACGTGAAAGTACATTTTGAGGAGCTTATTCTTCCTACCATTGAATAGCCAGTGTCACAGTTTAGCAGTTAATTTGTGACACTTGTTCTTATACTTTGGCTCTCACTGTTTCAACATGCCTATGGTCTGAGCGTGATGGTAATCCTATCAGACATGGGCAGTGAGGAACCATCATGTCTTCAATCCCCCAGCCACAAGACCTGTGTAACATTATTCACAACATGGTGGTGGCCCACACAGCGCCTGTAGGACCCTATGATTAGAGTCTCCCTTGATCCCTGGGAGCCACAGTGTGCTCTCGGTCACTGCACACTGCAGGTGAAAAGGACATGGCCTGGTTGACTGTGTCATGGTCATAATGTTCATGTGCTGGGGGTAATCTATATGATTTATGATGCATTACATAGGAGATAGAAAGGGTGGGAGGAAATAGTGAGTGATCGTCCCTTTTAGTGACCACTAACGCCATCCATTTCTCACGGAGCAGATGTATCTATGCCAGCATGGCGGAGGATACATTTGTTTTCTTTATTATTATTATTTTTTATTTTTTTATTTTATTTTTTTGCGAGAACAGCATCACAATTAACAGTTAAAGTGTAGAGAATGTTTTATTAAATACTTATTTCTGCAGCGCAATATAATTTGAGTTGTAATACTGTAAACAATACTACATGTGATTCATGAACAACCAGGTAGACATGTCTGACCTTGATACTTTGGAAATAATTTCATCATGGCATGTATGTTTAATAGAAATGTGAAACAGAGAAACGGTATGTTAGGAACATCTTTTATAAACAGGATATCATGTGGGAGGTTAGTTGTTGTTTCTCCTCAGAATTCAAATGGGTTCCTTTCGTAACACCAACACTGTAAGCACAATAAAACATAATACATTTTACACGTCACAATAGCAAGAGCTTTGTTAATGGTCTGAAAATAAAACAGACAAATTTAGCAGCAAAACAAATTACAACTTCCACTGTCTCCCTTCCCAAGCATGTACTGTATATTTATCACTTAATGTCTCTCAAAACATGTCGTATGTGAAAGAGTATTTTCATGGAGCAGTGAAAAAAAACTGCTAGCACAGATTCCTTTCCCTCAGTACTTCTGGAGCTGCCAGATAGCTGAAGATGAATGTGTTGTTGTCTGCACACTGTAATTACCTCAGCTTGCAGTCTGTGGGAAGTCCACATATTCACTTTGCCTGTCCCTCCCTCTCCTCTTTTCTCTCTCTCTCTCTCTCACTTAAAGGCATCAGATTGTGCAGGCAGTGCAGCTCGGCTACAAAGGCCTTTTTTCTAGATAGTTTGAATGTTGTCTGTGCTGCCAACCAACAGCCCAGTTTCACAGGCAGTGTTCCAACGACAGGTACCACAGCCCTAGTCTCCACACCTTAATGGAATGGTAGAGGTGGTGGTGCTTAACTTTATCTGGATTAGTGGCTAATTTGTGAAATTGGGCTTGTTATGTGTTCTCTAGGGTGGCTGGGGATCCAGGTTTCAATTCAATCTCTCCTCAGCTCAGCTCAGCTTCCACTGCCACTACCATGAAGGAGGCAAATGAACAGTCTAACTATCCTTCAAGGCATGGTGACTCAGGCAGGGCTTATACTGTTTTAATTACAGATTAATACATAGATAACAGGTAACCTAAATTATACAGCAGTTTGCTGTGCTCTGTGCTACATCATTGATCTATTCGCGAAGTGTCTCCAGTTTACACAAGCTGGCAAACTCATCGAATTAATGTGTGTAAGAGGGCACAATTGTAACGACATGACTATTTCCCCCATCAGGCTAATGGATTACTGTCATCTTGCCAGCCAAGAACATGAACAAGGTGCTTGGTGGTTGAATTGAAGAAGGAAGTTAGCCACTGGGGACTTTATGAGTTAACGTGCTTTTTTATTTGTCTTAGTGAATGGTATAGCGCTTAATGGGTGGCTGCCACATATGTATTACTCACAGTGATTGCACCCTCTTGCAACCTCCCACACCCCTCTCCAACCATGTATTAGAGCAGTGACTCACCACATTATAGGACACATTTACTGCAAAATGGGAGAACAGACCAGTACAATCTGGTCTGACAAATCCCATTTAAGAAACCGTATGTCTTTTTTTTATCACCTTAGTTCTTAAAGATGCAGTCTGGGATCTTAAGCACTTACACATATTCGTAACATATTGTACGAATTGGAATTCGTAACATCATATGAATTGCAAAAGTACACAATTGTGCACAGTTTTTAGGGGACCCATTTTGGCTCGTGAGCACTACTTTCAAAACTACTGGGAGAAATTATGCAAAACCTTTGGAGCATAACTTCAAGCCAAGTGATATTGCTCCATTGGAGTGCCTTCTAAGCAGAAAAGGTGTTGGTATGATTTTGGAAAGGTCTTTCATGTTAGAACTGAAGTGAAAAAAGGCATTTTAAAATAGTTTACCCATTCATCAATCAATACCAGTTAGTCAAACTTTGCTAAGCCCACTTGGTAAGCCCACCAAGTTCTAACACACACACACACACACACACACACACACACACACACACACACACACAATGATTAAATCCCTGGGGAGGTGTGAGCCACCCATCTCAAGTTAAATACAAGTTTTCTAGATTTTCCTCCCAACCACAAACATGAATACCATAAAACGTCAGTTAATAGCCGAGGCGTGTATTTGCATCAATCACGGAACACAACAGGTGTTTATTAGAGACAGGCGTCTATTTTCTTAATGCACACAGCTACCACACTGTTTATTGTGACCAGTATGACCAGTATAAACATTATCCATAATAGACCCTGCCTTAGCACCACAGAGAGCGGTAACGGCGACATAGATAGCAACGATGACCGATTTTTTTTTTTTGTTCTTTCTTCTAAATAATGCACATGACCGTGGGAATATCAGAGCTGTATCCATGGTAACCACTTAAACAATTCATTTAGATACAGTGTTTATTTGAAACAGACGTTTATTTGCTGAAATGTGTTCCGATGCCTGGCTATTAAAAGGGGCAGGCAGCTATTTGAGCGTTTGATCTACAGTGAAACTTCAATTAATGGGAGGAGCTAGTGTTATATTTCACATCCAAATATTTTAGAAGCATCATTGAATAACCTCTCACAAACATTTATTTTAGACTTAGGAAAGGCAGATCATCAATAGTAAGTTATCTAATTACAAGTTTCGACCTCTCTAAACTGTTTTACTAGCCCATTTATAATACTTTTTTGAAACTGGAGATGATAAGCTTCTAACACAGATACTTTTTTCTGCCAGTTTGGACTTGTTTATTTCCATTTTATTTGTATAGGAGCACAATCAATGACTGGTGGTGTGAGTAGAACCACCTTCAGCTCAACATCAGGTGTAGAGGGAAAACAAGAAGGAAAACAAAGCAGATGGTAGTGGACTTCAGGAGAACCAAGGCCCAACTAACTGCAGTCCCTATACAGGGGTTGGATGTGGAAATGTTTGGGTCATACAAGTTTCTGGGAGTCCATATGGACAGCAGGCTGGAATGGGCTGGTAACACCGGGGCCCTGTACAAAAAGAGCTGACTCTACTTTCTGAGGAGGCTCAGGTCCTTCAACGTGTGCAGTAAACTACTGCATACTTTCTACTAGTCTGTGGTGGCCAGTGTCATCTTTTTTTTGCAGTGGTGTGCTGGGGCGACAACATAAAGGCTGGTGATGCTTCTCAGGTAAATGAGCTGATCCCGGAAGTCTAGCTCTGTTCTGGGGATTAACCTTGACACTCTAGAGGAGGTGGCGGAGAGAAGGATCCTGGCCAAACTGCTGGCCATGGTTATGATTGCAGAGGAGCACCTTCAGTCACAGACTGATCCTACCACGGTGTGCCAGAGAGCGCTACAGGAGGTCGATCCTATTAGACTATTTAATGCCTCACCTGGGTGCCGTTCCGTCGGCAACATAAACCTGGAACAGTTGGGGTGTTAGGACCTAGTATAACAATTAGGCATCCATCCATCCGCGAGTAACTTTCTGGTCTGTAATCACTCATTCACTCATGACTCATTCATTCAGCACTCATTCATTCAGGACTGTATATACATATTCATATACAGTTGTTATATCATATCACATGCAATATTGTAAGTCGTTCTTGGACTGAACTTACGTAGTCATTCACTCAGGACTGTATACTAGTATCCTGTCAGTAGTATCTTTTTTCATTGCATATAGCATAACGAATGTGCAATAGGTGCATTTATCTGTAATTAAACCCTGTACTAAGGACAATAATTTTAAGGGAATTATTATTATTACCCTAAATTATAACATACGCACATTTAGCTATTTAAGTATATTTTTCTGCCATCGACCTGTGTAGTTATCCATGAAAATATATCAACTTGCAATAATTGTATAATTTTTTCACCTAACACAATGTATAGTGTACATAATCAGTAATTCACTCATACAATGCAATGCCTTTTTATAGCTTTTTGCACTCCAGACTTCTTGTATTTTTATGCTGCTTGACAGAAATTTCCCCTCTGGGATCTATCTATCTATCTATCTATCTATCTATCTATCTATCTATCTATCTATCTATCTATCTATCTATCTCTCTCGCTCTCTCTCGCTCTCTCTCGCTCTCTCTCGCTCTCTCTCGCTCTATCAGGCTCAAAGTATAAGGGGAATGTTAGTGGTTAACTAGCTTCAGACAAGGAGGCAAAGAGAACACATCTCTTATCTGTCCCCAACCTCAATGGTTAAGATGCTATTCTGGAACTGGGTCACATGTCTCTCCCGCTCAGAAAAGTACAGTGGCTCCTGGCTGCTCTCAGATTTAATATGGAAAACTGATCAGAACCATAGAGGAGATGGAAATGCTCCGCTCCTTCAATAGAAACATTGTTTAGCACAGTTATCAATAGCGGCGGAGTGGCCATTGCCAGATGGCATGTATGCGCCCGACCACACACAGGTCACATTGAGGAGCTAGCGCTCTATTGAGTAGGAGGTGGTGATACACACACACACACACACACACATACACACTATCAGACAGACAGATGTCCACTTTGTTGTCTATGGCCTTTTAACCCTTTGTTCTCAAAGAGATGGAAAGGTCACGATTAGCATCAGGATCTATGACATAACTACCCATCTTAGAGATTTCACTGTCACTGTATGAGCCATGTTTCCCATTGAACTCAATATCAGTACAACACAGATGTGAAATGTAATGTGTGGTAAATTAGACAAAAAATGTGTCATTAACACCATTGAATACCAAGACATGAGATTACACAAGTGCCACTTCTTCCTATACGCAGACTACGTGCTGCGTGTATCCCTGCAGCCGCTAGGGGGCCCAAAATAAATAAGCACATTCAGGGTCTCAATTTACTGTTGAGATTTAGAAAAGTAGAATTCACAAGGTGCAATTTTGACATTAGTGCATCAGCAGTTTTCCACTTGTTATGACACTTAATTAGCCCATGTCAGCTAACATTGCTAGGTAAGGTAGTTTAGCCAGCTATCTAAACCTTGTAGTCGGCCTAATCCTCACCAAATTACCGACCGCAGGGCATGTGCTCAGGGGCCCTGACCTCTTGGGCGGCCCCCATTGATATTGTGGTCAAAGTCATGGCAAAATGTGTAAAATTGCAGGAAATTAGCTTTAAAACTGCATAATTTTCTCCGCCTCATGGCAAAATGCGTAGAATTGCTGGATATTGCTTTTAAAACTGAAACATTTTCTCCGCCGCATGGCAAAATGTGTAGAATTAGGATGGAAAGCATTTCATTTTAGAGGGTAACCTAAAACTAACAACCAATTATGCCCACAATAGTTAGTCATGTCTTAATGCACCTGTGGGTTTGATTTTTTTTTTTTAAAGAGGCCAATTTCTGTTTCCTTGTCAAATTTGACCATCTGGCAGCTGTTTCTCTTGTGGTGCCAAGTTCCGGGTAGAGAGCTCTGTGTGGATGTCTCCTGGGCTGGGTGCCACAACTAAGAGACAGTCACTGACTCTGGCCCCACTGTCTGGTGGTGGTTAAACTGTTGCTAAAACTGTCTGAGAGATAGAGGATGTTATAGTAACATTTTGTGCAACTGTTGGCTAACAATTTGGCATCATATATAGCTGTTGGTTTTCATAGGGTGGTTTTGTCACGTTGAACATTGAGGTACAGTACGTATCTGTCTGCCTGGACTCCTATACCTCTTGTAAATAAAAATGTGGGGCATGGTGATGATGATGATTGTGGAAAGAGTTGTCAAAGTTGTGAATAGCATTAGGAAATTAAATAATGTGTAGGCATATTTAGGAAGGCCTACCTCACATATTTAGGATGTTTCTGAGTTTGTGGGAAATATGTATTTAATCTCGATAACTAAGAGGTTAAAATGAGGGAGGTCAGTATACTGTTTTGGTCAGCAGCATGTGCTTGCAACTGATAGGTCACTGGGCAGTGGTGTGCTCTCTCTAGTTCTGAGAGGCAGGGAATGATTGCTCAGATCCAGAGTAACGGGACTTTGCTCCGCCTACAAGATGCATTGATTGTTCTTGTGTGTTCAACGAATCAACCTCCCTCTGCGCACTGAACTACTCCACGTCAAGTTCACGTTCAATGAATAGCCTTCTCAAACTTGTTGATGTTGACGGAAGCTTTTACAATTTTGAAGAACATATTGAAGGTAAAGCATATTGAAATACAAATAACGATTATGGAATAGGCTTTATTGGAATCTTTCTTTATATAGCCACACAGTCAACTTCAACCAATTGATAGGCTTAATCAATGAAATCGTGCCGAGTATATAAAATGAGTCTCATTGTTATCCTGATATTTCAATTGACAACGAAATATAAGGATGGAGGCAATTTAATATTTGATGTTATAACGGAGAAATAAACGCGTCACGCTGGCCACGGTTTGTGCTGGACCTCTGCAAAGGTAGGACGTTCTTATTTTTCTTCAGCATACAACTTTCCTTGTTCACTTGTTGACATTCATTACAGACTGCGATTATTAGTTAGTTTGAGTGAACAGCGATGTGGGTAATAGTTTAGGGAATATCACGCAGTCCATCGACTGTCTCATGTCAAAGATACAGTATCTGCTTCTGCCATGACTTGAGTCGCATAATTTCCTTATAGCATAATCATATTGATTGGCATGCCTGGCAGTGTTCAAACAAATAACAGTTATTAGTCTAATCACTTCATTGAAAACGTTTTTCAAAGATCATAACTAAGACTTAAACTTAAATCTCTATAATGAACTTATCAGACTTTCTATTATGGACAGTAATTAATATTGGGAGGCTGGGTGAGTGTTGGATTACACAGTGATAGCCACTGATCAGTTGTACATGTTACTGACATTCTGCGCACAGCTCATCTCTCTATTGGCTTTGTAACATGACCCCCCAGCCAGCTGTTATGCAGGGCTGCATGTGTGCAGGGCTGCATGTGTGCAGCTCGACAACGGGAGGAATACCCATAGGGTCCCCAGGCCTACTCTATAGAACGCTTGCCTCCGATACTTCATGTTTCTAAACATTCCTTTTGTATGCCTTTACCTCATAAAACCTTCGGAGCCTAACTTAACCTCCATAGTACAGTATGATGTGGCTGTCGCTTAACGTATGTTGTTCTCTCTGTACTGTAGGCTATATCTTTACCTATAATATGTGCCATCTCTATTGTATTCTGAGTGAAACTCTCTCGGGATGCAAGCAGTATGAATGTAGCCTACAGTGGCTCTCATCCTAGCCAACTCTATCTGAATAACACCACTTTGAATGCTTCTCACAGCCAGCCAGTCTCTCTCAGCCTCAGACAGCTTCTCTTCTTCTGTAGTGTGTGATAGGACTTTGCCAGGCCTGGGAAAGTGCTTCTCTAGCTTACAGGAAGTGTCAGTCAGGGTCCTTTCTCTTTCTGTCATATCGAAACTACAATGTTTTCCTCACAGCTGAAATAAGTTTGGCGGCAAAAATTAAATTCCATTGATTAGAATCCACATATTAATTCCCATTTCCTGTTGCTGCAGGATTATTTTCTGCCTGTAGCAAACTGGCTCATATTAAGATCCTACATCTCTACTAGAGAGTTGGAGATACTCTGATGAAGTGGCCGGTGGTGAAGTAGCGTGGGAACTGTCTGTCCGAGAGACTGTGGCAGCACTAATGGCATCACTTCTATGGAGTCAGACTGGCCTTTAAAGGCATTGTTTGTTTGAGATGACGTGAGCAAAAATGTCATTTCTGAAAAGGATTCTGTAATTGGTCCACCTGGGCATAATGTGTGGTTTTGACAGGATGTTAATGATGTCTAGAACATCATTACCATGTAGGATGATCAGTACTGTCAACCTGTCTTCTCTACACACTACAAATTAGCCATATCTAGTTAAACCTCTCTTCTTTTTGTTTATGGCCATGAAAGAAATTCCTTCTGGTTATCACAAACCAGTTATCACAAACACATCGCTTAAGCCTATAAAGAAGATAGGTGAATAATAGAGCATATCAAACCCAAATAGACTGTCAAATGCTTTGTTAGAACAAATCACATCTACTGTATTAAAGCTTAGATTTGATTAATGTGCCGTCATCTAATTTATTCCTAACAGGCTCAATCAGGCTTAATAACCCAGACATATCCTCCTGTGATTGGGGTTTAAACAAACACTGTCGGTCTTATGAAAACCCACCTTTCACTGTTTAGAATGAGACTCTGACTAAGTGTGTTAAAGCTTGTCTGTCTGATTTGATTAGATTATTTCACTCACAGCATACAGTGTTCCACACCCCACTCTGGGCCCATGTACAGTTGAAGTCAGAAGTTTACATATACCTTAGCCAAATACATTTAAACTCAGTTTTTCACAATTCCTGACATTTAATCCTAGTAAATATTCCCTGTCTTAGGTCAGTTAGGATCACCACTTTATTTTAAGAATGTGAAATAGTCAGAATAATAGTAGAGAGAATTATTTATTTCAGATTGTATTTCTTTCATCACATTCCCAGTGGGTCAGAAGTTTACATACACTCAATTAGTATTTGGTGGCATTGCCTTTAAATTGTTTAACTTGGGTCAAACGTTTCGGGTAGCCTTCCACAAGCTTCCCACAATAAATTGGGTGCATTTTGGCCCATTCCTCCTGACAGAACTGGTGTAACTGAGTCAGGTTTGTAGGCCTCCTTGCTCGCACACGCTTTTTCAGTTCGGCCCACATATTTTCTATATGATAGAGGTCAGGGCTTTGTGATGGCCACTCCAATACCTTGACTTTGTTGTCCTTAAGTCATTTTGCCACAACTTTGTATGCTTGAGGTCATTGTCCATTTGGAAGACCCATTTGTGACCAAGCTTTAACTTCCTGACTGATGTCTTGAGATGTTGCTTGAATATATCCACATAATTTTCCTTCCTCATGATGCCATCTATTTTGTGAAGTGCACCAGCCCTCCTCCAGCAAAGCACCCCCTAGCGGCCGTGGGGATACACGCAGCACGTAGTCTGCGTATAGGAAGAAGTGGCACTTGTGTTGGTCCCCAATTAGAGGCAGCTGCTTGGCATTGTCTCTAATTGGGGGCCATATTTAAGTTAATGTTTTCCACCTGTTCCTTGTGGATCATTGTTTTGTGTTGGTGCCTGTGTGACAACCTTCAGTTATGTTCGTGTTTATGCTCCTTATTGTTTTTCGTTGAAAGTTCACATTTAATATAATACATGTCGAACTACAGCTGCGTTTTGGTCTGCCTCTCACCATGATTGTGACAGTACTATTGTTTGTACAGATGAACGTGGTACCTTCAGGCGTTTGGAAATTGCTCCCAAGGATGAACCAGACTTGTGGAGGTCTACACATTTTTTTTTTTTTCATTATTTAGAGATGCTAAATAATCTGCCTGTAAGCTTCTAAAGCCATGACATTTTTCTGGAATTTTCCAAGCTGTTTAAAGGTACAGTCAACTTAGTGTATGTAAACTTCTGACCCACTGGAATTGTGATATAGTGAATTTATAAGTGAAATAATCTGCCTGTAAACAATTGTTTGAAGAATTACTTGTCATGCACAAGTAGATGTCCTAACCGACTTGCCAAAACGATAGTTTGTTAACATGAAATCTATGGAGTGGTTGAAAAATGAGTTTTAATGACTTCAACCTAAGTCTATGTAAACTTCTGACTTCAACTGTAGGTGCTAATTTTAGAACACACAGAATACTGTAAATAAGAGATGAAAGCTCTCCTTTCCTCCGTAGACGTGGACCAAAACAACATTCAGCTCTTTCTAGGATGGAGAGAGTCAGAGGTAGGCATAAGTATTCACTGCCAGGCTGATTAGTTGTGATGCGCTTCAGGCACCTCATCAAGCAGAGTTGGGTTTGGGACGCCACTTTAATGTGTGTAGTGTGAAGCTACAGTCACAGTACAAGGCCCTCAGTGCAAACAAGTATGCCTTTGGAGAGGGTTGGTATAATTTGAATCCTTGTAGCCATTGATGTAAGATTCATGCAACAGATGAACATAGTACAGATGATTTCCAGAGGCGTTAAAAATGCTATGTGTTTACACAGGATTTTTCCGCATAACTAATTTCCATCTGTGGCCCATTTCCATGTTCATGTACCATCTGACATTGTTGTCACAGGCACATACAGTAAGCAACACAGTAGCAGTAGCATATCTTCTGTATTACAGGATGAATGGTCATGAATACAGTGGTTTGGTACATAATGTGTTCCTTTATTCCCCTCCACTACAGTGGGTTAATGAGTGATCCGAATCCAGTGAAGCCTGTAGCCTAGTGTGAGGCCTGTGGCGTAGTGTGAGGCCTGTAGCGTTCTGTGAGACCTGTGAGGCCTACTCTAGATTTAGTGCAGGAAGTGACAGGTAAGACAGGGTAAATGTGGTTACGTGAGCGAGCAGGGTTTATGTTCTCATCACAGCTTAACAGCACTCATGATATTTCTGCATCACATCAGCCACCAGTGCCTTGGAGCATAACGTAATCTTCTTACGTTACATATTAAACTTCTAAATGGGTCTGGAAAATTAACACTCATCAGTTTCTGTTCAAACAATGTTGTTCTCCAATCTGGTCTCCAAGTATGTAATATTTTACCCTGAGAAAAAGAGAACTTGAATTGAATAAAATCTGCTGCAATGTATGAATATTTTATGGGTGGCAGTACCTACATTATATCCATAATGACTGGAAGTACCTACATTATATCCATAATTGTTTTGTTGTTCATGTAGCCTACTTTATCTGTCTGCTTTTCAAATCGTAGCTTTGCCTCAAGTCCATTGGTGTTCTGTATCATTAGTTAATCTTGCAGTACAGTCACTGTGGATCAAAGTATCAGTCTCTTTGAAGAGGGAGGTCTTAGACATACAGTAGGAACTAGGGTATAGCCTGAGAAAGTATTTGACAAAGGTATAAATCACAGCAGGCAGCTAGAGCCTGCAGGAAGCTATATCCTCTGCAGCACCAGCTGTTACACTCGCACACTCTGACTTCCTGCCATGCTGAGAGGAGAGTGGACAACAGTCAGAGATGCTACCATATCTCTGTTATACTGTAGGCTTAGGCTACTAGAAAATATGTTGATGATAATTCATGACAGCCCCGTGTGTGATACGTGAAGGTAGTAAGTTCAAAGTACTTTAAAGTATCTATTTTCTGACCATTAACCATGCTTTGCACCACAGGAGTTTATTCCATTCTCTGAGAGCAGGCGTGACAATGAAATGTTTAGCTATGTATCCTCTTTGATATCTCTCTGAATGGTACTGTGACCCATGTGAAAGTCTCAACTGATTGCAGCGCTTAGAGCTGCTTTTCTGTTCTCACCAGAGCCTTACATCACGTGCTTACTTTTCCATGAAAGACTTAATGATCGTTAACATGACTCTGTAATCTGCACACGCTTTGTTACTGCGTGCTGTTGACATGGCGATGGATTAACAATAGAATGGGGAGAGGACAGAACAATACTGTGAAATGTTTGATGGTCAGAAATGAGGCATGGAAGGAGGCTAGCGGTCATGTAGTCGTACTGTAGCGCAGAGCGGTCGAACGCAGCGGTCCAAAGTCATGGAAAATAGCCATCTCTGTCTCAGCTGTAACAGCAAAGTGACTCTGTGGTGGGTCCAGCTGTTGGTCCCAATAATGTACACCAGGAACAATACATGATGAGAGCATTTGAGGTTCCTCCAACTGTCGCACCACCACAAAAAGCACAGAGCTAAGCTGAAACACCTGAATTATGGTGCTTCCTTACTCAAGAAAGCAAAAAATATAATTTTTGTATGTGGCTTTATTAGCTCAATGTCTGCAAACTGATATGTGACCAGTATTAATGGCAAAATAATATGCAAAACAGGTGAGGTCATGAATGACGCGTCGCCACTTGTTATATGACATATTGGACTGTAGAGATGGGGGGTGGGGCTTGATTTAGAGAGGTGGGGGGAGAGGAGGTGGTGGGAACAGCTGTGGAGCACTCTCAGACCGGACTAGATGAGGTCTAAAGGCGTCCCGCAGTGTTGCCACGAGGCGCTGTTCCCCCGGTAACTTCATCTGCTGCTGATGAGTCACGGACCCAATCACCTTGGAATCTGACACCTGGAGGAGAGCAACTTTGTGTGTGTGAATTGCCGCACTCTATTGCACTACCTTCCAACTTTAAAGGTATAATCGACCTGAAGAGTGATATTTTAATTTCCCCCAAATTTGCTGTCGATCGTTTCACAGATTGTGGGACATTTGTTCATTTATTGTTTGGATTTTTATTAAGTAGCATTAAGACAATTGGATGGCTATGACCTGGATGTGAACTGTCTCCTTTAATATGTTATTAGACAGAACAATACATTCAGTAGAGTACAGTAGTGTTGTGTATACAACCAGCTGATAGTACATGGTACAGTATCGTACTGTAGGCAGCTATTGGAAACAAAACACTGATGTGTTGTCTACTATTTAGTTCTTCATTGACTGCCAGTAGTATTTGTATTGATCTCCAGATAGCAGTCCAATATTTGACACCGGCTCCCAGGTGAATGTTGTTATCTCTTAGGGGTAGAGGGGCCAGTGCTGGCTAGTCACTCGTCATTGAATCTCTAGATATGTTTACTGTCTCAAATTCAGTTGCAAATGCAACACCTTGGCAATTTTCCCTCTTGTTGTAGTAGGCTAGGTCATATTAATACAAGTCATCTAACGAAAGCACTATTGATTCAGTTCTATACAGGTTACAGACCTCTTAAAGTTTGAACTTTTTAACGTTTAAGATTTTAAAAGTTTGTTTGGAAGTGGATAACATCTTCTTCCACTACCGAAGATCAACTGGATTTACAAGATCGTGGCCTGTACTTTTGTGTAGAATAAGCAGTATGACTATAAGCAGTATAAGCTATTTCTGCATAGCGTTTACAATACTGTTTATTAGTCAACATGTATAGCTTAGGGCATGTGACACTGGCTTGTTAAACCCAGATGGTTATTATAACCATTGACTTCTGTGCTCTGACATACATGAAAATAAAGGAAACACTTGAGCGAATGTTGGTGTTTCCTGTATATGATCTGTGGGTTGGTTCAACAGCCAGTCTGCTTTAGTGGATATTTCTGCCCACGCTTTCTCCACACTGTTCGTAAAGAGGCCCTGGAGCAGGCTTGTTGATACAACCGTTTTGAGTGTGTAATAGATTACTTGAAACCTGCCTGTTAGTATGTGTGATTTGAGGACATGAAACCTGCCTTTTTATAATGTGTGGAAGAGGACATGAAACCTGCCTGCTCTGTACACTAACAATGAAAGGCTAGAGCTCCATTCTCCAGTAATCGGTTGTCAGTTCATTATTTTATTTTTATTTAACCTTTATTTAACTAGGCAAGTCAGAGCCAAGTGTTTTTCTCTTTCATAATAATTGCCTTCTTCAGACACGCATGTTTCAGATATTTGCACTTTCCCCATGGCAATATCACTCACCCATCACACAGTTTAACAAATACATCTGCTACTTAAATCATGTGATAGTCAATGTGTCCTTGGGTTTATGTACAGTATATGTCACGATGGGTATATCTGAGCCTATAGGTCTACAATTACCTCCGCATTTGTACAGCAAAATGTAGACTTGAGCACATGGCTAGTGGTTCAAAACAGTGTATGGTGGTGGACTCAGACAGTGGAGACACAGAGTATCACTGACAGCTATCAGCATTAAATGTATTACATGGACATACCAGTGTAAGGACAAGTTAGTGTAAATGAGAAAGTATGTGTGTGTCTACATATTTATTTGTGTGTGTTCATTGTGTTTCCTGGGTGCATGTTTTTGTGTGTGTGTGTGTGTGTGTCTGCTTTGCTGTGTCATCGCCCTCAGCCTTGCCTGTACCTAGCACCCCTATCACCTCCCTCTAACCTGTAGGAAGTGTCTGTGTGGAGCCAGAGAGGACAGAGGGACACTGGCCCTCCAGACGTCAGACTGCGAGAGCCTACCCAACCTACAACACAGGCATCGGACAGTAACCAGCCACCCTGGAGCATACAGTGCAGAGCTCATCTTATCGAACAACTTCAAGACTGGAGTGTGGCTGGTACTTTGAGACTTCCTGTCTAGCATTGTGAGTAGCAGACAGACAGCCCTGGCAGCCAGCAGTGGACAGTAGGCAGGCAGCAAGCAGAGAGAGAGCTGTGAATATGTAAGTGTGTAACTAGGCCTGCCAGTCCCGGAGGAGAGCGAAGGAGTACTGTTACACTCCCTGACAGACCTTATACATGTTTAATCTGCTCCTTGGAGAACAGACGCCCCCTTTGTTGTCTAATCCAGCCCACTCTCCTGGCCCAAGACGCTGCTGCAAACCGCAAGCCTCGCCGTCACCCGACGACCAGCAATAGCCACACTTCTCCCCACAGCTGAGGGCCAGGCCCAAGGTATCTGAAGGGCTCACCTCCTCACCTGTCAGGCTATGCACAGGGACATGGAGTAAAGCTAACCTTGAAATTCAGTGGTGAGGACCCAGAAGAGCAATAAGGCTATATGAGAGATTAGTAAATGAGGACGACCCAGGATTTTTAAGGGTCTCTGTGCTGTTGGAGAATCTTGGCACCTGACTCTCAACAACCAGCAATCACCTCAGCCTCCGCCAACTACAGCGCCCAGCAAGCCTGCCAACTACTAAAACGGCGAGCCAGCCAGCACTTCTCCTCCAATATCCACTGTCCTAGTAGTAGACTGTGTGGGAGTCTGTCTGTGTGTGTGTGAGTCTGAGCCTCAACCATGAATGAGAACTTACGGCCCCCGTCGCTCCAGGTGAGCGTCCCCCGCGATGCCCCTGCCTACTCGGATGGGAGGAACGGCAGGGTCTCGGATGGTCCTGTGTGGTCAAGCTCGTCCACCCCAACGCTACGACGCAAGCGCTTCAAAATGCGCCGCATGAAGAACGTGCCCAGCGAGAGGGAGAAGGACAGTGGCAGGCTGTTGAATGGGTGCCTGGCCTCCACCCGCTCCCACCCGGGCTCCAAGGAGTACCTGCAGCTGCCCTCCATCGAGATCACCCCGTCCAGCGACGAGGATGGGGCCACCTGGTCCAACTGCTCTACGCCCAGCGCCTCACCCCGACGCAAGCGCTTCCTGCTCCGCAAGTGGCTGAGGGTGAGAGAGAAGGAGCACACCGGCAGCGACAGCAGGTTGGTGTGGGGCATTACCTCCCCCAAAACTTAAACTCTTCTCCTTTCTTCCACCCTGTCTCCCCCTTAAACCCTTCATGCTGCTTTGAGCCTGCTGTCACTGTCCACTAACGTTTTGGCCAGTACTAACACTAACTGAAAGAACAAGGTCCTTATCATGTTTTTATTGAGCTGTAAGATTGAATAAGAACCAAAGGCTTTTGATTGTGAGGCAGCAGCCTGCTGCCCATTGTATTCAACATTATAGCTGATGTTGAAGCTGTCAGTTATAGCGCCTCGATGCAGCATTCAAATGCACCATGACCTAGAGGTGACAAAATCATTCCGAAATCTCTTCTGATCTGCACATAAACGTATTTCGAGAACATAGAGGCCTAGGGTCAGTGGATTAATGTTGGACTGCAGCCTAGTGATTTGGTTAATGTGCATTTCCATGTTTTTCACTTGAGTGATTAAGGAAGGAATGTACATGTATGTACAGTACCAGTAAAAAGTTTGGACGCACCTACTCATTCAAGGTTTTTTTTCTTTTTACTATTTTCTACATTGTAAAACTATGAAATTATTTGCCAAGCATATAAAGTGCTCCGCACGATAGATAGAACTTTGACCTTTAGTGGTCATAGTCAATATGCCCACTATACGCAATAGGACCGTATTCTGCATTGTGTGCCTGGAATTTTATGAATATTTAAAACCCCCAAAGGAGGATATTACATGTATTACCTTTGTGTACCTATTCAGTATAAGTGACAATGAAGATAATGGCATTCATAATTACAGTACCGTATGTAATTATGTAGTAACTAAAAACGTGTTAAACAAATCAAAATATATTTTAGATTCTTCAAAGTAGCCACCATTTGACTTGATGACAGCTTTGCACTCTCTTGGCATTCTCTCAAACAGCTTCATGAGGTGGTCACCTGCAATGCTTTTCCAACATTCTTGAAGGAGTTCCCACATATGCTGAGCATTTGTTGGCTGCTTTTCTTTCACTCTGCGGTCCAACTAATCCCTATCCATCTCAATTGGGTTGAGGTCGGGTGATTGTGGAGGCCAGGTCATCTGATGCAGCACTCCATCACTCTCCTTGGTCAAATAGCCCTTACACAGCCTTGAGGTGTGTTTTGGGTCATTGTCCTGTTGATAAACAAATGATAGTCACACTAAGTGCAAACCAGATGGGATGGCGTATCGCTGCTGTGGTAGCCATGCTGGTTAAGTGTGCCTTGAATTCAAAATAAATCAATGACAGTGTCACCAACCAACGTTGATTCAACCAGGTTGAAGGTTTGCACTGGAGTAACACACACACACGCACATTAACATCGCCTGCGTCTGTTTGCGAAGCATGTGACAAATAACATTTGATTTGTCAGCAGATTACACAATTAGATGAGAACCTGCAGTGCAGACTATTCTTGTCATGTTCAGGGTAATGGAGGAACATCTAGTTCTGCTGGGAATCGTGTTCTCCCCTAGCAGGGAGCAGAGATAGTGGTAGCCGCAGATGGTATACATACAGAGGGTGATTACGCCATGTCCATGCCATTTGATTGAAGACATCTCTTTTACCTAGAGGCATCTGTGCATAACCCTGTCAGCTCCCTAAGTTAGAAAAACTGGACCATTACCACCTCAGACTAATCACACCTACAATATATCCTCCTCTAGGGGTGCAAAACCAGTTTGTTCACACCATATTATCAGTCATTGGTTCACATACACATACAGTATTCCTTTCTGCTGCTGAATAGTCCTGTCTTGGTCTGTTTTGCTGTGAGAGAAGTGATGTAGGAAGACTGAAAAGACCAACAGTGGGCGTATGTGTTTTATATAAGCCACCACAACTCAATATTAATAAACCCATCATCAATTATTTATTTGGCAGTATTGCAGACCCAAGCTATTTCCATCATGTTGGGTAGAGGCGTCACAGCTAGCGAACATAACGAGATATTTACATATTTTGTAGCCCTAAGGGAACCACTGCCTCTGACTGCAGCACACAGCCATGAATTAAGCTTTCATAAAAGAAGCTGTGACAAATGACAGCACACTTACTTCAGGGCTGTGCCATTGATCCAGACTTAACCCACATTTGATGTCTGTTTGTCAGGTCCTGCTCAGGCTCCAGCGTTCTCCTCCCACTCTTTATATTGTTATGATTTACAATGTAGTGCAATGGAGGCTGTCAGTGCCAGCAGGGCATGTAAGTGCATGGTCAGAGCAGCCTTGATGGGAACAAGGAACTGAATCTTGCCCAGGTGATGTAGTGTAGTGAAGGAAGGTGGGGGAAGGTCTGCTGGAAGCTATACGTCCCCTGGCTGGCTCTCAGTTCCAATACCATGGCCATATTCGAGATTCTATGTGCAGCCCCTCGGAGTCGCAACACCACAAAACATTTACTTCATGCATTATTCACTCCCACAGTCTGTCCCTGAAAATGAATGGTCTGTCATACTAACCAATAAAGTATGGTTTCCAGGTTTCCTTGTTTGCAGTGAGGTTATGTCTGTAGCAAGCCTCAGGTGAAGCCATTGTAGTCAGATCTAGTTCAAGGCCATTCTCAGTCTACTTGAAAGCAATACAATAAGCATTCCTTGTGTTGTAATTGTCCCTGTAAAGCCCTTAAATTGTATTGAATGCCCTAAACTCAGTAATTTCAACGTTGCAAATAAGTTACAGAAGAAGTATTGTTTTATTGTTAAAAGTATTGTTAAGGGTCATTGAGTGTAAAAATGTGTCTGTGAGCAGTTTTTTTTCACAAGGTAAATCTTGTGACCTGAAGGAATGGATGACTCTAGTTTCTACGGCTACAGGTAACTACAGCTTCAGTCCAAGATCAAATGTGACCTAGCTGTGTATTTGGTCAGTTAATGTATAAACATGGCACGGTGACATTAATAGTTAAACTGGCTTGTGTGACTTATGTACCCCTCAGGACGTTCTTAGCACATTTTAGCCGGGCTTCACAGAGAACACCCATCAAACATGCTGTGAGTACAGTACGCTAACTACTAATGCTATAGATTGTACCAAGGGAGAATACTGGGCCATGGTTTAGGCACTATTCCTTAGGAGTTAGCTGAATTCCTGTACGACAATCGAAGACAATACACTACTATGTGTGCATTGTCTGACTCAAAACAGTGTTTCAAGGCCTAATCATTGCCAAAGTCGTGTTTGATAGGGTCTGAAGTTGTCTGTCTAGAGTTTGAATTGTTTCAATGGCAAATCTATTCCAGTTTGTAGGCAAATCCCACAGTGTGGATTGTCTATACTGCCCTACCAAGCAAAAAGGCAGTAACTGCTCATAGTGTGGAACTGAGAAAAATGTATTTTATTTACCTTGGTTTCACAGTAACTTTATGCAGTTACTGTTAATATGACCCCCATTTTCTCCTAAACACAATACAATAGAGGCAGGATACTTGTCCACATGATTAAGCATGTATTTAATGTAGCAAAAATGACTAACTAATTTTCAACCAAATTAGCAGTTACTGCCTTTTTTTGTTGGTAGGGCAGTATAGTTTTCTCATGCAACAGTAAGATTGAAAGTGAGAAGGTAAGACATGGTATGATACACTTTTTTCAATCAGAGACTTCAAGTAAAAGCAGATTCAGGTCAGATCTTTCCAATCTCTGACACAAGGGACTACACTGTTAGGAGAATATATTGAAGTTGGGTCTTCATTTATGTCGTACAGATATCAAAACTGATCCATCTACACTGTATGACATCCAGTATAGTATTTTTTACAGTTTTAGATAAGTCCTCTTGTTATACATCAAACGTTCCCATTGGTTAGTGCAAGTAACTTACTGTAGTTACAATGTAACCTATTGTGACAGTAATGGGTAGCGTTCAATCTGCATACTGCAATTTGTATATAATTATTATTTTATTTAACTAGGCAAGTCAGTTAAGAACAAATTCTTATTTACAATGACTGCCTACACCAGCCAAACTCGAACAACGCTGGGCCAATTGTACGCTGCCCTATGGGACTCCCAATCACGGCCGATTGTGATACAGTCTGGAATTGAACCAGGTTGTCTGTAGTGACGCCTCTAGCACTGAGATGCAGTATCTTAGACCACTGTGCCACTTGGGAGCAGTATGTACACTGTATGTCAAGTTTATACTACGGTGCATATTTGGGGGTTGGCAGTGTGAGTATAGTGTGGGTGGTCTGGCAGTGGTAGTCGCTTCAGCCCCTGTGGAGTCTCTGTTGTGAGCAGATAAGACCTGGAATATTTTAGGGAAACAGGACAGTATCTTTCATCAGGCTTTAGTGTCTCCGTCTGGACCGTTGATTTAAATATTAGAGACAATCTTTTGGCAAGATACAGGAGATAAAAAAGAGCATTTTTAGAAGGGTTATTTCCGATATGGTTTATTGAAGAGATTTCCAGGATCAGATTATTTTTCTTTAGTGTACAAGTCTTCCTCAGCTTTCAACTAAGGAATGTGGTGGATGTTGCTACCATGTTGTCATGTTGTGTTGCTGCCATGCTATGTTGTCTTAGGTCTCTCTTTATGTAGTGATGTGCTCTCTCGTTGTGATGTGTGTTTTGTCCTATATTTTTATTTAATGTATTTATATTTTTAATCCCGGCAGGAGGCCTTTTGCCTTTTGGTAGGCCGTCATTGTTAATAAGAATTTGTTCTTAACTGACTTGCCTAGTTAAGTAAAGGAAAAAATAGAGATGTTAACCCTGCTCATGTTTTTTTGTAAGTGGCTATTTCTTGTTAATAATTATACAGATAACAAAACAGGAGATATGGTTGCTGAGGGGATGGTTGTCACATAGTCTATTAAAGTCCTCCATTTTGTTTGGATTGCCTCTCAGAAACCCATCCTGAAAAGAAACTGCTTTGGAATTAATTCAAAGCCTGGAGAAAACCGCATGACCACTACTCTGTCTGCCTCTATGTCTGATGTAAACCTACAGTGTTTTGTTACGTCTCCTACAGTAGCTATCATGTTCAAAGCACATAGTGAATCAATTGTCTATGACTTATGAATGATTTAGCGAGGCTTTATGCTACGTCAACTTTCATTGCTTTTGTTTTGAAAGAGGCATGCACAATGGTGCATAATGTACACTCCAAACACTAGTCTAACCAACACTCACACAAACTCAGAGCAGTGAGTTTACTAATAGCCTACACCTGACTTAAAGCAAGTGCAATCCAGGCATTGCTGAATGTTTCACTAGGGTATACATCTCCCTCCAACCCTTAAAACAACATTGATAACTACCTGGAAAACTTCGGCATAACTTCACTGTCTGGCACGCCAGTTGAGAAACTACAGAAGCTAAGTTGACAGTGGGGAATATGACCAAAGAAAAAAAAAAAATAATAATCCCTCTCCAAAAACGTATTGAGTCATGGACACAACCACCATTTCACAAGGTCTCAAAACGCGTAATGATTGACCGTATTTTACTGAAGTATTATTTAGCCTAGCCTGCAGTTTTAAAGTGGTTCCTCAGAGAGAACGTGATGAACAAAACATATTTAATAGGTTCTGTAGGAAACATAGCCCTCAGTTTCTCTTTGGATAATTCTGAACATCTCTCTTATGCAAATCTATTGTGTTAAAAGCTGCCCCTTTGACTTTATGATCATGTTAAAGACGATGTCAGAGTTCATCTTTGAAAGTGCTCATCCTCAGATATCAGACCTTTTCTCCATGTCAGCTACCTACAGGTAACTGCCAAAAAAGAGGAAACACTTGAGTAAATGAGGAATACAAAGTATATTGAAAATAGGTGCTTCCACACAGGTGTGGTTCCTGAGTTAATTAAGCAATAAACATCCCATCATTCTTAGGGTCATGTATAACAATGCCCATTATTTCTGAAGAAGAAAGAAGAAGAGTCCTCAGTGACTTTAAAAGAGGGGCTCAAAGGAGCATAGGGGGTTTAAAGTGTGTGTGTGTGCGCGTGTGTCCCAGTCACCAGATCTCAACCCAATATGGAAGATTCTGGAGTGGCACCTGAGACAGCGTTTTCCACCACCATCAACAAAACCCCACATTATAGAATTTCTTGTGGAAAAATGGTGTTGCATGCCTCCAATAGTGTTCCAGACACTTGTAGAATCTATGCCAAGGAGCATTGAAGCTGTTCTGGCAGCTCACCCTATTAAGACACTTTGTCTTGGTATTTCTTTTATTTTGGCAGTCTTAAAAGTTTCTGGACTTAAAATGCCTGGAAATCAAATCAGTACTTCACACAGAGATGTAATGTGTTTAATGGGTAGCCAAGCAGGACAGGTGAGATTCTTTTAAATGCCACAGTATACAGTAGGTGAACATCTCCATCGCAGACCTTTATTGCTGTACTGTATGACTCATGATCAGTGTTTGTGTGTCTTGTAGTGCCATCTAGAGGGTATAACTAAGAAGTACATATATTGTAGTGTACTGATGTACGCATTCTCAGGACACAATCACTGTAGCAGTGACATTTTCTATGAATGCACCTGAAGGAGTGAGTAGGGCCACATCGTATGTTTTCACAGGATTTATTGTGAGTGATTGTGTATGACTGACATGTGTTCCTCTCTGTTCTGTCATGCAGCAGCCAGCAGAGCAGCCAGCAGAGCAGCCAGCAAAGTAGCCATGACGATGACTCCACTCGTTTCCTGACTCCCTTCATCCGAGAGGAAAGGTAAATACAAGAAGACTCTGAATTGACTTGTAATTGTATTCGGTGTGTTTGTATTCTACATTTGTATGAATGCAAAAAGGGTTTAATCGTTTGTGGTTTGATGAGAGCGTTGACTGTATGTAGGACGGCAGGTAGCCTAGTGGTTAGAGTGTTGGTCCAGTAACCGAAAGGTTGCTGGTTTGAATACCCGAGCTGACAAGGGGAAAAACCTGACGATGTGCCCTTGAGCAAGGCGCTTAACCCTCATTTGTTCAAGGGGCACTACTACTATAGCTAATCCTGTAGAACAATGTAGGCTGTCATTGTAAATACGAAATTGTTCTTAACTGACTTGCCTAGTTAAATAAAGGTTAAATAAAAATGAATCAGGATGCTCACGAAATGACTGTATTCTCTGTCTACTTCTTATACTGCTGCTTTTTCACCACTAGATGGCAGTTGGTCCTCAGCACTGCTCTTTTTCACCATTAGATGGCAGTTGGTCCTCAGCACTGCTCTTTTTCACCACTAGATGGCAGTTGGTCCTCAGCACTGCTTGGCACTGCCGCATCTGGAGTGTAACACTCATTATTGACCATTTACATTTTAGTCAATTAGCAGACGCTTTCATCCAGAGCGACTTAAAGTTAGTTAGTGCATACATTTCATACTGTTCCCCGTGGGAATCAACTCACAACCCTGGCATTGCAAGCACCGTGCTCTACAATCTGAGCTACACGTGACTAGTAACAGCTACATTTAGATCCACTTTCCATGGTGTTGGTAATGAGTGCAAGGAACTTGTTCTTCAATGGGACATGTCAGTCTTCAGTTTAGAAGTTTTTAATAATTGGAAAGTAACAATAACAAGTGATGAGGTAAGGATTCAAGCTAGTAATAGGGTCAAATGCAGAGAATCCCAGTGGAGAGAGGGGAGCTGGCCTGGAGAGACAGCAAGGGTGGTTCGTCGCTCCTCACTGAGTGACCTGTGGTAATTAAGCATGCTACATTTGCTAGCAATTGTAATTCACCTGTTAGTGGCAGGGCTTTGAATGTGAGTGAGAACATACTGTTCCTTAGTGTGTGTGTGTGTGTGAACCTACCTCCTCTCCCTCTCTTGGGCTGTGTGTGAGTGAGTGGATGCCTGCGGCTCCAGCTCTATATTACCCATGTCAGCGGTGGGGATATACTGCAGTGGTCTCAGAGAGCACAAATGTCAGGCATGGGGAGTAAATCAGATAGAGAGCAGAGAGAGAGTGTGGCCTGAGCTCACTCTGGAGAAAGGGAGGGCTGTGTGAAGCTTCCAAAGGGACCTGGCATATCTGCCTCTTTCAAATGCTGCGTCTTTGTAATGAAAATGGATTCGTCATACAGTGGTTTAGTGGTGAAAGAAAAAGATCAGACATTCAAACAAATCACAGCCAAATTGACTGAGGAAGCTTTAAGCTGTAATAATGGCTTTGAGTAAAAGGAAATCCAGAGTATTTACCATTGAAGAATCAGCAGCCTGAGCTGGTGATGTTGGAATATACCCCTTTTTCCTTTCTCTCGTTATTTCTCTCTCTCACTGTCTTCTATAGTATCTACAGTAGGCTACAACATTCTACTCTCTACTCTTTCTCACTCTCTCCTGCTCCCCTTTCCGCTCCGTCCCGCTCTTTTTCTGTGTACTGCTCCGAATAGGAACATTATGTTTGACCTTATGGGATTTCTCCTGCATGCTACTCTTTTCTCTCTGCTTGTAATACCTGGCTGCTGCTGCTTTGGGGTGAACGGTCTGTACCCAGCTTCAGAGGGCACGGAATGTCATGTCTCGTCTGCAGGTAACAGCTACATTTAATGTCTGCTCTGGATGTTCTGGGTGGCTGTCTGCAGCAGTTTGTTTGCTCACAGAGCAGCTACAGCATGGCAAAGGCTAGCTGGCTTACCAGTAGGCTAGCTGGGATGCCGGTAGGCTAGCTGGTTTACCGGTAGGCTAGCTGGTTTACCGGTAGGCTAGCTGTGATGCCGGTGGCAGTGTGCAGATGTTCCGGTGTAATAGGAGCAGGCTAGTTTATTAGCGTTAGCATTCATTGCACTAGCTGAAGAGGTTTTGCCCTAAAAAGTGCATTCTGTAGTTTGTTGTGTTTGCTAACTGGCTTACAAGATTATCCAGGATGACTGCCTCCTCTCATTGTTGCAGAATGCTACGATTGGACAATCAGGATCATTTTGAGGCTTTGGTCACAGGCCAATCCAACTGTTAGATACCAAAATGATGAGAGACAATGACTTGTCGAGGTATTCACCTGTATGAGTGAAGTATACAAGGATTCCCCTGTGAGTGACATCTCCTTTCTCTCCTCTTTGCCTTCCAGGTCTGACAGTGCAGCTGACAAGATCAGGTAAGTCTGTACTCTTCCCTATACTTCCTATTATCTGCTGTGGGGTTACATGGTGTGGGGTTACATGGTGTGGTGTATAGGTTGTGGGGTTAGATGGTATGGTGTATAGGTTGTGGGGTTACGGAGTGGTGTATAGGTTGTGGGGTTACGGAGTGATGTATAGGTTGTGGGCTTACGGAGTGATGTATAGGCTGTGGGGTTATGGTGTGGTATATACTGTAGATTGTGGGATTAGATGGCGTGGTGTATAGGAGGCTGCTGTCCTGTCACCCCATGGCCCACAGCCAGCTCACCTTGCACGTGACAGATCCGTGGTTTTGTCCCTGCTGACTGAGATGTCTGAATATGCTTTACATTTGGAAAGGCGAGCTGTGAATACAGTTGCAAGCCATGGAATGTCATTGTTTGCTTTTACTGGACAAACAACATCAGTCACATGTGGGCCACAAACAGGGCTTTGTTGGTGGACAGCAGGCTGCGGCGATGCGTCTGTTAGCTACTCTGTTTGGTCGGGTTTGAAGATCTGTGTGCAGTCACTTCATTCTGAAGGGTTTTCAGACTGTTACACCTGTGGAGACACTTGCCAGATCTGCCTAAGACTGTTTATATGACACAAGCCCAAAAGGTGAGTGATAGTATTGCATCGGGGAGGCATGTGAGATGCATGAAGGTTTTGGTGTTTATGTGCAGTACGGTAGTCGTCTTTGTTCTCCTAGCATTACTTATTGTGTATGTGGGTAGGAGGCGAACCTACTGTCCACACACAGTTCACAGTTCAGTAGGTCTGTCAGCAGTGTGTTGTTTTAGTGTGAATGTGTGTGTGTGAGTGGGATGACTGGTTGTTGCTGTGTTAAGGTTGGGATTGCTGATTGAAATGATTTTGTAGCTAGGGAGAGAGAGGGGTGTAAGGACAATGTGGATGTGTTTGCAGGTGAAGCTTCTTAAAACACAAGGAGCTGATCCTCCGATGTCCCTCGTAGTTGTTAGGCAAGTTTGAGGTACTTTGTCGGGGGTTACCATGGTTACTTACAATGAACGTAGTTACACAGATATATCCTCTTTCATAACTATCTTATTCAATTCAAAATGCATTCCTATTGGTCGTTAATATCTATGACTTTATCTGCTCAGATCATGAAGGACAGGACATGATCAGGCACACTGGTGGAGTGTGGTGGTATGTGTCTGGCCTGGCCTGAGTGGCCAGTCATGTGGGTGGTGTGACCAACAGACAGAGCCAGTTTTGGACCGCTATAGCCCCTGACTACCATCACATCACGTGAGCTACAGATGGTCTACTAAACTCCATCTGAATCTGTTTCTTTTGTGTCCGGCCATTATGTCCCTGCCTTTCAAAATAGCCCATACTATAAGCCTTAGTAACTGTATTGTGGGAGCGTGGATGAAACCGATTGTTGCATTTCTATAGCCGACTTAAGTGTACCTTCATGTCAAATATGGCAACTAAAATATTATAACTTTGTTTAGAAATGTATCTCACGCTTTAAGACAACACAGGATGGAAACCTCCGTCTCACCCAGCTCATAAACATCCAGCAGTAATGACAGACAGTCAAGGTTAATGCAGATGATTGAGAGCATCTTCATGCATTATTGAGAAGTGTAATTTCAGGCCACAGGAAGTGCCTTTTATCTTCCTATGCTGTGCAATAGGGATCTCCAGTTCTGTGGTCAACAGGGTATTTACAGTGCACTGAGACCAGAAGACTGGCGAGCTAATGCCTTGGTGGTCCTGATTCACACAATGATGACTTGCCATCAATATGTCATTGGCTGCATTGGCCACTGTAAATAATATTACATGCAGAAAGCCATTTTGTTGGCCAAAGTGTGGATATGTTGTGCCTAAAAACCTGCACTTTTAAGTAACAACAAAGTTTGTACGCTGTTAATTTATAGGTTGAATACACCAAGCCAATGTGTTATTTGGGGTATTTTGAAGGTAAACATAAAATTACAAGGGTGTTACCAATGGTAGGAGAGCAAAACAGTTTGCACATTCTCTTAAATTAAATACAGTCTGCTTATATACCAGAGGTAGCCTATGTGAAGTTATTGGTCAAAATGGCCTCCTGTCACACACCTTGTGAATATCATATGTATATTAGCACCCCCCAGAGTCAGCTAAATGGACTAAAGTTATTCATCCAGCGCTTGTGGGGCGTTATCCATTTTTTTTCCTCAGCGGAATAGATTTCTCACATCGTTCATCTTCTGTCTTTCAATCGGTAGATCATTGATCATCCCTCCGCCCGTATTCCCTCCTTCAGTTTCCTCCTCTTTACTCCGTTAGGGGGCCCTGGAGGAAACAGACTCACAAAATGAATAAATCATTTGCAGTAAATTGACAAATTGTTGCAGAGGGGAGTTAGTTCTAGGTTAATCCTTTTTTGACTAATCCTGGACCTTCTAATGAGTCCGTTCATACAGTAGCTGCAGTGCTCAATCTTTGATTCTATGAGGTGACATTCACCATTTTTTTTGCCACTGAGCTATATTATGATGAAAATTATTATGGTGATGACAATTATGATGATGATGATAATGATGATGATTTGGGATTTGAAATGATGACATGATGATGGATGACCATGATAATTCTGGGTCAGGGACAGGGCAGGGCAGCTATGTCTGTAGGAGATAGTATGATGTCATGACGCAGCTGCACTCCTCCTCCCCCTTCCCTCTCTCCCCTTTCTCTCGCTGTGTGCAGTGGAGAGAAGTGCTGATATGCCTATTCACAGAGATGCCGCAAGGCTCCAGTCTAGAGCAGCTTGTGCTGCTAACGCATGTCTCGCAGCTCCTACAGCACAGAGCGAGAGAAAGGAGAAGGTGAGAAAGAGGAAGGAGAAAGATTGAGAGGGAGGAGAGCCGAGCAGGAAGACCACCCTCACCAGGCAACCACGTCTCTGTGAGCCTACCAAGGACCTTCCCACACACACACACCATGGCAATCCAACCAATCAGAGCGTTCGCATCCTTGGCCCATCCTCCTCTGTACAACTGCTCATCCACACACAGCTGAGAGCGGCAGCAGCAGCATCGTGGAGGATAGGTACTGTAGGAACGTTACCCATAGAGCACCTGACCTGAGCAACCTCACCACCAACCTCTACTGGAGAGTTTTACAGGAAATACAAAGGAAATACCTTTAACTTTTTTATCAACCATGTGGAATTCAATGCAGAAGATGAGAGTCAAATTTTTACTTTGATGGTTATAATGGAAGCATTCAAGTCACTCAACCTTAACTCTTTGGACTTGTTTATGTGGCTTTTAATGCTTCTCAGAAGACCAACCTACTGAGACGTTTACTGTCTATGTCTAGACATCCCTTTTTATGCTGGCATGAGACTTGAGCTGTGTTTTTTAGAACTCGGGTGTGTCGTGTGAGAGGGGACGTGGTGATTGTACGTGTGGAGGCCTGGAGGATGACAGCAGGCCAGTAGTGTTGTGACAGACTGAAGCTGAGAGAGGGACACAGTGGGGCAGAGCGGGCGAGGCCATGAGAGCCAGGAGAAGGGACAGCATGGTGTCTGTCTGTTCACCATGCACAAAAACAAGGTCAGGTTATTTTATCTCTGTTCTTATCAAGTTATTTATTTATAAATGTTTTGTAAAATGAGTCTTCTGCTTCTACTGTATTTCCTCTGTTATTAGAATGTGGTCTCTTCATATGAGGTTGACATCTGGGTATAAGACTGCAGTACACTTTTCTACTTTCCATTTTCTAAGAAAGTGAGTACTGAGTAAAACTGCTGTGTTAAAGGTCCAATGTAGCTGTTTTATCTCAATATCAAATCATTTCTGGGTAACAATTAAGTGCCTTACTGTGATTTATTTTCAGTTAAAATTGTCAAAAAGAAACAAAAATAGCTTCTTAGTAAAGAGCAATTTCTCAATGAAGAATTTTGCTAGGACAGTTTGGGGTGGTCTCAGTGGGGAGGGGAAAACTGAAAACTAGCTGTTATTGCCAAAGAGGTTTGGAACTTTTCTCATTGGTGTATTAACAAAATGTCACCAGGAAGGCCAAAATTCCATCCCACCAAAACAGGCTGACATTTTAGGTGGTATTTTCAAACAACTCTTATACTAAAAGGGCATTGAGCCTTTAAGACCTGTTTTTTTCTGCTGATGATGACAATGACTTCTCTAATCTTTGTTGTTAAATGGATTTTGTGTTTCAATATCCAATTAACCTCCTGCAACAGTTTCAACAGCCCGAGTTTCCTTCCCTAAGCACTTCATAACAAACATAATACAGTATGTGCAACACCTATCTATGTAACATAATCAGATCAACACTCCTGTTAGCAGACAGTAGTATAAATCACTACAAACATTAGACAATTATAGATGTTTATAATTGTTTAAGACCTCCAGTGGAGTATAGGGATTATCCAGCCAGCTTGAGGGCCACCTAAATCTGTACTGGGATCTGATTTATGTTCCCTGTAAAGCTGAGAACCCAGTGCGGCCTGCAGGGCACTCTCCGTAACCCCACAGTGATGAATACCCAACATGTAATTTTCTGCTATCCTTGCGTAACTCTCTGTGTCGCTTTTTAATTACTGTGAATGATTGTCACTAATGACCACATAGAGGGCTATTAGGAAAAGCCCACCTCAGTCTGCCATTACTGCAACGTGATGGAATATGATATAGTTCTAGAGGTAATAGATTGTTCCAGTTAACCAGTTTACCAAGAAGGGTTTCTCTAACACACATAATAATATATACTACCGGTCAAGACTTTTTAGAACACCTACTCATTCAAGGGTTTTTACTATTTTCTACATTGTAGAATAATAGTGAAGACATCAACTATGAAATAACAGATGGAATCATGTAGTAACAAAGTGTTAAGCAAATCAAAATATATTTTAGATTCTTTAAATGGCCACCCTTTACCTTGATGACAGCTTTGCACACTCTTGGCATTCTCTCAACCAGCTTCACCTGGAATGCTTTTCCAACTGTCTTGAAGGAGTTCCCACATATGCTGAGCACTTGTTGGCTGCTTTGCCTTCATTCTGCGGTCCAACTCATCACAAACCATCTCAATTTGGTTGAGGTTGGGGGATTGTGGAGGCCAGGTCATCTGATGCAGCACTCCATCACTCTAATTCTTTGTAAAATATCAGTTTGAACCAAAAATCTAAAATTTGGACTCCAGACCAACGGACAAATATCCACAGGTCGAATGTCTATTGCTCGTGTTTCTTGCCCCAAGCAAGTCTCTTCTTATTATTGGTGTCCCTTATTAGTGGTTTCTTTGCAGCAATTTGACCATGAAGGCCTGATTCACGCAGTCTCCTCTAAACAGTTGATGTTAAGATGTGTCTGTGAAGCATTTATTTGGCCTGCAATTTTTGAGGCTAGTAACTCTAATGAACTTATCCTCTGCAGCAGAAGTATCTCTGGGTTTTCCATTCCTGTGGCGGTCTTCATGAGAGCCAGTTTCATCATAGCGCTTGATGGTTTTTGCGACTGCACTTGAAGAAACTTTCAAAGTTCTTGACATTTTCTGTATTGACTGACCTTCATGTCTTAAAGTAATGATGGACTGTCGTTTCTCGTTGCTTATTTGAGCTGTTAACTGCCATAATATCTTTTACCAAATAGGGATATCTTCTGTATACCCCCCCCCCCCCCCCCCCCCACCTCACAACACAGCTGATTGGCTCAAACGCATTTGAAGAATCTCACATTTATATTGGTTTAACAGTTTTTTGTTACTACATGATTACATATGTGTTATTTCATAGTTTTGATGTCTTTACTATTATTCTACAATGTAAAACAATTTTTACTAATAAAGAAAAAACCCTTGAATGAGTAGGTTTTCTAAAACGTTTGACCGGTAGTGTATGTTTTTACAAGTGTCTTGGTTCTTAGTTAGATTTGTTTAGACAATTTTAAGATTTACCATTTCCAACGGTAACAGTTTGATGTCCCACATGGAGGCTGATTTATTAAACACACCCAGTCAGACAGTCTCAGTCACAGTCTCACAGGTTTTAAACAGCTCCTGCTACATGCTGGGTGGGCATCTGTCTCACCTAAGATCTCCCTACACAGGTGAGGCTAGTTGCCCAGCTAGACACTCATTGGTCCCAACTGGTGTATTAATGATAGGGCTGGTACCTTATGTCTATCATCTCTGTCAACAATGGATTAGTGAGAAAAAAAAAAAAAAACTCCATCCTTACACATCCATTATACCATTTGTATGCAGGCAGGTGGTAGACCTGGTATGTGCTGACTAATCATCAGACCTCTGGTGACTGGCTATAATTCTGTTATGATCGTTAGTGAATCTATCCTGCTGCTTAGGCACTGTAAACGCCTGCATCTCACCACATCAGCAGACAAGCTACTGAATGTTAATTTTACTGCACACAAGCACTCATGTACCGGTACATATCCACAGGGTGTACACACAATATGTCAGTATGAGCAGAGTCCATCTGCCCAATACCAGTTAAGTAATTAAGTTAGATCATTAATTGTGGAGTAGCGGTGGGCTAGTAATGAAAACGCTGCGGGCCCACGTGGGAAACTTACCAGGGATACTGCAGAACTACAGAGAACTGTCGACTGGCAGATGTGTTCAAAGAGGACATGCCGAGCCTAAATTAAGTTTAAAAATATCCTTTCCTTTTTCATTCCATCCCTATTTTTTGCGAGGTCTCTCCCAGACTTCATAAATCAAGGGGTGTAATCTGTGTCCTCTGTCCAGACGTGATTGATTTTTCCCAAGTTGGCCTTAAGGTGCCATATATTATTAATTCTGGGGCAGTCCAGCTCTAGCCCAGGGGTGGGGAGATAGGAAGCACCCTGGTTTAATGTCACTACCCCAGAGGGCCCAGCTATCTGAGGGCATGGGTCTCTGTCGCTCTGCCTACACGTGGGATGAAAGCCCTGGAGGTCTGGCACTTCTCAGAGGATGATCAGAGGGAGCTATGAGGGTATGGAGAGACATCAACCAAAGCAGATGGTAGAATATGCCATATGTGTTGAAGCCACCAATTTAACAATATCTCAGGAAAATGTAGCCAAAAAATCTGTTAAGAATTCAGCTGAATGAATTCAGCCCTAAATAACAAGCGTGGGTTTGAGGGAGAATCATCAGCCAGCCAAGCTCAGGGAACCACTTTAATGGGTGCCGGGAAGCCCACTTTCACACATAAGGGAGAGAGTGGGAAGTTATGAGTCTGCCTAGTGAGTGGAATCCAGTAAGGTAAGAGACTTGCCCTCTGAGGATATGAATTGATAGAATGAAGTAAGGGCGCTGAACAGAGTGATTCATGGGAGATGTGGGCACAGCGCTGCATGTTGAGTCACTGATGATAGCGATGTATGGAAGAGCGCGCGAGAGAGAGGCCTGGAGGATGAGCCACCAGCCTCCCACGCACATCACGCCATAGCCTTGGGTGATTATTTTGTCTGTTCCCTGTAGTCAGTGGGCACTGGAGAGAGGCGGGGCTTTCCCTCCAAATGGATCTTAATTTTTCACCAATCCCTTGGTAAACCAGTAGCCCTAAATGAGTTAACTTAGGATAACTCTTATTTTGATATAAGTAGATCTCACCGAATTGGCTGTATTATTATAATCTGAATGAAGCCTGTCTGTCTCTTATGTCACTCTCCACACACACTCTTTATAATAACATCATAATAGCAGGAACAGAGCACACATCATGCTCCGCCTTTAAAGATCATGCTGCTCTTCATCATGTTGAGCAAAGCCAGACGGGGACAATGTTCATATCCTCAGGCGTCTGCTAGCCTGGGCCTCCTTTGATAATGGGGGCGTCGGCTGTTATGTTATTCCTCAGAGGACCAGGTATACAGATACTGACTCGCCGCCAGTGAGCTGTGGTAAACTGACAGAACTCTCACAGCGCTCCCACCCTCGCCCGGTGGCATGCTGGGAGTTAGGCATCATGGTTATTCGCCTGTGTGCCACCCCATGTCCCGTTCCCTCAGCCATATTAAAGTCTCCCACCTTCTTCTCTACCGATAGGCCAAGCAGAGGAAGTGGAAGAAACTGATATGGAGACCACAAAGGTAGGATATTCTGTATTCACTAAACAGACACAATTATTGTAGTTTGTTTAAAAACAAATCAAGCCTTCAATATTGCACCGTTCCTACTGTACTGGTTCTAATGTATATCCTACCCAGATAAAACACGTCACTCAGCTGTAACCATATTCAGGAATACCACAAGAGGGGGCACTCTCCATAGGGTGTGAATGCCCTGACCGCCCTGGCACTGTGTAGATCCAATGGCTCCAGTCAGTCTTCATATACCACAATCTCATTAAATACTGTATTAGAGTTGCTGCCCATGGTCTATCAGGTCTCTGGCAGCATTGTATTGTACATGGACAGTCACCATGGCTCCAGTGTGCACTGCACTGCACTATCTTAAAACTAGATCCAGGCTAGATGTATATTCACAATGCTTTGCCTGAGTTACCTTGGTGCATTCCCACCACTCCAGTTGTCTCGGTGGATTTATCAAACAAGGAAACACAACCAAATATGTCAAACCATTAGGGTAATAGATCACCTCTGAGATTACGCAAGCAGAGCTATGTAATACAGTGTTGTTTGTGTCCGTTTCTGATGTCCATCAGAGTACACTGTAACCTCCCTCTTGGTGGTACACGACCTGATGATGATGTAATCACAGGCTTTACATCAATGAATCCCCCGAGGAAGGATTGTAGACGGATGTATTCTATCTCTTTGTAGGTTTTTGGAATGTGAGGTTTGGGGCTGCAAGGCTGTTTTGTAGAAGCTTTGTTAAACTCTGCTGCTTTTTCACAGTGAGTGTGTGGATCATCTGCTCAGCTCAAAATAGCTCAAGTGCCATCTTTGAATGCCTTGTGGGGTTTTGTGGCATGACAACCAACAGTAAACAGATGAAAAAGCCTTTGTGTGTGTGTGTGTGTGTGTGTGTGTGTGTGTGTGTGTGTGTGTGTGTGTGTGTGTGTGTGTGTGTGTGTGTGTGTGTGTGTGTGTCTGTGTGTGAAAAAACAGCAGGCAAGGTCCATATATGGCCTTGAAACAGCAGGGAAACTACTCCTGACTTTGATAGTGATGCATCCCATTAATCTCTATGGCAACAGAGTATTTTTTCTGGGGTCTGGAAAAATACCAAATAATTGTTTGGTTTTTGGAATGTTTGTTCATATCTCCTCAAGGTTTTTATTTCAGCTGTTGAGAAATATGGGGCAGAGATGTACATTATCATGTGCCACTGCTCAGAGTGTGGTTCGTAAGGACATAGGTTTGTAAGGACACCACCACCAGTTCAGATGCGAACCTCCTGTGGTTTGCATCTGAACACAGAGCTATAAACAGAAAAGAGGCCTGAAGCTGAAGTCGATCTCATATGGGCATTCAGTTGTTATGAGAATAGAGGGTAATGGTTCCGTCATGATGTTGTGACTACACTCTGAACAGCAGGCATCACTGTTGTGTACAGTTTTATCCATTTGGAAAGGACTCAGTACTCCAATGTGTAATTGACTGTTTTAGTTTGTATTAAAGAGTAGGGGGGAGTATTTAATCATTTCAGTCTGGTGCTTGTTGTCTTGACCATATTATGAATATAGATTCCCAGCTTATTTGGAAGAAAGGCACAATCAAATAATATGTTATTTGTCACATGCTTTGTAAACAATAGGTGTAGACTAACAGTGAAATGCTTACTTATGCCCTTCCCAACAATGCAGGGAGATAAATGGAAACATAGTAGAAGAATAACAAGGAATAAATATACAATGAGTAACGATAACCTGGCTCATATGTACAGGTAACTGCCAAAATAAAGGAAACACCAACATAAAGTCTCTTAATAGGGCGTTGGGTCACCACGAGCCGCCAGAACAGTGTCAATGTGTCTCTTTTGGATGGATGCAACACCATTGTTCCACAAGAAATTCTATAATTTTGTGTTTTTGTTGATGGTGGTGGAAAATGCTGTCTCAGGCACCACTCCAGAATCTCCCATAAGTGTTGATTGGGTTGAGATCTGGTGACTGAGAAACACACACCCTTTAAACCACCTATGCTCCTTTGAGACCCCTCTTTCAGTCACTGAGATCTCCTCTTGTAGCCAAAATAATGGTCAACTGGTTATTTTTACACACAACACTAAATATGATGTATTAATTGCTTAATTACCTCAAGAACCACACCTGTGTACCTTATTTAGTACTTTGTTTTTTCACTTACCTGTATGTGTCACACCCTGATCTGTTTCACCTGTCTTTGTAATTGTCTCCACCCCCCTCCAGGTGTCGCCCATCTTCCTCGTTATCCCCAGTGTATTTATCCCTGTGTTCTATGTTTGACTGTTGCCAGTTTGTTTTGTTCTTCAAGCCTACCAGTGGTTTTCCCCTTTGCTCATGTCTTTTCTGCTTGACCTGACCCTGAGCCTGCCTGCCGTCCTGTACCTTTGCCCCGCTACTCTGTATTACTGACCTCTGCCTGCCCTTAACCTGTCCTTTAGTCTGTCCCTGTTCGAATAATAAACTTTTGTTACTTCGACACTGTCTGCATCTGGGTCTTAACTTAAACGTGATAGTATGTCCACTGCAGAGATGAATAAGTCAAGTATTGAAGGAGGAAGTTAGGGACAAGTAGTGGGTACAGTACTGTAATTACAATACTGTAGTACAGACAGGCCCTAGGAGACTGTCCCTATAGCATATGAGCATCACCAATGAGGTCACAGCCATGCAGAATCCATCCAGAATAGAATTGAATGCTGCCTAAACCTGATGAGAGCAGAACACAATCCTCCACTCCTCACCACACCATATGACATCACTTCCTGGAACAAGCACAGCTGCCACTATTTTTAGCATTCAGGGCCACACTTGGGTTGAGTCATTCATATACTGTCAGGGTACAGGAGCACATCTCTCACAGAAAAGTCTAGACGGTATCCTTGAGATGTCCCAAATCTGACGTCACCCCATTTTTAGTTAAATGTTTTAAACTATTAAGGTAAGGGGTATGGTTAAGGTTAGGGTAGGGGTTAGAGGTTAGGGTAGGGACGTCCCAAGGTTCCCGGAGAGCAGTAACCCATCTCTCACTGTGGCAGGACACAGCTGCTGTTCCCTGCAACCTACAACTTGTTTGTCATTGTGACATCACTTGCTACCCCCTCCATCTGACCCAAAAACGCACAAGGAGAGAAGAAAACCACAAGTGTGTTTGATACCCTATTGCACTCGCATCGTCTGGTTTGATCTGTCGTCTCTTTCTTTGTCTGTTGTCACAGTCAACAGACATCAAGAGTCCCTTTGTCAGTAAGGGTGCCTGGAAATGTTCTTTTTTTTTTTTTTTATCGACTTTATCTACTGGTTTCTCAGAAGGCGCATCCAAACAGCCTGTTCCCTGGCCCCGCCCCTCTTTTTGGGCTGGTATTAATTGTGTGTGTTGTGGATTTGGCAGTGTGAGAGCCTGTCTATTTTGGTCCTGCTTGCCTTGCTGCAGCAGAAGCAGGAAGCGGCAGAGTTTTAAATGAGTGCTTTAATGTGGGCACGTACTCTACTTTGTGCTATTATTTATGGGGGAGCCAGAGCATGAGAAGACTTGACTTGGCTTGGTCCTTGTTTCTGCCCTGTGGTGTTTTGGTTAACCCTGGGATGGCTAATCCCATAGTATTTAAACTGTTGAACTGTGTGTGTGTTATATTGTCGTTGCTGATTACATCGTGTGTGTGTGGTTGTGACAGTAGGGTCATTACAGCTCTGTGTGGCTACCCATGTGCGGCAGTGGGGTTGGCGTTAGCGAGCGTCGACACATTTTCCCCGGTCGGTCTGACAGTAAACAAATGTGACAGTCACCTGATCGCCCATAGTCGTCTGATTGGCTGGCAGTGGTCAACCTATACGTGTCTGAAAAGAAACAGTGACCAGAAATCTGGTCATAGGGAGAGACTCCCAGCAGGCAGCACAATAGGATCTCTGGCCTGCCTGACAGAGAAGAAAATAGACATCCCATCCCACACACCACACCACAGTGTGGGATTAATGGAGATTAGCTAGCAATACTATTGTTAGAAACAAATCGAAAGTCTGGTCTTAAGACATTTGAAATAGTTACACAAATCATGTGTGTGTTGCTATTGACGCACATAACAGTGACATAATAAATGTAGTGAGATGACAATAAATGAAGTGAGATGACATGATATATGTAGTGTGTTGACATAATAAATGTAGTGAGATGACAATAAATGTAGTGAGATTACATAATAAATGTAGTGAGATTACATAATGAATGTAGTGAGATTACATAATATATGTAGTGTGATGACATAATAAATGTAGTGAGATTGCATAATAAATGTAGTGTGATGACATAATACATGTACTGAGATGACATAATAAATGTAGTGAGATGACAATAAATGTAGTGTGATGACATAATAAATGTAGTGAGATTACATAATGAATGTAGTGAGATTACATAATATATGTAGTATGATGACATAATAAATGTAGTGTGATGACATAATAAATGTAGTGTGATGACATAATAAATGTAGTGAGATTACATAATGAATGTAGTGAGATTACATAATATATGTAGTGTGATGACATAATAAATGTAGTGAGATGACATAATAAATGTAGTGTGATGACATAATACATGTAGTGAGATTACATAACAAATGTACTGAGATGACATAATATATGTAGTGTGATGACATAATAAATGTAGTGAGATTACATAATAAATGTAGTGTGATTACATAATAAATGTAGTGAGATGACATAATAAATGTAGTGTGATGACATAATAAATGTACTGAGATGACATAATACATGTAGTGAGATGACATAATACATGTAGTGACATGACATAATACATGTAGTGACATGACATGACAAATGTACTGAGATGACATAATAAATGTAGAGATGTACTGAAACTACAAATGTATGTCCTGTAAGCTGTAGATCAGAACGTTGACATTGCTGTTCTTTAAAAATATATATACAGTATATCAAAAAAATGCATACCATTTTGTATTTCTACTGATACAATAATAATTCTAAATTCTAGTGATTAAGCTGATTATAACTGGCACAAACCTTTAATAGTCAGTGTTGCTGCTGGTGTAATGCAGTCAGCAGTGGGTGTTGATGAGAGGGACAGGATCTGTCCCAGGATCAGATCTAGGCTGCCTGACAGGGAAAAGGCTATACGGACACTCCTGACCTGCAAACCGATACTTCATTTCAGAATTGTTTAAAATTAGGGTTTGGTTAAGGTTAAGTTAAGGGTCAGGTTAGTCATTTTGCAGGTCAGCAGTCTCCTTATAATATCTAACGTTACCGCTTGACAGGCTTCTCTCCTACAGGGAGCTGTCCATTCAGCACCACGCTGCTACTGCAATGGAGTCTCAGCCTCACAGACAAACCTCCACAGCATCCTCCTGTTGCATTCTGTACAGTGCAGAAGAACAGCCAGGGCTGAAATAATCTCAACATCAAAAGAACAGTCACTGGATAAAACTAACTAGTCAAAATAAATGAATAAATATCAAACCAGTCAACGTGCAGCAAACTAGACAGAACATACCTAAACACATCAGACGTAAAATGGCCACCTGAGCTACCATCTTAATGCCCATAGATGGCCAGTACATTTACATTTATTTAAAAAATATATTTAACTAGGCAAGTCAGTTAAGAACAAATTCTTATTTACAATGGTGACCTACACCAGCCAAATCCAGACAAAGCTGGGCCAATTGAATGCATTCAACTGAAATGTGTCTTCATTTAACACAACCCCTCTGAATCAGAGAGGTGCAGGGGGCTGACTTAATTGACATCCACGTCTACGGCGCCCGGGGAGCAGTGGGTTAACTGCCTTGTTCAGGGGCAGAACAACAGATTTTTTTACTTGTCAGCTCAGGGATTCGATCCAGCAACCTTTCGGTTACTGACCCAACAACCCAAAGCTCCTACCCTCCAGGCCACCTGCTGCCCTCAATTGTGCGCTGCCTTATGGGACTCCCAATCATGGCCGGTTGTGATACAGCCTGGATTTGAACCAGGGTGTCTGTAGTGACACCTGTTGCACTGAGATGCAGTGCCTTAGACCGCTGCGCCACTCGGGAGCCCTCATTACTCTGATGACATCGTTAGATCAACAAGAGGTTTTGCGCCGTCATTGGTTCACAGAAGCGGTCTTCACAGTCAGGGACACAATAACCACGTCAATTTGTACACAAAGACACTGGGCAAGAGAAAATGTAACGTGTCATTGCTGGTTTCCAGGAAACATCTGGACACATTTTATGCAGATGTACACGCAAATCCCTAAAATATAAATAAAGGAATTAATAAATATATAAATATTAGAACGAGCAGTGTCAGACTCCGGAATACTGTATAAATGCAGTATCTATATGATGGTGAGTATAGACAGTATATGAATAGAAAAGGTTTGTACAGTTGTAGTTATTTAAGATGAGCCTTGACAAGAACACAGTATATACAGTGGGGAGAACAAGTATTTGATACACTGCCGATTTTGCAGGTTTTACTACTTACAAAGCATGTAGAGGTCTGTAATTTTTATCATAGGTACACTTCAACTGTGAGAGACGAAATAATTAATTTGCATTTTATTGCATGACATAAGTATTTGATCACCTACCAACCAGTAAGAATTCCGGCTCTCACAGACCTGTTAGTTTTTCTTTAAGAAGCCCTCCTGTTCTCCACTCATTACCTGTATTAACTGCACCTGTTTGAACTCGTTACCTGTATAAAAGACACCTGTCCACACACTCAATCAAACAGACTCCAACCTCTCCACAATGGCCAAGGCCAGAGAGCTGTGTAAGGACATCAGGGATAAAATTGTAGACCTGCACAAGGCTGGGATGGGCTGCAGGACAATAGGCAAGCAGCTTGGTGAGAAGGCAACAATTGTTGGCGCAATTATTAGAAAATGGAAGAAGTTCAAGATGACGGTCAATCTCCCTCGGTCTGGGGCACCATGCAAGATCTCACCTCGTGGGCATCAATGATCATGAGGAAGGTGAGGGATCAGCCCAGAACTACACGGCAGGACCTGATCAATGACCTGAAGAGAGCTGGGACCACAGTCTCAAAGAAAACCATTAGTAACACACTCCGCCGTCATGGATTAAAATCCTGCAGCGCACGCAAGGTCCCCCTGCTTAAGCCAGCGCATGTCCAGGCCCGTCTGAAGTTTGCCAATGACCATCTGGATGATCCAGAGGAGGAATGGGAGAAGGTCATGTGGTCTGATGAGACAAAAATAGAGCTTTTTGGTCTAAACTCCACTCTCCGTGTTTGGAGGAAGAAGAAGGATGAGTACAACCCCAAGAACACCATCCCAACCGTGAAGCATGGAGGTGGAAACATCATTCTTTGGGGATGCTTTTCTGCAAAGGGGACAGGACGACTGCACCGTATTGAGGGGAGGATGGATGGGGCCATGTATCACGAGATCTTGGCCAGCAACCTCCTTCCCTCAGTAAGAGCATTGAAGATGGGTCGTGGCTGGGTCTGCCAGCATGACAACGACCCGAAACACACAGCCAGGGCAACTAAGAAGTGGCTCCGTAAGAAGCATCTCAAGGTCCTGGAGTGGCCTAGCCAGTCTCCAGACCTGAACCCAATAGAAAAGCTTTGGAGGGAGCTGAAAGTCCGTATTGCCCAGCGACAGCCCCGAAACCTGAAGGATCTGTATGGAGGAGTGGGCCAAAATCCCTGCTGCAGTGTGTGCAAACCTGGTCAAGAACTACAGGAAACGTATGATCTCTGTAATTGCAAACAAAGGTTTCTGTACCAAATATTAAGTTCTGCTTTTCTGATGTATCAAATACTTATGTCATGCAATAAAATGGAAATTAATTACTTAAAAATCATACAATGGGATTTTCTGGATTTTTGTTTTAGATTCCGTCACTCACAGTTGAAGAGTACCTATGATAAAAATTACAGACTTCTACATGCTTTGTAAGTGGGAAAACCTGCAAAATCGGCAGTGTATCAAATACTTGTTCTCCCCACTGTACATATAAAGTGGGTTAAATAGTATGTAAACGTTCTTAAAGTGACCAGTGTAAATTGACTATGTATGCTGAACAAAAATATAAATGCAACATTTTCAAAGATTTTTACTGAGTTGCAGTTCATATAAGGAAATCAGTCAATTTAAATAAATAAAGTAGGCCCTAATCTATTGATTTCACATGACTAGGAATACAGATATGCATCTGTTGGTCACCGATACCTTAAAAAATAGATCGGGGCGTGGATCAGAAAACCAGTCAGTATCTGGTGTGACCACCATTTGCCTCATGCAGACACATTGCATAGACTTGATTATTCTGTTGATTGTAGCCTGTTGTATGTTTTCCCACACCTCTTCAATGTTTGCTGCATATTGGTGGGAACTGGAACACACTGTTGTACACTTCGATCCAGAGCACCCCGGCGACATCTGTGGCATTGTGTTGTGTGACAAAATTGCACATTCATTTAGTGGCCTTTTATTGTCCCCAGCACAAGGTGCACCTGTGTAATGATCATGCTGTTTAATCAGCATCCACCTGTCAGGTGGATGGATTATCTTGGTAAAGGAGAAATTCTCCCTAACAGGGATTTAAACAAAGTTGTGCACAAAATTTGACAGAAATAAGCTTTTTGTGCATATGTAACATTTCGGGGATATTTTATTTCAGCTCAAGAAACATGGGACCAACACTTTACATGTTGCGTTTTATAATTTTGTTGAGTACCGGGTGGTAGCCGGTTAGTAACAGTTACTGAAGTCATGTCTGTGATAGTGTGATTAGAGATCTTATCACATCTCTGGAAGATGTTTTGGCATGCTCAGCCTTTTGTTGTACTCTGACAATTTGGGGTGTAATTTACATATTCTGTGAGGTAAAGTTGTCATTCTGTGAGCCCCTTTGTTTGGTCTTCCTCTCAGGCCCTCCTGCATTGGGACCAGAGTGCGGGGAGTGAGGGACAGTGACTCACTGCAGGCTCTCTCTCTCTGCTGATGTGGATGGAGCAGCAGATGTATCACGGGTCTCTGCCAGGCTTGTTGTGGTCACCAGTGCATTAACATGATCTCCCCCTCCTTTCACACCCTGTCTCTCTCAGTCCCTCTTTCCTTTGCTTCTTAAACTCGCTCTCTCTCACAAGGGAGGTGCATCCACAGAGCACGAGGCGTGTCAGAGACGTTAAAATGAAACATAGTTTAATGACAATCTTAAGTAGGCCCAGTCTGCCGTGCTGACAAGTGCTTTGTTACAACCCATAATTCCCTAATGAATCCCACTTACACTTACATATAGGTACAATGAATACACATGATTGAATGTGTGTAATTTATTCTGCTGTAATTCTACCTGCCTAGTGTAATAAACTAAAGCATCAGTAAAGGTCTGGGTTGTGGTAACAGACATGGAGAGTGGTTACCATTGGTGATAGCGGCATTAGCTGTCGTAATGTAATGTGTGCCCTCTTTAAGGCGATTACAACAGGGGAATGTGATGCGCTCTGACCAAGTCAGTGCCTGTGCTTTAGTTGCCTATTGTGTTTGTAGAGTGTTGTTGTCATTAAAGGGGGCATGGAGAAGGGGCTTTGTGATCCTAATACCCTGTAGCTGCAGGAAGTGATATAGTTTCCTCACCTCCCCACGTATAGTATCTTTTTAATGTTCTCAATGTGTTGTGAAATGAACATCCATGTCAAAACCCATTGCAAAACATGTCAATACTCTCACAAAATATTTTCCCATATGTAAGCACGCACACACAAACAGACAGAATACCTCAATGCACACTATATACCCTGTATTAAGAGATTAAGAGGTCTAGCTGAGGGCACTGATTACCTCTGGCTCTGACAATAGGAATATAAAACGAGTGCATAGCTCCAGGACCATGCAGCCTGGTTCATGCAGGATAGCTCCAGGACCATGCAGCCTGGTTCATGCAGGATAGCTCCAGGACCATGCAGCCTGGTTCATGCAGGATAGCTCCAGGACCATGCAGCCAGGTTCATGCAGGATAGCTCCAGGACCATGCAGCCTGGTTCATGGAGGATAGCTCCAGGACCATGCAGCCTGGTTCATGCAGAATAGCTCCAGGACCATGCAGCCTGGTTCATGCAGAATAGCTCCAGGACCATGCAGCCTGGTTCATGCAGGATAGCCAGTGAACCATCTAGGGAAGAGGAGGGAGGATGGAAGAGGAAGAGAGGGAGGGAACAGAGCGGAGCATGCTCAGTAGGAACCTGGCAAGTGCAGCTTTCATCTGTGGTGGGGGCTGAGAGTGAGAGTAAGAGTGAGAGTAAGAGTGAGAGTGAGTGAGAGAGAGAGTCAAAAGAGTGATTGAGAAAGAGAGTCAAAAAGAGTGAGTGAGAGAGAGAGGGGGAGACTGGCATCCTCTTGAGTGTATGTTTGTTTGTGTGGTGTTAGCCCACATTATGTATATACAGAACGGTCTCCCTCACTCTCGGTTAAGCTGGAGAACAACTGGCTGTTGAAAGGGCCACTGGCACTAGTGCTAAGCCTGCGCTAGCAAGGGAGAGAGCCCAGCTGAGAGGAGAGAACAGGAGCACACCAACACCCAGGCTTCAACCGGAGCAGATCTGTCCATCCACTCCTCCCTCTATCCCTCTCTCCTGCTCGGTGTATGGGAGGGCAGGCTGTGCGAGCCTCTGTCCCTGCATGCCGTGGAATGAGCGTGCAGCACAGTGCCGAGAAGTCGCCATGGCCATCAGACACTCCTCTTTGCTCTGATGAAAGGCTTCAAACTCACATGGTAAGGCAAGACCGTGTCTATATCAAAGGGATTGTTCAGATGTGGCTGTTGTTGCTATTTAAGTGTCTGTGAGAGAGTGTAGTAGTGGCTGTTAACATGTGTGATTGTTATGTTTGTGTGTGCGTGTGTGTGGGTGCGTTTGTGTGTTTGTGCTCGTGTGTGTGTGTGTGTGTGTGTGTGTGTGTGTGTGTGTGTGTGTGTGTGTGTGTGTGTGTGTATGCCTTCTAATGTAATAACTATTTGTTTACATGCATGCGTGTGGGTGGGTGTACAATAATGTGCAAAGGGATATGGAGATTCACAACCTTTCTATCATCAAGCATGAGCCTGGTATGTACAGTGGGGAGAACAAGTATTTGATACACTGCCGATTTTGCAGGTTTTCCCACTTACAAAGCATGTAGAAGTCTATAATTTGTATCATAGGTACTCTTCATCTGTGAGTGACGGAATCTAAAACAAAAATCCAGGAAATCACATTGTATGATTTTTAAGTAATTAATTAGCATTTTATTGCATGACATAAGTATTTGATACATCAGAAAAGCAGAACTTAATATTTGGTACAGAAACCTTTGTTTGCAATTACAGAGATCATACGTTTCCTGTAGTTCTTGACCAGGTTTGCACACACTGCAGCAGGGATTTTGGCCCACTCCTCCATCCAGATCCTTCAGGTTTCGGGGCTGTCGCTGGGCAATACGGACTTTCAGCTCCCTCCAAAGATTTTCTATTGGGTTCAGGTCTGGAGACTGGCTAGGCCACTCCAGGACCTTGAGATGCTTCTTACGGAGCCACTCCTTAGTTGCCCTGGCTGTGTGTTTCGGGTCGTTGTCATGCTGGAAGACCCAGCCACGACCCATCTTCAATGCTCTTACTGAGGGAAGGAGGTTGTTGGCCAAGATCTCGCGATACATGGCCCCATCCATCCTCCCCTCAATACGGTGCAGTCGTCCTGTCCCCTTTGCAGAAAAGCATCCCCAAAGAATGATGTTTCCACCTCCATGCTTCACGGTTGGGATGGTGTTCTTGGGGTTGTACTCATCCTTCTTCTTCCTCCAAACACGGCGAGTGGAGTTTAGACCAAAAAGCTCTATTTTTGTCTCATCAGACCACATGACATTCTCCCATTCCTCCTCTGGATCATCCAGATGGTCATTGGCAAACTTCAGACGGGCCTGGACATGCGCTGGCTTGAGCAGGGGGACCTTGCGTGCGCTGCAGGATTTTAATCCATGACGGCGTAGTGTGTTACTAATGGTTTTCTTTGAGACTGTGGTCCCAGCTCTCTTCAGGTCAGTGACCAGGTCCTGCCGTGTAGTTCTGGGCTGATCCCTCACCTTCCTCATGATCATTGATGCGAGGTGAGATCTTGCATGGTGCCCCAGACCGAGGGAGATTGACCGTCATCTTGAACTTCTTCCATTTTCTAATAATTGCGCCAACAGTTATTGCCTTCTCACCAAGCTGTTGCCTATTGTCCTGTAGCCCATCCCAGCCTTGTGCACGTCTACAATTTTATCCCTGATGTCCTTACACAGCTCTCTGGTGTTGGCCATTGTGGAGAGGTTGGAGTCTGTTTGATTGAGTGTGTGGACAGGTGTCTTTTATACAGGTAACGAGTTCAAACAGGTGCAGTTAATACAGGTGTTGAGTGGAGAACAGGAGGGCTTCTTAAAGAAAAACTAACAGGTCTTTTGTTTTAGATTCCGTCTCTCACAGTTGAAGTGTACCTATGATAAAAATTACAGACCTCTACATGCTTTGTAAGTAGGAAAACCTGCAAAATCGGCAGTGTATCAAATACTTGTTCTCCCCACTGTATGTCCAGTCCTGGTCAGGGACTGCTACTGTGTGGACACATGGCCAGTGGAGCCTCTGCCAGTGATTGTTACTGTGTGGACACATGGCCAGTGGAGCCTCTGCCAGTGACTGTTACTGTGTGGACACATGGCCAGTGGAGCCTCTGCCAGTGACTGTTACTGGGTGGACACATGGCCAGTGACTGTTACTGTGTGGACACATGGCCAGTGGAGCCTCTGCCAGTGACTGTTACTGGGTGGACACATGGCCAGTGACTGTTACTGTGTGGACACATGGCCAGTGGAGCCTCTGACAGTGACTGTTACTGTGTGGACACATGGCCAGTGGAGCCTCTGTTGAGCAGCTGGGGAGAGGAAAGGAGAGGAGAGGAGGAAAGGATTGGCCATGGAAAGAGCAGCCCAACAGCGCCTATGTGTGGACTACAGTGCTCTCTCTCACTCTCTCTCTCTCACTCTCTCTCTCTCTCTGTCTCTCTCTCATTTTCTTTCTCTCTATTGTTCTCACTCTGTTTCCCTCTCCCTTTACTTCTCCCTTCCTCCCTCACCCTTTCTTTCTCCCTTTCCTTCTCCCTTTCCTTCTCCCTTCCTCACTCTCCCTTTCCTTCTCCCTTTCCTTCTCCCTTTCCTTCTCCCTTCCTCCCTCTCCCTTTCCTTCTCCCTTTCCTTCTCCCTTCCTCACTCTCCCTTTCCTTCTCCCTTCCTCCATCTCCCTTTCCTTCTCCCTTTCCTTCTCCCTTTGCTTCTTCCTTTCCTTCTCCCTTCCTCCCTCTCCATTTCCTTTGAATGTGTTTGTTTATGCGCCTCGTTCTCTGCCGGTTATTTTTAGTGAGGAATTACAGAGAATGGCAGGGAAAAAAGTGGGAGCAGCTTCTTCAAATGAGCATCCTACTACTTCTTTCTCATAACATCAATGTGTGTGTGTGTGTGTGTGTGTGTGTGTGTGTGTGTGTGTGTGTGTGTGTGTGTGTGTGTGTGTGTGTGTGTGTGTGTGTGTGTGTGTGTGTGTGTGTGTGTGTGTGTGTGCGTGGGACATTGGAAACATCACAGTCATCAGCTTATCTGCGAACAGGTCACTTTACACTGCCAACTCCAGCTCTTCTTCTTCTGAGTATTCCAGTCTGGACACAGTCTCTGTGTGGTTGCAGAATGCCCTTTACCATGCTGGAATGATTGGACTTATACAGACTCTGCTACCAGAGGGAATGAGATGACAAAAAAGACTGTTTATTTTAGAGAAACTGTTACATTAGTTGTACTGTGTTATTCCAGTAGTCTTAATAAAAGCCTATTTTCAAGCCTCCTTTGTACGACTGTTAGAGACAGGAGGAAATGAGTAGGGCAGCAAGAACAGAGAATGATTTAGCTACTGTAGGGGACAACGTTTCACTGTGGACACCCAGGGAAAGGTCCAACTCCAGATCCCTCATCCCCTCCTGTCTCCCAGGAACTTTGCCGTAGCTCCAACCAGTCGATACCTCACTCCTTACACACTCCTGGACCTCAAATTACTTGTTTTTACTGCATGTGACTTTACCATGGTAGAAAGCCACAGTATGTTCTGTTTTCATGTTGCCTGGTGCCTTGGCTTAGCTTCCTCGTGGCCACATCTGGACAGCTGAACTGTAGCTAAGTCTTATAACTGTTCTTTTCATTCCCATCCTACTGTGTAAGCCTAAAGTAAATTTGATTGGCAGAGGCCTCCTCCGGGAAGCCCAACACTGCAGTTGTGATGCCTATAGATGTACATCACTATAGATGAGTCTTTGCTGTCACTCTGTTTCCATCATAACCTTTATGATGAAATACTGGCCTTGTGGGTTAGCCTTGTGTGTTTGTGGTGTTGTTAGGATGAATGAGAGGAGAGGAGAGGAGAGGTGGGTGAGTGAGTGGCTGATAGAATAGTGTTAACTACTTCTGAAAGGAGGAGTGGGAAACCCCTGGGAGGGGGCAGTGTGATATGTAATGATTTGGCACCTGCCCCAGTGTGGGGATGTCTGCTGTTGATATGATATTCAGAGTGGGTTTAATCTGCAAAGAGGCAGCAACAGCAGGACAGGCAGTGAATCCAATACACAGGAACCCAACCTGGTTTCAGAGCATTTCGTATTATTCTGTACGTAAATCTGAGGGACTCCATTTAGTATGATATGTTACGTTTTGTTTACGGAAGGCAAAAACGAAAGTAAGGTGGTTGGTCAGGGTGGATGGGTCTGCGTATAACGCAAACGTCTAGCAACCCATAGGTTGTGAGTTCGAATCGCAACACGGACAAGCATTTTAGCAACTTTTTAACTACTTACTACATTTTAGCTACTTTGCATCGACTTAGCATGTTAGCTAAACCTTCCCCTAACCCTAACCTTAACCTTAACCCTTTAACCCAACTCCTAAACTTAACCCTAACCTTAACCCTAAAACTGAACATTAACCCCTAGCCTAACTAACATTAGCAAATTAGCCAATGTTAGCTGCCTAGCTAGAATTTATAACATAACACTTTGCAAAATCGTAATATATCACACGTTTGGCAATTTCGTAACATATTGTACCTTTTGCAAATCGTAACATATAACAAGGTTTGCAAATTTGTAACATATTGTATGTTTTTCAAATCGTAACATATAATACGATTGTAATTCGTGACATATCATATGAAATGGGTGATGGAAATCCATAAATTAATACATACCGTACAAACGTAACATATCATACTAAATGGAGTGTTTTGGTTTCACGAACAGAATAATACAAAATGCTTTGAGACCAGGTTGAGGAATCAGGGGATGGAACTCACACTGCACATGTCGACTGTTAGCCTACTGGTGGATGATTCCGGTGGCTGTATCACACACACACACACACACAACAGTAATCTATTATACAGTGCTGCCTTGCATTCCGACAGGAACATATTCTGCAGGGTTATTTTCACAGTGACATAACAATGGATGCTCCCTGACCCAGGCTGCACCAAGATAAGGATGAACAATTAAAAGCTGTAAGGGATGAAGAAAGGCACTTATAAATTAAAGGTCTCTGTATTATTCAGTAAGGCCAGTGCCATGGTAACCTTTATGTGGTCTGCTGAATTTGTATGGTTCGTAATGATTCCGATGGAAGCATCCAACATGTGAGAAAACGCTACACATTTTCCCCTATCCCCTAACACTTGCATACACAGACACACACTCTATCTCTCTTTCCATTTGCCGTGAAAACAACAACTGCAAACTGGCCTGGGTTTGCCAGAATTTCTGAAAAAAATCCTCTCTCTCTCTCTCTCTCTCTCTCTCTCTCTCTGTCTCTCTCTGTCTCTCTCTCTGTCTCTCTCTGAGTGAGATACACGAGAGGAGAAGGAATGGGTAGGGGTACTCTGCAGTATCATGGGGGAATAGCATGGCTGTGTTTTCCTCAGCACAGCAGTGGTTCTGGAGGGAAGAAGACTGCCGGATTGTTCTCCCTTGACTGGAGCTTTGCTGTTGCTACTGTCTCTCTCTCAATTCAATTCAAAGGGATTTATTGGCATGGGAAACATATGTTTACATTGCCTAAGCAAGTGAAATTGATAATAAACAAAAGTGAAATAAACCATCATAAGTAAACATTACACTCACAAAGGTTCCAAAGGAATAGAGACATGTCAAATGTCATATTATGGCTATATACAGTGTTGTAATGATGTGCAAATAGTTAAAGTACAAAAGGGAAAATAAATAAACATAAATATGGGTTGTATTTACAATGGTGTTTGTTCTTCACTGGTTGCCCTTTTATTGTGGCAACAGGTCACAAATCCTGCTGCTGTGATGGCACAATGTGGTATTTCACCCAATAGAAATGGGAGTTTATCAAAATTGGATGAGTTTTTTGTGGGTCTGTGTAATATGAGGGAAATATGTGTCTCTAATATGGTCATACATTTGGCAGCTCAGTTTCCACATACTTTCTGTTTAGGGCCAAATAGCATTCTAGTTTGCTCCTTTTTGTTTTCTCATGATTTGGATGGGTCTAATTGTGTTGCTGTCCTGGGGCTCTATGGGGTCTGTTTATGTTTGTGAACAAAGCCCCATGGCAGGCTTGCTTAGGGGACTCTTTTCCAGGTTCATCTCTCTGTAGGTGATGACCGTAACTATCCCTCTCTCTTCCAGTCTCTGTATCTGTCTCTGTCTCTGTCTCTGTCTCTCTCTCTCTCCCGTAGTCAGAGCTTTCCAGGGATATTTCTGCCATTGAAATCCTTGGGTGGGCCAACTAAGCGTTTTCTTCGGGTCGCCTTAGTCCAAACAGTTCATTTTCGGGATGGAAAAAATGTTTTCAGTGTAAACTTTAACAACTAAAACCACATATAAAGTACCTGTATATTTTTTTTATAATATAATCTTTGAGAACTAACAATCCCCAAAATAAAAGCTAGACGGTCAGGGAGAATTGGTCAGTTGGGCCATCTGGGTCTGCCCTGGGTGTTGGTCAGTTGGGCCATCTGGGTCTGCCATGGGTGTTGGTCAGTTGGGCCATCTGGGTGTGCCCTGGATGTTGGTCAGTTGGGCCATCTGGGTCTGCCCTGGGTGTTGGTCAGTTGGGCCATCTGGGTCTGCCCTGGGTGCACAACAATGAGAGAAAAGAAAAATAAGTAGGTCAGTTTTGATGTGAGGCCAGGCAGGCTTATCCAGGCAGGGAGAGACTGGGCCGTGAGCTGGGTACTAGCCTGGCCCCTTTGTCCCACAGCCCTAGCCAGAGCACCCACAGGGTCAATTATTTCCAGCACCAGACCTAAGGCTTTTGTTGGGGTGTTTTCTTTACATGAAACTGTGGCAAAATCGTAAAGGCACAAATATGGGGCGTATCATTGCAGTACGTCTGATGCTGTACTATGTACTATGTATACTATGTACTATACAAAGTTGACAAATAGATTTTTATATATCTTCAAGAGATTCTTGTGTATGCAGCATTCAAATTTAAGAGCATGATAACGTTAGGTGTTTAATCCACTTTATATCAGCATTTAAGCTATGTGAGTGACCCAACTTTGGGATAAGACCTTTTTGGGTGAACCCGTGGGTGAAGTTTTCCACTTAACCTGATGGACTTAGTGAGATGGTGGTATAAATCAAACTTGCCTGTGGTGTTTTTAGATGCGCTCTATCTTGATGGACCACTGAAGTCCAGCCCTCCAGAGGCAGCAAGAGGCTATAGCCTGATGAAGGGTAATAGTAATTTGTATAAATTAGTTATTCATTATGGCCGTGTTTACACAGGCACCCCAATTCTGATCTTTTTTTGCACTAATCAGATCAGCTCTGAAAAATATATTCTGTGAAAAAATCTAATGTGATTGGTCAAAATACCAATTAGTGGAAAAAGTTCAGAATTGGGCTGCCTTGGTAAATGCAGCATATGTGAAGCTAGGTAGGCCTATGTAGCCAATTGAAGTGACATTGGCTGATAAATTACCTTGTTGCCAACTTAAAACTACAGTTTCTTAGCAGTCATGAGGATGACAGTATTTAAAGTGTTAACTTCAAATGCAAAGGTCAGTGAAAATAACTCAAGCAAGCGGTTTTCACTGCAGCAGAATGACTAATGCAAGCGTAAATGCAACTATTTGAAGTGCAGTTTGACATTATGGCTTGAGGTCTGTAGGCGTTCGACCATTAGATTTATGGTCCATACGCCAGGGAAATATCTCAAGTATTTAATTTTCTTATTTGCATTACACCAGCTATTGGTGGTGCTTGAGACAACTATAAATAAATAATCAACTATAAATCAAATCATATTTTATTGGTCACATACACGTGTTTAGCAGATGTTATTGCGGGTGTAGCGAAAATGCTTGTACTTCTAGCTCCGACAGTGCAGTACTATCTAACAATTACACAACATACTGTATTACACAACATACCAATATTGAGTCCACTGTAAGATTAAAGTGTTATACTGAACAAAAATATAAACGCAACATGTAAAGTGTTGGTCCCAGGTCTAATGAATTTATTTCAAGTGGCTGATTTCCTTATATGAACTGTAACTCAGTAACATTTTTTTAATTAATCCATGTTGCGTTTATATTTTTGTTCAGTATACTTCGCACCTTGTAAATAGATGCATACAGGACTAGAAAGAGAAGCTTGTATTGCCTATTGATGTAAATACATTTCACAATTAGAAATGGCCTACTTCTCACTTGTCTTACACCTTGGTTTGTAGGTGGGTGTGGGTGTGTGGACTGTACATGTATTGTAAGTTCTATATCAGTGTGCTCAGGGGTGTACTGGGGATTGGTTGTATGATTCAGAAGAGGCCAGAATGTGATATCAGCCCCTCCATTCATGAACAGCATGAATAATTGAGCAGTGGCAGAATGCAAAGTAGAAGCCACCACTTTGTCTTCCTGTCTATCTCTCCCTTTCCCTCCCTCAGACTCTCTCTGTCACTGTCACTCTCCCTCCCTCAGACTCTCTCTGTCACTGTCACTCTCCCTCCTATAGACTCTCTCTGTCACTGTCACTCTCCCTCCCTCAGACACTCTCTGTCACTGTCACTCTCCCTCCTTCAGACTCTCTCTGTCACCATCACTCTCCCTCCCTCAGACTCTCTCTGTCACTGTCACTCTCCCTCCTTCAGACTCTCTCTGTCACCGTCACTCTCCCTCCCTCAGACTCTCTCTGTCACTGTCACTCTCCCTCCCTCAGACTCTCTCTGTCACTGTCACTCTCCCTCCCTCAGACTCTCTCTGTCACTGTCACTCTCCCTCCTTCAGACTCTCTCTGTCACTGTCACTCTCCCTCCTTCAGACTCTCTCTGTCACCATCACTCTCCCTCCCTCAGACTCTCTCTGTCACTGTCACTCTCCCTCCTTCAGACTCTCTCTGTCACCGTCACTCTCCCTCCCTCAGACTCTCTGTCACTGTCACTCTACATCCCTCAGACTCTCTCTGTCACTGTCACTCGCCCTCCCTCAGACTCTCTCTGTCACTGTCACTCTCTTCTTCTACTCTATCAGCCTGTGTGTGTGGTTGTGAAAGTCGAGAACACGCTTGGATACAGACATAGCGGGCACACCAGCCAAGAGAAAGAGCTGACAAATGCATGGGGAACAGGAGAGAGGGGAATCTGTGAGTGAGAAAGGGAGGGAGGGAGGGAGCAGCCTCAGATAGACACAGAGAGATAGAAATAGGCTGTGCACTAGCCTCAGTACACTCTCCGAAGGGAACACTCTGCTCTCTCTCTTCTCTCTGCTTCCTCTCATCCTCCTGGCATGCTCCGGAACCCCTCCTCCCCCTTCTCATCATCCTCCTGTCCCTCCTCCTTTCCCCGATCCGTGGCTCCCGCTGGTTGAATGAAGCCTTGGCTTGAAAGGGGGCTAATCGCATCGGAGCTGGGTCTACATGGCTACGAGGTTAGTGGGGAGGGAGAGGGCAGCATGCCTGTCTGCATACAGAAAGACAGACAGTTGTGCTGCATTCCAGTGCATAAGGTGGGGTTGGAAGGGAAGTGTCAGTCAACAGCCCAGCATCCTCTTGTCCCGTTTGGCAGGTGTTGTCACGGGGACGTAATCTAGCTCGTTATTAAGAGATCACGCTGGCAGGAGGAGATCAGAGCCCTAAGCCTGCTAAAGGAAATCTCCCAGGGCTCTCTTCTCTTCTTCGCTCTATTCTGTTCTGTTCTCTCCCAGGGAGAGAGGAGGAGAAGGAGTGCTCAGATGAGTCGTTGGATGAACAGCTCCTCGCTGCTCTTTTCTCTATATGAGGATATGGAGGTTTTTGAGTGCGTCACAGCAACCAACGGAGGCTGGATGTTTGTGAACAATGTAAAGGATGCTGTTGTGCCTATGATTGACTGGTGAGGAGTTGGGACGGTCGATCGGCTTGGATATGGTGGCCATGTAGTTCTGTGGCCAGGGGATTTAACATCTATGTTTGTGCTGTTTTGAAGCTGTTTGAAGCTGCTTGAAGCTGTTTGAAGCTGTTTGTGATGTTTGTGATGTTTGTGCTGTTTGTGATGTTTGTGCTGTTAGTAATGTTTGTGCTGTTTGTGATGTTTGAAGCTGTGTTCATGCATGATTTCAGTGTGTAAGAGGATATGGATTTCACCTCTGTGAAATGTTTGTACTACATTTGAGAGGCCATTTGCACTGTGTGTGTGTGTGTGTGTGTGTCTGTCTGTCTGTCTGTCTGTCGCCGTTAAACTCTGTCCACCCCTGCTTTTTGGAGCATGGTGAAGCACAAGGTCCATTGCCAGGTGGGTATTTTCCCAGAGTCAGCAAAAGCGTCAGCGAGAACAAGGCCCCTCGGAACAACCCGGAACTCTGGGCATTGTGAAGCGAAGCGTTGCCCTCCTTGTTTGGATAGCCTGAGCCCAGAGATTTAGAGCACATTACAAAAAGACAGCAACATAGTGTCACCAGCAGACGGATTTGCTTTTCTCACTGGGCATGTGTAGAGTACCTAGCTCATTATAATGCTGTTCAATTATCTTATTGCTCAGTGTTTGACCATAATTTGCTTGTGTGGTCTATTTGTGTTCCATATACAGTGCATTGTTTTGTCGTTCTGCTGGAATATGTACAGTCCATGTTCTTATCAACCTTGTCTTACATACAATACAGTCAAGACTGTGATTGTTTCTGGTGCTGTAATGCAGATGTGCCCAGATGATTCCCTGTCTTAGGGATCTACTGTAGCTCCACACACAACCTGGTGTCAGGGCAATTTGTAGTATTTGGTCCGTAAATGTATTATGATATATTTCATTTCTTTAGGCTACATTATGAAAGTAACAATATCATACGAATTAGAGTACGTAGTATCATACGTATTACCCAGTCGTACAACAGCATACAAATTGCTTGAAGTAACATATTATACATATTGGAGAACATATAGTATTATACGTCTTTCTCTCAAGGCCAGGTTGCTTGTTGTGTAGTAACAACAAAGGAGGATTATGGGACGAATTTCTGTTGGTGGTTAGGTGAACTAATGACAAAGATTAGACAATTTACGCAGCAGGTTAGGTGAATTGGGTTAAGGTTAGGGGAAGGGTCATGCTACAGTTGTCCCCGACGTGACTAGAACGCGCAACCTTTGCATTGCTAGACGGTCGCAGTATACGCTCATCCATTCTCCCTGACCAACCTCCTAGAGCATTAGTAGGTATCATATGTCTTGGAGTGGCTCAGAAATGAGTATAGTATGGCTCTGAGGCCAGTCTTCAAAACTGTATGCAAATGATGCCATTAGATGGCACGTTGAATATTATACTATTGTAGCAGGGAAAAGGCGCAGGTTACCCAGTTCTACCCAGTACTCAATCAAAGTCCGCCATGATAGTGTTGTCTCTCCCTCCCTCTCCAAGCTCAACAGAAGGCCTGTCTCTGCCCAGTAGATTATATATAGAAACATATTATGAATATTTAAAGACATTCTCTCTAGTCCCGGTTGCTATAGCAATATTCATATAGACAGGTGTTTCATTGTGGGGGCGAGAAGCCGTATAGGCTTTTTAGTTGTTTACCCACAATCCACCTTGCATTGTCTCTCACTAGTCATAACAACCACATCATAACCACATCCACCACATCCTCACAAGGCATTTCATGGAGCGGATGGTGTGGTGTATGGAGCATGTCCCTACCGTTGCCTGCAAAGGGTTCCCATGGTAATAAAGGGATTCTATGCTCATTAATTTAAACCTATTACCCTCCTCCACCCAGTGCAGTGTTGTTGTATGTATGTGATAAATGTTTGGCATTGTATACAAATGGTGCAGCTACTTTCATGTTTTGTGCTATTGTTCTGGGTCAGCTTATAGGTATAGGCCAACATCCAGAAACAGCTGTCTCTATTGTTCTACAGTTGGGTGCCATTCTTACCGCCCATGCATCTGTCCTCTCCTCTCGTGCTGAACAAACGAGAGACAGTTTACTATGGCCTGTCACACACATTACCTTTGGGTCATAGAGTAACCCATTGTAGCATGTGTATTTATTCCTTGTGTTATCATTTGTCTCTATATATTGTTGGGAAGGGCCCGTAAGTAAGCATTTCACTGTTAGTCTACACCTATTGTTTACAAAGCATGTGACAAATACGATTTGATTTGGCTAAGGCTATGACTCTCTACTCTGGCTGTACATGTTAGCAGCAGGTGTACCTGGTCTTTTCTAATTAGCACAGACACACACTCCTGGGAATGAGCTGATCAAACCTCCATTCATGTGTTGATGATTTATCCACGTTTCCATTGTTTGGTTTTATTTTATCTCAAGAGGAGAGCACTGCCGAGAATTCCTCCATGACGAAAAGCAGTGATGTTGGTTTCCATGGAGACGTAGCCTTTATCATGTTGAGTGACGTGTGATCCAACTCTGAATGCTCATGATAACTGGCTGCACTGTTCTAAACATTTTTCATAAGCACATTCAATGCATTTAGGCTATAGACGTGCAATATTAGTCGGCTTAGGTTGATAATGAATGTTTTCAAAAACAAGTACATAGGCTTCTATCCAATCAGATTACAGAGAACAGAGCTGACAGCAGGTGATGTAAGGGCCTCTGATCATTATGACCCTGTGATCAGTAAGAGCCATTACACTTATGGAGTGAGACTGGCCATAATGGGGTTATAAACCCATAGCACAGGAGGTTGGTGGCACCTTAATTGGTGAGGACGGTGAGGGTGGTAATGGCTGGAGCGGTATAAGTGGAAACACATGGTTTGATGCCATTCCATTTGCGCCGTTCCAGACATTATTATGAGCCGTAATTCTAGTACTGTGTGTCATGTGTGCTCAGCTCAGATCTTAACTCTGTCTGATTCTGTGGATCTGATAAAAGTCAGGTGAGAGTGAGACCATTAGTAACTGACCCAGGATGTGACATGAAAGATGATGCAGCTCACACAGCCCACTGGCATATGAGAACTGTTCTGTGTGTATGTGTCAGCGTCTGTGTCAATGTGTTCGTCCAGGTGCATCTGCGTCCTGTGGGTGTGTACGTGTGTACTTCTGTTTATGTGTGTGTGCTGCTGCAGTGTGTGTGTGTGTGTGTGTGTGTGTGTGTGTGTGTGTGTGTGACAGACTCTGGGTTCAGTGATTAACATGCAGGAGAAATAGCAGTGTCCTCTGCTTTGTGCCAGCTCACTGCATTATTCACTGATACTACTGAATGCTGATTGGCTGACAGCCGTGGTATGTCAGACCGTATACCACGGATATGACAAAACATGTATTTACTCTAATTACTTTGGCAACCAGTTTATAATAGCAATAAGGCACCTCAGGGGTTTGTGGTATATGGACAATAGGGCTGTGTCTTTAGCCATGGTATATTGGTCATATACCACACCCCCCGTGCCTTATTGCTTAAATATACATAGTTTACATGCATACATTGACATATACCGGTACACACACATTTTTGTATACAGGTACATAGGCCTATACTCACAAAATGCTCTAACATATTCTGAATCATTGTATGTTGAAGTATTATGCAGTAGGTACGTGTGCATACACTCAGTTCCCCCAAAAACCTGCAGTAGATTTGTACAAACACAAACACACTTTTGCTTATCACATAACAACACCACATAATGTGTTTGTAACCACAATCAGAGATGCTGATCCATCCATCCATCCCATTAGTCAGATGAGAGATCAGCTCTGGGTACTGCAGAGCACAGTGCACCTGGTCTGTATCCATCCATCCATCCATCCAGACGGACAGACGCACGCCACCAGTACTAGTCACGATGATTTAGACTAAGCTGCATGCAGGGCTTCTTTTAAACAGTAGAAAGGTATAATTTCTTCACTTCTTTCTTTGAGGTACGGCTTGCATAACGCCACTTCAAGTAACCGGGCCTGTCCGGCGCCCAGCCACACAGATCACTTACAGCTAGGCCTTTTGTTAATCTGCCTTCATTGTGTGTAGGTCCTGTCCTGGCCGCAGACAGGGCCTCCCTGGGATTCTGTGGATGCGTCCGATATGGCACCCAGTTCACTATATAGTGCACTACCTTTGACCAAAAACAGTGCATTTTAAAGGGAATAGGGTTCCATTTGGGACGCTACCTGTGCAGGCTGGTCTCAGAGACGTAACATAACAAACAGGTTGGCCTATGGTTCAGGAAGAGAAGTATCCCTTGCTCTACTCCTCCACTACACTCCTTCTCTCCTCCTCTCCTCCTCTTCTCTACTCCTCTTCTCCACTCGTCTCCTCCTATCCTCTCCTTGTCTCCTCTCCTTGTCTCCTCTCCTCCTCTCCTCTCCTCTCCTCTCCTCTCCTCTCCTCTCCTCTCCTCTCCTCCCTTTCCTCCTCTCCTTTCCTCATTTCCTTTCCTCTCCTCTTCTCCTCTCCCCCTCTCCTTTCCTCTCCTCCTCTCCTCTCCTCTCCTCCTCTCCTTTCCTCTCCTCTCCTTTCCTCCTCTCCTTTCCTCTCCTCCTCTCCTTTCCTCTCCTCCTCTCCTCTCCTCCTCTCCTTTCCTCCCCTTGTCTTCTCACCTCTCCTCCTCTCCTCTTCTATTAGTGCTGCATGTTTCTCTTCCTCTCTCCAATCTGTCTGTCTTGATCATCTGTAATGGAGGGAGTCTACAATGGCCAGGAGAGTTTGACAGGGTCAGAACCAGAGGTCTTTGGGAAGGCTTGAGATGGAGATGGAGATGGAGATATAGAGAGAGAGTGAGAGAGACTGAGTGAGTGACCGAGTGACCGTTCCACCTGTGCTCTGCTACAGTGTTCTCTGGTCATCTTTTCAGCTTGTTTTCAGATTGACTATTGCACCATAACTCAACTGAATATCAAATAAAATATTGTTTGTCACACGTGCTGAATACAACAGGTGTAGACCTTACCGTGAAATGCGTACTTGCAAGCCCTTAACCAACAATCTAGTTCAAGAAATACAGTTAAGAAAATATTTACTAAATAAACTAAAGTAAAAAAAAGCTAACATTAATAAAATAACAATAACGAGGCTATATACAGGTTAGTCAATGTAATTTGTAAATGTAGGTAGGGGTAAAGTGACTATGCATAGATAATAAACAGCGAGTAGCAGCAGTGTCAATGTAAATAGTCCAGGTGGCCATTTGATTAACTGTTCAGCAGTCGTATGGCTTGGGGGTAGAAGCAACATTATAATAACCATGGTACTTAACTGTCCCTGTTACTCTGAGGCTCTGCTCATGGACTTGGTCTCATCTGTCCAAATTAGTTTAAAAAAGCCTTATTTTGTCTACAGCTCACCTTTCCATGGTGTCGATGACTTGTTCAGTCTGAAGAGATTGAAAACAGCACCTACATCATTAGGATTTTTAAGCATGAAAATGGGATTGCAAAAAAGCTATCCAATAAAGGTTTAAATGTCAAAGTAAGGCAGAAGTATCATTATTTTCCAAGGATAATTTTTCAGTGTGTATTTACGCATGCACCCCGGGTGAGGGTTTCTCCTGGCTCTTTAAAGATGCAGTTTTTTGTTCATAGAGTACATCTCAATAAGCAGCAGTGGGATATGATATCCATTATCAGACTCGTGGTTTTCACTAATCATGACTCACATAGAGTATGCAATCTGTTTTTGACCATGCTATTTTCTCTTGTGCTAGCTGCTGCTAGCTGCTGTTGTTATTGGTCTCTGGGTTATGTAGGCTAGCTGCTGTTGTTATTGGTCTCTGGGTTATGTAGGCTAGCTGCTGTTGTTATTGGTCTCTGGGTTATGTAGGCTAGCTGCTGTTGTTATTGGTCTCTGGGTTATGTAGGCTAGCTGCTGTTGTTATTGGTCTCTGGGTTATGTAGGCTAGCTGCTGTTGTTATTGATCTCTGGGTTATGTAGGCTAGCTGCTGTTGTTATTGGTCTCTGGGTTATGTAGGCTAGCTGCTGTTGTTATTGGTCTCTGGGTTATGTAGGCTAGTTGCTGTTGTTATTGGTCTCTGGGTTATATAGGCTAGCTCCTGTTGTTATTAATTGTGTTAGTGGGTGGCTTTCAAGCCTATTTGCCATGATGTAACCTGATTACTCCGGGGGTGAATGGGAGCATGGGTCTCAGTCTTTACATGGTAAGCTAATTGGCTCATTCATCCCCCTTCCTCTCCCCTGTAACTATTCTCCAGGTCGTTTCTGTAAATGAGAATGTGTTCTCAGTCAACCTCCCTGGTAAAATAAGGGTAAAATAAAAAAATACAAACACATGATTTCCACTTAGATAATGTGTTTAAATGAACTGTAGAGTGGTACTATTAGTTACTCCTGTGTTATTCATGTAATGTGTGTCATTGTTTTGTAATGGGTTTTGCTCCGTCCCTACATTTACAAACAGTACAGAATATGTTGTTTCATGATTTGATGAAAGAGTTTAGAGAAGTAGAATTAATACTCTCTCTCTTTCTCTCTCTCTCTCTCTCTCTCTCTCACCACCAGCACTGCCAGTAACTCGAACAGGAGTACACCCACTTGCTCGCCTGTCCTGCGTCCTAAACGCTCACGCTCGCCCCAGAGCCTGGGGCCTGGTGAGAACATGGTGGAGAAGGGCCACTCGGACCACTCCTCTGACAAGTCCCCCTCCACCCCCGAGCAAGTGGTCCAGCGAACCTACTCTCTGCAGTCCGCCCGCAGCGGAGGCAAGAACTCCAAGGTGAGCCTCGCTCCGCAGGTGGACCATCTCCGTCTCCGGGCCCTCCTCTTTCCACCAATCACACTACAGTACAGGATCATTGTCCTCTTCCACCAATCACACAACAGCACAGTACTGAATCATAGACCTTCTCCACCAATCCCATTACAGTACAGTATAGGATCATAGTCCTCTTCCACCAATCACACTACAAGACAGTACAGAACAGCATCATAGTGCCGTTTTCAAAATGATTTGTTTATCACACAGTGCATTCATAACTCACAAATAAATAATCTCAGCCTGGCCTATCACTTCAGTAAGACATTTGTATCATCGCTGAACACCACTTCAATACAATCTGAAATCAACATTTATCTGGTGATCACTGAGGCGATACAGGGGGGTTAATCATGTTTTGTGATAAGATCAATTGTTTACTGTTTACCCCTGACATAATGTCTTGATAACCTCCAAATGTTGCCAGTAAAGTATTATTGTCTTCTTGCATTCCATAAAACATGTTCTGTAAGAAATAGTCCACGAGAAGCAGTAAAGATATAGTGAAACCTTGTGAAATGGCATGGTTTTATCAGCTTTTATTTGCCATTTCATAGTGATTTTACCCCCATCATACCTCAGCATCAGCACACCATACTGGATCAAACATGACATCCTCATGTAGGTCCAATTTACAGTGGTACAATGTACTCCTGATACAAGGTGCAATGACTCTGATAGGGTAATGTCCAAATCCCATCCTCAAACTATAGGTCCGATCTAACTGTCACTCCGGTACAATTGGCCAATCATAGACAGAGTAACGAGACCCTCAGCACATCAATTGTGGATAAGGACCAATCATCACCAAAGACGCTTATACCACGCATCCATCGTATTCTTCCCCTCCCTCCCTCCCTCTATCCCTCCATCCCCTGGATCCTTCTGGTCCTATCAGAGCAGCATTGTAATCACAGGCACGGTGCTCATTCAGTCAGCTCTCTCCATCGCAGCACTCAGCCAGTCATTATCTCAACTCTGCAAGGCTCGTTCTGACAGAGGGCAGTAGGCAGGTCAAGAGGCTGTAGTCTCGCTTCTCGCTCATCAGCGTCTGAACTGAAGAGTAAGGTAGCGGGGGGAAGGACAGGAGCTTTGTCTGTGGGTAACTCTACTTACATCTCAAGCAAAACATGAACATGAGAATATTGGGTTATATATTTAGTAATTTCCTCCTCTGAATATCGTATTGTTGTGAAGTGATAAGGAGCGTGGTAGTTGGCAGTCACGGCTCTCTCACCTCTCATCCATTTTCCGATTCACTCACTGCTCACAGTTCTCCTCTTCTCTCATCCTTTTTTCTTGACACAGATTTCTTGCTTTCTCTTACTTTCGCTGCCGCCATATGACATGTCTGTGATCTGAAACTGATTGTTTTCACAAAATGTTGGGGTTCATTCAGCTGTTGTATCTTGCAGTTTTTTGGTTTCTGATTTCTTTGTTCTTCTCCTGATGCATGCTAGTCTCACAAGCGACTTTCCAAAGTAAGCATTACTATTCTCTGTTCTTTACACCCCACCCTGACCCCACCCCACCTCCATGTCTTGTGAGCTGTCCTCTTCCACCTCTTCCATCTGAACACACTCCCTGCAGATGGTATCCATGTTGCTATGACCTTCTCCTCTACCCCACTCTCCCGCCCTGCCACCCTTCCTCTCATCTAACTCCCTGCAGGGCTGCTGGCTTTCAGACATGTCTCTTTCCCAACTTGTCTCAGTGTGCTTCAGCCTGCTTTATCTCCTCCATCCGCTGACCCAAGTCCATAAAAACTTGAACATTGCCCGTTGTTGTGTCTGAGTACCATTATCTCTGAGATGCTGAGTAGGTGCCTGAATGCAGAGGGACGATGGCAGGGGGAGACTGTAAAATTCCTTCTGCATCCCTTTCCACCACTCCTGTGTGACATGAATATTTGATCAAGCCTGAGCCTAAAGCTTTCTACATCAGAAGATCCCTTTCTCTGCCTCGCACCACAAGCCCAGAATACACCACTCCTCTCCTCAGACAAGACAGCAGCAGAGGTCATGTAAGGACCCCTTGATGCACGTCAGCACATTTGCTGTATTCGGCTGCATTCAGCTTTGTCACAGACTATGAGACAGGCAGACAGGGCATGGTGTTAATGGCAACCAAGTGACATTCGGTTAGTTCAGTTGGTGTTTAGGCGGTGCCTGGCCCATTTCACAGCACACCGATGACATCACCCCTCAGGCCCATAGTGTGGCCGAGTGCCAGCCCTCTCTGGCCCCACGTGAGTCCCGCGGTCAGCAGGAGTCACATGACCCTGGCACTGTGTGCAGTCGCCCAGGCAACGTGAGATCTGTCACCCTAGTCTAATGCATTCCAGAACACACAGACAGGCAGGCAGGGAGAGGGGCACCCTCTCTGTAGAGGACCCGGGCCGGCGGTCACACACTAATTAATTGACTGGCCGCTTCAGTGATGACGGCTCTGCTCAGTCTCCCACTGTCACCAATCAATGACGCTGTTTATGGAACCGTAAACAGTGAGCACTACTACAGAGTGAGTACATAAAGTAGAGACTCAGCATAAAGGCCCATCTCAGACCCAAACACTGAGACATGGACACATCATGACAGTAGAGTTAGATAGTGTCTTGGCACTACAAGTACGCAAACCTGGATATTTGAGTGTTTTAGCCTAGTACTGTTAGTACACATACGAATAAAAACCAAAGCCTTTTCCTCTCTCTCTTGTTTCTCAGCTCTTTCCTTCATGTTGTTTAACTCTTCATTTTCTCTTTAATTTCCTTTTAGTATGACAGACTAAACCTGATTAAAGTAAGCATTTCCATTTGATTTAATCTGCCAATTGACCCCCTAGCCCGATTTTGACCAGTGACCTCCTCTTCCCCTCCTCTGTAGATGTGTGGTGCACAGGTGGCTGGTGGCACCTTAATTGGGGAGGGCGGGCTCATAGTAATGTTTGATACCATTCCATTTACTCCATTCCAGCCATTGTTATGAGCCGTCCTCTTCTCAGCTGCCTCCTGTGGTGTGATGTCAGTCAGCACCCCTAGCTTTCTCCTCTTCCTGTCTCAGACCAGAACTTCCTGCTGCTCTCTCTCCTCCCTCCTTAGTGTTCTCTCTGTTGAAGACCTGTTAGTTGGACCACCGTTAAAAATACTGCTGTACTCTGGTCTTGCCAAGAGTCTCAACAGTAAGATGTATTGAAGTCAAGTCATGATTGTTTCTGAGGAAATAGAAGTCACTCCTTTTTTACAATGTTATATGTCATTGTGGGGTTTAGTAGTACTCTAAAAGTTGAATAAATAATAATAATAAATAAATAATAATAATAATCACCTGAGGACATGAATCTGTTTAAATCTGAATAACTGAGTGAGTTCTGTGGCGATCTTCTTGGTCACAGGGCTGTTTAGATCTGATTAATCTTTAGGCTTGCTGCTACAGTCTTTATATACTGTTGTACTGGGTGGATCAGGCATGCTCGGCTCTGTTCGTCAAAACTAGGTTGTTGTTCTAGTGTTGGTTGAAGCTATTGGGGTTATACCTGATAGGTTTGTCTGGGTTAAAGCTAGCGCTGGCCAGTTCTGGTTTGGCCTGGATGGTTGGTTGATTGGTAGGGTGAGAAGGTGGTAGTGTCTTGGCCTTGGTTGTGTAAAGTAGCTAGTCATTCCAAGCCTTTCTGATCCTCAGGGGAATCCAGGCCAAGACACTACTGTACACAAGCTCTCTCTGTTACACAGTCCACTTAATCAGTGGGTGTTAACCTGCCTCTTAGTGCTGCTGACACACATCCCTAGACACACTTGTGCTTCGTGGGGGAGGCAAACACTTGATTTAGACACGCATGCACATTTACACACATGTAGGCTATAAAGATACACTTACAAACATGCAATTACAAGTCCAAAACACATTCACAATGGCATGCATTCACAAACTTTGCAGACACCTTAAGGCTTAAGTCGTCTCTCACGCCTCTGTCACCTTCAGATGAGATTAGCCCTGTCCACGTCAGAGCCCAAAGCCCAGGGAGAGGACTGGGGCCTCACAACTCTCAGACAGGAAACACTAGACGCTTATCTGATAGGTGAAATATTGGATTATCTACATTCACATCTCCAAAGGATTGATTGCGATACTAGCCTCGCACCAGTATGCCTCTTGAATGTTGTCACTGAAATGACAAAACATATTATTTGTTGTTTAGTTCATTTTTTTATGGCCTCAGGAGGAACCCGTTTTGTTCTACTCCTGCTATATACTACTTGACACAAACTGACACATTTATTTACCACTAAATTCCCGCTTGATTATCCTGCCTTTTTTCACCCACTGGATGGTCCCTAGCATGCCTCCCTCTCTGATCACAATGCCGAGATGTATTACACTCTCTTTATAGCCCCATAAAACAGAAGCAGGTGAGTTATGGTTGGAATAAGCTCTCCTGTTATGGTCCTGCCAATAACAGTGTGTATACTGCCCTCTGCTGTCAGAAGATCTACAACACACAGCGTTACACAATTCAGCTCTATAGACAAGCATTTAGAAGCAACTCTAAATCATGAATACATCATTTTAAACACTTAGAAACAAAGATAAATAAAGATAAATATATTGTACCACACACAACCCTAGCCCAATCCACCATCTGCTTAGCAAATATCTATGTAAATGTAATACTTGTGATGCTCAAAAACCATACAGAATTAATGAAATCAATGAAAAGTCTCAAATATGTGACGAGCTCAAAGGGATGCAACTCTGTTGGATATCAGCAGAGGCCTGTATTCATGTACCCACCCAGAGGTTGACATACACACCTTCTATAAATACCCACTGTCTGTTTTTATCATCCCCTGGCCTCCATATGTTTATGATATTGAGCGCTGTGGCCAGGTATTGGTGTGTCCCTGTCTCATTGACTTACACTTGTCTTTGATTTCTCCTCTCTGCGCCACTCCTCGCTGTCAACAGAAGAGCCAGAGCTGGTACAATGTAAGTTTCACCCTCTCCTTACTTTTTCTGTTAAGAGGTGTGTGTGCGTGTGTGTGCGTGTGTGTGCGTGTGTGTGCGTGTGTGTGCGTGTGTGTGCGTGTGTGTGCGTGTGTGTGTGTGTGTGTGTGTGTGTGTGTGTGAGAGGTTACGAGTTGAAGGGTCCTAGACCTTGTTTAGAATCACACAAGGATAATGCCAAAGGTCACTTTCATATGGAGCTTAGGCTTACCCAGGACGCTAACCAGTGGGATTTAGAGTTCTAAGAATCTAAGGTTACAGTGTGATGGCATGCTGAATTAGTAAGAACAATGATTGATGTCCCAGATGAATAATAAATTAACCAAATGCTATGAGGACGAATAAAAATGTCATGTTTTGCCACAAGAGGGTGTCCTGCACAATTTTGTTGCAAACTCCCATACCTTACAGATGTGATTCATAGATGAATGTTTGACAGACAGAAGCATCTTGTAGCGAAAGTAAGGTGACAGCCTGAACCAGTGATCTTATGTCTCTCAGTGCAAGACCAAGACCATTACACCAAGAGGTCCTGGCTCAATACAAGGTTGCCGGACAGTGTACTAAGAGACAAGGTTGCTACATTTTAATGGGACTGAAATTAATTCCTTTCGTTATGATTCTTCTAAAACGGCCAAGTAAATCTACTTGATGGCTCAGTTGGCCATCTTTATGTGAGAAATGATTTGATACCCTGATATGGTGTTTCTATAAAGCCATGGTTTCTCCTATCGTGTCTCTGTGGGACTTTTCTCCTTCTTCTGTTGTTTTATTTCTTTCTTTTGTTGTTCTTTGTGTCTATATATTCCCCCTCTCTCCCCAGCATGAAAGACAACACATCCTGAGAGTAAGCATGACTTGTATTCTTGTGCAACTTTTATCTCTGTGCTTATTCCTTCTTCTTGGATCGCTTGGCTGGTCTCCCTTACCACTTGTCTGCTCCTCATCCCTCATTGATTTGATTGATCAGTACATTGTTTCCACCTGAGAGCGAAGCCACAATATGCAGCACGGTGGGGGTTAGATTACCCAATGCCATGGCCACATTGTGGTTGTGTTTTGAAAATGGCTGCTGTGTGAAGGGGAACTATAGGCTACTCAGAGCCGTGATGGTGGTGACGCAACACGGATGTATTCATTAGTCGAGACCGTTGCAAAATGTTTCGTCTGTTGCGAAAATTTCACCAGCGGAAACTGTTTACTCCAAATGGAAAACGTTTTGCCATGAGAACTATATTTTTTTTTTGTTTAGTTTTTTTGTTAGTCTTTTTAATTATTTTTTTAGGGGGTAAATGAAAACGAGCGTTTCTATTGGACGAATTCAGGTATGTCCCTCCCTGTTTCGTTCCGTTTGCTTCTGTTTGGTTCCTAGAGTAAACGGTTAACAGTTTCCATTACAAAACGTTTTGCAACAGGCCACAGACTACTGAATACACCCGAGGTGATAACAAGTCTGCTCAGTGTATCATACATACTAAACCCACGGACCATGGTCAGTGTCTGGAGCAGCCCTGAATACCTTGAATGACAGGGGAATGGAGCATGGGACTGGTTAGCATGTTCCAGTCCTCCCAATTATTCAAATGTGGTAGTTTTGTCATTATGGCCTCATTGGTTATAGTTGGGCAATTAGTGAAATTTGAAATGTGGATTCTCCAGAATGTTGAGAAAAAAACATGGTCCACATCTAATGCTTTCTGATACTCTCACCTTTAGCTACTCACCTTCAGTTCTCTACTGTTTTATCATTACTAAAGGAATGCATCATAATACCAATCTAGATATGATGTTGCTCCCACAAACATTAACTATGTAATTATGCCTAATCTCTGTTCTGAACCATTGAAAAGTATATTGGTGTCTGATGCAGTGCTATACCTGAGGGTATGGTAGGCCATGCAGTCACTGTGTTTCTCTACACGGCAATGATGTTCTCCCATGGCACTGAACCTACCGTGATTACATCACAACCGTCCTGATATGAGGTCTGAGCCCAGTAGAGACACATAACAGGCCCAACCCTGCTATATCAACTTTCCGAATGACTCTGTTGCAATGCTTACATGGCAACTGTACAGGACCTACGCAGGGAGTTGCGATATTGACAAGGAAATCAATGTCTACCAGACACAGAGTATAGTGGCTCATAGTATTGAGACTGCTTTTCGCAAAGGTTTTTGTGAGGTGAAATATCTGCCTTATACCCTCTGTTCAATAATGAAAACATTCTAGAGTTCATCCAGAGAGAGAGAGAGCGAGAGAGAGATTTACTCACCCTGAGGTAGATTCTCACACAAAGGATACCACTGTAGAGCCTATCTCCTAACACATGAAAGGCTCACCACTCTTCATAAAACTTTGCATGAAACCAGACTGGTTATTTTTTGCAGGGTTGCTTGTTTAATTACGAAACGTCAAGGAAAGCAAGAAGTGTGTATGATGCAGGACAGGGTGAATTGTCAGATATCATGGCTTTGCTGTGTTTCTAAACCAGCCAGCCCCTCTCTGCTGAGCTGTTCCCACATCTGGTTCTAATCAACAGACCCTGCACCCTCCCAGCATCAACAGACCGTTGGCAGGGAAAGTGTCAAGGAAAGGTGTTTGTGTGGGGATAGATAGTAAACCGACCCTGAAACCAATTGGGCCACACCCTGGTTGACTGTGCCGGTCTCCGACATCTCTCCCTGTTTACCCAGCAGGTTAATGGTTAACCGCCACCTCAGGGACTGGCTATATCCCCATCACCACCTGGCAGCTACACTGTCCTAGGACTTGTCACATTGTCACCTGGAGTTCAGGGGACATAGTCGTATAAATAGCTTCTGCATTTGCTTTAGTCTTAATTTTCATTTTCATCTCTTGGAAAAACTTTAAATTCAGATACTACTCGATTATCTGACTGCTTTGACATCTTGGAAGCAGTTTTCGAAGAGAGTGAGCTTGGCTCGCAAACGTCTGAAACCTTATTTGCGGGATGCAGAGGCATTTTCAACAGGGTGAAAGCTGTTCACGTCTGAGAAGGATCTGTGAATAATCTGCACTGTTTTCAATAGTTTGCTGAGGATTATTTTGCTTCCCGTCACATTCAGTTTCCTGGAGCTTATTTCGTCTCACTGATTTGGCTAAATGTTGAGGGGGGTTGTGGAAATGGAGTAAGCTGGAAAGGTGTGGAATTTGTGGCAGAATTCCAGGGCACAGATGTTACCAACCACCAGTTAGCCTAATGGAGTTCCAGTTGTAGCCACCTACCAGCACTGTCAGACGAGAACCCACCTCTGTGGCTGTCTGTCTAATCTGGTCGTAGTAACTGACAGGGATCTGGTTTCAGGAGTGCATTACTGACCTTAAGGGGCAGGAGAGTTGTGGGGGGAAGTAGGGCACAGGGATCCAGGGGGGGTTTAGTGATTGTAACCACTCTAAATATCTTAACCCTCCTGTGCTATTGCTTTCTAATACCTGAATGGTCAACGACACCGACAGGGGAAGGTACACCAGAGGTACACTACTCCAACTGCATTAGACTGAGATTCACAGACTTGTTTTTCTTCACGGAGTGTGGTGGTAACTGAAGGTTGGCTGAAGGTGTGCACATCTGTCCTCTGTAACTCAATCACCTTGTCAGCCAGCGAGACGGGACTGCGCCGCTTTCCAGTTAGGAAACTCTCTCTCATTCTCTCTGTTTTTCTTTGTTTTTCTCTTTACCAAGGATATTTCTCTTGCTTTTGCTGCTTCTGTGTCTGAGCTGTGCTCAACAAGGCACTCTGAGGCTTCTGGATCTGGACAGCGTGACCCTGCCTGCACACACCTTCCTGCCAGAGCTGCCATTATAATAAAAGACTTGCGGACAGGGTTACTAGAGGCCAACGGCCGCAGCTCCTCTCTGTGTTTGAGAGAGAGAGAGAGAGGGAGAGAGGACTGGAATCATGTGGCAGCAGTCAGCTGGGTCCAGCTCTCACACTGAAAGGGAGTAGCACCCATACCAGGGTCAGTCACAGCAGTCTCCAAGCCACAGCCACTGGACACACAACAACGCTGTCTGTTTGTCTGCAGCAGACCTGGACCACTGGATCACCAGCATTGAAATCCCCCTTTTCTGAGGAACCCACGAGGGCACCACTGGTTTAGGTGTCCGTACGTATGCCTGAGGGAAGTGAGTGGAGTATGGAGGCTCAGGAGGCTCACAGGGGACTGGCGTCTGACTGGGAGGCGGTGCTGGAGCTGGATCAAGCCGTGGTGGTGTGGCCCCCACAGGATCCGGCCCAGGGAGAGTTTGGCTGGGAGTGGGGCTGGACCGCCTCGGACCACCAAGACCAGGACTGGGAGTCAGAGGAAGTCCCTGCAGTAAGTGACTGACCCTCCCCCCAGAGAGCTGATGCCAGGAGGGGGAGCGGCGGAGAAGGAAGAGAAGGTTGGGATGGGCAGTTTGTGTACTGTACCTGTGCCAAGAGCATAACTCTGTGGTTCCCTCCCGCAGTTATATTTTGGCAAGCAAATTAAATAAAAGGCATGAGTCAGTAGCTATTTGCATTCCCATAGTACCCCTGGACCCTTTCCCTGGACAAAGTAAGAAGGCTGCGGTTTAAGGGGCATAGACAGGCTTTTGTTGTGAAAGGGGGCCTCTAATGCTCTTGATATGTTAGGCAGTTATAGAGAGTACTTTTTCAGACTGTAAAACATTTCTAGACTGTAAATTTCTAGACTGGAAATAATTCATTTTTCCAGCCTTCAAAGTTTTCGAATTTACCAAGTTTTCTTGACAGGCACTACTGGTTTTCATTCATAGTTTAACAGAAACAGATTATTTCTATCCATTCTTGGCTGTTTTTGTTATATGAGTATAGAACATGTAGCTAGTTGATGTTAATGTGAACAGTCTGTTGTTTTCCTTCAGATTGAGGCAGCGAGAGTTTTTTCCCCTGAAGGGATGTCTTTGGTTACCGTATTGGCAGGCATTATTTCCTGAAGCTGTTCCTACTAAAAGACAACATCTGGCTCAGACACATACTCACCTCTGCACTCACACTCAGAAGGCGTCTGACTGTTGGTCACAGCAATAATTCCCTCTTTAAACAAGCCTGAATCCAGGCCCAAGATAATATTAGATTAGAATGTAACAAGAGAAAATGAATTCCTCTGTATGAGTACAGAACACTTCTTCTCATGATCTAATCCAACAAGTTTTTCTAAGATTAAACCAATAACTACAAAGATTATATTGGGGAAAGGTTCCCGTGGGGGTTACCATGGAAGCCAAGAAGGAGAGTGAGGTGTGTGTGTGTGTGTGTGTGTGTGTGTGTGTGTGTGTGTGTGTGTGTGTGTGTGTGTGTGTGTGTGTGTTCAAACACACATGCATGTGGGGGTCTGGGAGAGTAAGTGTGTCCATCTGATGAATGGGTATGTGCCTGAACTAAATTTGATACACTAATTGTAGTCTCACACATTCATTTGACACCACAGGTGTACAAAAGTTAAATAAAACACCCAAAATGTAATGAAAATCATCAACATTTATTTTGTGTGATCAGATGCCCTGTGTGGCAATCAGATTAAATGAACTACATTTTTCAGAGAGAGAACTTGGTTCTGGTAAATCGGTCCAATTCGACTGGAACACAACAGGAGGGTTAAGAGGTTACCGTTGTTACTCTCCGTCTCTCCAGGTGTTGAGCCCCACATACAAACAGCGTAATGAGGACTTCAGGAAGCTCTTCAAGCAGCTACCGTACACAGAGCGACTCATTGTGGGTAAGTTACTAACACAAAGTGCTATGCAACTTAGGCCAATTTGGTCAGCAATATGGTGGATATAGGACATTTTGGGTTGGCTGATTGGGGTCAATTCCATTTAAACTATAAATTCAGTTAATTCATATTCTGAATTGACTATATTGAAATATAATTAACCCTGACATTGATGGGTAGATGATGTATTCTGATCTTTGTCCTCTGACCTGTGCTGGCAGATTACTCCTGCGCCCTGCAACGAGACATCCTCCTGCAGGGCCGACTCTACCTCTCAGAAAACTGGATCTGTTTTTATAGCAACATCTTCCGCTGGGAAACGCTGGTACACACTGGGTCTCTGCCTGGGACTTTCTCTTATTTTGATCGTATCTATATTTCCCTGGTTTTGGTTAGTTTGCAGTATTGAAATATGATTTGGTTTGCAGCACAGTAGATATTGCATTATTGTGGTTCAGTAACAGTTCAACAGATATATTTACCTGAATATTAAGTAATGCTGAAAAAAACCTTTGCATGTGTGTGCAGCTGACTGTGAGGCTGAAGGACATCTGCACCATGACGAAGGAGAAGACAGCCCGCCTCATCCCCAACGCCATCCAGGTGTCCACAGACGTTGAGAAGGTAAGTCAGGACAGGGACTGGATCTTCGGCATTCACTGACTGAGGGGAGGCTCAACCTTTGTCCTCAGTCTTCTTTCAAAGGATATTTCTGAACTGATACAAACTCATTATTTCCATTCTCTCCTCACAGCACTTTTTCACCTCATTTGGAGCGCGGGACAGGACCTACATGATGATGTTCAGATTATGGCAGAATGCACTGCTGGACAAGGTAAGCCAGCAACCTCAATGAACCTCATCACAAATAGATCTACATGTTCAGTATATTTAAAGTCTCTGCCATACTGAGTGTTGTCTCTAACCCCTGTGCTCTAGCCCCTGTGCCCCAAAGAGCTATGGCACTTTGTCCATCAGTGCTATGGCAATGAACTTGGCCTGACCAGTGACGACGAGGACTACGTTCCCCCTGACGACGACTTCAACACCATGGGGTGGGTTTGGTTCCCAGGGCTACAGATATAAACACTGCCTCATCAATTACCATGGTTGATTAAGATGCCCTTGCTCTTCTGCGGGTTGTTATGAGAGGCTGGCCTCATTACTGAAGCCCACACAAACACACATACACACACACACACACACACACACAAACAAACACACAAACACTCACTTCACATCCCTCTCAGCCCTCTGTCTATTACCATGTAAAAGCAACACTCCAGAACTCTTAACCCTAACCTCCAGCGGGTCCCTGTTCCCCCACGGTGGTGGTGCAGGTTCTGTGAGGAGATCCCTAATGAGGAGAATGAGATCAGCAATGACAACTCGTCTAAGAGCAGCGCGGAGGCCAAGCACGAGGGCAGCCCACCATCCATACACAAGAAATGCATCATCACCAACAGCACCATCAGCTCCTCCATCAGCAGCGAGCCCCTCTCTGTGAGTCTCAGCGACATAATAGAGGTCAGAGGTTAAATCAATTACTGTTTTGTTATTTGTTTTGATGGAGTGGGAAATGCATTAACGCAACAGAATGTTCTCATTTGATCACCGGAATTGAATGAACACCAAAACATGAACACAGACCATCCTACTCATAACTATGTACTATAGTATCCTACAGTGTCTTCCTAGTGGCTGACCCCCTCCTCCCCCTCTGCCTGTCCTACTGTAGTTTGACCTCCCTCCAGAGGAGTACATCGACTGCCTCCCTGATGGGGAGCTGCTGGCCTTGCCCCTGGTGCTGGAGCAGAGGCTAGCGGAGGCCAGCGGCCTGGTGCCCTCGCCCTCCCTAGACTTCAACGACAATGAAGACATCCCCACCGAACTTAGTGACTCCTCAGAGACCCACGACGAGGGTACGGCTTCAAACTTACGCCCATTAACAGATTTGATGCATATATATATATATATATATATATATATATATACAGTATATGGCATGAAACAGGCTCTTCAGTGATGCCGCTAAGTCTTGGTAATACTGTCACCATATGATATTATGTCCCCAAGAGAACTTAATCTAAAGTGTGTTTCCATCTATGGTTCTCCAGCAGGGGAAGTGCAGGCCTTCCACGATGACCTTAAAGGGAGACAGTACATCGATGAGGTTTACAAGTTCAGTGTGGACAAGATGTACGACATCCTCTTCACAGAATCCCAGTTTATGACCGACTTTATGGAACAGCGCAGGTTCTCTGGTCAGTCAGACATTCTGTCTGTTTGCGTTAACTTCAGCATCACATTATTGGCTCTTCCATTAGTGTTGTCCTTTGACTATGTAGTGATATAATGTGTATCCATATAACCCCACACAGATATAGTGTTTCACCCCTGGAAGAAGGACGATGCAGCGGGAAACCAGACGAGAGAGATCATGTACACCATCTCCCTGTCCAACCCGCTGGCCCCCAAGACAGCCACAGTCACGGAGACCCAGACACTGTACAAGGCCAGCCATGAGAGTGAGTGCTACATCATCGATGCTGAGGTCATCACACACGACGTGCCCTACCACGACTACTTCTACACGCTCAACCGTTACATGCTGACACGGGTGGCCAAAAACAAGTGCCGGTTAAGGTGAGGAGGGCCTTATAACAGCTGTTGTAATAACATGTGGCTCTTGAAACTATTATGTGCTCGTTTAGAAACACTGCCTGAACTTATACCAGGGTGTGTATGCCTTGTCCTTAGGGTGTCCACTGAGCTACGTTACAGAAAACAGCCATGGGGATTAGTGAAGGGCTTCATCGAGAAGAACTTCTGGAGCGGGCTGGATGAGAATTTCCGCCATCTTGGTATGTTCCTCTACTAGCTGTTAAGTCTGTCGCACCAAATATTCAGCAACATTTAATCTGATGACCGTAAGCCATCCTAATGAATGAATGGCTTCTGTGTGCCCTGTCAGAGTTGGAGCTGTCAAAGGTGGAGCATGTGGTTTTGGAGTCGGCCCGGCCCTCTCCCAAGGTCAAGGCGTTGAAGACGTCTTTGAGGCGTAGGAAGAGACCCCTGGTCCACCTACGGAGCCAGCACCTGAACGACACCCTCCTCAGCCCTGTCACCACACCAACAGACGATGAGGTCATCCACTGCATCAAACACGTGGGCGTGACAGGTCAGATGGCAGGGGGACACTTTCTTTTAAAAACATTATTTATGTAACTTTTTTTATACTCTTATACACACTCTTATACACTGTAGATTCCATAGGTGCAACTTTCACTGGGGACGGGGGGGCATGTCCTACCCAGTTTTATAATTGGAATGTGATACAAAACAAGGCAACTGTGTGCTTTAGGACCATGCATTTATCTGACTGTATTAAAAAAAATTGTATAATAAGAAAATATGTCCCCTCCACTTCTAAAACCAAAGTTGCGCCCCTGATAGATTCTTATACACTTTCATACAGTACATACATTACATGGGGCAGGTAGCCCAGTGGTTAGAGCGTTGGGCCTGTAACCGAAAGGTTGCTGGATCAAATCTACCCCTTAACAAGGCAGTTAACCCACTCCTAAGCCGTCGTTGTAAATAAGAATTTGTTCTTAACTGACTTGCCTAGTTAAAAAGAGGTATAAAAACGTATACTCTTATACATTTCCACACATTATACTGTGTTAAATATATCTAGTTGACCTGGTCTGCCCCCCGCCAGGTTCCACTCAGACCAGGCACATGCCTGAGCACCTTCCTGGAGGCTTCGCCCTCTACAGTGTCTCCAAACTGCTGCTCATCATCAGCTTTGTGTGAGTACACTATCTCACACACATACAGTATAGACACTCACTTTCAGATCCATCTTAATCATTTCTGTTTCATTTGTAGCCATTTCAGTTCAACTCTATTTGAAATCTTTAGTAGTTAGCAAAAATCTGTTTGTTTGTTTTTGTTTGTGTTCTGAATGTGACTCTCCTCTTCTGTCCTGTCCTGTCCTCTCCTCCCATGTCCTCTCCTTTCATTGCTTGCCATAGGATCTGTCTAAGGTACATCTGTCTAAAGATAAACCACTTAGACCTGAACTCCTCCCTAATTGTAACTGGTTCATTAATGAATATACAGACTAAAGCACCCCATTAGCTTTCGTTACTAATCTTCTTTCCTTTGTCCGTTACCTTCTTCTGTTTTCCTCTCCTCCCTCAGCCTGGTTTTGCTGGTGTTCCTCAACATGATGCTGTTCTATAAGCTGTGGATGCTGGAGTATTCTGCACACCATCTTACCACCTGGCAAGGGCTGCGGATACATGAAAGGTACACCAAGTCGCTAACCGCCCATAGGTTTTTGGCATTATGACTGTTGCCTACATAATACTAGAATTGATATGTCTGTGTACTTAGTCAAGTCCAGACTACATACTCCAGTTTAGTTTCATCTGAAAACCTCATGGGCTTCAGTCTGAACAATGCTTAGCTTTGAGTTGCTCTTGGCCATGGCATCTGACAGTATGTGTGTGTTTCTGTCTAGTAAACTGCCCCAGACGCAGATGGAGTGGGCACAGCTCCTGGAGTCCCAACAGCATTACCATGATGCTGAGCTGCAGAAGTGGAGAGAGATAATCAAGTCCTCAGTGGTACTATTAGACCAGGTAGGGAACAGTGGTACTATCAGACCATTTAGGGATCAGTGATACTATCGGACCAGGTAGGGAACAGTGTTACTATTAGACCAGATAGGGAACAGTGGTACTATTAGACCAGGTAGGGAACACAGAGGGCAGATACAGTTACAAGCATTAACACATGGCTAAGAGTCAAATCCTCTAGGTTTTTGTGCTGGGTCTCAAAGTATGAAAGATATTTCTCATAACAAACTATGATTATAGTTATTTGGGGGGTTTTAATGTTTTCTGTTTTCCTCTACAGATGAAAGACTCTCTATTGAACCTTCAAAGGGGCATCGGCTTAAGGGACTACAGCTCAGAAGCTGAGGAGAAAAGAAGCCGTTACCACTGACGTACGACCTTAGGCCATGAGGGCATGGTGTGCAATATAGGAACTGTTTGTGTATAAGTATGCAAACAAAACAAAGAGAGACAAGAGACCAACCGACTGTGAGGCGAGCTGGCCCCAGTGTGACAGGGACGGCCTGCCGGCTGCCGCCCCCCAGCTCACAGAGGTCACGACCCCGCAGGTCAGGTCAGACCATGGACAGGAAGTGCCCCTATCACAGACAGGACATTTAACAGTGGGGTTCCCACAGCACTGAGGCATCGTGGGAAGGCGACAGCTCCACTTACCTTGACGCCACTTCAGTCTCTTATTATTCTTTGTCTTTTAATTTTCGAAGGACATCGTACTGTAAGCCATCGCCGTGTGGGGAATAGAGGACAAAAAAAAGCTCTGCATGTGATTTTACTCTTCACCTTAACTCCTCTCAATGAGCATACTTCTGTGGTTCCATTCCTGCTCTGTGAGTGTCTAAAGACGAACAAAAGAGGAGAGATAGATGAGGAAAGGGGTCCTACAATCTAGGCTTTCCTACACTCTGTTGACTGTTCCAACCCGATCCTCTCTTTTATTAACCCGTCTGATCTTGGCCACAGATCATTCTCTAGAGTAGCAGGATCACCAGCAAAGATATATTATAGAGTATATGTGTGTAGAAGCACATTTCCACTGAAATGTCTCTACTGCCTTGTTTTTCCCTGGGCTCAGCAGTGCATCAGGGCTGGTTTCCCTAATCACCTAGAGCTAGGCTGTTGTGTTGGAATGTGAATAATGATTGATTTAGGTGGAGGGGGGTCCTTCTCACAGGTACTCAGTACAGAGAAACGTTAAGAGATTGCAGGATGTAATTGGGGATAGAGAGGATATGTAATGTGGCGCGTCAAAACATTCATGCTTAGTGGCAAATGAATCTCCTGTTAACAGGAATTTAGAGTCTTCTTGAAGGTTTATGAGTTAGCTTTATGTTGTATTGCCACTATTGTACTAGTTGGGTAATGCAGTCCATTGTCCATCAGACGAATCAACTTATCAGTTTTGGAACAGTATTTTTTTTTTTTTTTTTTTTTTTAATGATAGCTAGACTGTCACTGCTACTTTCAAAGTACTGCAACAATACAGAGCTTTTATTTATCAGTTACTGGTGACTTGTTTTATGCACAGTGTTAATTAGTTCCATTATCTGTTGCACATTTATCAAAATGAGCTTGTACCGATCCGTAAGAGCCGAGAATGTAGTACAAATTGAGCAGTCTTTTCTGTAGGAGAATACAGCATGCAGGCTGAGAAGTCATTAATACTTGAAAAAGAGATACTGCAGCAAGACAATTAGGGAGACCTGTGTTCTTACGTAAGTGTTTTATTTCTAAACTGCGACTGTATCTCTTAAAAATGTTTGAAGATGGAAACAATTATATAAATATATATGTATATTCTAATATTTAATATATATACACATAGCATATATTGATTATTTATGTATAAAGGAAAGTTATCAGAGCTCTAGGCAGGTTAAAGAATTTATAAAGAAAATGTGTTTTCAGAAAAGCATGCCAGATATGTCTGTGACATGTCTAGTGTGCATGTGCGCAATGTATGTTTCTGTGTGCGTGTGCGTGTGTGTGTGCGTGTGTGTGTGTGTGTACACGTGTGCTAATTTATAGAGTGTGACATTTCTATCATTCCACACATTGATGTGTCTCAACATTTAATTTCTGGCACATGTAGCCAAAACTGCCTTTTATAATGCCCATGCGTTTGGATGCAGCCTTGCATTAGCCTCTCTGGCTAACAGTTTACAATCAGCCCCATATGGACATCTGTGTCACACACCCTCTTTGCTAATCCATATCAACAACTTGCATCCCTACTTATTCCAAATCATACACACCCCCCCACTCTCCATGTCCAGTGTTTGTGTTGGAATCTGTACACACTTCAATTGAACCAAAACACTGTAGATAAAGCCTTCATAAGATGTAAGTCATTTTCAATTCGCTATTTGTCATTGATTTATTGAAAGACAAGTAAATACCTGCTGGATTAACCTTAGCTTAACCTCAGCTATGTCTGAAGTGTAACTCCCAGTTAGCTGCGGCAAGAACTCAGTGATAAAATCCCTTCCAAAAAGATAAACAGTACTGCAATTTATGGACCTTCCAAATAGTGAATAAAAAGAACTCAGTGGTATTGCAGCCCTTATGTTATAGTGAAACTGACGCCCTTTTTGCACTCTAAAAGTATTATGTGTATCCAATATAGAACGCTTCCTCTGTAGCTTTGATTGTAATTACATTTCTCAAGCATCCATTCAACACGTTTCTATTCACTTGATGATGTAATTACATTTTGCAATGTTAGTCCCAAAAGAGCAATTCCAACCAGCTTTGTGAGTGACTGTTACTCTCTTAGATATTTCAGGGTTAGACAGGACAGTAGTGGGTTGTGTGTGGACTGTGGAGGAGTGGGTATCTATCTCTTTAATGCAGGTGTGTCAAACAAATTTTGCTCCGGGGGGGCGCATTCGGTCCTCAAAGAACGAGGTCATGAGGGTCTCTCTGAAAATGTGTTACAGTATTTTCTTGCCATCAAAATGTGCAACAACAAAAAAATAGTCCTCTATCCTGACTGTCTAGCTTTCATTTTGGTTATTATTAGCGAGCTAGACACAGTCAAGAAACTGTATGAATGTAGGTCCATAATATGATTTCTCCACCGATTTTGATTTTGAAGTACATTGAGTTTGTCTGAGTATGTTTGACACCCCTGCTTTAATGTGTGCTGGTGTTGCATTGGTGAGTTATTGAATGAGTGATCTCTCATAAACAGGCTATATGCTAGATTCTAGTTCTGGGTTTCCCAGGTTACTGAATGAGCATGTTTTAGGCTTGGCTCTCCTGTGTCATGTGATGGCCTTTGATATGGCAAGATGTATTATTGGTAATTTATGGAAATCTTAAGATCTGATTGGAAATGTTTCTGTTTTATAGAAATCCCTTTCACAATCAAGCTATATTAGACTGAAATATATGCTGAGGTTATGTTTCATATGTGAAAATGTGATTGAAATGCTTTGTTTATTTTTTTAAGTGTATGGATTTTTTTTAGTTAGAACATTGCTTGGATTTCTATATTTATTTTATTAATTAAAATGGACAATTTTAAATAATCTGAAAGAAGTATGGTAACATACCATGGGTTTCTCATGTTAGCAACTAGAATGTCTGCATAAGATGGGTGTATTAATTGTCATTATTTCCAACTGTTAACTTAGTCATCTCATTCTGAAATTCATGACACTACCACAAAACATTGCAACTAGTTTATAAGAATGTAATTAGCTGTTATGCCGAATTATAGCATGTTATGTGTCATATGAGTAAAAATCTTATGTTCGTGCTTATGAACTACTTATAAGAGTATGGTTGATGCATTTGTTTATGCAACAAGCATTATACCATTGTGTAGCAATATTCATAGGAAACAAAGGATATTCAGTCATATTATTCAGCATTGCAAGCAATCACCATTACTATCTAAAATATAGCGGACCAGGTAGGGAACAGTGTTACTATCTGGTCTAAATATATAACTCATGACCTCTCATAGATCTGAATAGATTTTAATTTGTAGATTTTTTTTTTGTGCGCTCACACATTTGTTGGCATTACCTAGTATGATTGTCATTCTTGATCTAAAGCTGTGTAACGAAGGTTACAGATGTCTTGACTGCGCCATTATGTTGTCGTTAACACTGCATACTGTACATTGTGTGCTTCACTGACTAAATTAATTTAAATCTGCCTTGCTGTTACGATTAGAGCAAGGCTGTCACGACTGGGTGTATAAAACAACCAAGGCGTAGTGATAGTTCGGCATAATGTTTTAATGAAGAACTATACAAACAACAAGAACATATAACAAACGTACATACACTTCTCCAGACTGACATACACGACAATGAACCACACAAAGGTGTGGTACATGACACTTCATATAGGATCCTCAATCAGAGACAACGCATAGCAGCTGCCTCTAATTGAGGACCCAACACAACACAACACAGAACTAGGATACTAGATCTGTCAGGCTCTGACCATGGCCAAATAGAGTAGCCAAAGGCTTCTCTATGGCCAGAGCCTGACAAAGGCGCTCTCCCACTCGTACTGAAATCTCTAGCTAACGCACAGAAGGAGTCCCAACCTCTTTCTTGAAAATTACTACTGAACAAATTCATAGCAACGTTCTACAAGTGTGTCTTGGCATTATCTTACCGGTTTTAGCTCAGTTCAAAAACCTAATGTATGATTTTTAGACCTGTTTTGATCTGTAAAATGAATCTTAATTAGATTTATACATGGTATAGGCCTATACTGTATACTGTAAGTATACTTTGTGTATATCTGCAGTGTACACACAGTGACAAGAGAATCAAACCTGCGCTGTGCGTGGTTTTAACTTGCCAATGACTTTGCCTAATAGAGACTAAGATAAAATGGCTTTCTGGTAGATGTGAAGTAGAGATTGGAGGTATGAATAAAAAAGTATTGAACAAAAACATTCAAGATTTGTGAAGTTTATTATTTTAAAATATGGTTCCCATATTAAGCCTACAAGAACTACATCATCAATAACTGGACATGCAATGCAAAGAGTGAAACATAGTTTAGGATTCTATCTTGATGAATGAACATGCTAGATTCTGGGGTTCTTACAGTCTTGGTTAATAACAACTTCTATCAAGCTCACCTGGACATACTGTATTTAATATCTGTTAATCCAGAAGTAATATATTGCGTAATTTGGTCAACTGCGTGATTCACCATTGCAAAAGGAAATCACAGACAGAAGGGTAACCTAGACACGTCACAGGGGATATAAAACTGAAGCATCCGTTTAGAACGTTATCTCACCACCTAAGAATTGTCTCTTCGATGAAACGTGTCCAATACATTTTTCTTCTCCCAAAACTAGAATCAGTTGCGAACACAGTGCACTAAGTTTTATAAACTTGACGCTTTGTTTACAAGCAGTGCGCAGTCGAAATGAGTTTATGCACCCGCGCATTTCAAAGAGGAAGGACGCGTTCCCTAACGGAAATATGCAAATACATGCTTCAACACGCCAATAGGATCTCGCTAGCTCGTGCTTGGCTTTGTCGGTGACCTCCTTGCTTGTTCTGCCCTCTATGCTTCATTTGCTCCCACTGTAAACTACACATATTTCCTTTATTTGGTTAGTTATAAATATATTTGAGCAAACTCTCAGCCACCACCCCCAACCCCAATAGCAGATTATCTCGGTCTACACGCAGAATCTGCCCACAGGAGACAATACTGTATTTAACTCTCAGGATGACCTTGTCATGGTAATGTAGTTTTTATTTACGCCACACGACGGGGACATGGTTCATCTACGCACACAGTAAGCTACCAATGAGGGACTGATGTGTTTTTGTAGAATATTGGCAGGTGTAGGAGCATCCCAAGCTTGTAGTACTGGATGCACATTTACCAGACTAATATTAGGCTATGTAGCCTGTAAAATAAATATACCTCTAGCACTATAGTGTATTGGTTTGTTCCTGCTTCAGCCATTTGATTCTACAACAACACATCGGTAATGAATCAGTACAGAAATCCTCATGTGCACTACAAATTCATTACTCATACCCTCTCAAAATGTGTGAATATTTTGACCATCAGATTTCAGAGTTCACTGTTCTCCTTGCAAAAACAGTTCCAAAGACCTTGTTTGACCTTCAGCAATGTGTATATTTATGTAGTCTAAACGGGAACATGTTGGACACACCCACACCAACGTAATATTAATATCTTTCTGCACTTTTTCTCACAAATTGTATATGGTATTTTCTCTGAAATATTGATAGAAATGAATAGTGGATGTGTTGCTATTTTTTTAAGTATGTAATTTTCATCTAATTTAAGTTATATTTCATTTGTATCACTGTAATGTATAAAATCATTAAATAAAAAATGGCTTCAATAAAATGTTTTACAATATTTGAATTCAACAAAATATATACAAAGACATACAGACATGAACAATGAAAGTTATATTAAAATATATTTATTTATTCAAATAAATATACTTTTAAAATAAAATATTAAAGCAAAAAATATATATGCTAAAGCACAATGGGTGATTTTTGACCAAGCGACGCCCTCATCCTATTGTTGATTGTTGATGCCGCCGCTCTGGTTGTCAAGGCTGGCCTTGTAGACAAATATTGCCCAGCTGAAGTGACTTTTGGGGTGTAACTTCTCATTATGATGCGGGAGTAGAACCACAGTAGAAACATATGTGGCTGCTTTGTCGCTACTCTTGATGTTTCTGACTTACAGTAGTATAAAACTATTGAATCCATGATCGTTTCAAAATATCATCTGAATTAAGGGGGTCCGTTTTTATAGTCCCATGGGTGACGTCACACGTGATTTGGTTTGTTGGTTGTTGCGTCATGTGACTGTGATGACGTCACTGCCGTGGGACGCTGTAAATAGCAGGTTCAGCCGCTCAATCGGTATACTTTAAAATATCATCTATCATCATAATTATAGACGTTTATGCTTGGTTCAGATTTTGTCCGGTCAGGACCTGCTTTGATTTCAACATACACAGAAGTCCAGTCCGGACCGACCTATATTTGGCCCAAAGAAACTCAGTCCGGCTTTCAACTTAATCTTGAAAGTTGTGATAGTAGAATTCACAAGATGCAATTTCTAAATTGGGTAGTGCATCATCAGTTTTCCTCTTGTCATGTCAGTCATTGCATACTTTAGAAAGCTATTTATAACTCCTCAGAAGTGTCCAGATCATCTAACGTTTTATAACTAGGAGACAGTAGAGTACAGTAAAGTAAAGTATAGTGTATTGTATTCTACCCAACTTCACTGTACTCGGGGATCAATAAAGTACCTATCTATCTATCTATCTATCTATCTATCTATCTATCTATCTATCTATCTATCTATCTATCTATCTATCTATCTATCTATCTATCTATCCAGAGTCACTTACAGTGACGTCAGTGCATTCAACTAAGGTAGATAAACAACAACATATAACAGTCATAGCAATACAATACAAATGATGTAACCATTTACTGAGAATGTTTTTCTAGTTGAAGTGGTTTGTTGGTCTATTCTATAGGTTTGAACATCATTGTTGCCAATTCTAAAGCTTTTGAAAAGGCGAACATAAGTGGATGTGGCAGAAGGGAGCAAAAATCTCTATTCTGTTGCAATCATCATAATGCTTACTTCACTGAGAATGTACAGTATGTGCATTTGAAATTTGGCCATAGAATCAATGGGGAAAAAACAACGTATTTTCAAAATAATTTTGTACTTTCAACATCCGGAAAATATGTAAAGTATTTTTGATGTCTTCATCTTTCATCTAGCACCTAAAATGCACCTGATGTCAGCGTCTGGAAAAGACGTCTAAAATATATTTGTTACTTAATTTTGCTTACTGGGATATGACTAAAGAATACTATCGATGATAAGGGTTCATGGCCAGTTCATTTCTCTTGAACCTCTTATTTATCGTCATATTTCATTCAAAATGTCCCAGTGAAGCATGCCACCAATATTATAATCAGGTATCCAGCCAGCTTCAACCCACATTATGTGTAGTGCGTAAAAGTAGTGAGAAAATACATAGGAAATGGGCTATATCCAACCCACCAAGACACACAGCATTTTTCATCAAATTACAACACTAGGCAGGATTGCAAGGGGTGGATCAAATCCGTGTTTTAATCATGTAGAGCCAATAGAGTGTGGAGGTGGGCGGAGCACACTATTCTACGCTGACAGCTGCGAAATAGGCAGCCACAGGCACCCATGCTGCAAATTGGCAAACAGCGTTATAGCCTAATGCAAAGGAATCAGCTTGAATATCCACATGTTCTATGAACAACAAAAGTGGATGCAACACGGGGGTTAAAAAACAATAAGATAAGGACTTGAGCAAGAACCTTTTGTAAAATACATATTGGAAGTAATTCAGGTGTTTTTATCAACCCATTGGAAAAGGTTTTGGAACCATGTACGGTGCCTTTTCTTTCCCAATGACTGCGGAGCGCAGTCGGAATAAGGAGCGCCTGGAGGCCAATCTAGCCGGACTCTCTGAGCTGGAGCTCCGCAGGCAGAGGCAAGAGTGCCTGGTCCTCGGTGCTCTGGCCCTGGGGGAGCCCATGGCCGAAAATTCCACAAGGAACGAGCTATCGTGTTTCAGCAGCTGGGGGCAAGAAAACTTGACATTGAGACGTAATCTGGTAAGAAGTTAGAGAGGTGGAGGTAGTTGCTGCCTTTTTATGTGGCAAATAGATAGGCTAATTCACTTCGTAGAAACATTGTTACAGTGCCACCCCGATTACCCCTAGGCTCTATAGGATAGGCTACGGAGCATATATAAAATACTACTTAAAAAAAAAAACGTATTGTTAGTGGACAATGCATTGGTGGTGTGCGCCTATTGTCCAACGGCGAAACTTATCTGCAAGAAAAGTTACTTAACTTGATTAATGCTACCCCCATCTGAAAGGATCTAATCGTTTCCATCCTTCGGCCGCAGATGTATGCCTCGGGGCAACGAAATGGGGGGTGGAGTCTTTTGCAGTCCACCGTTTAATGACCCATTGTTCCCTGCATAGTCCTTCATTTTTTTTTGTATTTTACTTAACAAGTGTTTATACGAATTAATTATTTTCTTTTTCAAATCAGATTATTACGGGATCTTATAGGATATGTGAATAACATTCATATAAATCAAGTTTGATAGGCCTAGGTATTCATATGATATTGATAGCATAGAATCATACATGATTTAGATATAAGTTATGAGGCACGTTTCATTAGCCTGTGGAGATTTTCGACGTCCTTATGGGAACTAGCCTACAGGCAAGGATGGACTATGCTGCCAGAGGTGGGCGTGATGCGTGTCCCACCACTCAAATGAGTAGGCTATCACCACGCGTATAGAGAATCCTATCTAACCGATATTATCCCAAATAATAATAAAATAATATAATATATATAATAATGAAAAAGAGCGCTAGCTATCCATGATGGAAACTATTACGCATGCCTATTATAGAGACAATTGGCTTTTGAATGGGAATGAATGAGATGTCACAGTTATCCCCTTATGGCCACCTTTCTACCTCTTATCTTTAAAAAAAGACACACAGGCTAGTATCCTTTAGACTACACCACACTAGTGTATCGGCTCGCACACGGCCCACTGTTCTCAATAGAAAACTCCTATAAAAGAGGGTGAAATAAATTAAATCAGCCACCCCCCTTTCCTCCAAGCTTCCCCCCGCGTTCCTCTCCTCCGCCGCGGCCCAAACAATAGGCGCATATGGAGAGGAATACTAATGAATCCGAGGGCCTTGGTGCGCCGACAGGCGAATAATGCACGTCGTCCGCCGCTTTGAAAGCACAACTGGAACACATCACCCAATGAGATGTCAACGGGGAGCAAACAGGCTCCGCTTCGACGGTGATAGTCAAGGCTATTTTTTAGACTCTGCGAAGAGTGACTGTCCCTAAATGCCGCATATTTTCTCGCAACGTGCAGTGAGAATTTAAAATTTCATCAAGTCATTCCGGTCGGTCCATTTGAGGGATCTGTCATTTGGATCGATGGATATTAACTACATTGTCTATCCAAGCGTGCAAGTAATTACACAGAAAATTCCTTGGAGATTATTGGTTGGAGAATTATCTGACATCAAGGTCTAATTGAACCCCCTCTATTGAGCCCATCAAGCATCACTTCTCCATGTGTCCCCACTGGACCCATTCTCATATTGCATCTAGAGAGTCTATGTTGTGTTTGGGCTTTCAGGCAGGTTCACACAGAAGCAACTGACCCATGTTGCCCTCTCCTGGGGGGCAGTTTCCTTCCTTGGCTTTGGCCCCAGGGCCTCCTGTCCTGTCTATAGGCCCAGTGGCCCAGTGTGGAGGTGCTGACAGCAATGCCATGGCAGACAGCAGCTGGTAAAGCACAAGACATTGACCCCACTCTGAGCCACCATGCTGTGTGTGTTTGGAGAGCGCCAGCATAAGCAAGCCCGTGTATGCGTGTGTGTTTGTGTGTGTGTTCATATGTACTGTATGTGTATGTTCATACGTGTGTGTGTGTGTGTGTGTGTGTCGATAGAGGTGTGTGTGCCGGCATCTCTTTTGATCTATGTGCTTGGCATCAGTTTGTGGCAATTTGGGCATGTCTAAGACGCCGTGTGCCCATGTGTCTTCCATAGAGTTCCACATCGTTAGTGAGAGTACCCCTCTCAGCGGTGAGTGACTGATGATATGGGTGGGGTACAGCTGCCTGGGCCCGGGGCTTTGTCCCATAACATCTTCATTAGCCTAGCTTTCCCCCGAGCTGGAGGCTATGAGCGGCTGTCATCTCAGCACTCACTGGCTGATTGGGAAGTCAAGCTGTATAGAGTCTATTCAGAGCCAGTTGTCCTTGCTGGGGAGGCAGGCCGCAGAGGCCAGAGTGTGTAGCCTGCGTGCCCTATTCACACCTGTTATGTAAACATGGTGTATGAGTGTGTGTCTGTGTGTGTGTGTGTGTGTGTGTGTGTGTGTGTGTGTGTGTGTGTGTGTGTGTGTGTGTGTGTGTGTGTGTGTGTGTGTGTGTGTGTGTCTGTGTGTGAACGGTGGCTTAGTCAAGCGATGGAGTGATGGGTGGCAGTACTTTCCGGCCTCCTACAGACCCCTCTCTTTGGTGCCAGTAACAACATTTCTTTATTATAGAGGGGTTGTGTGCCGTATTCCATGGCTCCCCAGCTCACTGCCACCAAAGCTGCCTGGCTGCTCCCCCTTCCCACCCCCCTCTCCAGCGGAGAGAGCACAGGATGCAGTAAAATAGTCATGACACCAGGCAGTGTACGGTATGAGATCTGGGAGCCAGGAGGCGTCAGTTAATATTGCAGCAGAATAAAAGGTATCGACATGAGAGGGAGCCGCCTGAGACCCCTACAGAGCTACACACTCTGGAAGTCAGCTGTGTGTTTGTTTGTGTGTGTGTGTGTGTCCTGTGTGTGTGTCCTCAAAGCTTTGTTTGTGTTCTGTGTCATTGCGTTTTAATTAGCCAGCCTAATTTTCACAGTGTCTGTTAGTTCTAGATCCGTGTGAGCTTGCTGGAAGACCTAGGCCTAATGATCAGCTGGGTGAAAGTGTGTCATAGGTGTAAGGATTCCCAATACACTTTCTTACTCCCGCTCTATCCTTCTTTCCTTGTATTATTTATTTTAATCGCACTCAGGTTGCTATAAAACCTAGAGATCTCTTCCACTCACCTATTAGTAACCACCATAATACAATGGTTTTGTGTTTGATATTAGTTTTACTGACAGAAAATATCTCTCCTATAGGTTTTATTTAAAAAATATATTTGTTTTTAAATAGTACCTTTATTTAATAAAGTACCTATCTATCTATCCATCTATCTATCTATCTAACTAGGCAAGTCAGTTAAGAAGAAATTCTTATTTACAATGACGGCCAAACTCGGACGACGCTGGGCCAATTGTGCGCCTCTCTATGGGACTCCCAATCACGGCCAGTTGTGATACAGCCTGGATACTTAGGCAGACAGCCTGGCTTGGGTCTTTAGTCTCTTCACAAACAACAAACACAGCACTTCTATCACACTGATCTATTCTAGTCTGCCTGAAACAAATGACCCAGAATCACAGCAATTATTCCAGCACTGCTGAGTGACCAAAAGAGCAGCCATCCTCATGACCAGATATAGTGCTGCTGGTTGTTTTTTTACTCAGCATCCATCCGAATAGGAAAGTTGGGATGTACAGTATGGGGTGTGTTTTTCTACTGTCTAGCTCCCCTCCACACCCTGATAGAGGCAGCTTGCTGCTGAAACCTTGGTCCCTTTGAATAAATCCTTTGCATACCAGCAGTGTACAGCAACATACTTCTTTAAATAAGCCACTTCCACACACACGCACGCACGCACGCACACACACACACACACACACACACACACACACTGTATATAAAGTGACTCCTGTCAGTTCTCTATCCAAGACTGTAATGTAGCGGATGTCACATTATTTTGCTGACATCTGTTTAATGACATAATGTAGCAAGTGTCATCATGTGTGTGTGTGTGTGTGTGTGTGAGTGTGTGTCCTGGAGAGGCCATGTGTAGCTAGTGTGTGTTGCCTGTGAGTGCTCCTCAGATGACCTGAAATTGCCTGGCTGATTGAACAATCATGTCCAATTGCACTTGTTCTTCCTCCCTGGTGGTTGATGTGTGTGTGTCCTGCTCCGTGTTCATCCACAAAAAGAACATCACAACACAGTTCCCATCATTCATGTTCCAGCTGGCTGCATTCTCACTTATCTTACATAACTGGGATGGGGCTATATTAGCATGCATGCAGCCCATGCAGCCATGCACACTGATGTCTATAGGCCTATACAACCTCCACTATCCAAAGGTGGGAAAAAATTATCTGTATAAACTTAATAGTGTGTTTTTGCAATCCAGTTAAATTGAAAAATGACTTAGTCATAATTCACATTGTCTTATAATTATGTATGTCTTGGGTGTGTGTTCATGCCCGTGTGTTGGTCTGTTTCAGAGTGCGCTCCAGAGCTCTCCCTGGGGGCTGATGCTGGCACTGGAACAGCAGGTGGGCGAGCTGAAAGTGGACACAGATGATGTCACCTATGAGGGGACCCAAGGGGACACGGGGGACAGTCGGCCTAGCTCAGGTACTCCTCATGCCACCACCTTTCAATTCTCTGACCTCTGAACTTTAACCCCTGAACCACATCAGAGGGGCATGGGGTACTTATATTTTTCTTAACGTAGACACTGTAATTGAACAAAACAAAATTGTGTGTGTTTGACCCATGTTCTGTATATTTTCTGTATACTCTTTTTACCTGAATTGTGACCCTATATTTCACTGAAGTACATATATATATAATGACTAACATTTAAGTAGTTTTGACAAATGTTGTTTTCATGCCCTTCTTGCTACTGTTAGTGGTTCTGTGGTGTGTGAAAGAGCCAAAACGTTGGTTATGAATTTCTTCAGCGTATGGTTTGAGAAAGCCTGATAAAGGTCTAATGAGCGACATCATCTGTATTTCCCAGGGTTTTATGAGTCGAGTGAGGGCAAGTCTCCAAAGGGGCATTCCTGTCACTCTGACTTCCCAGAGCCCCCCCCTGGCTGGGGCTTCAGCAGAACCGAGAGGCCCAAGTCTCTGGGTGAGTTCAGCTCCACTCTCACTTTCAACCACAATAGGGTTCATGGTATCATAGCAACAATACCATCTACTGTCTTTACTTATTACATAATTATGATAGTTGCATTAAGTACTGGTATTAGTAGTAAAACAAACCCAGCAATTTATCAATTGACTTCTCTCTGTCTACAGGATATGCCCTCCAGCTGACAGGTGAGAGTATGATGGAGCCAGCCCCTCATGCCACAGTTCCCCTCTCCTTCTCAGCGCCCTACCCACCCCTGGAGGGTATCGCTGAGGAGGGTACGGCCGAGGAGCCCTGGCAGTGGGAACTACACTGTATCCAGGGTTGGGAGGACCAGGACCAGGTCGCTGAGGAGGACTTCCAGCAGGCCCTGAGGGTAGAAGGCTACATCCTGGGTCTCATCCATCGCTACACACTTTCACCCCGGCCCTGCATGCCTCGTACCAGCCTGGGGCCTGATGCCTCCACTTCCTCCTCCTCCAGCATCAACGGGCAGAGCAGCCTGCGAAGGAAACACCCTCTTCACACCCCCGAGCACTGCATCCCTGACCCACAGGACCTCTACCCTGACCCTGAGTGCCAGGCCTGGCGTTGTGACCCTCTAGACAGGGAGGAATGGGGGGGTGGGGGCCCATCCATGGAGGAGGACTGTTATCGGTCTTTACCCTACCCCCATTCCAGACCCCACTCCCTGGCCGGGGGCCATCCACCCTCCATGGACTCCCCTTGTGGAGCTCTGGACTCCTGTTTTTGTAGTGAGTCTGATTCCCCCAAGCACTACCCGCTGCCCCATTCTCCGGCTTCATATAACCACCTGGCCAGTTCCCAGTACATCACTGGACAGGCCTGCCACACACCTGTACGCTCCCCCTCACACTATCTTCCAGAGGCCTCCAAGCCCAGCCGAACCTTTGTATCCCCAGAACAGAGCAGCTCAAAGCCCAGGGCCACGGGGAAAAAGGGCCATGAGGAGAGACAGAGCTCCAAGAAGACTGGCCACAAGACCTGCCGCTCCCAGTCTGAGAACAGTCTGATGGGGCAGAGGGCTCTCCCTAAGCGCAGGTACAGCACAGCCGAGCGCCCCCAGCACCAGAGGGGCCAGGTCCCACACGCAGGCGCCCAGCACAGCAACACCACTGGGGGGCGACCATGGTGCTCCAGCCTGGAGCTCAGCCAGGAGGAAGGGGAGACCCAGGGTGAGCAGGAACACAGATGCCAACCTCGTAGGGCCCGTCGCACCCAGGCCTGCTCTCATCCCAACCCCAACCACCACTTCCAGGTCCATGCCCAGCCTCACCTCTCAGAATACCCAGTGAAAGCACCTCTGTGTCGGGGAGAAGAGGGCTATGTGCAGGCCGCCCCTGGGGAGTCAGAGTCCAGCATGAGTGAGGTGTACTCCCCTGCCTCTAGCTCTCTCTCCAGTGACTCTGATGAGGGGGGGCTGGTGTGGCCCCAGCAGCTGCCCCCTCGCGTGGCCCCCTCTTCTTCCTCCCCTAACGCCACCTCAGAGGCCTCCTCGCAGCCCAAGGCCTTTGTCAAAATCAAAGCCTCTCACGCCCTGAAGAAGAAGATTCTGCGATTCCGCGCCGGCTCACTCAAAGTCATGACTACAGTCTGAAAATATGTCTGTCACTGCTTATACTGACAATGTCCTGCACAGTCTGATGGTTCATCCTACATCACCTACAGTTTACACCCTCTGTATACCTCTGCTAGTCCGTGCAGCATTGTCATAAAATAAGAAGCTATTTTACCTTCAGGAAAAACTCAGATGTCTGTAACTGGCCTAAGATCAGCACCATGATATTATCTAGCTAGACCACATTTCACCATCATCAGACATGAATTTGTCTAATGAAAGTCATCCTCTGATGATAACACTGCCATGTCACATATGGACACCTGAAAGAGAACTGCTACCTCTCTTCTCTCAGCTGCACCACCTTGCATACCATACTTGAAGCTGAATGTCTGTAGCACTGGCCTGTAGGGAGCGACTGCAGTGAGGGTTCAACACACACACTTCTGTAAATACCTACATGTGGCCTTGTTTGTATGAATGTAGTTTGTAAATGAAGATGTTGTGGTCTCTTAAGCCATGTGCCATTTACACTTCCTAGTATTCAACCTGGAATGGTGGACTCATGTATGCCTACTGGATATTTCTCACACATACATTAAATACGGTTAAATATGGTCTTACTAAAATTGTGTGATGCCACCTACACCTACCTTCAGATAAGGGCATGAGGAGGGAGGGAGGCCAGTGGCCTCTTATGCTGTGTTTTTCATCATATAATGCAAAATGCATCATACCAGCTGTATTTCAAAGTGGCACTCCGGTGAACTGTATTTCTAGGGAATGCAGGGGTGGTTTATTTAGAAAGTTGCGCTGTTGATTACCACAGAGGATATGTGAAAGAGAGAGATTAAAGAGAGATTAGAGAGGAAGTTGACATGGATGTGGGATGATAAGATGCCAAAACATCATTTTAAAGAGCAACTTGATATCATTAAACCTTTTATTTCAACACAAATACATGTATTTACTTGATATCATAAAACCTTTTATTTCAACACAAATACATGCATTTACAAGGTCAGTAATATTTTTTCTTATTCATGTTCTGGTGTGCTCATTAACAGTTGTTATTATCTAAGGGCTGAAACATGACATATTTGTCAAAATGACATTTAAATGAAAATGAACTCAAATCTAAACTAAGGCCTAGATTCAATCAGATCAAGCATAACAAACACCCACATAGCTGATATGTTGGAGATGTAAATATGTTGGAGCAATCAAATTGGTGAGCAGCTGCTCTTGGTCATTGTCACGAAGCCACACAGTCAAGTTGAAAATTAACTAAATATTAATTAAACTAAATAATGAATAATTCTATCAGCCTAATCGAGGTGTAGATTACATCTCACATTCCAGTGTTTGAACTTGTAAACAAGGCTGCATTTAGGTATAATGCCAGGAGCCGCTTGTGGATTTAAAAGCTCTAACGTAGTTCCACTTCCGACACCGCCAAAACAACAACCGCTAAGGGGATGTCGGCTAAAAGGGATGTCGGCTAAAAGGGATGTCGGCTAAAAGGGATGTCGGCTAAAAGGGATGTCGGCTAAAGCGGATCTGATTGAATAGAGCCTATAAATACAGATAAAGCCAAATGTAATTGCGCAAGTGTGAAATCTGGCGAAAACATATTGCTGAGAGGGCAGAAGTTCCTGTTCTGTTGCACAACACTGGATTCAAATGTCTCTGAGCACTTTTAAATGTCATGGTTCACAGGCACACGCACACTACACACACAGAAACACAACTTTACATAATATTCATCTCCTGGGTTCTTACTGATGTGCTCTTGGATATGCTCTGTCGGGGTACCGGCTCCTCAGTGGCAAAGGTGAACATACTGTGCAAAGAGCGATTGACACTCTGCTTAAAGCCTCGTCCCAGACACACATAGAGCAGAGGGTTGATGCAGCTGTTACAGTAGGCCAGACAGAGGGCCAGCGTGTGGGCCAGCTGTACGTTGGCGCTGTGCGATGAGTGCCGGGGGGTCGATAGAACCAGGAAGTCCAGTATGTGCAGTGGAAACCAGCACAGGAAGAAGCTCAGCGATACGGCAACAATGACCCTCAAGGTGCGTCTGGAGCGAGCTTCACTCACCCTCCCAGACCCCCGACCGGCCCTGCTATACACAACCCAATGACACACCACGATGGTGACGAATGGCAGCACGAAACCCATCAGGAAGCGTACTGTAGTGATAGCCCAGCCACTAACTATAGTGTAAGATCCCAGGCACTCTGACTTACTGCTGCTTAACTGGACCTCTGTCACGTGGACAAACTGGGGGATGCTGCACAGCAGGGCCAGGAGCCACAACCCAACACATACCCAGATGGCCTTGTGAGGCCTCCTCCAGTTCTGGCACCACACGGGCCGGTTGACCAGCAGCCAGCGGTCCAGGCTGATGAGTACCAGCAGCAGCACGCTACAGTACATGACCAGGTAGATGAGGCCCTTGAGCAGCTTACAGGCCACGGGGCCAAAGGGCCAGTGCTGGTCCATGGCCAAAGGCACCATGAGGATGGGCAGGGACACGCAGCACAGCAGGTCAGCCAGGGCCAGGTTGAGGAACCACAGAGAGGTGACGGAGCGAGGCATACGGAAGCCCGTCACCCACACCACCAGAGCGTTGCCCGGGACCCCCAGCAGGAAAACCAAGCCATAGAACACCAGGGCGGACAGGTGACGGGGCCCCAGCACAGGACCAAGTTCCTCAAGGTTGACAAATTCACAATCAGTGATGTTCATGAGGCTCCTCTCCTCATCAGTGAAAATCAAGCACAAATTAAGGTCATCCATGCTTGGAGGTGACTGTTGAGGGGAAGGAAAAGACAGTAATATGATAGCTACTATAATATAATTGTATCAATACAATAATACAGGGATTCATGAAAGACTGGACAATCTCTAACTTTTAAAAAATATATATTTTCATAGGATTAATGTTAACTCCGTCAGACACCTTAAAAGGCATTTCATTTTTACATTTATTGTACAAGTGTTTAATGGGAAAAATATGGGGTTAAATACATATCATTACACAAACATATTATATCTCAGATGTAGGAAACACATCCTTTTGATATCTGTTTTTCCATGTAGTGAATCTGTTATCAATGCATTTGTATGGGCTGATAGCAGATAGCAATAACACAAACACACTTTATAAAGTTATACAAGACCAGTCAGCATTTTACATAACAATATGAAATGTAAAGTCATCAATCAAGTGCAAAATACCTCTAAAATGAAATATTTTCAATCAGATAATCAATCACAAAACACTGTAAAGTTAAGGTTACAATTAATCTCTACTACACCTTAGATTTCAGATGTATGGCTCGGACGTCCTCCTGTTGATGATTCCACACACAACCAGAAAAAAAAGGAACTGTTCTTGTTTAGCACAATTTCAGTCCACAAAACTCTTGCCCAATCGTGACCTCGCCTCCTTATATCAGGAATTGTAAAAATAGCAACGCTAAGATACACAGGGTGATACAGCACATTCTAAAAGTATTCGGACCTCTTCACTTTTTCCACGTTGTTACATTACAGCCTTTTTATAAAATGAATTAAATAAATGTTTGTCCTCATCAATCTACACACAATTTCATTGATCATCCTTGAGATGTTTCTACAACTTGAAGTCTTGGAGTCCACCTAAGGTAAATTCAATTGATTGGACATGATTTGGAAAGGCACACACTTGTCTATATAAAGTCCCACAGTTGAGCATAAACCAAGCCATGAGGTCGAAGGACTTGTCCGTAGAGCTACGAGACAGGATTGTATCGAGGCACAGGTCTGGGGAAGGGTACCAAAAAATCTATGCAGCATTGAAGGTCCCCAAGAACACAGTGGCCTCCATCATTCTTAAATGGAAGAAGTTTGGAACCACCAAGACTCTTCCTAGAACTGGCCGCCCGGCCAAACTGAGCAATCGGGGGAGAAGGACCTTGGTCAGGGAGGTGACCGAGAACCCGATGGTAACTCTGACAGATCTCCAGCATTCCTCTGTGTAGATGGGAGAAACCTTCCAAAAGGACAACCATCTCTACAGCACTACACCAATTAGGCCTTTATGGTAGAGTGGTCAGATGGAAGCCAATCCTCAATAAAAGGCACACGAAAGCCCGCTTGGAGTTTGCCAAAAGGCACCTAAAGGATTCTCAGACCATGATAAACAAGATTTTCTGATCTGATGAAACCAAGGTTGAACTCTTTGGCCTGAATGCCAAATGTCACATCTGGAGGAAACCAGGCACTGCTCATCACCTGGCCAATACCATCCCTACAGTGAAGCATGGTGGTGGCAGCATCATGCTGTGGGGATGTTTTTCAGCGGCAGCGACTGGGAGACTAGTCAGGATCGAGGGAAAGATGACTGGTGTAAAGTACAGAGAGATCCTTGATGAAAACCTGCTCCAGATGGATCAGGACCTCAGACTGGGGTGAAGGTTCACCTTCCAACAGGACTATGACCCTAAGCACACAGCCAAGACAACGCAGGAGTGGCTTCGGGACAAGTCTCTGAATGTCCTTGAGTGGCCCAGCCAGAGCCCAGACTTGAATTTAATCGAACATCTCTGGAGATACCTGAAAATAGCTGTGCAGTGATGCACCCCATCCAACCTGACAGAGCTTGAGAGGATCTGCAGAGAAGAATGGGAGAATCGGCTCAAATACAGGTGTGCCAAGCTTGTAGTGTCATACCCAAGAAGACTCAAGGCTGTAATCGCTGCCAAAGGTGCTTCAATAAAGTACAGAGTAAAGGGTCTGAAAATTTCACTTTGTCTTTATGGTATTGTGTGAGGGGGAAAAAATGATTGAATCCATTTTAGAATAAGGCTGTAACATAACAAAATGTGGAAAAAGTGAATAGGTCTGAATACTTTCCGAATGCACTGTATATTGTAGCCTAGGCCTACTTCTAATCAGGTAGAAAATATCATACTTTTCAGAAACCTATATAGTTTTGTGCATAGCTTATCAGATCTTTTTCAAAAAGGAGGTTCCCCTGAGCCACATTGCTAATGTTAGCACCTATTATTATCATTGTTATGTTCACAGCAAGCCTTACAAAATCATAGTCCAACTACACTACTAAATCTGAATTTCACAACTTTATTGTTAAAATCGTTATGCTTATTACAGTACTGTTACATAAACATTTTTGACAACATTGTTTATATTTACAATTTGTTGGGAGGCCGAAGTTATACACACCTATGTTGAGTATGATGACAGCACCTAGATGTATCTCCATGTTAAACTGTCAACAGCAGATACAACAACTGTGTTGTTCCCTTTTGATATCAACAAGTACCTTCAGGGTTTGCATGTGTTTACTCTTGTGGGTGCCCTAGCCTAGGCAGCCAACTAGCTTTAATGGCTAGTCACTGTCTTAATAAAGAAAACAATTCCATAACCATTTTCAGACAACTTAGAATGTTGCACGTCGGGCATTCCGAGTGGCGCAGTGGTCTAAGGCACTGCATCGCAGTGCAAGCTGCATTGCTACAGATGCGGGTTTGAGCCCCATCTGTGTTGCAGCCGGCCGCGACCGGGAGACCCATGAGGCGGTGCACAATTGGCACAGCGTTGTCCGGGTTAGGTTTGGCTGGCCGGGCTGTCCTTGTCCCATCGCACTCTAGCGACTCCTGTGGCAGGCCGGGCGCATGCACGCTGACACGATCGCCAGGTGTACAGTGTTTCCTCCGACACGTTAGTGCGGCTGGCTTCTGGGTTAAGCGTGAATTGTGTCAAGAAGCAGTGCGGCTTGGCAGTGTTGTGTTTCGGAGGATGCAAGGCTCTCGACCTTCACGTTCAGTCAACACATATCTTTCCATTTTTTTTAATGGCGCATTGACATTAAATTTAGTTAAGGAGGAAAAGTATTCATTTACAGCCTGAATGACGAAAGTGCAGATCTAGACGATAGTGCAAATCTAGCGACCACTATCGGGTGTCCATAAAACAGCGGTTTAGGCCAGGGTTTCCCAAACGCTGTCCCCCTGGGTTCACGTTTTGGTTTTTGCCCTAGCACTACACAGCTGATTCAAGTAACCAACTCATTATCAAGCTTTGACTATTTGAATCAGCTGTGTAGTGCTAGGGAAAAAAACAAAATGTGCACCCAGTGGGGGCCCCAGGACCGAGTTTGGGAAACCCTGATCTAGGGGTATTCAGCTCTTAACCTACGAGGTCCAGAGCCTACTGGTTTTATGTTTTACCTGATAATTAAGTGCACCCACCTGGTGCCCCAGGTCCAAATCAGCCAGTAATTAGCAGTGGAACTGGCTTCGAGGTCCAGAGTTGAGTTTGAAGGGTTTAGGCCAGGGATGGGCTGGAGTGGTGTAACACTGTTCCCCATCCCTCGCAAACACAGCTCATTAAACTCATTTTATTTTAAACTGAAGATCATGATTAGTTGATTATTGGAGTCAGGTGTGTTAGAAGGGGCTGGGCCAAACGTGTGACACCAATCAGGACCCCTTGAGGACTGGAGTTGCCCATCCCTGGTTTAGGCCAACACTGATAAATCTATCGCTTGTGGGAAAGCCCACCCCTTATGGGTGGAGTGCCCATATCCCTTAACCTGGCTGACAACTCTTTTGTACCATGTGGGGGGGCGTGCCTGGCTACATATCCCTTGGCAACCCCATAATTTAAACAATGCAATAAATATATGTAAACATTCTACAATTACTAATTCTGGTATGCATTACGATATACTCCAAAACCACTATTGAACCCTTGGAAATATGTGAAAATAATAGATTAAATAATGATGTCATGAAAAAACGGCAAACGTCAGCAAAGTGTTATTTCCTTTTCTCCACAGATGAGTATCAGTGATTTTCTTAAAATAAACACCCTTGCTAGATATTGTTAGATGTTCTCCTTCACACTACTCCTTCAGATAACATTTGTCCCTCAGAGCTGTTCTTGGTTTTATTTATGACATTTTGCAAAGAACATTACACTACTGTCTAACTTAACTTATTTACATAACATAGAAGCGTATCTCCTTTCATTGTTGGACAATATTTGAACTGTAGTTCCATTCTGTCCAGGAATCTGTTTCCTATTGACCTGTGGCCCATGGCCTGTGAGTGGTTTCCTCAGGAAGATATCAGGGGTTTGGGGTTGGGGTTGGTGACTCAGCTCAGGGCAGGTGAGCTGCTAGGTGGTAGAATGGGTGTTTCATCCCTGAACGCTTCTGACTGGAGATCTGTAAGACAGACATAATAATACATTACCAAAGAGTTACAAAGAACGACTGACAATCCTTTTGATCTTTCATCTATACAAGCAAAGAAGCATAATTATAGTAAGAGAATCTGAAAAGATAAAGAGAACACACATGTATAGAGATTGAGAGAGAGAGAGAGAGATAGAGAGAGAGAGAGACACACACAGATATAAAAAAATACACACACAACGTACCAATGAGGGATGTGTTCTGCTGGTGGTTGATGACAACAGACGTCTCTTCCTCCTCCTCTCCCCAGTCTGCGATGTTGGCCGGGGGGATACACTGCTCCAGGAACAGATCTTCATCCTCCTCAGAACAGAAGTCCATGTCTTCCGGGGGCCACCGTAACTCGCCACTCTCCACTTCGATCATGTCCGTGGGCTCCACCACAATGGAGGGAAGCCGCTCCTTCTCAGAAGGACTGAACAGCTGCAGGTGATTGGGAGAGCCCTCTGGACTCAGAGACACCTCCACCGGATCTGGGAAGATCTGGAGGCAGAGGGAGGGTCTACATGTAGGTGATTGAATGTTGGGTGTCATGGATGGTATAGACTTTCGTATTGTAAACCTTAGTAAAAGACCCATCAGGATCTATTGTTCAACAGCATGACATTTATTAAGGGTATTTGGAACGAGAAACATGTCTGTGATATTGAATATAGATGCAGAGGTGGGTGGGTGGATGCTTGGGCGCCTGGGTGGATACGTACCTGGAAAGGTAACCTGTTCTCGTTATTCCTCTGCTGTGACATCTCGCCCATCGATGACTCCCGGGCACCAAGCACCTCCATCCCTCTGTGTGTAAAAGATAGTTCAGCTAACTGATAACACACACACAGTATGCACTGTACAAAGCCACTGGGATGAACTGCAGGAACACAGTGAACTACAAGAACACAGTGAACTACAGGAACACAGTGAACAACAGGAACACAGTGAAGTACAGGAACACAGTACACAAAGACAGAAACACATTCACACTTGGGGCTCCCGAGTGGCACAGCAGTCTAAGGCACTGCATCTCAGTGCTAGAGGTGTCACTACAGACCCTGGTTTGATTCCAGGCTGTATCCCATGGCAGTCCCATAGGGTGGCGTACAAATGCCCATAAATGCAGGCCGCATTGAGTGTTCCTCATCACTTTTAAACAGGCCCTTCATTGGTCAGAGGGGTCAGTGCTATAGCTGATTGGCTGAGGCTGTTCTGTGAGGTAGCAGAGTGAATCCCAGTTGTGGAGAGCCTATTCGCAATGTACACATGGAACCTCAAACAACTCATGCATGTGCGCACACACACACACACACACACACACGCACACACACACACACACACACTGAGCTTTAGATTAGATTGCTTATGGCTGCCGGGGGGGTTTGATCATATTCAAATGGAATATGTCCTTGTCCATCTTTTAGTTTTCATTATATGACGGATTGGCAGAATGTGGCCATTATATCGCTGCGTCCAAAGCCAAGCCTCCATTAATTGAAATATCTTTATGTTTTCCAGAAAAGCCGCCCGATGATTAAGAGGAAGTGAAGATCTTTCTCCCCATTCTCACCACTCCTTCTGTCACTGTGGCCTTCACTCACTCCTGTTGACATGTCTTTCGTTCTAATGAGGCTGGGCTGTGAGAGACTCTTTCAAAGCGGCAGAACAACTGTACAAACCACTTTTACATGAATGTCCAGTTTTCTGTGAAATTGGTTTCAGCTTAAAAAAGACCATGTTTTTGACCCAATTAATTTTATGATATATTATTGACACAGTAACTGTGCTATGTGCATGGATAAGCTGTTTGTGTTTCATCCGTGACGGAAAATGTTCAGCTGGTTTAGCCTAGATGTAATCTCCTCCCTCCCTCTTGAACATTTCTCTACCAGCCTGTCAGTAACAAGCTAACACAGTCACTCACTTCATGGTAGCGTGGAAGGATTGGGGGCAGGAAATAGGTGACAGACCACAGATAACGCAAACATGTTCACCGCTGATACACTCACCCATTGACTCTCTACTTCCCCAAACCATCAAAACCACACTTTCTACACTCTACTATGAGGTCCTGACACAGGTCAACATCTCCATAACAGTCATAATCAACTGTAACTAGAGCATCAATGCACACCTGTGTGATCCACACCCACAATCAGCGAGGAGTCTTACCCATCTGTGGTCAGGCAGCAGTCCTCTCCATCCTGGCAGACCTCCACGCCTTCCAAGGTGGTCACCCCCATGGTGGGCATAGGGGGCCGAGGAGGAGGTGCAGACGGAGGGGTGCAGCTCCTACAGCACTCTCCCTCCGCCGGCCCCTCAGGGGAGCAGCTGGTCTCCAGGGCGACACCTGGATGGGCTATGACGGGGTCCACGTGGGAGGGGTTCTGAGGGTGGAGACTCTGTGGTCAGTAAGGTCGTTCCCTCTGTGGGTCAAAACGGGACTGACCTAAAAGACAAGAAAACATGTGTCCACTAGTCCACAGCCTCCGGGCTTCTCTGTCTACCATCTACCCCCTCTGTGTCTCTCTCCCTCCCGCTCTATCGCTCTCTCTCTCTCTCTCCCTCCACCTCTCTCTCTATCTCTCTCGCTCCACCTCTCTCTCTTTCCCTCACTCCCCCTCTCTCCCTCCACCTCTATTTTGCTCTCTCTCCTCCTTTACCTCTCCCCTCCCTCTCCCCCCCCCCCCCCCTCTCGCTCTCTCTCTCTACAGGCAGGGCTTTGCAGAAGTGGGATTGTGGGATTAGCGTCTCTATCAATTACGGAGGCTGGGTGTATGACATCATCCGGGCCTGCCTGTCCCTCTGCCAGGTAGGCACACAGTGCAGGAGATCTGGGGAACATAAAACAGGCACACCGTACAGCCTGGCGTTTACTGTGCACTGTTACATTGGCTCAGTACCTGTGCAGCTGCTCACACGCAGTCCGCTGAGGAGACGTTTCACTCCTTCAGTCAAGACTAGGCAGCCTGTGCACCCCCACCTCCTCTCTCTCTCTCTATTTCTCTGTCTCGCTCTCCCAGTATGTGCTGTCACTCTCGTCAGAGTGGATTTGGACAATTCAAGGGAATTAGCCTTGGGATCAAAGGCTCAGGGGTGTGGTGGAGATATATATAAATAGCAGCAGGCAGCAGGAAAGCCATGTCCACTCAAACACAGCATCAGTCACAGCACTGTGATCCCCACAGTACACATCCTGTGGTTCAGGCAGAGAGAGGACCGGCCACTGCCAGTCAATCTGTTTTAATGGCCTCACTGATTGATTTTCCACTCACACACCTGTGCAGAAGCTCTTGATAGTATTAACCTAGTTCCATGGTTAATGTATCTCTGTGATCATCATCATCATCATATTTACGTCAATGGTTCTGTTGTTTTGTTATTTTATTAGGATCCCCATTTGCTGTTGCAAAAGCGGCAGCTACTCTTCCTGGGGTCCACACAAAACATGAAACATGACATAATCCAATTATAGACAAGAACAGCTCAGCTGTGTATCTCGATGTCACAATAAATACTGACAGTTTGGTATGACGGTATGAAGCTGACCCTATGCAGCCAGGTCCCATCTACTTTTGAACTCCTTGTACTTGTGGCTTGTTTGGTGTCTGCTGTGAAGGAATACCACAACAAGTCAACTACTTGATTGATGAAGGCATGTCATCCAGCAAGGGCAGCAGCGCAGTCATCAGCTACATGCACCATTTCTTCACCAGCTACGGAGTTGGGGAAACACACATTAACCTGAATTGTGATAACTGCAGTGGCCAAAACAAGAACAGGTTTGTGCTCTGGTATTGTGCCTGGCGGACCCTGCACAAGCTCCACCAAAGTCTGGACCTTCACTTCCTGATCACAGGCCACACCAAGTTTGCCCCCGGCCTCATCAAGCAGCGCTTCAGAAAGACCAGAGTGAACACTTTGTCTGACATTGCTGGTGTTGTGAAGGACAGCACTGTGACAGGGGTCAAAATCCCACAGCTGGTTGGACTGGAGGATGGTACAGTGCTGGTGGAAAGCTATGGCTGGGAACAACACCTGACTACGTATTGTACTTCAGTCCGCTGCCACAGATCAAGCAGTACCAGCGCTTCAGGTGAATATCATTTTCATTGCATTATTCTTCTTATCTAAACTTGGGAGGTGAATTTATGTTGTGCAAGATTGAAATGTCTTGTAAATGTTTTTGTTATTTCCTGTTTTACAGCTTCGATACTCTGGAGCCTGGTGTTGTTGTCGCCAAGGAGTGTTCAGACTCAGTCGGAACCAGGTTTCAGCTGCTGCGCAACGCTGACATCCTTCCTTCCATAGATGGTCTATCTGTACAAGCACCACCTGGACTGGACACAGCTATACAAACTTATCTTTTTGAGAAGATCAGGGAGTTTTGTGATGAAGAGGCTATGGACATCACATGCCCTGCACCAAAGTCAATTGCAGGACAGAAACAGGCTCTCCGAATATACAGTAGATTCCCTTTATGTGTGTTTCGGATGGACCAGCCATCAGGACTATCTGCAGTGCCTCTATTCAAATGACTCTCTCCTAACACACACGCCATACGTAGCTGCTACAATTTTTTTTTTTTTATCCTGCTGTTCAGCCACTTTACCCCAGATTGTATGCATATAACTACCTCATCTATCACAGATATCGTTATTGATATTGTTATTTTTCATACTGTATATTATTTTGTTTATATTTACATTTCTGATATTTATTTTGACACTTTCTGTTTACCTACACTACTCACTGTTTAGCACATGACCTAACATGTGAATCCTTAAAGAGATGGGTGGGGCTAAGGCTTAAAAGGTTTTGAACAATGCTGAATAGGTGTCGACAAAGGAGAGCTCACCAGTAGGGACCAAAACATTCAAAGGCCGTTTTCTCAAAAGTTTATCAACTTTCAAAGCAGAATTACTTACCCATTGTTCCTCAAATGCAGTGTATAATATACCATTTTGTAGCTCTGAGTCTTTACTTTTATCCAATGTAAATATCTGAAATTAAAATGTTGCTACATATGACCGAATCCAGGTGGTGAGTCACATATGAACTGGTTCTCCAGGGATTGCATCTATAGCAATCCCAATTTCTCTGATGTAACCCCTCCCGATGGTCAAAATCAAAAGGTCCAGACTTAGAGCTGCTAAGTCTGGACCCCTACAAATCTGCTGGGCTAGACAATCTGGACCCTCTCTTTCTGAAATTATCAGCCAAAATTGTTGCAACACCTATCACAAGCCTGTTCAACCTCTCTTTTGTATCGTCTGAGATCCCTAGAGATTGGAAAGCTGCCGCGGTCATCCCCCTCTTCAAAGGGGGAGACACTCTAGACCCAAACTGTTATAGACCAATATCCATCCTGCCCTGCCTTTCTAAAGTCTTCGAAAGCCAAGTTAACAAACAGATAACTGACCACTTCTGCTATGCAATCTGGTTTCCGAGCTGGTCATGGGTGCACCTCAGCTATGCTCAAGGTACTGAACGATATCATAACTGCCATCGATAAAAGACAGTACTGTGCAGCCGTCTTCATCGACCTGGCCAAGGCTTTCGACTCTGTCAATCACTGCATTCTTATTGGCAGACTCAACAGCCTTGGTTTCTCAAGTGACTGCCTTGCCTGGTTCTCTAACTACTTTGCAGACAGAGTTCAGTGTGTCAAATCGGAGGGCCTATTGTGCGATCCTCTGGCAGTCTCTATGGGGGTGCCACAGGGTTCAATTCTTGGGCCAAACCTTTTCTCTATATACATCAACGATGTCGCTCTCGCTGCTGGTGACTCCCTGATCCATCTCTACGCAGATGACACCATTCTGTATACATCTGGCCCCTCTTTGGACACTGTGTTTACTAACCTTCAAACAAGCTTCAATGCCATACAACACTCCTTCCGTGGCCTCCAACTGCTCTTAAACGCTAGTAAAACTAAGTGCATGCTTTTCTATCGAACGCTGCCCGCACCCGCCCACCGGATTATCATCACTACTCTCGACGGGTCCGATTTAGAATACGTGGACACCTACAAATACCTAGGCATCTGGTTAGACTGTAAACTCAACTTCCAGACTCACATCAACCATCTCCAATCCAAAATTAAATCCAGAATTGGCTTCCTATTTCGCAACAAAGCCTCCTTCACTCATGCTGCCAAACATGCCCTTGTAAAACTGACTATCCTACCGATCCTTGATTTCGGCGATGTCATTTACAAACTAGCCTCCAACAGTTTACTTAGCAAATTGGATGTAGTCTATCACAGTGCCATCCGTTTTGTTACCAAAGCCCCATACACTACCCATCACTGTGACCTGTATGCTCTCGTTGGCTGGCCTTCATTATATATTCGTCGCCAAACCCACTGGCTCCAGGTCATCTATAAGTCTTTATTAGGTAAATCCCCGCCCTATCTCAGCTCACTGGTCACCATAGCAACACCCACGCGTAGCATGCGCTCCAGCAGGTATATCTCACTGGTCACCCCCAAAGCCAACACCTCCTTTGGCCGCCATTCCTTCCAGTTCGCTGCTGGCAATGATTGGAACGAATTGCAAAAATCATTGAAGCTAGAGGTTCCTATCTCCCTCACTAACTTTAAGCATCAGCTGTCAAAGCTGCTTATCGATCACTGCACCTGTATATAGCCCTTCTGTAAATAGCCCACACTACTACCTCATCATAATTTGCACATCCTTCATTCCTGTGTTAATGATGATAATCTGTAATTTATTTCACGACTATGGTCTATTTATTGTCCTACCTCCTAACCTTACTGCATTTTGCACTACATTTTGCACTCTGTATATAGATTTTCTATTGTGTTTTTGACTATGTTTGTTTACTGTGTAACTCTGTGTTGTTTTTGTCGCACTGCTTTGCTTTGTCTTGGCCAGGTCGCAGTTGCAAATGAGAACTTGTTCTCAACTGACCTACCTGGTTAAATAAAGGTGAAAAAAAATAATAATAATAATAAAAAAAATAAAAATAATAATAATAATATCAATCCTCAGACACAGATGTGTTTAGACATGACACGAGAGGTCATGAGCCATGAGGTTATGCAGTCAGAATGGTATCTACAAAGATTTTATATACCGTCTATGTGATATCTACACAGTCTCCATAGTTGCTCTGTTCATATTTCCCCCGATCCTGACTAGTCTCCCAATCAATGCTTCACTGTAGGGATGGTATTGGCTAGGTGATGAGCAGTGCCTGGTTTCCTCCAGAGGTGAGGCTTTGCATTCAGGCCAAAGAGTTCAATCTTAGTTTTATCAGACAAGAGAATCTTGTTTCTTATGGTCTGAGAATCCTTTAGGTGCCTTTTGGAACACTCCAAGCGGGTCATGTGCCTTTTACTGAGGAGTGGCTTCCATCTGGCCACTCTACTTTAAAGGCCTGATTGGTGGAGTACTGCAGAGAAGGTTGTACTTCTGGAAGGTTCCCCCATCTCCACAGAGGATCTCTGGAGCTCTGTCAGAGTGACCATCGGGTTCTTGGTCACCTCCCTGACCAAGTCCCTTCTCCCCCGATTACTCAGTTTGGCTGGGCAGCCAGCTCTAGGAAGAGTCTTGGTGGTTCCAAACTTCATCCATTTAAGAATGATGGAAGCCAATGTGTTCTTGGGGACCGTCAATGCTGCATAGATTTTTTGGTACCCTTCCCCAGATCTGTGCTTCGACACAATCCTGTCTCGTAGCTCTGTGGACAATTCCTTCGAACTCACGGCTTGTTTTTTTTGTGAAATGCACTGTCAACTGTGGGACCTTATATTGACAGGTGTCATGACTTGTCAGTCCCGAGTTGGAGATCGGGGGTGCGGCCAGTTTTATGATGGTCATAAATACCTTTCCTTGCCCTGCAGCAGTGGGGGTAAAGCAGCCCTCTTGTTACAGAGAACTCTTTCTTAACACAGACATTCTTCCCGCCAAGACTCCAACATCCAAAAATGTATAAATATAACAATATTTCTATCTTTGAGAATGTGGGAAACGGTCGGGAGGAACTCAAAGAAACGACCATGTCGAAGTGGTTTCATTTTGTGGCATCATGAAAGACGGTATAGCCACATAACTGTTTGTATACACTTCTAAATGATGAGGTTTGCATCTTTTTTTATTATATTTTTTGAGGTTATGAGGTTTGCATCTGAAGGTTGTATAAGATTAATGATTAAGTATAAGAATACTTTTGAAAAGATAACAATGTGATTTTAGTCTTCTAAATGAGAATTGTAGTTCATGGTAACTTATGCTCAGTCAGTGGCCCTGCCCCAAGTGAACACAGACACTGGGTGGGAATGATGAAACACCCCCTTTTCTACTCAAGTGTAAAAAGCCCTGTGACGGAATTCACCCCAGACCAAAGAACGGGAGGACATGCTCCAGACATTTGAAATGGTATTTATCTAAAGACCACGCAGACCAAGGTGTGAGCCAAGGTGGCAAATGGTTGAATTTCTATCAATTCTAGAGAATGTAAGGACTTGGTCCACACGTTGAAATGGTTACCACTCTATAGACCAGCCAAAGACAGCTATCGATAACTACAGAAGAAGAAGTGAATCCTAGACTATAGACTACATCAGTCTGCAGCTGAAAATGTGTGTAAGTCTAGGACGAGAACACTGACCAACGCGGAAGTATCTATTCTGAAGTATTCACTCTCACACAACTACGACCAGAAACTCTACCTAAGGACATGGTGATCTCTGGTGGCCAAACCAGAGTTGTACGCCCAACCAAAGAAACTGCAAAGGATTTAGACGCTCAAGGACAGCTTAATTGTAGATATCTATAATGCATTTCTTTTTTCGAATGAGCGGTTATTAGAGTGCCAAGTATTTGTATTTCCCTGAGCCGTGGCTTATCAATGTCCGAGAAAGGAATCATTTTTGTCTCTTGCCAACCCCTCCCTCTTCTCTCTGAATCTATTGTGTTATAACCAAACTTCTTCTTTTGTTATGTCCTCTAGGAGCGGTATTTACAGTATAATGTTAGTATGTTTTGTATATTCTGTAATTGTTTAATTAGTTAGTAAATAAATAATTGGGCCAATTTGTGTATGGATGATTCATCAATAAAATTAGGGGCGTGCAGACTACAAGGATTTACAACATTAAAGAATGAGACTGATGAGTTAATAATCCAATAATAAGAGACTGTTATCTGAGATATGAAAATATCCAGCATGAAGGAATGGGCCCACTCCAGGACCGCGAAGCGGACCGCGTCAGGCACAAACATCCGGTTGTCTGGGCCCCCTCCAGGGTTCGCTGAGACCGCTGCGCCTCCCGGACCTGTTTCCCTATAACCCCAGGCACGAGGTGGGAAGGATGGTCTCGGGCTCCAGGGTGGTCCCTGTGGGGCTATAGCAGCGAGACATGGCATCCGGCTTAATGTTCTTAGCCGGTAGGAGAGGGAAAAATTGAACCGGGTAAACAGCAGGGCCCATCTTGCTTGCCTGGAGTTGAGGCGCTTGGCGGTGCGGAGATACTCCAGGTTTTTGTGGTTGGTCCATACCACGAACGGATGTTCCGCCCCCTTCAGCCAGTGCTTCCACTCCTCCAACGGCATCTTCACCGCGAGGAGCTCCCGATTCCTCACGTCGTAGTTCCTCTCTGTGGTGTTGAGGCAGTGGGAGAAAAAGGCACAGGGAGGCAGCTTAAGGTCCTGGGCCCACTCCGATATCTGAAGCATCGGCCTCCACCACGAACTGACGGGAGGGGTCAGGATGAACCAGGATAGGGGCTATGGTGAGGTGGTGCTTGAGGTCCTGAAACGTCTGGTCAGCAGCCGCAGACCACGTGAACGGAACCTCGGTGGAGGTGAGTGCGGACAGAGGGGAGGCCAGGGTGTTGATAAAGCGGCAGTAAAAATTGGCAAACCCCAGGAAGCATTATGAAACTCGCACTTTCCTGCCTTCACGAACAATTGGTTCTCCAGAAGGCGCTGGAGAAACTGTTGGACGTGGATCACGTGCTCTTGGGAGAGCGGGAGAAGACAAAGACGAACCGGTTCAACATGTCGTGGAAGACATCATTCACTAGAGCCTGGAATACAGCAGGGATGTTGGCGAGGCCAAAAGGCATGACCAGATAGTCTCCAATGTAGGTCTCCATAGCCTTGCTCTCTGGTCCCGACAACGAGTACAGACGTCCCCGGGCTGCAAGGTGCTAGGGAGAAGGTCAATTCCGCAATCATAGGGGCGATGCGGCGGAAGGGAAGTGGCCCAGGCCTTACTGAACACCTCCCTGAGGTCCTGGTACTCTGTGGGAATGGCAGAGAGGTCCGGGGGAGCCTCCGAGCCCCCAGGAAGGCGTCCCATGGCAGGTTGCGCCGACTTCAGACAGTGGCCCAGTTGGGGAGGGGATTGTGATGTTGGAGCCAAGAGAATCCCAACACCACAGGAATCTGAGGTGATTTGATCAGCAGAAATTGCATCATCTCGCTGTGATTCCCCGACACCCGTAGGTTGATGGGAGTGGTGTTATGGGTGACCCGCCATATAGAGCGCCCGTCCAGTGCTATAACCTCCATGGGTATGGAGAGGGGCTGAGTGGAGATGTTCAGCTCGGCAGCCAGGGTGATCAGCTCTAATCAGCTCCGGAGTCAATGAGGACCTGGAGCGATTTGGACTGGTGTCCCCACCGCAGAATGGCATGAAAAGGGGTGTGAGTGCGGGAACCAGATAAAGTCTCCATATGACCCAACAGAGTATTCGCTCCTACCAGTGGGGCTGGTCCTTTAACTGATGACAGCCCCGCTCTGCCTAGCTGCATCAGCTCGGGAAGCGGTGACTCGGCCGTCCTCTGTGATTCTCGGGGGAGGTCGGGAACCCTCAGGTTCTCTCGGCAAAGGGACCATTGGGGACTTCTGGGATGACTCGGAGGTCAGGTGGAATCTCTGGACGTGTGCGCAAACTGAAATTCCCGTAATCGGCCATCGATGCGGATCGATGTGGATCGATGTGGATAGTCAATGCAATGAAGGAATCAAGGTCTGTGGGTAACTCCTGAGTGGCAAGCTCATTTTTTAAAAGGTTTTTAATTTAACTAGGCAAGTCAGTTAAGAACAAATTCTTATTTACAAAGACAGTCTACCGGTGAACAGTGGGTTAACTGCCTTGTTCAGGATCAGAACAACAGATTTTTACCTTGTCAGCTTGGGGATTTGATCCAGCAACCTTTTGATTACTGGCTCAACGCCCTAACCGCTAGGCTTCCTGCCGCCTCAATGAAGCTACCTGGCTACCTGCCACTAGGCTAAATGCCACCTCATCCTTGACCTTCTCTGAGACGTCGTGCAAAAACATGTCGAAGAGTGCTTCCCGGTTCCAGGCACTCTCTGCTGCTAATGTGCAGAAATCCAGTGCATAATCGGCCTCACTGCGGTAGCCCTGCCGAAGCTGGATAAGCCTCCGGGCAGCTTCTCTCCCGTAAAACGGAGCATCGAAAACTCTCCTCACCTCTCCCTTGAATCCCTCCAGACTCCCGCACATGGCCGGCTGTCGTTCCCATATCGCGGTAGCCCAGGTGAGAGCCCTCCCAGACATCAGTGTGATGAAGTAGGCTATCTTGGAGCACTCCAAGGGGAAGGAGGAGGGCTGAAGCTCAAAAATGAGGGCACACTGAGCCAAAAGCGCCCGACAGATACTCGGCTCTTCATTGAAGCGTGCCGGCGGAGTTAAACAGCCCTCCCGGGACGGTGGAGTGACCGGTGGAGCAGCACTGACCCTCATACACTGTCCTACTTATGCTCTTTAGAGTAGCAAATGGTAGGAGTGGGTATTGACCTGAGGTAGGCTTTAAGCCAGATCACTTGACCCACGCTACACACAATAACCCCAAGAGAGTAAGGGCCTCATCAAGGCTAGCGTCATTCAACTTGTCAGGCAGCATGAAAACCTTGTTAGGACATTTCTAGTACTAAATGCAGTTGCAATACTGACCAATTTTAGCTGGCTCACTAGCTTTCATTTTAATGTGGGATTAAATACAAAGTAGCGCTTTTAAATCCTCAGACCGTTTGACCTAAGCCTCTGTCTTGCAGGCATGAACACTTAGATTGCATGGAACCACAGCTAATGTACATTAAAACCACATAGTTATGCACATATAATTTAATGACATACAGTATATCATAATTTTATGACATATATCTGTCATAGTGCATTCTCATCTCTTTACCCAAAAAACACAGTTATACTAATGCCTTAAGTTACATTGATGAAGAAATACAACACCTTTTGTATTTAATAGTACCAGTACCCATCCTCCTGCAGTACCCATGCTCCTGCACCTATCCCCACAAGATACCGGTACAGTATGCTAGAATGCCAAACAAATACCATGCCAACCTTAACATTTTTTAATACAGCCAAACTATTATTTTCATTAATTCTGTCATGTTTTTATTTATTTTTATCTCCACAAGACTCCCTGATGCAGGACCTACAGGAGCTGATGGGGAGTTTCACAGGGGCAGATTGTCATGTAACCCCAAAGGTGACTCGGGCAGTGAGGCAGGCCTTGTGTGCACAAAGGTGGGGGGAAAAGAGAGAGTCGATGGTGGACAGCATGCTCTCTGCTGAAGGTACTGTGGTGGGCCAGTGTCAGTATTTCAACAGGCACAGGCTCAGGCATCTTCTCTGTGCCGCATGTGACATAGCCACCCATAGCACCAAGGTTTTGCACAACAGGGAGTCTCTGTTTGAAGGGTTTTATTGCCCCTTGTCCCCAACCACCGTAATTCATCAGGATGATGAGGGGGCCCTTACTTTCCAGGAGCAAGGTTTGTGTTCATTGTTTAGGTGTTTCAAATTAAATCTGATAGCAACTCCTGCAATACCAACTTTTTAGCCATGCTGCACAATTTTCAATGCATCAGTATTTACCGTCCAAATATATAGAAAAATTCATATGTGATTGTTTTGGTGTCACATTTTGGTTCTAGTTTATGTTTTGCCCATGGTGGTGCCACAGCTGTGTAGTTGTTTAAAGAATGTAATGAATTACTTCCTATTAATTACTCCTGACTCAGGGCGCTACAACCTCTCACTTCCCTCTCTGAACTGCTCCAGGTGTCTGAGACATTGGACAGTGGGGCTGAACAAAGTTGTAAAGAGTGGCTACTGGCCAGCCACCGTGACTCACTACTAGACCATCTTCACAGTGAACCTCTTCAAGTCCTTTGAAGAAATTAAGGTGTTGGCCCCAGGATTCTCCCATCAAGCCTTTGTGGGAATGCTTGACGGAAGAACAAAGCACTTTGGCAGGGTAAGTGTGTATATACTCATGAAATTATAATTTTAATGAATTAGTGGTTAGTACTGTATTTGTCCCTAATATAAAAATGGCCCCTTACTTATACCTCTGTATCTTTTGCATGTTATTAGGGTGGAAAGATATGTGGCAACACTTTCCAGAAGGCATTCCTCGAGTGGATGTACGGGCGGTTTGAAATAGACAAGCTTTGTGGAAGCGATCTCCTCCATTGTCCTGCCTGTTCACAGGAGATCCATGCTATATCAATGGATGGGAATCGTAAGCAATTCCTCTTCCATAAATCCTCAGGGTTTGTACTACCTTCTTATGTGGTGATGTTTTGTTCCGGGTATAATTATACCTTCTTAAAGTGCATACTGGTCTTCTTTTTGTTATGATGTATATTTTTGTGATGGTATATTGCAGTTGGTCTTCTTTTTAGAAGAAATGTAAAGCTGTGTTCGACGCTATGGCTGAGGAGTAGGGTTGATTTGTCAGGCTCTGGCCATAGAGAAGCCTATTGCTTCTCTATGTAGCCATTGCCAGAGTCTGACAGGTCTATCATTTCTGGGTCTGGTGGTGGTTTGTGTGGGATCCCTAATTAAAGGCAGCTGCAGTGCATTGTCTCTAATTAGGGATCCTACAATTGTTTGTATGTTTCCACAACGGGGCTGTGGGTCATTGTATATATGTGTAAGTTTCAAGTCACGGTAATAAGAGTGTGAGTGCGTTTTGGATTACGTTGCTGGTTTGTTTTTGTAACGCTCGTATTCTACATTTGTTAGTTCGTCATTGTGTTTGTATTACATAGTATAATTAAACGATGTCGAACTACTATCCCTGCGCTGCGCCTTGGTCTCTCACCATCCCGACTCGTGACATGATTCGAGCATTCTGACCATACAAACACAGAGTAGAACATCTTTGATACAACTGCAGTCAAGCACCCAAGCTAACTGGATAATTTGCTAGCTACTTCCAGACACAAATGAGAGAACACCTCCATTTGACCATTTTACTCACCCTAGCAGTGCTGTTTAGGCAGTTTTCATGTTATCCAGGGCGTTGATGACTGTAACTGCTGCTGGCAACAATTTAATTACGATTTTTTTCCCCGACGTTTACTGACACCGGCCATATTCAATAGGTGTGGAGCGTTTGTAAATTCATCAATTATTCATTCACAAATTTACGAAAGCCCCCGAATTTCCATTGAGAATGCACAACGACTATACCATTTAGCTAAGAATGATGGGAATGATCAAGTCAATAAACATTGGGTAGTTAGTTAGATAGCATATAGTTAATATACTGGCAAGTTTGATGTATTAGTAGCCAACTAATGTTAGGTAGCTAGCTAACATACCGGATAGTACCTACTGCTGTAATGATATGCTATGCAGTTTGTAAGGATAGCGTAGCTAACAAAATGTCAGCCAACATAACGTCTAAGGTAACTTATTTGAAAAGTCATTACTTTATTACATTGCTCAACATTTTCTTAACATTTGTCATAATTAGTTAAAGAAATGAATTTGTATCCGCTCTAGTTGGACTTCTGCTGCATATTTTCTGCCACTTTCTTCAAATCTGAAAATGAAGGTTCACCTTGCAACAGGACAACAACCCTAAGCACACAGCCAAGACAACGCAAGAGTGGCTTCAGGGACAAATCTCTGAATGTCCTTGAGTGGCCCAGCCAGAGCCTGGACTTAAATCCGATCTAATATCTCTGGAGAGACCTGAAAATAGCAACGCTCCCCATCCAACCTGACAGAGCTTGAGAGGATCTGCAGAGAAGAATAGGTGAAACTCCCCAAATACAGGTGTGCCAAGCTTGAAGCGTCATACCAAAGAAGACTTGAGGCTGTAATCGCTGCCAAAGTTGCTCCAACAAAGTACTGAGTAAAGGGTCTGAATACTTATGTAAATGTAATATTTCCATTATGGGGTATTATGTGTAGATTGAATCCATTTTAGAATAAGGCTGTAACATAACAAAATGTGGAAAAAGTCAAGGGGTCTGAATACTTTCCGTATTCACTGTAATTATTCCTCACATTCTAAAACATAGCTTTAATGTCACCCAGTTTAGAACTTTTTTATTAATCCTGGCACTTCACTGTGTTTTTCATGTTGTAGACGCCAGGCAAAAGAGTGTGTGGCACGTCAGACTGGACAGCGGCCAAAGAGACGTCAGGAAAATCATCTGCCAAAGTAGATGAGGAGGGCTTTGATATAGCAGTTTGCTGCTCCTCAAGGCCCTCAACATGTACAGAGGCGAGATAAATGCCTATGCAATGTACTTGCAGAAGGAGCTGTATTCTGCTGGCACGGTGGGCTTTTCCTGCTGCGATGGTGCATACAAATACTGGCCATATTTGCAGAAAGTTGTGCAGGCGTGCCCAGAGTTGAAGGAGCTTCTAAAAATGCACCCTCTCTTCTCTGTTATTCATGCGAAGGCACATGAATGGTCTTGTGAGGTTATTGTTTTCCTTCATGACTGTTTTTGTGTTATGCAGGAAGGATATTGTAATGCTTTTTAAAATAATAGAATGAATACATAATTTAAAAAAATATATACAGTAACATTTGTTAATTATGCCGTTATATTATAGTCGAGCAGGTGAATAACTACCCCACCCCGGAAAAAAATGAAACACTGACGAATGGAAACCAAATCAATTGTCCCAAAGAAATACATGTTTCTGCTGAGAAGCTGACAGTGAAGGGCTTTTTGGGCTTAACTGATGATGATATTGTGAGGGTTTGGCTGTGGTTAGACCTTACTCCCAATAAAGGGAGTGGTAGAACCACAATCGAGCCCTCACACCCTAACTAGGGGAGGTAATGATCCTCAATCAGAGACAGCTGTACAGGGTTGTCTCTGATTGGGGATTGCATTTAGGCACCACTCTCAGCCACCTGTGTGTGGGTCATTGTTAGATGTTTTTGTGTCGAATGTCAACGATGTAAGTAGTGTTCCCGTTTTTCTGTACGTTGTTGTTTATGTAGTTCACATTGAGTATTTTTATTATTAAATACAATGTCGAACTATCACTGCGCTGCGCCTTGGTCTATTCCTACACCCGATCGTGACAGAATGACCCACCAAAACGAGACCAAGAGACGCAGCGGAAAGAACAAGCGACGGACAAGAAAACAGCCTGGAGCCCAGAAACCCCAAACAGTTTTTTGGGGGGGGCTATGGGGGTGGTCGGGGGTTGACGGTGAAGAGCCCCGGCCACTACACTCGTGGGGGATCCTGGAGGAGCCCCTACAGCCATGGGAGCAGAGGTACGAAGAGGAGTCGGAGGGAGACGACGACTATGTGCCTTTGTTCCCTCACTCGTGGGGGCTCCCGGAGGAGTCCTCACAGGAAGGGGATTGGCGATGGAAAGAAGATCGGGGCAGTAGCAGCCCTCCAACGCCAGTTCCCAACCCGGTGCCTCCAGCGCTGGCCCACAGCCCGGCACGATCCGTGCTGACTTTGCGCACCACACCATCAGTGCGCAGCCAAAGCACGGAGAGGCTGGAGGAAAAGGATCGCCCACCACTTCGTCTGCCAACGATCCAAGATCGAGAAAAACCCGAGGGGTTTTTTGACCGCCCGAAGGAGGAACAGATAAGGTGGTGGAGAGCTTGGGTGGCTCTTCCATTGGAGCAGCATACGGACCCGCTGCTAATAGAGATAGAGGAGGAGGAGGACTTCGGGCGCCGATACGCTCTAGTTAACAGGCTGATGGATATGCGGGAGCGGGCTTCTAAACCAGCGAAGGTCAGCGGCCCGAGGCCTCCAGTGAAGGTCAGCGGCCCGAGGCCTCCAGTGAAGGTCAGCGGCCCGAGGCCTCCAGTGAAGGTCAGCGGCCCGAGGCCTCCAGTGAAGGTCAGCGGCCCGAGGCCTCCAGCGAAGGTCAGCAACCCTGAGCCTCCAGTGAAGGTCAGCAGCCCGAGGCCTCCAGCGAAGGTCAGCAGCCCGAGGCCTCCAGCGAAGGTCAGCAGCCTGAGGCCTCCAGCGAAGGTCAGCAGCCCGAGGCCTCCAGCGAAGGTCCGCATCCCGGAGCCTCCAGCGAAGGTCCGCATCCCGGAGCCTCCAGCGAAGGTCCGCATCCCGGAGCCTCCAGCGAAGGTCCGCATCCCGGAGCCTCCAGCGAAGGTCCGCATCCCGGAGCCTCCAGCGAAGGTCCGCATCCCGGAGCCTCCAGCGAAGGTCCGTATCCCGGAGCCTCCAGCGAAGGTCCGCATTCCGGAGCCTCCAGCGAAGGTCCGCAACTCTGAGCCTCCAGCGAAGGTCAGCAACTCTGAGCCTCCAGCGAAGGTCAGCAACTCTGAGCCTCCAGCGAAGGTCAGCAACTCTGAGCCTCCAGCGAAGGTCAGCAACTCTGAGCCTCCAGCGAAGGTCAGCAACTCTGAGCCTCCAGCGAAGGTCAGCAACTCTGAGCCTCCAGCGAAGGTCAGCAACTCGGAGCCTCCAGCGAAGGTCCGCATCCCGGAGCCTCCAGCGAAGGTCCGCATCCCGGAGCCTCCAGCGAAGGTCCGCATCCCGGAGCCTCCAGCGAAGGTCCGCATCCCGGAGCCTCCAGCGAAGGTCCGCCTCCCGGAGCCTCCAGCGGAGCCCAATCCGGGTCCAGCCGTCTGCCCAGCTCCAGTGCCGGAGCAGTCCGCTCCACCGGTGCCCAGTCCGGGGCCGGTCGTCTGCCCAGCTCCAGTGCCGGAGCAGTCCGCTCCACCGGTGCCCAGTCCGGGGCCGGTCGTCTGCCCAGCTCCAGTGCCGGAGCAGTCCGCTCCACCGGTGCCCAGTCCGGGGCCGGTCGTCTGCCCAGCTCCAGAGCCGGAGCGACCGGCCACACCGGTGCCCAGTTCGGGTCCAGTTGTTTGTACCGCTCCAGGGTCGGGGGCTTCCACACCAGGGTCCAGACAGGACTTGGTGTTTCGCGGGAGAACGGAGGGGAAAATCACCGCGCTGGGGTCCGGACCGGATCGGGCGTGCAACGCTGAGGTAGGAGGGGAGCAGCCTTCACTGCCTACGTCACGTCCGAGGCCGAGTCCGGAGCCTCCACCAGCAAATGCCCCAGTACTCCGCCCTTTTCCCCCTAGTTGAGTTTATGATTTTTTTTGGAGAGGGGGGGATTATTTTGCGGTCGGGAGTCCGCACCTTAGGGGGGGGGTACTGTGAGGGTTTGGCTGTGGTTAGACCTTACTCCCAATAAAGGGAGTGGTAGAACCACAGTCGAGCCCTCACACCCTAACTAGGGGAGGTAATGATCCTCAATCATAGACAGCTGTACAGGGTTGTCTCTGATTGGGGATTGCATTTAAGCACCACTCTCAGCCACCTGTGTGTGGGTCATTGTTAGATGTTTTTGTGTCGAATGTCAACGATGTAAGTAGTGTTCCCGTTTTTCTGTACGTTGTTGTTTATGTAGTTCACATTGAGTATTTTTATTATTAAATACAATGTCGAACTATCACTGCGCTGCGCCTTGGTCTATTCCTACACCCGATCGTGACAGATATGAGGATATTATGTTATGTTATGTTATTTTATGTTATGTTAATGATTTTATTGTTTGTTTTTTTATCTTACACATGACTGTAATTGCAGTGTTTATGTTGATTGGTTAGGCATACAGTAGTAATTTATTAGAATAGAAGATGTTTTTCCAACAGTACGGACAGACATTATAACACTACTGGTAATGGGCTGGAATAAGAGGAAGGTTGCCAACATGGATTGCATGTTGGCAAAGAGATATATGAAGGTATTTTGGGCTGGGGGGCTTTCATAATATATATGTTTTTTAACCTGTATCTGCTTGTATCTGCTTTTTCATTCTTGTTTATCTATTTCTACATGTCTGATCTTCTGTCTGCAATCCTGACTCAGCTTTTTATTATTTATACTAGTCATCTTGAGGTATACATACATTCAAGTCAAATATTTTTGTGTGATTCACTTGAAAAATTAGAACCTTCACCTATGTTATTCCTTAATTTAAGACTGAAGGGGGAGACCAGCTTCATTGAAGAAAATCAGGCCGTGCTGGACATCAACAATGCTGTGTTTCAGGAGTGGTGGCAGCAGTGGCCTGAAGGTATGTTAGATCTGAACAAATAGAACAAAAACTCAAACGGACAACCAGAAAAATCTCAAACTAAGTTTATTCAACCTACAAGTATATATTTTTACCTTCCGACTAGGCGGAGTCACTGCCTTGCATGTCTAAGATAACAGTTTGTTCCTTTCACTGGTATTTTAATGACCTAGCTAAGTCTAGGACTCTCATGGGCGTGGAAGTGTGTATGTATGGTATAGATCTGTAGTCAGATGTTCTTCGGGGTGGGCCCCTATGGGCCGCCTCCCAGCATTGTCTTCTATCTTCAACTGTTTACTTGTCTCGAGTTGAGTTCCACATCCCTCATTGTCCTATTTTCTGAGCAACTGGACTGCCTTATCAGGAACTGAAACTAGACCACTACCATATAAACTTTCTGCACTTCCCATTGTCTCACTCAGTAATTTTCACATACAGCACCAGTCAAAACGTTTGGACACACCTACTCATTCAAGGGTTTTTCTTTATTTTTACTATTTTGCAGAATAATAGTCAAAACTATGAAATAACATATATGGAATCCTGTAGTAACCTGTAGTCATTTGCCTTGATGACAGCTTTGCACACTCTTGGCATTCTCTCAACCAACTTCACCTGGAATGCTTTTCCAACAGTCTTGAGCGAGTTCCCACATATGCTGAGCACTTGTTGGCTGCTTTTCCTTCACACTGCGGTCCAACTCTTCCCAAACCATCCATCTCAATTTGGTTGAGGTCGGGTGATTGTGGAGGCCAGGCCATCTGATGCCGCACTCCATCCCTCTCCTTCTTGGTCAAATAGCCCTTACACAGCCTGGAGGTGTGTTGGGTCATTGTCCTGTTGAAAAACAAATGATAGTCTCACTAAGCCCAAACCAGATGGGATGGCGTATCGCTGCAAAATGCTGTGGTAGCCATTGCTGATTATGTGTGCCTTGAATTCTAAAAAAATCACTGACAGTGTCACCAGCAAAGCATCCCCACACCATCACAACTCCATGCTTCACGGTGGGAACCACGCATGCGATGCTCATCCGTTCACCTACTCTGCGTCACAAAAAGATGCCGGTTGGAACCAAAAATCTAAAATTTGGACTCATCAGACCAAAATACAGATTTCCACCAGTCTAATGTCCATTGCTCGTGTTTCTTGGCCCACGCATGAAGGCCTGATTCACGCAGTCTCCTCTAAACAGTTGATGTTGAGATGTGTCTGTTACTTAAACTCTGTGAAGCAGTTATTTGGGCTGCAATTTCTGAGGCTGGTAAGTCTAATGAACTTATCCTCTGCAGCAGAGGTAACTATGGATCTTCCTTTCCTGTGGTGGTCCTCATGTGAGCCAGTTTTATCATAGTGCTTGATGGTTTTTGGTTGATGCACTTGAAGAAACTTTCAAAGTTCTTGACATTTTCTGGACTGACTGACCTTTATGTCTTAAAATAATGATGGACTGTCGTTTTTCTTTGCTTATTTGAGCTGTTCTTGCCATAATATGGACTTGGTCTTTTACCAAATAGGGCTATCTTCTGTATACCTTGTCACAACACAACTGATTGGCTCAAACGCATTAAGAAGGAAAGAAATTCCACAAGTCACACCTGTTAATTGAAATGCATTCCAGGTGACTACCTCATGAAGCTGGTTGAGAGAATGCCAAGAGTGTGCAAAGCTGTCATCAAGGCAAAGGGTGGCTACTTTGAAGAATCTCAAATATAAAATATAACACTTTTTTGGTTACTACTGTAAGGGCCTGACTGAGGCCAGGTCTCTGACTCCCTCTAGAGGGAGTAGTACGGCCACAGTCAGGTCCTGACAAACGCACAGGGAGTTTGGTTTGGGGTTTGGTCAATCCCCAATTAGAGGCAGCTGTCTTGAGTTGTCTCTAATTGGGGATTCTATTTATGAACACATTGCATCCACCTGTGTTGTGGATCATTGCATTGCCTGTATCTGTGTATACTAGTCACCAGTTCACGGTGTTCTCTTGAGTTTGTTGTTTTCATTTTCATTAAATAAATATGCCTGCACGTACATTTCACTCTGTGCCTGTTCCCTTCCTACTAACCGTGACAACTACATGATTCCATATGTGTTATGCCATAGTTTTGATGTCTTCACTATTATTCTACAATGTAGAAAATAATACAAATAAAGAAAAACCCTTGAATGAGTAGGTGTCCAAACTTTTGACTGGTACTGTACATTTCTTATACATGTAAAGTTATCAATACGTTCTAATATGATTACATGAGTAAGTATATTTTGAGCCAGAATCCAACAGGTAGAAAAGTTCATGTTTCTGTCAGGTCCTGACTAGAGTAAGATCTCTAGGCATATTTATGGTGTCTGGAGGTTGCTGTCAGGACTTGACAGTAGAGTGGTCTAGGTGGATCTATGTTTGGTTTTTGTTGGTCCCCAATTAGAGGCAGCTGCCCTGCGTTGTCTCTAATTGGGGTTTCTATTTAAGTTGTTAAGTTGCAGACCTGCTTGTGGGTTATTGTGCACAACAGTTCATGTTTGCGGTTGTGCCTTGTTTTCGCGTAGAACAAATAAAGGAATGTCTGTTTACCGCAGCTCTGCGCCTCGGGTCCTGCATACGTACTGTGACAGTTTCTCTATCTCTCAACTTCATAATTGCATAAATGTCAGTGGTCATGTTTGTAACTTGCCCTATGTTTGACAGCCACACTTCAGGATCGTTAGACAGGGCATCTCCAGAAGAAGATTGTGGGGCTTTACCTCCGTGTGAAACAGAGGAAACACTACCTATACCGTTTGACAGGTAAGGCCTAACAACAATATGACCTCAAACACATTATTATTCAAGTAGTAAAACTCATTTGGGAAAATTAATTAGTCATACACATCAGACCATATTAATGATTGAATGTAGGTAATTGATCTAATTTAAAAGATTGAATTAAACTGAGAAATTAATTGAGCATAAACAGCAGAGTACCTTGTGAGCCACAACTCTGCATGCATTGTATGTTATAACTGCATGACAACAAATACTTTGAGTTGATTGCTTTGTACTCTGTTTGTGCCTCCTATAGTATCTCTAACTTATAGTCATGTAATATATCTAAATCTACAGTCCGTTTTAATCACCCCTTTTTATTCAGACGGCAACCAGAGTAGGCATCAGATTCTGAGAAATTGACAAGGCATAGCCTTGACAGCTTCATGAGCAGTAGGCAGAGTTTAAGCTCCCCACAGTGGATGAGCTGCTCAATACTGACAACTTTGTAGCCATGGGAGAGACTTGGCACCAGTAAGTATATGATTGCAGAGTACAGTATCTGTGATTTCAAATTTACCTTCAGTGTAGGCTGCAATCACCGCTGTTCTGTTATATACCTCTGAGTTTACATCTCACAGGCAACAGCCAACTTGCCATCAAAAAGGCAATATTTGAAAGTTGGTGAACAGACTGCAGGAGGAAGAAGGAGCAATGGGGGAGCCTACAAAGGGCAGCGGGAACTCTGGAGGCGCTGTCCGTACAGCTGCAAGATCAGAGTAAGTTGAGGTTTATACTATTTCTGGACTGAACTTTTTGTCTTGCTTTACAAATACCCTCCACAGTATTTTGTGTAGTGGAATTGTAAATATGTTTACTGCTTTACATATTACTTTTAGGCAATGCAGTGGAGTTGTCGGAGGGAGGAATGGCCTTCTCTGCCTCCTGAAGAGAAGATTGAGTGAACCAACACAAGACCAAGAGAACACCTAGGGGAGACCGGGGATGGCTGTAACACTTTTCACATTTTTGTCAGTTTCTCAGAGATCGTGTATTCAAAACTTGACACAAACAACCTTCTGTCCTTTACAAATTGGTGTTGTTATTATATGTAAATCAAACTGCAAATGCATGGTGTTGTCTTAAATACAAGGAGTGAAGTGTTACAATTTACCCCATGGTTTGGGTTAGTTGTAACAGTGCTTGGGGTGAATTGTAACAGAATGGAAAAAGTGCATAAATCATGACATGCAACTAATTATTGTATGCCTTTATTGAGATCATGAGAGCAACATTGTCATGTTTAACTTTTCATTTGGCAGAAATATAAATAATGTTTCATTATTTTCCCCTCCACTAAAATTTGATCTTTCTCAACCAAACAACTCGGCTAAACTGAACGTTTGTTGTGTGTGTGTGTCTGTCTGTGACTGAATGTTGGACATGTTCACAGAATCAGTCACACTTGTGACAGTGGTATGGCTGTCCTGGGGTACAGGCTTGGTGGGCCCATAATTTGCATTCCCAGCACTGCACCCAGACCTCCTTGTACTTTAAATTGTTAAAGTGCTCCATGCACACAATGCAGAAGTTTTCCTTGTTGGAATCTTGTTCAATGTGCTTTTGTTTTGGCTCTTTTCTTAAGATTTTTTTTTTTTAATTGCCTTCTGAGTGCTTGACTTTTCATACTCTTCCAGTTCCTGCTTGATGGGTGTATCATTCAAAATCATCCTGTGGGGAGGTAGCCTGTAAAGTGGCTGGAGAGGTGGACTGGATAGCAGTGGACATAAATCAGCTGCCCTCAAAAAATACTCTGACAACTTCTGCTCCTGCTCATCCATTAAGGTTATTCACCCTGTTTCAACTACTGTAGCCTACATGAGGAAGTCCATGAAGACTGTAGCCTACATGAGGATGTCCATGAAGACTGTAGCCTACATGAGGAAGCTCTCTGCCCCTCCTCCAGTATCTTCTTTCTCTCTTTGCAGAATCTGTACAGCGACACATGCCATATAACTTTGCAACCGATCTGATTGACTTCCCCTGCTCTGCTACGTAATTTGACGCTCTTTTCAAAGTGTGGCGAGCTTCTCCCCTGTGACTTTCTTTTCCATGATCTAGGCACGCTGAACGTAAAAGAAAACATGTACCAAAAACATTCAGGGTTAGTTGTAACATTTTCTCACAAGTTGTTACAACTAACCCTGACCCTTGCAGCCATTAGCTACCTACCATTTAAGCTAAATGTTAAAACTTTAGCTTTTAACTTGCATAAAATGGTGAATGGAACTACAAAGCAGTTGGTGCCAACACAAAAACACATTTGGTAAAAATAATTTCTTACATGAAAATCACATTTCTGTCAATGTTATCTGCAGAGTTTATCACAAGGACTTGCTTTTTCGCATAAGGGTTAAGGGCTAAACAAAGCATGTGCACTGCTGTGAATTTCATGATTCTACCTCTCTCCTGATTGGAGGAATTGCAAGTGTTACAACTATCCTGTGTTACAACCATCCCCGGTCTCCCCTACCACAAACTGATTCTGGGAGAAAGGGCTATTTTTGATGACTCTGATGTAGATGAAAACAGATGAAGATAGAAGTCCTATTGGTGAGAGCTCAGATGACGACTGCTATGCTTTCTGATATGAAACACTACCCCTGCCTCTTTTTCTCTGTCTCGGCCTCCACCACCTCCCTCGGGAGCAGCCTGGTTCCCGGCGTTGACCCCTGACCCCTCACCTTCTGAATCCATCCAGGGAAATGTAATTTGCCTGATGACGCGCTAGTGGAGATTTGTTGCCATGCTTCCTCTCTGCACCTCCTATCCTCTGCTTCTCCTGGTCCTAGACTATGGCGATATCATCAGCGACTCAGACTGTTGGTTGAGGACCTCTTTACTGAGGAATGTGGTTGTTCTTCATGATAGAATGTTGGTTGAGGACCAATTTACTGAGGAATTGCTGATCCTTGCAACATTGTAAAGTACAACACCACCTATCTAAAATGTCACTTGACAAATCTAACAGTAGCCTATCACTCGCTTTTATGTTTGACTTTAAATCAATTAACGGTGTATCAATGAAAATCTGATAGTGAGTGGAATGTACTGTTGCCCGAACCATATACTTCAGCAGTGCATTGCACCCTACACCATCATTTCAAATGGTAGGACATGGGCTCTTTCCATGTGTCCTATTGAAACTTACTGGCTGATGAAGGACAATAGTATGCCTATTTACAGCAGCATATGATTTGATAGTTGTTTTACCTAAATGTAATGATGTCAATTAATATATTCATGGTATAAACAAATATAGAATTTTAATGTTTACAGTTCACAAACTATAGCCTACTAAAATAGGCACCTGGCATAGTGCTGATTGATATAGGTTATGAGTAGTAGACTGGTCTGAACTTAGATTTTTTTGTGAGTAATGAGAAAACAATCATCAAAAGTGATTTTGCTGAAAAGCAAATACTTAGGTTGAATATGTAGGCAAATTCCGACATCACTGGACCCTCACTGTCTTGCATGAGGGGTGTCGAAGGATTAGGGCGTTTTGAAAGGGCTGATGGTGTTGCACTATTTAGGCCACTCAGGGCCCCTGTTACCATTTTTAACAGGGAACAACTTATTAGGCTATAGCGTATTAAATTGCCGACTGACCTTCAAATAGGCTACGCAATATAGTGCTATATGCGATAACAAGCGCGTCTTCATAGAGGAGTTTATTATAGGCCTATAATAGCCTAGGTGTAGCTATAGATTAAAATACATATAGACCTTCGTGTATATCATCATAGTTTATATGCTGTATATATAGCCCTCCATGCGATTATGTTTAATACCTTACGTGCATTCTTTCTATAGCTACGGCTGCATCATATTGACATGCGGCATGTTTTGCGACAGGTGCTTTTATGTGCTCGGGTTAACAGAGGGATGCTACTTAAAAGAGGGATGTATTTTCTGAAGTCGAATGCCAAATCATGGCACAGCTGCTCTATTTGTGTTTATGCTGTGCCGAAAACCATGGCAATAGAGGTGCGGTTATGGCAATTTTGCGAATAATGGGTATAGAGTTTGAATGGCCATATAAAGGGTGTAGAATGTTTAAATAGTATATTTTCGAGGTTCTCAAGGCTCCAATATCAATATAAAACCGTTTATATAAAAAAAAAAATGATTTCTGCCATGAACCGCTATACACCACTAGAAAAATATTTTAACAAGCCATGTCTGGTCTTGGATTCCAAACAATTATATTTTTTTTTTTTTAGAGCTCAGACTTATGTCTTGGCACAAAATATATTTGGGATAATTCAGACATTTTTGCAATCCCTTACCCCTGGTGGCCATGGGTTGCTCAGTAGCGCCCCCCAAAGGTGCAATTTCTCCAAACTTTAATGATTTCTAAGTCAAGAACATATGAACATATCAAAACATTATTTGACATGAAGGTTAACTAACGGACCCTAATCATGATATATTAAGGTCTGAAACACGTAGGTGATCCCAGGTGAATGAGAGAGCTACTTCACAGGCATAGGGACTGGAGTGGGCTTTAGGAGATGGTAGGCAGGTGAGCCCAGGTGAATGATAGAGCCTCTTCACAGGTATAGGGACAGGAGTGGGCTTTAGGAGATGGTAGGTGGGTGGACCCAGGTGAATGAGAGAGCTCCTTCACAGGTATAGGGACAGGAGTGGGCTTTAGGAGATGGTAGGTAGGTGAACCCAGGTGAATGATAGAGCCTCTTCACAGGTATAGGGACAGGAGTGGGCTTTAGGAGATGGTAGGTGGGTGGACCCAGGTGAATGATGGAGCTCCTTCACAGGTATAGGGACAGGAGTGGGCTTTAGGAGATGGTGGGTGGACCCAGGTGACTGAGAGAGCTCCTTCACAGGTATAGGGAAAGGAGTGGGCTTTAGGAGATGGTAGGTAGGTAGGCCCAGGTGAATGAGAGAGCTCCTTCACATGTATAGGGAAAGGAGTGGGCTTTAGGAGATGGTAGGTAGGTGGACCCAGGTGAATGATAGAGCTCCTTCACAGGTATAGGGACAGGAGTGGGCTTTAGGAGATGGTAGGTAGGTGAACCCAGGTGAATGATAGAGCTCCTTCACAGGTATATAGACAGGAGTGGGTTTTAGGAGATGGTGGGTGGACCCAGGTGAATGAGAGAGCTCCTTCACAGGTATAGGGAAAGGAGTGGGCTTTAGGAGATGGTAGGTAGGTGGACCCAGGTGAATGATAGAGCTCCTTCACAGGTATAGGGACAGGAGTGGGCTTTAGGAGATGGTAGGTAGGTGGACCCAGGTGCTCCTACATTTTCTGACACTGCAATTAAACCAACAACAACAACAAAATGAACAAACCACATCAAGATAGGTCAAATGACCTATCTTGACTTACATAACTTACATACTTCTCTGTTTTGGGACACTTGTGCAGAAGCGCACATGAATGTACAAAGGGAGGGGTGAGGGGAAGAGACTAATTTGGGATTCAGCTAAAATTGTATCGTGGACCTAGGTGCAGTGCTTGATTTGGACTAAAATAGGTACCGGTACTCATTTTGGGAGCCGGTACTGTTAATATTTAGTTGCAGGAACTCCACAATACTTCTAATATTCTATGAGAGGAACAGGAGCTCAAGAAGTAGTACATCTAAATCCAGTGAGCTCCAACCCAAGTCAAGCACTGCATATATCCCAATAGATAGTAATAGTGACAAAACTCTGGCATAGCAGCCTACTTACCAGGAGCATGACTTCCATCTGATGTATTTTAGTTGTTGCCTCAAACATAGCAATACATGCTGTTGATAACTTAGTCGACTTTCACTATCATAGCTGGTACACTAATAAACAACTAAGATAATGTTCTGTACTATAGAGATTACAGCCCAGACTTGCATTGTGACAGTGGAGACAAAGAAAATAGTCAGTGAAAATAGTCAGTAAAGAAAAGTACATTTACCTTTCCACTTATTCAATTTCTGTCTTTTCTTGCTCCCTGCAGTACCAGTGTCCTCCTCCATGTTCACAATGGACCCCTTCATCCATTCCACTGTGAACTTCAACCTGACGGTGGGTTAACGTTTTTCGTCATGACTCTTGTTCTGGCGGCAGCGCTGCATTGTGGTCACTAGCTGGCACAGCCACAAAGTTATAGAATTTGATTTTAAACCTGCTGACCCTAATGCCTAACCCTAACCTTAAATTACACATTTTTGTTGTCATGAATTTTTACAATATATAGCGAACTGGCCTATCTTAAGGGAAATTGCTCAGTTCTGCCTCCAGGACAAGACTGATGACAATAAGAGTCAACATGTTTGTGATGTTTATTAAAAAGTGTCTATTTGGTGTACATAAATGTAACTGCAAACCAACATTATGTATAGACTAGGGCTTATAAAGCAATGTATGAATGCAACATTACTCTACATGTATAAACTGGATTGTGTTTCGGAATTATATATCACATTGTCAATGTAATTTTCTTGACCTTATCGCCGTTGTTGCTTACAGCCGATTTGATTGTACAGTTCAAACGAAGTGGTTCAAATTAAGAAAGCAGGTGCAGAAGGTATGTTTAATGATAAGCAAAGTCAGATGAACAAAACAGGAGAGGCATTCTGAACTTGAACAAAACCAGTTCTGCATGATGATTAAGGCTAGTGAGGGCTAAATAAAGGGAGCGTAATCAAGGTGGTGATGAGGTCCAGGTGGGCGTAATGATGTTTGCCAGGACCGGTGGTTAGTAGAACGGCGAAGTCGAGCGCAGGAACGGGAGTAGTCGTGACATGTGGGTTGTTTGTAGAAAGAGAATTCAAGGAATTGTTATGATCTTCACTATTTTGCTAAGTAAAGTTGTATGATTCAAAAATGTATTTTGAGCTGTAGGCTATGGTTTATCAGAGAAACAGGCTGGCTACCTATTTGGGAAAAAATGCACCAGCTACTCCTGTTTATTTCGATCATGGGCATGTAGCCTAGGCTACGTCTGGAAAACTTGAGGAATGAGGTAACTTCGATTTCAAAAGAAAATACAACTCTCTTACCTATGACTTTTCCAGACAATTACATTGGCATACACTACACTGTCTATGATCATTACTGCTGTCGCACTTGGTTGACAGAGTCCCCAGTGTTATTTCTGCTTAAGATGCAGCTCCCCTGCCCTGGTTGGGATCAGTTCCCTCCTCCGTCACCACAGGCCCCAATTAACTGCTCCTCCATTGTGACTACGGTCCCCTTCTCTGCCTCCTCCATCACCACGGCCCCTCCTCAGCTGCCTGCTCTATGGTGACCAGAGCTTAACAGAATGTTGTGAGGCCCCACAGATTTTTTTTGCCCTCACCCCAAGATTTTGGGGACAGCTTGGACACTTTTATTCAAATTTCTGAAGTTGAGGACAATGTGCATCTTTATAATCTGTCACTATGAACACAAGCCTAGGCTAATTGTTTAATATCATACTCATACCGTCATGTCATATTATGTGAATCATAATTCCAGAATAAGGTAGTAGAGGGTAATTTTGGATATACAATTGTCCACATCAGGAACAAGATCAATGCACCGATTTAAGAAGGCTGATTCAGTTATTGGAGTTAGTTATTGGCCTGACTCCAGACTCTCTGGAGGTCATGACAGAGCAGAGAACTAGACATAAACTGGATATCTGTATAGTACAGTGGTGGTCAAACGTTTTGAGAATGACACAAGTATTGGTCTCCACAAAGTTTGCTGCCTCAGTGTTAATGATGGCAATTTGCATATGCAAGTCCCTCTTTGCAATGAAAATGAACTTGATCCCCAAAAAACATTTCCACTGCATTTCAGCCCTGCCACAAAAGGACCAGTTGCCATCATGTCAGTGATTGTCTCGTTAACACAGCTGAGAGTGTTGACGAGGACAAGGCTGGAGATCACTCTGTCATGCTGATTGAGTCAGAATAACAGACTGGAAGCTTTAAAAGGAGGGTGGTGCTTGAAATCATTGTTCTTCCTCTGTCAACCGTGGTTACCTGCAAGGAAACACGTGCCATCATCATTGCTTTGCACAAAAAGGGCTTCCCAGGCAAGGATATTGCTGCTAGTAAGATTGCACCTAAATCAACCATTTATCGGATCGTCAAGAACTTCAAGGAGAGAGGTTCAATTGTTGTGAAGAAGGCATCAGGGCGCCCAAGAAAGTCCAGCCAGTACCGTCTCCTAAAGTTGATTCAGCTGCGGGATCGGGGCACCGCCAGTGCAGAGCTTGCTCAGGAATGGCAGCAGGCAGGTGTGAGTGCATCTGCACGCACAGTGAGGCAAATATTTTTGGAGGATGGCCTGGTGTCAAGAAGGGCAGCCAAGAAGCCACTTCTCTCCAGGAAAAACATCAGGGACAGACTGATATTCTGCAAAGGTACAGGGATTGGACTGCTGAGGACTGGGGTAGTCATTTTCTCTGATAAATCCCCTTTCCGATTGTTTGGGCCATCCGGAAAACACCTTGTCCGGAGAAGACAAGGTGAGCGCTACCATCAGTCCTGTGTCATGCCAACAGTAAAGTGTCCTGAGACCATTCATGTGGGGGGTTGCTTCTCAGCCAAGGGAGTGGGCTCACTCACAATTCTGCCTAAGAACACAGCCATGAATAAAGAATGGTACCACCACATCCTCCGAGAGCAACTTCTCATAACCATCCAAGAACAGTTTGGTGACGACCAATGCCTTTTCCAGCATGATGGAGCACCTTGCCATAAGGCAAAAGTGATAACTAAGTGGCTCGGGGAACAAAACATCAACATTTTGGGTCCATGGCCAGGAAACTCCCCAGACCTTAATCCCATTGAGAACTTGTGGTCGATCCTCAAGAATATTTAGAACATCCACCTCTGCAAGACGTTCTCAGGTAAAACTAACTACTGTCTTATACATTAAAAATAGATTTTATATGATGAGATTTCTTTCCGTAATGTACATTCATAATGCAGACACCTTTTTATTTATGTTTTACAACAGCTAGTTAATTAATGCATGTTAATGAAATGACATAACTCTAACACAACAATTAATATGCCTATACTCCATTTCAACACATGTATCTTTTCTACAGAAATAAACTTATCAGCTGTAGTTGCACATAGTCATGGATTTTGAACCTGGCCATGGAGACAAAAATGGAAACCTTAAGCCTGGTAATAACCTTCACACAATAGTGACCTAAATACCTAACTACATTTCTAATGAAATACAGGTTGGTTGGGCAAGTTATCTTTGTAAATGAATGTCATGTATCCTTTGTTCACCTACATAATTATATTTTAAGAGGCCTATGATGTGAAATGTAATTTAGAAGGTATTCAGACCCCTTGATATTTTTCTAAATGTTGTTACATTACAGCCTTATTCTAAAATTTTATCAAATTGTTTCATCAATCTACACACAATAGCCCATAATGAAGAAGCAAAAACAGGTTTTTAGACATTTTTGGAAATCTGAAATATCACATTTACATAAGTATTCAGACCCTTTACTCAGTATTTTGTTGAAGCACCTCTTGAGTATGATGCTACAAGCTTGGCACACCTGTATTTGGGCTCAGGCTCTGGCTGGGCCACTAAAGGACATCCAGAGACTTGCCCCGAAGCCACTCCTGTGTTGTCTTGGCTGTGTGCTTAGGGTCGTTGTCCTGTTGGAAGGTGAGTCTTCACCCTAGTCTGAGGTCCTGAGCGCTCTAGAGCAGGTTTTCATCAAGGATCTCTCTGTACTTTGCTCAGTTCGTCTTTGCCTCGATCCTGACTAGTCTCCTATTCCCTGCCGCTGAAAAGCATCCCCACAGCATGATGCTCTCCTCCAGATGTGACGCTTGGCCTTCAGGCCAAAAGAGTTCAAACCTGGTTTCATCAGACCAGAGAATCTTGTTTCTCATGGTCTGAGAGTCCTTTAGGTGCCTTTTGGCAAACTCCAAGCGGACTGTCATGTGTCTTTTACTGAGGAGTGGCTTCTGTCTGGCCACTACCATAAAGGCCTGATTGGTGGAGTGCTGCAGAGATGGTTGTCCTTCTGGATGTTTCTCCCATCTCCACAGAGGAACACTAGAGCTCTGTCAGAGTGACCTCCCTGACCAAGGACCTTCTCCCCCAATTTCTCAGTTTGGCCAGACGGCCAGCTCTAGAAAGAGTCTTGGTCGATCCAAACTTCTTCCATTTAAGAATGATGGAGGCCACTGTGTTCTTAGGGACCTTCAATACTGCAGAAATGTTTTGGTACCCTTCCCCGGATCTGTGCCTTAATACAATCCTTTCTCTGAGCTCTACGGACAATTCCTTTGACCTCATGGCTAGGTCTTTGCTCTGACATGCACTGTCAACTGTGGGACCTTATATAGACAGGCTTGTGCCTTTCCAAATCATGTCCAATCAATTTCATTTACCACAGGTGGGCTCCAATGAAGTTGTAAAAACATCTCAAGGATGATCAATGGAAACAGGATGCACCTGAGCTCCATTTTGAGTCTCACAGCAAAGGGTTTGAATACTTATGTAAATAAAGTATTTGTTTTTTATTTTTTATACATTTGCTAACATGTCTAAAAACCTGTTTTCGCTTTGTCATTGTGGGGTATTGTGTGTAGATTGCAGAGAAAAATATATATTTAATCCGGGGTTTGAATACTTTGCTAAGCCACTGTATGTTTTGTTTTTTTATAGATCCTAGATATCTGTATGTATGCAATAGTCCAATGCATTTGTATATGGCATATGATGAATGTCACTGACAAATCTTTAGTGAAACGGAGATAAAACAGCTCTATTGTATTCTGTAAAACAGAACCCAAACCCACCAATCCTGATTCATCCAAGGGTGGCCCACAGAGTCCCAAACTAAGTAGGCCTTTAACCTTTTTGTATACACAATAAGTGCATTTCATGTATATCTTATGGCATCTGTATTTTACTATATTTAATTGTCATAATTGCTGTGAAAAGGAAGAATTTGTACGCATCTTATTAGCAAATCTTTGAGTATGTATCAAATGCCCTAGGCCTGTACTGATATCTCTCTCACTCTCTATCCTCTCTCTCTGTTCATTCTTCAATTCTAGGAAAGATTATAGCCTTCACAGCCAAGCTAAACATCTGTGACAGCTACCCCATGTAGCAAATGTATGCTGGCCCTTATGTGGGCCACACACTTTTTATGGCCCAGTATACGGCTAGGTCCCCGGCCCAACTCTGGCACACGTACTGCTCTGCAGTAACAATTATTGTCCTGTTGCAGAACTGGCCCACACACTGTGAGTTAATTGTTCTCAAAGGTGTGGCCCAAAGCTGGCCCATCTAGTGCAAACATTAGGTGCTGGCCCAGGTCTGGGGCCACATACTGTACAACGGTATGGCTGAGTTCCCATATAAATCTCCGGTCCTGGAGTGGGCCATATGCAAACTGCCACAACGACCTTATATGGGGCACTATGTGACAGACAAAGTTTTTCGAATAAAATAACTAGCAACCTAATGAAAATACTGTTGTTAAAGCTGTATTAAATAAGACAAGGCATGAACTGTTGCAGATATTCTGGTTTATTACAAGTTAAACAGAATCTTAAACGCCAACAAAAACAACTTAGTGGCCATTTTGTTGATAATGTTTAGGGGAGACAAAAGAAACCAATGCAGAAGGTGAACACACCTCACACATTTCTCAAAGACACAATCTCCACCTCTTTTTCTAGTCCATCATGGCAAATGTTCCGCCGCACTCCTTTCTCTTCTCCTTCGTCCTCCCTCTCGATCAGCTGCCAAATGCAGACACTTTTTCATGATTGCCTCCACATCCCTCTGAGGCTTTTGATGACATAGGATTCTTCCGCACAGCAGCTTAAATGAACAGGGGCACAAATGATTGTGAAGATGTGAAAATTAAGTTGCAACAGAGAGCATTAAATATTGTACAAGCTTAAATCGGAGAACAGTTGTAAAGGGAAAATCCTTACCAATAACAACTTCCTTTAATCGAAGTGATGCAATTGAGGTTTTTCCATTCACGCCCCTCCAATTCATGTTTTTTGCTAGGGAATTTTCAATTATCCGTCCCATTAGCCGCCATACAGCATCCTTAAGGTTGCACCATCCAACAAGGCTTAGGTGGTTGATCTGTAGGGGGAAAAACTATTCAAGATTAAATATCAATCTTTAAGGTACTTTTATTTTTTTATTTTTTTATTTTTTTACAATTCATAGCTGGAAGTATATGGGCTGACAAACTAAACTACTGCCCTAAAATTTGCTATATTAAAAAAATGTAATTATACAATACAATATACATAAAATATTCAAAATATATCTGCTGTTCAGTCACCTTTTGCAATGGCTCTGTCTAAAAAGACACCACTTGTCCAACAACAGAGCCTGTAGGAGAAAATTGATATTACCAATACCAAAGTTTAGTTAGGTATACTCATCTTTTGCTTAATTTTAATGATATAAATGTTGGCTATTAAAAGGAAACAAATGATTTCTTGGATTTTAAGGCAATTTAACTGAAAGACAAAGACTTGACATTTCAATCACTTATTTTAACAACACACTTACTTGAAATACACCCTCGACCTTCAGTAAAATCTGCAATTGAAAAAGATAATGGATGTGAGCATAACGCGCCACTTAAGATAGCATTATATATTTTCAGTTTTAAAAAGCATTGTTGCTGAGATTTAGTACACGACACATTTGAAACTACATTTGAAACATACAGGGAATGTTTTAAACCAGAATTATGTTGTCATGTTTGATTTGCATTTGGTGGCCTAATTCCCACTAAAATGACCTTGAAGATTATGATATGAAGATTTTAGGGAATAAAAAAGAAGAATAACATTTGGTTGTCAAGCATAATTACAAAAATATTTCATTATGTTGGCCTTACTCCTCTCTAGAGAGAAAAACAACTAATACAAATTCTGATTGGTATGTAAAACATTCATACTTACATAACCTTTCCTGATATCATATCTGTACAGCCCATTTGAAATGTCAATGTAATTCATTAAATGTTGTAATATAACATTCGCCACTTGCAGTTTTCGGCTGTGAATGGGCTATATTCAGGCAGGGCTGCTCGTTCGTGCTAGTTTACAATCCACGGGGTCTCCCAACTAAATAGCAAGGATCTTGCTGCTTAATTATTGGTTGGTTGATATGCTTATCTTGAGTATCTGGCACAGTTCTGGCCCAAAAGCTACAAATCTGTCCGGCAGTCAGCCAACACTGGCGGATGAAATACTGCGTATGGCCCAGAACTGACTGCTGCCTGGGACCCAACTCACAGCAGTATCTTGAAGTTTGCCAACATCCTGGTCAATGAGGGCAACGGCTATAGTACTCACACAGGAAAATTCACCTGCCCGCTAACTGGCTTGTACCACTTCACACTCATATGTCCACCTATGGGCGTGCCCAGTGTAGTATCTTAAAGAATGGCCAGCGGGTTGTCTCAGCATACCACACCAGCCTGCCAGACAAGTGTTGCCAGGTAGTCAGCATTGGTAGTGTGATTTGAGCTCACTGAAAGAGACCAGGTTTGGGTTAGTCTGTGGGGACCTACAAGACATGACATTTTTTCTACTGAAGATAATGACACTGTGTTTGTTGGGTTTCTTTTGGCATAATGACTTCATTGCATACTAAGAGGGTGTCCTGGTATATATGTATGCAGTGCCCATTTACTTGAGTTCAACTCATCAGTGGTGTAATTAAATTGACAATGTATTTTATAAGTTAGCATCAATAACCCATTTTTTATTTCCTGAGAATAATAAACACGGAATGAAAAAAATGCATGTTGGGTGTTATTTAGTCCTCCACTGCAGGGGGGCACTGCAACTAATAAACTGCAGTCGAATTCGCTGACTGCGCGTGCGTCGTCTGTCTTGTTTTAATCGTGGAAGCGGGAGGCAACAAAGCTAGGCTAGATAGTCTGGCATTTTCAGAGTTATTCTATTATTATTTCAAATGGATATAGAGGGTGGTACATATGAACCAGGATTCGTTGGGATCCGATTTTGTCAAGAATGGTAAGAGCGCATGGCTATAAAGAAGTTAAATTAGAAAATGCATAACGACGTTACTGTAGATAACGTTATGCCAGCTAGCTGCTAGCTAAAGACTAGTAGCCATGAAATTGAGTCACAATATTTCTTCTCTGACAGTACCAGGATAGTCTACCTAGCTATAATGTTATAATAAAATTGTTCCATTCTGTTTTAGCAACAACATGTTGTATCCCAAAGAAGACAAGGAGAATCGCATCCTGCTCTATGCAGTAAGTGTGATGACTAATGTTCATTCATACCCACTTCAAATGGCTTACAGTAACGTTAGTTAGCTAGTTTCATGAACTACCTTTATTGGTTTGGAAGTGTTTGAGCATTCAATTGTTGAAACAAGTAAATGCATGAATGTAGTAGCCATTTTTGACTCCGCTGTGTGTATCTCAACAGTGCAGGAACTGTGACTATCAACAAGAAGCAGACAACAGCTGCATCTATGTCAACAAGATCACCCACGAAGTTGAGTAAGTGATCCTTATTTTCCACCACTTATGCTCAGACACTGAAATATACCTCTGTCATGGGCAATTAGGTCATCTCTGTCGTATCATTCTCACCCCTATGTCTCTTCTCTCTGTCTGTTCTCTCCTCAGTGAGCTGACGCAGATCATTGCAGATGTTTCCCAGGATCCAACGCTACCCCGGACAGAGGATCACCCCTGCCCAAAGTGAGAGTGGCCAACACTCACTCAAACAAACCCTCTTTCTCTATCTTCCTCCTTTAGCTCTCTGAAATCAGGCAATTTCTCCACACTATTTAGATTCACAAACATCTCTATCAATTCAAAATAACTTCCAGATAATCTTAACATTGATCTCTTTCCTCTTTTCAGGTGCGGCCACAAGGAGGCAGTGTTTTTCCAGTCCCACAGTATGAAGGCTGAGGTGCGTTGTGATTTTTTTCATCATGGAACATCCACTGTCCCCAAGGAATTGCTGAATATAGAAATGGATGTATGTGGGGTATATGATCCATATGGATACAATAGTATGTGGTGTATATGAAAGTAACTGCTTTATTTTCTATGTAGGATGCCATGAGGTTGTACTATGTCTGCACGGCCCCTCACTGTGGACACCGCTGGACGGAGTGAGAAGGAGGAAGAGGAGGTCAGATGTATGCATCCACAGTCTGCTGTCACCCAACAGGCCACTATGTCTCACTGGGGTTCACTGTGGCTTAAATCAGAATGACTGATGGTTATAGGGGTCTAAAATACTCTGCCAAATCGGAAACTTTGTTTAAAGGAATGCTAACTGTTTGTGTTAGTTCTTCATCTTGTTGATGTGTACATTGAGGAACTGCTAAGATTTGTATGGACCACTTAAATACCATGTATTACCTTATTGCGGAAGAACACCTAACTTTTGGGACATAATTGTGTTAATGTATTAGCTCTAGTACTTTTTACAGGTATTTGTCATGTTGTTTTTTTAACTGTGAGAATTTTTTTTTTAAAACAAACTTTTGTGAAATGCTTCTGATTGCTTTGAAAAACTTGATTGAAAGACTTCTCTAAAACTTTGAAATCCACTGTTGTATTGATTTAATATTTCCTGAATTACCATGGTTGCATAAACAGATCTCTGTTGCAATACTTGCCACCCCAAAAAATAACTGAAATACAGAAGGTTAAAAAAGTATTGGGTTTTGTAACTGGACATGTGAAATGTTCCTCTTTAGCTTTGACTTCCTTTTTTTTATCTAGGCCTACCTGTTTGGCAACTGCAGTGTATTTCCCAATGTGTGTAGAGTTTTAGACCCACTGAGAGTTGCGGTGTCATTGAGAAAAGCATGACTAAAATGTTTGGCATGCACGTGAAAGGAAAGTATGCGGAACCTGGACTAACCCGCTGGAGAAACGCAGTCCACACCGCCTTTAACAATATGTTGTTAACAAGTCACTTATTCTGTGGAACATCAAGGAAACTGCCTATTTTCAATGGCCTCTGGCGACGAAATCAAAAGTAAGTCTGGATAGTATAATAAATAGATGTAAGAGTCACTGTCTATCGAAAGGTAATGATTAAGATTTCTGATAATGCTTTGAGCTCTAGGTATGATACTTTATGATTGGGTAAATGAAAGTGAATTGTTAGGTGTACAGTTTGGATATGGTACACCACAGATTTACTGTGGCTTGTTACCGATATGCATGCGTTTCAGTAGAGATGGTTACTCGGGGACAGTGGGGAGCAGCAGCCCCTCGATGCCGGGAGACCCTCAAGTGTCCGGCTCAAAGAGTTGTCATACACCACACGGCACTGTTGCGCTGTGAGGGCATCGGAGAATGTATGGACCAGCTCATCCACATACAGACAATGCATATGCAGGATAGGAACTTTGATGACATTGGATACAAGTGAGTGACCTCTCCTTTCGTAGTGTTTTCTATCATTCCTTGTGTCAGGATAATACTATATGCAAATAACTTTTCTTGCATTGGCAGCTTTCTTATTGGGGAAGATTGCACAGTGTATGAGGGCCGTGGATGGGGTGTTATGGGCGCACATACCAAGGGCAATAACCACGACTCTTTGGGCATTGCTTTAATGGGCAACTTCAACAGTAAGAAACACAAGATTGGACATTCCATTTCCAACTCATTACAGTGTGTAAGGCATTTGTACCAATGGGTTCCACTTCTTTGTTTCAGATGAGAACCCCAGTCTAGCAGCCCTGTCATCTGTTAAACAGCTCCTGCAGTGTGGGGTTTCCCAGGGGAATTTGCACCCTGAATTTACCCTGTTTGGACATAGAGACTTGGGGGACACCGAATGTCCTGGGGAGAGACTATATGCTGCACTAAAACATCTCAAATCTCCCTGAACATAACCTCGTCCATAGGCTCAATTGCTACTGGTTCGAGAGAGAGAGAGCTGGCTGGTGGAAGAGATTACCCTGAACAGCACACAGATCATTTTGGGACTTCCTTGTGTGTTTTTTAAACCGCTAAATGGGGCAAAGACGCTTTCATCGTAGCCATGGACTATATACAGGGTTTCCCAAACTCTGTCCTGGGCCCCCACTGGGTGCACGTTTTGTTTTTTTGCCCTAGCACTACACAGCTGATTCAAATAACCAACTCATCATCAAGCTTTGATTATATGAATCAGCTGTGTAGTGGATCATTAGACCACTTTATATATTTGTGTTTCACCGTTTTGTAGAGAGGACATGTGTAGGCAATGTACAGTTTTTCAGACAGAAGATTTGGCAATTGATGTGGAAGCAGCTACAGTGTAATTGTATAGGCCAAATATTAAGGTTGTAAAATGCATATGTTTAGTAGAAAGATTAGACTAAATGTTATTTATTTTGGTATTCACATAAAACTGTCCACATACCATTATGTTCCTTTTTCTATGAGTGTGCTGCTGTAAGGTGTTATAGGAAATAATAACTGAGAAGGGTGTAAGGATAACTTACATTAAGATAGTAAATACAACAAATATGCTGCTGAACAAGTACAAACTATCTTACTTGTCAACTATTGTGCAAGATGCCGCATGCTCTCTAGGCTACACAAGCTGCCCCGTAACTATTTATCTTTTAAGTTCTCCGTTTCTTTACTTACTTTACCTACTCCTGAATTACTTACACATGACTTACACACCTTCACCTAATTCTTCTTTGATGGGCTGTTTGTCAGGTAATTGTGTAAACAGACGGAAAGGAGTGGAGAGAGGCGGTCCCAGAGCGCGAGACGCATGTGAGGAATGAGTTTCACGCTCCTCGGAAGTGTTCTAATTGAAGGAGTTAATCGATCAGTCAGTGAAATTGGCAGCGCACTAAACTAATCGCAAAGTTAGTAGCATACGGCTTGTGTGACTATGCGTGTTTTTTTCAGGATTGTTGCGCAGGAGTTTACGCACGAGTGGCTCATTTTGTCTTTGGCACCCAAGACGACGTGCGCATTATTTCGTGGATTTAGACATTCCTTCTTTTCAGACTGCCAGACACCGTTGGAAGTTGAACATGGAGAAATTGAAATCCCCCGTCAGATTTTTCCACAAGTCTTCATTCAGCATCAGCAGCCTGCTGTTTCAACGAGAGGCAGTGATGAGTGATGACGGCGCCGCGCTGGATGGGACCCTTTCCAGAAAACACATATCTTCGGGGCCATCTACTAGGCCTAAAGAAGTTTGTGCTCAAGATGGAAAATATGATTTACATGGAGACAAAAACTGTGATAATAAAGAATACTCAGTCCAAGATGACAAACGAGTCTCCAGAAATGGTGAAAAGGAAAACGGAGAAGATACCGAACAAGTTGGAGAGCTGAAGACATGTGGAGGTGTTGAGGAAATAGCTACACCGGAGAAACCTCCTTTCAGCTATAACGCACTGATAATGATGGCTATTCGCCAGAGCCCGGAGCGAAGGCTTACCCTCAACGGCATTTACGAGTTCATCATTGGCAACTTCCCTTACTATCGAGAAAATAGACAAGGATGGCAGAATTCAATCCGACATAACCTGAGTTTGAACAAGTGCTTTGTCAAAGTACCTCGCCATTATGATGACCCAGGCAAAGGAAACTACTGGATGCTTGACCCTTCAAGCGAGGACGTTTTCATAGGTGGCACAACTGGTAAACTCCGGCGCCGTTCCACGGCGGGCACTCGAGCGAAGCTGGCAATAAAACAGGGGGCCAGTTTGACCTCCACCACTGCCACCGGGCTGGCGTTCACTGGGTCCTTTTATTGGCCGGTGCCTTCGTTTCTAAATCTTCAACCTCCTGCGTACTCACACCCGGGCACAGGGTCGTATGTAGTGCCCCATCACTCCAACTATGCCACCTCGATCCTTTCTCAACGGTCACACCACAGGAGTGCCATAAATGCTGGAGCAGACCAACTCTTCCAAACAAACCAAGAGTCGTCTTATTTTGGCATGGGTGCAGGCGCTCAGTACCGTCGCCATCACCAAATGAGCGCAGCCACAACATTCGCCTCTTCATCGTTACCATGCACTATGTCTCTCCCAAACCCTTGTTCCTTTAACCTGCTCAACGGACAAGCTAGTTATTTTTACTCGCATCACCAGGTACCCCACCCGGCGACATTCAATCAATGGTGCCAGGAGGAGTACCCAACATCGAAGGCATCTCCAGCCGGACCCATTTACTCCGGAAAAAATGGACCATCGGATTGCTTGGGGAGTTTGTGCACGGAGTTCCCTAATTATCTTCCTCCAAGCAGCCCCATGAGCTCCCTCAACACCAATCTTTATTGGGATGCAGGGAAATGACCACATTTTAATTATCTATTTAAATAAAAAAACGTCTTTCTCTTTATGGTTTTTATCTTTCTAATGTCTATCAATACTGCAAAATGGATTCAAATAATGTATGTGAGTTTGCTCTTTCCCAAATAGGCCTATCTGTCTTTGGGAAAAAAACGATATTTAATCATCTTTAAATAATTGGCAATCACGCTTTTTTCAGTGCAATAACCTATAATACTGTTGTATTATTTCACGAATAATTAGTGGTCAATATTTGTGGTGCGTTCAGATCATTTAAATATATATATATTATTTTGATAACATGTCGTTAGTATTTTATTTGATATTTTATTAGGCTACTAACTATACATCAGAAGATGAGAGAGCGGTTGAGCAAAATATTTGCTATTTTAGTTATTGCGCATGCATTAAGATAGTTTCAGAATGATGTATAATGTCGTGAAAATAACAAACTATTTGGTATCTGTTAAGCTAATTAACAGGGTCGAGATTGTTATTGCGAGATTTTGCATTACCATTTAGGCTACTTTTATACACAGGCTAAACCATCACTCTCTCTGAAGTTTATATTCGTTTTTTCGTTCTTGGTCTTATAACTCCGTTTTGCGATTGTTAGGCCTAGTTCTTTGGGATGTAGGCTATATGAAACATGAACCTTTTTTTAAATAAAATAATGAAAATATCTTGTCCAACAGTGTTCCATGGGTGTTCTCCAGATATCTGTAGAAAACTGGTGAGATAGTCCTTCCCATTAACTTTAAAACAAATTTGAAAGTACAATTGTCATCTTAAATTACCTCTATCAATGTTATTGCTTGAGGAAGGCTGTACGTAATTAATTCATGGCTTGCCCTTTAAAAACGACATATTTGTCCATGTCTGAAAAGGTATTGGAAATCAAGTATTTACTCTGATGCAATTAAAATAATGTATACATTACATACAGAAGTCAATAATTATGTTGATGCTCCTGGATTACAAGTAAAAGTTCCTCTTAAAAATATATAGGCTTTTTAAGTAATAGGCGCTAGCCTGTTACTTAAAAATCAAAACTGTAGTGATTGTGTCCATTTGTAATTGTGTCTCAATGCTCAATGTGAACACAATGCTGGGTTATGCACTTCCAACATTTAGGAATAGAATAGAACTATACTAAATATGCTTTGAGAAAATATTCATCCCAGAGGTGGTGACTGTATGTCCTGCATGATTTGTACTGTATCTGCACTAGCTATTTTTGTTATCTTTTTCCTTTTTAAGCCGGAACAGTTTCGTTTATAGGGAACTCTGTGCATGTAATATACTGTAGGCTATATCTGTAATTAATTTGATCAATTTTATAATGTGTGTGCAATAAAAACAAAAATAGTGATATTAAAGTGATAAGTTTTATGACGTATACAAAGCACAAGATTCGGTTATGTGATACTTGAGATACAGGAACAATGAGTCCAGACGGAATCCAACTGTGTCCAAATAACACTCCCACATGCACGACACGCACACACATTCCCCCAGCCCATTCAATAGCTGAGCTCAACATTCTTCTGTGTCAGATTCATGATCATATTTAGACAAAAACTGTTACCACCCCAAATAGCCATGCTGCTGTATCTGTAAGTATTAAAGGTCCAATGCCGCCGTTTTTATCTTAATATCAAGTAATTTCCGGTTAATAAATAAGTACCTTACTGTGATTGTTTTCAATTAAAATGGTCAAAAATAATTTAAAAAATAGCTTCTTAGCAAAAAGCAATTTCTCAATAATTTGGTAGGACTGTCTGGGAGTGGGGAGGGGAAACTGAAAACTAGCTGTTATTGGCAGAGAGGTTTGGAACTCTCTTTCTTATTGTTCTATTAACTAATTTACCGCATGGTGATGTCACCAGGCAGGCCAAAACTTTTCAAACAGCTTTTACACTAAATGTTCACAATTTCACAGTATTATTCCAACCTCATATTGTGGAAATACATATAAAACACAGGAAAATCATTGGGCCGATTATCCATATAAAACACAGGAAAATACACTGGGCCTTTAAGATCATCAAAAGTTCAAACCTGAAACTACAGAGGTGTCCGCTTGATAAAGGGCATGCAGAGCCAGCCTTGACTGAGATGTATAGGGAGAGAGATACTGTGTATAGACATGACAGCCTTGATCTACTTGCCTGCATATGACATCACCGCCTGATGAACTTTCCCTTACCTTCCTTGGGGGCTCATTCGAGATATAAATGAATAAAAATAGATGTGTGAGGACACAGATAAGGACAGACTTATGAAAGTGTGCTTCTATCAAACATAATAGGCTTTATGGGGACTGTAGCCAGTGTTTCTAGACAGCCCGTTCTCAAACACTGTTGGCTGCGGTTAGACCAGGATACTGCTCTTAGGATGGATCATGTGACCTTACACCAACACTGTTGGCAAACGTATTGTCTAGATACAAAGATGATAACATTTTCATTACTCACATGAGTAATTGTGGTATAACCACTTAGAGCAAGATAGAGAGAGTGAGAGAGAGTGAATCAACAGGTAAGCTAGTACAGAATGGGGCTTTGTGTGTCCAGGAGCGACTGTAATACGATCCTGTTTGCTGTTAATTCAGTAATAAATTACAGCCATCCTCTGACAGGCGTTGATAATAACCCCACACCTCTAAATCACCCAGCCAGCAGTTTCACAGTACCACAGGGCAGAGAGTAAATCAACATGGGGAGAGGGACTGAGGCAGGCCTCAAGATGTCTCTGTGCACCCTGTAGCTAGACCACACACATGCACACACACACACACACACACACACACACACACACACACACACACACACACACACACACACACACACACACACACCACACACCACACACACACCTTGACATGGGTGTATGGACAGTTAACAGTCTGAAAAGCCCACTTTACAAGAAACAGTCAACAATCCCAGCCCCTCTAGAAGAATTCATCTGGGGCTTATGACAGGCTACCCCATTAAGGAAGAGTGAGTGAAGAGGGCCTTGTGTATGCTGTTTGGCTGAGGCAGGTAGAGGGTGTACGTTTCACAATGATAGTCAAGCTTTGTAAATCAATCCCAAACTTGGGCCTCCCAAATCAGCACACTGTGGGTGTGATTATCCTCTAGCATTTTCCCTCCCAAGGTAGAGCCGCCACCCTGTGAAATAAGGTTGGTGGGTGTTTCTCCCCCCCAGGCGCCTGCCTGTCTCTCGCCAGTAAGCCAATCTCCCAATGTCTCGGTACTGTGCAGATAGTGTACATCTCTGTTTCTCACACGCATTTACTTTCGTCTCTGTCACCAAGAGGTCTACAACAGAGTTACCTGTGTCTGTGTGGAGTTACCTGTGGGTCTGTGTCTGCCAATATTTGCAGTGGTCGCTGATATGTAGCCTTAAGCTCTGTGTGTCCGGGACTTAAAAACATGCCACTTCGATACAGCTACGACCGGAAGGGACTTTTCATAGCAGGTTAGGAGAACATTTTTGCTAACCCTAACTCTTTTTCTAACCTCTAACCTGTTACGAAAAAGTCACTTCTGGTCGTAACTATATCGAAGTGCTGCTGCATGTCCTAAGTATCAAATGACATTTTCTTTCTCTCTCAAATAATAGTTTTCTTCTAAAATCAGCTTGAGATTTGATACATTGAATAAGCTCTAAATTATAGTTAATTTACTCTATTGAATTCTACAACTGAGACAGCATTGTGAAACATTTACATAATTGTATAATGGGTTAGAATTTCTCCAGATAATGTATTCTAAGGACATTTTCAGGCAACCCGGAAGCTACTGCAATATTTTTAAACGGGACCCGGAAGCCGTTGTACAGATAACGTTCTTGGAGCCCGAGGCTTGCACCGAGGGTCAGGATAAAGATGAGTTATATATACAAGTTATCCTGTACAAGCTTTTGTGCCGATTACATTATGTTGTTACAGGTGTCAAGCTTATGGTAATGTAGCTGCAGCGTGTAGGAGGGCGTTTCCTTGGTGTGAGAAGTGTGCAGAAGGGCATGAGAATAAGTAGCATTGGGGAAAGTAGTTGTGTGTGATAATTGTAGGGGTCATGTACAAAAGCTGAAGAATATACGCACATCCAGGTACTTTCCGCAGGTGCTGGAGTTGTAGGCAAACTCATGGAAAACAGAAAGGAAAACTGCACACTGCTGCTCATGCTCCCAGGTGAATTTATTTATAACAACCTTTCAACACTTCATCAGGCATCCATATCCCAGGTGGGGGTGGGCCTTATACTGTGTATATATATATACAGTCGTATGCAAAAGTTTGGGCACCCCTGACAATTTCCATGATTTCCATTTATAAATAATTGGGTGTTTGGATCAGCATTTCAATTTCATTTTGATCTATCAAATAACTGGTGGACACAGTAATATTTCAGTAGTGAAATTAGGTTTATTGGATTAACAGAAAATGTGCAATATGCATCAAAACGAAATTAGACAGGTGCATAAATTTGGGCACCCCAAATTTAGTAGAGCCTCCTTTTGCAAAAATAACAGCCTCTAGACGCTTCCTATAGCCTCTAATGAGTGTCTGGATTCTGGATAAAGGTATTTTGGACCATTCCTCCTTACAAAACATCTCCAGTTCAGTTAGGACAGCCCGCTTCAAATCATCCCACAGATTCTCAATGATATTCAGGTCTGGGGACTGGGATGGCCATTCCAGAACATTGTACCTGTTCCTGTGCATAAATGCCCGGGTAGATTTTGAGCAGTGTTTTGGGTCGTTTTCTTGTTGAAATATCCAGCCCCGGCGTAACTTCAACTTTGTGACTGATTCTTCAACATTATTCCCAAGAATCTGCTGGAATAATGGAATCCATGCGACCCTCAACTATAACAAGATTCCCAGTACCGGCACTGGCCACACAGCCCCACAGCATGATGGAACCCCCACCAAATTTTACTGTGGGTAGCAAGTGTTTTTCTTGGAACGCTGTGTTCTTTTGCCGCCATGCATAACGCCCCTTGTTATGACCAAATAACTCAATCTTTGTTTCATCAGTCCACAGCACCATATTCCAAAATGAAGGTGGCTTGTCCAAATGTGCGTTTGCATACATCAAGTGACTCTGTTTGTGGCGTGTGTGCAGAAAAGGCTTCTTCCGCATCACTCTCCCGTACAGCTTCTCCTTGTGCAAAGTGCACTGAATTGTTGAACGATGCACAGTGACACCATCTGCAGCAAGATGATGTTGTAGGTCTTTGGAGGTGGTCTGTGGGCTGTTTTTGACCGTTCTCACCATCCTTCACCTTTGCCTCTCCGATATTTTACTTGGCCTGCCACTTCTGGCCTTTACAAGAACTGTGCCTGTGGTCTTCCATTTCCTCACTATGTTCCTCACAGTGGACGCTGACAACTTACATCTCTGCGATAGCTTTTTGTAGCCTTCCCCTAAACCATAATGTTGAACAATCTTTTTTTTCAGGTCATTTGAGAGTTGTTTTTAGGCCCCCATGTTGCCACTCTTCAGAGGAGAGTTAAAGAGAACACCAACTTGCAATTGGCCACCTTAAATACCTTTTCTCATGATTGGATGCACTAGTCTATGAAGTTCAAGGCTTAATGAGCTCACCAAACCAATTGTGTGTTCCAATTAATCAGTGCTAAGTAGTTACAGGTATTCAAATCAACAGAATGACAAGGGTGCCCAAATTTCTGCATAGCCTTTTTTTCACATCTGATTTAATTTCATACAACTTAATATTGCTACAATATATATATATATATATATATATATATATATATATATATATATATATATATATATATATATATATATAAATATAAGACAGACCACAAGGACATTTCAACATGTTACCAACATTGGTGGACATGCAGGTAATCAGGCCTTTGATCTTAAATCTTTGTCCTGTGTGGGAGTGGGTAAATGAGTCACATTTGTACCTGCATTGAGCACATTGGCCACATTTGTAATTACCCTCCGGAACCTTGTCCAAGAAAGTTTCCCTTTTCTCTGGTGGATAATCAGATTTGACCACAACTTTTAAAGACCATACGTGGGGGATATTTAAAGATGGGTTTCAGTTGTACCAGTGCTTCCTGATAATGTCCTTAAATGCCTTCCTCAATGCTGAGTATTGGGTGAAGCATGAGGAGACATGTTCTGCTTTTTCTTTAACCTTTGGTTGAAGGCTTTCCAACTGTGTTAGCCCATCATTGTTTCACCCAATTGTCTTTCTACCCCCTTTCCTTAAACTTTTGTGTCCATGGTCTGTTTCTTGTAAGAAGCATCAGAGTTGCATATTCTTCTGATGTGGCTGAATTGACTTACAGCAAGACCCTTTAATAAGTGGACATGGATGAAAGCTGTCACCTCTAAGGAGGGTGTTCCTGTTCGTAGGTTTCCCATAGAGAAGAGAGGGAGGTTTTGTCCTTAATAACCATCACATCAAGAAAACCCATTTGCGATGGTCATAGTTAATGGTGAAATGAAGGTGCTCATTCATAGAGTTTAGATATGCATGGAATTCCAAGAGTTCTTCCTGGGTCCCTGTATAGATCACGAAAATGTCATCCAAATATCTCAGAATTAGGATAATATTGGAGAGAAAGGGGTTAGTGTTTGGATTTAGCACCACCTGTTTTTCAGACATTCCTAGATATAGCATCATTAGGAGCCATAGTGCTCCCCATCGCTGGCCCTTTGGTCTGGAAGAAAAAGTATCATCTGAAGAGAAAAGAGTTGGAGGTTAGTACCTGTTCAGCCAAGTCCACAATACAATTGGTGCTGGGAAGAGCATTAGGGGGATGTTCATTGAGGTAGAACTTAAGGGCCTCTAGGCCGCCCTGATGGGGGATGTTAGTATATAGACTGGTAACATCAAAAGTATGCAGAATAGAATTTTCAGGTTTATGATCCACATATTCCAAATGATTAGAGTGTCTGATATACGTGGGGAGAGAGATCGCCCAGGGTTTCACAAGATGGTCTACAAAGGTAGAGATCTTCTCTGCCAGAGATCCGTTACTACTCACAACGGGCCTGCCTGGTATAGACGGCGTCATGCTCTTGTGAATTTTGGGGAGAGCGTATATGACAGGTGTGTTTGGTTAGTAAATGTACATATACTCATATTCTGTCTTTGTAATTTCCCCTTTGTTCAAAAATGTTAACAATTTATCATGGATCAGAGACTTGAATTGATTAGTCATCTCTCAGAATTTCCTTTTCATAGGCTGCAGCATTTTGTATCACTATTAAACCTCCTTAATTGTAGCGGTGCCCATGGGGCTGGGGATCAGAAATGTCCTGTGCGAGAGAGGCAGGAAGTTGTCATATGCTGAGGTTGTGAAGAAAGTAGAGGGAGATGGGTCAAGGGGGAGGGATCATGAGAGGAGTGGTGTGAGTAGTAGATCTGTACCAGTACCGAGGGATAGGCCAACAAGTGATATACGCTTCAGTAAGATTGGATTTTTAGCATTTATAGCAATCAACTCTAATGCAGGGATGGAACGTAAGTCGCAGAAAATGTAGGTTGTGGTGGCAGCTGCAGAGAGGTATTTGGGTGTACTAGACTTGACGTCACAGTTACAGGGTGTGTTGAGGGGTTGTGTCCCGTCTTTTAAGGCTTTTGGCCTGAGGTAGGACTAGATAGATTTAAATAGTGGAGTAGGGTGCTGGATTTTTTTTGTTAGTGTAGGGTTAGATGGTAGGGTTGATATATTTTTTAAGAAAAGTACAAAGAAGTTATACTCCAGTCTAGTAGGTGGCGGTAATGCAACATAATTGAATGCCAACCGCCGTTAAACCAAAGAAGAAGAAGAAGTTTTTTTTGTGTGTGTGTGTGTGTGTGTGTATATTTATATATATAATTTAAATAACCAGTGTGTGCATTGTTTAGATACAGTAAAACAGAGCCATATCACTGTGGAAAGGTCTGTAGCAAATTTTGGCTAGCTGACTGGCTGATAGCCAGTCACGATGACCTAACTTTACTAGCAATATAGTAACGTTAACTCCTCAATAATCCTTCCAGGAGCCTGTTAAATAAACCCAAGTCGAAGATGACTCCTGATGAGCTCCAGAAACGTGAGGAGGAGGAGTTTAATACCGGGCCCCTGTCTGTGCTCACCAAGTCTGTCAAAAACAACACACAGGTCCTCGTCAACTGCCGAAACAACAAGAAGCTGCTTGGCCGTGTCAAGGCATTAGATAGGTATTTGTGTTATTTATGTAGCTAGGCCACTGTAGTTGGGAAGTCATCCATTGGATTATACGGTTAATCACAAATGTCCAACAAATAAAGAGAAATCCCCTCATCTCAGGAAAATAGACTGTTCATTTTCCACCCGTCGCCTGTCTTTGTCAAAAAGATGACGTCAGGCAGTGTGTGGGCTGTCATTATGTAAAACGATGTTTTGTTTTGGATCAGAGAGGAATCTGAGCTGTGTGTTTTAGAATTTAGTGTGAGAAAATGATACCTTCACATGTTGGATTGTTGATTAGAATCATTTCTGGAGTTCTATTTTGTTTAGGGTGCTCATTTAGTTTTCCCATTTTAATAATAAAATACAAGAAAAGTATGGCATGCAAAGTGAAAATGTCTACACACTCTTAGACAGATGTATTCTCTACTGTATGTTCTATCTCAAATAGTTTCAGGCTCGAAAGCAAGGGATATATGTTGGGATGAACAGAACTCTCTGACTCTTGACTTCTCTCTTTCTCTCTTCTTCCTCCTCTTCATCCTCACTCTCTCCTCTAGCCTGTTTCCCCTGGCAGAAGCTTGGGTGTCAGTGTTGATTTCAGGCAGCAGCGCTCAATATGCAACAAACTGCCGTTTAAAGATCCATGCATTATAGATGAGACCAGATGTGCTGAGTGTCACTTCACACCCCCGCTCTACGTTCTCCATATCATCTTGTCCCTTCGCTGCGGCTCACCCCCTCCTGACCACTTTGTTAGCTAATTGTCTCAATAGCATATATTTATTTCTTCTCAAACAGTTGGCAGTTGGCACTTAAACCAGTGCGGTTCACTTGGGGCTTGAGTGCCCGTCCCAAGGTCATTTGCCATTAAGTGGCTTACAGTACAGTGCATTCGGGAAGTATTCAGACCCCTTGACTTTTCCCACATTTTGTTACGTTACAGCCTTATTCTAAAATTGAATACACAATGCCCCAAATTGACGGGTTTAGAAATGTTTGCAAGTTTCTCCCATCTCCACAGAGGAACTCTGGAGCACTGTCAGTGACCATCGGATCCTTGGTCACCTCCCTTCTCCTCCGATTGCTCAGTTTGGCCAGGCGGCCAGCTCTAGGAAGAGTCTTGGTGGTTCCAAACTTCTTCCATTTAAGAATGATGGAGGCCACTGTGTTCTTGGGGACCTTAAATGCAGCAGAAACAATCTTGTCTCTGAGCTCTACGGACAATTCCTTCAACCTCATGGCTTGGTTATTGCTTTGACATGCACTGTCAACTGTGGGACCTTATATAGACCGGTGTGTGCCTTTCCAAATCATGTCCAATCAATTGAATTTTACCACAAGTTTTGTAGAAACATTTTAAGGATGAGCAATGGAAACAGAATGCACCTGAGCTCAATATCGAGTCTCATAGCAAAGGGTCTGAATATTTATGTAAATAAGGTATTTCAATTTTTTTATTTAGTTGTTTAATTACATTTTTTTATTTGTAAAACATTTTAAACACCTGTTTTCACTTTGTCTTTATGGGGTATTGTGTGTAGACTGATTTTTAAAATGTTTTTGAATAAGGCTGTAGTGTAACAAAATGTGGAAAAAGTCAAGGGGTCAGAATACTTTCAGAATGCACTGTATGTGCAAGAGCACAATCCTTCTCTTTTAAATCATCTGTTGTCTGAATTAACAGACTGTGCATGGCTCTTTAGGTTTGGTCAAAGGTCACAGAGTATTCCCCGCTGGGCATAAAGAGTAGGACAGTTAGTTATACATAAATCCCATTGTCTTCATGATTGACATCCTCTAACCTTTAGAGTCCCGGAGGAGGAGGGACATGATACATGAACATTGTTGAGGACTTTTGGCAAGAGTTTTCCCATGCTCTTTATTGGCCCACCTAGCCCTTCCAAGCCTGGAGCTGTTCTCCAGGTCTACCCCATATGAGGGAACATATATTGGGCAAATACATCCTCTTCATGCACCCCACCCCCTCGCCCTGTTAAATTGCTCGCCCTAAGGGCCACTGCACCTGTGGTATCTCTTTGTGTGTTTGTGGGGGGGGGCTCTGTCTCTGATTTACAGCCCTCAGGTGAAGACTTCTGGGATGCGTGTGTCAGAGAGAGGGATAATAAACTTAAAACGAACTTGGATGAACTCAAACTAACCCTCCTCATCCTTGTCTTTGTAATCTGTAGGCCAACTCCTTATTTTCCTGATCAGAGATGGGAGAAACATTCCTATTTCGCTTTTTTTGGTCTCTATCTGCAGCAGTTACAGTATTTTACATCTCTTGAGAGTTCTGTTCAGTTAAAAGCATCCACACCTATTGATGCATTCCTAATGAGTTATAGAAAAGGGTGCCATGTGTCTTTACGCATGAGTGAGACTTCTTGAGTCCATTTCCCTCCAGATTTTGGGGTGCGTCTCTTCAGCAGGAAGGGGGATGTTTTATTCAATAGGCAGCTGAGGCAGAATGCGCGATAAGCGGGGAAGTGTGATTATGATAGCGATCGGCCATGCATCAATACTCTCTCCTCCGGGCAACGCGACACCCTCGCCCAGCGTGCGGCTCACACTCGCCATCGATCGTGCCCGGTAACCGGAGCCGCCGCAGTTTGTTTCCAAGCAGATCCATGGTCGGGATATCAGTGGAGAAAGAGTGACAGAGAGTATCAACTCCGTAAACACAGCAGGGGAGGCTGCTGAGGGGAGGACGGCTCAGAATAAAGTCTGGAACGGTGCGAATGGAATATTTGATACCACATATTCCGCTCCAGCCATTACCACGAGCCAGTCCTCTCCAATGAAGGTGCCACCAACCTCCTGTGACATACACAAACACACTTGAGGCCACCTCATCCCAGTGAAAGAAAAAGTGCTGCTACCCTACACATCAAGGCCAACATTATTTAATAATTTTTAGTTTAATAAGGCCTACATATAGGAGTATTAATATAAACACATCACATATGTTACTTGCAGACTAAAGGGAAATGTGGAGATACAATGTGTGTGTCGTTATTTTTACTGTTAACAATCAGATAAGGGTGCAATTATAGACTACATAGCGACAAATGTATTTTCTGTATACAACCTGACTGGAATGTTTTTTTCTCAAACAAAATAGTAGGCCTTACACTTCATTATCAATATCAACCCATAAAATCATTCTCCTCTTAATAAAAACAGGTAGTATCTTCCGCTATCTAGCGGTGTATGTTAGTAGTGTATTTTGTTTGGACACGGTAGGGGCGTGCCTAAACTTTTTAACTACTGCAGGCTACATGAGTGCAAAATGCGGTCAAACAAAATACACTCAACACCACCAGTCTACAAAGCGAGCAAACAGTTGAAGAGGGACAAACCTCTATAAAGCATTGTCCTCATGAAGACAAAATTAAGAGTTTCAGCTGTATTTCCTCCTTAAGGTAGACCCATCTTCTTCCACTGTACTGTGACTTACACATTTGTGTCTTAGGTCATCCACCCCATTTCCCCTGTAGAGGTCAGAGACCTAGTCAGCTCATTTGGGCTACATTTCTTTAGCTTCCCTCAGCTTGGCAACCAGCTAGATCTCAAACACACAGTCTCTCTACCCCCCCAACTATGGAGAGAGCTGGCGTCACTGTGGTACAGAGGACAGGAGGGGAGAATCCTAACATTACAGCACAGTCTACTTCTGGGTGAACCAGTTTCTGGGAGTAGAGGGACTGTCTTAGACACACACACACACACACACACATTTTCATTTTCTCTGCAGTTTTGGATGGGGAAAATCTGATTATATAATTAACATGAGTTTATATAATTGCTTGAAAATGTACTCTATTTTTGGGTGCAGTTTCAGTAGTGGTCAGCAGACAGCAGATTGAATGGGGGGAGCTCAAATTGTGTGACAGGTTGACAGTTGCTCAGTAGATTGTGGTCAGCTGTCGTGTGTTTATTGGAGACAATGCATTCCTTCCTCTTCTGCTCCAGTTCCCTCTCCCCGATAAGGAGAAAACAGGCTACAGTATAGTTCAATACGTTTTAGAAATGCAGTGCAAGACTTCATGGTGGTGACCGCACTGTATAAATGCTATAATCTGTCCCATTATCTTCCTGCTTCAATGTGTATGAAGTTAGTAGGCCTATAGCTGTGGCAGGTAGCCTAGCGGTTAGCGCATTTGGCCAGTAAACAAAATGTTGCTGGTTTGAATACCTGAGCTGGCAGCGTGAAAAATCTGTCAATGTGCCCTTGAACAAGCCACATAACCGTAATTTGCTCCAAAGTTGCAGCACTACTATGGCAGACCCTGTAAAACAATACAGTTCACTGCAGCTATGTGGAGATATAATTTGTTTTATGTCTACAACTAGTTTCTTAAACTATTTGTTGTCTCGCAACTATTCACATTACGTACACAACGTCGATTATAGGGCAGTCTTGTTTAGTCCAACAGGCCTATGTTGCTTAAATAATTATAAATACAGTTTGTTCCCAACTTTCCAGCAACAGGCTCCCAAGTGGCGCAGTGGCCTAAGACACTCAGTGCTAGAGGTGTCACTACAGACAGCCTGGTTCGAATCCAGACTGTATCACAACCGATTGGGAGAGAGTTTGAGAGATGCACAATTGGCCCAGCGTCGACCGAGTTTGGCTGGTGTAGGCCTTCATTGTAAATAAGAATTTGTTCTTAACTGACTTGCCTAGTTAAATAAATAAAAACTGCCTGGAACAACCGAATTGGAGTTATGCCATTCAACCACTAGGGAAAGGCAGAGTGGTGTGACATTTTTTTCCATGGTTAGTGCTCTCCGGAATTGTTGGGACATTGACATCACTACCCAAAAAACGACCTTAACCGTTTTAAAATGTCCACTTCAATGGGGGGTAGGGACGTCCCAATGATCCCGGATAGCCATGGCCATTTTTTTTTCTAACTACAGAGAGGAGGGGCCGGTGAACATGGAATGAAAGCCTACTTCGAGTTAAAAACTGGCGGCGGGTTGAGCTTAAACACCAATGAAATTACGCAGACCGGGACGAAGGTCTGGAGAAGATTCACAGCATTGCCGATCAAGAGGAGTTCTCACTTTGACAAAAATAAGAAAGAGGCGTTAGTTTGGCCTGGCACGGTTTGTTGTGCCCCTTCGCTCGTTTATGGTAGCATGTTTAGAAAGGAGAGATGAGTCTCGGATCCTGATTGGAGTTGACAAGCGCGCTCCACTACTGTATCCAGTCTTCCAACCCCTTTCTCCGAAACCAGGAAATTGTCGCGGTGTGCTTATCGTTATCCTGCTTGTGGGTCGTAGGCTACCCCTTTGCGGGTAGATACATGTGTATCTCGCCGATATCGTCGTTTTTTATTTAATTGTTTTGCTTTTGAACCCCGGGCTCAGATCTGAAGCCGAAAAAACTACATCGGAGAGGATCTCCACTCTCGCCTAACAATGAGGTAAAGCGGGTAAAATCTGATCGGTCTGTTCGTGTTAATTTTGTTTTGTTACTACAATGCAGCAGTTTTTGTGCGCTTGTAGTGCTCGAGCGCGGACTGTGCAATCTTTTCTTTGGAGTCTATCACATGATTTATCATATTGTAACACCGATGGATCTGTTTCGGTAGTCTAGTTTGGACTCGAGATAGACTAAACATGTCATTATCAAAGTGGCCGCCAGACTAGACCGACTAGAATACCTCATACAATATCTCGTTGTAGCCCAGTGGAGTTTTGGAACGCGGGTGAGTGAGAGAAGTCTCAGAGACGTGCCAGCTCGAGCGCTGTGTCTGGTGTCAGTCAAAAATGTAGATGACTGTCTGTCCCCTTGTCATACAGTAGTAGCCTGTTACTCTGTCATAGTTAAACATATTGTGAAGTGGCCTAACTCCAGTACATTAGGCCTAGGCCCAGAGGGCATTAGAGTGGGTAATTCGTGATTTACTTGAATGAAAATTTGTGTCCCATGGTGATTTAGGTTTATCATGGAGTCAAGATTTATTGTGGCCTATTTGGGAAATGGGACTGAGCTCTGCATTGGTGCCCTGTAGTTGAGCACGCTGTTGTGTAGGCTAGGCAAGGCGCTGTCTGGTCAGCTGGCCTGCGGTATTGAACCACGTATCCATGCAAAGACACACTTTTTTTCCCCCTCTGGTAGTTGGCCAACCAGGGCTGTACACGGAACCAAATTGCAGCGAGCATGGAACACTCCAGTCTACAAATTCCACATCCTGTTGAAGCCTGTGCAGTAGGCAATGACACACTTTGAAGCAGACACTGGTTAGGCCTTTTCTGGAATGTTATTCTTTTTCCCTGTTTCAAACACAATGGTTCCTTGTATATGACCTGGGCATATGTACATTTGTATACTATGACTCTATCCACAAGGTATATTTTTTTGTGTTTCCGTAACCTGTGCAACAAGTTCTTTATCAATCTTGAATCTCTCACACTGCTTTTGTAAAACCTAGTTGGGTAAGTAAGGCCTTGTATTGTTTTGAACCTGTTGCTGGTCACTTTGGTTTACTTTATTAAAACCAACACTGACCTCTAGGCCTACTAAATGAAGGTGTTCCGGCCCCACTTAAAGAGGTCATGTCATTTACTTTGCTTAAATAATGGGAGAGGAATGTAATGTTGTCGGTCACATCAAGTTCCTTGTCCTCCAGCATAGTCTACCGAATGTGAATGTTGACACAGAAGTGCAGCCAACTAATTAAATATTCCATGGTTTCTCCCAATACAGGTAGGCCTAGAAGCCTCAGTCAATACATCCAAGGCAGTTAGCCTAGCGGTTAGAGCGTTGGGCCAGTAAAGGTCGCTGGTTCGAGTACCCGAGCCGACAAGGTGAAAAACCTGTTGATGTGTCCTTAAGCAAGGCACTTAACCCTTTGCTCCATGGGCTGACCCTGTAGGTAGGCCGTCATTGTAAATAAGAATTTGTTCTTAACTGACTTGCCTAGTTAAATAAAGATTCAATAAAATAAAATGAATATCCTGTCCACCATGGCTGCGCATACATTCTCCCTATAACATAATCAGCTGTGCCTTTCTGGCCAGTTTCTTCCATGTTTCTCTATCTCAGACTGTAGGTACACTGTCACACAGGAAATGTATCAGTCTTCATTTAATGGCATCTGGAGGATTCATTGTTATCAAACAGACGCCTGCTGTGACTCACTCACAGTGTCTGGTACTAAATGATTACCCCCTGGGCTGGGCTAGCATACAGTAGGCCTACACAGGACACCCTTCCGCTATTTTAGCAACACCTATTGCTGACAGGTGAGCACACTGCCATGCAATCTCCATAGACAAACACCGGCAGTAGAATGGCCTTACTGAAGAGCTCAGTGACGTTCAACGTGGCACCGTCATAGGATGCCACCTTTCCAACAAGTCAGTTCGTAAAATTTTTGGCCTGCTAGAGCTGCCCCAGTCAACTGTAAGTGCTATTATTGTGAAGTGGGAACGTCTAGGAGCAACAACAGCTCAGCTGTAGTAGGCCACACAAGCTAACAGAATGGGACCGCTGAAGTGAATAGCGTGTAAAAATCGTCTGTCCTCAGTTGCATCACTCACTACGCAAGTTCCAAACTGCCTTTAATAGCAATGTCAGCACAATAACTGTTTGTCTGGAGCTTCATAAAATAGTTTTCCATGGCTGAGCAGCCCCACACAAGCTTAAGATCACAATGCCAAGCGTCGGCTGGAGTAGTGTAAAGCTCGCCATCATTGGAATCTGGAGCAGTGGAAATGCGTTCTCTGGAGTGATGAATCACGCTTCAGCATCTGGCAGTCCGGCGGACAAATCTGGGTTTGGCGGATGCCAGGAGAACGCTACCTGCCCCAATGCATAGTGCCAACTGTAAAGTTTGGCGGAGGAGGAATAATGGGGCTGTTTTTCATGGTTTGGGCTAGCCCCCTTAGTTCCAGTGAAGGGAAATCTTAACGCTACAGCATACATCCCCCTTCATACACTGACATTCTAGACAATTCTACGCTTCCAACTTTGTGGCAACAGTTTGGGAAAGGACCTTTCCTGTTTCAGCATGACAATGTCCCCATGCACAAAACGAGGTCAATACTGAAGTGGTTTGTTGAGTGTGGAAGAACTTGACTGGCCTGCACAGAGCCCGGACCTCAACCCCATCAAACTCCTTTGGGATGAATTGGAACGCTGACTGTGAGCCACCCAACATCAGTGCCTGGCCTCATTAATGCTCTTCTGGCTGAATGGAAGCAAGTCCCTGCAGCAATGTTCCAACATCTAGTGGAAAGCCTTCCCAGACGAGTGAAGGCTGTTATAGCACCAAAAGTGGGGACCAACTCCATATTAATGCCCATGGTTTTGGAATGAGATGCTCTTTCCCAATGATGCAGAGTCAAAGAATAATAGAAAACACAAGAACGAAGCTATTTACAAGGAGTACCATCACAGTAGCAATATGCAGGGATACGTGGTAATTGAGGTAGATATGTACATGTAGGGCAGGGGTTAAGTGACTAGGCATCAGGATATACTGTATGTCTAGCAAGCAACTGTGGGGTGATAAAAGTCTGCGCTCACCAGTTTTTAAAATGTTCCCCTTTCACTCTCCATGCTGAGTACATATAGTATTGCTCTACTTAAAAGCTGGAACACAGATTGACTCACCTACAGTCTCCTCTTATTTCTCACATCATTCTTTGCCTGCCTTCCTGCCTGTATTTAAATGGGAATGATGGGTAGGGCATGGTATACAGGAAGCAACAGTAGGGATTTGTTCACTGACCAAAGAATCCTCTCCTATAGCACGGTACACTTGACGGTGAATCAAACACGTGTCATATAATAGGGTACACCTTTCAATTCTTTCTATGAAATTGCGCAAACGCCAAACATATCGCAGTGCATGTTGGGATAGCACTTTGCTCTGGAGCCTGCGACCTTGCTGGCTTGGTCGAAGTGGCTATCGGAAGGTCTAATTAGCCGCTACACCCTCAGCTTTGGGATACTTGTGAACGCGTAAATGGAGGGTTGAGGGGAAGGGGTGATTTGGGATTCTGCCTGACACTTCCTTCCCTCCACCTTAGCTAGTATCCTTCCACACACCCATATCCCTCATTTCCCAATGCTCCGTTTCTCCTTTCTACCCCATCAGTGAGAAATGTAGTGCTGTAGCTGATCCATAGAGATGCTGTAGATCAGGAGGAAACTGTGGTTACACAGAGCTGTAGGCACTGTTGTGTCTCTGGATCAACAGTCTTCTTATTCTCCTTCTGGTTCCCTGGGCAGCTCCAAATTGCACCGTCACTGTGGAGCTGCAGGTGAGAGACTAAACAGTAGGCATGCATTGGATACCATATGTTGGACATTCTCAAAGTGGTCGCCGGAGTGGTTGCTGGGACTGGCTGGGTCTTGTTGCAGTAGCCACGCTGTAATGGTTTAACGCACGGTCAGCAATGGCCGCCATTTTACTGTCATTTCTCCTTCCTCTTCTCTTTGTCTCTCTCCATTCATAACTCTCTCTTCCTCCCGAGGTGAAGATGAATGTCTAGGGATTCACTGTCATTCTGAATCAGATTGCTGAGAGAGTCAAGTCACGCTAACTGACTTTCCCCCTTCAGCCATACATGAGGATGGTGAGACTGGATAAAAGCTATATTTTGGTTGGAAGATGTAAATTTAGGCTCAAGCAATGCTGTTGTGGATTAAATCGGGATACTTATTTTTATGAAAACTATATTTTTTTTGGGTGAATGATTAGCGAAGCGACTGTAATGTTGTTAGCACAAAAGCTGATAGTTTCTGTTATCGTGGGACTGGTTGCCAATTCAGATCTCCCAGTTGGGTCTCTTCATCTGATAATGTCTGTGTTGAATAATTCTAGGTTTAGTAATTTGGATACATTTTCAATGCGTAGTGAATTAATGTATCGCCCCTATTGCATGTCCACAATCGGGCTGTAACTGTAAAAAGTACCACTTCGTTCAATAGGTTGATTTACTGATCCTCATTCCACTGCTTCATTCTCTAAGTAATAAGCATGTTCACGCATTAACTTTAGTGACCACGAGGCAAGTTGAACCTTTTAAAGACACTGTGCATACCATCAAAGAGTAGGACAGCAACATTTTGGCAGATACATTATTTGATTGTGTACTTAAGCTGAAAATGAGACTTCCTGTGTCTTGACCAGCATTGACCCTTTTGAGGATAATGATAAAGGAATTTCTACTACTACTACTACTACTACTCAGCATCTATACAGAATAAAAATATAAACGCAACATGCAACAATGCCAACGATTTTACTGAGTTACAGTTCATATAAGGAAATCAGTCAATTTAATTAGGCTCTAATCTATCAATTTCACCTGAATGTGCAGGGGCGCAGCCTTGGGTGGGCCTGGGAGGGTATAGTCCTACCCACTTGTGGGCCAGCCCCACCCACTGGGGAGCCAGGCCCAGCAAATCAGAAGGATTCCCCCCCCACCGCCCCACACATAAGAGCTTTATTACAGACAGCAATACTCATAAAAGTGAGTTATCAACTCAATTTAGAGTCTATCCTTCCTCGTTCTCTCTTTTGTGCAATGTGGGCACAGTTTCATACCCATAGCATATTCTCTGGATATGTGGACAGAGTTACATGTCTGGACAACAGAGAGGGAGAGAGTGGGGAGTTTCTCTTCAAGGAGGTTTGCCTCTTCCTTAGCTTCTCAGGAAGGATACGCTTCGACATGTAAATGGAATTAAACAAACGCAGAGGAGAGAGATGATTCTATGGTCCAAATAAGGGCATAGTGAGTGCCAGTCACGGCCCCCCCAGAGCGCTTCAGGAGCTGGAATGTTGCTTTTGCTCCTTGGCCTCTTTCTAGTGGTCAGAGGCCTGGCCCCAACAGCCAGGGAACATTTCCACAACGTTGGCGAGACCTATTCCAGAGAAACTCAGGCACCGATGAGTCAGCACACAAAGAATGCTGAGTGTTTTGGACCTGACTGAGAGAAAAAGTAAGAGAGTTGGTGCGTAAACGAGTTTGACATAGAATGAGAGTCTGACACCTTTTGAGAGAGAGAGACAGAAAAAAAATATATTAGGAAATTATAGCAAAGAGCCTGTGTGTCTGCCTAATGCTGTGTGGCTGACAGGGGAGAGACTAAAAGCAGTAGCCTAAAGTCTGTGTAGCAGCATGCTAGGACCTGTGTGAGGAGGGGCAGGCACGCGGAAGGGAGGGAGAGAAGGAAAGTTACCAGCAGTAGGCCAAGGATTACCACAGGGGCCTCCTCAAGCTTTAGTGTGGGGCTTCGGTAGTCAGCCAGTTGGTTCATATCCGCAGGTAGCGAAGTGGTTAGAGCGTTGGGCCTGTAACCGAAAGGTTGCTGGATCAAATCCCTGAGCTGACAAGGTAAAAAATCTGTCTTTCTGCCCCTGAACAAGGCAGTTAGCCCACTGTCCCTAGGCCGTCATTGTAAATACGAATTTGTTCTTAACTGACTTGCCTAGTTAAATAAAGGTGAAATAAAAAATAAATAAAAATATATGGTTTGGACAGCATTAAATGATTTCGGCTGAAGACGATGCTATGTTTTTTTTGTTTGACAGATTAACACTCTACTTGTTATTCAGTGAGTTACTGCCTGTGTCCCACTGTGTGTCAGTGTCACTTGGGCCAGAGGTATTACGACTCTGTGATGTCACTGTGACAGCCCTGTACTTGACTGGAGGGTAAATTCATTGAGGACAATACTGTCAGATGATACTGGTAACTTCAACTGTCAGTGTAATTTTTGAGACAAAAGGAATGCAATTGTTTTTATGTTTTTGTACATTAACTGGATAAGAGGTCACACACGGTTGGTCACCTATGCCCCTGTCGTTTCAGGGAATAAATAAGGCCTCTTATTTATTCCCTTTAGTCATGTTCAATATGACTCATGAAACACAACTCAAACTCCTTATTTTTTACAAATAAAAAGCTTTTGGAGTTCAAGCACCATTATTGATTTGTACATGACTGTATCTGTGACCAAATTAGAAACGCAATACAGATTTTGTATTGATCTGTTGATGTGATGTGCTAGACTGTACAGTTTATCTGGCATGATTGACCCCAAGGCATCATAGTACACTGGCAGGACATTGCAAGCACACAAGGACACCCCTTCAAAAGTGGATTCGGCTATTTCAGCCACACCCATTGCTGACAGCTGTATAAAATCGAGCACACCGCCATGCAATCTCCACAGACAAACATTGGCAGTAGAATGGCCTTACTGAAGAGCTCAACCACCTTTCCATCAAGTCAGTTTGTCAATTTCTTTGTCAACCCTAACTGTAAGTGATGTTACTGTGAAATGGAAACGTCTAGGAGCAACAACGGCTCAGCCGAGAAGTGGTAAACCACACAAGCTTACAGTGCTGAAGCGCGTAAAAATCAACTGTCCTCAGTTGCAACACTCACTATTTGGGAGCTTCATGAATGGGTTTCCATGGCCGAGCAGCCGCACACAAGCCTAAGATCACAATGCCAAGCTATGCATAGGCACTTTACCCCTACCTACATGTACAAATTACCTCGACTAACCTGTACCCCCGCACATTGACCCCATAGCCTCATTATTGTTATTTTTTACTTTAGTTTATTTAGTAAATATTTTCTCAACTGCATTGTTGGTTAAGGGCTTGTAAGTAAGCATTTCACAGTAAGGTCTACACCTGTTGTATTCGGTGCATGTGACAAATACAATTTGATTTGAAGCTTCGGCTGGAGTCGTGTAAAGCTTGCTGCCAATGGTTTGTCGAGATTGGTGTGGAAGAACTTCACTGGCCTGCACAGAGCCCTGCACAGAACCCTGATCTCAACCCCACCGAACACCTTTGGGATGAATTGAAACGCAGATTGCAAGCCAGGTCTAATTGCCCAACATCAGTGCCAGACCTCACTAATTCTCTTGTGGTTGAATGGAAGTCCCTGCAGCAATGTTCCAATATCTGTTGGAAAGCCTTCTCAGAAGAGTGGAGGCTGTTCTAGCAGCAAAGGGGGGACCAACTCCATATTAATGTAATGACCATGATTTTGGAATGAGATATTCGACGATCAGGTGTCCACATACCTTTGGCCATGTGGTGTATGAGTGTCCAACATGTTCTGCCAGATTAACAGAGGAATGGAAGGCAAACATTAAACAAGTGGAGGGAAAGGCCGAATTGCTAAAATTGCTAATTGGGGCTTGAGCCCCAAAAATAGACTGATTAACTGGTAGCCTAAGTATGAACGCAGAGATGAAGAAGAGGATTAAGAGGGACGATGGGGGCCAGATGTGGAGACGAAGAGAGGGGGAGGAAGAAGAGGAGTGAGGGGAAAAGCATGGTGGGAGGGCCACTGGACCTGACTGTACTTGTCAGCACAAGCTCTGAGCAAAGCCTTATACAGACATTTCTTAAGAGCATGTGCCTCAGTCGTGGACTGCAGTTTCCTGTTAACCCCTCACTGACTGAGAAACTATAGGCTCCCATTCCGGCTCCAAATGTCAGTGTTGGCCAACTTGGAGTTTGTCTTTATTTTGATTCTCAGCTAAACTTGGTCTTTGAGTTTGGTTTGTTGGTTCTCCTGTAGGCGTTGTCTGTCTATTCAGGCCGTAAACGTATTATAATGTTATCAGTTAGGTTGCTAGGAGCCTATCATTTGTCATCTTGACAGACGGTATATTTTCATAACCTTTGCAAGAGCACTTGGTTATGATTTTTACATGTGCAGTAGCCACGTCCAACTCAGCTAATGCTTCAAGGGTATGTGAAGATTCCTCAGATTAAGACTGAAAATGACCATTCCCTGGTTTAGTTATTTTAATGCTCAGTCAGTGACCTATTGGCTCTCACAGTACAACACCTCTTAAATGAACTGGTCAGCTAGTTGACACTTAGCTTAACTGCATTATATGTGTTGCTTGGACACTGTCACAGGAATAGGTTTATGGCATTTATTTCATGGTTCATTCAGATGCTAACGTGTGAAAAAATGTGCGTCCATGTAGCATGCTGCCAACCTCTCGGACTGTGTTGACATATGCACACGTGTTTGTGTGTGTGTGTGTGTGGCCTGCTTTAACATGGAGTCTCAATATCTGTAGATGTATCAATAATTCACTCTTCACTCTGTCCTCCTGAGCCCCTGAATTTCTCTCATATTAAAAATGCATCCGTTTCCAAGGTCCTTTTCTCTAACTTCCCAGTTAGCAGCAACCCTCGCTGCCCCATACCTGGGTGGGTCGCGTTCCCTTTTGAAATAGAATGTTGGCATACTTGCTGGATAAGTTCAGCTAGCACCTCTGTTTCTGTGCCTACTGACCACGATCCACATCTCTCTTTCCTCACACAGTTATGTCCCCAGCCAGGGACATCTTAATTTTATTTTTTTCAATTGACTTACTTCTTTCTTCACCTACCTAACAAACATTTGGGTCAACAGTGAGTACTTGAAAGTGTGTGTGTTCACTAGTCAGGCTGAGTCAACCCTTATTAGGCATTGCTGGGAGCAAGAAGTGGGCTGTGGCTACAGAGCTGTGTCACAGGAAGTGGGAGATTATATCACAGGATGGATGTAGGGAGAAAAGAGGAGTGGGAAAAGAGATTGATAAGGAAAAGGAGAGTCTGCCCTGTCTCGCTCTCTCATTACTAGACTTTTCACAAAAAGACCCTTGGCTATATATATACTGCAATGTGAACTTGTCACGTCTTGACCGCTTCCTCCGGAGGTAGAGCCAACACTCGCCCGACAGTTGCCCCTCTCGAAGTAGGGCAGTGTCAACAGAATTGTCTCCTTGAGCCAACACTCTTACAGTACTAATTGTTATAGCAATGTTTTTGAAACGGCTGAAATGTACAGTCTAGACATTTTACTTATTTGTATTGAGTTCTTACCTGAAATTGTAGTAGTAACCTGTTACATCTGAAATTGTTGCAATTTGCTTTTACATCATATAGTGAATTCCATGATGTCGATAAAATGAAGCCTGGTTTGTTCTAAGGTAACTTTAACATGGTAGCTAGTGTAAGCCTGAGAGCTCATATATAGCTAAAAGTCAGCTACAGCCAGCACGTACAGTCATGGCCAAAATTTTGAAGAATGACAAGTATTGGTCTCCACAAAGTTTGCTGATGATGGCAATTTGCATATACTCCAGAATGTCATAAAGAGTGATCAGATGATTGCCATGAAAATGAACTTAATCCCCCAAAAACATTTCCACTGCATTTCAGCCCTGCCACAAAAGGACCAGCTGCCATCATGTCAGTGATTGTCACGATTAACACAGGTGAGAGTGTTGATGAGGACAAGGCTGGAGATCACTCTGTCATGCTGATTGAGTCAGAATAACAGACTGGAAGCTTTAAAAGCAGGGTGGTGCTTGAAATCATTGTTCTTCCTCTGTCAACCATGGTTACCTGCAAAGAAACACGTGCCGTCATCATTGCTTTGCACAAAAAGGGCTTCACAGGCAAGGATATTGCTGCTGGTAATATTGCACCTAAATCAACCATTTATCGGATCATCAAGAACTTCAAGGAGAGAGGTTCAATTGTTGTGAAGAAGGCGTCAGGGCGCCCAAGAAAGTCCAGCAAGCGCCAGGACCGTCTCCTAAAGTTGATTCAGCTGCGGGATCGGGGCACCACCAGTGCAGAGCTTGCTCAGGAATGGCAGCAGGCAGGTGTGAGTGCATCTGCACGCACAGTGAGGCAAAGATTTTTGGAGGATGGCCTGGTGTCAAGAAGGGCAGCCAAGAAGCCACTTCTCTCCAGGAAAAACATCAGGGACAGACTGATACTCTGCAAAAGTTACAGGGATTGGACTGTTGAGGACTGGGGTAGAGTCATTTTCTCTGAATCCCCTTTCCGATTGTTTGGGCCATCCGAAAAACACCTTGTCCGGAGAAGACAAGGTGAGCGCTACCATCAGTGCTGTGTCATGCCAACAGTAAAGCATCCTCAGACCATTCATGTGTGGGGTTGCTTCTCAGCCAAGGGAGTGGGCTCACTCACAATTTTGCCTAAGAACACATCCATGAATAAAGAATGGTACCAACACATCCTCCGAGAGAAACTTCTCCTAACCATCCAAGAACAGTTTGGTGACGACCAATGCCTTTTCCAGCATGATGGAGCACCTTGCCATAAGGCAGAAGTGATAACTAAGTGGCTCGGGGAACAAAACATCGACATTTTCCCCAGACCTTAATCCCATTGAGAACTTGTGGTCGATCCTCAAGAGGCAGGTGGACAAACAAAAACCCACAACTTCTGACAAACTCCAAGCATTGATTATGCAAGAATGGCCTGCCATCAGTCAGGATGTGGCTTAGAAGTTAATTGACAGCATGCCAGGGCGGATTGCAGAGGTCTTGAAAAAGAAGGGTCAACACTGCAAATATTGACTCTTTGCATAAACTGAATGTCAATGAAAGCCTTTGACACTTATGAAATACTTGTAATTATACTTCAGTGTACCATAGTAACTACTGACATAAAGACCTAAGAACACTGAAGCAGCAAACTTTGTGGAGACCAATACTTGTGTCATTCTCAACTTTTGGCCACGACTGTATATGTGAGAATGCATAAATTATACTGAACAAAAATATAAATGCAACATTTTTACTGAGTTACAGTTCATATTAGGAAATTCATTAGGCCCTAATCTATGGATTTCAAATGACCGGGAATACAGATATGCATCTGTTTGGTCACAGATACCTTTTTAAAAAAACCAGTCAGTATCTGGTGTGACCGCCATTTGCCTCATGCAGCGAGACACGTCTCCTTCACATAGTTGATCAGGCTGCTGATTGTCGTCTGGAGAATGTTGTCCCACCTGTCTTCAATGGCATGACTTTGGGCCCTAGTATCTCATCACGGTATCTCTGTGCATTCAAATTGGCATCGAAAAAATGATATTGTGTTCGTTGTCTGTAGCTTATGCCTGCCTGTACCTTAACCCTGGGGCGGCAGGTAGCCTAGTGGTTGGGCCTGTAACCGTAAGGTTGCTGGATCGAACCCTTGAGCTGACAAGGTAAAACTCTGTTGTTCTGCCCCTGAACAAGGCAGTTAACCAAATTTTCCCCAGTAGGCCGTCATTGTAAATAAGAATTTGTTTTTAACTGACTTGCCCGGTTAAATTAAAAAAAATGTAACCCCACCGCTACCATGGGGCACTCTGTTCACAACCTTGACATCATGGCTGTTTGCCATTTGCCTGTTACAGTTGAAACTGGGATTCATCTGTGAAGAGCACACTTCTCCAGCATGCCAGTGGTCATCGAAGGTGAGCATTTACCCACTGAAGTCGGTTACGATGCCGAACTGCAGTCATGTCAAGACCCAGGTGAGGACGATAAGCACTCACAGGAGCTTCCCTGAGACTGTTATTCGGTTGTCCTGGTGGCTGGTCTCAGACGATCCCCCAGGTGACGAAGTCTGATGTGAAGGTCCTGGGCTGGCGGGGTTACACGTGGTCTGCGGTTATAAGGCCGGTTGGGCGTACTGCCAAATTCTCTAAAACTTTGTTGGAGGTGGCTTATGGTAGAGAAATTAACATTAAATTGTCTGACAACCGCTCTGGTGGACATTCCAGCAGTCAGTATGCCAATTGCTCGCTCCCTCAACTTGAGACATCTGTGGCACTGTGTTGTGTGACAACTACATATTTTAAAGTGGCCTTTTATTGTCCCCAGCACAAGGTGCACCTGTGTAATGATCATGCTGTTTAATCAGCTTCTTGATATGCCACACCTGTCAGGTGGATGGATTGATTATCTTGGCAAAGGATAAATGCTCACTAACCGGGGTGTAAACAGATTTGTGCACTAAATTGTAGAGAAATACATTTTTTGTGCTTCCATCTTTTATTTCAGGTCATGAAACATGGGACCAACACTTAACATGTTGCGTTTCATATATTTTTTTCAGTGTATGTTGTTTAGCTAGCTAGCTTTCTAGCTAACGTTACCTAGCTGGGTAGTCTACTGTATATTTTAATATGAATGACATGGTATAATAACATTACTGTACATTTTATATTGGGAGGGGTAAATGTTCATTACTGATATGATAACATTACTTGATCAAGAGGCATGTTGTTAGCCTTAGACTGTTCTCTCTGCTTCCGCACGGCAAGCGGTACCGGAGCATCAAGTCTGACACCAACAGGCTCCTGAACAGCTTCTATCCCCAGGCCATAAGACTGCTAAATAGCTAATAAAATGGCTACACAGACTAGCTGCATTGACACTTCTATTTTATTTTGGTACTGTGTCTATGCACAGTCTACACTCACTCACCATGACCTACATACGCACTCAGGTACAATCGTCATACATAGTGCTGCTACTCTGTTTATCATATATCCTGATTCCTAGTCACTTTACCCCTATACATATCTAACCCTACCACTCCAGTATCCCTGCACATTGTAAATATGGTATTGGCACTGACCATGTGTATATAGTTTTTTTTTTTTATAGTACTACTGCATTGTTGGAAAATAGCAAGCAAGAAAGGCATTTCACTGTACTAGTGCACGTGACAATACAAATTCAGCGGTGTATTGTCAGCTAATTTAATTGTCTGCACATGCTTGTGGATTGTTGCATTATTCAAGAGTTTAATGTGGTTTGGTTGCATTATTTAATATTGTAATGTGTGTTAGAAGAAAAGTTCCTCAGATTGTGAAGTAGTTTATGCTTAGTGGCTGTGATATTTACGGTCAATTTGAGCTGCGGACCAAGAGTGTTGCGCTGCCAGCCACAATGAAAGGTAAGGCAAGGATGTAATGTGATTTTGAAAAGTAGAAACCTACTGTATATATCCACTCCGCTCCTCAGACTCATCTCTCGTTGTGGGAATAGGAACTCTGTCACTCTCACTCACTCAGCCTTGTCTGAAGGTCAGGGACTTCTCCTGTATGTGTTACTAGGGGAGTGTGTGAGCCTTGATATGAGCCAGAGCGTCGGGGTTGCCCTCACCATCTGTGTCTTCCAGTGTCATGATGCCTGGCTCTAGTCAGTAACACTTGTCTGTCAGTGCCACTGCACATATGCCTACTTGCATAAGCCTAGGGGCTTTGAAATGCCAAGGTTTCTATAAGCTGGTACATTTCCCTAAGAACAGGTTGCATTTCCAGTGTTATTTTTCTATCTGATTCCAGAGCCTCCTCTCAGATCCGGAACACTGCATCGCTTTCTGTCTTTGTCAGCCTCCATTGTTCTTCCAAAACCATCTTGTTTTGGATCAAATCAATCTCTCCTTAAATTAGCCATTTAATGGGTCGTTCCACGAAAAGAGTGCCTTTTGCTTCCCTTTTGATATTTTAAGTAGAAATTGTGGACCAATATTGAATTTTTAAAGCATGTTATATTAAATGAAGTGCATTTTAATATAGGCAACATGGATCATTCGATAAATCTGATTTTAGATATGAATAAAGACTTTCTAAAGTGCCAAAATTCTTAATTTTGACATGTCCCTCCTAAGCATCCTTTGTGACTTCTAGGAATATTTGAACCCACTTAACCCCAACGCTTTCACCATCATTGTGAAGCCCTAGTTATTTTGTTGCTTTGACAAAGTCATTTCTGAAGATTATAATTTATTTAATGTGTTTAGTGATTCATTTACATCTGTCCCTCATTTTATGGTCAACCCTGTTAGGTGAACTGAACCCTTTTTTTTTTAAATATTATTTTCAAAAGAAACATTGAACATCTATTGATCGAATCATAGTGTAAAATCAGGTGGCCATATTTTTGGCCATTTTGTGGGTCGAGTATAACACGTCAACCCTGTCACCCATAGATAGACAGGCTAGAAATGTTTTAGCAGTTAATACATTTTTGTGAATTGCATTCAATTGCCACTCCCTGCTGCACACAAGTTTCCATTACCTCTGTCATGGCTGATTTAAGATGAAATCGTTAACCCTGTTACTTTATTTGGCACTTAATAGACACTTACTATAGTCATTTTTTATTTAACCTCTTGGGGTGAAAAAAACATGTTTTTTTATGAAGTTGAAATTAGGTGAAGTCTATTTTAAAGTTGTATTTTTTTGACCAAGTTACACTTCTCAAAAGGCAACGACTTGGTGAAACGACCCTACTGCATTCATGCTCTCTCTATTTCTCCCTCTCTGTCTCTCTATCCTTGTCTGTCTGGTCTTCCTACTCTTTCTCCATCTCTTCCCTCACGATGTCTCACTCTTTCATACACTCACTCACATCTGGTAAATGCATCGGTGCATATTCTCATAATACACATGTCAAGGGAGGACCTAAACTTAGACTATACACCCACAGGCGTATAAATGGCCTGTTGATTGTGCTGAAGAGACACCATTCAATATGGCATATTACCTGTTGCTCCCTCCCTACATTAAGAGTGTATTGAGTTGGCTTGTATCAGCGCTCGGGGGTCCATTGGCAGCCATAGACAGTGGCTGGGTGAGTGAACAGAGCAACTGGACGATGGCCTGTATGGACTGGCTCAGCTCTCAGGCATGTCTTGTTTATGGCAGCGTGTGACCTAGCTCATTTTTCTGATTCTTTCTCTAACCTCCCTGTCCCCTCTTCTCCCCTCCCTCTCTACCTACCCCGCTGTACACCACCATACTTTCCCCTGGTTCCCTCCTTCCTTCTCCATTATTAACCCCTCTACCAACACTACCCATTCTCCTTCTCCATTATTAACACCACTCCTTCTCCATTATTAACCCCTCTCCCAACACCACTCCTTCTCCATTATTAACCCCTCGCCCAACACCACTCCTTCTCCATTATTAACCCCTCGCCCAACACCACTCCTTCTCCATTATTAACCCCTCGCCCAACACCACTCCTTCTCCATTATTAACCCCTCGCCCAACACCACTCCTTCTCCATTATTAACCCCTCGCCCAACACCACCCATTCTCCTTCTCCATTATTAACACCACTCCTTGTCCATTATTAACCCCTCTCCCAACACCACCCATTCCCCTTCTCCATTATTAACATCACTCCTTGTCCATTATTAACCCCTCTCCCAACACCACCCATTCCCCTTCTCCATTATTAACATCACTCCTTGTCCATTATTAACCCCTCTCCCAACACCACCCATTCTCCTTCTCCATTATTAACACCACTCCTTCTCCATTATTAACCCCTCTCCCAACACCACTCCTTCTCCATTATTAACCCCTTGCCCAACACCACTCCTTCTCCATTATAACCCCTCTCCCAACACCACTCCTTCTCCTTCTCCATTATTAACACCACTCCTTGTCCATTATTAACCCCTCTCCCAACACCACTCCTTCTTCATTATTAACCCCTCTCTCTCCCAACACCACTCCTTCTCCATTAGTAACCCCTCTCCCAACACCACCCCTTCTCCTGGCCCTCTTTCTCTCTCAAGCGCTCTAACTTTTTTTGCATAATAAATCATTGCATTGTACAATAATAATCTTTCTCTATCTCTCCCTTAGTGAGTCCAGTATCTGCCAGGCTCGGGCCACAGTGATGATCTATGATGATGGGAATAAGATGTGGCTCCCGGCAGGAGCAGGGCCTCAGTCCTTCAGCAGGGTTCAGATCTACCACAACCCCTCCACTAACACCTTCAGAGTGGTGGGACGCAAGATGCAGACAGATCAACAGGTAGTGTGTGTGTGTGTGTGTGTGTGCATCTATATTTACAGTATCTGACAACAGGTTTAAGTCTGTGTGCATGCGGGTTTAAACTTATTGTGTGTGTGTGTTTGGTCTTGTGTGATATTGTACATCGTCAACAGCTGCACACCTCTAGTACCAACAAGCCCGGCCAGCTGTAGAACTGTGAATCAGCCCTTTCTCCACCTGTGGCCATGCGCAGGCAGGCTAACACCCACTAACCTCCTCTGTGAAGCAAGCACAGACACCCTACCCCATGTTCTCAGTGCTGGGCCAAAGAGCAGTCTCCTATAGTCCCCAACCCCCCCCCCCCCCCCCCCCCCCCATCATGGCCAACAGGCAAGTACAGGGGCACATGAGGCCTATACTTACACCTCCTGTACTGTGACGGCTTTAATAAAATAACAAGACAAACGGCACTATATATACTGAACAAATATATACAAACGCAACATGTAAAGTGTTGGTCCCATGTTTCGTGAGTTAAAATAAAAGATCCCAGACATTTTCCACATGCACAAAAAGCTTATTTCTCTCCAATTTTGTGCACAGATTTGTTTACATCCCTGCTAGTGAGCATTTCTCCTTCGCTAAGATAATCCATCCACCGGACAGGTGTGGTATATCAAGAAGCTGATTAAACAGCCTGATCATTACACAGTTGCACCTTGTGCTGGAGACAATAAAAGGCCACGTGCAATTGGCATGCTGACTGCAGGAATGCCCACCAAAGCTGTTGCAAGAGAATTCAATGTTAATTTCTCTACCAAAAGCCGCCTCCGTTGTTTTAGAGAATTAGGCAGTACGTCCAACAGGCCTCACAACCGCATACCATGTGTAACCATGCCAGCCCAGGACCTCACAACAGCAGACCACGTTTAACCATGCCAGCCCAGGACCTCCACATCCGGCTTCTTCACCTGCGGGATCGTCTTAAGACCAGTCACCCAGACAGCTGATGAAACTGAGGAGTATTTTGGTCTGTAATAAAGCCCTTTTGTGGGGGGAAAAACGAATTCCCAGTGGGTGGGCCTTGCCCTCCAAGGCCCCCCCATGACTGCACCCCTGCCCCGTCATGTGAAATCCATAGATTAGGGTCTAATGAATTCATTTAAATTGAATGATTTCCTTATATGAACTGTAACTGTAAATCGTTTGAAATTGTTGCATGTTGCATTTATATTTTTGTTCAGTATAGCTACAGTATCTCACCATCCCACCCCCCTCTATCTCTTCCCCCTCTCCTTCTCTCTCTCCGTACCATTCTCTCTTTAAACATTCAGTCGCCCGAGTGTTCCCCATAGACGTATCTTAAAGTGGATTATGTTTCCTGAGAGGTATTTGGCCAGCTCAACCATTTCCTGTGACAATTAAGGAAGCCTTCCCCCTCTCTCCCGAGTATCTCTGTCCCCTCTCTCTGTGTCTGCGTCTCTCTCTCCCTGACTCTTTTGGTGCGGGGCGTTTATGCGCTCGCTTGCTCCTCCGCACTGTGGAATTCAGGGGTTGTAAAACAAACAGAGAAACGATGCATCAGCACATTGAGTCACTCAAACCCAGAGCACCGTGGCCTGTATTGAATCACCAGGCTTGTGCCACCTGCTGGACCTAGAGTGCATTTCTCTTGTCCAAACTGGCTTCCTCTCCTTGATCTGAAAGCGCAGGCTGAGTGCAATATGGAAAAAGCTTTCAATTAGGGGAGATGGAGGAGAGGAGACCATGCCACATTAGACTGAGATGCACCCTAAACACTAACACTTAGGGGTAGGCGATATATCATGAATACCGGTATACTGGTATGGATCCACATACTGGTATGGATTTTTATCACTGAGTGTTTGTATTAAGGTCTAATAATGCCATTACCAGTTCCTTCCATACAACCTGAGGAGGTACTTGTTCACGTCTCTAAAATCTGCAGTTTGTCCATTTCAACTATAGAGCTTCACCTTGTTTATTGATAAAGAAGTGGTTAATGACGTGGATGTCGATTTAAGGCAGCCCCTCCGACCCCCTTCTCTCTAAGGTGGTGATTAACTGTCAGATTGTGAAGGGCCTGAAGTACAACGAGGCCACGCCCAACTTCCACCAGTGGCGGGACGCGCGGCAGGTGTGGGGGCTCAACTTCGGCAGTAGGGAGGATGCCGCCCTCTTCGCCAGCGGAATGGCCCATGCACTGGAGGTGCTCAACTCCCTGGCAGACGCAGGTACTATTAGAATGGATCTTACATGTAGCCTCAACATACATAACAACATGCTTTGCAATACCTAAAGGCACAGCACTGTCTGAGAAAAAATTGAGAGAGATGCATGTGTGGAAACATGAGCATGACTTTCATCTCACAGCTTTCTCCCTAAGTCATACTAAGAAAATCTCTTTCCCTTCTCTATCTCCAGGTTACGCTACCCTCCCCCGCCCAGTGTCAAATGGACCCTCCCCAGAGGAGCTGGAACAGCAGCGGAGGTACCAAGTGTGGGATATCTGGGGGGGGGTTGGATTACAGTACACTCACCTTTACTTCCAGATTGAGTTGTAATTAAGGGTCAATACAAGTATCAAGACAAGACCGTTTCATATGACCAGAGTCCCACTGACACGGTTTTACATAACCCCACATGCACACTGACTCAGAGGATTTGTCAGCATTAGCCTTACAGTGCTTAGCCCTCAGCCAGCCTCTTGAGGTCGGAGGTTGAAAAGCTAAAGAAGGTCAACTCCTCATTGACATCGAAATCCATCCTTTCCTACCAACTCCTCTTCCTGTGGACCCCACACTCACCAAGGATACGTCCAGCTTTACTCCTAATCTCATTTAGTCTAATGGGCAATATGACACACTGTGGAGGCTCTTGGATAGGCTGGCGAGGTTGTCCGTCAGATGGTGGTAGTAATGGTCACAGATATGATTGTAAAGATGGCGCCGACGGAGAAGGGCGACATCTTACAAGTTGCAACTTGTTTGCTATATGGTGACTTATCTTGTTTCTTTACTTTTCTTCTACATAAGGTTTATACTATTATCACATATAACCGCCAAGCACTTCTGGAAACCAGATTGACAGTTACTAACCTCGATTTCAAATACGACTCAGCTGTTCCACTGTTCATACCGGACCCTATTGCCGTAGTTCCATGGGCTACCAAAATGCTGCGTGCGTAGACGCGGGAGACGAGGTGGAGTCTGGACATTTGCCAATAGAACAGTCATTTGAGAATAAGATGAGTCTCCTATTAGAGAGGCTTGAAAAGCTGCAGTATTATGTCTTACTGAAACGTGGCTGGGTGATGACACTATGCACGTAGTGAATTCTCCATGCAGCGGCAGGATCGGACGGTGGCTTCAGGGAAGTCGAAAGGAAATGGAGTGTTTTTTTTCTTCATAAATAACATCTGGTGTGCTGTTTCAAGTGTGTAGGAAATCTCTAGCTTTTGCTCACCTGATATAGATATATACACATACACTGGGGGCCAAATGTTTGGAATATTTCTCATTCAAGGGTTTTTCTTTATTAGCACTATCTTTAACATTGTAGAATAAAAGTGAAGACATCAAAACTATAACAAAAAAGTGTTAGACAAATCAAAATATATTTTATATTTGAGATTCTTCAAATAGCCACCTTTGCCTTGATGACAGCTTTGCACACTCTTGGCATTCTCTCAACCAGCTTCACCTGGAATGCTTTTCCATCAGCCTTGAAGGAGTTCCCACATATGCTGAGCACTTGTTGGCTGCATTTCCATCATTGCAGTCCGACTCATCCCAAACCATCTAAATTGGTTTTGGATGAGGTTGGAACCAAAAATCTCAAATTTGGACTGCAGATGAGTAATATTACAAAACATTTGGCTGTGTGTGTGTGTATATATATATATATATATATATATATATATATATATTGTGTGTGTGTGTGTATAGAAGTTTACATACATTCAAACTCAGTTTTTCACAATTCCTGACATTTAATCCTAGTAAAACTTCCCTGTCTTAGGTCAGTTAGGATCACCACTTTATTTTAAGAATATGAAATGTTAGAATAATAGTAGACATAATTATTTATTTCAGCTTTTATTTATTTCATCACATTCCCAGTGGGTCAGGAGCTTACATACACTCAATTAGTATTTGGTAGCATTGCCTTTAAATTGTTTAACTTGAGTCAAATGTTTTGAGTAGCCTTCCACAAGCTTCCCACAATAAGTTGGGTGAATTTTGGCCCATTCCTCCTGACAGAGCTGGTGTAACTGAGTCAGGTTTGTAGGCAACCTTGCTCGCACACACTTTTTCAGTTCTGCCCACAAATTTGAGGTCAGGGCTTTGTGATGGCCACTCCAATACCTTGACTTTGTTGTCCTTAAGCCATTTTGCCACAACTTTGGAAGTATGCTTGGGGTCATTGTCCATTTGGAAGACCCATTTTGCGAACAAGCTTTAACTTCCTGACTGATGTCTTGAGATGTTGCTTCAATATATCCACATAATTTTCCTTCCTCATGATGCCATCCATTTTGTGAAGTGCACCAGTCCCTCCTGCAGCAAAGCACCCCCACAACATGATGCTGCCATCCCCGTGCTTCATGGTTGGGATGGTGTTCTTCGGCTTGCAAGCCTCCCTTTTTTTCCTCCAAAAAGAACGATGGTCATTATGGCCAAAAAGTTATTTTTTTGTTTCAACAGACCAGTGGACATTTCTCCAAAAAGTAAGATCTTTGTCCCCATGTGTAGTTGCAAACCGTAGTCTGGCTTTTGTATGGCGGTTTGGGAGCAGTGGCTTCTTCCTTGCTGAGCGGCCTTTCAGGTTATGTTGATATAGGACTCGTTTTACTGTGGATATAGATACTTTTGTACCTGTTTCCTCCAGCGTCTTCACAAGGTCCTTTGCTGTTGTTCTGGTATTGATTTGCACTTTTCACACCAAAGTACATTCATCTCTAGGAGACAGAATGCGCCTCCTTGAGCGGTATGGTCCCATGGTGTTTATACTTGCGTACTATTGTTTGTACAGATGAACGTGGTACCTTCAGGATTTTGGAAATTGCTCCCAAGGATGAACCAGACTTGTGGAGGTCTACAACTTAGTTTATGTCAACTTCTGACCCACTGGCATTGTGATATAGTGAATCATAAGTGAAATAATCTGTCTGTAAACTATTTTTGGAATAATTAATTGTGTCATGCACAAAGTAGATGTCCTAACCGACTTGCCAAAACTATAGTTTGTTAACATGAAATCTGTGGAGTGGTTGAAAAATGTGTTTTAATGACTTCAACCTAAGTGTATGTAAACTTCTGACTTCAACTGTGTATATATATATATATATATATATATATATATATATATAGATAGATAGATATAGAAATCTATAAATGTCTATATATCCATTCTTGTGTATTTTATTTATAAACTCTGCATCATTGGGATGGGCTTGTAAGTAAGCATTTCACGGTAAAGTCTACACCAGCATTCAGTCAACCAACAGTGCTATAAAGAGTGTGTGTCGCGGCAGCAGCTCCTTTGGCTGACAGATGTGTTGGGGTAGGGGAACTGGAGCGACCTGGATTAGGGCTTCTTGGCCAGATGGGGACTTTATTTTCAGTGCTGGGCTAATCAGGAGCTGTGAAATGCCCCTTCACAGATCCAGCATGGCCGCATAGTCAGTACAATTTAATCTCAAATATACTCTTCAATCCAACACTGCTCCAGAGCCATCTGTAACAATTAGACAGTGCCCACTGGGATTGTTTGAAAATGGTTGTTGCTTTAATGAAAGAATTGCTGGTACAGCAGTTCACTTGCGATATATGCCACCTCTGGCTGCATACCTCCTTTTCAGGGAGGATGTGGTGCCTTCCCATTCATCCCTTCACCAGTTACAACATTATATTATTTGTGCCTCTCTTAATCTGTTGACTGTTTGGGTGTATTAGTGTATGTTTGTTTGTATCTGTGTTAATCCCCATGAGTTTTGTCCCTGTAGGCTGGAGCAGCAGGAGAGGGAGAGGCAGGAGTGGGAGAGACAACAAGCTGCAGCAGGTCAGAGGCACCAGCTTGGGTCAAACGACCACATTGACAGCAATACTGTCCGCCATTACATTTTTTTTTATGACCCATTTTCTGAACTTAGTACACTGTGACAGTCTCTTACCTTTTTTTATTTTTAGTGCCCACTCCTCCAGCCCCACCGTTGGCCCCCCCAGCACCTCCGGTCCCTCCTCCTCCGTCTGGGCCCCCTCCACCCCCGGGACCACCTCCCCCAGGACCCCCGGCCACAGGATCAGGACCCCCGCCCGCCCCACCGCTGCCCTCCCCGGGAGGAGATGGGGGCCTAGGGGGAGGTGCAGGGGGCCTGATGGCAGCCTTAGCCGGGGCCAAGCTCCGCAGAGTGGCCAAGGTGAGAGCGAGAAAGGCGAAGTAGTAGCCTCGATAAAAATTTGCGTAACAGTTGTTTTGTATCTGTTGTATCGATCGCCACATTTATGCAACCACCATTCATTTGCCAAGCCTCTCTGTTTTGCAGTGAAAGCTAGTGCTAAAGGTGGTGTTGTCGATACGCTAACTTCTCCTGTGTCTTCTACTGCCCTCTGTAGGACGATAGTGGGAGTGGTGCTTCTTCTGGTGCCGCAGCACCGGCTGCCAAGCCTGATCAAAGCCGCACCAGTGCCTCCATCGGTGGTGGTGGAGGAGGCCTGATGGGTGAGATGGCATCCATCCTGGCACGGAGGTAGGTGGTACTGAAAAGAGCACTGCTATAAATGAACAGATCCATACGCCCCAGTCTAGAGCGTTGTGTTATGCCCCTCTATGGCTCTTATCCGGCTTAGTGAATCATTAAGTGTTGTATCACACTCTTACTCTCCTTTTGTCTGTCTTGTTCAGGAAAAAAATGGCAGACGGTGGGGCTAAGCCACCTGCTAAGACAGCAGATAATGTAAGTATTTGTTCATTTATTGGCCAACTATGTTGTGAATACATAATTGAGCAATTTCCATGTAGTCAAAAAGCACTCCAGTTTGGCTGGTCCAACTCCCCCCGAGTGGCGCAGCGGTCTAAGGCACTGCATTTCAGTGCTAGAGGTTTCACTACAGATGCTGGTTCAATCCCGGCTATATCACAACCAGCCGTGATCGGGAATCCTATAGTGGTGCGCACAATTGGCCCAGCATCGTCCAGGTTAGGGGAGGGTTTGGCCGGGGTAGGCCGTCATTGTAAATAAGAATTTGTTCTTAACTGACTTGTGTAGTTAAATAAAAAGTGAACTCTTTATTTTCTCCCTACAGGATGACTCTGAGTCTCAAGGCCAAAGTGGTGAGAACTGTGCGTGTGTCAGTCTGTTTTGTTTGTACCTAGGAAGACACATTTGCTAAATATTTGACTTTTATACAGTTTTGATGTAAAATATGCCTCTCACCTTTTTAGACACTCTTGGAAGAAGACCTTGGGAGAAATCAGCCACTATGCCCAGGTAAGGTTTCAGCTTCCTATGCTCTCTCTGTGTCTAGTAAGAGCAGCCTGTGTGGACGTATGTCAGTCTCAGAATTCAAAGAAGTGTGTGTGTGTGTGTGTGTTGATGAATTGGTTGCTTCCCATTCTAAGAGCAGAGTGTGTGTGTCTCACAAACAGGAATAACTCCATCTCCAAGAGCATGGACTCCACCTCTCCCTTGCTCCAGGGTCCCAGGTACAAAGTCCCTCCCCTGACAAGACAACAGGACTGATCCTTTCCTGCTCTCCCTAGCATACCGTCCCCCTTCCCTTCTCTCTGTCAGGTCAACAGTGGCACAGCTTCAGATCGTGGTGCTGGGCCTTTGTACTGTTGACAGCACCACCTAGAGGATGGCAGAAAGCTATGACTTCTGTGACAGCCTTTTTCATCTGCATTATTCCATTCTGATAATATGTGAATTAATATCCGTTGATGTAGTATAGAATGGAATATTGTGGGTTTTGCCTTGCATTTCTGGGCATTTGTGGTGTGGTCAACAGTCAAATGTCATTGAAACTTTGAAAGCTAGCCTTGGGTTGTCTGTTTTCCACAGAATATGTATGTGTGGTGCTTCCGGAGGCCTCTTTTGGGCTGCTATGGTGATGGGATGGATTGACAGCGTGGGTTGTCACAGTGATGGGACTATGTTCGATCTTAATCACTCTCCCTTTCTCTCTTTGCCTCCCCTACCCACTCGCTTTCCCCCTCCCCCCCATCACCACACATCATCCAGGGTGAAGCATACAGGTGGTAGTAATGATGCTGGAGGTGGTGAAGAGACCGATATGGAGAGGATTAAACAGGTAAATATAATGTTTCTGCTGCACCTCTAATGCCAAGACTAGTAAAGACATATAATCATATGCAATACTAGACTGCATATGATAGAATGTTTTGGTTGCTTCCTGTAGGAGATTCTTGACGAGATGCGGAAGGAGTTACAAAAAGTCAAGGAGGAGATAATCGGCGGTGAGACTATGCAGATATTTGTTTTGGGCCACAACCATGTTTCACACAGAGACCGGGGGGGGGGGGGGGGGGGCACTACTTTTCTTTGTCAGATGTTGTATTGATTGTTTCTTGTCTCTCTCCTGTTCCACAGCCTTTATTGAGGAGCTACAGAAGAGGGGCTCCACATAGTTCTGCTACAGTGGCGGGAGGAACGGGTGGGATGGGATGGATGGAGGTTATGGCCCTGTGTGGACCTCTCTCCTGTCTCCCCCTCCAGTGTAGCCCAGGGATTTTTTCTTTCTCTACTTCACACATTCTCACATTCACTCACACCTGCATACTTGCACACGACACGTACATGTTAACCCAGGGAACCGATTCACAACCACATCCAAACACAGGACTAGATCACCTGCTACCACCCCAGCTGTGATGACACAACCTCTCCTCGCTCATCCCTTCTTGTATCCAACTCTTCCTTAATTTCATGAGAACCACTGTAGAGCACATAATCACAGCTGCTGTTGCTCTTACTCCTTGTCATTTACAATTGTATCTCTCCCCCCATGCGTCTGTCCCATTGAAATCCTGCTCCTATTCACTCCCTTAGTCAGAAAGACCAACGTTTTTACTGGGGTCTTCAGTATTCAGGCAAGATCATATCATGAATTCTTGTTACAGTAATGGCAGTGGTTGGTTGGCTTTTGTAAGAATACTCTTTAACCTGGCACAGCTTCAACCTCAAACACTGCCTTCAAATAAAATCATCTAGATAGGCCTATCTTTCAAGGGTTATGTCGTCTTGGCCCATCTTGAGAATGCGTGGTAATGGTAGGAAAGTACCAGATTGTACAGGGACCCCATGGTGGAGGGCTTTAATCCACAGCACACACTGCTCCCTGCAGGCCTGGTGCACAATAACTTATACTGCCCCATTGCCTTGAAGCGAAGGCTACCGCTCCCAAGTGGACTGCTCTGTCAATGGCCAAAAAGAGACCATACAAAAACTTAAATTCTACAGACTTGGAGGAGAAGTCAGAGGAGACATGCAAAGGGAATGTGATGGACGACCGCCAGGAGTGCTGTGGTTCTGTGCTATGGAGGGAATCCTAGTTCTTTCTGCATTGCACTTGACCTGGAGAAAGTGTGTATTTTGTGTGCCACTCAGTATCAACTCGCACTCTCATCTTTACCTTCTGCTCAAAATGAGACACTAATAATTTGCCAGTGCAGTGGTCTTAAATTGTACTTTTTTTTTTTACATTTTAGGTATGTTTTCTAACTACATTGAAATATAAAAATTTGGCCATGATTAAGTCAAGTAATTGGCCATGACCAACTGCCTTGGAGAGTATTTTTTTGTTGTTGTTGAGGGAAAATGCTAGCAAAAATGAAATGCTGTTTCTATTTTAATTGATATGACTGGTGAATGGGGAATGTTTTGGATTGTTTTCTTTTTAAGAAATGTTATTTTGGGCTACTGTTATGTTTTTTGTTTATTTTTTTCCAAGTAAAAGTATAGGCTTTTTACACTGAAATATAAATAAAACAGCGTAGAGACACTGGATTAGAGATGCCTTTCTAGTCAAATACAGCCGCTTCTTGTAATGCATCAGCTTCTTGAGTCTCTTTTTTTTGGTCTTTCCATTGAATCTCATTTCAATCCTTTTTAAGCCTTTAATATTTTTCAGGATATTCTGGCTGTCAAGGCATTGAGAGGAATTAAGATGTGTTTAGTACAAAATAATTGCTCATGCATTTCTGAAAATGTTGAATAAGAAAGAATGTATGTATTCATTTTTGTACTGTATTTCAATATGACTCATCAGCATAGGGGTTTGGGATTTAGGAATGTTTCTCTGGTTGATGTTCCTAGCAGAGTGCGGGATCAAATGTTATTTACTATTAAAGTGGGATGCTTAGGACAGCCCAACTAAAACGTTTAGGTAAGGGTTATTGTCAGGGTTAAATCTGTGGTTCGGGTAGGATCCTCCTTAGCATCTACTGGGATCAAATGCACTAAATTAAACAATGATTCAGAGACAGGACATGCATGGGACAGTACTACAGGACATTATGCATGGTACAGGACTTCAGAGTTTAGAATTTATTTAATGACTAAAATCATTCATTCTAGAGCTGAGACCCTGTGACAGACACGATATTGAAACATATGAACATCATGCAGAGCTGCCAGTCTGAAGCATGATTAATCCGGAACTGGTGTTAAAGGGCGAATGATGTGGCAAAAATTGGAACTCAATGTAAAATAAATGTGTCAATAAGTGTTTGGCCTCTTAGATACATGAAGTTGTGTTTTAGACCATTCCAAGTCGAAGGCAAAGATGAAATCACAGGTGGAACGATCATTTTAGTATGTCCTTCCCGAGATATCCCAGCTGCTTCCGGATTGAGAACATTCTGACAAAGATAATGGCTAAATGAAGATGTCTTACTCAGGCCGTTTACCTTTTGAAAAATGGCAATTCCGGTTTGCTTAAGGGGTGCCTCAATGCGATAGCAGCTGGGTCTTGTCGGCTTAGTCCATTGACCGTATATGAACAAAACAATTATGGAGTGGGATGTCTCGCTTCCTCTTCTGTCTCTGATTCTGGGCCGTTTCCGCCGCCATTGCAGGTTTGGACTGAGATCAGTGTTTAAGCCACTGCCATCCATTCAGGCAGTGGAGAAAACGCACAAACGTCCGGCGGCTACACTTGACATACTATTTTGGAATCACGACTAAGAAAATATTCAAAATAACACCTCGATTGGACGTAAATATTCACTGTGTCTGACTACGATTTACGAATCTGAGTGAGGAGGTCGTAGCTAGCACAGTGCTAACCTAGCCAGCTAAGCTACTGTAGCTGCTTAGCTAGAAATTCAGGACTCCGTAGAAGCAAAGGAAAACCGCAATGGCTCAAATACTACCTATCCGCTTCCAGGAGCACCTGCAGGTATGAAAACAATATATTTAAATACTAGTTGTGACCAGGGAACATATCTATCGCACTACACACCCTCCAGATCTTTCTCGGCTGCTTGACGATTTTTGCTAAATTGCTAGCTAAGATAATTGTAGGTAGCAGTCCAACACCCACAGTGAAATGAATGACCTCTCCTCCCCTGTTGCCATGTTATGCTAACTAACTAGCAAATAGACCACCGTGACAGTCAGTTAACTTTCTACGGTTGCCGTCAAATATAACGTAAACAAACTGCTTTCGTATGATGGTTGCACTTTTTTTTTATTGGCCTACTAACTCAAAACAGATGTCATGTTAAGTAATGGCTAGCTACTTAACTAGATGGATAATGTTTGTGCGTGACAGTCCATTCAATAACAGCCAGATGCATGTAGCTATGTTTGCTAGTCTGACACTGATCTTAGATTACCTTGAACCTTCATTCAAGTAAGGCAGGTGTTCAGTAAACTTTTGATGTAGCTAGCTATATGGACATAGGATAAGTGTAATGCGATTTATTTATTTGGATGTATCTAGTTATATGGCCATAGGATGATAAAAGGGTAATGCGTTTTTACAAATGGCGAACTACATCACGAATCATCAACAACACACAATCTAAATAAATTAACCTGTGCATGGGCCTTAAGGCCAGTTAGCCCACTGAACTAAAGCTTAGGCATTAGTTCCACGACAGGAGCCAACAACACGTTTTCAGGTCTCAGACAAGATTACTCACTCATCATGCAAGCGTAGTACACCGAACCACCTCTGCAACACAGTCACAGTAGCAATTGTTTTTTTTTAAATAAATCATTCAAAAAATGTAATTCCATTTCCTTTAGCTCCAGAACCTGGGGATCAACCCAGCTAACATTGGATTCAGCACCCTGACTATGGAGTCTGATAAGTTCATCTGTATAAGAGAGAAGGTGGGCGAGCAGGCGCAGGTGGTCATCATTGATATGGCCGACCCCAACACTCCCATCCGTAGGCCCATCTCTGCGGATAGCGCCATCATGAACCCTGCTAGCAAAGTTATTGCCCTCAAAGGTAAGTACTTCTACTGACCCCAACCCCCTGACCTGTTTCCTTTGACTCAACTAATATGTAGAGGCAGTGTTTTTAACAACTTTATTCACCCAAACTAAGTGGTTAACTACAACTTGATTCACTGCTGTAGACCATCATTTACCTGTGTGTTGCTGTCCTAATATAAAAGGCCATTTGTGTGTGTGTCAACAAGTTGTTGATCTAGACCTCACATTCTAATTTGCAATTTATAGTCTACATTTGAATCAATTTAACCCCTTTGTACACTGATAAAATTGTCATACTATCATGAATGCTTTGTCTATTTTTGCTTGTTTTTGCTCTTTTCGTTTCTTAATGCTTTCTTATATGTTTGCAGACGGTGAGTTGGATTTTATATATCATCAGTTGTGGAAGTTGTAATCATGTTTGCACTGTGTTGGAATGTCTGCCCAGTGCTGCATATGTTCTGTTTGCATAGGAAGGAGTGTTAGAAAGTAGAAGGGAAGCACAAGGGGGTAGACTAAAGAACAGGAGGAATAAATACAAGGAAGTTTATCAAGACTTCAAGGGGAAGGAATACCTGAAGTAAAAACGTCTGTGAGTATGCCATGTGCCATTGTGCGCCTTTATATCGACAGGTCCCCCTTATGGCACATTGCACACTGCTGTCTCAATGACCTAGAGATCAAGGCTATTACACAGGCTGAGACGGTGAAACATTCCTCTGAAGCAAGATCCTTGTGATAATGTATTATTCGTGCACCTATTATGACTATATCCAGTTTGAGAGCTGGTCTTGGCCTATAAGCCGAAGTAGTCATGGTTTGCATGATTTTGTCAGTGCATCCTTGACTGCAGCGTAAGAAACGTGCATTCAGAGACCACATTTATTGCAGATCCTGGATATTATTAGAAATCTGATATGCAATATTTATTTAAATACTAGACTATGGTTGCCAAATTCATTTGTATGTTTGTTTTGATTGATTAATGTTGATTTGACACCCCCACCCCTTTTGTATTTGTCTTTATGTATCCTAGAATGTATTCTATTTTAATTGTTTACTTGTCAGGCAAGATAAGTGTCATGTCTCTCTGCATTAGATGGGCTAGCATATGTTTATTTTTTTGTTTTGGTGTTTTCTTTTGCTCTATGATTTGTAGTCCAGGTCTATAGCATTACACAACAGGAAATTTAGGTCTATAGATTTAGGCTGTGCTTTTCAGTGGGGAAATTTGAAAACTATAGCAGGTTCATCATAGGCTACAACCACAAAATATGAACAATAATAAGCCAGTGATTGGAAGGCCTGAAATGGAATTGGTGTCAGTCAGTGCATCCCAGGACACTGATTGTACCTCATCACATCTGTTTGTGTTTTGTGGTCTTGCGTTAAACTGCATTCAGATCCAATCCAAACTCCCTCATTTATCTCAGGATTAATATTGGGTTAGGAATCGTGTAGAGCTGCTTGAATTCCAGATTCACACCCCTGAAGTTAATCTATGACAAGGCAGATACAATGTTTGGACTTGAAGGGTCTTGTACAGTGCCTTTTAGAAAGTAATCATACATGTTGTTAAAGCCTGAATTCCAAATTGATTACATTTTTATTTTTCACTAAGTGAAAAATGATTGAAAATAAAATACAGAAATATTTCATTTACGTAAGTATTCACACCCCTTTGCTATTGCACTCAAAATTGAGCTCCGGTGCATCCAGTGTCCTTTGATCATCCTTGAGATGTCACTACAACTTGATTGGAGTCCACCTTTGGCAAATTCAATTGTTTTGACATGATTTAGAAAGAAACACACCTGTCTATATAAGGTTCCACAACTGTCAGAGCAGAGACTATACCATGAGCTCCAATGAACTGTATGTAGATCTATGAGATATAATTGTGATGAGGTATATATCTGGGGAAGGGTATAAAATAATTTCCAAGAGCACAGTGGTCATCGTTGGAAAATTTGAAAATATTTGCAACTACCCAGTCTCTGGATAGAGATGGCCGTCTGAGCAACCGTGCAAGAAGGACCTTGGTCAAGGAGGTGACCAAGAACCCATTGACCACTCTGACAGAACTACAGAGTTCCTTGGCTGAGATGGGAGAAGCTGCCAGAAAGACAACAGTCTCTACAGCATTTCACCAATCTGGCCTTTATGGGAGAGTGGCCAGATGGAAGCCACTCCTGAGAAAAACACACATGACATCACGCCTGGAGTTTGCAAAAAGGCAAGTGAATGACCGAGCATAAGGCTAAATATTATGTGGTCTAATGAGAAAAATGTAACTCTTTGGCCTGAATGCAGAGGGCTATGTCTGGAGAAAACCAGGCACAGCTCATCACCTGTCTAACACCATCCCTACCTGAAGCATGGTGGTGGCAGCATCATGCTATGGGGATGCTTTTCAGTGGTGGAGACTGGTAAAGAGGGAACAATGAATGGAGCCAAATACAGGAAAGTCCTTAATGAGAACCTGCTTCAGTGCAAACAACCTTAGACTGGTGACAAGCTTTATGTTCCAACAGGACAATGACCCCAAGCATACAACCAAAGCAACGCTGGAATGGCTTCAGAACAAGATTGTGAAAGGCCTTGAGTAGCCCAGCAAATGCCCAGACTTGAATCCAATTTGAAAATCTGTGGAAAGACTTGAAGATTGCTGCTCCCCATCTAACTTAACAGAGCTCGAGAACATTTGCAAGGAAGAATGGGAGAAAATCCCCAAATCCAGATGCGCAAAGCTGATAGACATACCCAAGACGACTCAAAGCTTTAATTGCCGCCAAAGGTGCTTCTACAAAGTACTGACTCCAGTGTGAATACTTATGTAAATGAGATATGTCTGTATTTCATTTTCAATACATTTGCAACATTTTCAAGAAACATCTTTTCACTTCGTCATTATGGGGTATTGTGTGTAGATGGTTGCTAAATCTATTGAACCCATTTGAACCCACACCACAAAATGTTGCGATAAGTCAAGGGGTATGAACTTTCTGAAGACGCTTGTTTATAAGTTAGTTGTCAATTCACCCAGTCACTAGAGGTTGCTGCTTATTAGCCTCATCTGGATTGGTCATGTCTTCTGCCTTTTTTGTATTGAGGCTTTGTATTGAATGCAGATCTTGTTCGTTGTGTTTTTGCTTTCTGCATTGCAAGTGCTGTTTTGTATGGTCATGATGGTACTCACACCGAACAATGACTACCAATATTTCTAAATTGAGTTTAATTTGTTATTACAGTATTGTAGTCTGATGTTTGTGTGTGGGGATTAGTAGTTGACATTAGTTGGTAGCGATACGGTGCTAGATCATCATACCTTATTTTATTTTTTCTGTGTGAATTTTCAGCGGCAAAAACCCTCCAGATTTTCAACATTGAGATGAAGAGCAAGATGAAGGCTCACACCATGACTGATGACGTCACTTTCTGGAAGTGGATCTCCCTGAACACAGTAGCACTGGTCACAGACAACGCTGTCTACCATTGGAGCATGGAGGGAGACTCCCAGCCAGTCAAAGTCTTCGACCGACACTCTAGCCTCGCAGGCTGTCAAATCATCAACTACCGTACCGACGCCAAACAGAAATGGCTGCTTCTCATTGGAATTTCAGCACAGGTACTGAAATAGAAGGAATTAGATTGTGTTTCTGGTTGACGCTAGGTGTAATCTACTGAAAAGTGACTTGCATTTTTATTTTTTAAATCAGTTGGTCATAGAAGTTAATCTGTGTGTGTCCACACTGTAATGTACAGCAATACACTGACCTGATAGAGGCTAATAGCTTGTTTTTTGGCTGTATTGAAGCTTGAAAAGCATCATGAAATGTTCTGCCTTGATAAGGCTGTACCACTGGAAAAGACTGCTGTAGCACAAGCTATTGTACAGTATGTGTATTCCTTAATTTCAGCAAAACCGTGTGGTGGGAGCCATGCAGCTCTACTCTGTGGACAGGAAGGTGTCCCAGCCCATTGAGGGCCACGCCGCCGGCTTCGCTCAGTTCAAAATGGAGGGTAACACAGAGGAATCCACACTGTTCTGCTTCGCAGTCCGAGGGCAAGCTGGAGGAAAGGTAGGACTCTCCGCTCAGCACGGACATGGAGTAGTCAGAAAGAGCTGTAATTGAATGGGAAAAGAGAAATTGGCGAAGAAGACCGGGAGATGCTGTTGTTTTTCCTCTGAATATGTTTTTGCTTTTCTAGTTACACATAATTGAAGTGGGGACCCCACCGACAGGCAATCAGCCGTTTCCAAAGAAGGCAGTGGACGTGTTCTTCCCTCCTGAGGCCCAGAATGACTTCCCTGTAGCCATGCAGGTACTGGAACCACTTCACAGTAGAGGGACAAGCACTCAAAGCTGTTCCATACAGACATGCAGGCCCACAGCATTAATACCCGTTATGATACAGGTACTGAAGCCTTGTCTCCCTGCTCTCTGTCCTCTAGATCAGCTCTAAGCAGGATGTTGTCTTTCTCATCACCAAATATGGCTACATCCACCTGTATGACCTGGAGACTGGCACCTGTATCTACATGAACAGGATCAGCGGGGAGACCATCTTTGTTACAGCCCCACATGAACCAACTGCTGGCATCATTGGAGTCAACAGGAAAGGACAGGTATGTCTCCACTGGGTAGCCGGGAGTAAAGTGGTGTGCTTTAGTCCTTTTATCAGGAGTAACCAAATACCAGTGGGCTGATCAATGAGTTTCCTGTCCAAAACACACAGATCCATTAAATATTCAGGATGGAAAGCTGATCCATGACTGTAGAGCTCTCCTCAGAAATCACAAGTACTGTACCTGTGTGATGATGGCTTGAGAGCCCCATTTTATTAAACGGGGTGTGTTTTGAGTTTGTGTGCTTTTGTCTCTTAAGAGAATGATTTTGACGTGTTTGTGTCACTTGGTGACCTTGGCTGAGGGAAGCCTTGTATATAACTTCTCTAACGGCGCCTCCAGTTCCAGCAGAGAGCAGCACGTGAAACACAGTTGGTGGTCCCGTCAGGCCAGGCGTCCTAATCTCCTTAAATCTCCTGGCTCGCTATCCCTCCAAGTCGGCTGCTCCTTTACATCTTAATGTATCAAACACTCACTCACTCTCATATATATATATATATATATATAAACTCTCACACACACACGCTGCTCCATGGGGATTGCCATCTGTGTACTTCAGGAATCTGACAAGCCTAATTCACAAATGCCATTCTCTAGTCTAGCAGTAAATTCTTTTTACGCATTCATTAAAATTCTGAATAAATATGTGAGTTTAACAAACGAATGATATACACATATTGCTACAATTGTCTCTACATATAAACTAACGTAATAGTACACATGTTAATTTCTGTATAGGAGTGGACTCTCTAACCCTGTTAATGTGTTTGTCCAGGTTCTGTCAGTGTGTGTGGAGGAGGAGAACATCATCCCCTACATCACCAACGTTCTCCAGAACCCAGACCTGGCCCTGCGTATGGCCGTGCGCAACAACCTGGCCGGGGCCGAGGAGCTGTTCGCCCGCAAGTTCAACACCCTGTTCGCTGCAGGGAACTACTCCGAGGCTGCTAAGGTGGCCGCCAACGCTCCCAAGGTACTGCCAATGCACAAAACGCCCAAACAATTACATCTTCATGATCTGCTGACTGGTTTTTTTGGATGATATTTCATCTGCAAAACAAATTTCTGTCTTGTGGATAATACATTTTTTCTATAATTACTTCTACTGTCTTCTATAATAACCATACTTTTTAAAAGTCAACTTTCATTTTTTTCTCCTCAGGGTATCCTGCGTACCCCAGACACCATCCGTAAGTTCCAGAGTGTGCCGGCCCAGCCGGGCCAGACCTCTCCCCTGCTGCAGTACTTTGGCATCCTGCTGGACCAGGGCCAGCTCAACAAGTTTGAGTCTCTGGAGCTGTGCAGGCCCGTCTTACAGCAGGGACGCAAGCAGCTGCTGGAGAAATGGCTCAAAGAGGACAAGGCAAGGAAACCATAGTTAATATAATCAACTGATACTATAGCTATGTTCACAGTTACGTTTGAATGTTCAACATTGAGCTTTACAGTTTTATGTTCCATTTATGTGTTGCTCAACATATAGCACTGCTCTGATCAAATAACCCTATAACTATTGGGCTGGCTAGGACTAGGTTAGAAACAGTGTTGGTTAGGAATTTACAGCTTGTTGTGAGTTGTCTCAATGAATGAATGTTGCATTTATTTTTCTACAGCTGGAGTGTTCAGAGGAGCTGGGGGACCTGGTGAAGTCAGTGGACCCCACTCTGGCCCTCAGCGTTTACCTTAGGGCCAACGTGCCCAACAAGGTCATCCAGTGCTTCGCGGAGACCGGACAGTTCCAGAAAATTGTCCTCTACGCCAAAAAGGTTAGTGGTGGTGTTTCTATCTACTAGTCCTTTCTGATAGAACATTTGACACAAAATGTAATTCTGTTAAATTTTTAACTTTTATGATGTGTTTTCTGTATTTCCCCTCTAGGTGGGCTACACCCCAGACTGGATGTTCCTGCTGAGGAACGTGATGAGAATCAGTCCAGAACAAGGCCTGCAGTTCTCCCAGATGCTGGTGCAGGACGAGGAGCCGCTGGCTGACATCACACAGGTCAGAGGGCAAATGGGCCAAATGTCTTCACCACCTCAACCCTTCATTTATTGTCCTATTTCCCTTTATATTCACATTTTCTGAAGGAAAAAAAACCTGGTTCAGTGCTGCGCTGTGAGGTGGCTGTATCAGATGATGGCTGTATACAGTAACATGAATGATGTGTGGTAGCTGATTGTGTCGGTCTATCCGTCTCCCTGTTCAGATCGTTGACGTGTTTATGGAGTATAACCTGATCCAGCAGTGTACCTCCTTCCTCCTGGATGCCCTGAAGAACAACAGACCTGCTGAGGGGCCTCTGCAGACACGCCTGCTGGAGATGAACCTGGTCCACGCTCCACAGGTACACACGCATATCACACCCAATCCCGTACGCACACATATACACACACATCACACCCCATCACATAAACAGCCATTTTAAGTTGTTAAAAAATAATAATAATTAAGTATCACTCTTATTTGCCTCTCTTCCATGTCTGATTATTTTCCTCTTCAGGTGGCCGATGCCATCCTGGGCAACCAGATGTTCACCCACTACGACCGTGCCCACGTTGCCCAGCTGTGTGAGAAGGCTGGCCTGCTGCAGAGGGCTCTGGAGCATTACACCGACCTGTATGACATCAAACGGGCTGTGGTGCACACACACCTGCTCAACCCTGAGGTATAGAACACTACTTATCACACACTGCATGGAATAGAATGTCCTTGGAATGTTCATAGTCTTGGAGAGCAGTGTGTGTGTGCTTGTTGTGTTTTGCTCTTAAAGTAACCTTTATTGACTAATGTCTGCATCCTCTGTCTGCACTGACTCTTTATGTGTATTGACTCTGCCCTGCAGTGGCTGGTGAACTTCTTTGGCTCACTGTCAGTGGAGGACTCTCTGGAGTGTCTTCGGGCCATGCTGTCAGCCAACATCCGTCAGAACCTGCAAATCTGTGTCCAGGTGGCCTCCAAGTACCACGAGCAGCTCTCCACCAATTCCCTCACCGAGCTCTTTGAGTCCTTCAAGAGCTTCGAAGGTAAGCAGGCCATACACCTGATGCAAACCACCTAGTCTTGTCCTCACCTGCATGGAACATGGTCATGACTGTCCCAACAACCACATAGTTGTTCCACCTACCTCTCTATCTGTATAGGGACTAAGTTCTGCCTCTGTTCCTTCCAGGTCTGTTCTACTTCCTGGGTTCCATTGTTAACTTCAGCCAGGACCCAGAGGTCCACTTCAAGTACATCCAGGCCGCATGTAAGACGGGACAGATCAAAGAGGTGGAGAGGATCTGCAGAGAGAGCAACTGCTACGACCCAGAACGAGTCAAGAACTTCCTCAAGGTAAGAGAGAAAAGGAGGCCCACTATAACATGACATCACAGTTCAGCTTACTTCAGTCTTTATTTGTTTGATTACCCTGAAAGCCAGGATTGATTCTGTGAGCTGATATTAATCTTTCCTCTCTTCACAGGAAGCTAAGCTGACTGATCAGCTCCCCCTGATCATCGTGTGTGACCGCTTCGACTTCGTCCACGACCTGGTCCTCTACTTGTACCGCAACACCCTGCAGAAATACATTGAGATCTATGTGCAGAAGGTATACAACCTCCTATTAACCTGCGTAGGACTTTAAAGCTCTTTTAGACACACTGAATTTTAGGGTCACTACCATTGTACAATATGTGTACATTTTCTGTGACTAAAATATATATGTGTGTGTGTCAGGTGAACCCCAGCCGTCTGCCGGTGGTGATTGGAGGGCTGCTGGATGTGGACTGTGCTGAGGATGTGATTAAGAACCTGATCCTGGTGGTGAAAGGACAGTTCTCTACGGATGAACTGGTGGCTGAAGTGGAGAAGAGGAACAGGTAATTTTTATACATTTTTTTTAAAAATCTTTATTTAAATAGGCAAGTCAGTTGAGAACAAATTCTTATTTACAATGCCGGCCTACATTGTTCTACAGGGTCAGCCATCGTAGTACAGTACAGTGCCCCTGGAGCAAATTATTATATATTTTTTTTAACCTTTATTTTACCAAGCAAGTCAGTTAAGAACAAATTCTTATTTACAATGACGGCCTAGGAACAGTGGGTTAACTGCCTTGTTCAGGGGCAGAACGACAGATTTTTACCTTGTCAGCTCGGGGATTCGATCCTGCAACCTTCCAGTTACGGGCCTAACACTCTAACCACTAGGCTACTCTAACCACTAGGCTACTCTAACCACTAGGCTACTTAGGCTACTTAGGCTACTTAGGCTACTTAGGGTTAAGTGCATTGCTCAAGGGCACATCGTCAAGTTTTTCGCCTTGTCGGCTCGGGTATTTGAACCAGCAACCTTTTGGTTACTGGTCCAACACTCTAACCGCAAGTCTACCAGGGAGAAGGATTTGTCTCAGCCCAGACTGGCTTTATATTAAAGTGACCTGTCTTGTGAGGGCTTGTTTTTGTCACTAACTGCAGCTGTAGTGCATTTAATTGTGACATTACTTCTGAAAGTAGAATGAAGTGGTCCTGTTTGACCTAGTTAAAAGTGGAAATGTGTCTAGTTTATGAGTGCCTGAAACTTGAAAATGTATCTGTGTGTTGTCTCCAGACTGAAGCTGCTCTTGCCCTGGCTGGAGGCCCGTATCCACGATGGCTGTGAGGAGCCAGCTACCCACAATGCCCTGGCCAAGATCTACATCGACAGCAACAACAACCCAGAGCGCTTCCTGCGTGAGAACCCCTTCTACGACAGCCGCGTGGTGGGCAAGTACTGTGAGAAGAGGGACCCCCACCTGGCCTGCGTGGCTTACGAGAGAGGACAGTGTGACCAGGAACTCATTAATGTGAGTGGGGAAATAAGAAATACATTATAACTTGACTAGAACATTGTAATGGTGATTTAGCAGTGTTTGCATATGTGTGGCCTCAAATACTGATCTTACATTTCCTGAATAGGTGTGCAATGAGAACTCTCTGTTCAAGAGTCTGTCTCGCTACCTGGTTCGCCGTAAAGACCCTGAGCTGTGGGCCAGCGTGCTGCTGGAGAGTAACCCGTTCAGAAGACCCCTCATCGACCAGGTATGGGCCTGTTCCCGCCTGTTAGAAATGCAAACATCATGCTCACTAAAACCATGGTCCCAACCTCTGCCGCGATGTCCCACCTACACTTTGCTCGTATTTCTCATGATGGTTAAATTTGTTATTCGTGACCCATTTTGGCTCCAAGTTTGCAGAATGGTGGCTATATTTCCTCCATTCTGCAGTAATGAATGATGTTGATTATGTCTCTATCTTTCATCCAGGTTGTTCAGACTGCCCTGTCTGAGACCCAGGACCCAGAGGAGGTGTCAGTCACAGTCAAGGCCTTCATGACTGCAGACCTCCCCAACGAACTCATTGAGCTGCTGGAGAAGATCGTTCTGGATAGCTCAGTCTTCAGTGAACACAGGTACTAGGGCTGCTGAAGCTCTGCTATCTGTGCTCACTGGCAGACTGAGCTGTCCATTGTGTCTGCTCTTTCAATACTGTGAAGGTTTGGAACGTTAAACTTGTTTGTTGGTTTACTTTGTCAATGCTGAGCAGCGTTCATCTGTGTTTTTATTCAGAAACCTTCAGAACCTACTGATCCTGACAGCCATCAAGGCGGACCGTACCCGTGTGATGGAGTACATCAACCGCCTGGACAACTACGACGCCCCAGACATCGCTAACATTGCCATCAGCAACGAGCTCTTCGAGGAGGCCTTTGCCATCTTCAGGAAGTTTGACGTCAACACCTCTGCTGTGCAGGTCAGTGGTTGAGTCTTTTGCTCTGAGAAATGGACCGTTGACCAAAAGCTTGCTTGTTCAATTCACATTGTGGACAATGCTACTGTTCTGCCTGAATTCTACAGAGCAAGAGGTGAACTTGACAAAAGTTATTTCTGTATGTTTTTAGGTTCTGATTGAGCACATTGGGAATCTGGACCGGGCCTATGAGTTTGCTGAGCGCTGCAATGAGCCTCCAGTGTGGAGCCAGCTGGCCAAGGCTCAGCTCCAGAAGGGTCTGGTGAAGGAGGCCATCGACTCCTACATCAAGGCCGACGACCCCTCTGCCTACATGGAGGTGGGCCAGGCTGCAGCCCAGAGCGGTAAGAAATATTTTTCCACGTAATGTCCAGCATACGACCAACATCATGGTTTTTCAATGTAGGCTTACCATTGGAGGCGAAGGTATTCATATGCTGTATCCATTTGGGGTAAAAGTAGTCTGGGTACCAGTCTCTAACATTCCACTCCTTATGTCATATGCCAAAGAGACAGGCCTTTCTGCAATCTCAACTTTCAATTTGCAGCTGTATTTCCGGCCAAGTTGCTCATTGGTTGTAGGAAACTATATTTCCCATGACAACATGTGGAGCCTCAATTAGAATTTAAACAGTCAAAAACAAACATTTAGCTGTTAGCTAGGAAAGTTTTTTATTTTGAAGCTTAAAATCAAAGCTTAGCTAAGGTGTTTTGTGGTTGGAATTGCAGTATGTATTTAGTTTGAGAATTTAGGTGTGAGCTAGCAATTTTTGACCAACTGATTTAGTCTGGACAAACAAAATGGTTGCCGGGACACAAAGAACCTGAGAGGGGGGAAAAAAGTGATAGTTCCAATATTTGCATAAGGATAGCTGTGAGGGTTATAAAAAGAAAATCACAATCAAATCCTGATTCAAATTTATAGAATGTTTAGAATTTGGCAAATGAAAGAGTACAAGGAGTGGAATGTAATAGCTGAACAGAGATGGCAACCAGGCTAGGGGAAAAGGGCTTAGTGAATAGAAATGTTCCCCCACTATCCACAGGTAACTGGGAGGACCTAGTGAAGTTCCTTCAGATGGCCCGTAAGAAGTCCCGTGAGTCCTACGTGGAGACAGAGCTCATCTTCGCCCTGGCCAAGACCAACCGCCTGGCTGAGCTGGAGGAGTTCATCAATGGACCCAACAACGCCCACATCCAACAGGTACGCGCCAAACACGATATACACACACCGGCACACACACAGGTCTACCTGACACATCCTTCTCCATCGCTGCTGACCAGTATCATACCTTCTCTTATTAAGTCTTTCTCTATTCCAGGTGGGTGACAGGTGTTATGATGAGAGGATGTACGACGCGGCCAAGCTGCTCTACAACAACGTGTCCAACTTTGGGCGGCTAGCGTCCACCCTGGTCCACCTGGGAGAGTACCAGGCCGCCGTGGACGGAGCCCGCAAGGCCAACAGCACCCGCACCTGGAAAGAGGTGTGCTTTGCCTGTGTGGATGGGAACGAGTTCCGCCTGGCCCAAATGTGTGGCCTGCACATCGTTGTCCATGCTGATGAACTGGAAGAGCTCATCAACTACTACCAAGTAAGGCCCATTTTGGTTTAATTACTACCAATATTCACTTTCATAGCAATGGCCTTATCAAGGCAAGAGTTTTTAACCCAATCATCCCATAGCATGTGATACATGTGTTTTTAATGTTCCTGTGTTGATTGAAGATGCTATGGTTGTGTTTTGTCTCTAGGACCGTGCTTACTTTGAGGAGCTGATCACCATGCTGGAGGCAGCCCTGGGCCTGGAGCGTGCTCACATGGGCATGTTCACTGAGCTGGCCATCCTCTACTCCAAGTTCAAACCCCAGAAGATGAGGGAACACCTGGAGCTCTTCTGGTCCAGAGTCAACATTCCAAAGGTAAGTGAGAGAGGAAGAATGTTGCCATATAGATGCCTATATGCAAGGGGATTTAAATTATCTGCACAGTCTTCCTATTTTGATATTTATTCATATTTTATTTGAATGTGGCAATGTGTTTGTGATTCAGTGAATGTATCCTAGTGTGCTGTTTGGGGGTGGGTGAAGATGATGTTAATGTGTGTCTGCAGGTCCTGAGGGCTGCAGAGCAGGCCCACCTGTGGGCAGAGCTGGTCTTCCTCTATGACAAGTATGAGGAGTTTGACAACGCCATCATCACCATGATGAGCCACCCCTCAGACGCCTGGAAGGAGGGCCAGTTCAAAGACATCGTCACCAAGGTAGCTGACTGACTGCAACAACACGCAAGCTCAGCATTGACTGGATGTCATGTTTTAGATTTGCAAACATTCCGTGTTCGTCACTCAAGGTTAAGATGGTCCAGTTTCTCCTCAACTTTATATCAAATTCTATTTTGTCTACAGACCAGTGACCTTCAGCTCATACAGATACCCATGCTGCTGTTGTTTTTGTAAAATGTGTGGGTCTTTGCTTTTAGATGCTTTTAGATATGTCACTGTCTGAATTCTCTCCCCTGTGTTGATGTATTGTGTCATTGTATTAGACCAAGTATTTGTCACTGAATAGAAATCCTCTTCCTGCAGCTGAATATATGATGCTTTGTCGTTCCAGGTGGCCAATGTGGAGTTATACTACAAGGCTATCCAGTTCTACCTGGAGTTCAAACCATTGTTACTGAACGACCTACTCATAGTGCTGTCACCACGACTCGACCACACCCGCGCAGTCAACTTTTTCATGAAGGTACTGGGACGCTACTCTGTCCATACTTGATAGCTTTCAATCTATCATGTATGTATATATTTGGCATTCAGAACGACCTGCTTGACTGTTCACTGACTGAACTTTTCTTTGTCCACCTCCAGACCAAGCAGCTGTCACTGGTCAAACCATACCTGCGGTCAGTGCAGAACCACAACAACAAGGGTGTCAACGAAGCACTTAATAACCTCTTCATCACTGAGGAAGACTATGCGGTACATACACTGAGGAAGACTATCTTTGTTTTGCCTACTGTGGAGAAAATAAACTGTGAAAACCCTGAAATTACCATTGTGAAAATTAAAAAGTTCCTTATGTTGTTGAAAAATAATGTGCATCCATTTTCTGTCTTGCAAATTACTTTCTTTCTTGTTGTTACTCCTCTGTCCTGTCCAGGCCCTGCGTGCCTCCATTGACGCCTACGACAACTTTGACAACATCACCCTGGCCCAGGGCCTGGAGAAGCACGAGCTGATTGAGTTCAGGAGGATCGCTGCCTACCTCTTCAAAGGCAACAACCGCTGGAAGCAGAGCGTGGAACTCTGCAAGAAGGACAAACTCTACAAGGTCCAGCTTCTCCTCAACTTTCTATCAAATTCTATTTTGTCTACAGACCAGTGACCTTCAGCTCATACAGATACCCATGCTGCTGTTGTTTTTGTAAAATGTGTGGGTCATAACTTTGCTTTTAGATATGTCACTGTCTGAATTCTCTCCCGTGTTGATGTATATATCTGTGTGTAGGACGCCATGCAGTACGCGTCTGAGTCGAAAGACGTCGAGCTGGCTGAGGAGTTATTGGCGTGGTTCCTGGAGGAGGATAAGAAGGAGTGCTTTGCCGCCTGCCTCTTCACCTGCTACGACCTGCTGAGGCCTGACGTGGTGCTGGAGACGGCCTGGAGGCACAACATCATGGACTTCTCCATGCCCTACTTCATCCAGGTCATGAGGGAGTACCTCTCCAAGGTGGGTTAGGTTGGCCACACCTCAGGTGGCAGTTCACCCCATAGGGTATTGTATACAGTCTGGTAAGGGTTTTTCAGTGCTTAGGTTATCAGCGTCTCCAGTGAAAAAGTAGGAACTGTTAACATGGTGATGCACTTACTTAGGCAATTTGAGGTCACCTTTTAAGGATATTTTAAACGACCACAATTTCAGCCGATCACATCCTCATCCTGTTCTGTTTATCTCAATCATGTTACCGGTAATCATGTTCCTTTTTGATTTGGGTTTTCATCTCTGCTACTTTTCCATACAAATGTTAACGTCAGGAGATTCATACTGCTTAGTATTCTCCATGCCACATATATTTGTCATATGGCAAGAAATACCAGAAATATCACTTCTTGTGATATAACAAAATGGTAGTATAGGCTATAGTCTACTGGGATCTAGGACAAACAGAACAAATTAGACCGCAAAGTAGACCAACAGTACAAAATGATGCATGTTGAATTATGCTTACTATAGTGATATTTTCAAAACCGGTCTGCTGATATAAAATATCTATCTGTTTGATGAATATTGTAATTCTAACTTAAAATGACCACATCAACAGTTTCACCAGAGCTTGCATTTGTATCAAAAGTGGCTTATTTCCACCTTTCACTGTGATTTTTCTTCTGTTTTCTCTGTTGATCTGATGATTCCACGTTTGTTCTCTCTGTTGGGGGAGAGTTTCCGTTTTTGTTTTTCTCCTTAAGTTGCCTCTCTGAATTCCCTTTCAGGTTGATGCGATTAAGGAAAAGGTGAAAGTCCAATCCATTTCCAGTCATTCCTTTTGACCCCCTGTAGTCTGTAGTTTGGAGGAGTGAAACTAGAGGAAACCGCATGAGTCTGTCCCCTCCCCATGTCACTGCTGCTTCTGAGTCCACACCTTGACTAGACAACCCACCCAGAGTCGTCTGGAGTGGGGCTCTCCCACCCTGCCTCTGGGGAGCTGCTGGGCGTGCTGGGGTTTCGGAAGGGCTCTATTAGCTATTGTTCTTTGTTCCAGGGTTGAATGAGTCACTGTCCAATCAGGATTCAGGAACTCATTCACCCCAGCAACACCCAAACAGAGGGATGTTTAGTTCCATTCCTTTTGAGGCTGTCCACATAAACCAGCAAACTCAGTAACTGTCCAGGGGCAGGGAAGGAGCGTTCTACTCTGGATAACCTACTGTAGTCCGACAATCCTCTCCCTTTAGACTTGTAGATACTAATGAAACATGACCACTGTCTGTAATATCACTGAGCTGCAATCTGCTGTTGGCTTGAGTCTGAGAGTCTGTACCACTTGCCATTTAGAGGTCAACCTTGGTAGGGTAATGGGGTTTGATTTGTACTACAATTAATGTTAAAACAGCCATGGGACCATATTGAATTGTTCAATGTTGTCCTTATAGTGAAGTTATGTAGCCTCATATTTGGCCTATGCACAGCTATAGACTGATGTAAAGTGGGAGTATAGAACATGCTCTGACGTTACCTTTCAGAGTTCCTTCTTATGTAACTGTTTACGGAATTAACTCTCAAAGTAAAACAAGTTTTAGATGTAAATATCCTCAACGAATTGTAACATGTATGTAGACGTTTTTCATATGTTATTATAATTTTGTTCATTTTATTTGTTTGTAGCTGTAGTTTTTCCAGAACTGTAAAGTGTGGTCTCTTCAATGACAAAGGGGGGTACTGTGTGGAAAGTGTGCAGCCTACTTGCAGTGTGTTCAGAGCAAGCATGCGTTTACCCCCTCCATAGCATTAGCAGCACTTTGGACAGGCTAGGAGACATCGTTGTTGGCTGTGCCTGCTTCTCAACGCCTTGACTGGCCGTACAAACCATCCCTCCATCCCCTCACTCCCTCTACTGTGGCGCTCTGCCTCTCATGCACTCTTCTAAACGGAGAAATGAACCTAACTGCCGCTTCAGCATGTCTCTTTCCCCTTCAATGAACCTACAGCCTGTTTACCTGTATCTTAAAACAACATACTGACTCTGTTTTGCCAGACAGCAAGTATGTAGAGAACTGAACCCTACGTTGTGATCTGACAGGAGAGAAGTATATTAATCGATTGCTTATCAGAGTTTTGTTGAAGTGATATTGTGAATTTTCAGGATGCATAGGTTGTGTATTTCACTTTTATTCAAGATGCTGCTTGCTTAATCCTGTGATTGTCAAAATAGTATTTTTACAATTCCTGCTCTGAGCTGCTTAACTAATCAAGAGGACCGACATGATAAAGATTTGACATATTTGCACGTTATTGACAAATATAATCGTTCAATTTAGAGTTTCTTTATTTTTTATTATTGTGTTTTCCAGTTGATTTATTGTATCTGTTTGTTCTACTTCATGGTAGGGAACGTTTCTGGTTAGTGTTGGCCCATATTAGAGCTGTTGAAATGGGTTTGGTTCTCTACATACAGTCCAAACACATGGAAATAGATGCATCTGGTGGCTGGATGGTGGGACCATTATACATGTTTTGTTTAGGCCTAGCTGTGTGTATCTAATCTGAAATTAGACTCATTTACAACTCTAATGCTGGTCAAACTTGGTAGCTAGTAACACCAGTAGCCACTAGTGCCAGTGCCTGACTAAAACAAAACTCCCACACCCGTAGCATAGCCCGCCTCTTGCGGCATGTTTTTAATCTTGACTTTATTAGTCTCTGCCTGTCAGGAGTGGTCCCATCGGCCAGCCAGTGAAATAACCCAGAGGTCAGTTATAAGGGCGTCGTATTAGAGCTCTCCTTACTGGTTGTGTCTGTGGTTAACACGCTTGCCCCCTCTGCTTGCCTCTCAGGTCGACAAGCTTGACGCCTCCGAGTCCCTAAGGAAACAGGAGGAGCAGAACACTGAGTCCCAGCCCATTGTTTATGGTACGACGGACTGACCTCTACTTAATCCTGCCCCTCAATTGGTTGAAAATGTTAAAGGGGGGCCTATTATGCTTTGCTTTGTAGTTTTAGCACAAAGGCCTAGTTTTAACCCTTTAGAGTTTGTGTTAGTAGTTTTGTCATGATCTCATGCTAGTGTTTGTTGCAGGCACGCCCCAGCTCATGCTCACTTCAGGCCCTGGTCAGGCCGTGCCCCCCCAGCCTGGCTACGGAGGTTACGGCTACCCAGCAGCACCCGCCGGTTACGGCCAGCCTCCCCAGTCTGGCTTTGGCTACAGCATGTGAATGCCCACCACACCTGAGTCACCGGTTTGTCTCTCCTTGTGTTCCTCACCAGCTTACCATGCTCTTCTACTCACAGAATATACAAACATCAAGCAAACCTGCCTCATTAAATTATTTTTTATTCTGTTCTCCCTTAACTGCAATTAATTACTTTTATTTGTATTGTTTTGAACAGAAATGTGGTTATTTTTTACATTCCATATTTATTACTACTGAACACTTACTATAATGATGATTTTTGTGTGTAATGTTTTTTTTTTTTTTATGGGTTTATGTTATGTAAGTGGACTTTAGAAAGAAGCAATTAACCTTTTGAAGTAGTTTGAGCATCTGATTTGCACTCTGTTGTGAGGAAAAACTAATAGAAACTGTTCATGTTGATGTACTGAACGTGTGAACAGCTTACATTGTCTGTCTGTATAATGCATTTCATTATTGTATATTCTGAAAAAAGGTTGCATATAATATTTGAACATATATTGCCACTTCAATGGCTAGAGCTAGTAACACTAAGTAACAATAGTATATTCTGCACAGGCGTGTAGCTTTACAGAGTTTTAAATGCATAGACGTATGTATCTGAGTGTGAGTGTACGTGTGTGTGATCTAAATAAGAATTTTAATCCCCCTCGGCCTATACTGGCTCTCCAGTCAACCCCAGTAGATGTTAGTCCTCCTTTTGTTTGCTCTGTGTGTTTTAATCTAGGTGACCTCCTTGTGCTGTGTACAGTGCTTGTGTGTGAGACTGTGTATGTGCAGGGGGATCGAACACTGATTTCAGACCCGTGCGTCTGTAGTTCCTCACCACCCTCCTTGTGCTGAGGTCTGTGTGTGCCAGGTGTTGTGGTGTTCTAGGTCACCATATTTTTGTGTGTACATAAGAGCCATCGTTAAAAAAAGAGAAGTGGAGCTCCTGCTCATCCTCCACAGCCCTGTCCCGTTTTTGTTCGGTCAGTGCGATTGGCTCTGAGAACAAATAAGAGGAATTGGAGGACAGGTCCGTGTTCCTTTGGTGTCCTAATGTCAACTTGTTTAGATCAGTAACAATCTTGTAGGTTATGTATTTCGATGGTTATTATGAAGCGTTAGATCTCAGTACTACAGCATACAGTTCTGTCAAGAATGGTCTGAAATAAAAGCCTGTATTTACCTTGATGTATTACCAAAGTGCTTTTGAGCTGTGTGTGTAAAGTGTCATCCTAATCTCTGAACATTCCTTTCTATTAGCATGCATATGAACAATAAAACATTGCCATAAAGGCCATGCTGAAAGAGATTTAATAGCCTAAATAAAAATGATATCCTATAGATAAAATAATCTTGGGTCCTGTATGACTGGAATCTGCTAGGCACAGTCCAATTATTTTATCCTACAGAAAATCACATTTAAGTCAATACATAAACAATACATTTTTATTTTTGCTTCAATCAGATGTTGACTAGTTCATGTGCACTACTTAGGGTCACGACTACAGTACAATTAAAACATTTAGAGTTTTTTTATAGTCCTCTTTATTCAGAAATTATCTAATGATCACTAATACAAATCTACTACACTAGATTTCTAACCTGTACCAATTATTTTCTCTCTACCCTGTCAGAAAGTGTGATGGCAGTGCCAATTTCTTTCCATTGTGAAATATTTGATAAAGATCAGGGTTTGTGTTGCAGTCGGTCTGTCATGCTAGTGAGCCAGAGCAGGGAGAGCATGCACTCTTCTCTCCACTTCATTGCAATACTTCTCTGGAAGTCCAGCAGCCCTACAAGTAAAATGAACAAACATGAATTACAAAACTCTAAACCTGACCATCCACCCAAAAACCCCTGATTTACACACAGTACTGTTGCTTTCAAGTAATATCTTCTCAATTCTACATGCCACCTTGTCCCTGTACTTACTTGAGCTCCCTGAGCTTCTTCTCCTTGATCTCATCGAGGCGGATGCGACGATGGCGGGCCTCCTCATCCAGCCGGTCTCCCTCTTTGTAGACCTCCCTGCGCAGGGCGATGGCCTGCATCTCCCGCTCCCTCACCTGCTGGCGCACCCCGTCCGCGTGACGCAACACCTTGATCCTGTGTTTCTCCTCCTTGTCCTTCTGCTTAGAGATGGATGCCTGCTGGGCCCTGGGGTGAGAGAAGAAAACTGCCTGTAAAACGCAACTGCTAATAAAGAGACCTACTAACATTTTAAATCCTGGTTGTCCAAGGCATAGCATAGTGTTATGCTTTGATATTATGAAACCGCCTAACTGTAATACAAGTACAGTTATAAGGTTAGTACATTAGTAACTACCCACTGGGCACAGACGTCAATTCAATGTCTATTCCACGTTGGTTCAACGTAATTGCATTGAAATGACGTGGAAACAACGTTGATTCAACAAGTGTGCTCAGTGGTTCCATCTACATTGTGTCATGGTGTACCTCAACACCCTGTCAAACTCAGCCCTCTCTCGCCCAGCCTCGATGGACAGGAGGTGCTCCTTGTGTGTGACCTGCTCCAAGCGAGCTGCCTTCAACCTCTCCTCAACATCCACCTTCTTCTTGAGCTGCTCTTTCTCTTTTCTCCTCCAATCCCTCTCCGCTCCCTCCTCGTTCCTCCTGGCTCGAAGCTCATCCTGACAAAGTCATACACAAAACTACTGTAACCATTCCTCCATACCTTTTAGAGTCAATTACGACAACAACAAGACCGTGTGAGCCACTGTAAAACAAATGGTGCTGCTCACCTGCTCTGCCTTGTGGTCTTTGTCGCTCTCTTGTAGGGCTCGCAGTCTGGCCACTTCCTTCTCCTTCTCTCTCTTGATGCGTCTCTGTTCAGCCTCGTACTCAGCCTCCCGCTCCTGTAGGGGTCACACAAAGGTCACACAAAAGTATATTTGGCTGCGTCAAAAGACCAATTTGTGGAAAAATATCAGACTTAGGCTGCCTGTGTAAACGCAGCCTTAGACACCTTTTTTGCCCTTCTGCTTTCTGGCCCAAAACGAGAAGGCCAAAGACCTATAATGAAGAAGTTCATAATGGAGTAACTCTTACCATTTTCTTGTGGGTGTACTCCATGGCCCGGAGGTCAGCCAGTCTCTCCTCCTCTTTCTTGCGCTCCTTGCCCAGCAGGCTGTCCTCGTTGATACGGAGGATCTCCTGCTGCAGACGCTGCTGCTCCTCCTTCTTCCTCTCCAGAGCCTGGGAGACACACGCAACCACACACACACCAAACCATTCTGTTGTTTATTATTCGTTATGCCTAACTACATTACGATTCATTCATTAATGATATTCATGAGTTGCAAGAGTACAAACAGATCTGGGACCAGGCTAATTCATGAGGAATTTCTAACTGAAATTCAAAGTGGAAATACATTAGCCTGGCTATATGATTGTTGTACTGTACAAGGAGACTTGTCTCTAACTAATAACACCTCCAGCTCCTCCATCTGCATCTTCTCCAAGTTCTCCAGCATCTGCTGGCCCTCCTGCTCCTTCATCTCCTTCTGCAGCATCCTGTTCTCCAGACGCTCCTCAATCTGGTTTATAATCAACTGCTTTCCCCTATAGACGCACACAGGGAAGACAGCTGAGGCGTTACAGATTGGAAGAGATATGTAGGGTATTTGGCTTTAAATGGGCCACTGTGTTGGTGTGTATGTGTGTGTGAGCATGTGTGCCCTCACTGGATCCTCTGGTGTTTGCGCAGCTCGTCGATCTGCTCCTGGGCCTCCAGGGCTCTCCTGCGGTCCACTTCCATCATGGCATCCAGACGCCTCTCCTCCTCCTGCAGCTCAGCCAGGATCTGCTGCCTTTCCAGGATCTGGGCATCCCTCACAGCGTGGCACCGGGCACCCAGGATCAACTGGCCACAACAACAAGGTACCATACACGACACACACAAGGACATGGAGATGGAAGAGTCCGGACAGGGCATGGGTAGAATAACTATTGCAGTGATGTTGGGACTGAAGCTGATATAAAACAAATAACAAAGAGTAGCGAAGTAAAGAGAAAAAGTGAGCAATGAGAGAGTGACCGGTAGATTCTCTTGCTGTACCTCATTGAGTTTCTTGACTTCGTCCTCCTGCTCCATCCTCATGGCGTTGGCCCTCTCCAGCAGGTACTGAGCTCTTTCCTTGGCCTCCGCCTCCAGCTCACTTAGGCCCTGGTTCTTCTGACGAGACAGGTCAGCCTGGCGGATATGGGCCTTCCTATCCTCAGCAGCATCCTGGTCAGGAAAAACAGCAACATTGGAACAGTGAAGAGGTTAGTTTGTTTTATTGCTGTTACATCACAAGGGTGTAGGGCTGTAGCTGGGACCCTGTACTGCCAGTTAGTCACCCAGCTTTCATGTGGCAAAGGTTGCTTACAAATTAATTAGGTACATTCGTCCTTTCTCACCATAGCTGCTTCTCTCTCCCTCCTCTGGGCTTCCAACGTGGACTCCCGCGCCTCCTTGGTTGAAACCCGAGAAGCTGTTGCAATCCGCTCAATCTCAGTTGGGCGGAGGATGACAGATAGCCCAGACGGATCCTTACTTGGGATCCTGGCAAAATTACAGCATGATTTGTTTTTATTTTGTAATTCACCACCACTTGTAAAATGTGATTTTGGGATATGTTTATTGCAATGTAGGTTTATGGAACTGGATGGCATTCTCTTTTATAATGAGTAAACAGTAATAAACACTGCCAAGTGAAGTACTGGTATGTTCACAAAGCATTAGACTTGATTATCACATCAAGTAACCGAATGAGAAATGACTGATACTTGCTTCAGGTCTCGGATGAGGTCCTTTGTGATGATGCGAACTGTCTCTGGTTTCTGAGTCTTCTGACTTGGAGCAGACTTGGACTGGCCCCTGGGTCCAGACCGGCCAGCCCTCTCAGTGTCCTTGACATCACAGGATGACAGTGCCTTGAGTGAGAAAATCCAAAACACATTTACACCAATTCTCTCTCTCTCTCTCTCTCTCTCTCTCTCTCTCTCTCTCACACACACACATACACACACACACATACCTTGCACAGTTCAATTGTCACATATTACTGCTATGTGTTTATACAATGCAGATCAAAGAAATGGCTGACATATGGCCCACCTGTTTTCGGGTTCCAAATAGGCTCTCATCCACATGAGAGGTGAGGGCACGGGTGCGATAGCGACGTGAATGGGAGCTACCAGAGAGCCTAGATGAAGACCCTACACTCTGTGGCTGCGAGAAAGTCAACAGTGTTGATACTGGTAGAGTTATACAGTAATTGAAAGTGTGTACAGACCAGAAAATAATTGCTAGCTACATGTAGCTGCATATGACTGTCATGAATGTCATGGTTCTACTTACCATGATGATCGTCAAAAATAGTCCACTCTCATCAACCAAAATAAATAACAGCTAAAATATTGACAGGAAAGTCACCATTATAAAAACACAATGAATATCCAAGGATTTGAAGCACCTAGTTAGATATTTTTCGGTCTTTATTGTGGGATAAGTGCTTGATCTATCCCTAAAAATGAGTTGTTGTGTTTTTGTGTATCCATGGAAACCCCATCATTAAAAGGTAAAGAGTCCGCGTGGCCTCTGTGCCCGCCGCTCGACACAGTCAGATGAATCATCTCTTGTCTTGGATACTTTCTATCATGGTGAATCAGAGGTGCTGCGATACAATGTTTGGTTTCAGTGCATGCATGCATGCGGCATGTGCGATATTATATACAGAATGTGCAATGCATGTTGCTGTATGGTGGAGGTGGTGCATCACACTTTGTGCTCACTAAGTGGCGCCAAAGTACCTCTGCAAACGAGACAACCCAGCAACACACCGTCATGATGCCAAATCATAGTTCATGGCATTTTCGATAGAAAGTTCATGTATGTGGTGGCGTGGTCATTGACTTGAATATCGGGCTTGGTGCACAGAGATTGAAAGAAATAGCCCACTGGGCACAGACGTCAGTCATTTCAACGTCTATTCCTATATTGGTTCAAGTAATGTCATTGAAATGACGCGTAAACAACGTTGATTCAACCAGTGGAAGGCAGTTTATGTTAACAAGGAACGTGGACTAAAAAGAGAGGAAAAGCGCAGAAAACAAACTGCATGCAATTTAGGAAAAAGTACAATGTATTGTACAATGCCTTCAGAAAGTATTCACACCCCTTGACTTTTTCCACATATTGTTGTGTTACAGCCTGATTTAAAAAAAAGTATTCAACCCCTTTGTTATGGCTCATAGATGTATTGATTCATTTTATACTGTTTGTACTATACAGTATTGTTCCGTTTTATACTGTACATTTCCAGATTGGGCAGGGCACTGCTATTCATTTTTTTATTATTGTAGCCTAGCATTGCACATCTAGAAAATCAGATGTAGAGGGATTTCTCTCTTATTGCATATGTAACATACAGTACTATAGCATGGAATTGTTGAATACTTGTTTCTGATTGGCTTGAAGGGCATTCTAGAGCGTGCATTATTTAAGCAAATAAGGCCGGAGGAGGTGTGGTATATGATCAATAAACCACCACTAAGCCCCTTCCTGTACTCCCTGTTTACCCATGACTGCGTGGCCACACATGCCTCCAACACTATCATCACGTTTGCAGACGACACAACAGTAGTAGGCCTGATCACCAACAATGACGAGACAGCCTACAGGGAGGAGTTGAGGGCCCTTGGAGTTTGGGGCCAGGAAAATAACCTCTCACTCAACGTCAACAAAACAAAGGAGCTGATAGTGGACTTCAGGAAACAGCAGAGGGAGCACCCCCCTATCCACATCGACAGGACTGCAGTGGAGAAGGTGAAAAGCTTCTAGTTCCTCGGCGTACACATCACTGATAAACTGGAATGGTCCACCGACACAGACAGTGTGGTGAAGAAGGTGCAACAGCGCATCTTCTACCTCAGAAGGCACCTAAAACCCTCACAAACATTTACAGATGTTAGATATTACTTGTTAGATATTACTGATATTACTGCATTGTCTGAGCTATAAACACAAGCATTTCGCTTGTGCTTCTAGCTCTGTGTATGTGACCAATAAAATTTGATTTGATTTGAATTTAGAGTTTGGGGTCACTTAGAAATGTCCTTGTTTTTTAAAGAAAAGCACATTTTTTGTCCATTAAAATAACATCAAATTGATCAGAAATACAGTGCAGACATTGTTAATGTTGTAAATGACTATTGTAGCTGGAAACAGCAGATTTTTTTTATGGAATATCTACATAGGCGTACAGAGGCCCATTATCAGCAAACATCACTCCTGTGTTCCAATGGCACGTTGTCTTAGCTAATCCAAGTTTATCATTTTAAAAGGCAAATTGATCATTAGAAAACCCTTTTGCAATTATGTTAGCACAGCTGAAAACTGTTGTGCTGATTAAAGAAGCAATAAAACTGGCCTTTAGAGTAGTTGAGTATCTGGAGCATCAGCATTTGTGGGTTCGATTACAGGCACAAAATGGCAAGAAACAAATAACTTTCTTCTGAACCTCGTCAGTATATCTTGTTCTGAGAAATGAAGGCTATTCCATGCGAGAAATTGCCAAGAAACTGAAGATCTCGTACAACGCTGTGTACTACTCCCTTCACAGAACAGCGCAAACTGGCTCTAACCAGAATAGAAAGAGGAGTGGGATGCCCCGGTGCACAACTGAGCAAGAGGACAAGTACATTAGAGTGTCTAGTTTGAGAAACAGACGCCTCACAAGTCCTCAACTGGCAGCTTAATTAAATAGTACCCGCAAAACAGTGAAGAGGCGACTCAGGGATGCTGGCCTTCTAGGCAGTCAGCACTTTTGAAATGTACAGCGACAGTCCTTCGCTTAGCCCCTAGCTGTGCTCGAGCCAGAGACCCCCTGCACACGTCACCCTCAAAGCATCGTTAACCATCGCTCCAGAGCAAAGGAAATAACTACTTCAAGGTCTCAGAGCGAGTGACATCACAGATTGAAATGCTACTAGCGCGCACCGATAACTAGCTAGCCGTTTCATACCGGTTACAGCATAAGACATTTTTTGACTCACGTTGTTGTGATGTGTTGGAACAGTGCAGCGGTCCTTCGTGGGCAAATTTTGTCATCAAAGAGAAAGATACCAGGTTTACAATTCCGAGTTGAATGACCTTTCAAACCGTATTTTCACAGTTCGAGCTGTTGCAATGTTTGCAGTTAGCCACTGTCATCGATTCCTTACAAACCACTCATTGTAGAATTTACGATCTCCAAATTGTTGTGTAATGTTTATGTCCAATGGCCAATGAGCACAGATACGTTTTATCTATATTTTATCTTCATTATTTCTCTTCATATGACAAGGATTAGCCAGTTGACTTGATTTATGATGTTGACTGCTAGCTAATTGTGAAAGTAAGATGTTGACATGATCAGTCCAATCAGAGCTACTGTACATATAACGTGATTTTACATCATTTCTGCGGCCAATGACCTTGAGCCTTCTTGAAAGTGCACTTGTAATATAACTCTATGGCTGGACCCAAAGGGCTGAAATGTTGGATGTCCACCTTACTAAGGACTTAAAATAGGCAATTGCGCAATGTCCCCATGAGTGACAGAACACTGAGCCAATCACTGCGCAATGCTCCTATTTTCTGCTGGCCTGCCCCACCACCACAGAAAGCACTGAGCTAGGCTGAAACACCTGCATTTTGGAGCTGCCTTACTCAAGAAAACAAAAATGAGACCATGTTTGTATGCGGTGTTCATTAGAGTTACCAGCCTCAGATTGCAGCCCAAATAAATGCTTCACAGAGTTCAAGTAACAGACACATCTCAACATCAACTGTTCAGAGGAGACTGTGTGAATCAGGCCTTCATGGTCGAATTGCTGCAAAGAAACCACTACTAAAGGACACCAATAAGAAGAAGAGACTTGCTTGGGCCAAGAAACACGAGCAATGGACATTAGACAGGTGGAAATTTGTCCTTTGGTCTGGAGTCCAAATCTGAGATTTCTGGTTCCAACCTCAACCAAATTTAGATGGTGTGGGATGAGTCGGACCGTAGTGAAGGAAAAGCAGCCAACAAGTGCTCAGCATATGTGGGAACTCCTTCAAGACTGATGGAAAAGCATTCCAGGTGAAGCTGGTTGAGAGAATGCCAAGAGTGTGCAAAGCTGTCTTCAAGGCAAAGGTGGCTATTTGAAGAATCTCAAATATAAAATAAAATGTGTTTACCTTTTTTTTGTGTTATGTCACAGTTTTGATGTCTTCACTTTTATTCTACAATGTAAAAAATAGTGCAAATAGAGAAAAACCCTTGAATGAAAAACACTTTCACTTTTGACCCTAAGTGTATATATTTGTATATATTGTTTGCAAACTAATATTTGACATGTTTAATAACATGCAAAACAGGCAAGCGCCCCAGAAAGTAATAATAAAAAAATAAAAAATAAAAATATATATATATATATATTTATTTATTTATTTATTTTTGCTAAAAATGTGGGTCTCAAGAGCCCAACCTCCCCTGAATGACGGGTCGCCACTGACTGTAACTAAGTACAGGATCCCTAATGTAGACTGGATCTCATTCCTTCATTCGAAAAACCTACAACAAGACTGTCTCACTTTAGCTAATCCATGCTGTCCTACTTTAGCTAGCTATGGTTGGTAAAGCGGGTCAACCAAAAAGATTACTTAACTACAAACATAATATTGGCAACTTTATTTATTTTGATGCACCAATACATAGTATTTTTTTTATTAATCGGCTACTTGATGGTCAACAGATGCAAGTGTATCATTCTCCTCATTTAACGTCTGTTTCATTGTGGACTTTACCCGTAACAGAAGCACGCAAGGGAGTTCCATTCCATTATGCCATTGTAGGCTACGATTTGATGCAATAAATATGTTGAAATGACTATATCACTGGAGTCATTGCAAATCAATTTGATCCACGTGTTTAGCCTACCTGGAGCTGGCAAACATATTTACTAAATAGTCTATAACGTATGTGTATTGTTGTGGCCTTGTGTTGTTATGCAATTATCAATGGCCATGTTTAGTTCATTAAATTGGGAGTTTTCATTGGGAGTTTTCAAAGCTCTATCGCAACAGACGATCAATTGTTAGAAGGCATTTGATTGAGGGTAACTGTCAGTCAGATTAGACTACAGATACAAAAAAATAATATTGTTAGAAGGCATTTGATTGACGGTAACTGTCAATCAGATTAGACTACAGATACAAAAAAATAATAATGTAGGCCTACACTGGCTGTTGACAAGCATATTCAGTTCGTATACATATTAATATTTAATTCAGTGTTTGAAATTACAACCCCATCCTCAGTAGCCTATTCCAGCAGATGATCGATGCTTGACTGCCGCTCGACAATAATCTGATAATGTAGACTAGTTTACCCGCACAGCACTGTATCTGCGAGCTGTTGGTTAGAGCGCACGTGCCAAGACCAGAATAGGCACGTTTTGGTATTAATAATGCGATGGAAACGCATTGAACTTTAGATTTGTATTCGGTACATGATGTGTTATTGAGTGTTCTTAGTTATTGAGTGTTATGTATATGTATGTGCAGTACGTCATCACGCACATATTTGTATCTGCAACAAGTCAGTTCGGAAACACTAGTGGTGGGAAATGCGCATATTTTGATTTTTGAATATTCGCATGAAAATCTGTTGCCAATTGGATGGAAACCTAACTAATTATGCATTTTCACGCAGAACAACCCACAGTGATAATGGGTTGTGTCTTGTGCTGATGGTCATCTCTCTTCACACGCTCCCTGAACTAAGGAGGGATCCACCCTCTGGGCTTGCAGTCACCATTGGACTCTCCAATTAATCATTAACTAAGAACACTCAATAACACATCCAGGCACACCGGCAGGGAGGGACAGTCGGAATCAGCAAGAAGGGGGGAGAAAAGTATAGAAGAAGAATCAGGAGTGTCTTTTTATTAAATTTTTTCAGACTGTTGGACAATACAAGCAGAGTTACAGGAGATAACAGCATCGGAGTAGGTCAATTCCATTATTGCCTTTTTCCTTTGGCCCTTGTAGAACTCGGATAAGGCAAGGGAAATCAGTCTTAGAGTAGTGAAGTTGACCATTAACCCCAACTATTGATTACAGCTCTCTCCCTCTTCTAACCAGCTCTGTACTGCACTGTGGAGCCTGACACCAAAGTTCAGTCACTGGTGGCAGAAGTAGAACAAGCCTTTCCCCTCTGTTTCATTTTATAATCCTCTTTTATTTAGCACTTTTTTTTTCTGCACTGCAAAAACCATGGCAACCGCAGGGTATGGATACTACCGCACCACAATTTTCCTGGCCATGTTTGTGGGCTATACACTGTACTACTTCAATAGGAAGACCTTCTCCTTTGTGATGCCCTCTGTCATGCAAGAGATCAAGCTGGACAAAGATGACCTGGGTAAGAAAAGCCTCACTATTGTTTGTTCCTCTGTTTCTGTCTTGTCCCTAACAACAATTACTATGTACTACCCCTCAGGCATGATCACTAGTAGCCAGTCTCTGGCCTATGCTATAAGCAAGTTCATCAGCGGGGTGCTGTCGGATCAGATCAGCGCCCGCTGGCTCTTCTCCATTGGCCTGTTCATGGTGGGTGCCATCAATGTGGTCTTCTCCTGGTCCTCCACTGTGGCTGTTTTCTCTGGCCTCTGGTTCCTCAACGGCCTGGGCCAGGGCCTGGGGTGGCCCCCATGTGGCAGGGTGCTGCGCAAGGTAGGACCAGGAAGTAACACTGTAGTCCACAGGATATGAAGCTGTCAGACACTTAACCAATCAATTGCCTGCACTGTTAAAAGATTGGTCAGTCAGTGTACCATTTTGTTTATCGCTGTCCATTTAACACAAGCCGTGCAGCACATCATGATATGTCATTCCCTTCTGCCCCTCAGTGGTTCGAGCCCTCTCAGTTTGGGACGTGGTGGGCGATTCTGTCCTGCAGTATGAACCTGGCTGGGAGTTTAGGCCCCATTATTGCAACGTTGATGGCCCAGAGCTATAGCTGGAGGACGACCCTGTCCATCTCAGGCCTCTCCTGTTGTGTGGTCTCCTTCGTCTGCCTGCTTTTAATCAGGAACGAGCCCAAAGACGTGGGCTTGCCCAACATCGACGCTGGGGGGGCCAAGAAGGGCAAAACAGGTCAGAGCTGGGAGCTAACCTCATCTTGACCTGTGGTTGACACATTGCACAATGTGTGCAACTGTGACGTGCACAGGTTTTCGTTTGAACGCATGCCTTTTTTTGTATTGTCTGCATGTGCAATTGTGTGTAAGGTCAGTGACACTCAGTGAGAATGGACTCTGCACCCGGTGTGCCCCTCACACGCTAGCTTGAACTAGTTCAAGATCATGCACACTCTCTAAGTGATGTGCTAGTGTGACTGAAACCTCTATCCCTTACCAGGCTCATCCAGTGATGAGACCACCTTCAAAGAGTTCATCCTGTCCCCCTACTTGTGGCTGCTGTCTGTGGGCTACCTGGTGGTGTTCGGGGTGAAGACGGCCTGCACTGACTGGGGCCAGCTCTTCCTCATCCAGGACAAGGGCCAGTCAACACTCATGGGTATGGAAGTCTGATACATTAAGACCTGCGTTGTCTCTCTGTTTTACACAGATTGATATTTATTGTCATGAGTCTTATCCTGGAGGCAGAACAGTGATTTCCCCTTAGAGAGGCCAGCTGCAAAGTAAAAATTGGCTATATTGTAAAAATTAATGAAAACAAAAATAAGCTTTTTGGTATTAATTTAAGGTTAGTGTTAGGCATTAGGGTTAGCAGTGTGGTTAAGGTTGTGTTTAAAATCAGATTTTATGACAGTGCCAGCTAGTGACCACTCTGCAGAGCTGCTTACAGAACAAGATTCATGACGAAAAACGCTAACCTGCCTGTTTTACCAGTATGCATAGCCTACTGTTGATAGCTCAATTTATTTTTTTTATTTATTTTTTATTTCACCTTTATTTAACCAGGTAGGTCAGTTGAGAACAAGTTCTCATTTGCAACTGCGACCTGGCCAAGACAAAGCAAAGCAGTGCGACAAATAACAACACAGAGTTACACATTAAACAAACAGTCAAAAACACAATAGAAAAATATATATACAGAGTGCAAAATGTAGTGCAAAATCAATAATAACGGCCTCTTGTTAAGTTTGCCTGAATGCAGCTCTTTTTCACAGGCAGTTCCTACATGAGTGCCCTGGAGGTGGGAGGCCTGTTGGGCAGTTTAGCTGCAGGATACTTCTCTGACAAGGCTGTGGCACAAGTGGGTTTACAGTGCCATCATACATTAATTCAAAGCTCTATACAAATTAATGCAGTGTTTGTAAGGTACCGTATTTATTTTTGTACAGCAAGGCATGAAAAGCCATGGAAACCCCCGTCATTTTCTCTTGATCTCAATGATGGCTGGGATGTTTGGTTCCATGTATCTATTCCGGGTCACTGTCACGCCAGACAGTCCAAAGGTATAGTAAACACATTATGTTCCTCAAAACTCCATTCAGAGCCAATACACTATTAGTCTATGTTTTTTAGTTCATGTTTTTCTTTTTTCTGTTATAAATTCAGATGTGGATCCTCTTCTTGGGGGCTACATTTGGCTTCTCATCTTACGGACCAATAGCCTTGTTTGGCGTTATAGCCAATGAGAGTGCTCCTTCAAACTATTGTGGAACGTCACATGCTATCGTTGCCCTAATGGCCAACAGTAAGTTTATCTCAACCAAATTGTCTCAAATTCTAATTAATCTTCTCACATTTTTTTGTAATGTAATCTGGTGTCTTGGCTTTAATAGCAGTACCAGACAGGTAGTTCAACAACTAAATCCGTATATCCTTTTTATGAGAACCAGCCAATTGACACCCCTGTATTGTTTTCAGTTGGTGGCTTCTGCTCTGGACTGCCGTTCAGCACCATCGCCAAGCACCACGGCTGGGAAATGGCCTTCTGGGTAGCAGAGATCACCTGTCTTGTCACTACCATCAGCTTTTTCCTGCTGCGGAACATCAGAACCAAGATGGGTCACGTCCCCAAGAAGGCTGACTGATCACTACACCTCATTGAGCGAGGGATTATTTATTGTCACTGAAGATGTATTCAGATGCAAGTACATCAACCATGTTGTGTTACTTAAAAATATTTTCAATGATAAGGCATAAATAGATCCTAGATTCAAATATTGAAAATGTGTCAATATGATTTTAATTAGATAATTTGAAACCAAGACACTTAATGGTAAAATGTACTGTTCACTTTTTTTTTGGCACTGTACACGTCTCCTTATATGGGTGAAAACTGTTTGAATAGATAAGACTTGAATAAAATACCTTATGTTGTGGTTGGTTTTAGTTACTTCTAGGATTGCATTGGAAAGAAAAACTATAGATAATGAAAATGTCACATATTGGTGTTTATTCTTAAAGTATGTACAAATACAAAACATTTAGTATTTACATTGTATCCCAGTATAGCATTTCATTCTCATATACAAGTTATTCAACATTAGTTCTGAATTATCAGCACTGCTTGGAGACATGTTGACCCATATGCAATGTACTGTAGCTTCCCAGTCACAACAAACACAATTCAATGGATTGGTAAAAATTATAAATAAAACAGGAGCATTTATCAGGTTTCTTCCTGCTCAAGATCCAGGTCCAAAGTTACCAGCTTTCTCTGCTATCTCCAATGCAGCCTTCAAATTCTGATCAAAGAGTTCACACCTGTTACAAGAGAGGGCAAAATATATCTCACCATGGTTGCTCATCAATGACTTGGCTAGCTAATGGAGACTCATGTGACAGACAGAGGGCAGATATTTGACATGTGACAGTTACCTGATAGGCATCTCCAGAGAGTAGAAGGGGTTCTTGAGGGCGAAGTCTGAATAGATCTCATAAATCTTCCTGAGGAGTGCGTCAATGCCAGACTGCCGGGGGTCTGCCAGCACAATGAACTTTATACCTGATTTAAAAAAAAAAAGTTGACACTGAGGTCGATTTTGTTTTTCAAACCAACAGCATTGCATGTAGGCATCGCACACAGTGACTGATAGCGGTGTTTGAATGCATGGCTTTACCAGTGAGTGTCTGAAAGCAGTGCAGTTTAAACATATCTGTCTCCAGAATCTCAATTCCTGAACTGCCAACTTCAGGGGACAGCTGTGAACCAATAGCAAACAACCTAGGAAAAAGTACAACACAACATGCAGCAAGATCATGCAAATGACACCGTGGATAAAGGATTTTTTAACGTTAGGGCTGACAGCTGTAAGAACTTGAGAACTGTAACTACTTACGAATGAAACATTGAAGCCAGCATCAGTTTTTCATTGGAACTCAAGCGAGCCCTTCCGAACCGTATGGACACAGGATAGTTTGTTGAGTCTTTTAAGTATTCAATGATCTCCTTCCCATCCGCCGTGAACTTGCCGTTGACATCCACTCCATTGATGGACAGTAAAGCATGGCCCACTAAATTAATAGAAGCATGTGTGCACAATGTTAACAATAAATAGAAGCATGAACAATGCAACATTTGAGTTCCAACCATGACATGCACTACCAGCAGCTTTGACCCGTCATTCAGGGCCCCACAAAATTACAATTAAAACAAACAAACACATACATAGTCATGGCCAAAAGTTTTGAGAATGACAAGTATTGGTCTCCACAAAGTTTGCTGCCTCAGTGTTGATGATGGAAATTTATCATATAATCCAGAATGTCATGAAGAGTGATCAGATTAATTGCAAAGTCCCTCTTTGCCATGAAAATGTACTTAATCCCCAAAAAACATTTCCACTTCATTTCAGCCCTGCCACAAAAGGACCAGCTGCCATCATGTCAGTGATTGTCTCGTTAACACAGGTGAGAGTGTTGACGAGGACAAGGCTGGAGATCACTCTGTCATGCTGATTGAGTCAGAATAACATACTGGAAGCTTTAAAAGGAGGGTAGTGCTTGAAATCATTGTTCTTCCTCTGTCAACCATGGTTACCTGCAGGTTGCGGGATCGGGGCACCACCAGTGCAGAGAGTAGTTTTCTCTGATGAATCCCCTTTCTGATTGTTTGGGCCATCCGGAAAACCCCTTTTCCAGAGAAGAAGGTGAGTGCTCCCATCAGTCCTGTGTCATGCCAACAGTAAAGCATCCTGAGACCATTCATGTGTGGGGTTGCTTCTCAATCAAGGGAGTGGGCTCACTCAAAATTTTGCCTAAGAACACAGCCATGAATAAAGAATGGTACCAACACATCCTCAGAGAGCAACTTCTCCCAACCATCCAAGAACAGTTTGGTGACTACCAATGCCTTTTCCAGCATGATGGAGCACCTTGCCATAAGGCAAAAGTGATAACTAAGTGGCTCGGGGAACAAAACATTGACATTTTAGGTCCATGGCCAGGAAACTCCCCAGAGCTTAATCCCATTGAGAACTTGTGGTCGATCCTCAAGAGGCAGGTGGATAAACAAAAACCCACAACTTCTGACAAACTCCAAGCATTGATTATGCAAGAATGGCCTGCCATCAGTCAGGATGTGGCCCAGAAGTTAACTGACAGCATGCCAGGGCAGATTGCAGAGGTCTTGAAAAAGAAGTGTCAACACTGCAAATATTGACACTTTGCATAAACTGAATGTCATTGTCAATGAAAGCCTTTGACACTTTTGGAATACTTGTAATTATACTTCAGTCTATCATAGTAACTACTGACATAAAGACCAAAGAACACTGAAGCAGCAGATTTTGTGGAGACCAATACTTGTGTCATTCTCAAAACTTTTGGCCACGACTGTACATACATACATACATACATACATACATACATACATACATACATACATACATACATACATACATACATACATACATACATACATACATACATACATACATACATACATACACAGTTGAAGTCAGAAGTTTACATACACCCTAGCCAAATACATTTAAACTCAGTTTTTCACAATTCCTGACATTTAATCCTAGTAAAAATTCCCTGTCTTCGGTCAGTTAGGATCACCACTTTATTTTAAGAATGTGAAATGTCATTATAATAGTAGAGTGAATTACTTATTTCAGCTTGTATTTCTTTCATCACATTCCCAGTGGGTCAGAAGTTTACATACACTCAATTAGTATTTTATAGCATAGCCTTTAAATTGTTTAACTTGGGCCAACTGTACATACAGTTGAAGTCGGAAGTTTACATACACTTAGGTTGAAGTCATTAAAACTCATTTTTTAACCACTCCACAGATTTCATGTTAACAAACTATAGTTTTGGCAAGTCGGTTAGGACATCTACTTTGTGCATGACACAAGTAATTCTTCCAACAATTGTTTACAGACAGATTATTTCAGTTATAATTCACTATATCACAATTCCAGTGGGTCAGAAGTTTACATACACTAAGTTGCTTCTGATAGGCTAATTTACATAATTTGAGTCAATTGGAGGTGTACCTATGGATGTATTTCAAGGCCTACCTTCAAACTCAGTGCCTCTTTGCTCGACATCATGGGACAATCAAAATAAATCAGCCAAGACCTCAAAACAAATTGTAGACCTCCACAAGTCTGGTTCATCATTGGGAGCAATTTCCAAACGCCTGAAGGTACCACGTTCATCTGTACAAACAATAGTACGCCAGTATAAACACCATGGGACCATGCAGCCGTAATACCGCTCAGGAAGGAGACGCGTTGTATCCTAGAGATGAATGTACTTTGGTGCGAAAAGCGCAAATCAATCCGAAAACAACAGCAAAGGACATTGTGAAGATGCTAGAGGAAACAGGTACAAAAGTATCTATATGCACAGTAAAACGAGTCCTATATTGACATAACCTGAAAGGCCGCTCAGCAAGGAAGAAGCCACTGCTCTAAAACCGCCATAAAAAAGCCAGACTACGGTTTGCAACTGCACATGGGAACAAAGATCGTATTTTTTGGAGAAATATCCTCTGGTCTGATGATACAAAAATAGAACTGTTTGGCTATAATGACCATCGTTATGTTTGGAGGAAAAAAGGGGAGACTTGCAAGACGAAGAACACCATCCCAACCGTGAAGCACGGGGGTGGCAGCATTATGCTGTGGGAGTGCTTTGCTGCAGGAGGGACTGGTGCACTTCACAAAATAGATGGCATCATGAGGAAGGAAAATGATGTGGATATATTGAAGCAACATCTCAAGACATCAGTCAGGAAGTTAAAACTTGGTCGCAAATGGGTCTTCCAAATGGACAATGACCCCAAGCATACTTCCAAAGTTATGGCAAAATGGCTTAAGGACAACAAAGTCAAGGTATTGGAGTGGCCATCACAATGCCCTGACCTCAATCCTATAGAAAATGTGTGGGTAGAACTGAAAAAGCGTGTGCGAGCAAGGAGGCCTACAAGGAGGCCTTCCTCCTGTCAGGAGGAATGGGCCAAAAGTCACCCAACTTATTGTGGGAAGCTTGTGGAAGGCTACCCAAGTTAAACAATTTAAAGGAAATGCTACCAAATACTAATTGAGTGTATGTAAACATCTGACCCACTGGGAATGTGATGAAAGAAATAAAAGCTGAAATAAATCACTCTCTACTATTATTCTGACACTTCACATTCTTTAAATAAAGTGGTGATCCTAACTGACCTAAGACAGGGAATTTTTACTAGGATTAAATGTCAGGAATTGTGAAAAGCTGAGTTTAAATGTATTTGGCTAAGGTGTATGTAAACGTCCGACTTAAACTGTCTGTCGTATGTATGTATGTATGTATGTATGTATGTATGTATGTATGTATGTATGTATGTATGTATGTATATATGTATGTATGTATGTATGTATGTATGTATGTATTATTTTGGGTGGGCTTGCCTGTTTTGCATGTTATTTTGGCATTATGTGTCACATATCAGTTTGCAAACAACGTAAAAAAAATATATACTGTATATATCATTGAGTTAATACAGCCGCATACAAACATGGTCTCTTTTTTGTTTTCTTGAGTAAGGCAGCTCCAAAATGCAGGTGTTTCAGCCTAGCTCAGTGCTTTCTGTGGTGGTGGGGAAAGCCAGCAGAAAATAGGAGCAATGCGCTGTGATTGGCTCAGTGTTTTGTCACTCATGGGGACACTACGTCACCGCCAAGTCTAAATCCTTAGTAAGGTTAGACATCGAAAATGTAAGCCCTTTGGGTCCTGCCATAGAGTTACATTAGACGTGCCCTTCCAAGAAGGCTCAAGGTCATTGGCCACAGATAAAATTACATCAAATCACGTTATATCTACATTAGCTGTGATTGGACTGATCAGGACAACATCTTACTTTCAAAATCTTAGCTAGCAGTAATCATCAGAATCAAGTTGACAATCTACTGGCAAATCCTTTTTAATCCTTATCATATGAAGATAAATAATGAAGAGAATTTGTAGATAAAGTATGGTTGCTCATCGGCCATTGGACATAAACATTACACAAGAAGTTGGATATCACTAATTCAACAATGAGTGGTTTGGAAGGAATCTGTGACAGTGGCTAACTGCAAGCATTACAACTAGGAAGCTGGGAATAAACAAGCTCAGACTGGGAAAATACGTTTTGAATGGTCAATCAACTCGGAATTGTAAATCCAGCCCCTTTCTTTCTTTGATGACAAAGTTTTCCCACAAAGGACCGCCGCGCCACCTTCCTCTCCAAGTGAGCACATCACAACAAGGTGAGTCCAAAAATATCATATGCTGCTGCATAAATTATGTAATATGCCAGGGAGATATGTATACTGTAGCTAAGAAAGTAATATTAAGTGTATGTTGTGTAGTAAGCTGTTAGTAGCCCATGTGCCTCACTTTAATAATCTGATCTATTTTCACCTCTTAATTTCGCCTACTGTTCTAACTTGGTGGTGCACATGTAGCCTATAACCTGTCTTTGAGAAATGTAATCATAGAATATTGCAAGTGCTTTCATTGTCTGCTTATATGCCCGCTTTATTTATCCTATGGTTCTGGCTTGGTGTACACTGTAAGAACGGCCCATGTTCTGAATTATGTCGCAGTACATTTCAAAAGTGCTGAACAAATAGTTATTTGACTAGTCCGTCCTGGCTCGCTCATTAATGTCTTAATCAAAATGACGGATTTCCTCTCATCTGCTTGTCGTCCCCTTATGCCATAGTTTGTACATCTCAATTGTCAGTAGAGCCATATCAGCTATGTTTTTTAAAGGCAGTAAATGAGGCTGAATGAACTGTTTCGCTGCCAGACAAGGCTCCGCTAATAGCCAGGTGTAGCAGTGGTAAGGTGTTGGGACAGCTTCATGTAGGCCCTGACAGTTTGTGGACACCGTGTGTCACCGTTATAGTGCAATTAATGTGTTGTGTAGTGGCTTTGCTAACATACAACCCACTTTTATTTTTAGCCCCACCAAGATTTACATGCTAAAAATCGCCACTGACTACCAGTTATACATTTTGTAAACCTTGATGAAATCACTTGACTTGCTGACAACCAACTGTACCTCGGATTCCATCGCGTTGACCAAATGATACAACAACTTTCTCATCGTGGATCTTTAACACCAAATCTAAAGGATAGCTGAATGTTTTCTCTGCTTCTGCTCTCGGTACATAATTGTCATACTGGTAAATTAATCCCCCAGCCTTATTTACAACATACACACTGAATATCGCCATCTTTGCCCTTTTTCTACACAGCTGACAAAACTGTCACGTGACAGGAAATATTTCCGGCAAAATTGTATAAAATCTTTAACAGAGGTAACTTTACATGCGTGTTCATTCGTATTATTTTTCGTTTAAGATTTCATCTATATTTATTTTGCAGAACTGTTTATTATTCATGCTAAAACCCATAAATATAAAAAAGGCTAGCAAAAAATAACTACATTTCCCAGTACCGTACTTCAACATCCGCAGGTACGGGTTCTCTTAGGGGCTGGTGCACGGGTTGAACGTCCTTTCACTCCGACATCTTGACAGTGGGACATCATGGTAAAGGCTTTAGGATGATTTTTCATTAAATTCGATGGCGAACAAAATATTTGACTCGGAAAATGTCAGTCTGGATAGATCCGGATGCGTAGTTGGAAAATATACTTCGTCCACAGCGTCCTGGACGTGATTATGGATGGAATAGTTCAATTTTATATTCCAGTTGGACATGCTTGCTAGTTAACGTTACAATACATGCGGCTGGCAGTGTTGATTGTGCACTGCATGATCAGCCAACCATAAGATCATGTTGCCTATCATGGCCATGTGTAGTTATCTCAAATGTATCAATTGTTCAGATTATGCAGACCACCGTTGGCATAACTGAAGCCGGTTGTTGACAGACTACCTAGGTTTTAACACGTAACTAGGCCCTAGTTCGCTTAGGCGTATCTAAGGTTTTTAAATTGTCACACAAAGTGTTTAAAAGTTTAACATCCTATTTGGTTCAATTCCAATTGAGGGACTCGTGGCTACCTGAATTAGCTAACCAACCTGTTACTGTTATCTTCTGTTAAGACGTTAGTGCACTTAAACATTTCCAGCTAACGTTTGGTAAACCTGGGGTGGTTAATTAAGCATCAGTTGGATAATGGTACTGCGATCTGTATTATTCCAGCCTCCTAAGGACGCCAAGGGGAAGGGGAAGGATTCCGGGAAGTCCAAAAAGGACAAGGATCCAGCCAACAAATCTGGAGGCAAAGCCAAAAAGAAGGTATGTCTGGGTGTCTATTGATCTTTTTGTGGAAGTTTAGGTATTCCTTTGAGGTCATAATGGTTGAACTGTCAGGAGTGTGAGCAACATCAACAACCTCTCCATTTCCCCTGAGCAGAAGTGGTCCAAGGGAAAGGTGAGGGATAAGCTCAACAACCTGGTCCTCTTCGACAAGGCCACCTACGAAAAGTTGAACAAGGAAGTGCCCAACTACAAGCTCATCACACCAGCAGTCGTGTCTGAGAGGCTGAAGATCAGAGGCTCTCTGGCCAGGGCTGCCCTCCAGGAACTGCTCAGCAAAGGTAACCCCTGAACCCTACTGATTCTCAACCAGCGTTCACTCGTAGTGAAATTTTATGATATTGTGAAGTAGTTGGGTAGACAGATAAGACAAGTGTGTGTATAGCAGTCACTCTACTCACATTGCAATATTTAGCTTAGATTTTGGAGCCATACTATCAAAGTGCGTATAGTACATGTTTGTCAGAATAGGCAGGCACCTTTTCCATGGATTCCTTCCTGGTTCACTGCTCTGTGTATCTACAATAGTGTAGTTTTGTGGCAGGCTACATTCTGTGGCAGACGCCCGAGAGGATTATTATCTTGTTAAATGTTGAGCTTTGCTACAGTGAACCCAGTTTGAGTTTGAAAGGCACAGACTCTCATGGGTCTGCCGCAGAATGTAGCCTGCCACAAAACTCCACTATTGGTAAACATTGGCTCTGATCTGTGACTACCAAGACTGGCACTGCAACTTGATGTCTGGTCTTTCAGCATCATGGTTTGTGGATATTGTCTTAAATTGTCAGGGCAGTGAGTGGGTCAGTTGGTAATGTGGGACCATATAATTTCAATATGTACAAAATAACTAACGTTCCATTCTTCCACCCCTCTAGGCATGATCAAGTTGGTGTCAAAACACAGATCGCAGGTGATCTACACACGTAACACCAAGGGTCCTGAGGAGGAGGGTGGCGTTGTGGTTCCAGACAAGCCTGAGAAGCCAGAGAAGCCTGAGAAGGCAGCTAAGGCCGCAAAGGAAGAGAAGGCATAAACTGGTATGTTATGCTAGTAGTCCTGATGGAACTAGCCTACATTCTATTAAAAAGCCATTCACTGTTGCTGTTATTACCTGATTTAATGTTTTAGCATAAAAAATCTAAACTCATAACATGTTAACAGGGCAGGTTAGAGGACTACTGCTATGAATCCCATCTAAAACCATCTTGTCTTTTTCAGGTTGTGCTCTTGTGATTCCTGTGTTCAGATGTGTTGTAAGGTGAATAAAATTCTGAAAAGATGCATTTCATTTTTTTGTATTCTTTGTAATATTCTCTTACTCACTGTCTGTGTAATCATAATTTTGAATATACTTTTTATAGCTTTAGGGCAGTGATTCATTCAGTTGCATTTGGCTGTAGATCTGTGCATCTAGTTTCAGAATGACTAATTGGTATATTGTAATGTACACAGCAGTTGATCTAGAAATATACAGAAGGTAATGCCATTCAATCCCCACAGGACCACAACTTGACCTTGAACAAATTGGGGTTAGAATATCACATACAATGTTGCCTCTGCATAAAAACACTAACTCACTTGAACTTCATTATGACCGTCATTGGCAAATAAAATCCAGGACTTCTGACCCGCAAATAACAAAACCTGCCATTGACTGTTGATTGGTTTTCAGTCTTGCCCTCACATAACATCAGTTGGAAAATGTAATCCTGGTGGGAGAGGAGAGGGATGTGGAGTGTTGTGGTATTACGCTGTCAATGTCCCAAGGATCCAAGATATCGAGGGACCAATGCATTTCTGCTTTCATCCATGTTTGGAGTCAACGATGGATGTATGTATATGCCATAATCATTTAGTTACGGTTTTCTTTTAGGTCAACACTTCAAGATAAATCAAAACTCACAAATAATGCAAAAATGTCAAGGCTAACAGGCAACTGCTGAAGGATATTAGTTATTTATTGACAAATGGCATGAACTAAAACATCTTTGCAGTCTGCCTCAACCTAGGGGCTTGAGCTAGTGATGTGTGAGGTGCAGGGTTGCTACTGATTGATGTTGTAGCTTGTCATTGCACAGAGCTACCTCGTGTGGCGACGGGGGGGGGAGCAGGCTGTAGGACGCACTCACTGACAGATTCACAACCTCCTCTGCCGCCATGAGTTCCTCTGACATCCCGCCTCAGACAGAGTGAAAAAGCGTTTTAATAATCCTTTTCAGAACTTATTGATTCATATGAATAGCTGTATGCTACGGCTGCCAAATGTCACATTAATATGCATGTGTATTTTTGTCTCACCAACTCCGGATTCACTTTTGGGTTTATCCAGATCTGTTCATTTTGAAACTATAAACCATCAGATCAGATGGAACTTGTGTTGAGTAGTGGTAAAAATTGTCTCCACATACACTCTGGACTGGAGCAAATACAAATATTAACACATTGTCTAATTACTAAGATATGCATTTAAAGTGAAAATCAATTTGACCTTAACAGATTATCATATTCACCCAGCCATTTATGTTTGTATTTTGTCAATGTTTCATCAATGGTAACAATTTTTCATATCTTCAGATATATGACCGTAGTATGAATCAAGGTTGAGTGAAACGATACCAAGCTCTGCATAACAACCTCCCCACACTGCTTCCATTTCGACTTCTGCTACAATAACACAGCCTTATCTATTAATACACGTTTTATTAGTCGTATGTACGGGATACGCATGGTATATACAGTGCTTTCAGACCCCTTGACTTTTTCCACTTAGTTAAGTTGCAGCCTTTTTCCCCTCATCAATCTACACACAATACCCCATAATGACAAAGCAAAAACATTTGTATTGAAATCTGACGTCCTGAGTGCTCTGGAGCAGTTTTTCATCAAGGATCTCTGTAGTTTGCGCCGTTCATCTTTCCCTTGATCCTGACTAGTCTTTCAGTCCCTGCCGTTAAAAACATCCCCACCGCATGCTGCTGCCACCACCATGCTTCAATGTAGGGATGGTGCCAGGTTTCCTCCAAATGTGAGGCTTAATATTCAGGCCAAAGAGTTTAATCTTGGTTTCATCTGACCAGAGAATCTTGTTTCTCATGGTATGAGAGTCCTTTAGGGGGCTTTTGTCAAACTCCAAGTGGGCTGTCATGTGCCTTTTACTGAGGAGTGGCTTCCATCTGGCCACTTTACCATAAAGGCCTGATGGGTGGAGAGCTGCAGAGATGGTTGTCCTGGAAGGTTCTCCCATCCCCACAGAGGAACTGTAGTGCTCTGACAGAGTGACCATCGGGTTCTTGGTCACCTTCCTAACCAAGGCCCTTCTCCCCCGATTGCTCAGTTTTGCCGGGCAGCCAGCTCTAGGAAGAGTCTTGGTGGTTCTAAACTTCTTCCATTTAAGAATAATGGAGGTCACTGTGTTCTTGGGGACCTTCAATGTTGCAGAAATGTTTTGGTACCCTTCCCAAGTTCTGTGCCTCGACACAATCCTGTCTCGGAGCTCTACGGACAATTCCTTCAACCTCATGACTTGTTTTTTGCTCTGAAGTGCACTGTTAACTGTGGGACCAATCAATTGAATTTACCACAGGTGGACTCCAATCAAGCTGTAGAAACATCTCAAGGATGATCAGTGAAAACAGAATGCACTTGAGCTCAATTTCAAGTCTCATAGCAAAGGGTCTGAATACTTATGTAAATAAGGTATTTCTGTTATATATATATATATAAATTAGCAAACGTTTCTCAAAAAACTTTTTTTGCTTTGTCATTATGGGGTATTGTGTGTAGATTGATTAGGAATTATTATTTGTGTGTTCATTTTAGATAAAGCTGTAACTAACAAAATGTGGAAGAAGTCAAGGGGTCTGAATACTTTCAGAATGCATTGTATCGTCCAACGAAATGCTTACTAGCAGGTTAAGTCTTAACAATGCAACACCAATAATAGAAGTTAAGAATACAAACACAGTGGAGGCTGCTGGGGGGAGGACAGCTCATAATAATGGTTGGAACGGAGCCAAAAGAATGGCATCGAACATACAGTGGGGAGAACAAGTATTTGATACACTGCCGATTTTGCAGGTTTTCCTACTTACAAAGCTTGTAGAGGTCTGTAATTTTTATCATAGGTACTCTTCAACTGTGAGTGACGGAATCTAAAACAAAAATCCAGAAAATCACATTGTATGATTTTTAAATAATTAATTTGCATTTTATTGCATTACATAAGTATTTGATCACCTACCAACCAGTAAGAATTCCGGCTCTCACAGACCTGTTAGTTTTTCTTTAAGAAGCCCTCCTGTTCTCCACTCTTGTACCGTGTATCTGTCTTTTGTGTACTTTCGTTGTGGCATTTTGCACCTGCCCTGTGTTTTTGTTGTAGCTGCTTGACAATGAAATTTCCCCCCCGGGGGATCAATAAAGTACCTATCTATCTATCTATCTATCTATCTATCTATCTATCTATCTATCTATCTATCTATCTATCTATCTATCTATCTATCTATCTTACCTGTATTAACTGCACCTGTTTGAACTCGTTACCTGTATAAAAGACAACTGTCCACACACTCAAACAAACAGACTCCAACCTCTCCACAATGGCCAAGACCAGAGAGCTGTGTAAGGGCATCAGGGATAAAATGGTAGACGTGCACAAGGCTGGGATGGGCTACAGGACAATAGGCAAGCAGCTTGGTGAGAAGGCAACAACTGTTGGCGCAATTATTAGAAAATGGAAGAAGTTCAAGATGACGGTCAATCTCCCTCGGTCTGAGGCACCATGCAAGATCTCACCTCGTGGGGCATCACTGATCATGAGGAAGGTGAGGGATCAGCCCAGAACTACACGGCAGGACCTGGTCAATGACCTGAAGAGAGCTGGGACCACAGTCTCAAAGAAAACCATTAGTAACACACTATGCCGTCATGGATTAAAATCCTGCAGCGCACGCAAGGTCCCCAAGCCAGCGCATGTCCAGGCCCATCTGAAGTTTGCCAATGACCATCTGGATGATCCAGAGGAGGAATGGGAGAAGTCATGTGGTCTGATGAGACAAAAATAGTGCATTTTGGTCTAAACTCCACTCGCCGTGTTTGGAGGAAGAAGAAGGATGAGTACAACCCCAAGAACACCATCCCAACCGTGAAGCATGGAGGTGGAAACATCATTCTTTGGGGATGCTTTTCTGCAAAGGGGACAGGACGACTGCACCGTATTGAGGGGAGGATGGATGGGGCCATGTATCGCGAGATCTTGGCCAACAACCTCCTTCCCTCAGTAAGAGCATTGAAGATGGGTCGTGGCTGGGTCTTCCAGCATGACAACGACCCGAAACACACAGCCAGGGCAACTAAGGAGTGGCTCCGTAAGAAGCATCTCAAGGTCCTGGAGTGGCCTAGCCAGTCTCCAGACCTGAACCCAATAGAAAATCTTTGGAGGGAGATGAAAGTCCGTATTGCCCAGCGACAGCCCCGAAACCTGAAGGATCTGGAGAAGGTCTGTATGGAGGAGTGGGCCAAAATCCCTGCTGCAGTGTGTGCAAACCTGGTCAAGACCTACAGGAAACGTATGATCTCTGTAATTGCAAACAAAGGTTTCTGTACCAAATATTAAGTTCTGCTTTTCTGATGTATCAAATACTTATGTCATGCAATAAAATGCAAATTAATTACTTAAAAATCATACAATGTGATTTTCTGGATTTTTATTTTAGATTCCGTCACTCACAGTTGAAGTGTACCTATGATAAAAATTACAGACTTCTACATGCTTTGTAAGTGGGAAAACCTGCAAAATCGGCAGTGTATCAAATACTTGTTCTCCCCACTGTATATAAACCATACGTTTTATGTATTTGATACCATTCCACTTATACCGCTCCAACCATTACAACCACCCTGTCCTCCCCAATTAAGGTGTCACCAACCTCCTGTGGAACATAATGTAAAGGGTAGTAGAAAATAATAAGTAGACTGCCTGTCTCTTCGGTCACTGACAGCCCTCCACAAGATCAGCTAGGTCTACTTGTCATACTGAAGCTGTCAAGAAGACCACCACCAACTCCCAAGTGAAAGCTATAAGTGAAGCTTCTTAAATTAGACTCAAGCTCATGCTTTTCCAGACACTGGTATTCATGGAAGCTAAGGGCACAAATCAGATTTCAGACCACTGTGATTTCCCTCCCAGACACCCTGCTGTATCTATGAGCAGTGGCTGCTCAGAGAGACTCATAATTTGAGAGGATAATCAAAAGAAGAAGGAAAACCCAAGGTAGAGAGAGAGAGCTACAGTACATTGGATATGCAGGAAGTGGGAGCGCCGTCTCGTGGTGATTAGTTGGGGCAGTTCCATGGCTAGATTTATGGCGCGCAGCTGTTGAGCGCCTGACAGACATCTGAGGCAAGGGTTCCAACGCTGCTACCCCTTTTGCTGCTACTGCTGCTTCAGAGGAGCTCTGTTTGCTACCGGAGAGGAAGCTGTGTCTCAGCACACAAAGGTAGGCAACATGCTCTGCTTTCTTAACTACTTAATGTCATTGCTACTGTACGAGTCAGTGCTCTGTGAATATCTGCAGGTTTTGAATGCTCTAGTGTTTCAACTCAAGTCTTTACAGTCTAAACTCTGACCTGTCTGTGTGTCTGGTGGTGACATTGGTGTCCTGTTTTGCGTCTTTGTTTTTATTTTAGATTTGTGATTTTCATAGAAAAAGAGAATATTGATTTTAAATGTGAGTGGATTTATTTTCCCAGAACTATTGTTTCATGTGCTGGTAATGATTTTACCTTACATTGGAAGACAGAAAAATGTTATGTCAGTTATAATTTATGTTAATTTCCCTTGTTACTGTTGATTAGTTTTGCTTATGTTATGTCCTGTGGCTCTTTTAAAATATCGAACCCAATGCTATGCCCTATGTTTAGAATTGGAAGCATTACAGCAGATGGGAGATATCGACACAGCAGCTTAGACAGAGACAAAACACTTAGCAGAGAACGGTTGTCTTCTTTCTGACAGCTCACATCTGAGCTCCTCTGAGTATTGTTTTTCCCCAGCAGTCTTTATACGTGAATATCCTCCAGCTAACAATTTGAGAAAGTAATTTATAACTACGAGGTTTTTGGAAGTTATGCTGGCGGCTGATCTGGTCAAAGTGAGGTGCTAAGAGAAGCCTGGAATCTCAATTAGAGTCAGAGCCTAGTGATTTAGACAGGCAGGCAGCAGCATACACAATACTGCTACACCCCTTTAGCTTCACATGAGTGAAGACCGAACAGGACAGTAAAAGTAGCGTCACTGGTTTGAGGTTAATGGACAAGGGCCTCAAGATAAAAAGCAACGGTAAAAGTCTATGAGGTGAACTCAATACTCTTCATCACAGGAGGACAGAGAAATCTTATGGGACTATTGGGCTTTTGAAATGACTTTTTAAAAACCCTTTCATGTGATCGGGCCTCATAAAGAATTGTGTTCAACTACTAGGCTTGTGTTCTGTGAAAGTGACATGACTAGCATTTTGTTTCCTAAAGCACAGCTGAGGAGTATTCCTTCCATGGCAATCCAGTGGCAAGGTTGTTTAAGGAATGTTTATTTGGGTTGCTATGATAGGATTGGTCTGGGGCTGGGCTGGAGCCTGAAAACCTTCAAGCGCCAGGCTGCTCCCCCTCTGTTGTTTTAACAGTAGACCTCATCCTAATGCTTCTCATTAATTAGGTAGAGAAGATTCATTAACACAACATTTCAGTGTTATTCAACCTTTATTATTAATTTAGGCACTCCACATAATATTATTACACTGTAATTGTTTTAACATGTATGCACTTTCTTAAATTCCTACTGCCAACACACTACATGGACATCTCTAATTTGTATTCTATGGGGCAGTTTTTTAAAGCAAAGGTATAAGCCCTTTGTGGATGTTTTTTTTTTCAGTCAGATGTAGTTTGTATTCACTATTGACTATAAGTCAAGAGGAAACCAATGTTGGTAACTGTTGAAATCCAATTTGTCATTATGATATATCCTGATGACAAAGTCAAATTAATAATACAAATGAGCATTGGTATTACAAATAGGCATTCCACACAACAAGGATTACTTCCACAATTCCCTCGTGGAGGTAATCCTTGGGTTAGGTTTTTTTTGCTAAATCACTTGTGTTGTAGTGAAATAAGGGCTATTTATCAATGCTGGGATGTGGATACAGTGTGACAGGTCCTGGGGAGAGGTGGATCCTGGTGGGGAGAGACACTGTATCCTTTATGCCAGCACGCTTGCTGCCTTTGCAAGTTTGCATGTTTATGGTAACAGCAGGAAACAAGCTGTTTGTATCCGCAATGATTAGGCGTTTAGATAGATAGATAGATAGATAGATAGATAGATAGATAGATAGATAGATAGATAGATAGATAGATAGATAGATAGATAGATAGATAGATAGATAGATAGATAGATAGATAGATAGATAGATAGATACTTTATTGAACCCCCAGGGAAATTTCTTCGTCAAGCAGCTACGAAAAACCACAGGGCAGGTGCAAAATGCCAGAACGAAAATACACAAAAGACAGATACACGATACATGACAAATAGTGCGGCAGTATGAAAAAGTATAAAAATACAAGTAGTCTGGAGTGCAAAAAGCTATAAAAAGACATAGCATAGTATGGGTGAATGGCTGAGTGCTATACTATACAGGTTGATGGCAGATTAATACTTAAATAGCTAAATGTGCGTATGATATGAGGGTAAGGAGGTTCCTATCTCACTCAACAACTTTAAGCATCAGCTGTCAAAGCTGCTTATCGATCACTGCACCTGTATATAGCCCTTCTGTAAATAGCCCACACTACTACCTCATCCCCATATTTTTTTTTTTTGCTAATCTTGCACTCCATTATCTCTATTTGCACATAATAATTTGCACATCCTTCATTCCTGTGTTAATTCTAATCTGTAATTTATTTCACCACTACGGTCTATTTATTGTCCTACCTCTTAACCTTACTGCATTTTGCACTACATTTTGCACTCTGTATATAGATTTCTTCTATTGTGTTTTTGACTTTGTTTACTGTGTAACTCTGTGTTGTTTTTGTCGCACTGCTTTGCTTTGTCTTGGCCAGGTCGCAGTTGCAAATGAGAACTTGTTCTCAACTGACTTACCTGGTTAAATAAAGGTGAAATAAAAAAAAAATAATAATAGTTTACTTAAAATACAGTCTGATTAAATGAACAAGTAAATGAATATTTTGCATGCTTAAATTAACTGTACAGGTAAATGTACAGTTAAATGTACAGGTAAGTGAATATTTGCATGGTTACATTAACTGTACAGGTAAATGACAGGAAGAGATACTTAAATAGCTAAATGTGTGTATTATATAATTTAGGGTAATAATAATAATTCCCTTAAAACATCTCTTCCTAAGGGACAGACCCAAGCAGGGAGCATGTATACTATTCATCCATTTACCTTTGATATAGTCACTAAGATATACCACTGAGGGAACAACGTGGTGATATTCATTAATCATGCATTTATCTGAAAAGCCTTTGGCTGTCACGCGTCGTGTGGAGGGAACGAGGCGCAGAGCGATTGTTGCCACCAAACATGTTTATTCACTAAACCAAAATAATAAACATAGAACCAAAAGGGTAGCCACCTGAACGATAGCGCACCCTGTAACATGCACATCTAATGATCCACAACGCAGGTGGAGATCATCAAACATAAATAGCATCCCCAATTAGAGACAACTAGAGACAGCTGCCTCTAATTGGGGATCAACCACAATCCAGTTACCAAGAGAAAAACTCCATTGTCATCAGGTCCTGACTGTGGTCTGTCGACTCCATAGTGGAGTCAAGAGACCTGTTCTCAGTCAGAACCTGACATTGGCATGTTTTTTTTTTAAATTGGCACGTTTTTTTCCACAGAAAACATAAAAAATGTATTGCGTACCAAAATGTTCTCTTAAAAAACAAACATTAGGAGTTATAATAATAAAAAAAAAGAGCTATAATAGTGCCACACATTACCAGTTAACTCCCCCAGCCTCTCCAGGTAGGCCTAACCTTATCATTATTGGTTGGGAGCCAGCCAAATTACACTGAGGTGCTATTACTGGCTTAGCATCTGTTCATCTCAGGATATAATTATAGTCCACAATGAAAAGTTGCGCTTTAAACATGATGGAAACCATGTTTACTCCTGCAATGAGGCGGAGCATCTGTCCATATGTAAATCACCCAAGCTGCTATCTCCATTCCAGACGGGCATGAAACAAATCAACCACAGTCAGTTTACCATTTGTTTAGTTTTTGTCAACAAGTTGAGATGTCAGTATGAAGTAAACAGCAGATCTTGGGGAAACTAGAATATTACAGAAACTATGTTGTGTGGAATGGTTTGTTGATTAAACGTGTGCATTTTTCAGTGCTGGTGTCGACCAGTGGAGGCTGGTGAGGGGAGGATAGCTCATGGCTGGAATAGAGTAGAATAGTGTTTCATTCCATTCCATCTACTCTATTCCAGCCATTACTATGAGCTGTCCTCCCCTCACCAGCCTCCACTGGTGTCGACAGAGATTAAATTAATTTAACAGATTCATTCATTTGTATCACCTTTATTCATTTGTATCACCTTTTATTGTTTACACAGACACTCAAGGAGTGTTAAACGTGATTATAGGATTCAGTGTGGAGATTATTTGGTGAAACGGCTTGTTTCATTGTCATTGTTCATGAAAGGCATTTTATTTAGCTACTGCCTACAACTCAATACATTTTCTTCAGGCATTGACTTGAATGAAAGTATAAATGTTGACTAATACATTTTGTGACACCAGCCTTGGCTCCATTCCTGTAGGGCAGAAAAGCTATATGGCTATGTGCTCAGCCCTCACAGCATGTATTCTCAGCGCATCCTTGTGAAATATATGACTCATGTTGTCTCTGCTCTTATATGACATAAATATGAAGAAGCAGCAATGCCTTTGCCATTTAGATCTCTGGTACTGTTGATTTATATGAGCATGCATTCCGATAGAACCTAAGAATCACGTTCTGTTCAGTTCTATTTGGTCTGGACTTAAAACGAAAGCCAGTGGGAAGAGGAGGAGTTCTCTCTCTCTTGCTGTTATCCATCTTTCATTATAAACTGGGTGGTCCCAGCCCTGAATGCTGATTGACTGACAGCCGTGGTATATGCAACCGTATACCATGGGTATGACAAAACATTTGTTTTTACTGCTCTAATTACTTTAGTAACCAGTTTATAATAGCAATAAGGCACAATATACCACAGCTAAAGGCTGAAGGCTAAAGGCTGAATCCAGGCACTCCGCGATGCGTTGTGCCTAAGAACAGCCCTTAGCCGTGGTATATTGGCCATATACCACACCCCCTCGTGCCTTATTGCTTAAGTAGATGTCGGAAATATACTCAAGTGTTCTGGACAGATATCCAGCAGATCATTAGTGACGGAGGTGTTTAGAGTCATAAGAACAGGCATTGTACTGTACATGGTTGCTAATGCTATGAGTCAATTTCCATAAGATGAAGGATGATGATGGTGATTGTAAAGAGCTGCCACTTCAGGGTGATGTATAGTCGATGTCAGACATATCCATTGATATAAACAACCTCTTTCCATGCTCCTGTGTTTTCCCCAGCAGATGGTGAGGGAGCAGTATGTCACCACCACCCAGGACAGCAGTGTCCCTGCCCCGGCCCCTGACTCCATCTATAAGATTGGGATCTACGGTTGGAGGAAGCGCTGCCTCTACCTGTTTGTCCTGCTGCTCATCATCACCCTCACCGTGAACTTTGCCCTCACCATATGGATCCTCCAGATCATGTGGTTTAACACAGTATGTGGGGTCACAGACATGGCTCTCCAAAGACCACTTAGCTCTAGTTCATTAATAACACATGCTGCCTGAGCTTTACAGTAGACTACAGACAGATTGTTGGGTGCTTGTATGGAAGAAATGCCATATAATCTTTCCTACACCAATGAAAATGTGAGATGTTTGTTAATGAGACCTTGTCTACATTCTGATTGTGGCCACGTTTTTAGACAGGTGTAGACAATCAGAAAACACATTGTGATCAGATCATCCTGCCCACCTCCTTAGGTAGTCAGACACACATTGTGTCTGGATATCTTACAGGTGTAGACCGATCTGGACAGAGAAACCATTGAAATCCTCATTATTCCGCCCTCTAAAATCCTTGACAGGTGCCGCCGTTAACTGTTTACATCAATATGTTTCTTACAATAAATTAATATTATTTTAAAAGAATAGCTGTGAAATAATTTGCATAAAGGAAGACACCAGGAAATCTGGTCACAATGCAGACACAGTAGATGGATAATATAGACATTGTAATACCATGTGTAGACACATTTCTGGAAATATGAGCACAATCAAAAAGTAGACAAGATCAGGACAAATGACTCATGTTAGCACCAAGTATAAACGGGGCTTAGGAGTAACTGAAACATCACAACACAACCCAACACACCCTGGGAATATAGTGACTGCATTGGCTTTAGTTTGAGTTTACCCTTAGTCCAGGAGGGTATAGCCCCGGGAGGAGGGATTACAGAAGCACTCCCATCCGACAGTTGGCGTAAAGAATTATTCTAAATTCACAAAAGCATCTTTAGTGCTCAATCCAACACAACCGAACATTGCGACTTGTCACACGAAACGCATATTTTTCATTCACGTGTAGTCTTTTTCATTCACGTTTAGGAGAGTGAAAGCAATTTGTAATGGACTACCATGTTAATAACATGCGTAAGAAATATATTTATGTGGGGCTTCGGGCTATGCTAGACAGAAGCTGGTTATAGTTCGTGCATTTTTTCTTATTGAATAGGCTACTTTAATCACAGATGTAGCCTACAGTCAATGAAATTAAAGTACCAAACGTGCTTGGTAAAGGGGCTACAAAGTTGGTGACAGCATTTCAGATGGGGTAACCTACATACATGACTTTTAAAAGTTTAGGAACACGATAGACATGGCTACTACATTAACGTTTCGCCGACAGGTGACATGCGATCTATAACTATTTGGATTCTCTGAATGATTTATACCAGCAGGTGTCCCTAGTGTACACGAGGCCTGGAGTAACGAATCTTTTCTCGAAGCAATTGGCTGGTAAGCCTCATCGTTTCAACGAGGCCTCGTTTTAACACCACTATACTCATAGTTTCAGAACTTGCTCACAATTATGAAACAAAAAACAATTAGGTCTATGCTAAGCACACAGCAATATCATCACCAGCAAAATCATAATAAATGCTAGGGATCTGGTCCCAGTCTTACCTTATATGTTTTTTTTTCATGACTTGTTTTGGAAGAGAAAAGTTTGCACGCAAAACAGAATACCTGTCCTGTCGATGGGGAGTACAATAGCCACTCTCTTGATACTGTTTGTCTATTCGGTAAACGACTATGGAGTAAATCATTAGTTAGCGAGCGACTCTTGCCACCCAATCCACTGTACCTCACTAGGGCGGGATATTTTGGTCTTCTATTGAAAAGCGGCTGCTCCTCTCCCTATAAGAATGCTCTTCACAGAATCATTCATTATATTTCCCCACAACGCAGGCTCAGTAACTGTGTCCCAAATAAAGTTGTGATCCTCTTCCAGATGCTGAGACTCCGCTTGCATGGCCAGATGACTGGCTGGTGGTAGTTTAGGGCAATCCGATGGCGATGCCAGGCTGCAACTGCTAACGCTAGCATGACTAGTGCTCGCCTCCAAATCCTCACTAAGAGTAACATTCGTGTTAATTTTGCGTTTCATCGAACCACTCAGTTTACGATCCATTTTAGCTACCTAGCTTGTCTACTAGTTAGATTTTCGATTTGACTTTGCTTTCTCCAGTGTGACCTTTAAAACGTCAGGCAGCAAGTGCATTTTGATTGGTCACTTCATAAACATAGTCACTAAAATAACCAATTATATTATATAGGGGGGAAAAAAAGGCTTAATAAAATCTAAGTGAGTTTTGCGGAAATGGGCCCAGCCCCACTGTGATTTTGGGCCCTGCACGTGCCCGGCAGGCCCGTGCGGTAATCCGTCTCTTATCCTTGGCATCCAATGGCTGCCTGGTGGGATGAATCAAATCCAATATTTCCCCTCTAGCACGGTAAGCTTAGTTTTACACACGTTTCATGATTCCTCCGTCCTTTTGGAATATAGCCTGAGAAGTAGTTATTAGAGGGAATTGAAAAGAGAGATTCTGCTTTTGTTTCACACTATTGGATCATTATCAAAGTAACTATTGCTTGGGGTGCTATGAATCATACAGCATATTCACTGCAGAGTGATTAACTCCCAACACTATACCCAGCAGAGACCGTCACCTAAAATAGATTCACTCACCATCCAGAATTAGAAACAACACATGGTGTCACAAAAATCCTTGGGGACAATATGGTCATGGTTAGTGAGTTAATTTCTTGTAGTATACCCTGTGCAATGTCTTTTCTCTGATGCACTGCTGAGGTCATTCTTTCTGCTTGTCATTTGAGGAAGGGATGGGGGGACATCTAAAAGTGACATCGGACGGAGTGAGGCTTGAGGACGGCGAGTCAGAGTTCCTCTTTCCTCTCTACGCCCGAGAGATCCACTCCAGAGAGGTAACAAACAGGCTCCTAAACTCCTCCTCTTCCTTCTTCTCTTCGTCCCTCTCCTGATCCTCCTCCTGATGACCCAAGAGTTATTTTTTCCCAGGACTCCTCTCTCCTGGTGCACTCATCTGAAAACGTCACCCTCAATGCCCGCAATGAAAATAATGATGTCACAGGAAGTCTATCCGTAGGTAAGAGGACAGACGCACACACGCACACACACCTACATACATACAGCACGCTGGCAATGTTCATAAATTGCACTATTCAACTGATATATGGAGACTTCAGCAATGTTTTTCATGGACTTGTCCTGCAGCTGTACTGTATGTAATATAACATTAGCAATGACAAAAACGCATCTCCCCTTTCATATTCCATCATATTTTATAGCTGGCCAGCGGGGTTCGTAGAGGAGTGTGCCGTAATTAGAGGGGTCACAAACAACTAAACTAATTAGTGTTTCACGAGGCTGTTATGTATCTTGGTTGTTATGCCACATAAGACATTGACCCATCTATGTGACTCTCTGTGAAGAAAGTATAAGGCTTTTAAAGACAAGTTATTTGGTCTATTCCCCCTCAGACTTAACTAGTTTGGAAATAACATTTTCTTCCGTTCTTCTATAGAAGATGGTATGTGAAGTGTACAGAGGCAGTTGTACTGTAGGTATACCTGCACCCCGGCTTTATTTCCTATTAGAGAGAGGTGACAAAGTGGAAAAATGTATCCCAATGTTTTAATGATACAGAATAATATTTCTCAATTATGCTAAGCCTATGTTTCCCAGTCCCACAGCTTTGACTGCTTCTGGTCTATAATAATTCTCCCTGGTGTCATTTCAGGTCCAGATGTGGCCCAGGGAAATGCACAGAATTTTGTCATCAGCTCCAACACCAAGACGCTGTTTTCTGCAGATGACAAAGAGGTGATTGTTGGGACAGACAAGCTCCGTGTCACAGGTACAATCATGTCTGCAGTGTCAGTGTCACACCATTTAGTCCATACATATATGTATATAGCATTCCAGATAACATATAGCATCCCTACATATCAAAGTCATCGTTTTTTATTTGACATGGTAATTACCGGACTTGAGCAGTTTATAACTTTTTCAGCAAAGTTGTCCTTGAAAAGGTATTGAAAGTCAGAAGCTCATTCATCTAAAAATCACAGGAAAGGTGAAAGAAACACTACTTTTTAACTGAACTTGATTTATAATTAAAGTACTGTATATTTATAATATATGGTACATTGAAGCTAATTAATGCTGTATGCTCAAGTTGCCTATTTTCCTTAAATATCTTTGTTGTGTCCAGTTTAATTGATGGGAGGTCAGTGCCCTCATGCTGTTTGGGGTAATTAGCTGAAGAGAGAGCCCGCTGATAGCTTCATTATATCTCGGTCATCTGGAGCCTGACGGACCGCTGGACGGTGACGGTCATTTCACTTTAGCAAGACTCTGAATCTCTATAATGAAACAGAAGAAATACAGAACAGAAGTTAACACAACCATGGCCAGAAAACTATGCACAAACAGAACAAAGCTAAGCTAAGTGTATATTGTCGCAATAGCACTCTAAGACCTAGTGAGGCTCTATAGTGTGACTTCAAGTGAGCTGCTTTGCATGCTATGGTAACATATGAAGGCTGATGGTAATGAAGATGTAATTAGCTAGCCAATGGAGCTGTCACCCACAGTGATTAAAGCACTGCAAGCATTCTCTCTCTCCTTCAAGCAAGGTGGTGGGAGGTGACTCTGAGCCAGTGCACATGTCATCCTTTCACTAACACCAGTTGACATGCACCTAGGGAAACAATTGACTGCCAAAAACTCAAAGTACCACTCACAGTGCATAGCAGAAATAAATAGATCACTATTTAATGACTGTAAGTCTCTGTGGAAAAAAACGTCTGCTAAATGGCATATATTATTAATATTATTATTATTATATATGATATTATATTACAATATGTAACATGTATCTCCAATGATGTTTCATTGTAACTGACTATCAACTTAATGAGGAGCACCTTGTGTGTTTGTTTTTATTTAGGTCCAGAAGGTGCCCTGTTTGAACACTCTGTAGAGACGCCCCTGCTCAAAGCTGAGCCTTTCAAAGACTTGAGGTAGATGTTGAATCTAATAATCACTGATCTCTTGGAAGTATTAACTCTTAATTCCATGCAATTTGTTGATTCTTTCATCACAGTCATATGTGGAACTGATCAAACTGATGTTCTCCTGTGTGTTTCAGGCTGGAGTCTCCAACCCGCTCTCTCAGCATGGATGCACCAAAGGGAGTCTTTGTCAAAGCACTGGCCGGGAACATCGAGGCGGCATCTAACATGGATGTTCTATTGCACTCCAGTGAAGGACTGGTGAGGCAATGTGTGATTTACTTGCTATTGACTGTCCAGACTGTATCACAACCGGCCGTGATTGGGAGTCCCATAGGGCGGCGCACAATTGGCCCAGCGCCGTCTGAGTTTGGCCGGTGTAGGCCGTCATTGTAAATAAGAATTTGTTCTCAACTGACTTGCCTAGTTAAATAAAGGTACAATTTTACACTTCGTGTGACAGAGACATGCACATTTACTCACTGGCCTTGATAAATATAAATAGCAGTGATGCTGTCCCCTAGTGGCATGTAAATGTATGTGTTTCAGCAGTGTTGTGTAAATGTATGTGTTTCAGCAGTGTTGTGTAAAAGTATGTGTTTCAGCAGTGTTGTGTTCTGCGCCCGACCCCGCTCTTTGTTGTGTGTTGTCTGTGTAGGTGATTCTGGATGCCGAGACAGTGCGTCTGCCTAGTCTCCCCCTGGGACACGGAGGGGTGTCTGGAAATGCTCAGGGACTCTATGAAGTGTGTGTCTGTCCCAGCGGAAAGCTGTGCCTGTCTAAGGCCGGGGTCACCTCCACGTGCAGCGAAAGCCAAGAGTGCTAGCAAGTGTCTTTACCATTAGTTTAAACCATGAATGAAATTGCCTTTATATTGGGTACTCTGAAACCCTTTCATATGAATCACAAAAGCTAAAAAATAACCACAACTTTTCCATTCTGAACAGAACTGCCAGTTGAACTGCAAACATATCCTCCTAAGTAATTTATCCATGGTGTATTTTATTGATGGAAGTTACATTTGAGACTATTTTACTATGTAACTGAAACAGTGACATTAATAAGTGACTTACTCCTGCAGTATAGTTGTTGATACCATTTTATGTTTACACTGAGTTAAGATTATTGTTTATTTTATAATTACGGTATTATGGCTGGGCAATGAGGAGCTGGTTAACAGATTACATCCTATGCAATATGTTGTTTGTGGTGCAATAATATAGGACTTTATGTGGGCCCAGTTTCCTGGACCCAGATGAAGTCTAGTCCACAATGGAGAATCTACCATTGAAAGTGATTTTTAGTGCAAGCTTAATCTTGGACCAGGAAACCGTCCCTTAGTGTATTAATATTTTGTGCAAATGGAGAGAAAAGCATGATATGATCTAGTCTGTAGATACACTGAGTATACCAAACATTAGGAACACCTTCCTAATATTGATTTGCGACCCTCCCCACATGGGAAACTGTTGAGCATGAAAAACCCAGCAGCGTTGCAGTGGGCCTAGCACCTACTACCATGCCCTGTTCAAAGGCACTTAAATATTTTGTCTTGCCCATTCACCCTCTGAATGGCACACACACACAATCAATGTCTCAATCGTCTCAAAGCTTCAAAATCCTTATTTAACCTGTCTCCTTCATCTACACTGATTGAAGTGGATTTATCAAGTGACATCAATAAGGGATCATAGCTTTCACCTGGATTCACCTGGTCAGTCTATGTCGTGGAAAGAGCAGGTGTTGTTAATGTTTTGTATACTAAGTGTATGATATACTGTAGTAGTTAGTACAAATATAAAATAGAGCTAGAGTTGAGTGACTTTGTGTTTGTGATATATCTGATCCTGTTGCTAGAGATTTTAAAAAGTGACTGTGTTTTCCCAAGTCCTTCATTTCACAGTTCACCAGCTGCCACTGTATTTCTGTAGTTTTTTTTTTTTCATTTATGCATTTATTGCGTGAAATGTTTTTATAATGGAGTTTAGATTACAAAGTCAGTCAAACTAATCAGTATATTGTAAGTAATACCTTTGCAAGAATGCGACATTTTGGCAACTACGCCCCATTTTTTACTTACCCAGACACAGATTAACTCGTGGATACCCTTTGTATGTCCCTGCGTGCAGTTTGAAGGAAATTGAAGGTACTTTCTGGAGCCATTGCTAACTAGTGCAATGGCTGGAATTGTATAGGAACAGCTAGCATGCATTTTAATCACTCTCGAATTTGCTATATTTTCTTTTTCAATACATGGTTGTGTTTCTATATACTGCCTTGGCATAATTAAATAGGCTATGATGTCGCACTCCGAATCCAATTGCACTGCAAAACTATAGCCTACCCATAGGCTACTGTCACATACTATCAAGGCTACCGGTCTGTTTACTTTCGCGCATGCTCGGTTGAATTAGCGATTGATAAATGGTAGCCTGCTATTTGTTGTGTAGCGGGAATAATTTAAACCAGTGCTGTCGTAAAAGGAGACAAGTCCTGCAATGTGATTATGATTTTTGCCTATATAATACAAGTGAAATAAACACATTTAGACGACATGCTGCTATATCTCCGTATCAATGGCAAATGCATCTGTTTTATCAGTAGGCCTACGTTTGAATGTTTTTATTCCCCTTACCATTATTATAATTCCTGTGCATCAAACACCTCCCATTTTCCCCAAACGAACAATACGTTTATTTGTTGCAATGCAGTTGATCAACCTTCTAGAAGTTGCGCACACGTATGGTTTTACGATTTGCGTTGAGATACGCACACTTTCCTGTCATGTTCACAATTGATAGATACCAATCTTTGCAGGAAAACTGGCGTTCGCAAGGTTTGGAGTATTTTTTGTGCACATGCACCTTTGATACATGAGGCCCCTGTATCCTATGTGTTCTACTACTTGAGGGAATATTCATTTTACATTTACATTTGAGCAAAAATGTTAACTTCTTAGTTGTTATCTTGTCACGACCTTGACTGTAATATAGATTATAATGCGCTACTGTTCACTGTTAACCCATGTTGTATTGGTTAATGTGTGATCCTTGTTGTCCTTACAGTATAGCATGAACTTTTTAAATATTCCAAAATTGTCAGTGAAGTTGATGTTTTGATAAATTGTGGAACGTGTGTGCCAGGTTTTGTATGTTTGAATAAAACATTTGTGCTATTCTTGTAAAAATAAAGCTAATTTCTTTTTAACTGAATAAAATGTACTATATCATTGTTTGAAATTATGTATCTGAAAAAAACATTATAAAAACCAGGACAAGAAAAAGGATAATCATTCTCTTTATTTCAAAAGATCCATGATCATCTTCTGTCTTGCGACAATTAATAGATTTGAAGCTGATGATGACGTCCAATGCGTATTACTTTACTTTCCATAATGTATAACACTGATGCTCTCTAGTGGAGCAACAGTAGTACATCATAAAAATTCCCCAGCCATGGCTCAACGAGACAAAATAGTCAAACATGCAGTATTTCCTGGTCTTTGGTCACATGTCCATAGACAATCCCATGCCACTGTCTATAGTCACAGAATGCATGCCCATACATTGGGATACTTGTTACATCTCCAGTGTTTATGTACTTAATTCCTGTTCCAATTATAACAAATTCATTACAGTTCAAATAAAACAAAATATATTACAAATATATATATATATATATATATATATATATATATATATATATATATATATATATATATATATATATATATATATATATATATATATATATATATATATATATATATGGGTGCCAGCAACTGTACCTTTAATTCTTTAATAGATTCTCACTTTTAAGGTTTTCATTAAGTGTATTATACTGGTTATGTATTATACAGAAGGTTGACTCAATTTATTTGGGGGAATTTATTAACTATGGCACTGCGTACATCAATATATACATTTTCCCCTTGCAAAGATCTCTTCAAAGAATTCCCCTTGACTGCATGCCTCAGGATTATTAGAGGTGTAATAAGACAAACAGATATCAAATAAAAAAAACATGACCAAAAGTATGTGGACACCTGCTCGTCGAACATCTCATTCCAAATCATGGGCATTATTATGGAGTTGGTCCCCCCTATACTGCCATAACAGGCTCCACTCTTCTGGGAAGGCTTTCCACTAGATGTTGAAACATTGCTGCGGGGACTTGCCTCCATTCAGACACGAGCATTAGTGAGGTCGGGCACTGATGTTGGGCGATTAGGCCTGGCTCGCAGTCAGCGTTGCAATTTATCCCAAAGGTGTTCGATGGATTTGAGGTCAGGGCTCTGTACAGGTCAAACAAGTTCTTCCACACTGACCTTGACAAACCAATTCTGTATGGACCTCGCTTTGTGCACAGGGGTATTGTCATGCTGAAACAGGAGAGGGCCTTCCTCAAACTGTTGCCTGAAAGTTAGAAGCACAAAATCGTCTAGAATGTCATTATATGCTGTAGCGTTAAGATTTTCCCTTCACTGGAACTAAGGGGCCTAGCCCGAACCATGATGTCCCAGACCATTATTCCTCCTCCACCAAACTTTACAGTTGGCACTAGTGTTCTCCTGGCATCCACCAAACCCAGATTAGTCCGTCGGACTGTCAGATGGTAAAGCGTGATTCATCACTACAGAGAACGGATTTTCACTGCTCCATGAAGCTTCTTGTGCTGACGTTGCTTCCAGAGACAGTTTGTAACTCAGTAGTGAGTGTTGCAACCGAGGACAGACAATTTTTACCACTTTGCAGCTGAGCCGTTGTTGTTCATAGATGTTTCACTTCACAACAACAGCACTTACAGTATACCGGGGCAGCTCTAGCAGGGCAGAAATTTGACAAACTGACTTCTTGGAAAGGTGGCATCCTATGACGGTGCCACGTTGAAAGTCACTGAGCTCTTCAGTAAGGCCATTCTAATGCCAATGTTTGTCTATGGAGATCGCATGGCTGTGGGCTCGATTTTATATACCGTCAGCAACGGGTGACTGAAATAGCCAAATCCACTAATTTGAAGGGGTGTCCACATACTTTTGCTGCCAGTGTATTTATAGTCCCAAAAATCATTAATGAACATTAAAACACGAAAAGAGTAAAGAAAATTGACAAAAACAAGCATCACACGAGGTTTCCACCTGCAATAGTCCTCTAATATGAAAAGATCAGACAACCAAATGAAACAAAGCTTGATTCAACTTTGGCAAAATAAACACGTATTACATTATCTATCCATAGAACACCATGGTTCTTCGTTACGGTAATCGCAATATTTCTTAAGGACGAATCCTTGCCCTGAATCATTTTGTTCAGCCCAATCTATAATTAATCATTTTGACCCATGATGTTTCTTAAAGCAGATAACTGCTTTCTTATCATGACTACTCCAAACAGTACTTGATGTATCATACATACCCGTCAGTATACAGATAACTACATGAGATGTAGTGTAGTTGTGCTCATAAAAGACACCATTAAAAGTCTGATAAACTGACAAACAGTTCAGTGGAGACACATTCAATGATGATAAAACGTAATCTAAAGTATAGACATATGAAAGCTAGATGTAACATTCATAATTTTCCATTCAGTCTATTTCTCCCAATCTGCTGGGGTGTCACAAGTGCTCTACAAGTGCAAGTGCAAATACCGGAGGTGTTTTAAGAAAGTGCTTAGTCCATTTACAAGCAAAGGCTATGATACAGAACATTTACAACTTATTAAAAAATAAAAATAAACCAACCAACCATCAAAATATAAAATAATTCCGTTTTAAAAGTACAAATATTATTGTAATTTTGTTGGTTCATTTTCAGATGTTGCAAATAGAACACATTGCATGACAATAGTGACAACATGAGAAAATTGTCTAGAATCAATCAATTTAACTTTTTAGATGGTAACAAACAAAGTACAGACAAATGGTTGTCTATGGCAGGAAAAATATACTTGTATAAAAGGTCAAGTAAAAAAGCAGCATAGTTGTACTCAATTATCTGAGAGCAAATAGTATATTCAACACGGGACTTTGGTTAAAAAAAGTTTTGCTAGGGCATTTGTATGTACAGCATTGCAGCTAAAGATCATTTGTGTCTATTTAAAATGGTACAGCCACGTCAAATTACTTTCAGACAGCTTGGTGTTAGGATATGAAGAGCCATACATGTATAAATTGTGCAGGGGCCACAGAACCAATATTGATACTGGTGTACTGCATATCTAAGCTGCCAGCTGGATACTTAATTTAGCCTCAAAACAAGAATATACATATCAGTATTGCACACAGCCACTATAATCTTGTATTGTTCAGAGGATCTATGCATATTTTTTTTTATTTAACATATCTGATATGTTCCAATACCATGTCAGAATTAGATTTTTTGCTGCACAAAAGTTTCAAGTTTGATGATGATCCGTGCTGTACATTCCATCACTCTCATTGCCACCTCAGACGTGAATCTGTCATTGGGGATCTGGGGAAAGGGTAAGAGGTCAGGATAGCGAGTTCTTAGGCTGTCCACACCATATCCCTCCAAGATGTTGACATCCTTGGAAAGTCCTGCTAGCTGTGGGTTGTACTCCTCCACTTTCTGTGCCAGTGATGTGGGTTTCACATCCTTGTCTGACTTCCCTCTGACAGAATAGTCGGCAGCTATCAAGGCTAGTTTCGTAGCCAGGTAGCATTTGAAACACACCCACTCATTGGCATTTTTGTGAAGGTCGTTCCGTGCAGCAGAAAAATTGGCTCTTGCTTGCTTGAGCCACCTACGAGCTTCCACAGGATTGCCAACAGACTTGAAGGTCGGGGGCACAAAGAAGCGATTAGAATGTGACGAACCTGCATAAGTAGTGAACTGCTCCCGGAACTGCTGTTTCTCAGACCTATGGCTCGTTGCCTCTTGGTTCCACGATGTGTAAAATCTTTTAAATGAAAACTTCTCTGACTGGAAGCGGGTGGAAGACGTTGAGAAAGTTCTCCTGGATGCTCGGTCAGTGTTCTGCTGATCTGTCAGAGTCTGCTTCTCCAACCTGTTGATTTCATTCTGTAAGTGCTTGAAGACCTCTGTAGCAACGTCTAGATTCTCTGCATTCTTGTCCGGATGCCACTTGAGATACAACCGGCGAATTATCTTCTTCCTTTCTGTTTCAGCGAGCTTCCAAGCTTGCTCAATAACTAAGGTCACGTCTTTTAGGATTTCTGGCAATGCACTAAGTCTTATCTTTTTGGGAGATTGATTTGTGGGAGGGACTTTGTGATTTTCCTTTCTAGTAAAAATTGGAGGCACCAATCGTGGACCAGGGCCTGGAGAGCGACATTCTGGGGGGGTTGTTGGAGTCGATGGGGCGCTACTCTCTCGGATATGAGTACTTTCCTCTTGTCTAGAGAATTTGTACAGATCAAGAGAACTGACTATTTTGTACTCACTATATCCAATGTCAATTTGGAAGCATTTCCCAAGGAAGCTTGGGTTGTCCTCCTCTTCCTTCTCCACTTCTTGAACAATGATGGCATATGTGTACGTGGGCTGATATCCGCCATAGACATCCCCTCCTTCAGAGTCCACAAGGTAACCCACATATTCTCCTGGGTAAAACACATTCATTGGATCCATGAGGAGTATATGATGTATCTCAGCTGGTATGGGTGTCCCAGGGAGAGGAAGCTCGAGTTTTGAGGGCTCTGTGGAGTCATACTTGACGCCAAGGTTGTCCAGCTTCTCTGTGATTCGGTAGATGTCATTACAGCCCAGCATAGCAATTAGATAGGAGGTGTCAGATATTAAGTTGTCTGTTGCAGATTTTAGTGTCATCGCCAGCGCTAAGAGAAAATTAATGTCTTTGCTGTCTGAGTGTTGGATGTAGAGATGAATCACAGCTGTCCCGTACCTTTTCAGGAAGGCAAGTGTTTCACTCCGGCTGTGTGGGATAGGGCTGCAACCTTTGACTCTTAATGTTGTCTGGAGTTTCTCAAAACAAGACACCTTCAAACCCTCACAAAGTGCTTTGCACAATCGTATGGCTTTTTCCTCATTCACAAGGAATGCATTGTCATTTTCATGCTTCATTATTCGTATCAGTCCTGTGATGAACTGTTCTGATGAGAGTAGAAGCTGAAGGCGACCCTGAAGTGAACAGAGAGCTCCAAACTGGCACATTTTGGGAGACTCCTCATCCAGCTGCTCCTCAAGGATACTACTCAGGAGTCTTGGCCTTAGCTTCTGTGGGAGCAGCATGATCAGCTTTGTGTGGAAGGAATGGTCCTTGCCAAGATAACACTGACTCATGTCCACAAGCATCTGAACGCCTACATTACCCTGAATTCTGCTCTTGTAGTGTGGGGCATCATCAAACACTAAACTGTTGGATTTGGCTAATCTACCATCGTGACTTGGCAGGTAAAATATCAAATCTCTGAGGCTCTCAAGGTCTTTGCGTATCTGAACTGGGTCATTCTGTAGGCTTTTGAATAGCCCTGAGACAGCCCTTTTCACAGTTCTCATTTCATTCGGGTTGAGCTGCTTACCCTCTGAATTTCTGTGAATGCGGCACAGCACTTCAACGTATTGTTTTGTTGATACAACATCCTCTGTGCCCAAAAGCTTGAACAGCTGATGAAAGATGCCAAGCTCTAGTGGTAGTTTGTATAGGTACGGCTTGAAGTCAGATTCATTGTCCAAGTTGATGACAACCTCCTCTGGCTTTAGAAGTTTCCAGCCCTCCTCAACCATGACAAAACTCACTCCTCGTAGCTGGACGCGAAACTCTCTTTTATCCGCATTGAGAAATTCATAGGTGGATCTCAAGACTTTGTTTCTTGTTTTCACCATGTCATCATCAGGATTGGATATGTTGCAGATATTTTTGCAGTTGCTTATCACTTTGTCCAAAGGGGGTTCCAAGTTGACACTTAACATGGTCAGCACTAAGTCCAGTTGTTCTTGGCCAGTCAGCGTGCTTCCCTCCTGGTCTTTAATGGTTACTGGTGTGGCCTTCTCTGGGAGAATTGGACATGATGTCCATAGTAATTGAATGATATCAGTTTGCTTGAATTTTGGATTGACTTGAGACCCACTGAAACGTATCAGAGGGAGAGTGCCATTCATCTCTTGGAATTGAGCATGGAGCCGGATTAGCTCAGTGGGTGCACGCTCAGGACAAAGGAATGCTATCATTGACAGCTCTTTGAGGAAAGCGCCAACAAATAGGTCTGTCCTCTCATTGAAAATGTGGTTAAGGAGAACATCAACAATCATTTGGGCTTTTTCTTTAGACCAGTTCTCTGTTTGAGCTTTGATGCTGACTTCTTTTGCATACTGGAGAATTTGCTGCTGAGAGACAATGTGTTTGAGACCTATATTCCTTAGGAATATGATCCATGAGGTGAGAAATGCTGTCCCATTTTTTGGCTTTGACACTTGCTCAACCTTCTTGAAAAAGTCATTGTGTATGAATGCTTTTGGAGGGAGCATCACTTCAAACACCTTCACTGTTTGATCGTAGAACATTTTGGTAGGCTTGAGTCTGTTGGTGTAATCATAGATGAATGACAGACCTTCCAGTTTCTCATACAGATGATCCTTCATCCCACATGACTCCTCCATTGCCATAAGTCTCTCCTTCAAATAGACAAGGTGTTCAATTTTGGCATCGTATGACAGGCTGTCAAACTTTGGTAGGAGATGCCTCAGGTAGACTTCCAGATCATCAATTGGGGAGCATCCAAGGAAACTGTACAGTTCCTTCAATTGTGGATTGTCTGCGAGAAAGGCGAAGGATGTTGTATGGGCCCATTTTTCCATATCTGCAGAGGGAATGCTTTTTGCCAGAACATAGCACAACCCAAAGTTTGCAATGCTGATGTATCTGCCACTGACTGCTTTAAAGCATGGGAGCAGTTTCAGAGTTTGAGCGTCTTCTTGGGTGAGGTTGATCAAATTGCAGTTGAAGTACAACAGAAGGGCCTCAAACTCTTTGTCAGTTAAACTTCCTGTTTTGAAAGCTGCCGTCTGAATCATGTACTCCAGTGCTTTCAGAATGCTGGATGGATTGTCTATGCTTGCTGTATGCTCTGCCAGAAAAGGCAGGACAGGATTCTCTTTGAAGCATATTTTGTTGATGGCAAGCTGAATGCATCCCCCTTTCATTAAGATGTGAAAGACTTTGTCATTTTGCCCGTTTGGAAAGATAGCTGCGCTTATCAAACTCAGCGGTAGTAACACGTCGTGATCAGGGACAACCAACTTGTTGCTTGAAACCATGAATTTGATTCCTGGCAGCAAAGCCCAGTCTTTCAGTAGGTCGAGTACAGTCTCAAAATTGGGTTTGATGCCTGCCTGCTCTTCCTTGACTGCAATGTTCTCACTGATAAAGTGCCACGCACCTTTCAGCCAAGACTCACTGGCGTAGCTGTCTCTCCACTTCACAGGGATCCTTGTTCTGTATTCACGTGGTAGAACAGAACTCAACAGTTCCCCGAAACTGCTGATGTCGAAGACCTTTGCAACACCTAAATTCATCAGGATGTTGTTGTACTTCATGTACAGTGTGTTCATGAACAGGTCTTTTCTTGATGAGACCAGTTCATGGTGTGTTGACAGAAACTTTGGTTTCTTGGAATCAAACACCTGAAGTATGTTGTCCATTGTCATCATCAGTGGTAGCCCCTCTATGTTGATTTCATCCTCCTCTACGTCTTTGAGGCAGTAGTCAACCAGAAGCTTCAGGCTGTGGAAGAGCTTGTAATTTGACTGCTGGAGTCGACAGGGAAGTTTCCCAACTTGGCAAGATGTGTCTGGTGACGAGAATGTGAGGAGAAAGTTCCGTACATCCTCTGGGGTAACATAGCTCACGGGAATGCCTGCATCATCCAAACAGAAGTAAAGACTAGCTGTTTCGTCACAACTGTGGACCAAGTTGAAGCCCACATCTGAAAGCAGGGCCTTGAGTCGGAAGACATTTTCTGCAACAGACTTGCGTGAGGTGATGTTGTATTCAGTGTTTTTCAGATGTTGAAGTTCATCCTGCAGCAGATTGTCAAAGAATGCACGACCTTTGTTTGCAGAGGATGTGTTCACCCAGGAGATGTATATGGCAGAGTGTATGTCTGTGGTGTCAATGTGGGGAGCCCTAATGACAGGAAGGAGACGTTTCAGGTCAGCATGAATGCAGGTGTACACTGCTTTGACAAGACAGTACCAATCTGGCTGGATGTCAAGTCTGTTGACTGGGAAGAAGTACAGGAATTTCCTCAAAGTGTCTTTGACGATGTGAATTGGTGTTCCCTGTAACACAGTCATGGTGGGATCGGGTCCCGGGAAGTATCGTCTTTTCAGCTGAATCAACAGTTCCACATAGGCAGGAGCTATCAAAGATGTCATCAAGTTGTTGTTCCAGTCACTCCTCACTCCTACTCCATTGTCATCTCTCCAGAGGTTTCTCCTGGCAGAATCTAAGGCAAAATGCCCATTAACATGAAAGGGCAAGCCAGTCTCCAATGAAAGGGGCAGAAAACAGAATGCTCTGTGGGGCTTCTTGTAGTTGTGGCTTACACATGCAGCCACCCCTCCACGTGGAAAGAGAGTAATGTCTTCATTTTTGTGGGCTGAAATCACACTCTTTGAGACTTTCTCTAAGCACGAGAAGCCAGATCGATTGCAGACCATCCAAGTTGTTAGATTGCTATCGGAGTCCTCTATATCCATTGAGTAGGTTATCTGCTGGACTGGGATTTGAGTGAGCTGCTTCTTTTTTGTCACACTATCCACCACTGAGGCATGAAATTGCTTGCGTTTTAGACGGTCACCATCTGTGATTTTAGCAGTCACAGAGTATAGCACCTTCAGGTCACCTGTAGCTTTCTCTATTTCACAGATGGAAATTTTCTCCATGTGGTTGAGGAACATGAGGAGTTCTGCCCCATCGGTTTTTAGTTTATCCAGAAGGTTTTGCACCATTCTGTCTGATGCAGAAACAGAGCTGATCTCTGATATTTTGGCCATTTCTGTTGAGCGTATGGGGAATCTGAACATTGTGCATCGTTCAAGCCTGAAATGAGATCCCAGGTAAAGATTTAGGACATCAGAGAATTGAGATCTAAAGTCAGAGTCCAAGTCCCTAAACATTCTTCCAGGACTAACAGATGTCGCCCCGGGTGCATATCGTGCATGTGGATCGAAGATGCAAAGAATGTCATTGTTTGAAATGAAAGACGGGCAGTCTGTGATGTGATACACAGAGTTGAATCCTATGCCATATTGTCCAGTTTTGCCAGGGTTTGCTTCTTTTGTTCCTCTTCCTAGGTTCTGGATTCCTCTGACATCATCCTCCGTGAAAGGCTGATTGTTGTAGACACAAAGGGATGGGCCTTGCATTGGCAACCATTTGTCATCAAATATTCTGTCTGTGGGGTGGGTTCTTGGATCAAAAACAAAGTAGATTTCAGTGGCTTTAGCATCATCTGCATTCTGCAGGAGCTCCTTTAGCATTTCCTTTTCTGATGGGTAAGCATTGAGGATACTTTTAATTCTACTTGTGAGTTTCTCTTTTTGTCCAAACTCACTTCCAAGTGTAGTGAAGCAGATATTTGAGGCATACCTTTCCAGGGCTTTGTGGCGTTTGGGAACGGCTCCTAATTTCACAGCAACCTCTCTTGGAATATCTGCATGGCAATATTTCACAGTTGTGTCTCTGACTTTGATCCAAGGACAGTCATTGTAACACAGAGACTTTGATGGCTGCAGTGTAAGATGGGTGTCAGGAAGGAGAATTTCCCCGTAGGTAGCTTGACAGAATTCTTGGTTTTTGTCTCTGATTAAGCCCCATATTCCTTCACTAATGATTCTGCGAGAGAGCTGAAAGTCCTCCTCAGAGAGGGCTCTTCTCCCACACTCCTTTTTCACTAATTCAAGGACTGCTGAAAAGTTCTCAACTGTGAAGCTTGACTGAACCCCAACATTCTCAAAGAGCTCACGGCAACTGTTTCTGTACTTGTTGGGAAGCTGGTAGAGATATGGTGCTGCATCAAAGTTCTGGTAGAATGCAACTTTGGAGGGCTCAACGTAAGTGTTCTCCACCAGAATGGAGCAGAAGGTTTTCAGGTCCTCATTGATCTGTATCTTTGCTTTGGCATCCTGGAGCATTTCTTCATGTAGGTATTTGTAGCAGGCATTGGTGATATTTTCCTGATACAAAGTAACTCCATCAAATGACTTAGCAAGTTCCTTAAGTTGACTGACAACTAGTCCAACTGTTGGCTTTCTTATCAATCCAAGAGAGTCTTTTACAGCCAATGTGATCGGGCCGCACCCTTTGAATGATGGAGAGTTCTCATTAAGTATGGGCTTCATCAAGCACACTGTGTCCTGGTGGTCAGTCGTAAAGAGCTCTTTGGCAGAAAACATGGTGGATGGGGGGAAAGTATTCCCATGCCATGGTAGTGAAAACCCTGCAGGCTTTGTCAGAAATGGAAGGAACTTTATGTCCTGTAGCTTCTCCAGTAGTTGACCTGCTCCTGAGTCTGTCATTTTTAGCTTCTCATCACTGAGACTGAGAATAATGCTGCTCCGAAGACATGCAGCAGTGTGATCATTTTCATTTAGATCGAACACAGATTCAGCACGTTCAATCAAATCCTCCCAAGAGAGATCATCTTTGACCATACCCAACTGTACTAGCTTGACCAAGCACACTGGATTCATGTAGTCTTTTGAGGTTCCTTCTGGAAATCTTCCATCATCAGCGTTGTACAGTTTTGCAACTCTTCCTTCTGGATGGATTAGTCTGGATGGTATGACTAATTGCTGATTGGGGCCAGAGCATGGAATGCATGGAGTCTCTCTAAGAATTGATGCAAATTCGTCCAGTTTGCCATTCAAGACATAATGCATTAGTGGGTCACGAAGTTCTTTGTCGATGTCTTGGATATGGGGGAAAAAGACATCTAAGAAGAACTGCTTTTCAGTCAGGGTGTTCTCTATCAGCTTCCCTTTGCATCCAGCATCATCAAAACCTTCCTTAACCCAGTCAGGTAGCTCAACAGCACAGAGGTCTTGCGTGCCGCTCTTCTTGAGGTATTTTAGGAATATCTTGAAGGCAGCTGGACCAATGTCTGGTCTACAGAGCAAGGAGTCATCTAGGAATCTGACATACTTGATTGATACCCAGGTTTTGCCATCTGAGAAAACTTTTGCATGGTCCCAGTCACCACCTTTGGCGATCTCTTGGTAGACTCCTTGGCTGATCACTGTGAAGTCATCGTGTACTACACTTGGATCAGGCCATGCTACATAGTAGCTGTAGTCAAGAAGTTCTCCACTTTCTGCCATTGAACGCAGCATATTGAGTGCTGCTAGGTATGCCTGGACAATCACGTGTCTCATGAACACTGAGTTCCAGTGTCCTTTGGTGTCTGTCTTCCAGATCTCTTTGCGGTTAGATGTCACAGCAAAACAGCCGTTTATGTGGACTGGCAAACCTGTTTTGATTCTGAGAGGTAAGTAGCAAAACACCTCTCCTATCGGGTTGATGTGGTTGGTGTTATCCTTCACTGTCCATTTTCGATTCTCCTCCTCTGAGAGCAGAACAGCTACACCCCCACAAGGCACTAGTCCAAGTCGTTTTCCGCTCTCACCGAGTGAAAATTTTAGAGCTTCGGTCACATCCATACATGAACAAATGAGCCAGTTTGTGAGATCAACTGCCTTTTGAGGCATTTCGTCTGTAAGTCGTCTGTTTTTTCCATCTTTGGCAGCCATTTCAAAGTATGAGGAAGGATCTTCCTCTGAACCTCTGAAAAGGGGTGACTGGAGATCAACTATGCGCTTGAACACATTGTGAAACTCCTCCACCACAATGCGTATGATGCAGCCAGACTTGGGAGTGTCAGCCGGTACCCTGTTGGTGGCTGCTACCTTTTTCATGACTTTTGCTGCAGATTTCAGGATGCTCAGAGGTCCATATGCAGCTTTGGATGACCATACACTCTTGTTGATAGTAACAACATCCTGTGCTGCTGCTGGATTGGGCTCTTCATATTTCAGGTACTTCAGTACCATGGAGCCAACATGCTGAGTGAAGAGAATGAGCCGGTGGCCACATATGCTGAACTCATCAACAAGGGAGTAGATGTCTGGGGTATTGTAGTAAACACTGCTGATTTCACTCACTGATGCTTCTTGCTCAGTCCTGAAGGGGAGTCTGAACAGTGTTCCATCGTACTTGTACGGAGACTCTTGTGCAAGAGGAAGTTGGCAATTGAAGACATTGAGGAAGGGTTTGAATTGATTGGGGAACTTTCGCAGCCGTTTCTGTTGTTTGCTCCAGTTGATCTTAATTCCCGGGTTTGACCTGTCTTTAATGTGCTTGCTGATGTGGTTGATGTTTGGATCAAACATGATCATGAACTCTCTGCTCATTATGATGGGGATGTCAGTGATGTGATAAACTGAGTTGAAACCTAGGCCAAATTTGCCAACTTTGTCTGCCTCACATCTCTTCATTGACCCACCTAACCTTGTTATGTTCAGAAAGTCAGTGTCAGAGAATGTAGAGTTGTTAAATGACCACAAGGAGGGTCCATGGCATATAATCATGCCAGGGTCAAGCAGGTTCTCTCGAATGTCAATATTCTTCCTCATGTCTATCAGGAAGCTACACTCTGTAGCACTCGCATCATCAGCATTCTGAAGAAGTTCTTTGAAAATATCTGCGACAGATGGATATTCTTCTAGAATGTTCTTAATTCTCACTGTCAGAGGCTCCCGTTGGCCTGATTGTTCAAAGCCAAGGTTTTCTGGGTTTATTAGTCTCGTGCTCAAACATGGCACGTTCAGCCATTCTGCTGTTTTCATGGGGATGTCATCATGGACTAAGATAATGGGCTCTGATGTATCATCAAGCAAGTCATGTAGATCCTCCACTTTAATGTCGCAGTAGGTGCATTCGTGAATGGGTTTCATGGCCAGTTTGCTTGGATCCTTGTAGCAAAGGATTGGTACATGCATGTCAATATCCACAGAAATCTGACTGTTATACAGCCATCTCAGAATATTTATCAGGAGGAGGAGATCATGCTTACTTTCCTCTTTAGTAATTTCTTCCTCACACCTTTGCCTTACTGTTTTGATCACATCGAACACATGGTTTGGGACAACCTCTTCAACCGAACCACAGAATTTGAAAAGTTTGTGAAACTTTGCAATGGTCTTTGGCAAAGAGTACAGGTAGGGTTGCAAATCGAGGTCAGAAATGGGTTTTAGAACTGTGTGGCTAGGTGATGAAAAGGTCTTGCCAGTCCACACCCAATCAAATGGCAGTGACTTCATTGCCTCTCTTGCATCTTCAAGGTGTGCTTGCATGAAGTCATAAATCTCAATAAGGATCTGTTGGAATTGATACCAGTCTTCTGTGGTAAATGCTTGAGATCTGTGCCAGTCATTCACTGCCTTTAAATGCTGTAACACTTGATCAATCTGTGGCTCTATAGATAACTTCAGGGCCTTCTTTATGCCGGCAGAAGTGCGCTCCACAAGTGCAACTGAAGAACCTACTAGCACTGCATGGGATATATCGCACATTTCTGAGAATGAGCAGATGTTATGGGTGTCACCCATCCAGGCAAGGGACTTTGGGTAATTTACAGGTCTGTCCTTGCAGACTGGCACCCATTTCAGTTTTTTTAAGGACGTCTGAGCTTCTGAAGACTTTACCAGCTTGGTTTGTCTATTCAGTATTTGCAGCAGTGTTTTTGCTTTCTGTATAACTGGTTCCCATTCTGGATCATTGCCACCTTGTAATTCCTCGATCTTCTGTGCCACCTGAAGTACATCTTTTTCGCTGAGTTGTACTTCATTTTTCAGTCCAAGTTGTCTCAGTGAATGTAGCATATCAGGAGATGATGTATATGTACTTGTGGGAAACCTATTCTTCTCATCCATGTAGAAAAGATTCTGTAAAATCTCCAGCTCAGGGTCAAAAAGGTCTGTAGCTGCAACAGATTTCCCTGCAGATGTATGAATGAACTTCAGAGCTGAAAGCCATCCAATCACAGCTTTGTTTTCATTCTTTAGGAATGACAGATGCTTAAGGGCCCAGAGCATGATCGTAGTGATATCCTCTTTTGAGTAAAACCCTTTCTCCATGTCTTGAACAACCAACTTCAAGCAGTCAGTGGTTTTCACCTGTTCCACATTCAGCATCTTAATGAGACGAATGGATGCTTCATCACTGCAGCCCACAACATTGATGGATAGTTTGACGTCTGGTGGATACTTGGCAGTATGGTGTAAAGCCCTGGCTCCTCTCAGTGAGGTATATGTCGGGATGCCTTTCTCTGAACAGGGCCCTACTTTCTCAAAGATGGTCAGCTCCAGGAGTATACGCTTCTCTTTCTCTGTGATGTCAGACAGTCCTGCCAGGAAGTTCCTCAGTGCCACTTTCTGTTTGCTAGAGAAGGATGAGACCAGGCTGGCCACTCTCTGGGTTGACGACCTGTCCATGATTTGCAGTAGCATACTGGGAGATGAAGGATGGATGTAGTTCTTCAACAGAGGATGCTGCAAACACAGGTCCAACTTTTTCATCACTACTACTCCAAGTTTTTTCATTATTTCAAGAAGGCTTTCAGAAAGTGGGGTGTCCTCCTCATCCACAATGATAATAGGGGATGGAGTTTTGAGACGATGGAGCTCGATTGAGTTCACACTTTCTTCTAGGGGCACATTTGGGATCAAAGGCATGTCTTCAAAGGTACTAAGGTCATCAGCAAAGTTAATATACAGATGCTTCCAAACCATCTTTAGCCAAGAGCGTGTAGGATGCTTCTTCTCTCGGTTCCCATGGTCCCACTGGACTGTGAAGTCTCTGGTAGGCCAGACCGTTGAAAGGATCTCCTTTATGAGTCGAGCTGACCGTTCAGGTGTTAGCACTTGTACCTGAGTGCAGGGTCTTCCTGCAGAAGATACAAAAACACAAGTTAATATAAACCTTAATGATGACATTCTCAATTATAATTTATAGGAACTACATTTATAGAAGCCGGAATATTAATTTAACAATGTTTGTCCTACAGGCATTCTAGGTGATTTATTAGCTTTACTGCAAAGCCCCAGGTTCATTCCCATCAACACCACCTGTATCAACAAGAGATATTTGCATTTTGGACCTGCAATGTAGTAGGGATCGACAGGACATTCAAAAATCAAGTTGAATCAAATATGATCATTTGCATCAAGACCATATGGGCTCAATTAGGCAAACAACAAGCATTTCATTACAAATATTTATAGTTAATAGAATTTGATTAACTACAACACTCAAAAAATCCAAAGCACAGCAAAACATATCAACTACATTAAGTTACCATGCACAGCATGGCAAGCATTACACACACTTAACAAGCTAATATTTAGTATTAGTACTCAATGTCACATCACAAGACAGCCATCAAATTCTACAATGAGTTCTAACTAAATGACGGATACACATAAAGATTGTGCGAATTCCTGCAATGAGCAAAGACAAAGTGCATTCCAGTGACATGTTAGAATTCACACTGCCAGAGAGACACACTTTTCTGGGAACTCACACAGATAAACAAATACAAAAACATTATGGGCACTATGAAATGTTTTTTTAATTCGATGGAAGGAAACATAATATTTAAAATGCTCCCACTTCCACAAAGGTATTCTATTCAGTCTTTATTAATGTTGAGGCAATGTTAGCTTCTGTTCACATTAAATGTATGATTAGATTAGAGTTTGCATAGTGCCCATTAAAACAGTGTATTGGTTTGGGTTAATGTCAGAAATGATTCCGGGACACAACACCACATGTCAAAGTACCTACCTGAACACCCCCAAAGAAATTGTTGCACTGCAATTACATTTCAATTACATGTTTTAGACATTTAGGTTAGCACGTTGATAACTATTTCAATTTAAATGTAACTACATCCTGTGATTCCCAAAAATCGAATGATGTTATTGTAGTTGTATAAATGTTATTTTAAAATGTAACTGTAATGGATTTTACTTTGATATACTAGTTTGCATTGATAGCAGAGGATACAATCAATCTGCCAAGAGACTGTGATGACGAGGTGGCGATTCTGAGGAGGAGCCCCCAGAGCCCTCTGGCTGCAGTAGCAGACAGTCAATGCAATCTTCTATGTGACCCACTTAATGAAGTGTAATGGGGGTAATACAATCTCTGATGCATGCAGCAGCACCCAAGGTGGTGTCCTAGCCATGAGGTGGCAATGACAGACCAGCAGAGACCCAGAGAGGTGTCAGAAAAAGGACTTAGGCTTTGAGTAAAGTAGAAGTTGGAATTGTGTCAACTCGTAAAATTAAAAGGATAAATCTGATAATGGATCAATATTATTCAGGATTGCAGTATTTTTCTGAAAGGCAATATTCCAAATTAATCCATAATTTATATTTACAGAAATATACTGGATACAGTTAGAGCAGCATATTATTTCCTCACTCTTTCAGTCTAGCTACTACTGGCAGTCAGAATGATGGAGCGCACCTCTCTGCTCTGGCTAGACCTTTCAACAGTTTCACAGACAACTCCTAGCTCAACATTTAGAATCCTTCAATGCCATATTATGTACAGATTACACACACTGTTAAAACGATGTTTGATTTACACATAGTGAAATAAAATATCTGATTTGATTTGTTATGTGGCGGTCAGGATGTGGACACGTTGTGTTCTCAGGACAGTGCAGCAAATGGCTTTAATGGACAAATCTGTTCATTCAGCATATTCCCCCTGATTGGCTCCTGGCCCTTTTGGCACACTCCTGGTTGGGTATGGGAGCGAGCATGTCCAGGATCTGATAGCAGTGAGTGGAATGTGAGGCACAAAACCGACTCCTCCATCTGCCAGCTCACACACACACTCAGCAGTCATAAATGATCTATCAGCAGTGCACCAGGTTTAATGTCCCACGGGGGCAGCAGGTGAATGGGGTGACCAGGATTTATTACTACCTGGCTACGAACCTTACACATACCTCACAGAACGCAGCCTGCACTAGGCAGTGAAGGCAGTGAAGCTGCCTTGTAACTGTTTGAATCTACTGTATGTTGAGCTACAGTTTAGACTGCATGTCTTCTAGATTCATACATTTTATTTCCTAGAAATAATGTTGGTGTCCAAATCTAATATTAGGATTAAGATGACAGACACACCCCAGATATACATATTCAAGTAATTTTAGTGGGACATTCATGTAACATGTGAGTGGGGGTTTACCTCTGCTTTTGGCTGCGTCTTTCAGGCTGCTCATAACTGATGGTTTAATGCCCTCCAGTATGAATCGTCCCTCCAGTCCAGGGTAAAGAGACCTTAGCACAAAACAAACAGAGAGTACACACTGTTATATATTAGCTCACAGGCTGCAATCTAGCATATCGCTGACAGTCAACAATACTTGCATTCAAATATGTACACTTCTGTTCAAAAGTTTGGGGTCACATAGAAATGTCCTTGTTTTTGAAAGAAAAGCATATTTTTTGTCCATTAAAATAACATCAAATTAATCAGAAATAAAGTGTAGACATTGTTAATGTTGTAAATTACTATTGTAGCTGGAAACTGATGATTTCTTATGGAATATCTACATAGGCGTACAGAGGCCCATTATCAGCAACCATCACTCCTGTGTTCCAAAAGCACGTTGTGTTAGCTAATCCAAGTTTATCATTTTAAAAATCTAATTGATCATTAGAAATTATGTTAGCAAAGCTGAAAACTGTTGTGCTTATTAAAGAAGCAATACAACTGGCCTTCTTTAGACTAGTTTAGTATCTGGAGCATCAGCATTTGTGTGTTCAATTACAGGCTCAAAATGGCCAGAAACAAAGAACCTTCTTCTGAAACCCATCAGCCTATTCTTGTTCTGAGAAATGAAGACTATTCCATGCAATAAATTGCCAAGAAACTGAAGATCTCGTACAACGCTGTGCACTACTCCCTTCACAGATAATGATCAATTAGCCTTTTAAAATGATAAACTTAGATTAGCTAACACAACGTGCCATTGGAACACAGGAGTGATGGTTGCTGATAATGGGCCTCTGTACACCTATGTAGATATTTCATAAAAAATCTGCCGTTTCCAGCTACAATAGTCATTTACAACATTAATTTCTGATCAATTTGATGTTATTTTAACGGACAAGAAATGTGCTTTTCTTTCAAAAACAAGGACATTTGTCACCCCAAACTTTTGAATGGTAGTGTATTTTTTGTGGTTTTGCTAAGGCATAGAGAAGTCTGAGGACTTTAATTCTGTACCTGGGGTATTCTTCCGAAGCAATGTAAATCGCATCCTTATCACTGACAGAGGAGGAGAACGCTGCAAATGTCTCGTCTTGCAAAGGCAGCAGCTCTAGTCCAATGAGGTCGCTGTAACCTTTGTCGCTGAGGACAAACTCCAGCAGAAGCAGCTTCTCCTGAGAGGACCCTTTGTGTTTGGCCTTCCTGATCAACTGCCGCACCAGGGGAGGGGTCACCTTCTTCACAGAGGCAGGCCCTGTTACGTACGTGTCAAGGACCGTGTCCACAGCGGCAGGCACCCTGGCCACCTGCATCCCTGAGCTTTGGAGGTAGCTGATCACCGTCTCTGTGATGTCCATGTCCGTGTCCAGCTCTGAAAACACAGCCTCGTCCACCTGGATCCAGCTGTTAGTGAGAGAGTATATGACCTGCTGCTGTAGCAAATCCTGAAACAGAGGCTCCAGTATGGGCTTCCAGCGAGGCTTGATCCGGTTGGGGTCTGGCCAGGCCCCGTATGTACCTCTAGGAAAGAGGGGGAAGTCTTGGTCCTTCTTGGTTTGGATCCTCTTGATGGCCTCCATGATGAGGGTATAGTAGGCCCTGGGGATGATGGTGACGATGAGGAGCTCGTTCCAGAGCGCTGCAGGGTCCCTCCACTGGTCCACCTCCCGCCATTTGATGCTTCTGCGATTGTCTGTGAGGCCGAAGAAGCCGCTGACATGGACCGGCAGCCCAGTCAGGCTCTCCTCTCCAGGGGGGAGAGGCAGGAAGCAGAAGGCTCGCCCCGAGAAACCAGACGTGGCGCCCTTGTCCTCGTCGATGCGGGTGAGAGGCAGGGCGATGCCGATGGTGGGGATGAACTTCAGGTCATCTGCCAGGGAGTCCAGATCACTGCACAAGCCCCGGCCCCCCACTCCGTTACACACCAGCCAGGTGGTCCTCTGGGTCTCCTTGGCTGTCTCGTCCTGGGTCTCGATGTTGACCTGGTAGGTGGCGCAGGTGACAGTACCGCTGGGCACTCTGTTGCTGTAGTTGTCTGTGGCCAGGCCTAGAGTCTTTAGAGAGTGAGGACGCTCTAGCTTGTCTTCTGGGTTCTCTCCTGCTGTTACCTGGAAAAGCATGCGTTCTGTACCGTCTGACTCACGCACATGCAGGGAGACCTTCTGAACGCTCTTGAGGAAGAGAAGCACTGTGTCAGCGTCGGCTTTGAAAGACTCAAACAGCTCCAGCACCTTCTCTTTGTTGTAGATGTTGGCGCTCAGCTGGGAGGGCTTAATGCGGAGGGGGAAGCGGAACAGAGTTCCAGAAAAGCTGCCGTCCTTGATGGTTTTACTGGAGTTTCCAAATAAACCGATGTAGGGTGCAAACTGGTCGGTGAGCTCTGTGATCTCCTTCATATCTGTCTTCAGGTTCCAACACTGCCCAGACTCATTGGCACCAAACAGCGTCTGGTGAGGGTCCAGCATGCCGATCTGTTCTCCACTAAATATACTGGGGACATCTGAATCATTCAAACAAGATTTATTTATTTATTGATTAAAAGTAACTTAAAAAACTTGCAGATTGAAAGACATATCAAACATAATACTGAATAATCAAAATAATATTTAAATAAAAGCCTCACCTGTTATGTGGTACACAGAGTTGAACCCAATACCAAATCGTCCAACTTTCAAAGGATCCTCTCTCTTTCTGCTCCTTGCTATCTCCTGAATTCCATTCCAATCTTCACTGGTGAACACGGCATCATTGTAGACATACAAGGCCGTTCCTAGAACCAAAAAAAGAAATACCATCTTCCAAATAAGATCATCATCTTGATGACAGTTTTTAGACGTGTGCTGCCGCTATGGTAAAAGCAACAAAACAATTTCTCACTACTCTGCGACTTTTCTTACTGAAAACAAAAATGTCCCTATATCTGGTAAACTGAATAATCTGTGAGAATGAATAAAAACCTACCTTGATACTGAGCCATATCATGTGACCAAAGTGACTCCACTCCATACTCTGTTTCATCGTACATAAACTTAACCTCTGTGGCTCCTGCATCCTCAGCATTCTGTATCAGCTCCTGCAGAGAAAATCATTGAGCTCATTTAAAACAAATGAAAGGTTCAGGTCCTTGTTTTGTAACATTAAGATACATGCGTAAATAAATACATTCTATACATACAGATATAAAGAAAGATGTTATGTGCATACAGGGTATTGTGCATGTTGATATTATTGCTTTGAGTGCATTATCACACATAGTCATAGAGCTTCTGAACCGTCATCTTCACGGTAAGGTTCAACCTTTAGGAGCCTTTCCTTCCCCCATAGGTATTGCATATTCCAGGGCAGTGTGAAATTAGTGGAACGTCGCTAGGTAATGAGCTTCCATTTTCTTAACAGTGAGAGTGAGTGTCAGGCCTATTTTCGGATCCAAACCCAATGTGTTTTCCACTCAAGAGTATAACCACCTTTTCCTGGATGCAATACTATTAGGCATGGTTGTTCATCATCACAATCAATGAGTCCATGTGTTGGGCTACTATGGACTCTTACAGGGTACAGTATGTTAAAGTCAGACACCATTAATACATTGTACTTACTTTCAGAATCTGTCCACCTTCAGGATACCTTCTTAGAATATCTTTCAGAAACTCGACCAATGGGGGTGTCGTCTGTCCAAATCTCCCTGTAAAAATAGCAGTGAAATAGAAAGTCATGTGAAACATATAGTACTCATGTAGAACTAAAACTAAAGGATTATGTGAGAAGTAAGAATGGATTCATCCCGGAACTATTTCCAATAATCTATTATCTTACCTCCCCCTTTCAGGCCCCTTCCCTCAAGTGTCATGCATACTTCAGGGCTTCCCGTGGGCACCAGGGTCCCAATCTGTACTTTATCATCCAGCTGAAGTTGGGGGAGACAGAACACACCATGAGTACTATACAATACGCTTGTCCTTAGGCTTTAGTAGCTGCTCTTGAACTGTAATGAACGTCTTGTACGCAAAACCCTAAATATGAACGCATCAAACGATGAAACAACCGGACAAATATCTTGAATTGCACATCAGATCACATTTATTTATTTATTCGCTGCCATTTTGGCAAGATCATTGCATTAAACACGGCATCATAAAGAACATTAGACTGTCAACCAGGCTAAATCTTGGGGTGGCGTTATTGCACACGTGTCAGTGTGATACACAATCACCCTCTGCACCTAACAGGATCAATACTGAGCAGATAAGGCTGGACGTGCACCAGCAGCAAGCAGGCTTACAGTAAGACCGTTATCTCTCGCTCTCCAAGGTGAAAACTCTCATCTGCAGCGTCACTAGCTTCGCTCAGCACTTCTGGCACATGAACAAGCAGTCCTGCACGACGAGCCCTGCTCTGACTACTCACATACTGTAACTGACTGTCTAATACTAATTGTCACTTTTTCTTGCTGGCCATGGTTTGTACAATACTGTGTTACTGTGTTACTGATATTGAAATGGGATGGCTGCCGGAGGAGATGGCTGCCGTTTTACGGGCTCCTAACCAATTGTGACATTTTACGTGTTTTTTTCAACTGTACAAAGATTTTTTCATTAACGAGTCGGACGCGAAGGATTTACTCCAGATACTGGATCAGGCCCAAATCCCCGTCATTCACATGAAGAAAACGCGCCGATACAGGGGACGCAGGTCCAGGTGCCTTGTGAGAATTTGTCGGCGAGTGGATAACCTTCCGTCCTATTGGCCAACGTGCTATCATTGGAGAATAAACTGGATGAGCCCCGTTCTTACCAACAGGACATTAAAAACTGCAATATCTTGTGTTTCACCGAGTCGTGGCTGAACGACGACATGGATAATATACAGTTGGCTGTTTTTTCCGTGCATCGGCAAGACAGAACAGCTGCCTCTGGGAAGACAAGGGGTAGCGGTCTGTCTCTATTTGTCAAAAACAGCTGATGCGCGTAATCAAATATTAAGGAAGTCTCAAGGTTTTGCTCGCCTGAGGTAAAGTATCTCATAGTAAGCTGTAGACCACACCATTTTCCAAGAACGATGCTGGGACTAAGACTGCACTCAATGAGCTGTATAAAGCCATAAGCTAACAAGAAAATGCTAATCTAAGGCGGCGCTCCTAGTGGCCGGGGAACTTAATGCAGGGAAACTTAAATCCGTTTTACCTCATTTCTACCAGCATGTTACATGTGCAACCAGAGGAAAAAAAATTCTAGACCACCTTTACTCCACACACAGAGACGCGTACAAAGCTCTCTTTCGCCCTCCATTTGGCAAATCTGACCATAATTCTATCCTCCTGATTCCTGCTTACAAGCAAAAACTAAAGCAGGAAGTACCCGTGACTAGCTCAATACAGAAGTGTTCAGATGACGCAGATGCTAACCTACAGGACTGTTTTGCTAGAACAGTCTGGAATATGTCCCGGGACTCCGATGGCATTGAGGAGTATACCACATCATTCACCGGCTTCATCAATAAGTGCATCGATGACATTGTCCCCACAGTGACTGTATGTACATAACCCAACCAGAAGCCATGGATTACAGGCAACATCTCCACTGAGCTAAAGGGTAGAGCTGCTGCTTTCAAGGAGCGTGACTCTAACACGGACGCTTATAAGAAATCCCGCTATGCCCTCAGATGAACCATCAAACAGGCAAAGTGTAAATACAGGACTAAGATTGAATCCTACTACACCAGCTCCGACACTTGTTGGATGTGGCAGGGCTTGCACCCTATTACGGACTACAAAGGGAAGCCCAGCCGCAAGCTGCCCAGTGACACAAGCCTACCAGACGAGCAAAACAACTTAAAAGAGAGCTTCGAGGCAAGCAACACTGAAGCATGCATGAGAGCAGCAGCTGTTCTGGACGACTGTGTGATCACGCTCGCCGTAGCCGGTGTGAGTAAGATCCGATGGATTACCAGGACGTGCACTCCGAGCATGCACTGACCAACTGGTGTGTGTCTTCACTGACATTTTCAACCTGTAATACCTACATGTTTCAAGCACACCACCATAGTCCCTGTGCCCAAGAACACCAAGGTAACCTGCCTAAATGACTACCGACCCTCCAATTTGCATGTTGCCCCAACAGATCCACAGATGATGCAATCTCTATTGCACTCAACACTGCCCTTTCCCACCTGGACAAAAGGAACACCTACGTGAGAATGCTGTTCATTGACTCAGCGTTCAACACCATAGTGCCCTCAAAGCTCATCACTAAGCTAAGGACCCTGGGACTAAACACCTTTCTCTGCAACTGGATCCTGGACTTCCTGACAGGCCGCCCCCAGGTGGTAAGGTTAGACAATATAGTGCGGCGCACAATTGGCCCAGGTGTTTACAAGTAGGCTGTCATTGTAAATAAGAATTTGTTCTTAACTAAATTCAGGGGTGCGTTGTCCCCTCCTGTACTCCCTGTTCACCCATGGCCAAGCATAATTAAGTTTGCCGACGACACAACGGTGGTAGGCCTGATCACCGACAACGATGAGACAGCCTATAGGGAGGGGTCAGAGACCTGGCAGTGTGCTGCCAGGACAACAACCTCTCCCTCAACGTGATTAAGACAAAGGAGATGATCGTGGACTAGAGGAAAAGGAGGGCCGAGCACACCCCCATTCTCATCAACGTGGCTGTAGTGGAGCAGGTTGAGAGCTTCAAGTTCCTTGGTGTCCACATCAACAACACACAAGGGCACGACAACGCCTATTCCCCCTCAGGAGACTGAAAAGATTTGTCATGGCTCCTCAGATGCTCAAAAAGTTCTACAGCTGCACCATCAAGAGCATACTGACTGGTTGCATCATGGCCTGGTATGGCAACTGCTCGACCTCCAACCGCAAGGCGCTACAGAGGGTAGTGCGTACGGCCCAGTGCATCAAGCTTCCTGCCATCCAGTATCTCTATACCAGGCGGTGTCAGAGGAAGGCCCTAGAAATTGCCAAAGACTCCAGCCACCCTAGTCATAGACTGTTCCAAGTCTAGGTCCAAAAGGCTTCTTAACAGCTTCTACCGCTAAGCCATAAGACTGCTGAACAGCTAATCAAATGGCTACCCGGACTATTTGCATTGACCCCCCCTGGGGGGGAGACAGAACACACCATGTCATTTTATTGTTGCTCTTTTTTTTTTTAGTTTAGTTTATTTAGTAAATATTTTTCTTAACTCTTATCTTTCTTAAAACTGCATTTAAATATATATATATATTTAACTAAGCAAGTCAGTCAAGATCAAATTCTTATTTACAATGACAGCCTACCTACAGGGTCAGCCCCAGGAGCAAATTAGGGTTAAGTGCCTTGCTCAAGGACACATCGACAGGTTTTTTTTCACCTTGTTGGCTCAGATATTCGAACCAGCGACCTTTCGGTTATTGGCCCAACGCTCTAACCGCTAGGCTACCTACCTAAGGGCTTGTAAGTAAGCATTTCACGGTAAGGTCTACACCTGTTGTATTCGGCGCATGTGACAAATATAACTTGATTTGATCATGTGCAATCACATGAACTCAATGACTAAATTCAACACAGGTCAGGTACTAGGCCAGGCCTAAATTAACTTTCCATTTAACGTTGTGAGTGAGAGTTCATTAAGGTTGTTGATCTTAACCTGCCAGTGAATGCCCCGTTGTTGAGCCAATGAGATGTGTATAATAATAGCACAAAATAGTGTAATAGGTTGAAAGAGAAGGCAGTGCTTTTAATCTGATTAAAGCAGGCATGAATCAAAGTATATGCTGACGGACCATAATACGATACTGGTAGTGGTGCAATGTACTACTTCTGAGCTTGAAAAGCTTCAAAGCCCCTAATTCTCAAAAGAACTGGAATCATTCATTGCTAATTGTCTGGTAAGCATTTGAACTTTCAGCTGTAACCAATATGTCTCTCTACTCTTTTCCCTGATGAAAATGTTTTCAGTTTACAGTTGACATCAGATGGTTACTTAACCATCTTAGTTAATGGTTTTACCGAGAATCAGCTGACTCTCAGAGGCACACTGAAGAATATGTTAGGGAAGTATGCAGACTAAGACTAAACTTGTTAGTGCCTTAGTGCCTTAAGTAAGACATTCCCAAGCTAAGTATGGACGCTGGGACAGAGCCAAAACTTCAGATAGATAGCTGCTTTCATAATCAAATCGAATAAACTTGCATAAAAGTCAGTCAGACACCCTTCTCAACTCTATTTGACTGGGCAGAGGGAGGACATTGCAGCTGATCTAGGATAGTTTGTGGGCGTTGCCTGTGGCTAATTTCTGAGGGTGACATCAGAGGGGCTGACAGCAGGGATCCACCTGCTCCTTTCCCTCAGCCAGTAAAGGCTCAGCAGAACAGTGGGTCCTGCAATCCTGTTAATCACGGCATACATAACAACCAACGTTTTGCGACAAAACATAGAATACAATGCTGCTAAACTGTAAAGACGTACCTAATACAGATCATGTAAACTTTGATCAAAGTTATGAATAGCTACAAAATGTCAAGTGTAACATGATAAGAGCATAAGTCTGCACAGTCATGCTTCCTATAATATGAGCCCGGCCCACAGGAGAGCTTTCCATGAAAGACAGATTGGGAGCTGAAACTCTATCCCATACTGCACATAGTCACCAAGACCCGAGCATGGTGATCAATCTGTAGCAGCAAACACTCAGTTGTCTAATCCCAAACCTTAATCCTGAACTGTGGTGGTCTCATGGCGTGTGAATATCTAAATTTTCTAATATTACAGTTCATATAAGGAAATCAGTCAATTGAAATAACTTAATTAGGCCCTAATCTATGTATTTCACATGACTGGGCAAGGGCGCAGCCATGGGTGGGCCTGGGAGGGCATAGGCCCACCCACTTGGGAGCAAGGACCACTCACTGGGGTCCACTCACCCAGCCAATTAGAATTAGTTTAAATACTCCTCAGCAACCCGTCCAACGCCCCTCTGGACGCATTTCAATTTGTCCCTGCCCCCCTCCTTGAAGGCCCTCTTCTTCTCATTCAGCAGGGCCTTCAGGTTGCTGGTGACCCAGGGTTTATTATTTGGAAAACAGCGTACCTTCCTGGTGGGTACAGTGTTGTCTACACAAAAATTGATATAGTCCATTATGCAGTCAGTAAGTCCATCAATGTCCTCCACATGAGCCTCACAGAGCACATCCCAGTCCGTTGTTTCAAAGCAGTCCTGTAGGGCCTCATTCGCCTCCGGGGACCATCTCCTAATGGTCCTGGTGGTCGCTGGCTGCTGTTGGACCAAAGGCCTGTAGAGTGGGGTGAGGTGGACAAGGTTGTGATCCGATCTACCGAGGGGAGGGAGTGCAGTGGAGTTGTATGCATCCTTCACATTAGCATATAACAAGTCCAGAGTTGTATTATTCCTGGTTGGGCACTTCACGAACTGTTTGAACGTGGGCAGCGTTGAAGAGAGAGATGCATGGTTAAAATCCCCCGAAAAGGCAAAGAAAGCACTGGGATGCGCTGTCTGTAACCTCGCGATAACAGAGTGGATGATGTCACGCGCTGTGTTTGCGTCCGCGGAGGGCGGGATGTAAACAATAACAGCAAAGGCCAAGAGCAAGAGAGGGAGTGCAGATATGTAGTGTCCACAACTAAAGAATTACTGTGTAATCTGAAAAGACACATATCCCGAAAGCATGATGGTGTACTTACTACGTGCACATGCTAAAAGAAAGGAACGAGGTGGGTAGATAACTGTGTCATTGTAGCAAAGTATTTATAAACAAAAAATCTGATCTCTTTAAAAGTTTTGTTCATGTTTGCTCTATTATTTATAGGCCATAAACAAAAGGCCATCATTGATTTTGGCCCAATGGGCCTGGCATATTCCCACTTTCCAGGAGTTTTTCGTTTTGATTGGGTTATCTTGCCTGAAAACCTTTAGGTCTACCTATAGAAAAATTTAATAAAATAAACAACTCTGCATCTCTGTCCAGCCTGGCAAGAGTCGCCAAAAGGGTGTTTAACTTCCCCTGTGGCTCCGCTGCTGGCCTGCTCTCCAGAAATGTGTATTTAATTTGAAGTCACAGCCTATATGCACAATTTATAGACTATGTATAGCCTAATGATTTGATCGCAAATGCTTCACAATGTATTTCTTTGTGGGCTATTGCCTTGAAATAATTGAAATAATATTGCCTTCTTAGGCTCCCTGTCTGGTTCCTGACCTATTTAGAGTGTTTATATGCTGTTTAATATGATACAGTGGGGAGAACAAGTATTTGATACACTGCCGATTTTGCAGGTTTTCCCACTTACAAAGCATGTAGAAGTCTGTAATTTTTATCATAGGTACTCTTCAACTGTGAGTGACGGAATCTAAAACAAAAATCCAGAAAATCACATTGTATGATTTTTAAGTAATTAATTTGCATTTTATTGCATGACATAAGTATTTGATACATCAGAAAAGCAGAACTTAATATTTGGTACAGAAACCTTTGTTTGCAATTACAGAGATCATACGTTTCCTGTAGTTCTTGACCAGGTTTGCACACACTGCAGCAGGGATTTTGGCCCACTCCTCCATACAGACCTTCTCCAGATCCTTCAGGTTTCGGGGTTTTCGCTGGGCAATACGGACTTTCAGCTCCCTCCAAAGATTTTCTATTGGGTTCAGGTCTGGAGACTGGCTAGGCCACTCCAGGACCTTGAGATGCTTCTTATGGAGCCACTCCTTAGTTGCCCTGGCTGTGTGTTTCGGGTCGTTGTCATGCTGAAAGACCCAGCCACGACCCATCTTCAATGCTCTTACTGAGAAAAGGAGGTTGTTGGCCAAGATCTCGCGATAAATGGCCCCATCCATCCTCCCCTCAATATGGTGCAGTCGTCCTGTCCCCTTTGCAGAAAAGCATCCCCAAAGAATGATGTTTCCACCTCCATGCTTCACGGTTGGGATGGTGTTCTTGGGGTTGTACTCATCCTTCTTCTTCCTCCAAACACGGCGAGTGGAGTTTAGACCAAAAAGCTCTATTTTTGTCTCATCAGACCACATGACCTTCTCCCATTCCTCCTCTGGATCATCCAGATGGTCATTGGCAAACTTCAGACGGGCCTGGACATGCACTGGCTTGAGCAGGGGGACCTTGCGTGCGCTGCAGGATTTTAATCCATGACGGCGTAGTGTGTTACTAATGGTTTTCTTTGAGACTGTGGTCCCAGCTCTCTTCAGGTCATTGACAAGGTCCTGCCGTGTAGTTCTGGGCTGATCCCTCACCTTCCTCATGATCATTGATGCCCCACGAGGTGAGATCTTGCATGGTGCCCCAGACCGAGGGAGATTGACCGTCATCTTGAATTTCTTCCATTTTCTAATAATAGCGCCAACAGTTGTTGCCTTCTCACCAAGCTGCTTGCCTATTGTCCTGTTGCCCATTCCAGCCTTGTGCAGGTCTACAATTTTATCCCTGATGTCCTTACACAGCTCTCTGGTCTTGGCCATTGTGGAGAGGTTGGAGTCTGTTTGATTGAGTGTGTGGACAGGTGTCTTTTATACAGGTAACGAGTTCAAACAGGTGCAGTTAATACAGGTAATGAGTGGAGAACAGGAGGGCTTCTTAAAGAAAAACTAACAGGTCTGTGAGAGACGGAATTCTTACTGGTTGGTAGGTGATCAAATACTTATGTCATGCAATAAAATGCTAATTAATTATTTAAAAATCATACAATGTGATTTTCTGGATTTTTGTTTTAGATTCCGTCTCTCACAGTTGAAGTGTACCTATGATACAAATTACAGACCTCTACATGCTTTGTAAGTAGGAAAACCTACAAAATCGGCAGTGTATCAAATACTTGTTCTCCCCACTGTATGTAGCCTATTTGAAATTATGTGCGCTTCTTACATTCATGTGGTTTGATTTCAATAGGCTATTTCAAAACCAAATGTTAGGTTCAGGTAGTCACAAAAATCGACGGCTGTTGGTTAAATTGTGATTTGAATGAATGGAGCAAAATTGGAGCAGCAGTTTTTTCCTGTGAGCATAGAGCTGTTTTTAGCCGCGCGGATGTGGTTCCGACCGCTCAACTCCGCTAATATACTCTGCCCCAGACGATCCCACAGGTGAAGAAGCCGGATGTGTAGGTCCTGGACAGGCGTGGTTACACGTGGTCTGCGGTTGTGAGGTCAGTTGGACGTACTGCCAAATTTTCGAAAACGACGTTAGAGGCGGCTTATCATAGAGACATTTATATTAAATTCTCTGGCAACAGCTCTGGTAGACATTCCTGCAGTCAGCATGCCAATTGCACTCTTCCTCAAAACTTGAGACATCTGTGGCATTGTGTTGTGTGACAAAACTGCACATTTTAGAGTGGCCTTTTATTGTCATGCTGTTTAATCAGCTTCTTGATATGCTACACCTGTCAGGTGGATGGATTATCTTGGCAAAGGAGAAATGCTCACTAACAGGGATGTAAACACATTTTAGAGAAATAAGATTTTTGTGCATATGGAACATTTCTGGGATATTTTATTTCAGCTCATGAAACATGGGACCAACACTTTACATGTTGCGTTTATATTTTTGTTCAGTATAGTTGTTTAGAATAGCAACACGTGAGACCTGTCATCAAGCATCACTGATAATGTATGTGAATGTACATATCTGAATAAGTTAGTTAGCCTAAATCTCATATTAGAGAATACATCACAGGCTACACATAGAGCCTACTTTTGCAAGACTTGAAAAATAACTGTGTCTGTAACCATAGGCACTCTTGATCACCATGACTGGAATTCTATCAAGAGATGGGGCCTTGAGACATTGAATCAATACAGTGTCCTATCAGACTGGTGTTAAACCAAAAAAATGTAGTCCTCTCAATGATGAAATTGTTAATGGTGAAGATTTCGTCATTGTAATGTTGTTGTGGCAATGGAGAGCCATTAAATACTTCGGAAAGTTATCTGTTGGGAAAAATATTAATCAAAGAAATACTGTACATGATGTTATTTCCTCAGCCACTGTAAGTAAAGAAATTTGACCAGGTCAATGCACAGAATGTGCGGTATTGAAGATGGTATTAACATGTTCCAATTAAGCAATAAGGCCCAAAGGGGTGTAGTATATGGCCAATATACCATGGTTAAGGGTTGTTCTTATGCACGACTCAACGCGGAGTGCTAGGACACAGCCCTTAGCCGTGGAATATTGGCCATATATCACAAACCCCCAAGGTACCTTATTGCTATTACAAACTGGTTAACAAGGTAATTATCACAACCGGCCATGATTGGGAGTCCCATAAGGCAGCGTACAATTGGCCCAGCGTCGTCCGAGTTTGGCCGGTGTAGGCCGTCATTGTAAATAAGAATGTGTTCTTAACTGACTTGCCTAGTTAAATAAAGGTTAAATAATATAAAATAAAAATTAAAGCAGTAAAAATAAACATTTTGTCATACCCATGGTTTACGGTCTAATATACCACGGCTTTCAGCCAATCAGCATTCAGGGCTCGAACCACACTGTTTATAATATTGAATAAGGACATGTGTTGGAAAGAGACTGGCTTGACTGCACAAAGAAATCAACACTAAAAACAAACATTTAATGTCATGTTCTAATCCTGCCCTGGCAACACACTGGGTATTTACTCAGCAGCACTGGCTGTGATACAATCCCTAAATCCCTACATTTATTTTTGTTGTTATGTAGTCAAACAAAGTGGCCAATGTTGCTTACTAGTAGAACACATATTTTCGGACTGATGTAGCCTACGTTGACATCGGGTGTGTTCATAAATTCACTATGGAGTGCAAGAGTTCGTAATTTCAAAGCACTGTCAGATTGTCCATTCGCAAATTCAGAGCGTTTCGCTCTCGGAGCGTTTAGACCGCACACTGGACGCTCTGTCCGAGGAGTATGGTTGATCCGAGCATTCTGACCTCACACTCACAACGGCAGTCAACCACCTAAGCTAACTGGCTAAAGTTAACTTGCTAGCTGCTTCCAGACATAAATGAGAGAACACCTCCCTCTGACCATTTTACTCGCCCTGGCAGAGCTGGTTAGGCTGTTTTAATGTTATCTAGAACGTTGGTGACTGTAACTGTGCTGCTGGCAACAATTTAATGAATTTTTGTTGCCAACGTTTACTGACACCGGTCATATTCAATGGGTGTTGAGCGTTCGTAAATTCATCAGTTATTCTGCGCTCTGGCTCACTCAGACGAGAATGCTCTGAAATCGGAGTAGATAGCCAGAGTGAATTTACGAATGCAGGATGGAGCACTTCAACTTACTCTATTAAAGACCTTTTTAATACATCACAAAAACAATAAACAATGGAGGAGTATGAGAAGCAGACAAGAATAAACAATAGTGTCTCACACAGGATGTATGCACAGACAAGGGATGGTCTCTTGTCAATGAATATTACCATTGTGCTCTCATGCCAAGCATTTTATCTACTGTAGTCAAACTATGCCAAACTACATTTGTACATTTTCTGTAATTTCAGCAATGAAAATAGCTACAATTTGTAAAATTGCTTTTTTTACCTACCACTTTCCCATTGTGAACCAACTGCTGCTCGATGACAGGCAGGTCGGTTTCTTCATAGATGAGTTGCTTGATGTCCCTGACAGCTGCAGAATGAAGGACCTGGTAGGCCCTCTGGCCAATATACTCATGACGGACTGTCACCCATGGCAACCTAGAAAATACACAAATCATCCATATATGAGTTATTTCTTTGTCCTGGAAAGAATAGCACTGTTAATCGTAGATGGCATGGCATTCTTCATTTGGTAGGTCACAGGCATAGAGCAACGTCAAGCTTACATGGTGATGTTCAGGGAAGATATTTTTCTGGCAGTTCACTGATTCCATCTGATTCCATCACAAACTGAAATGTGTGTATAACTGTAACTACATGTTTTCTTGGTCATCCTGAGTTCACGAGACCAGATGGCTCTTCTATTGATATGTAAAGAGCACACAATACTTGTAGCACTTAAACATAGGGAACAATGTGGTCAGCAATGCATGCTTGCAGTTTGTATTGATTAAAGAGAAACCTGAGTGTATAGCCTAAATCACATCCATCTGTTATCTAACATTTCAATATTGCTCGTGTTTCAGCTAAGGGGTTTCTCCTCTGTATGTGAGAAATGCTGTCAGAAAGAAGACCACCAATCCCAAAAGGTTCAAGATGGTGATAGGCCATATTTGCACTCAAGTACAAATATCAGCACTTTCCCTAAAGAGAATAATAATAACATCTTCTAATGTAGTCATAACACTGTTTATAACACTATTTAGGCTCTGTCTGAGTCACTAAATACAGAGATCTGTATCCATATATTTAGTTATGTAACAAATATTGATTGTGAAGGCAGCAATAAAGGGTAATAGCTTTGCCTATTCTGCAAACCACTTGACTCAAGCTGCCATCTCAGAAATGTCCAAAACATGGGTGGGGCATTCAACAGGGGATGGATGGAACACAACACATTCTCTAGACAAAGGTTCACTATAATGGCAATGTGTCTTCAGAAATTACATTATGCCTATAATTTATAGTTGATTGTGAAATATCATACAAGGGTGTCAAGACCAGTGCTGAATACTACAATGTATAACTAACTGGTGATAGAGAGGACAATGGTGCGTTAACACCTCAACATAGTTTAACAGCAGTTTACAGCACGTTTGATTGGGGATCTTGATGAATAGGCCTGCTTTAGCCCTCATGTTTAAATCTGAAATGTGTAAAAATCGAACTTACCACGGGTCTCGACAGTTTGCCATCACTTCTAAGCCTTTTTCGTGCTATGTCCCCGCGTACACATTCATTGGAATTGTATCTTCTGCACGTAGCGCTGGGAAACTCCACCCGGGAAAAGACCGTCGTACAAACAGGACCGTTATTTTCTCACAATACACCTCACAACGTTTTCACTCGATCCACATATCTACTGTAGATGAATTGTTATTCGTTTACATTCCATAGGTTAAGTAGAGTTAGCCAATGTTGCGGTTTTCAAAAGCTTTATTTAGCCATTCCCCCTCAATGGGTCCTCCGCTAAACTACAACGTATACGCTATTCAGTAAAACACCTACTCACTTTTATCCCGCCAAGACATTCGTTTCATGATCTCGTAATCCAGCTGTATCTTTTCAATACAATCTGCGTTTCTGAAAATGATAGATAAGAAAGTCGTAATCGAGCAAAATTGTGAGGCTACTTCCTACATGGTAATTCCTTCAAAGGCGCTGTTTCTAATAATGTATTATCAGTGCATGTGATAACTGCGGCTGTTACCCGTTGGCTGGACTGCCGGTGGGAAGCTAATGAACTTTGGTAGTTGTAGTCACAAAAGTAATAAGATTACAAAACACATTGCAGTCCCTCTCAAATTGCGTCCATATAGCTACTTTCTCATGGAAACCATTATTATTATGGGTTGCAAAATAAACTATGGTTATAATCGGGAATATTTTGCAGGTGATGCATTAGTTTATATGTTACACTTTCTATGTCTGTAGTAAACCAATTTCAATTTCTCATTTATTTTATAGGTTTGTCTTTAGAATGAAGGAGTTGCATAATTGTCAATATAAAGTAATAATCTCTGAAAATGTTTCGATAATATTTTCTGATTTTGGTGCAGTGCAAAATCAACGTAGAAGAACGACATAATTCAACCTTAATCAAGGACTTTCAGCACTTTAAAACGATCAATTTGCACTCGTTATTTTGTGCTTAGCATGTCAAAATATGATCTATGAAAGACTGGTTCTGTTGTGTGCAACAAACAAAGGGCACATTGTTTGGCCTATTTGGCTACCCTACTCGTAAACAAACAATAACATATTCATAATACGGGGAAAGAACAGCATCACCCAGTTCGCAATTTTCAGAATATGTTTGATGCCGCAGTAGCCTATACCAACAAGGATACTTACATCCTAGCAAGATTCCACCAGAAGCATCACGGTATCTGCTCTGTCCTCTCCACCCTCTCACACCCCTGTAGTGCGCACGTAGCTGCTTGACTGTCTCTAAAAAAGGGAGTCCTGTCCTGGGGTGATCAGATGAATGTATAGGCCTATCCAGTATTCACTTTCCAACATAAATATTCAGAGAAACTGTAAATGCGATACATAATCCTATATCGAATGGTCTTGTTCAAACATCTCTGAACAAGTTCAATACTGCAGGACTCGTGCACGCATTTCTTAAAGCTACAGTATGAATGGGTGACTGGCCCGACCGCACACCAAATCAAAATCCAATGAAATGTTATTTGTCACATGCTTGTAAATAACAGGTGTAGACAAACAGTGATGCTTACTTATGAGTCCTTTTCCAACAATGCAGAGTTAAAGATACTATATATACAGCGGGTGAAATAAGTATTGAACACGTCACCATTTTTCTCAGTAAATATATTTCCAAAGGTGCTATTGACATGACATTTTCACCAGATGTTGGTAACAACCCAAGTAATCCATACATACAAAGAAACCAAAACAAATACGTTCAGAAATTAAGTTATGTGTAATAATGTGAAATGACACAGGGAAAAAGTATTGAACACACTTACTGATATTTATTTAATACTTTGTACAAAAGCCTTTGTTGGTAATGACAGCTTCAAGACGCCTCCTGTATGGAGAAACTAGTCGCATGCATTGCTCTGGTGTGATTTTGGCCTATTCTTACACACAAACAGTCTTCAAATCTTGAAGGTTCCGTGGGCCTCTTCTTTGAATCTTGATCTTCAGTTCTTTCCATAGATTTTCAATGGGATTTAAGTCAGGTGATTGGCTGGGCCATTCTAGCAGCTTTATTTTCTTTCTTTGACACCAATTGAGAGTTTCCTTGGCTGTGTGTTTGGGATCATTGTCTTGCTGAAATGTCCACCCTCGCTTCATCTTCATCATCCTGGTAGATGGCAGCAGATTTTTGTCAAGAATGTCTCTGTAAATTTGCCCATTCATCCTTCCTTCAATCATGTGAAGTTTGCCAGTACCATTTGCTGAAAAGTAGCCCCACACCATGATGTTCCCACCTCCAAACTTCACTGTTGGTATGGTGTTTTTAGGGTGATGTGCAGTGCCATTTCTCCTCCAAACATGGTGTGTATTATGACATCCAAACAGTTAAATTTTGCTCTCATCTGACCACACTATATTCTCCCAGTATTTCACTGGCTTTTCCAAATGTTGTGCAGCAAACTTTAAACGAGCTTCAACATGCTTTTTTTCCAGCAATGGAGTCTTGCGTGGTGAGCGTGCATACAGGCCATGGCGGTGGAGTGCATTACTTACTGTTTTCTTTGAGACAACAGTACCTGCTAATTGTAGGTCTTTTTGAAGCTCTCCACAAGTGGTCCTTGGCTCTTGGACAACTCTTCTGATTATTCTTTTCACTCCTCTGTCAGAAATCTTGCGAGGAGCACCTGGTCGAGGCAAATTTATGGTGAAATGATTGTCTTTCCACTTCCGTATTATGGCCCCAACAGTGCTCACTGGAACATTCAGAAGCTTAGAAATGCGCCTATAACCAATGCCATCATTATGTTTTGCAACAATTAGGTTGCGAAGGTCTTGAGACAGCTCTTTGCTTTTACCCATCATGGGATGTGTTTTGTCTGACACCTTGGCAATGAGACCTTTTTGTAGGCCATCAGTTGGGACTGAACCAGCTGATATTAATTTGCACTGACAGGGGGCTGGATTACTTTTTAATTACTGATAGTTTCCACCTGTTGTCTTGGCTTTCCATGCCTTTTTGCACCTCCCTTTCTTCATGTGTTCAATACTTGTTCCCTGTGTCATTTCACATTATTAACTTAATTTCTGAACTTATTTGTTTTGGTTTCTTTGTATGTATGGGTTACTTGGGTTATTACCAATATCTGGTGAAAATGGCATGTCAATAGCACCTTTGGAAATATATTTACTGAGAAAAATGGTGACGTGTTCAATACTTATTTCACCCGCTGTATATATACAGTGCATTCGGAAATGTATTCAGACTTTTTCCACATTTTGTTACTTTACCGCCTTATTCTAAAATTGATTAAATTAATTTGTATCCTCATCAATCTACACACAATACCAAATCTATAAAAAATGTAAAACAGAAATACCTTATTTGCATAAGTATTCAGACAGTTTGCTATGAGACTCGAAATTGAGCTAAGGTGCATCCTGTTTCCATTGATCATCCTTGAGATGTTTCTACAACTTGACTGGAGTCCACCTGTGGTAAATTCAATTGATTGGACATGATTTGGAGAGACACACAACTGTCTATTTAAGGTCCCACAGTTGACAGTGCATGTCAAAGCAAAAACCAAGGGAAAGTGAGGATACTAGTCAGTTGTAAACTAAATGCATTCAACTGAAATGTGTCTTCAGCATTTAACCCAACCCCTCTGAATCAAAGAGGTGCGGGGGGCTGCCTTCATCGACATCCACGTCTTCGGCACCCGGGGAACAGTGGGTTAACTGCCTTGTTCAGGGACAGAATGACATATTTTTTTACCTTGTCAGCTCAGGGATTAGATCCAGCAACCTTTCGGTTACTGACCCAACGCTCCTACCCTCCAGGCTACCTGCAGCCCCAACCAAGCCATGAGGTCGAATAAATTGTCCGTAGAGCTCTGAGACAGGATTATATCCAATTGGTAGTTGCAGTCTTGTCCCATCGCTGCAACTCCCGTACGGACTCGGGAGAGGCGAAGGTCGAGAGCCGTGCGTCCTCTCAAAACACTGCTGCTTCTTGACACAGTGCTTGCTTAACCCGGAAGCCAGCCGCACCAATGTGTCGGAGGAAACACTGTACACCTGGTGACCGTGTCAACGTGCATGCGCCCGGCCCGCCACAGGAGTCGCTAGAGTTCAATGGGACAAGGACATCCTGGCCGGTTAAACCCTCCCCTAATCCGGACAACGCTGGGCCTCATGGGTCTCCTGGTCGCGGACGGCCACGACACAGCCTGGGATCGAACAACAATCGAACCACAATCTGAAGTAACATAGCTAGCACTGTGATGCAGTGCCTTAATGAACAGCATTCTTACATATGTATTCCTTTTGTCCAGGTGGGTGAGGGCAGTGTGGAGTGCAATAGAGATTGTGTCATCTGTGGATCTTTTGGGGCGGTATGCGAATTGGAGTGGGTCCAGTGTGTCTGGGATGATGGTGTTGATGTGAGCCATAACCAGCCTTTCAAAACATTTCATGGCTATAGATGGGAGTGCTACGGGATGATAGTCATTTAGGCAGGTTACCTTGGAGTCTTTGGCATGGGGACTATGGTAGTCTGCTTGAAACAACTTGGTATTACAGACCGGGTCAGGGATAGGTTTAAAATATCAGTAAAGACACTTGTCAGCTGGTCAGGGCATGCTCTGAATATGCTTGTCGGAGGTCGTATAGCGAGAAGTGTCCTGATTAGTGTCCCGCTCCTTGAATGCGGCAGCTCTTGCCTTTAGCTCAGTGCGGATGTTGCCTATGGTACTGTATTCATTCTATAGCTTGAGGACTCCTGATATCTCCAGGAGTGATAAGTATACTTTTTTGGGGTCCTTATTTGTCGTGGTCTAGTACTTTTTTTTGCTAGCTAGGACCATCTACTTTAAGTGCTGCCTGTCTTCCCACGGGCCTACTTGGTGTGTGAACTGCTGACTGCTCATAACTTACAGATAGTTGTTGACACATCAACCAGGATCAAGGGGCAGGACAATTATGTGACTTGTTTTGGTAGTTAGTGGCTGTATTGGAGGGGGAGTGGTTTAATCAGCTTCTCAGGCTCCATCTCAGTGTAATTCATTCTATAGCTAGAGGACTCCTGATATCTCCAGGAGTGATAAGTATGATTGTTTTTTTGTCTTTATCTGTTGTGGTCTAGTACTGTATTTTTGCTACCTAGGGCAATCTACTTTAAGTGCTGCCTGTTTTCGCAGTGGCCTACTTGGTGTGTGAACTGCTGAAGCCACTTGCTTCTGCCTCTAACCCTAGGAAACTCTTTTCCACCTTCTCCTCGCTCCTTAATCCTCCACCCCTCCCCCTCCCCCTCCCTCCTCCCTCTCTGCGGACAACTTTGTCAGCCACTTTGAAAAAAAGGTTGACGACATCCGCTACTCATTCACTCAGCCTATTGAGTCCACTGGTCTCACTCTGAATTCAAAATGGCCCGAGTTGCTCCCCTCCTTAAAAAACCAATACTTGAGTCATCTGACGTCAAAAACTATAGACCTGTATCCTTTCTTTCTTTTCTTTCCAAAACACTTGAGCGTGCTGTCTCTGATCAACTTTCTCATTATCTCTCTCAGAACGATCTTCTTGACCCTAACCAGTCAGGCTTCAAGATGGGTCACTCAACCGAGACTGCTCTTCTCTGTGTCACAGAGGCTCTCTGCGCTGCCAAAGCTGACTCTCTCTCTCATCTGTTCTCATCTTCCTAGATGTACCTACTGCCTTTGACACCATGGACCATCAGATCCTCCTCTCCACACTCTCAGGGCTGGGCATCTCAGGCTATGCAGTCTTGGATTGCATCCTACCTGGCAGGCCGCTCCGATCAGGTGACGTGGAGAGGATCTGTGTCTGCACCACGTACTCTCACTACTGGTGTCCCCCAGGGCTTGGTTCTAGGCCCTCTCCTCTTCTCTCTGTACACCAAGTCACTCAGCTCCATGATATCCTCACATGTTCTCTCCTATCATTGCTATGCGGATGACACTCAACTACTTTTCTCCTTCCCCCTTCTGACACCCAGGTGGTGACACGCATTTCTGCGTGCCTGGCAGATATCTCAACTTGTATGTCGGCCTACCACCTCAAGCTCAACCTCGACAAGACAGAACTGCTCTTCCTCACTGGGAAGGCCTGCCCACTCGAAGACCTCTCCATCACGGTTGACAACTCCACAGTGTCACCCTTCCAGAGTGCAAAGAACCTTGGTGTGACCCTGGACAACACCCTGTCGTTCTCTGCAAATCAAAGCAGTGACCTGCTCCTGCAGGTTCATGCTTTACAACATCCGCAGAGTACGACCCTACTTCACACAGGTCCTAATCCAGGCACTTGTCCTCTACCATCTGGACTACTGAAAATTGCTGTTGGCTGGTCTCTCCGCTTGTGCCATCAAACCCCTGCAACTTATCCAGAAAGCAGCAGCCCGCCTGGTTTTAAACCTTCCTAAGTTCTCTGTATGCTGATGATTCAACCAAATACGCATCAGCAACCACAGCTAATGAAGTCACTGAAACCCTTAACAAATAGTTGCAGTCTGTTTTGGAATAAACTGGTCCTGAACATCTCTAAAACTAAGAGCATTGTATTTGGTACAAATCATTCCCTAAGTTCTAGACCTCAGCTGAATCTGGTAATGAATGGTGTGGCTGTTGAACAAGTTGAGGAGACTAAATAACTTGGTGTTACCTTAGATTGTAAGCTGTCATGGTCAAAACATATACCCTTAGCACCCTTAGTCTCCTGGGTCACGGACTACCTGACCGGTAGGCCACAATTTGTGCGACTACAGAGCTGTGTGTCAGAACGGGCAGTTAGCAACACAGGGGCCCCCCAGGGAACGGTCCTGTCCCCCTTCCTGTTCACCCTCTACACCTCAGACTTCAGATATAACTCTGAAACCTATAGAAGTTCTCGGATGACTCCGCAATTGTAGGGTGCATCAGGGGTGGGCAGGAGGAGGAGTACAGGAGCACAATCAGTGACTTTGTGTTGTGGTGTGAGCAGAACCACCTTCAGCTCAACATCAGCAAAACAAAGGAGATGGTGGTGGACTTCAGGAGAACCAAGACACAACTGACTGCAGTCCCTATACAGGGGATGGATGTGGAAATGGTTGGGTCATACAAGTTCCTGGGAGTCCATATGGACAACAGGCTGGAATGGGCTGGTAACACCGGGGCCCTGTACAAAAAGGGCCAGAGCCGACTCTACTTTCTGAGGAGGCTCAGGTCCTTCAACGTGTGCAGTAAACTACAGCATACCTTCTACCAGTCTGTGGTGGCCAGTGCCATCTTTTTTGCAGTGGTGTGCTGGGGAGCAAACATTAAAGCCGGTGATGCTTCTTGGGTAAATAAGCTGATCAGGAAGGCTAGCTCTGTCCTGGGGATGAGCCTTGACACTCTAGAGGAGGTGGCGGAGAGACGGATCCTGGCCAAACTGCTGGCCATCATGGACAACGTCACCCACCCTCTGCACGTCATGGTTATGACGCAGAGGAGCACCTTCAGTCACAGACTGATCCCACCACGGTGTGCCAGAGAGCGCTACAGGAGGTCCCTCCTGCCGGCGGCTATTAGACTATATAATGCCTCACCGGGGTGCCGTGCCGTCGGCAACATAGATCTGGAACTGTTGGGGTGCTAGGACCTAGTTTAACAATTATGCATCCATCCGTGAGTAACTCTGGTCCGTCATCACTCATTCACTCAGGACCTATTTATTCATGCAGGTCTGTATATACATACTCATGTACAGTTGTTATATCATATCACGTACAATATTGCAAGTAATTCTTGGACATAACTTACGTAGGCATTCACTCAGGAATGCATATTAGTATCCTGTCAGTTTCACCTTTTCTCATTGCTTTTAGTATATTGAATGTGCAATACGTGCAGTTGTCTGTAATTAAACCCTGCGCACTAAGGACTGTATTTTAAGGGAATTACTATTATTACCCCAAATTATATCATACACACATTTAGCTATTTAAGTATCTCTTCCTGTCATTTACCTGTACAGTTTGTGTAACCATGCAAGTATTCACTTATCTGTAAATATAACTGTATATTTACCTGTACAGCTAATTTAACCATGCAAAATATTAACTTACCTGTTCATTTAGCTAGTCTGTCTATTAAGTGCATTTTTGCATTTTTAGCTACTGAAATGCCATCGACCTGTATAGTATAGTTAACCATCCAACATCCACCAAGTGTACATATTCAGCCAACCACCCATACTAAGCAATGTCTTTTTATAGCTTTTTTTGCACTCCAGATATCTTGTATTTCTATACCTTTTCCATACTGCCGCTCTATGTATCATGTACTGTGTATCTGTCTTTTGTGTACTTTCGTTGTGGCATTTTGCACCTGCCCTGTGTTTTGTTGTTGTAGCTGCTTGACAAAGAAATTTCCCCCTCGGGGATCAATAAAGTATCTATCTATCTATCTATCTATCTATCTATCTATCTATCTATCTATCTATCTATCTATCTATCTATCTATCTATCTATCTATCTATCTATCTATCTATCTATCTATCTATCTATCTATCTATCTATCTATCTATCTATACATGCAATGGTTGTAAAGATGGGGAGATATCTGCCCAAAATAAAGAGATGCTCTGCTTTTTTGACACCCCACTCCACAAAGCAAGTCCTGCAGGCTCTAGTTTTGTCTTAGCTTGATTATTGCCCAGCCGTGTGGTCAAGTGCTGCAAGGAAAGACCTAGTTCAGCTGCAGCTGGTCCAGAACAGAGCGTCACGTCTTGCTCTTCATTGTAATCAGAGGGTTGATATAAATATTATGCATGCCAGCCCATCTTTCAAAAACATCTGAAACCCTACCTCTTCAAACAGTATCTTAAATAATCCTCCTCCTCACCTCGACTCCTCACTCAAACACTTAACCAGAACTTCCCCTTGAATATGCCAATAGGCCTAGGCCTGTATGTTATTACACCTTTATTAACCAATCACCAGATGCCATTCAAACCTTTTTTTGTTATCCCAAAGAAAGATACATGGGGTTACAGTTTGGGGTTCAAATCAAGTTGCACCATGGTGGTTCAAACCACAACGGATTTATCAAAACGTGTTAAAACCATCCATCTTATTTTAGCTCACGTTTCTGTGGATATCAACAAATAAGTGTATTCAAAGTGGTCCCTCAGACCTGAGACAAATATAGGCCCAGGCATACGCATGCATGTATTCACTTTAGGGAGCAGAGACTTTAGAAAAAATGATTTTAAGGCGCAAACTTCTTTAGGTTATGAAGAAGAGAATGGTGTGCTAAAATAAACGAGCCTACTGCTGAGGAATGCATGAAAATATAATGACACTTTATATGCACTAGATGGAGACAACGTATAAACGCCAGTCAACAGTCCCACAAAGAGATTATATGAAAACGTATTGGCCGACGTATTGAAACAACTAGATGGACAGTTTTAGAAGCCCCATAGCAGTGTGTCCACCATGCTGAGATGAACATATAATTGTAGAGATGAAAGCACCTACAATAGGTTGCTATAGTTGTGTATTAGAAGCAGGTCTTGTGCAGAGGAGCGTTGTTTTTCTATTTGTGAATGGCACCGTTATAGATGTGTGCCATTAATTAAAAAGTAAAGGACTGCAATCTTATAGTGCACAAAAGATATATAACAAATACAAAACTAGAAACACAGATGTATAAGATGTTTTTATTTGTAAAAAATAGGCATTTTTGGCTTTTCAAATAACTAAATATGTAACTAAATATAGCCCCATTCAACTTTATTGTTAATGCATTCAAACTAGAAATAGTAAGCCGGGCAACATTCCATTGTAGAAATACCGTAGTTCCATTATTTGAAATATGGGGCAATATAATGACAACACGGAAATCTCTAGAATTTATTTACAACATGCCCTGACATGTCTACTAATTGGCTACTCTGTTTGACTGCAATATGTAACTTCTCTCACTCTGCCCCCCCCCCCCTCTCTCTCTCTCTCACTCCCCTCCCTCTTTTTCTCTTACTCTGTGTTTGAGTTCTTCCTATTTAAATAGCTTTGAAAGCAGAAATGTTAGTAGGCCTAGTTAGGACAGAAGTATAATTATTATTTTTGGGAAACATTGATGGCTAGACCTACGTGAGAAGGGACTAAAATTAACATTAGGCCTACATGTATTTTATTGTAAGGGTTCATAGGTTATTAATACTTGCATACATTATTTACAGGTCAATTGTAAATGTTTATTTGGTATTACTGGTCAGGTCAAAGTTGTTGCCCTAACATTTTAGGCTTAAACCACAACATTAATGATTTGACATATTGTAACAATTTACAAACGTCTATAAACATCTTATGAACTCGTTATAAGCTCGTTATAAACCCTGTATAAATTCTCAACATAAAGGGTAGCTACTGCAGCCTATCTTATCCAAACTGACCACCATAAAGTAGAGACAGTTTGCTTGCTCTCAGCCTCTTTCAGATTGTTAACTTTCTGGCACTGGTTTCCTCTCAAAAAAACTGCAGACAGTCGGCCCGACCAATCCCAGAACAGCGGAGTGACGTCATGGCATCTGCAGCTCATTGAGATGAAAGGGAATGTTGAGGGCTGTGCTCAACTTCAAACCCAAGCCTGGCATCAAACGGCGAGCCCTCAGATAAACCAAACAAACAGACCGGGGATCGCACAGAGGGAGGCGGCGCTGAAAGCGGAATAACAACACAACCAGATCTCGACGCCTTGCATTTTGCAAACTCTTTGCATTTCCACTTTAATGATCCCTCTATCTTGCATGCAATTGTATCGAATTGTGAGGTTATTGTCATGTGATCATAATGACCTGTTTGTAGCGCTAGTGTCCGCCCTGTGGTTGCGCTTTGATGTAGGCCTAGTGGCCGATCAGAGATCAGATTACATGCTTTAGATTGCAGCCATCCCCTGCCTTTGATCTCCACGCTGATTTTGTCCTCAATCCGGAGTTTCGTCTGGATTGGAGCAGCGCAGCCGAGCAACGAGCACATCGCTTGGCTGGAATGGTCGGGAGCCCTATGCAGAACTGATAGGAGTGGATATCTGTCTGAAACTACACTCATTCACCAGGGAAAGGACAACTAAAGAACCGATCAGACTACAGCAGCACATACCAGGTAAAACGTGCAGAGGGCTGCAGTTTTTTTTGTAGCCTATATGATTTTGAGAAATTCAACAACCTGAAACTATTAACATACATATTTTGACTTGATAAGATAATTCTGTCATAGCCCTGGCTGGTTTGAGGCATGATGTCGCATTATTGTCCTCGCCCAAAAACATTGTTACAATGTTCCAACAGAGTTGTTACAAAGCATGTATGTTGTGTTTATGTTGTTATTGGTCACTATGCCTATAACTATTTGGGGAAAAGTGGCTGAGAACAAATATAGTTTACCTGCTCATGAGTATTGCGCTACTTTTCACTGGCCATTCATTGGGCTTATTGACACCAATCCGAGGTTCCACAATATTCCCTTATGTTTTTGTTGTAGAAATTAGAAATTCACATATTCATTCTATATCTCTCTCTTTTCTAGAGCCATTCCACAGTAGCCCCTCAAAATGGCTTGGATGTTTGGGCACACCTGGTTACTTCTACTGACGTTTCATGTAATATACTCATCTCTGGTGAGTTTTCTGCTTTGAATTTACCCAACTAGTGTGATACCAGGCTTTTTACAGGCCATTTATAGTACGATCTGTGATCTGTAATGTCCATGTATAATAGACTGTAATAGTCTCCATTCTAAGTTACTGTTGTCAGATCTGACAGGACATCAATGTGTAGACAGACATATTTAGTAGTCTACATAGTTTGAGGAGTAAAAGCCAGTGGGTCAAATAGTGGCACTATTGTAGGGAGTTTATTTATTTATTTTTGATTTTTATTACCCCGCTCTGGACTCAGTTCACATGATCTCTTACTGATGAAAGGCGTGATGAAACGCAGGAATCCCTAGCTGCTCAGTATCAAATGATTATTCCCTCTCAGGTTCCTGTAAGGGCGGAGGAGGAGACCAGAGAATGCAGGGAACAGGAGTACAAGGATCAGCTTGGGAACTGTAAACCTTGCAAGCAGTGCGACGCGGGGCAGGAGCTATCAAAGGTTTGAAGCCTAGTAGTGTACGCTATATAGACAGTAAAACTTAGACACCAATAAATGATGGCCTCCTTAAGTGTGCCCTTAAATGTACTGTACTTTACATACAGACTTAAAAAATGTAGTTGTCCCAATGATTCCACCTCAGTAGAACAAGTTTATAACATGCTTCATCACAGTTGAAAGGAAAACATTTGTCACTGTTCCCCTTGATCTATAAAAAGGAAAGAGACTAAAAACATGATAAAACTGGATACAAACAGATCACTTAAATCATGTTGGAACTTCCTAAACCTGAATAACCTCTGGATAAGATTTACCCTTGGTAAAAAAAGAAAAGAAAAAAAAGAAGCTTTTTCTTTTCTGAAAGACCTGCGTTCATGAATATAATGGATCCCAGTGTTTAGAATAGTGAGTCTTATCCAGGGGACTGAAGTTATTTATGACTTCCTCTGTTTCATGGAGAAAAGGGCCAAATGGCTTTTTTAGAACACAGACCTCTCTTTAATCAGTCACACCCAAACTTCAGCCCTCTGTTGCTGAATGTTTTTCCCTGTCCAAGTTATTGTCTCCATTGTTTGAAGGAAACCATGCATAAACTTGCTGTACAGTGAGAGGGGTATGCCTTTTATCACTATTCTTGCCAAATACATGGTGTTCTGTGTGGGCTGTGTAGAAACGGGTTGGAAGGCCATGAGCAAAGTTAGTTAAGCAATGCTTTTCCTCCTACCAATTAAACACATGCTCAGTTAAGCACAGATAAAAAACCTTCCATCTTATACTAAATTGCCCTCTCGTAACATATGTTGCACACATACATTTCTACCAGGTTGCCTTTTATCTTGGTACACACAGACATTTGTTCAGTGGTGGTACGCTTCAGTGGGCCTCATGTTACTCTGCCAGTCATGAATGCTCGACGCCCTGGGGTCCTGGTTAATAATTGGCTGCCTCATTCATTCTAAGTGGTAGCGGGAAGCCATCTCACAGCGTAGGGAGGTTCTAATAAAGCTGTGTGGCTGCCATAGAGATATATGGAATGTGATTATATCTTCTTCTGGATGTCTGCCTATATTGTTGCAAAGCAACATCACAAACATCAATTCGCTCTTCGTTCAGGGAACCACCAAAGCATCAGGGAAGTCCTTTATTAAAATGATCTGATATGTCATTTTCATCAATAATTTATTAGCTAGCAAGGGTTGTTTTGTCTTTTGTCCTCATATCAAACATACTGTTAAGAACTACAGATATAGTACATACAGTAGATACAGTAGATACAGTAGATACAGTACATACAGTACATATAGTAGATACAGTACATACAGTAGATCAGTACATACAGTACATACAGTACATATAGTAGATACAGTACATACAGTAGATACGGTACATACAGTACATACAGCCGATACAGTACACACAGTACATATAGTAGATACAGTACATACAGTAGATCAGTACATACAGTACATACAGTACCTACAGTACACACAGTACATATAGTAGATACAGTACATACAGTACGTACAGCAGATCAGTACATACAGTAGATGCAGTAGATGCAGTACATACAGTAGATACAGTAGATACAGTACATACAGTAGATGCAGTACATACAGTTGATGCAGTACATACAGTTGATGCAGTACATACAGTAGATGCAGTAGATACAGTAGATGCAGTAGATACAGTAGATGCAGTAGATACAGTACATACAGTAGATACAGTGCACACAGTACATACAGTAGATACATCAGATACACTACATACAGTAGATACAGTACATACAGCAGATACAGTACATACAGTAGATACAGGAGTGACCTCCCTACATATAGTGCATGCGTGGTGGGAACTTTGCATTAAGCCACTGGCAAAGAGGCAACATGTCTTCAATTTGTAGAGACTAGACATTGAAAGAGTGTGGCAGTGTGTGGAGAAAATTAGATGGCACACTGCGTTAACAAACCCTTATTGTTTTCCGAGATCATTCATTACTGGATCAGATGACTGGCCCCCCCTGAAAACTCTTGTGATTCCCTCCTAATCTCTGAACTATCTCCCCGTCTGAACATGCTTTAACCCCAGCCAGCTCTCTCTCTCTCTCCCCTCCACACAGCTCTACCGCTGTGCTGTTTTTCTTGGCATTCTCACCAAAAACTAGATCTGGCGATAATAATAATAATAATAAAATGAGACTTGTAAGCACTGGCTTTTGTGCTTACTTTGAGGCTAGATCATCCTAAACCCATGAAAGTAATGACACACTTGAAAGATAATTTGACTATACCCAATTAGCTCCATTTAAATGAGACAGTAGCATTATGTGATTCCTGGCTGCATCCAAAGATGGGATACCTTGACAGCATCTATATTGTAAAACATTTACCAGAGATGTTTTCTCACATTAGACACCTGATCAGGTCAGGGTGTTAGACCTTGTTATGATCCTTTATTACTCAGGATAAAAGAGGTAATTCCTGGATGTTACAGCTCTGCCTGGGTGGAGAGGGGACTGCTCCTTTTGTTCTGTGCCCTGGCCTGTGTACGTGGCAGCCCCTCTACTGCCATGCAATGCCACAAGGACAGAGTGTGCCAGTGCCCAGCTTTGAGGGGATGAATCCTCCTAGGGCCCCTTCATCTGGAAGTCGGGCGATGCTCCTCCGTTCAAAACCACTCTAAACAGCTCTGCTCTGACTGCTTTACAGCGGTTAGCCTTCCAAGCCTTCTCGCTCTCTTTCACTCTCACTCTGTCTCTCATCTTTCCACTGTTCCCTGCCCTGCTGGTGTGAAGCTCCTTATATGGAGAGCACACAACAACAGCTGCAGCCCTGCCCTAGCCCTCCTCCGGCCAGAGCCAAGGTCCAATGTCGTCTCATATGTGTTTGGCTGAAATGGTCAAATTCCTCTATCTTCTGCCCTGACTGTGCGGCCATCACAGGATCCCAGGATCCCAAACACCCCTGCCCCTGGCTCCTGTGCTCACATTCTGGTGCGACTACATGCCCAGGCGGTGAAACGTGACAAGGTCAAGGAGAGAAATGCCCTGTTTGAATCTGACCTTCACGTTAATGATATACGAGAAACACCCCCCCCCCCCCCCCCCCCCCTCCCCACCATCAATCAGCCTGGTCTGAAAATGCAGTGTGGCAACAGTGATTTAACAGTGGACAGGGGCAGCTGCTGCAGACAACACAATGACTGATGTCATTCCAGCAGGGTCCATTTGCTTGGCGTGGGATGCGATGATCAGCAGGAATGTAAATGTTCCTATGACCATAGGAAATCTAGATTGCCAGCCTCTGTGTGGCAAAGAAATACTATGTACTACTGAATAGGAATCACATTAACATTAGACCTACTACATACACCCCATTATTTATGTTTTGACTTTTGACAGAATAGGCTATATTCTCTTGTCCCCATTTTACGAGGTGTACCCATTAATCCAATAGTAAACATATACACTCAGGTTATATAGATAATATACTGTATACAGGGTGATAATACTGTATATCCAATATGGGTCCAGTAATATTTTCCAACTTAAATTCGTTATAAGGGTTAAAGCCTGACAACTGAGACGGTTCCATAATAGATCACTCATTCAGTAATTAGATGTGGTGCTTTTTAAGTGCAGTGCCCATTGTAGAGACCAGGAGAGGTCTTCAACACTCACTGAGTTGTTTCAGAAAGAACCAGTCGCACATAAACCTAGCAATAAACTTGCAAACTTTTGCTCCATACCCGGGCCATTTTGGGGCCTGCAGCAGAAGGTCAAGCATTGATTCTGAGAGAGTCGTAGATTATTGCCAGTGTAAGATGGACTCTCAAAAGAGTAGGACCATTGTTACCTTATGATGTTGGAAGCCAAGGTCATTCTTTAATTCTAGACACCCTGGTAGTCCACATCCAGAGCCTTTCTCCAACTGCCCCCAGCCCCACCTCTCAACCGGGGGATTTCTCCTGTTAATCCCTCCAGGAATGTGGCTTTGGTTACGGAGAGGATGCCCAGTGTGTGCCCTGCAGAAGCAGTCGCTTCAAAGAGGATAGGAGCCTGCAGAAGTGCAAGCCCTGCCTGGACTGTGGCCTGAACAACCGCTTCCAGAAGGGCAACTGTTCCACCACCAGAAATGCCGTGTGCGGAGACTGTCTGCCTGGGTGAGGGAAGAGCTTAATCACTTACAACCACTATTCTACTTCCACTACCAGTGTCCTACTACTCCGTTACGACATATAATGGTCAAAGTATTGGTTCATTATTGCACACAATCAATTAAGCAGATTTACGAGAACTTTCATAATAATCCAATGCTATGTTGTGTTTAACAGGTTTTACAGGAAAACGAAGCTAAGCGGATTCCAAGATATGGAGTGCATACCATGTGGGGACCCTCCACCTCCATATGAACCACACTGTGAGCACTCACTCTCTCTTCCTTTACGACAAGTAGTGTAACATCAGAAGAGCCTCTGAGGAAAAGATCTCAATAAACTTGAATCATTCACATCAGGCCAAGGAATGTAGCCGGTGAAATTATAGACAAAATAAGGAATATCCGTAGCTTGAATGAGAAGTTGAGAACATCATTAATTGCTAAAACTGTTAGGCTAAAAGTACAGCAAAGACCCCAAAATCATGTCAGGCCATAATGCCATAACAAAGCACATACCTTAATCTAAAAACATGCCAGCACAAGGCCCTTAGAGTAATCTGAACCACAACCCCAATGGGTGGAGAAAATCATTGTTCATTCAGTAGATTCTCATTGAGCCAGCCAACTATGTTTTATGCCCAAATAAATGCTTAGTTTTACAAGCAGGCCCATAAATGTTGAAATGGATACTGCTAGCATAATAGTCGGTCTTGCCAGAGCTGGATTATTTTATCATCGCTCCATTATTTATCATCGCTCCATTCTCAGGGACTGAAGAAAACCTCTTATCTTAAGTAAAAGCCTCCATCCACATACACTACTGTTTGGGGTCACTTAGAAATGTCCTTGTTTTTGAAAGAAAAGTATATTTTTTTGTCCATTAAAATAACATCAAATTGATCAGAAATACAATGTAGACATTGTTAATGTTGTAAATGACTATTGTAGATGGAAACGGCTGATTTTGTATGGGATATCTATTTTAAAAGGCTAATTGATCATTAGAAAACCCTTTTGCAATTATGTTAGCACAGCTGAAAACTGTTGTGCTGATTTAAGAAGCAATAAAACTGGCCTTCTTTAGACTAGTTGAGTATCTGGAGTATCAGCATTTGTCAGTCTATTCTTGTTCTGCCAAGAAACTGAAGATCTCGTACAACGCTTTGCAACTCTGCCTAGAAGGCCAGCATCCAGGAGTCGCCTCTTCACTGTTGACGTTGAGACTGGTGTTTTGCGGGTACTATTTAATGAAGCTGCCAGTTGAGGACTGGTGAGGCATCTGTTTCTCAAACTAGACACTCTAATGTACTTGTCCTCTTGCTCAGTTGTGCACCGGGGCCTCCCACTCCTCTTTCTATTCTGGTTAGAGCCAGTTTGCGCTGTTCTGTGAAGGGAGTAGTACACAGCGTTGTATGAGATCTTCAGTTTCTTGGCAATTCCTCACATGGAATAGCCTGACGGGTTTCAAAAGAAAGTTATTTGTTTCTGTCCATTTTGAGCCTGTAATTGAACCCACAAATGCTGATGCTCCAGATACTCAACTAGTCTAAAGAAGGCCAGTTTTATTGCTTCTTTAATCAGCACAACAGTTTTCAGCTGTGCTAACATAATTGCAAAAGGGTTTTCTAATGATCAATTAGACTATTAAAATTATAAAATTAGCTAACACAACGTGCCATTAGAACACAGGAGTGATGGTTGCTTATAATGGGCCTATACTAGTGTTGAAATAGCTTTTCTTTCAAAAACAAGGACATTTCTAAATGACCCCAAACCTATGAATGGTAGTATATTTCAAGACCTATACTAGTGTTGTCACATTATGTACAGGAAATTCTTAAATGTTGTACTGCAATTTGGTGGTCTATTAAGCATTTCTTAAAGGTTTTTTTTTCACAAAGCAGCAGATTGAATTCCACTACTACATCTCATTAGCCACCTTTTTCCGGCCATTACCAGTGGTTAATTTTAACCTCATGGTTTTCGGCACTCACACAGAGAGAGTGGGCTAGCTAACTTATACCTTTGGTAAATTAGTGTGACTTCCTGATGCTTGTGGAGGACGCAGCTGTTCCTTGAGAAGGTTTGGCAGCGTGTGTGTATGAGCCGTCAAGCCAGGTCTAGCACCCCTCTGTTAGATAAATGAAGACGTCTCCAGGATATCAGACAACTTGAACTCAAAAACTCAGTTTGCATTTGCTCTTTCTGGAGATGGAAAAACATCTGCTTAAATTTAGTATGTAAAGCTGTGTCACGCCCTCAATATGAGCTAGTTTTACTACTACCATTTTTGGATAGGACAATAAATATGTATTTTCAAGCAATAACTGTAAAGCATGAAGTATGTGTAAGAGAGTGTCTACATATGACTAAACCATATGAAATCACCCTGAACATGGGCCTTGGGACATCTAAGCTATGCATGTCTGTCTGTGTGTTTGGCTGGCTGTCTGGCTTGCCATTTTGATTGCAGAGGCCCATGAATCAAAATGGCCATTCTGTCCCAGAGAGAGCAAAGCTGGTAGTTACTATAGGGAGTCTCAGTGGAATGCTTCCAAATGTTTGAAAGTCTTGATCTCTCTTCCTCCAGTGATATCTTGTGGGGGTTGAAAACTTAAAGGGCAGATCATTCTAATAGGCCACACTGGCCCGGGGCGAAGCTGCAGCTGTGCAGGGAGGCTGCTTTTGAAGGAGGCCGTAAATCTTAACGCACTTCAGTCTCCCGGACAGTTTCTGGGGATGAGTAAAAATGAGATTGTGTTTTATGGATTATTTCAGTCGCTATAATGTATTTCATCTGCTGGAGTTTTTTTCTGTGTCATGGTAGAGCTGTAAAAGTTGTCTGGAGAGAGGCCGACCGTAGCCCCCCCCCAATCCCCCCAGCTCCCCATCTCCAGACCCGTTTCGCCATTTTCACTCATTCCAAACAGATTTACACCAAGGTCTTATGGGAATTTAGTCTGTTTTTTCTATTTTTTGGTTCTAGCCCCTGATATTAATGCTATTTAAGTCGGAAGCTTAACAGTCAGAGAAATATTTTTAGGCACTTGTATCTCAAACCAGGATTTCACAGCATACACAAAAGGAAGTCAGTCCAATTTTGTTTGAAGCAATCCGATGCAAATTCCACAAGCGTGCAGGTCAGCCTGTTGAAAGACAATGCAGACTCTCATCACCTCTTTATGCAACAGTAACACTGTTCCTAGAGATAGGGCCTGTGGCCAGGGCTACTCAAGACTCTAAAACTCATGACCCGACTGATATCCATCCTCATTTATCTCAACTTGTTACATTCAGACAACTTTATCTCAACCTTTATTTTCTCCTACTAACCTCACTTCAAAGTTCCATGCCATGTCTCCTAACCACTGACTGTACAAAGAAAATTATCTAGATTGAGATGCAAACCAACGCAAGCCAAATGAGAGCGGTCAACCCTTAAAATCAACTCCACCAAAACAAAGTCACTCAAGAGCCAATCAAAGACAACATGAGTGAAGTGTTTACGCGCAGAGCAGCAAATCTCCTCACCACAGCCGACACCCCTTTTCAACACTAAAAGGGATGTCGGCTGTATTTATGATAGGAAGATCTTTTTAGCCAAAAAAACAAACTCTTGGTTGTGGAGTGCTCGTACCTCTTTGGCAATGGGAAGTAATTCAAGTCAAAATCTCCAAAGTTTCACAGGTGATGAATGTGGATGGGGTCACCATTTGTTTTCAGAAGGGGCCATTCATACTTCTCACTGGGCAAAAACTGGTTGAATCAACATGGTTTCCACATAATTTCAACCCCAAAAAATCACATGATGACGTTGAATCAACGTGTAAAACTGGTAGGATTTGAAAAAGTAATCAACGTAAAAGAATTTCGGATTTCTTAACCTAAATGAATTTTTGGTGGATTTCACGTTGAATTCACGTTAGTTGACTACTCAACCAAATGTAAATCAAAACTAGACATTGAACTGACATCTGTGCCAGTTGGTTGGTGGTTCCCTGTCTCTTTGTGGCCTGTCATACACAAGGCCATGGCTTTAAGTTTGGCATTCCCAAAAGTCAACAGGGAGAGAGGAGAGCATATATCAAAACAAGCAGTTTATTTGCAGAAAGCGGTGTGTTGATAAGATCGGCAGGTGAGGTCTACTCAATGTGCCAGCCTTAATATGTGTTTGCTGCAGCTGTCTGGGAGTGATAAGGGCTGCCACTGGGCTGGGGGTGTGGGGGAGACATAGCTGGCTGCGGAGGGGAGTGGGGAGGGCTGGCTGGATCAGAAGCGGGACAGCCATGACATGGGGTTTCTGAGAGGGTGTCTGCACCACGGTGATAAAATAATGTGCCTTGCTTGTGTAAGCATAGGTGTAGGTGTAAGCATGGGTGTAGGTGTTAAGTCAAATCTTTCAGGAAATCATTTTGGATTATTTTGATAGAGGATGTTCCAAAATCTTGATAGGAAGCACATTCCAAACATTGTTTTTGAAGTGGTTTGATTTAGTAAAGAATGTTACTGTATCTTCACAAAGTCATCTCAACATATATCATGTTATATTCCGCTATATAAACTGTCTAGTGTAATTTAGGTATTTGCCTTAATCTGAGCAGTTGACTCCCTTGTCAAAACTGTTAGAAAATGGCACTTGGTTTCTGTCATAACAGTTTTGAAGACCTATCTCCCCTGAAACGTCCTAATCTTGTTTTAATAAGCTGTTATCACCTGTTTGTTTACTATGTACTGTATACTTAAATGCTTATTTATTTTGCCCCCGGGTCAAACTGAAATTTGAAGTTTGGGATTTTTTTCTTCCTCAGATGGAATGTACAAATACCCTTATCCCCTATCGTCTATCCCACTGGAATATAACACCTTTGGCCAAGTCTAAAGTAATGTTTACATTGCATAACAAAGGGCTCATGAATTTGAAAAGACCAAACCCACTTTGCTTCATGATTAATGTACTAAAAAGCAAACAGCGATTGAAGGGGCCTATTGAAAAAGATATTAAACAGATCTCACACGATCACTATTTTCTCTATGGGGGGCGAGTAGTCAGTCACTGTCATAGTAGGCGTAGGATTACTTTAGGTATTTTGTTTGCTCTCTATGTAAACCTACATATCAACTATGCACAGGTCATGAATCACTTTAAATTCTATAAGAATGTAATTGTTGTGATGAGGGAGAGTAATATTGACCAAAAATGTAATTCACAGATAATACAATCATACTTCTGTTGCTTTATGAAATAATATCAGTGGCCTTATTGCACATGTTTAACTTGTGACTAGACATCTGTCACTTACCAAATTATTCCTCAACAAAGCAGTATGTTTGCTTTGTTGCGGAATTAAGCAGATAGTTATAACCGATAAATAATCGTATACCCGATAAAGAATCATTACATTTACATTTGAGTCATTGAATCATAATTTATCATAAGGAGATTGTATCTAGTTTGTTATGACATCTGGCACATTAAGTCCTGATGTTCCATATTCATGGGGAAGTGTTAAAATGAGAAGCTGTCCTCAAGGCCAGGTCCCTTAACGTGAGAGTGTGTGAACAGTTTGGGGGTGGGGATCCTAGACAGTGGCAGCAGTTGCAATCATGGGATAAACACATGCAAGAATGCGCACACATATACACACACACACACACACACACACACACACACACCAGGCTTGTTTCAAACATCTGGCCAGACTGCACAGACTTGGCCGTGATTGGGAGTCCCATAGGGCGTCGCACAATTGGCCCAGCGTCGTCCGAGTTTGGCCAGTGTAGGCCGTCATTGTAAATAAGTATTTCTTCTTAACTGACTTGCCTAGTTAAATAAATTATAAATAATAATTAATGACAGGGCTGTCTGACTGGCATGAGAGGGCCTTGGGGTAGGGGGAAGAATGACTCATCCTCTGGAGGGAGGGAGGGAGGGAAGGAGGGAGGGAGGGAGGGAGGGAGGGAGGGAGGGAGGGAGGGAGGGAGGGAGGGAGGGAAAGAGAGAGAGAGAATCTACTTCAGGCATTCTCCTTGGAGGACTCAGTGGGTCAAAGACAGCTACTACATGGCAATAATAATCATAAACCTAGAATGGACACATCATTCAGGTGTAGAAAAACTTGTTTTCAATACGGCCAGATTGTACTTACAAGGTCAGACAAAGACATGACACAGTCGGCTCTAAAATATAGTTGTTCTCAAACTATACAGTTGAACATTTGTATTTTACTGTAAATTCCCATGTTATTATGTCAGAAGAACTGCAGTGGTGACGTTTGATGCTCATATTGACCGTCTCTCTCTCTCTCCCCGTCTCTATCTCTGCCCCTGCAGGCAGTGGGCGGGTGAACCTTGTGCCCATCCCCCCGGTGGTGACCAGCCCTCGGGACATGGCCCTGGCGGCGGTCATCTGCAGCGCTCTGGCCACTGTGCTGCTGGCCCTGCTCATCCTCTGTGTCATCTACTTCAAGAGACAGCTGCTGGAAAAGAAGCCCAGCGGTGAGTGACCAACTTGAACTTGAAAGAAGTAATTACAATGTTGTGGAAATCTCAGTGCAGCATTGGTACCAACAGGTGGCTTTGCTATTGAAATACAGCAGCTGCTATCTTGCACTTGTTTGGGGTCTCATTTATGAAAAAAGTTTATTTTTGCCTCAGCATCTCTAAGGTCCCAGGACGGTCCGTACAGTGGAGCAGAGTTGTTGTGCCTGGACCGACGGAGGCTCCATGACTTCCCTCAGCGCCCATGCTGCCAGTGTCACCAGGGGTCAGGCCACACCTGTGGTAGGTCCTATCACTGGTTTGTTTTTACATTCATATCACTCTTTATGAGCCTTGGTTCTCAAGCCGGTCACTCTGTAAAGTTGTATGGAGTCTTTGACTGTATCACTATGGTACTGGCACTACTGTACGCTGAGGCTTCTTGGCCAGGTCATCCAGGCTTTCTAATGGTTGGCGGTCGGTCACACGGTTTTTCCTGTGTGATCTCCAGGCCCAGTGCACCTGATCCCCTCCCTGTGCTGTGATGAAAGCTGCAGTCTGGGCCGGAGCAGAGACACCAGCCCCTTCCAGTCCCAGATCAGCCTCAACGAGGGGTGAGGACCATGACACAACACAACACACAACTCACCTCACCTCCACTCAAAACCATCAACCACCATTAATGAACCACCAATCACCATCTATTCTAGTACATGGATGCCCAAATATGACAGTCAGAAGAACCAATAACAAGTACAGCATTTGATATTGTTTGACATCATGTCTCCTCGAATCCCAGAAAGACCTAGAAATGTTTGCAAAACCGAACAACATTCCTTTACACACCTCTGGCTCAGAACAGGAAGAGAAACACAGACAAGGCCAACAACAGTATTGCTATGGTGTTAACTTTGGGTCTGTTTGGGAGATTACTGTCAGAGAAGTGCCTCCCTGGGACAGTGGTTAGATCATTATTGCTGGGACTGGGAGAGATTTATGCAGCTGACACGTCCTCTATTTTCCCCTACAGATGCGGCGTGAACCCCTGCGAGGAGAACGTCCTGGCCTATCTGAAAGCCCATCCAGAGCCCTGCATCTTCAGAGAGGCTGGCGAGACATGGCCATTAATGCAGAACCTCGACTGTGCCGAGAGCTTGGGACCGCCCCGCTGCAACCCAGAACCCACAGAGAGGTGCGATGTGGAGGAAGAGGGTGAGGATGAAGAAGAGGGGTGCAGGTCAAGTGAGGACACACAGGAGAAGCCATCTGAACAGGCTAGACAGAGCCAGGAGAAGACTGGTGCTCTGACAGAGGTCCTCCTTCCAAAGCAGCAGCCATCTTCAACAGAAGGTCAGTGTTTTGTTGTACTGAATGACCTTCAATGCAGACACAGACAGACTGGTCCTCTGTGTACATACAGTTTGAAATTGAGCGATGCTTGGTGTATAACAGCCAATGAGCAATTGACAAACACAGGAACATACTATTCTTCACTGTGTCAAGAAAAGAGGAAGGTGTGCGAATGCAAACACTATTAAACCCAGGAAACTAAAGGCCTTAGGTAAACTATGCCATGAAAGGAATGTGCTGGAATGAAAAATCACTGCTTCTCTTCTTCCCCTCAAAAATTAGTTAGAATTCTTCTGCATAGCAGGTTCCTAAAATGAAATGAAATTGAGTCCATTAAAACAAATACACGCTATTTATGGGAAAAGCTTTGGTGTATCTGCCAAATGAATCCAGTGAGTGGGAATGAGCTCAGAGCAGAGCAGCAGATGCCCCAGCAAACACAGTCATGTAGAAAGCTACAACACAGGCATCAGGGCAGAGAAGACATTCTGTGTCCTAACAGACTAGTTCAAACACACACACACTTATTTTACCACAACTGTTGCACTCGCTTTGATCGGCAAGGACAGTGTTGTGTCCATTGAAACTGGAAGCAAAGATAGGGCCAGGCCGCAATCCCAGCCAAGCTTTCTGATGTTGTGCAAAGGGATATTGTTTTAACTGACTCGGTCCCTGCCTGGCCTATGTTAGGTAGATAGATTACTAATGACCGTGTGTGCTTTTCTCCTCTCTTTCTTTTTTCCAGGATGACATGGATTTATTTGGCTCGTGTTCCACCCTTGAACCGCCCTGAACTGGAAAACAGTCCAGTAAGATCCCGTTTCAGATTACACTAGCCCACACACCAATTTCAAAAAAGTGTGTGGCACACAATCTCTTTCAAGCGGCTTGTGACCCACGGTCTTCCGTCACGCATCTGAAGTGACTATGTAAATAAATGCAAACAAAAGCACTTCGCGGCAAAATAAAGCACAAGAGCAGAGACTGAAAATAAATATATGCACAACGAGATTGCCGGGCCAGAGGCTGATATAATGAAGTTCAAATGATGACAAAATGACTGTTGACTGGTACAACGTAAATAGAAGCCATCACATTTGTTTCTGATGTCTGCTTAAGAATGTCTTACATCTACTTATGTAGGTGACTAGCAGAAACAGTATCACCGATCTGTCAGTGTGACTATTGATGGGTCGTCATGAAGTCCCTGCTACAAGTTAATAACAGGCAACGTCTCCTTAAAAGGGCCTAAGAGAAGCACGTCGAAACGTATGTCTGTGATTTCTGCACATTGAAGACAATCTAGATAATACTGAACAAGTTAAGACAATTAGGAATGTTTGTGTGTGATATCAAATTTGTTGTAGATATTGTAAAATAGATAATAGGTCAATATTTTTGTAATGAAGACATGATTGACTAGTGACAAATATGCCTGTTTTTTCTCAGTTGTAGTATGCCTGTTTTTTCTCAGTTGTAGTATTGGTGGTTGTGGATATACACTTCCACAATTAACTTTAATTTGATATAATTGTCCATATTTGTAAATAAACCACTTCAACAAGACAAACTATGTGATTTTGATTGTTGTTCATTCACTTCAATATACAGGGGGGTCTCTTTCTGAAACTCAAGATATCACTTGCAACCAAAAGAATGGATTTGGTTCAAAATATAGATAGATACAAGTAATGAAAATAAAGCTTCTATTAGTGATTTCAAATGTATGACTTTATTTATGGCTCTGTGCAATAGGCCAACATGTGGTTACAGCTACCCAGCACACTCCCTTTGATAGCATGTTCACACCTTGATTAACCATCTGAAGTAAGTCCCACCTCGCTGGGTGATGCCCCAGGTCTAATTTCAGTGCTAGGCAAGTAAGGACATTGTATGGTGAGCAGCTGCAGCCTCAGCCCCTGGTAATCACTGCTGGAATCTGTTGAAACAGATGACACAGACGGTAATACTTGATTTAGCTAGTCGTCATAGTCTGGGTCGTGCTCTGTGTGAATTCAACAGAAATCCCTCAAATCTCACTCTATCCTTCCTTGGACCATAAACTCCCCTCCCTCCATCCATCTCTCCATAACAGGAACACTTAGACAAAACAGAGGGAGCAGATTTGCCTTTAAGTCAAAACACTGGCAAAATGATCTAAATAGCAGGTGTTGTATTTGTCCCCTCTGATCTGAACAGGAAATAACAATGAACTGCTCCTACTTTTTCTGAAAAGTATATTCAACGCTCACATACTGTTGTACCAGATATTAGTATTTGATCATAAAAATAATGTCTACATACTTCAATTTATCTATTTATATGGACATTGGAACAGATGCTTCAAACTTACATTCTCAAAGTGCTGAAGATTTTATTGTACAATGATGCAATATTCTGAATTACAGGGTGTACTTTTTGTGCTTTCCGTAATTGATATGCATCAATTTCAAAAATATGTGAAAGACAGTATGTGGTATATGCACAGATCTGCAAAAACCTTCATGAACCACGTAGAACTTTTAGTTTACCTCACAACCGCAGACCACGTGTAACCACTCCTATGTTTCATGAACTGAAATAAAATATCCCAGAAATGTTCCATACACACAAAAAGCTTATTTCTCTCATATTTTGTGCACAAATTTGTTTAAACCCCTGTTAGTGAGCATTTCTCCTTTGCCAAGAAAGTCCATCCACCTGACAGGTGTGGCATATCAAGAAGCTGATTAAACACCATGATCATTATATAAGTGCACCTTGTGCTGGGGACAGGGTTGGGCAGGTTACTTTCTAAATGTAATCAGTAACGTAACTTTTGGATTACCCAAACTCAGTAATGTAATCTGATTACATTGCGTTACTTTTACTCTGATTACATTTATTACTTTCCCCTTAAGAAGCATTAGAAGAAGATAAGAATGTATGTTACCAGTTGAACGACTTCTATTGCAGGATAAATGAATGTTAAAGTTTACATAGCTGGCCATATATCGATATTACATTTTACTTTATGGGTTGGTTATGTAGGCTTCTTTTAACCCATCGCTTTCTACTACATATAATAACATGATTAAATTATATCTTTACATTAAAAACCAAAGTGTATCAGAATTCCAGTCATTCCAATAAATGTTATACCCCTTGATCTTCAAGAATAGGACATGGAAATATGAAAATATAGATTAGCCAAATTGTTTAACCAGAGCATGACCCCAAAACTAAGGACTTATTAGCCAGCCCTACTCTGTTTATGATTTTGTTGTCATGGAGGACTGATTTGGCTCATTGATTCGGAATGGCATGCTTTGCCAAGAGTGAATCTAAAATCTAAAATATATTTAGATTTGTTTTAACACTTGTTTGGTTACTACCTGATTCCTTTTGTGTTATTTCATAATTTTGATGTCTTCACAATAGTAAAAAATAAAATTAAATGAGTAGGTGTGTCCAAACATTTGACTGGTATTGTATATATCATTTTTAAGTCCAAAAATACAGCAACTACAGATTGCCCCTTTAAGTCTATCAAAAGTTTGAGCACTTTTATTCTATAGGCGCTATGCAGCTGTTGCAAGAGCGCATTTTTCACTGGCTGTCCACTTGTTTCAAAAACAATGATTGATAGGCAGCTTAAACTTCTTGAATTCAACAATTATTGGGTTCAACAACCACAATCCGTAAGGCGCAAATAGCTAAATGAGAAAGCAAAAGTGTGATTCACATCAATGCGTTATGTAGTTCAATAATAAGAGATATCCGTATCGCCGTCATCCTTACCTCGAAGCGTTTATTCAAGTTGAATAATCTTTGGATGCCGACAGTAGTCGCGCCATTGGTAGACATAGCTTGGACTATAGCCTACAAAAGCCTATTCCTGCTCTTTTCCCGCGATCTATCAAACACATTTGGTGTGTCATCATAGTGGTCTCAGACTTAAACTTGCGCCTTTTTTCAATGCTGATTTGAATGTCATTGAGAAAACAGAGAAGTGTCCTTTCTGAATTTAAAAGTAATCCTCGGTAATCATCTAGTTTTTCCAAAGTATCTGAAATTTGATTACAATATTTTTGCTGGTAAAGTAACGGATTACAGTTACTGTTTTTGTAATCCGTTACTCCCCAACCCTGGCTGGGGACAATAAAAGGCCACTCTAAAATGTGAATTTTTGTCACACAACACAATGCCCCAAATGTTTCCAGTTTTGAGGGAGTGTGCAATTGGCATGCTGACTGCAGGAATGTCCACCAGAGCTGTTGCCAGAGAATGTTATGTTAATTTCTCTACCATAAGACGCCTCCAACGTCCTTTTAGAGAATTTGGCAGTACATCCAACCGGCCTCACAACCGCAGACCACGTGTAACCACGCCAGCCCAGGACCTCCATATCCAACGTCCTTTTAGAGAATTTGGCAGTACGTCCAACCAGCCTCACAACCGCAGACCACGTGTAACCACTCCAGCTCAGGACCTCCACATCCTGCTTCTTCACCAGTAGGATCGTCTGAGACCAGGCACCCGGACACTGTGGGTTTGCACAACTGAAGAATTTCTGCACAAACTGTCAGAAACCGTCTCAGGGAAGCTCAACTGCATGCTTGACGTCCTCACCAGGGTCTTGACCTGACTGCAGTTTGTCGTCATAACCAACTTCAGTTTGAAAATGCTCACCTTCGATGGGCACTGGCACGCTGGAGAAGTGTGCTCTTCACGGATGAATCCTGGTTTTAACTGTACCGGGCAGATGGCAGACAGCAGTGCCCTTTGGTGGCGGTGGGGTTAGGGTATTGGCAGGCATAAGCTATGGACAACAAACACAATTGCATTTTATCGATGGCAATTTGAATGCATAAAGATACCATGAAGAGATCCTGAGGCCCATTGTCGTGCCATTCATCCGCCACCATCACCTCATGGTTCAGCATGATAATGCATAGCCCCATGTCGCAAGGATCTGTACACAATTCCTGGAAGCTGAAAAAGTCCCAGTTCTTCCATGGCATACTCACCAGACATGTCACCCATTGAGCATGTGTGGGATGCTCTGGATCGACATGCACGACAGCGTGTTCCAGTTCCCACCAATATCCAGCAACTTCGCACAGCAATTGAAGAGGAGTGGGACAACATTCCACAGGGCACAATCAACAGCGTGATACAGTCTGGATTCGAAACACTGCGCCACTTGGGAGCCCAAGTGGCTGACTGGTTTTCTGATCCACACCTCTACCTTTTTTGGTATCTGTGACCAACATATCTCCATTCCCAGTCATGTGAAATCCAGAGATTAGGGCCTAATTTATTTATTTAAATTGACTGATTTCCTTATATGAACTGTAACTCAGTCAAATCTTTGAAATTGTTGCATGATGCATTCATATTTTTGTTCAGTGTAAATAGCTAGAATACAAACATTGCATAAAAAATGAGAGTCCATGATAAAGGTCTCAAAGTCTGGGTTCAGGTCAGTCACCAGGGCATCCACAAAATCCTCAATGGTGGGCTATCTCTGCAGCATCCCTGTGTCCCACAGATACACAGACAGGGATTGAGCAGATTGCCCTATAAAAAAAGGTTTATATGCTGTCACTGTGAAGTAAAACCCTTACAAAGAATTGAAGTGGAACAAAATGAATTGAAGTTAGAATACAAAAGCAGAAATTAAAGTTAAATAAGATATAGCCTAAGGCCTGTAGTGGATGCCAGCTAACATGGAGCCAATTCCGTAAAATGCAAGAGTACATAGAGAACTGTTTTAATGTACCTTTAAAGTTGTCCTCAAGAGTAAACACTCCTAAGTTTCACCACTGCAACAGTACAAACTTCCAAAGGTGTGATATTTTTAGGGTAGAGTGTCTCTATACACACATATCATCTCCTAGCTGGCCTACTGTAGGTCTGATACACTGTAGCTCCACTATATTTCTAACAGGCCATTCTGAGCAGCTCTGGGAATATCTGTCTGTGTTATGAGAGTCTGTCTGGTAGCTGATACACGGAGCGCACACTCTCTTCACAATTCCACTGCACTCTCGCTTTGAAGTCAGTTCATTTCCCCCTTGTGTTGCTGCCAATGTAAATAGGCACTCTCCCCTCCCCCTCCTTCCTGCATGGGTCCCCTCCAACACACACACACACACACGCAATAGACGGGCACTAAAAAGAACATGTAGATAAACATTTTCATCAAAATACAGGAACAAACGATTGCGCTTACAACCACATACAAAGGGCTCCAATAATAAAAACACACACCCATGCACACAGATATTCATGGATGCATACCCACACGCACACATACACAGCAGGGAGTCCACCTCTGAGAAGTTCCCTTCCTAAAACGGTCTGAGCAGGTGGAAACAGCCCTGAGTCGGCCTGGCCCTGGCCTGCAGTAAACTGTCTGCCTCCCACACTGGAGCCTTGCATGAGAAACAGACCAGGGTTCATCTTCCCCTTTACCCAGCAGTCAGAGGCACCACCACCACCCAGCCCCTGGGCTATTGGGGGATAGGCTTCAACCTGGCCCTCCCTCACAACAGATAGGTAGATAGGGGTCCCAACCACAGTACAGCCACAAGGCCTCTGAACCAAGGTAATTCTAAACCCACATGAAGGAGGTGGTTTTCAGGCACTCATATGATAGGGGATAAATAAAAACTAGATCATGTTTGATGTTCTGCTTGTGAGCATTGTGGTTGGCTGATGGTGGCATTGGATAACGTGTTCTCTGGTGGAAAAACATCCACTGAATCCTGGAGTAGTACAATATTTGTCTACACCTGCTATTTTGCACTGCATGTTTTTTGTTCCTCACTAAACTATTAACATTATACGGCACTAATATAATATTGCATATTTGAACCTTAGATGGCAAAACAAGCTATGCGTGTACGGTTCAACTGAAATGGATTTTCACGAAAACATAACATAATTGGGCCGGGAACGATGTAAGTATCTCACCACAGATCTCACTCCGCAGTCACTGACCTGGATCCACAAGGCTGTCTGCGGCATCACTAGCACTTTCTCTAATGAAAGCAATTTCCAGACTCATCTCCATAAGGGATTTGCAGTGGGCTGGCAGGGAGCCTGCAGCCTGCCGTGCTGCAGGTTAGTGAGTTAAACAAGCATGGAGACTAATCTGCATGGCCAGAGTCACGATGAGACGAAGGAAGGTAAATGCCAATGATGTATATAAACACTAGATTGCTGGTGCTATGTATTGGCCAATGAGAGGCTTTGAAACCACCATTCGGCCAAAAAGGAGCAGACCTCCCTGAATTTCTACAGTATTTTAATTAAATGTTTCAAGGACAAAATAACATGTACTTAAACAAAATGTTGTTGTTGTAATGTGGACAGTAGCATTAGTACTCTCCAAAAATTATACTTTAAGGAAAATGTTTATATACAGTGCCTTCGGAAAGTATTCAGACCCATTGACTTACAGCCTTATTGTAAAATTGATTAATAGTTGTTTGTTTTCCCTAATCAATCTACACACAATACCCAACAACGGCAAAGCAAAAACAGGTTATTTAGAAATGTTTGCTAATTTATAAAAATAAATAAACCTGAAATGTCACATTTACATAAGTATTCAGACCCTTTACTTTGTTGAAGCACCTTTGGCAGCGATTAAAACCTTGAGTCTTCTTGGGTATAACACTACATGCATGGCACAACTGTATTTGGGGAGTTTCCCCCATTCTTCTCTGCAGATCCTCTCAAGCTCTGTCAGGTTGGATGGGGAGCGTTGCTGCACAGCTATTTTAAGGTCTCTCCAAAGATGTTAGATCGGGTTCAAGTACGGGCTCTGGCTGGGCCACTCAAGGACATTCAGAGACTTGTCCCGAAGCCACTCCTGCGTTGTCTTGGCTGTGTGCTTAGGGTCGTGGTCCTGTTGGAAGGTGAACCATCTCCCCAGTCTGAGGTCCTCAGCGCTCTGGAGCAGGTTTTCATCAAGGATCTCTCTGTACTTTGCTCCGTTCATCTTTGCCTCGATCCTGACTAGTCTCCCAGTCCCTGCCATGCTGCCATCACCATGCTTCACCGTAGGGATGGTGCAAGGTTTTCTACAGACGTGATGCCTGGCATTCACGCAAAGAGTTAAATCTTGGTTTCATCAGACCAGACCGGGCTGTCGTGCCTTTTTCTGAGGAGTGGCTTCCGTCTGGTCACTCTATAAAGGCCTGATTGGTGGAGTGCTGCAGAGATGGTTGTCCTTATGGAAGGTTCTCCCATCTCCACAGAGGAACTCTAGAGCTCTGTCAGAGTGACCATCAGGTTCTTGGTCACCTCCCTGACCAAGGCCCTTCTCCCCTGATTGCTCAGTCTGGCCAGGCGGCCAGCTCTAGGAAGAGTCTTGGTGGTTCCAAATTTCCATTTAAGAATGATGGAGGCCACTGTGTTCTTGGGGACCTTCAATGCTGCAGAAATGTTTTGGTACCCTTCCCCAGATCTGTGCCTCGACATAATCCTGCCTCGGAGCTCTACGGACAATTCCTTCGACCTCATCGCTTGGTTTTTGCTCTGACATACACTGTCAACTGTGGGACCTTATATAGACAGGTGAGTGCCTTTCCAAATCATGCCAAATCAATTGAATTTAGGCCGTCATTATAAATAAGAATTTGTTCTTAACTGACTTGCCTAGTTAAATAAAGGTTTAAAATCTAAAATCAAACATTTAAATGTCCATTGCTCGTGTTTCTTGGCCCAAACAAGTCTCTTCTTCTTATTAGTGGTTTCTTTTGCAATTCACCCATAACATATGTGTCTGTTACTTGAACTCTGTGAAGCAGTTATTTGGGCAGCAATTTCTGAGGCTGGTAACTCTAATGAACTTATCCTCTGCAGCAGAGGTAACTCTGGGTCTTCCTTTCCTGTGGCGGTCCTCATGAGAGACAGTTTCATCATAGTGCTTGATGGTTTTTGCAACTGCACTTGAAGAAAGTTTCAACGTTCTTGATATTTTTTGGATTGACTGACCTTCATGTCTAAAAGTAATGACGGACTGACGTTTCTCTTTGCTTATTTGAGCTGTTTATGCCATAATATGGACTTGGTCTTTGACCAAATAGGGCCATTTTCTGTATACCACCCCTACATTGTCACAACACAACTGATTGGCTCAAAAGCATTAAGAAGGAAAGAAATTCCACAAATTATATATATATATATATACACACAGTGCATTCGGAAAGTATTCAGACCACTTCACTTTTTCCACATCTTGTTACGTTACAGCCTTATTCTAGAATGGATTAAATAAAAATAATTGCTCATCAATCTACACACAATACCTCATAATGACAAAGCAAAAACTGTTTTTTAGAAATGTTTTGCTAATTTCTCTCACTTGACTTCTCTCGAGCTGATCTTCTTCTCTAAGCTGGAGATCGCCCAGCATGCTCAGCTCCACTTATGTAGCAAAATGTGTTTTTTTACATTCAATAAAAGTAGAGAATCAGAGCTACAAAATACATTTGAGGAACAATGTGAAAGTAATTTTGCTTTGAAAGTTGATAAACTTGTAAACTCACTTTTGAGAAAATGGCCTTTGAATGTTTTGGTACTACTATTGGAAAGCCCTTTTTTGTCTACACCCATTCAGCATCGTTCACACCCTCTTAAGCTTTAGCTCCACCCATCTCTTTAAGGGTTGATCCGAATGTACTAACAACAGCAGTCAAGCACCCAAGCTAACTTGCTATCTACTTCCAGACATCTAAGTGAGAGAGAACAGCTCACTGAACATTACTCACCCTAGCAGAGCTGGTTAGGCTGTTATGTTATCCAGAGCGTTGGTGACTGCAACTGTGCTGTCAGATTGTCAGTTCGTAAATTCAGAGTGTTTCGTGTTCAGAGCACACACCGGACGCTCTGGCCGATGAGTTTACTGAAGTTTACTGACTCCGGCCATATTCAACGGGTGTTGAGCATTTGTAAACGCATCAGTTATTCTGCTCTCTCTGGCACACTACTACATGAATCTGCAGGTAGCTAACCAACCAGTTTCAATGTTAGCTAGATAACATTTGGCTATAGCTAGCCAAGCAAATGGCTCTTTCTGTCAAAATTAGAAACGTGTAATATCTGAAAATGTAGCTAGCTAGACTATCTTACCCGTACACATCATTCATGGTTGGACCCGTCTCCTGTCGGATGCCATGGTTTCCCGGCCTTAGATTGAAGATGTAATCTGGAGACAGGTGTTTTCTCAATCTCCTTAGCTATCATACTCGAATTCCACTGATTTCAAAACTCAGTCCTCCAGAAAGGGAAAAGCAACACTTATGCAGTTTTAATACACAATAAAACTTTTTTTTTAAAGCTACGTTAGACAGGATTACCTAGACATACTAACCAGCTCAAATAGACAGAAGCCTTTTATATGGCAGACCAATCCGAACTACTCTCTCGGCATGTCCAGCCCACTCATTATCTCAGTCAATCATGGCTAGCGGGAAGGTTGCTGTCTTTTTCTTTGGGTAAACCAACTAGGCTTGTAATTTAACAATTGTATTCGTATTTACAGATGGCATACAAGTTTGTTATTAAGGCACATGAAAGTTCACATGTTCGAAATTTAGATTTTTTTTTTAGTTTACGTCAAACGGCTCACCTGTGAAGTAGTGATCGGCGACATATGCTTGGTTTCCTGAAAAGGGTATTATGAACTAACAGGTTATAGAGCAAACAACGCAATTATCACAACACATAGGTTGTAATATGGCTTTCTTCCCCGATGATTTTACCCACGCATCGCTACTAACTGATTGCTTTTATTATCATTTTTACATTGCAAACAGTGAAAATTATTTTTCATGCCACGAGAGGTACCAGATCCTGGCATATGGGTTCCGTAACGAAACAGTCCAAAACTGAGAGGTGCCAGATCCTGTTCTGGCAGGATCACATTCAAATTAAGCACAGATAAGGCATTCCAAGATCCAAATAGACAAACTGTTGTAAAACATTGGCAAAGGAAAGACAAGTGAACCCGTAGCAGTAGAATAATCTTTCTTGTTTACACAGAAAGAGACAACCCTGTCAATCCCTGGCATAGGCCTGTAAGCTATGTTCTGCTCCTTCCCAGTCTGGCAACAGAGAATGAGGGATTTGTCAAAATGAATCATATTGACTTTAGATATTGTCATTCTCCATTCACAGTGGCACTGCTGTGAGGTATGAGGCTATACCCATTACATGTCATAATCTATGCCAATAACGTTAGCCAAAGTGGATAGCAAATAAATGTGGCTGTTAAAAAGTATTTCCAAAATGAAATTACCACAGGGTGGGGCATTTTGTGGGTTTGAGTAGATTAGACATACACAAACACATATGCAAAGGTTCAACACTAAAGAGGGTTAGGTAAACAGGCTATTAAGTTTAACCAAGTTGTCCCTTGCTGAAGGTTATTGCAAAACCTCCTTAAAAGGCTCCTGAGACACTCCAAAATGACCATTGTGCACTGAGGATGACTTTAAAGCAAATCAGACTCAGAAATCAATGGGTCTATATGGCATTAATGTATAATCCATAAGTTCTGTATTCTGAAAAGGAGCGATTTGCCAGGACAGCAGAAGTACAGTAGTATTTCAAAGGCCTTTTATCCATGGGAAGAACAATTACTTATCAGTCTGAGCTCAATGATACCTTTCTACAGAAGAAAAGGTTACAGTATACCAGCTGAGTGGCTGTACAAAGGATTTGTTGTACAGTGAACTATTGTTTGCATAACTAACTTGTGCTTAAAATAAATACGGAAGAACTAACCTCCATTAAAAACATTAAAATTACTTAAATAAAGGCTGCATTTAGGTATTATGTGCAGTGCAGGACTATTTATTTACTTTAAAGAAGGTGGTGAGTGTGGAGATGTGTATCTCTGTGGCTGGCTAACAGCAGAGTGACAACAAGGTAATGAGGACTCACGGGGGTGGATGGAAGGGAGACAAACTCTCTCTCAGTAGAAGCTGCCTGCATCAAAGTGCCAGGCTCAGCCACATCTGTTGATCAGCCATTAATCCCGCTACTTATAGAGTGCTGCTCTGCTGTGTCATCTAGTGCTGGGGTGACCCAGTCTGGCCACACCTTGGGGTTTAGGCTAGTCCACGGCTGACTGACTGAATGCAGAGGATTAGAGCAGAGACAGACATTAGGAACTGTTTTGGCATCGCTGAGGTACATTTTTTATGTGTTGAAGTGTTGTATGTATTGGTGTCACTTTCACCAGTAGAAAGTAATATTTCACTTCACTATCTGTTACGTTACCAGCAAAAATATTGTAATCAGATTACAGATACTTTTGAAAAACTAGATGATTACTTAGAGGATTACTTTTAAATTCAGAAAAGATGTTTACGTAAAAAAATATTTGACACTTCTCTGTTTTGTCAATGACTTTCAAATCAGCATTGAAAAAGGCACAAGTTTAAATTTGTTCCACCTGAGCGAGTCTGACCACAAGTCAGAGACTATTACAATGACACCCCAAATGTGTTTGATAGATCGCAGGGAAAAAGCAGGAATAGGCTTTTGTAGGCTATAGTCCAAGCTATGTCTACCAATGGTGTGACTGCTGTCAGCATCCAAAGCTTATCCAATTTGAATAAACGCTTTGAGGTAAGGATGACGGCGATACGGATATCACTTATTATTGATCTACACACTACTGCTCTCTCATTTAGCTATTTGCGCTTTACAGACTGTGGTTGTTATGGATGGCTGTTAACAAATCTAAATGTGTATTTATGTGACGTTTAAGCTGCCTATCAATCATTGTTTTTGAAAGCAGTGGACAGCCAGTGAAAAATGCGTTCTAGCAACAGCTGCATAGTGCGGATCCAAGCCTATAGAATAAAAGTTGGGCTTTTATTGCTCAAACTTTTGATAGACTTAAAAGGGCAATCTGTAGTTGCTACATCAATTTTTGGACTTGTAAATTATATATACAGTACCAGTCAGAAAATTTAATTTTTACTATTTTCTACATTGTAGAATAATAGTGAAGACATCAAAACTATGAAATAACACATAAGGAATCAAAAAAGTGTTAAACAAATACAAATATATTATATATTTTAGATTCTTCAAAGTAGCCACCCTTTGCCTTGATGACAGCTTTGCACACTCTTGGCAAAGCATGCCATTCCATGAGCGCAGCATTTATTTTAATTTTAACTCGAATCAATGAGCCCAATTAGTCCTTCATGACAACAAAATCATAAACAACAGAGTAGGGCTGGCTAATAAGTCCTTAGTTTTGGGGTCATGCTCAGGTAAAACAATTTGGCTAATCTATACTTCCATATTTCCAAGTCCTATTCTTGAAGATCTAGGGCTATAACATGTATTGGAATGACTGGAATTCTGATACACTTTGGTTTTGAATGTAAAGATATAATTTAATTGTGTTATTATATGTAGTAGAAAGCAATGGGTTAGACAAAGCCTACATAACCAACCCATAAAGTAAAATGTAACATCCATATATGGCCAGCTATGTAAACTTTAACATTCATTTATCCTGCAATAGATCTCGTTCAATTGGAAACATACATTTTTGTCTTCTTCTAATGCCTCTTAAGGGGAAAGTAATCTAAACGTAACGGAATGTAATCAGATTACGTTACTGAGTTTGGGTAATCCAAAAGTTACATTACTGATTACAATATTGGACAGGTAACTTGTAACTGTAACGGATTACATTTAGAAAGTAACCTGCCCAACCCTGACCATATTGCTGCTCCTACTCAATAACATAATTCTGAGTACAACAAGCTATTTGAACAAACAGGGTTGTGCAACATTCATTCTTGTACAGTTCATAACAGATTTCTGGTAGCACTTCACGTTTTGCTCATAACCATTTGAAACATGTCAAGGTGTGTAAGTAATTACCTTTTCTAACCTTGCGGCAAACTATCTTCTCATTGCCACTGTAATTATGTCTTTGAAGTTAAGGAAGCCCGTTCTTTCTTGAAACAGCATTTAAAAACAGTCAAAAAACATGACAAGGGTGATGACAAACATTGCAGAGATCAGTTTGGAGGAGGATTTCTAACTATTTGAGGAGGCAAATAAATTCAGAGCCTCGGTTGAACTTCTGATAACTTCGTATGCAATACTCAACTGGCACATTTACAACAACATCACAGTATAGTGTATTCCACACCCTTAAATATAAATTCATAGCAAGGAATGGAATGTGACTACAAATCAAACCCTCCTCAGTTTATAAGGACTCATTCATACTGAACTATGGTGATTAACGACTCATACTACACATAAAGTGATCCTCTGATTAAACTAGAGGGAGACAAAGGAGTAGCAGACTAGAACCTGGCCAATAGAACATGGCAGGCTCAGGAGGTTTATTAACTTCAGGACAGGGTCATTATGCCCACACCTGATTGGGGCAACTAGGCCAGACTGAGCTGAGCTGACATGCCGGGTCCTGGGACGTGCTCCATTGCTTAGGTAGCTCTATTGTCTCATGTGCCCCTCCTGATCTGTGGTGGGCAGAGGAGGCTATGGGAAACAGCGGGCCCATAAAACCCCCTTCTGTGGCGGCCTGGGCCCAGGAACAGAGGGCTTCAGTCAGCAGCGGCCGTCAGTCTTTCACTTTTTACTCTCTCTGCCGCGATTTAATCCTGGGACTACTTTTCACCACCTGCTGCCTGGGAAACGTCCAGGCACAGCACGGAGCGGGCAGGGAGCCATCCAGATAAAGGGACCAGGCCGGTTCCCCCTCCTGCCCCTTCACCCTTCAACCCCCATCCTCCACCCCCAGGCTTCGGGCCCATACCGGACGGAACAGCAGGGAAACATTAGACCACTTCATCGGCAAGCTTCTTTGGGAGGGTTCGGTTTGCTCAGTGTTGGTTTATGTAAGTGTTTCTAAAATGCTATTGCTATGATGCTGTGCAGATACAAACATCATCATAATAAACATGTCACTTTCAATGATTAATTACTGTAATCACTCAAAATGTTCCCCGTTTTTATGCTAGTTTCTCAGAACCAGTACTCCATTTCTAAAGGCTTGAATAGACACACATAAACAATCCTTACTTCATCACTAGTGGTCATGATGATATGGTAAATCATGAAAACAAGATGATGTGCACGCACTGCTATAAGGACCTACAGTTAAGTATGCCTGCAGAAATGTGGAGTAATTAACATGATATTCACTGTAAAGTCTACACCAGTTGTATTCGGCACATGTGATAAATAACATTTTATTTGATATAGGACAACCATAGTATGATACATTTTGGGCATTTTGGCAGTTTGGCTTGCCGCTAGATAGGCAGCCAGCATACCTTATGGAGGACCATAAAAGATCATCACAGAAGTTAATATATTAACAACAGTTAATTAAAGCGAAAGGACTGTTTCGCTAGCACAGACTGGAATATGTTCCGGGATTCATCCGATAGCATTGAGGAGTTTACCACATCAGTCACCGGCTTCATTAATAAGAGCATTGACGACGTCCCCACAGTGACCGTACGTACATATCCCAACCAGAAGCCGTGGATTACATACAGGAAACATCCGCACTGAGCTAAAGGCTAGAGCTGCCTCTTTCAAGGAGAGGGACAATGATCCGGACAAACCATCAAAAAGGATGTGGCAGGGCTTGCAAACAATCAATGACTACAAAGGGAAACCCAGACGTGAGCTGCCCAGTGACACAAGCCTACCAGACGAGGTAAATGCCTTATATGCCCGTTTCGAGGCTAACAACACTGAACCATGCATGAGAGCACCAGCTATTCCGGACAACTTTGTGATCACGCTCTCTGTAGCCGATGTGAGTAATAACTTTAAACAGGTTAACATTCACAAGGCCGCAGGACCAGACGGATTACCAGGACTCCTATTCAGAGAATGCACTGACCAACTGGCTAGTGTCTTCACTGACATTTTCAACCTCTCCCTGACCGTCTGTAATACCTACATGTTTCAAGCAGACCACCATAGTCCCTGTGCCCAAGAACACCAAGGTAACCTGTCTAAATGACTATCACCCCGTAGCACTCACATCTGTAGCCATGAACACTCCAACAGATCAACAGATTACACAATCTGTATTGCAATCCACACTGCCATTTCCCACCTGGACAAAAGAAACACCTAGACAAAGGAGCTGACCGAGGACTACAGGAAACGGAGGGCCGAACAGGCACCCATTGACATCGACAGGGCTGTACTGGAGTGGGTCGAGATCTTCAAATTCCTCAGTGTGCACATCACTAAGGACCTATCATGGTCCAAACACACCAACACAGTTGTGAAGCGGGCACAACATAGCCTGTTCCCCTTCAGGAGGCTGAAAAGATTTTGCATGGGCCCTCAGATCCTCAAAAAGTTATACAGCTGCACCATTGAGAGTATCTTGACTGACTGCATCACCGCTTGGTATGGCAATTGCTTGGCATCCAACCATAAAGTGCTACAGAGGGTGGTGCGCATGGTCCAGTACATCACCAGGGCCGAGCTCCTTGCCATCCAGGAGGGCCCTAAGAATTGTCAAAGACGCCAGCCAGCCAAGTCATAGACTGTTCTCTCTGCTACCTCACAACAAGTGGTACCGGACCAAAAGGCTCCTGAACAGCTTCTACCCCCAGCCATAAGGCTGATGAACAGTTAATCAAATGGCTACCCTGACTATTTGCTTTTCTCACTTTTTAACTCTGCATTGTTTGGAAAGAGCTCATAAATAAGCATTTCAAAGTAAAGTCTACAACTGTTGTATTCGGCGCATTTGTGACAAACAACATTTTATTTGATTAAACATCAGCTCTTATAACAGGGCAATTGTAATTTCATAGGCCGAGTGGCACAACTGTCAGGACAATCAATCAAATCGGAGATTAACAGTACCCGTCGTCACCACATTGCAACACCTTCAGTTTTCATGTCCGAACATGCCACAGTGAAGGCTGCAGGGAGCCGGCAGCTTTGAGGAAAGCAACTAATCACGATCCAAACACAGCCACTAATAAAACGACGGGAACGTGACACAAGGGGAAGGGGGGGTTAAAAGGCAGGAGGATTACCTCCACTCGTGGCGCAGTCACCATGTACAGGGCATTCAGAAAGTATTCGGACCCTTGACTTACAGCCTTATTCTGAAATTGATTAAAATAATTTTTCCCCCTCATCAATCTACACACAATACCCCATAATGACAAAGCAAAAACAGTTTTTTTGAACCACCTTTGGCAGCGATTACAGCCTTGATTCTTCTTGTGTATGACGCTACAAGCTTGGCACACCTATATTTGGGGAGTTTCTCCCATTCTTCTCTGCAGATCCTCTCAAGCTCTATCGGGATGGATGAGGAGTGTTGATGCACAGCTATTTTCAGGTCTCTCCAGAGATGTTCGATCGGGTTTAAGTCCGGGCTCTGGCTGGGCCACTCCTGCGCTGTCTTGGCTGTTTGCTTAGGGTCGTGGTCCTGTTGGAAGGTGAACCTTCGCCCCAGGTCCTAAGCACTCTGGTGCAGGTTTTCATCAAGGATCTCTCTGTACTTTGCTCCGTTCATCTTTCCCTTGATCCTGACTAGTCTCCCAGTCCCTGCTGCTGAAAAACATTCCCACAGCATGATGCTGCCACTACCATGCATCACCGTAGGTCTGGTGCCAGGTTTCCTCCAGGCGTGACACTTGGCATTCAGGCCAATGAGTTCAATCTTGGTTTCATCAGACCAGAGAATCTTGTTTCTCATGGTCTGAGATTCCTTTAGGTGCATTTTGCCAAACTCCAAGAGGGTTGTCATGTGCCTTTTACTGAGGAGTGGCTTCCGTTTGGCCACTCTACCATAAAGGCCTGATTGGTGGAGTGCTGCAGAGATGGTTGTCCTTCTGGAAGGTTCTCCCATCTCCACAGAGGAACTCTGAAGCTCTGTCAGAGTGACCATTGGGTTCCCTACCCTGACCAAGGCCCTTATCCCCCGATTGCTCAGTTTGGCCGGGTAGCCAGCTCTAGGAAGAGTCTTGGTGGATCCAAACTTCTTCCATTTAAGAATGATAGAGGCCACTGTGTTCTTTGGGACCTACAATGCTGCAGAACATTTTTGCTACCCTTTCCCATATATGTGCCTCGATACAATCCTGTGTCGTGGCTCTACGGATAATTCCTTCGACCTCATGGCTTGGTTTTTGCTCTGACATGCACTGTCAACTGTGGGACCTTATATAGACAGGTGTGTGCCTTTCCAAATCATGCCTAATCATTTTAATTTACAACAGGTAAAGTTGTAGAAACATCTCAAGGATGATCAATGGAAACAGGATGTACCTGAGCTCAATTTTGAGTCTAATAGTAAAGGGTCTGAATACTTATCTAAATAACGTATTTCTGTTTTCACATTGTATTGTGTATAGATTGATGAGGGAAAAAAACGATTTAATACATTTTAGAATAAGGCTGTAACGTAACAAAATGTGGAAAAAGTGAAGGGGTTTGAGTACTTTCTGAATGCACTATATAAGGGTCTGTTATAGCTTACCAGTTACCACCATACAAGACTAGACACCAAACAACCAGCATATGAGGGGCTATATAGCTCTATAATGATAGAGCCCCTGTAAACACAGGGTAAGTGAGGCAGTGAAGCATGCTGGAGAGCTAAATATCCTCCGTTCTGAGGCCCCTACCGCAGACCAGACTAACCACAACAGTAGCAGGTCTGAAGTGAAGGAATTAGGACTCTGGTGGACTACTGCTGGCTCATTCTTTCTATTCACAGCAGGTCATCAAGGATCACCTATAACAGACGTACCTATTCTCTTCTGAACACAATTCATTGAAATATAGTTAGAAGTTAGTCGACACCTTCAGTCCTCGTCTAATGGACACTCCTTAACATTGGGACACTAAAGAGGTAAATCAGCATGAAGTGGGCCACTACACGACCTGTCCAGAGGCTCTCAGAGAGGTTGACCTACCTGACATACCTTTCCTCCCCCATGGGCCAGCATCTCCCTACGGTAGCGCTAAAGTGACTATGCATAGATAATAAACAGCTAGTAGCAGCAGCATAAAAGAGAGGGGGGGGGGGGGGTAATGCAAATAGTCTGGGTAGCCATTTGATTAGCTGTTCTTCTACACCCTTATGGCTTGGGGGTAGAAGCTGTTAAAAAGCTTTTTGGACCTAGACTTGGCGCTCCGGTACCGCTTGCCGTGCAGTAGCAGAGAGAACAGTCTATGAATAGGGTAGCTGGAGTCTTTTTTTAGGGCCAACCACAGGTTGAACTAAAACAATGTCAGAGGAAAAGGAGAGATAGGAAGTCAGAGAGAGAAAAAAGGGATGTGTGGCTCGAATCTCTAAGGTGAATCTCTAAACAATGCCTCTGTGGAGTCCAAGTCAGAGCAGAGCTAAACTGATAGGGAGGGCTGTGGGGCTGTGTATTGTGGATGTTAGTGACTCTAACTGGATTACTGTACGCACCTGCCAAGCTGGTGTGGATGTCATATTAACGTCATGTTCAATGTCAGGTGGACAGACATAAGGTTGCTTGTCAGAGAGCATTTGAGAATCTTCTTGGAAATGCAAACAAGTTTATTCCTTCCAGTCAAATGTACTGTAACTTTCAGTGATATAACAACAGACGTACTGTACTATCATTGAACGTGAACGTAGAATAAGTTCCTGGTGTGTGATTAAACACAGGCAAATAATCTCAAGGGACACACAAAAATACATCACCAAATTGTCCAGATATATTTTGACATTAGTAAAAAGTCTGGTTTTGCTTTAAAAAACAACAACATAATCAATGTTTGACTGCCTCAGAGTAAGTTCATTGTGTTACTACAGTAAACTGTTTTTTTTTTGTAGGGACACTGCATTTAGGTTACTTATACCCTGCATTTAGTCATACCCTTCATTTAGTCATACCCTACATTTAGTCATACCTATAAAAGTCAAGTAAGTGCTGCAGACAGCCACGCCTTGATATTGTGTGTATTTCCTGATGAAGGGTTTGTGTGAGGACATGCTGAATGGCTCTCAGTCTCACCTGTTTAAAGGATCCTGAACAAAGCACTGTTTCCATGGAGGGCACAGCGTGGGACATGAGATAGTAGTACTTGGCCCTGTAGCCAATGAGGTGGCTGAATCTCAGCTGCCATGCCTGTGAAGGAAAACAAAGCATTTCACAATATCACAACATCATTAACAACACCATAAATAAATACCCAATAAATGGCTTTCAACAGGTTCCACTGTTTATACCATGATTTCATAAAGACCACCACTGTAGGTATACTGACAAAGAAACATTTGATCTCACATACAAAAAAACAGACATTCAGATGGAATGCAATTATCTTTCCCTTTTGAAAAAAATGGCTAAATTCATGACAAAATGAAACATGAAATGAGTTTGTTTCTACTATGCATGGTGAGAGTGAAGTGTGGAGAGCAAGGCCAATTCAGCTTTGAAGGTTCCTTCTCATAAAGGTTGCTGAAAGAAAAGACAAGCAGAGACATTCTTCTGTCATCACATAGTTCCCCCTCAGGGAAAAAAACCCAAAGTATTCTGGGCCATTAAAACATGTATATTGATGTTTGTTCTAGTTACTGTCTGGTCACTGTTTTGTCTGCCTACCACTCAACTGGCCTATGATTAGTGCACACTTTCCTTTTCCCCTTGTTCCCTAAAGGGTCCAACTTCCTATCTATAAAGACAACGTACTCTATGATCAGGCCTGATTTGGGACTCCGGGGAAATTCAGCTGGCAAACATTCAATCAGTCAGAAGAAAGATAACAGAGGTGGAATAAATCTAAATTATACCCCAGTCTCCCCGATGGTTGTAAAACACAAATGCAAAGCTAAGTACTGTAAGTATTGTATCAGAGCAGTAAGGCTGTAATGCATTAGGAACCTTACGAACCTTGCTAGATTCACATGGATATCTCCAAATGATGTTACCCTAAGTAACATCCAAATCTGGGCCCAGATCTTTATAAATTAATGAGTGACTTTAGCTTTATATTTTCATCTTGCTATTTTATCCCTGACTGTGCACTTTACCATACCGTCTTGGAGAGGTGAGAGAGATAAGTTGAAAGGGCTAGTCTAAAGCACCCTGTACTCTGCCTTTGAGGGGTGCTGCTTATTTAAACAGCGAGCGGTGTGAAAGAGTTCTCCAGGCTGGGCGGATGATCCTCTAGCGTGAAACAGGCTTAAGCCGCAAAGTGTCTGCATGATGGGTCCCATCTGGGCCCTAATGACTTTAATAAGGGTAAACAGTACTCCTGACAGAGGCAGTACAAGGGGGAAACCAAAACATTAGGAAAGTGAGCACAAATCATGAGGAGAGAGTTCACCAGCCGTCCGGACGGCAGTACCAGAGGCCTAAAGCAGTACCAGAGGCCTACAGCAGAACCAGAAGCCTACAGCAGAACCAGAAGCCTACAGCAGTACCAGAGGCCTACAGCAGAACCAGAGGCCTACAGCAGTACCAGAGGCCTACAGCAGTACCAGAGACCTAGAGCAGTACCAGAGGCCTAAAGCAGTACCAGAGACCTACAGCAGTACCAGAGGCCTACAGCAGTAACAGAGGCCTACAGCAGTACCAGAGACCTACCGCAGAACCAGAGACCTACAGCAGTAACAGAGGCCTACAGCAGTACCAGAGGCCTACAGCAGTACCAGAGGCCTACAGCAGTACCAGAGACCTACAGCAGTACCAGAGACCTACAGCAGTACCAGAGGCCTACAGCAGTACCAGAGGCCTACAGCAGTACCAGAGACCTACAGCAGAACCAGAGACCTACAGCAGTAACAGAGGCCTACAGTAGTACCAGAGGCCTACAGCAGTACCAGAGACCTACAGCAGTACCAGAGGCCTACAGCAGTACCAGAGACCTACAGCAGTACCAGAGACCTATAGTAGATATGGGGTCACCCTCATCTTCCTGTGGCAAGATATCTCTTCCTGTGGCAAGATGTCAACTTTTGAGAAGGTCATAGCCCAGTCAAGTTAACATCTCAGGGAAAGATCCCTTTTGATCCTCACACACAAAGACGAGAAAAGTCAGAGCAGCCCTTCACTCTGTTCTCCTGTGTGTTAGATAAAATACACTCTTGTCCTTTGTAGACCAGGCTGCTAGGCCTTTGTTCTGGGTGCTAGGGATCAACACCATGTTCTGGGTGAGAAAAGTACATGTCTTGACTCTCTATGGCACCAAGAAAACAGATAAAGACAAAGAATTATCAGCAGAAGGAATGTCAGGCTTACTGCCATTTTCCAAATATTATTATCACAGGCCCAGGGCTTTCAATTTGGAACATGTACTCAACAACAGCTGATAGTCTTTCTCTCCAGTCAGAACTGATACCCCTGGTCTATAAACCATACACATGTCACAATCACCCCAGTGTTTATCATTTGGGTCTCTCTGTAACCTATTAGCCATTCAAATGTTCAGTTTAGTGTGGAAAGTTTTGCTTCACTGCTGTTTTGCAATGGCAATGAGAGAGAATAAAAGACCAGAAATATGGTCCTTTCAGCAGAACATAAACAAATCTGTTTTCCCTTGCTCCAATCCCATGACTTATCCTATAACAATACAATTCAGATTTTTGTAAGTGGGGCTAAAAGGAGGAAAACTACTCTTCCATCATAACATATAATTTGAGTGAAATGTTGCGTTTCGACATGGTTTAATAGTTGAAGAAAAATTTCCCAGACAGGAAGGAAAGTATATAACATTAACTACACTCCCCTGAGAGGTCAGTCGCTGCATGGACAAAGTGGAACTAGGACTTTTAGCGAGGTTAAAGCATCTGTGGCTGTTAAGCTCAATTCAAGTGAGGATGAATATAGTTCTGACGGAGTGCTCTCTATTCCTGAAGGCCCACATAATTATAGTTGAGGATAAATAAATGATGGCTGTGTTTAACATTCTCTATTCCCTCTTGACTTCGTCCTCTTTTGTTTCATTTTTTTTTTCATTAAAGGACCACAGAAAGAAGAGTTTCAAATAATTCCCCCAGGGAGTGCTCATTCAAAGTATACCTCTGCTTTGTTATTTGAGCAGGGCCTCCAAAAATCTTAATCCCTTAAACGATACTGCGCCTGGGTAAGAGATATAAAACCACAGAGCCAGGGAGGAAAAGACAAAAAATAACTCCCTCTCTCTCGCTCTTTCTCTGCTCTGAGCTGTTTTTGTCCCTCTGTTGCACGAGAAAAGGCAGACACTGTGGTAAAGTTTGGAGGATTAGGCAAATAATGCCCCCCAAACATTTATTAACTATAAAGGCTTTACTTGAGCTCATAATCAAAGATCTATAGACCACCAACTCAGTGAAGGCAAAGACCATTTTGACACTGAGGTACCCACCGTGTTCGGAGAGTACGTTAGGCCATAGAACTTCTGCTGCATGTCCTTTAAGATGTCAGTCGTTGATCGGTTTTGGGGTTTTCCATGATACATCGGATCCAGAGCAGAGTAGAAAATCTGTCCACAGAAGAAATGAACATGCTGAATCATTCATGCAGTTACCTTCGAAATGTTCCCAATATCCCACTTGAGTCAAGGCATTTTCTGTTGCCTGAAAAAGGCTGATATCTACACTTATCTACCATCAGTCACTTACAGGACCCTTATGCCCATTGTGCTTAAGCTAGTTTTTAAAGCAACAGTAACAATATAGGATACCTTGTTAACAAACGACTATAAACATTAGCAGATAACAGTTGTCAGTGTTTGCTGCAGTGCCAGTACACTTGAAACAGTTTAGGAGAGCAAAATGTTTTGCCCTTGTATTGTACATTTGCATGAGAGTTCAGTGTCAATGTAACCCATGAAAGTAAAAACTGTGACCCATTTAGTTCATTGTTGTTGTATGTCAGGGGGAGTTGCCTGTAGTTGAGTGTCTGCTGCACCACACAGCTTTTTGGACAGACGAGCCACCATGCTCTGAGGCACAGGCTGCAAAAACACAAAGACATTCATTTCTCAGCAGAAATATTGCACCATATCATTACAGTAACCCATATACACTGAACAAAAATATAAAATGCAACATGTAAAGTGTTGATCCCATGTTTAATGAGCTGAAATAAAAGATACCAGAAATTTGCTGGGGACAATAAAAGGCCACTCTAAAATGTGCAGTTTTGTCACACAAAACTGTCTCAAGTTTTGAGTGAGTGTGCAATTGGCATGCTGACTGCAGGAATGTCCAGCAGAGCTGTTCATTTTTCTACCATAAGCCATCTCCAACGTCGTTTTAGAGAATTTGGCAGTTTGTCCAACCGGCCTCAACCGCAGACCACGTGTATGGCGTCGTGTGGGTGAGTGGTTTGCTGATGTCAATCTTGTGAACAGAGTGCCCCATGGTGGCGGTGGGGTTAGGGTATGGGCAGGCATAAGCTATGGACAACGAACACAATTGCATTTTATCGAAGGCAATTTGAATTCACAGGTATCGTGACGAGATCCTGAGGCCCATTGTCTTGCCATTCATCCGCCGCTATCACCTCATGGTTCAGCATGATAATGCACAGGCACCATGTTGCAAGGATCTGTACACAATTCCTGGAAGCTGAAAATGTCTGAGTTCTTCCATGGCCTGCATACTCACCAGGCATGTCACACATTGAGCATGTTTGGGATGCTCTGGATCGACGTGTACGAAAGCTTGTTCCAACATTCCACAGGCCAAAATCAACTGACTTTTTATTTTTCTTTGATCCTCGCCAATATATATTTTTTAGGGTATTTGTGACCAACAGGTGCATATCTGTATTCCCAGTCATGTGAAATCCATAGACTAGGACCTAATGAATTTATTTAAATTGTCTGATTTCCTTATATGAACTGTAACTTAGTCAAATCTTTTAAATTGTTGCATGCTGCATTTATATTTCTGTTCAGTATAGTAACACTTCAAAACAAAACAAATATATGGCTTTGTTATCAATTTTGGGTCATCAACATGTTGCAATAGCAAAATGGTGAGTTTGTGTACATGTCCTGTTTGATAATGGTGGGCAAAAAGGTTCACTACATGATAATCAGTGGCAAAGTACTCCATGAGAATAGAGGGGACCTCGCAAAGTCAGTGGCACAGTTGCTACAGTACATCTATTTTATGCAAGTGGATATCACTCTCCATGAAATTGACATTTTGAAGTATCTTGAGTTAATTGCTAAGGCGTATCCCTAGTCTGTATCTAACAAGTAAAGGAGCATGCAATCAATCCAATGATAACCTGTGTGGATTTCGTCACCAAGCCGTATGATTTTCAAGTCTCCACACCATGACTGAACACAGCATATACGCATGCCATTCTAACCTGTGGCCATCATTATCAGATGCACTGTGTAAAATGTTATACACAACACCAACCACTACACTAGGAGAGGATGAAACTATTGATACTGAAATCAATCCTCCTCACTATTAGGCCTATTGATTTGAGAGAGCTTTACATAGTCATTTCCAAAGACTTTCCCATTTCATTACTCACATTAACAGTACAAATACATAGGGGCAATTCCATGGTAACAGAGTGATGCTGAGACTCAGATTATTCAATTTAAAATGTATGCCAAACAAAAACCAATCCAAAGTTAAACAAACCATACAACTCTATGCACAAGGAGGACTTGGACACTTCAGCATCACTCTGTTACCATGGAATTGCCCATAAGCACAATGCTAAGCTAAACACAATGCCAGTTTTAAGCTGCTAAAGTTAACGGTTCATCTCTGAGAACACCAGCTGAGCATGGCTGACTGAGATGTGTTGGTAGCGCGTGCGCCCTAGAGCATGGAGCACATGGTATGGCCCATCTCGTGGACCAGGTTCTCCATCATGTCCGGCGTGAGCAGGGTGGCGCTCTTGATGGGGTGGGGCAGGCTCAGCATCAGCACCACTACAGGTAGTTGGTACTGCCCGCTCTCCTGGAACTGCCGCCCGCCACGGATGGTGAAGTGGCAGTCCTGAGGAAGGGAGAGACAGAGAGAGAAATCATTGAGGCCCTGTCTTGAGATACACTCTATATGCTGCTAGTTTCAATATCAGTGCCACAGGGCCATAGAGACTTTTTCTTTTGAACATTTGTATTTGTATTTATTATGGATCCCCATTAGCTGCTGCCACTCTTCCTGCCAGAAACAACAGCCATCACAGCATTTTTTTTAATCTACTGAAACTCATGGCATCTTTAAAGAAAGGCAGTTGTGATGTGGATGTGGTGTGTGAGACTCTGTCTACCTGGTGGGGTTTATTTGCTCTGTGGAAGAAGTCACAGTAGATGTATCCCCGCAACCCCTCTGTCTCATGAACTACAGCCTAGGCAGGAAGTGACACAAACAAATGAGCAAAGGTAGGAGATCACACCATAGAAACACAATTTAGACACAATATAACCACAGCAAACAAACCACAGCTTCAACACTATACGGACATTCAAATAGTTATACAAGGGTTTTTACCAGTTTGCAGACATCATCATTTCACACCTCTCCTGCACTTCGATCTTCGGACATGAGAGAGCTCCATAAAGCTTGATGAAGAGGCTGTTCAGCCCTTCATTCTTCACCCCCAGGGAAAAGTAAGGGCTGTAGAGGCTGGGATCAATGTTGTACCTGCAACCAAAACACAACCACAAAATGACATAAAAATAAGCTACTGTAGATGATTGCAGGAATCTCCTGCTAAAACCAAATGGACATCTATTAGCAAGGTTCCATAGTTAATTATGGTGCTTTACCGATTCCTCTTATTTTCCCCCTAAAGCCACTTGATGCTCTGATTAACACTTCATGCTGACTCTTGGAACTATCAATCTAAGACTAGAAGACATAAAGGGGGCAGCCCTATTGATCTGCAAGGCTACTGTCAATCTTGGGAATCATGTACAATTACTCACTTCTGGTGTGGACAAAGCATACCATTTGAAGCAAGCAGTGCCTGCCATGGAGGCATATCCAAACGTGACTTGGATTTAATTGAAACCAGTAAGAAGACCATTTACTAGGCCCAGTTTCACAGACATGATTAGGCACACAGCAGCAAATGATGTGGCCTCCTTGATGTGTTGTATATGGGCCAAAGTGTTTCTGTACATTCTGTGTGTCAGATCCTGACTAGAGTAAGATCTATAGGCATCTTTATGGTGTCTGGAGGTTACTGTCAGAATACTCAGTAAACACTGTATGCTATGTTTCAGTCAAGTGGCAACAGTAAGCTTTTTCACTGACTGCTAATGGAATAAGTAATCATATGATCTTTCCTAAAGACTACTAAAGGGAGTAATTTCTACTATCTTGCATTTTATGTACTACTGGGCCTTCATTTACCGCACATAATCTGAAACCCATTTCAGTAGGAGATGAACATTCTCCAACTCTGACTTCAGTAGGAACTGCAAACCACTAATGCTGTTGACTCCAGGAGAAGAGGACAGAGTCTGGGCACCAGGAGCCATGCAGCGGTGGTGGCAACTTTGGGCAACCAGACATCCCCGGGAACCAACCGCATTCTAAACCCAACTCCATAGGAAACTCCTGACAACCAACACAGCACAGCACAGCATAGCACGCCAAGGAGATGGAGAGGACTTAGGGGAAAGGGATTCGGAAAGAAGGAGGGAAAAAACACTCTCCACCACCTCTCCCCCTCCTCTCCCCCTCCTCAGACAGAGGTTGTACCAAACCCCATGGTGGAAACAGTCATTAAGTCCATCCCCCAGGAACTGGAATGTCTGCAATAAAGCTTTAATAAACTGTTATCCAGCACATTTGGCATTTAGACTTATTGGCCTCTGGTGAGCGCCTGAAAGGAAAAGCAGTTCATTAATAATTTCCGTAAAAAGGTTATGTTAGACCGACGCAAAACTGGAGATGCTAGATGTGACCGACCACATCTCCCATTCACTCAAAATGTTCACAGCAGATCAGGCCATTCCACTCCTCCATCTGTGAATTGCGACATTTATGAATTACCCTTGGCAATAAAGATAATATGCTTTCTTAACCGCCCAAAGCCCATTAATCAGCATGGAACTGCAGAATATATAACACATACTAGAACAAATGATTAGGGTCTCAACAGATAATACAACATATTGTGTATGCTATTGGAGAAATCCTTTCCCAAAAGACTAAAATGGGATTTAGCCCTGCAATGAGTTCAGGTTTAGGTTGAGTTTAATACTATCTGGGTTCTCACCAATGTCCCCTTTAATTTTTTCCGGCACTGAGCAAATTTCAGGTCTGCTGTCTGCAAACTTGAACATGATCGCTGTCTCGCCTTTTGTTGGTTATGGGATTATTCTTGACTTAATAAAGGAATGTTTTTGCACTACAGCTCTGCGCCTTGGGTCCTGTCTAACTGCAACCGTGACAGAAAAACCCATCACCACGGGACCGAGCAGGATTGGACAGAGGAGGAACTCCCCGGAGGTATGGAAGTTATCTCCCAGGAGAAGTTCCTCCACTGTTTAGCTCTGGGATAAGGTTGGATCCCAGAGCAGCGAGGATGTCGACGGGGGCCACGTCGGCAGTCGAAGAGGCAGGCCCAGCCTAGAGCCCCGAAGAACCCCCAGACAGTTTTTTTGGGGGGTGGCTATGGGGGTGGTTGGGGAAGGAAGAGGAGGAGCCCCGGCCACTACACTCGTGGCGGCTCATGGAGGTGCCGGTATCTAGCCCGGTAGCTCCAGTGCGTGTCCCCAGCTTGGTAGCGCCAGTGCCGGTTCCTAGCCCGGTGGCACCAGTGCGTGTACCCAGCGTGGTAGCGCTAGTGCCGGTTCCTAGCCCGGTAGCTCCAGTGCCGGTTCCTATCCCGGTGGCTTCAGTGCCGGTTCCTAGACCGGTGGCTTCAGTGCCGGTTCCTAGCCCGGAAGCTCCAGTGCGTGTCCCCAGCTTGGTAGCGCCAGTGCCGGTTCCTAGCCCAGTAGCGACAGTGCATGTCCCCAGCTTGGTAGCGCCAGTACCGGTTCCTAGCCCGGTAGCTCCAGTGCCGGTACCTAGCCCGGTAGCTCAAGGCTGGTGATGCTTCTCGGGTAAATAAGCTGATCAGGAAGGCTAGCTCTGTTCTGGGGATTAACCTTGACACTCTAGAGGAGGTGGTGGAGAGAAGGATCCTGACCAAACTGATGGCCATCATGGACAACGTCACCCACCCTCTGCATGCCATGGTTATGACGCAGAGGAGCACCTTCAGTCACAGACTGATCCCACCACGGTGTGCCAGAGAGCGCTACAGGAGGTCCTTCCTGCCGGCGGCTATTAGACTATTTAATGCCTCACTGGGGTCCCATGCCGGTGAAGACCTGGAACTGTTGGGGTATTAGGCCCTATTTTAACAATTAGGCATCCATCCATCCGCGAGTAACTCTCTGGTCTGTAATCACTCATTCACTGAGGACTTATTCATTCAGCACTGTATGTACATATTCATGTACAGTTGTTATATCATATCATGTGCAATATTGTAAGTTATTCTTGGACTGAACTTGCGTAGTCATTCACTCAGGACTGTAGACTAGTATCCTGTCAGTAGTATCTTTTTTTTTCATTGCATTTAGTATATAGAATGTGCAACATGTGCATTTATCTGTAATTACCCCTGTTCTAAGGACTGTATTTTAAGGGAATTATTATTATTACCCTAAATTTGATCATACGCGCATTTAGCTATTTAAGTGTCTTTCTCTGCCATCGACCTGTATAGTATAGTTAACCATACAAATATTTTTATTTTATTTTATTTATATCAACGTGCAATAATTGTATAATTTCACCTAACACTATAACAATGTATAGTACACATATTCAGTCATTCACTCATACTATGCAATGCATTTCTACAGCTTTCTGCACTCCAGACCGTGTATTTTTATACTTTTCGTATCTGCTTGATAAAGTAATTTCCCCACAGGGATCAATAAAGTATCTATCTATCTAGCTGTTGCCAACAATGAAAAACATTACATTACATTTTATATTTCTACAGTATATTTTGAAGGTTACATATCTTGATTGCTGACAAGCAAAACATTTCGGGACTCAACAAGGGTCTAATGAAACCAATACAAAATTATTGTTTTTGGGTGGAATTTTATTTTAAGTGTGTGCCCTCAGGCCACTACTCTACTTCCACATATCTAAAACATGTTATCATGTGTGTGTCTGTGCCAGTGTGTGTGTGTCTCTTCACAGTCCCCGCTGTTCCATAAGGTGTATTTTTTAAAATCATTTTGATCTGATTTTACTGCTTGCATGAGTTACTTGATGTGGAATAGAGTTTCATGTAGCCCCACCCTGCCTATTGTAAACCATTTCTCCATCCCGTCCTCCCAGTTAAGCAAATGAAGGGGAGAGGCTGGGACTATAAGCGATGTAGTAAATTACTTTTCCTGTCAATTACTTTATTAGATTAATGCTTTTTATTGGGTATGTGTGTCCTCATCTAGTGTTGGTATGGAATAACTGATAACTGACAAAGTTCCTCCGCCTTAGGAAATCATTGGGGAAAGAAATCACACTTCCAGTTTGCACAAATCCTTATTTGATTTGCTGTAATAAAGAGATACAGACAGTATAAAAGCATACATTCAATCTAACAATGTCTTCATTGTGTTTTATTGACCATTTCAGTAAGGAAAAAGCAATACCAGTATTAATGGGCCAGCAGGCTCAGACAATATCCATAATGACTATAGAGAAAGTACTCACACTGTAATTAAATACATGTTTCTGGGTGTGTGGGGAGTAGGTCAGTGACTTGAGGGGGAGAAAGAATCAGTGGAGGTAGCAACAGGCTGGTAGAGGGGGGCCAGGTGGGATTGAGCCAGGCACGTTCAGGTGTCAGGTCGCGGTCCAAGAGCCTCAGGTCCTCCGGAAGGAGAGACAGAGAAAGAGAAAAGATGAGGGTTAGTGAGAGCATGATTGCGACCATAGTACACCACACGCACTGAGGTAGAGAATCATCAGTAGTGTTGCTGTAGACACTGGAAAATCTGACAAAGACACACACCTGTTTGACCTCGCTGTGATACTGTAGGCCAACTTATGTTACTTTTTTGAGGCAATTCAGGTAGCATTTAATATCCTGCAATTGTCCAGCTAGCATTGTAAATAAAGAGATGTGCAGAAAGATAATCTGCCTCTGTGTCTTTGGATCCTTTCCCCTTAATGTATTTTTAAGTCAGTCAGGCCAATATTTTCAAAGAAACATCTTTAATTTCAATATCTAGTTGAGTGAGGAGTATATTGCTTCAGTCTTTGTATAGTTTTCACTTCTTGTTACCTGGTAAATAACCAACAGCCATGGATAACCACAAGGAGAATAAGGTGAGGAAACAGTCCATGTCAGCCAGGCCTATCTTTAAAATATATATATATATTTAAATCTCTAGTTGAGTAAAATAAGTCAAAAAAATATCAAAATAATTGCGGTAAACAGCGCCACACTCCGGCAGAAAACTGAATGTTCTATTCTCAGCAGGGCCATTTTTTCAAAGAAAATACAATTAACTTAGATCTATATTTGATCAAAATATGATCGCAAGAAAATCCTAATAATTCACGTATAGAGCCCCAGAGTTAGGCAAACAAATCTGAATGTTCTTTCACAAAGTGAGAACAATTAGTTTCCCTGGCTGATATGGCTTCTACTTGTAAATACTGTAAGAGTAAATGAATATATGACATTCACCACTAAAAATCGGTCTCCAATATAATCGCATAATTTACACAGACCCACCGCGGACTTTCGAAAAGGTGTTCCATGGTCTGTTTTACACAACGGGTGGGTCTAATCTTGAATGATGGTTAAAAGCGCATCCCAGCCGGTGTTTTCCACAAATTACTAGATCTATGACGTTAAAATACCTATTTACCCTGTTTCATCTGACTGCGCAATACACAATTTCATTAACCCAGCCAGGCTGGGTTAATGATCTCCACTATACAAAACATCTAAACATGATCTCACATTTCTTTTAGACTAACATTTAGTTTCCAACAGCGGAGATTTGTATGAACCTTGCTGTCTGTCTCCGAGATTTGCTATTAATATTCAACTTCTCCAGCTGTCCCATATAGTAATGAACGAGTCGGGACGAGACAGGCAGGGAGTCGAAATCATGAATCAGCTGGCATCATTTTTATGGATATTTACAAAGAAATGTCATTTGAAAAAAGGTCAAACTAAACGAACTGCAGCTACTGTATTTTGCAGTCTTTCCAGTTTAAATTGGAAGTGATTGTGTTTGCTGTGTTGTTGGCTAGCTCCTCTGAACAAGTGTCCTGACGAGTGAGCACATTTTCTATGCCAGGCGAAATCGCGCCTCATTAGCTCATTGTTATGGATGTTTACAAATAAATGTCACTAGAAAACTGCTTAAACAAATGCAAATGAAGCTACTTAGCTGTTATTCTGGCTTTTTAACGTGACTGTACATTAGCAGTAGTTGCCAGCCAGTATGACAATGGAACATTTAGAACGAACGACTGGGTGCGTCCATGGATACAGAACAAAGAGACTAATCGACTGGGTTTCGTCTCTGGCAACCGAACCAATAGAACAAACGACCAGCCGGCTTGGGTAGCAACCCTAGATTTGTGTCTGGACTATATCTTGTGGAAGGATGAAATAGTATGAATAAATTAATCAAAATAATGTTAATGAAAATATGTCAGTCATTATATGAATATGTTGGTAACCCGTTGTATAAAAGTGAAGCCTCGAAGCCGGTGTTTGGAGAATATATTGGCACGGTTTGCCAGCCCTCAACGAAAATATATCCTCCAAACACCGGCTTGTCGGGCATTATCACTTAATTGTCAACGAGCTCAATGTATTCCAAAGATTTGTGGTAATCAGATAATCCCAATATTAGTCTAGTAAACGACGCACCCTATGGTATGTTCTATTGCGAACTGTCTGGGACTCGTTGTTGTTTACTACTCAAATATATTTAAATTATTAAGCCAAAGACGAAATTAACTGCAATACACTGGTCTCTCATATTTTAGCATAACTAGTCCACACATAACCATGGCGGACCCACTGTTAAATGAGAGGCTTTTTATCGCTCCAGCAGGTATATCTCACTGGCCACCCCCAAAGCCAACACCTCCTTTGGCCGCCATTCCTTCCAGTTCTCTCCTGCCAATGACTGGAACGAATTGCAAAAATCCTTGAAGCTGGAGGTTCCTATCTCCCTCACTAACTTTAAGCATCAGCTGTCAAAGCTGCTTATCGATCACTGCACCTGTATATAGCCCTTCTGTAAATAGCCCATCCTACTACCTCATGCCCATATATTTTTTTTAAAACTTCCGCTCAATTTTGCACTCCAGTATCTCTATTTGCACATCATCATTTGCACATTCCATCATTCCAGTGATTATGCTAATCTGTAATTTATTTCGCCACTATGGCCTATTTATTGTCTTCATAACCTTACTGCATTTTGCACTACATTTGCACTCTGTATATAGATTTTCTATTGTGTTATTGACTGTTTGTTTATTTCCCATGTGTAACTCTGTGTTGTTGTTTTTTGTCGCACTGCCTTGCTTTGTCTTGGCCAGGTCGCAGTTGCAAATGAGAACTTGTTCTCAACTGACCTACCTGGTTAAATAAAGGTGAAATAAAAATAAAAGTATCAAAACGTGTCCCAGTCCAACATGCCTAGCTCTGCGTGGTGGGGCGTGGTTTACGGAGCGCTCTCCGAAATAAGCGTTCGTATCGTCGTATTCGACAGGATCTAGCAAATCGAGTCCGAGGCAAGACCAAGACCAGAAAAATGCGAGTCCAATTCAAGCCTATCATTGTAATTAAGTCAAATCACTACCATAATAAAAGTTCAAAATGTGCAGTATTTCTGCGTTCATATTTCAGAACAACATATAGATTCTTTAGACATTCAAAAGTGAAAAAATGCATGCTGAGGGAAAATAGAGCCACTCTACAAATTTTACTAACCCAAACACAGTGGGTAACAATTTTCAGCAGGGGGGAACTAAGTATTTTGATTGTCTTTATTAAGACGTCCTCTATATAACATTTCAGCCAGACCGACCAGCCAGCCCACATACACCTCATATATACAGTATCTATTCAGACCACTTTTTCCAGATTTTGGTAGGGTACAACCTTATTCTAAAATTGTTTTAGAATAATCTACACATCAATCTACACACAATAACCAATAATGACAAAGCAAACACAGGATTTTAGATATATCACATTTGCATAAGTATTCAGAACCTTTACTCAGTACTTTGTTGAACCACCTTTGACAGCAATTACAGCAGGGGCAGCAGGTAGCTGAGTGGTTAGAGCATTGGGTCTGTAACCGAAAGGTTGCTGGATTGAATCCCTGAGCTGACAAGATATAAATCTGTTGTTCTGCCCCTGTCATTGTAAATAAGAATTTGTTCTTAACTGACTTGCCTAGTAAAATAAAACAGCCTTGAGTCTTCTTTGGTATGATGCTACAAGCTTGTATTTGGGGAATTTCTCCCATTCTTCTCTGCAGATCCTCTCAAGCTCTGTCAGGTTGAATGGGGAGCATTGCTGCACAGCTATTTTAAGGTCTCTCCAGGGATGTTTGAAAAGGTTCAAGTCCGGAATCTGGCTGAGCCACTCAAGGACATTCAGAGACTTGTCCCGAAGACACTCCTGCATTGTCTAGTGTGCTTAGGGTGAACCTTTGCCACAGTCAGGTCCTGAGCGCTCTGGAGCAGGATTTCATCAAGGATCACTCTGTGCTTTGCTCCGTTTATCTTTGCCTCGATCCTGAATAGTCTTCCAGTCCCTGCCGCTGAAAAACATTCCCAATGCCACCATCATGCTTCACGTAGGGATGGTGCCAGGTTTCCTCCAGAAGTGACGCTTGGCATTCAAGCCAAAGGGTTCAATCTTAGTTTCATCAGACCAGAGAATGGTCTGAGAGTCTTTAGGTGCCTTTTGGCAAACTCCAAGCGGGCTGTCATGTGCCTTATACTAAGGAGTGGCTTCTGTCTGGCCACTCTACAATAAAGGCCTGATTGGTGGAGTGCTGCAGAGATGGTTGTCCTTCTGTAAGTTTCTCCCGTCTCCGCAGAAGAACTCTAGAGCTCTGTCAGAGTGACCATGGGGTTCTTGGTCACCTCCCTGACCAAGGCCCTTCTCCCCCGATACCTTAGTTTGGCCCGGGCGGCCAGCTCTAGGAAGAGTCTTGGTGGTTCCAATCTTCTTCCATTTAAGAATGATGGAGCCCACTGTGTTCTTGGGGACCTTCAATGCTGCAGACATTTTTTGGTACCCTTTCCCAGATCTGTGCCTCGACACAATCCTGTCTCGGAGTTCTACGGATGATTCCTTCGACTTCATGGCTTGGTTTTTGCTCTGACATAACGGTGGACCTTATATAGACAGATGTGTACCTTTCCAAATCATGTCCAATCAATTTAATTTACCACAGGTGGACTCCAAACAAGTTGTAGAAACATATCAAGGATGATCAATGGAAACCGGATGCAACTGAGCTCAATTTTGAGTCTCATAGCAAAGGGTCTCAATACTTATGTAAATAAGGTATCTGCTTTTTATTTTTAATAAATTTGCTAAAAAAAATTAAAACCTGTTTTGCTTTGTCATTATGGGGTATTGTGTGTAGATGGCTGAGTATTTGTATTTATTTAATCCATTTTAGAATAAGGCTGTAACGTAAGAAAATGTGGAAAAGGTCAAGGGGTCTGAATACTTTCCGAATGCACTGTACGTTAACACACAGAAACAGCAAATCCTCCATATAATTAAACTCATAGGACTAATAGTACTGTAGAGCTCTTTTTACTTGCACACAATATAGCTGGGTCGACCCGTCCTGTCTACAACCCTACAGCGCCCCAACCCAACATTGCCTAAATAGGTATCTCCCCTGATTTTAGTCGTACTATATTCCATATAAGGCATCTAGACTTTATGAAAGTTGCCCAGTATACCCTTAATCTTGTTATAAATCAAATCTAGTGATACATAACTTAACATTGTGGGAGGATAACCAACCTTCGAATGAATGGCAATGCATTACTGAGCCACTATAAATGCTTGGTTACACAGTTTATTCAGATAACAATCTCCAGTATCAACATTTCCAAGCAAACAAAAACAGGGAGAAGGGAGAATCTGTAGACATGCCTTTTAATTTAACTAGGCAAGTAAGTTAAGAACAAATTCTTATTTACAATGACAGCCTACCTACAGGGACAGCCCTAGTAGTATGGCACCCCTGGAGCAAATTAGGGTTAAGTGTCTTGCTCAAGGACCTTTCGGTTACTGGCCCAATGGTCTAACCACTAGGCTACCTGACACCGCTTCATAAGACCATAACATATGCAAATACTGTATGTCCCCTTTTGTGTTTGACACCTCCAGCAGAGGAATGACATTTCTGAGTGCATGTAATTCAGTTTCACAGGCATATAGTATGTTCAATGATGGTCTTAAACTGCAGTAATTTATGTGTGAGATGATATTTACAAATTGTTATTTATTTATTTTATTTAACCTTTATTTAACTAGGCAAGTCAGTTAAAAACAAATTCTTATTTACAATATGAACATGACTGGGAATTCTAACATATCTGTATCCATTCATCATCATCAATGGCTTCTACCAGGTCTTCCTCACATTTTTGTTTGACGTGTTGTGTCATCGGGAAAAGTATCGATCATCCCTTGATACAGTTTGTAAATCAACTTTGGAGGTTTTTCAGACTGTCTTAAAATAGCATCTGGCTTGTCCAGTGTTTACTACACATTGAGAATAAAGTGTTGTATCTGCAAAAATTCACCTCACCACCTTCACAGACTGGTCTTCCCTCGCTGCCCGACCCTACTGAGACCTCTGTCACCATTACCTTAGTTTATATTTATACATTATACTATCCAATAATAGAATCAATGGTTCAATAATTGAAATTACCATTACTCCCAGATCCCAGACTGTAGCTTTAAGCTTAAGCTGCTGTCCTGTAGCTGTTGTAGGTCTACCCATCAATTCAAGATTTTGTATCATTCACTGATATTGCTAATATACTGCAAAATTCACCTGAGCTCCGTAGACTGGTCTTCCCTGGCTGTCTGATCCTACACAAATTACGTATTTCCTCTTATCCGCTTGTCGTCCACTTATGCCATAGTTTGTACATCTCAATTGTCAGCAGAAACCACATTTGTTTAAGCAAGTCAGCTATATCAGCTATGTTATTCTTAAAGGCAGTAAATGAGGCTGAATTAACTGTTTTGCTGCCAGACAAGGCTCAGCTGATAGCCAGGTGTAGCAGTGGTAAGGTGTTGGGACTGCTGTTGGGACTCTGCTGTTAACAGTTTGTGGGCAACCCTTGTCACCGCTATAGTGCAATTCATGTATTGTTTAGTGTTGTGTTGTGTAGTGGCTTTGCTGGCATGCATTGGTTACATAATCCTAAAATAACATTGCAGGACTGTATTTGGGTTTGGGACCAGTTCTTGCAGTAGCAGGTGGGAGTCAAACAGAAAATCTAGCGGGTGGGAGAGGGATGAAGAAATCAGTCCTGACAGACCTCTACTACTGAAATTTGTTAATAGAAAAGCACAAACACAAAAATGTCCATCACATTCCATCCTCTTATCACTTGTGTGATAATAATCATTACATTTTAATGTAAGCATTTAGATTTTAGCTTCTATATCAAAATATTCTATACTTCTATTAAAGTAAGGAAAATCAACACATAAAACCAGACACTTCATCATTTCAAACCCTTCATTCTATGTTGTACAATCTAATTAGTATGGTAATTATAATCATAATAAAGGTTATACTTCTATTAATGGGAGTGAATTCATGAAAAATACACACACATACACAGCATGTTAAATAACACAATTTAGACAAACTAAGAAAAAAACACACTGCAGCCCATTTGGCAACTTGTGATCCCCAACTTCCAAACAGGGATTCCAACCAAGGATCACTCTCAAACAACATTCTGCTTTTTCCCCTATTGCAAGGTTTAAAAAAACAACAACAAAAAAACATGACAACCTTCTCCATATTGGAAGGCATTGTTTTCATTTTAGTCTAACCTAACAACGTTACTCTATACATTTATTTCAAATTTCTGTTTGATATTTACTTTCTGCTTCCACTTATTAAATGTCTATTATTTTAAGATGAACATGTAATGCTTTGGAGGGATCAATATGTATTCACTGGGCTGGCACTGTCTATCAGTCTCCTGTAGATGGTGGCATGGTGCTCTGTCCATAATAAGCCTCTACCTAGCAAGTTAAAAGGTTGAGTAGGTGAATACAGAAAATCATTGGGTCTATTTAACAGGGTATGGGGACCACTCTGAACATTTCTTAGAATACTTTTTACACCACTTACGTACGTCTATGTGTGGGTGTGCAAGTTGTATATTATGTTACTTGATCAGATCTCTAGTAACCCATTATACTCAATATTATGTTACTTTATATCTGGTAACCCATTATACAGTGTTCTATTCATACAGGGGTTTGAATATTCACTCTAGTGTTCTATTTAACAGCATATTCGGGAATAGTACTCTCCTTTCATACTGTATCTCCACATACAGTAGGGAGAACAAGTATTTGATACACTGCCAATTTTGCAGGTTTTCCCACTTACAAAGCATGTAGAAGTCTGTAATTTATCATAGGTACTCTTCAACTGTGAGTGACGGAATCTAATCACATTGTATGATTTTTTATTAATTAATTTGCATTTTATTGCATGACATAAGTATTTGATACATCAGAAAAGCAGAACTGGTACAGAAACCTTTGTTTGCAATTACAGAGATCATACGTTTCCTGTAGTTCTTGACCAGGTTTGCACACACTGCAGCAGGGATTTTGGCCCACTCCTCCATACAGACCTTCTCCAGATCCTTCAGGTTTCGGGGCTGTCGCTGGGCAATACGGACTTTCAGCTCCCTCTAAAGATTTCCTATTGGGTTCAGGTCTGGAGACTGGCTAGGCCACTCCAGGACCTTGAGATGCTTCTTACGGAGCCACTCCTTAGTTGCCCTGGCTGTGTGTTTTGGGTCGTTGTCATGCTGGAAGACCCAGCCACGACCCATCTTCAATGCTCTTACTGAGGGAAGGAGGTTGTTGGCCAAGATCTCGCGATACATGGCCCCATCCATCTTCCCCTCAATACGGTGCAGTCGTCCTGTCCCCTTTGCAGAAAAGCATCCCCAAAGAATGATGTTTCCACCTCCATTCTTCACGGTTGGGATGGTGTTCTTGGGGTTGTACTCATCCTTCTTCTTCCTCCAAACACGGCGAGTGGAGTTTAGACCAAAAAGCTATATTTTTGTCTCATCAGACCACATGACCTTCTCCCATTCCTCCTCTGGATCATCCAGATGGCCATTGGCAAACTTCAGACGGGCCTGGACATGCGCTGGCTTGAGCAGGGGGACCTTGCGTGCGCTGCAGGATTTTAATCCATGACGGCGTAGTGTGTTACTAATGGTTTTCTTTGAGACTGTGGTCCCAGCTCTCTTCAGGTCATTGACCAGGTCCTGCCGTGTAGTTCTGGGCTGATCCCTCACCTTCCTCATGATCATTGATGCCCCACGAGGTGAGATCTTGCATGGTGCCCCTGACCGAGGGAGATTGACCGTCATCTTGAACTTCTTCCATTTTTTTATAATTGCGCCAACAGTTGTTGCCTTCTCACCAAGCTGCTTGCCTATTGTCCTGTAGCCCATCCCAGCCTTGTGCAGGTCTACAATTTTATCCCTGATGTCCTTACACAGCTCTCTGGTCTTGGCCATTGTGGAGAGGTTGGAGTCTGTTTGATTGAGTGTGTGGACAGGTGTCTTTTATACAGGTAACGAGTTCAAACAGGTGCAGTTAATACAGGTAATGAGTGGAGAACAGGAGGGCTTCTTATAGAAAAACTAACAGGTCTGTGAGAGCCGGAATTCTTACTGGTTGGTAGGTGATCAAATACTTGTCATGCAATAAAATGCAAATTAATTATTTAAAAATCATACAATGTGATTTTCTGGATTTTTGTTTTAGATTCAGTCTCTCACAGTTGAAGTGTACCTATGATAAAACGTACAGCCCTCTACATGCTTTGTAAGTAGGAAAACCTGCAAAATCGGCAGTGTATCAAATACTTGTTCTCCCCACTGTACATAATAAAGTTATACCATCCACTGATGAGTCATGTTATCCTCATGTAATCTAAAGTCATGTTACCCTCAGAGACATGTTATCTTTGTTACTAATCGAGACATGTTACTCTTATGAGATTTCTGTTATCCAACGGGCGGTGGTGGACAGAACCCTAGATAACGTTACAGATCGAAAAACTCAGCTCACACAGAACTGTTTGGGGCATTCAGTCACCTCTTTCACATGTGAGCTAGTCCCCTGACAGCTCTCATTCACTCAGTAATTTATAGCTAAATTTAAATCTCTTATTATCCCATTTTCAATCAGTTTATTATCCATATTTCATAATTTCAATATTAATAGTAATAATTTCAATCCATTTATTATCCAAATTTCTATCAGCTTAACACGTCCTTCCACACTCACACAACCATACAGGCTTCTTCTCTCCAAGTTGAGACCTTGAAACTGAGATATCGTTCTCAAAACAAGGGTCTGGGCATACTGCCAAATTGCAGATACTACAGTGAGGATTTCTTCCAGGCGTTCAATCAGTCACTTGCATGAACACAGAAATTGGTTATTAGAAAAGCACAAACAGAACACAGAAATTGGTAAATATAAAAGCAAAAACATAAAAATGTCCATCACAGAACATTACAGTCCTATTGATCAAACAACCATGAAAAGATAGGCTCTCTCTCCCTCAACAACAAGATCAACAACTAATGCTAACCAGAGCAAGATGAGCTAAAATATAATGAAGGAACATTAGATAAACCCTCTGAAACTTTTTCATCTAGTTGGTCGTCAAAATTGCACTGATAAACAATGGTGAATTGTAGCCTCCTCGTCCTTCTGCAGCTTGCCTGCTAATGCATGCTTGTCCGAACCAAGCACCCAAGCTAACTGGCTAAAGTTGGCTAACATGCTAGCTAGCTACTTCTAGACACAAATGAGCACCTCACTCTGACCATTTTACTTGTCGTAGCAGAGTTGGTTAGGCTGTTTACATGTTATCTAGAGTGTTCTTGACTAACTATTACTTTTTTGTCTAACATTAGGCTCAGTGTTTTTAGCTTGCTACATAAATAGATACGCTAGCCTATTAGCCACGTTATGACTGACTTGAGATCATTGCCCGTGCTAGTTTGATTGTATTGACATTCCCAGCCTTAGTTACATTCGTCCGTTTTTGTCCAGAATATTGAGTCATTGAAACTGGATGGAGGCAGCAACCAAAATACCGGGCCAGCTGTGATTTACAACCTGATAGCAATATTTTTGGGATTACCAAGAAATGTATTGGTGAATTATATTGATCATGCATTGAACTGCATCCATCTCTTCTGCCAACAATGCCTTAGTATACGTCATGGAACGCTGAGTCAAATATAACCTATTTTTAAAACCTCTTATGAAGTTGGTTTTGTAGCATAAACTGGGAATCTGATATCTTTGACTGATATTATGATTGTCTGTTTCATATCTGCAAAGTAGTTAAAACGCTGTCAGTTCCACTTTAAACATTAGGTCAACAGTTACTTTGTGTGCCATTTTTTGCAATGGGATGTAATAGTTGTATATTTAGATTGGGAAATACTTAATTGTTGTGTTTTTGTATTCTTATGATTGGGACCTACTGGCTTATGTCTGAGTTTATGGACTGCTTAATCTTTAACATCTTGCTGTATGTGACTGCTGTCTTTCCATCGGCCCTATGCAGTGGTGTAGTAGTGCCTGGAGAAGTGGGTATACTCAGATTTTGCCAAAAGGTTCCCAAATGGCCCGCCCAGCGAAAGAAAGGCAACCTGTGTGAAAAATCCTATGTTTTCCTGGGATTCTTTAAATTAGTTTTCCTATAGATTTTTCAGATTTTCACTCTCAAAATCACACTTTTAATAGAAAAACATGCCAAAATTTGAAGTCCACAACAACGCTTAAACCACATCAATCTGATTGGGTGGGTCTGTCAGGGCCTGGCTCCCCAGTGGTTGGGCATCTGTCCACCCAGGCCCTTCCATGTCTCCGCCCCTGATGCAAACAGCGCATGATGGCAATTGCGCATCACAAATAGCCTACTAACAAACACTTCGGATTAAACTTTTTCAATACCTGATTTGCATAGCCATTGTTGCCTTAGTTAGCATTTACTGGTAGATATCATAAGTTGAAACACCTTTCCTACCCTACCAGCTACCGATGTCATTCTTCTGTGAGCTGCTCCATGACAAAACCAGTTGAGCGCTATACATTTGCTGCCTGTAGATTATGTATCGCTGAAACTACACTCTAAAAATACAAGGTTCCAGAAGTATCCTTTAGGGGTTCTTCAATTGAAACTGTTGAGGAACCCCTATAAATTATTATTTAATGGATCCTCAAAGAACCTTTTGAAGTACCTTTTGGGGTTAATTTTTTAACTACCCCCCCCCCCCCCCTATTATTTGTATTAATAATACGCATAATAATATCATCATTAACACAATATGTTAGTTGTCAGTGTTTAGGATTTTAGTGGCAAAGAAGAATAAAAAAATGAAAATATTAGGTAAACTCCCAGCAGAGCCAAAGTCCAATTGTTATATCCTCTGGCATGTGGATGTTAATGTGTTGATGTTTTCCATATCCATAGCCAGAATTATTTTGCAGTGCATATGGTGATCAAACAGGTTTCCTGTTATATTCAGAGGTGTAGGGAGGGTGACACCTGTGAATCCCAAAAAATAGTAATTATATAGATTATTAAAAAAACATGCACATGACAGTATTCGTACCTTGGTTTTTGAGGTAAATGTGAATTAAAAATGTTTTTCATGATGTGTCCATAATGGTATTTTCATTGAAGAGGTAGGGGAGGAGGATGGTACATGTGATCTGCATAACATACCAATACCAATTGACATACCTTTGTATGCCTCCTCGTCTGTATACCTGCAGACAAAGACACAAAAGTGAGCAGTTCAGTCATTTGCACCCAAAACAGCTAGCCTTAAACAACAGTCTTATAGCATACATTGTATACCTCTTTATTGATAGATTTTCATGGAACTGTGTCCATTTTCTGTTTTAGAAAGATTTGCACAAATATGAAGATAGATGGTATCATCATAAAACAATATCAATTTAGATCATAAAAGGGACAAACCTTACCTTAAATTGAGAAGATCTTTACATTCTTCAGTTAAGTTTCAGTAGGGCAGTTAGGTTCCGGCAAGAACCCCCACTAACCTCCTATGGGGTACTTAGAATAACCTTTTGGGGGCAATTTTCGGTGCCAAGAACCCTAAGGTTCTTCAAATAACTTTGAGGATCTTAGAAGAACCCTTGCTGAACCCCTAATTTTTTGAGTGTAGGCTGATTTCTCTATTGCACTACATAATGAATAAGTCATATACCTGCACTACACGACTTTGATACACATCAGTGGGGATTAAGAAGTAATTATACGCAATTCCCACTGAAAAAAGTGGGTATATGGATTATACCTGCGTATACTCTCCTAAGTACACTGCACTAACATTAGGTTCCTTCCTCATGATGCCATCTATTTTGTGAAGGGCACCAGTTCCTCCTGAAGCAAAGCACCCCCACAACATGATGCTGCCACCCCCGTGCTTCACGGTTTATTTTTTTATTTCACCTTTATTTAACCAGGTAGGTCAGTTGAGAACAAGTTCTCATTTGCAACTGCGACCTGGCCAAGACAAAGCAAAGCAGTGCGACAAAAAAAAAACACAACAACACAGAGTTACACATTAAACAAACAGTCAAAAACACAATAGAAAATCTATAAACAGAGTGCAAAATGTAGTGCAAAAATGCAGTAAGGTTGGGAGGTAGGACAATAAATAGACTATAGAGTAGAAATAAATTACAGAATTATCATCATTAACACAGGAATGAAGGATGTGCAAATTATGATGTGCAAATAGAGATACTGGAGTGCAAGATTAGTGAAAAATAAACGAAAATAAATATGGGGATGAGGTAGTAGAGTGGGCTATTTACAGAAGGGCTATATACAGGTGCAGTGATCGATAAGCAGCTTTGACAGCTGATGCTTAAAGTTATTGAGGGAGATAGGAACCTCCAGCTTCAATGATTTTTGCAATTCGTTCCAGTCATTGGCAGCAGCGAACTGGAAGGAATGGCGGCCAAAGGAGGTGTTGGCTTTGGGGGTGACCAGTGAGATATACCTGCTGGAGCGCATGCTACGGGTGGGTGTTGCTATGGTGACCAGTGAGCTGAGATAGGGCGGGGATTTACCTAATAAAGACTTATAGATGACCTGGAGCCAGTGGGTTTGGCGACGAATATATAGTGAAGGCCAGCCAACGAGAGCATACAGGTCGCAGTGGTGGGTAGTGTAAGGGGCTTTGGTGACAAAACGGATGGCACTATGATAGACTACATCCAATTTGCTAAGTAGAGTGTTGGAGGCTAGTTTGTAAATGACATCGCCGAAATCAAGGATCGGTAGGATAGTCAGTTTTACAAGGGCATGTTTGGCAGCATGAGTGAAGGAGGCTCTGTTGCGAAATAGGAAGCCAATTCTGGATTTAATTTTGGATTGGAGATGGTTGATGTGAGTCTGGAAGTTGAGTTTATAGTCTAACCAGATGCCTAGGTATTTGTAGGTGTCCACGTATTCTAATTCGGATCCGTCGAGAGTAGTGATGATAGTCCGGTGGGCGGGTGCTGGCATTGTTCGATAGAAAAGCATGCACTTAGTTTTACTAGCGTTTAAGAGCAGTTGTAGGCCACGGAAGGAGTGTTGTATGGCATTGAAGCTTGATTGAAGGTTAGTAAACACAGTATCCAAAGAGGGGCCAGATGTATACAGAATGGTGTCATCTGCGTAGAGATGGATCAGAGAGTCACCAGCAGCGAGAGCGACATCGTTGATGTATATAGAGAAAAGGGTTGGCCCAAGAATTGAACCCTGTGGCACCCCCATAGAGACTGCCAGAGGATCGGACAATAGGCCCTCCGATTTGACACACTGAACTCTGTCTGCAAAGTAGTTAGAGAACCAAGCAAGGCAGTCACTTGAGAAACCAAGGCTGTTGAGTCTGCCAATAAGAATGCGGTGATTGACAGAGTCGAAGGCCTTGGCCAGGTCGATGAAAACGGCTGCACAGTACTGTCTTTTATCGATGGCGGTTATGATATCGTTCAGTACCTTGAGCGTAGCTGAGGTGCACCCATGACCAGCTCGGAAACCAGATTGCATAGCAGAGAAGGTACGGTGGGATTCGAAGTGGTCAGTTATCTGTTTGTTAACTTGGCTTTCGAAAACTTTAGAAAGGCAGGGCAGGATGGATATTGGTCTATAACAGTTTGGGTCTAGAGTGTCTCCTCCTTTGAAGAGGGGGATGACCGCGGCAGCTTTCCAATCTCTAGGGATCTCAGACGATACGAAAGAGAGGTTGAACAAGCTAGTGATAGGTGTTGCAACAATTTTGGCTGATAATTTCAGAAAGAGAGGGTCCAGATTATCTAGCCCAGCAGATTTGTAGGGGTCCAGACTTAGCAGCTCTTTCAGAGCTTTCAGAGCTGGGATGCTGTTCTTCGGCTTGCAAGCCTCCCCCTTTTTCCTCCAAACATAACGATGGTCATTATGGCCAAACAGTTCTATTTTTGTTTCATCAGACCAGAGGACAATTCTCTGGGATTGATTTGCACTTTTCGCACCAAAGTACATTTGTCTCTAGGAGACAGAATGAGTCCCCTTCCTGAGTGGTATGATGGCTGCGTGGTCCCATGGTGTTTATTCTTGCGTACTATTGTTTGTACAGATGAACGTGATACCTTCAAGCATTTGGAAATTGCTCCCAAGGATGAACCAGACTTGTGGAGGTCTACAATAGTTTTTCTGAGGTCTTGGCTGATTTCTTTTCATTTTCCCGTGAAGTTGAGGAAAGAGGCACTGAGTTTGAAGGTAGGCGTTGAAATACATCCACAGGTACACCTCCAATTGACTCAAATTATGTCAATTAGCCTATCAGAAGCTTCTAAAGCCATGACATCATTTTCTGGAATTTTCCAAGCTGTTTAAAGGCACAAAAGGTCAACTTAGTGTATGTAAACTTCTGACCCACTGGAATTGTGATATAGTGAATTATAAGTGAAATAATCTGTCTGTAAGCAATTGTTGGAAGATTAACATGAAATCTGTGGAGTGGTTGAAAAATGAGTTAATGACATAGACCTAAGTGTATGTAAACTTCCGACTTCAACTGTATATATATACAGCGGGTGAAATAAGTATTGAACATGTCGCCGTTTTTCTCAGTAAATATATTTCCAAAGGTGCTATTGACATGACATTTTCACCAGATGTTGGTAACAACCCAAGTAATCCATACATACAAAGAAACCAAAACAAATATGTTCAGAAATTAAGTTGTGTAATAATGTGAAATGACAGGGAAAAAGTATTGAACACATGAAGAAAGGGAGGTGCAAAAAGGCATGGAAAGCCAAGACAACAGCTGAAAACTATCAGTAATTAAAAAGCAATCCAGCCCCGTCAGTGCAAATTAATATCAGCTGTTTCAGTCCCAACTGATGGCCTACAAAATGGTCTCATTGCCAAGGTGTCACACAAGACACATCTCATGATGGGTAAAAGCAAAGAGCCTCAAGGTCTCAAGACTTTCGCAACCAAAACATAATGATGGCATTGGTTATAGGCGCATTTCTAAGCTTCTGAATGTTCCAGTGAGCACTGTTGGGGCCATAATACGGAAGTGGAAAGAATCATTTCACCATAAATTTGCCTCGACCAGGTGCTCCTCGCAAGATTTCTGACAGAGTGAAAAGAATAATCAGAAGAGTTGTCCAAGAGCCAAGGACCACTTGTGGAGAGCTTCAAAAAGACCTGCAATTAGCAGGTACTGTTGTCTCAAAGAAAACAGTAAGTAATGCACTCCACCGCCATGGCCTGTATGCACGCTCACCACGCAAGACTCCATTATGTGACTGGGAAAAGCCAGTGAAATACAAAGAAAGAAAATAAAGCTGCTAGAATGGCCCAGCCAATCACCTGACTTAAATCCCATTGAAAATCTATGGAAAGAACTGAAGATCAAGATTCATAGAAGAGGCCCACGGAACCTTCAAGATTTGAAGACTTTGTGTGGAAGAATGGGCCAAAATCACACCAGAGCAATGCATGCGACTAGTTTCTCCATACAGGAGGCGTCTTGAAGCTGTCATTACCAACAAAGGCTTTTGTACAAAGTATTAAATACATATCAGTAAGTGTGTTCAATTCTTTTTCCCTGTGTCATTTCACATTACACAACTTAATTTCTGAACTTATTTGTTTTGGTTTCTTTGTATGTATGGATTACTTGGGTTGTTACCAACATCTGGTGAAAATGTCATGTCAATAGCACCTTCTGAAATATATTTACTGAGAAATGGTGACGTGTTCAATACTTATTTCAGCCGCTGTGTGTGTGTGTGTGTGTGTGTGTGTATGTATGTATGTATATATATATACACACATATATATATACACACACACACATACACTGCATATGTATGGCCTGGCGAAGCAGTTTTATGCACTGACAATGGAAGCGGAATATTTTATTTGTTTTTTACTCCGCTGGTCCCTAACGGGTCCTCACTGTCAGAGACAGAGTACAAATGTATCCACACCTGGACAAGACCGAGACATTCAATATGTGGTCTCGAGACCCGACTCAAGACAGAGACCGGTCTCGAGTACTACAACACTGAATTGATAACACTTACAAAGTGAGCCTTGAATTTGTCTTTATTATAAAAAAGAAAAGAAAATAAACAGCCCTCTTGCACTCCACAACCCAGTGGCGGATTTAAGTATTTGCTGGGGGCGGCACGGGTCGCCCGTACATACAGGTCAACACACAAGCTACAACCGCCACAACCATACTGAGTACCAGTAACTTTTCCCTGTGAAATCTGTTTGTATCAAAGTGTATGAAAAACATTAAGCAAAAATGGCAATGCAATTGCAGTTCAAGACCCCCTCGACACACATTATGTGACTGGCAAAAATCTCCGAAAAGGATTTTAATACTGAGCGTACATAACACAGAACAACACTAGAATGTCTTCCCAATATGAGAAATCACAGTATTTTGCAATAAGTACTTTTTGGTTTCCTGTACTTGGCAAAAGGGTACCAATTTGTGACATGTGGCAAGACAATGCATTGTAATGTCATACAAAAGGAAAATGAATGCTCAAATTTAAATACACAATGGTTTGCTACAGAGTGATCCTCAAACCTTTCAAAATATGTCAATCAATCTCATGTATTTACACCTCATTCCATGACTAGAATATATACACACACAACAAAATATTCCAAAATAAACAATGAAAAAAATGGAGACAAAACAGAGGAAAACTAGGAATTCAAATTTGTACATTTTGGCTCATATCAACAAGTCACCTCACAAAACAATAAAGGGTAATTAATGTGGATTTACAAAGGAGTGTTGAAGTCAAAGGAGGGTAAAGTTGATTAGTCTCAGTGAGTGTGCTTGGACTGAAACCGCCATCCTGGTAATGTTTCTTGTCCCTACCTACTCTAACTCCCAAGACTGCATGTCTGAGACTACAGTAAACTTAGTTGACCCCTGAGTTCCTAATGCAAAACTAGTGTATGAAATACCTCTTTACAGTGTGTTTCTTAGTGCAAGCCAGCAAAATATGCTTGATTAAACAGAGGTATATTAAGATAGCACCCAAGCTGACAATGCTCCCCCGAACAGTTATTTAGCTGGCCAAATCAAAAGCAGTATGGGAGGTGGTTTGCTCTATATACTAGTGGAAACCAGTTGTTAAAATGCTTGTATCCATACATTTCATAAACTTTTTTTTTTTTTTTTTCATAGAAAATATAAATATCCCTGAATGAAACAGATTCACAGCATTTCCTTCTGAAAGGGCTCCAGTGCTACTACCTTAATGTGGCGATCAAGTGTCTTCAAGGTCTTCAGTTAGTCTCTCTCTCCGGCTAAGCCTGCTGCGCCAAGTCCTTCATTCACTGTCGTGATATGTCACCGTCCGTTTGCCACGATTTCGGGTCTTGATACGCGCTCCTCTCTGGGGTTCCCCGTACGACTGGTCACTGTCTGCCTCAGAGGCATCCCTCTGGCGTTGTCGAGAGTGGCGGACGGCACCCTTTTCGCTGACCCTTGATCTCTTGTGGCTTTTTCTCTTTGGACTGCTCTGGGACCCTGAGCTGGCAGAGGACTTCTCAGAGGCAGAGGACTCTTTCTCCTCCTCGCTTTCAGAGGCAGAACTGTGCACACTGCTGCTGCAGCTTTCCTTTAGCTTGCGTTTCTGTCGCTCCAAACGTCTCTTCCCCCTCGGACACTCAATCTCCTTCTCATCCTCTGACCCTTGGGAAGAAGAGTCTTCCTGACTCTTAGCGTCCTCGGGTTCAGACTTGGATCGAGATTCCTTCTTGGGATGCTTATAGTTTGATCTTTTTGTCTCCCACTCATCCTGATCTTCACAGTAGCTCTTAGCCTTGGGCATGCACGGTTTCTTTTCATCAGGGTTGTCTGAGGAGTCTGAGGTGTAAATGCGTTTTCTCTTGGAAGAGGACTGTCGTTTTGTAGCAGCTGGGGAGGCATTTCTTCGGTTGCGTTGATATCCTTTATCTGAAACAGCATTGCTCTTCCCATTCTTACAACTGCCTTGCATCTCAGAGTTCAAGTCCTCCTCAGAGTCTTCATTGATGTATTTTTTTTTGGGTTGGGCTCGAAGGCAAGGCCGCCTGCTAGGGTTATGCTTCTCCTTCCCGTCAGATTCTTCCTCTGAGGAAGCATGCGGTTTCCTCCTTGCTCTCCTGTTGGGTACAATTTCCTCCTCCTCGCTCTCTGAAGCAGTGTCATTGCAACTCTGTCTTTTGGGTTTGTTGTTTTGCAACTGAGGTTTTTTATTGGATTCTCCCTCAGATTCATCATCTGAGTGGGTGCTGTCTGCTTCATCTTCCTCCTCTTCAGACATCACTCTTTTCTTGCGAGAGCGTGATCTCTTTGGAGTGTCACTGAGTTCCTCTGATTTAGGGCCATCCTGTTTGTGGGTTGAGGCAGATGTTTGTTCTTGGCTTTTCGATGGTAATTTACTATTTTTCTCAGAGTCTTCAGGAAGTTCTTTCTTCACCTTTCTCCCATTTTGGTGAGGGTGCTTTTGAGCATTGTGGTCTCGCGTTGTGTGTTGTCTCTTTCTGGAGCCTGACTTCTCCTCCGCCACATAACTGGTAATGCAAGTTCTACTTTTGCTCACTGCAGCGGTTGCCGTGCTTCTGGAGGACTTCTGAGACACAACAGCTTCATCCTCTTTTTCTTCACCATCAGAACTCTCCTCCTCCCCCTCTTTCCCAGAGTTACTGTCAGCCTGTTGATGTTTTGTGCTGTGCCCATTTACATGAGACAAATCATCTGAAATAGAGATAGATACAAACATGAACACTGAAGCAACAAATGAATGAACTTGGAGTAAAGGCAGAGAGAAAGTAGCCATGACTGAAAGCATTTACAGTATGCCTTTAGCTCTTACCCTTACCCCCTGTCCCTGCAGCTTGTCTGGTCGTCCTGCAGCCGTTGGAGTTCTTACGCTCTCCATTCTGATGGGAATGAGAGGATGAAGCTTCACTCTCAATACTGTCCTCATTGTTCTCCCAATCACCCGATGAATCCTTGCCTTTTTTAGAGCCTAGGTGAGAGAAAGCGTAGGTTACCTAACAGTGTTGAAATTTGCTTTCAAAGAATGCCCCCCTTTTGTGGCTCTGGTACAGTTGATCCAAACCAGTCTAAGCTGACATTGTGTCCTCACTCTGTGCTGATGATTCATCCTCTGATTCAGAGCTGCTCTGGATCACGGCAGTGCGTTTGCTGGCTCGGATTGCATGGCGGCTGCTTTTCCTCCTGTGTTTGTCCTCTTCCTCAGAGGCTGAACCATAGTCTTCCTCAGAGGCTTCCAGAAGCTTCATCTTGCTGACGGCTGCCCTGGCAGTCTTCCTTTTCAGTGTCCTGCGGCCCACATTCTTCTCTTCATCCTCCTCCCTGTAAGTGTCTGCACCCTGGGATGGTGATATCTCAGAGTCGCTGTCTCGCCCAAATGTTCTGCTGTGACCGTTCATCTGTGTACCCCACTCTAGACACACACAGAGCAGCAACAACATTTTAATGGATAATAATCATATAATAACTAAAAGATCTGCTCAGTATGGACAGTTCAGACCTTTGACCAGAAGGGAAGTTACCTGCCCCTTTTCTTAATCCGTAAAGGCATTTGCCTGACAACTCCCTGCTCTACTTACCTCTCCTTTTCCATGCTCTATGGTGTGGTCTTTACCTGGCTGTTTGGTATGCTTCCTATGGGCAGCAGCATTGTTCCTGGTTAGCCTGGTGCTGGAGAATCGGCGGGACATAGAGTTGGAAGACTTCTTACCGTCCTCACTCTCTTCCCCCTCATTGGAGGACTCTTCCTCACTCTCGCTCTCAGTAACTGAAATAAAACATCAAAAACAGGGATTTCATTATAGGGACAGCTATTAAGGGATGTCTCACTAGCTGCCTTCTGCTGGATTGATGTGAAATCCTCACTTTTTTTATTTTTTGCCCCATTGTTCCTGGTGACTCTTCTGGTTCCCCTGGTCTCTCTGCTGTGGATGTGCCGTGAGGACCCAGGACGTTTCTCCTCTTCAGAGTCACTCATAGATAACTCACTGTCAATTTCAGAGTCTGACCCTGAGGAAGCTTCAGAAGAGCTGTGGCCTGAGCTGTCACTGCTGTGGCTCCTCCTCCTGGTTCTCTCAGGAGCAGACACTTTAGCTGAGGTAGATTTGGTCGTCGACACCGCTTCCACTTTTTCCTGAGTTTTTAGAGCAGTCCTCTTTTGACTGAAGGGAAAGAACAATATCATTAGAAGTGCTGTACGTCCTGTGGACCACACCAGTACACTTCCCTAAGCCCAATGAGGTCTGTTGGCAGTAGAAGTGAGGCCTACCTTGTGGTGTCAGTGCTGGGTGCAGCAGCCTCATGGTGCTGAAGCTTCTTCCGGAACCTCTGGCTGCGGCGGAGCTTCTCGCTGCTCTTGACGGCAGTTTTGTATTGCGATATGATTGTTCTGATTCGCTCTTCGAAGAACGCAGAGAGCCGCAAAGTCATACTGTAGATCTGGGGACAGAGGAGATACAAATCTGTAGAGCACAGCAACTTGGCATCAGGTCCTAGTCACTAGATTGATGACAATCCAGAACCTGACCAATGTCAAATTGTAAATGAAAAATCAACTCAATAGAAGATTGCTGAATTCTAGTTTTTGATTAAGGTATAAGGATTTCTTACACTGGAATCGCTTGTATAGCTTGAAAATGCAGGAGCTGAAATACCTTTGAGCGTTTGTTTGGTGTGAAGGCTTTAGCGTTGGCAAATATCAGAAGTGTGTCTTTGCAGAGCTCCATGGGGTTTTCATAGCGGTCCTCCTCAAGGGTCCCCTTCACCATCCCAAAGTCCATGGGAGTGTCAATGATGCTAAGGTAGTCCTGCAAACAGACACGAGTCACATTCAATCAACAGTTCTGTCAAAGCCAGAGTCATTATTACAGTAGAACTGTGTTCTCTTACTGGGTAGGAGGTAGGATCCACAGGCTTTCTGAATGGCTCGGAGTCCTCACACTCAAAGACATAGTTCATCAGGCGCTTGCACTGGCCCTTCCAGGAGTCCCGGTCAGGTTCAGTCTCCGAAGAGCGCTGGGATGAAGGAAGACACATAAGACAACATCCCAGCCACTTCCCTCAATTTTCATTGCTGATTTGACATTTCATTACTTACCTGGCGCAGTCTGAGTCCAGAAGAGGGGCCAGGTGCCTCTTCCAGGTCCTGGGAAAGACATTCAAATCGACATCAGTTCCTCCCAAAAGTTACACAGCAAGGTTTGAATGATTTGCAACATCAAACCGGATTTACCTCATCGGTATAGTCCATGTCTTCAATATCATTGTAGATCTCCATGATATCTGTACAGCTAGGTCGACTAAGGAAATAAAAAAGGCAACATAAGTAAAATACAGATGCATTAATCTGAATAAGTTTGAGCTCAATAACACTTGGACAACTCACTTGATAAATTTTAGCAGGACATCTGTGATAAGTTTTGCTGAATGGGCTATTTTGCTCCTTGGCTCATTGAAGGTCCGGGCGTTGTGCACAATGTATCTGGCATCCCAAACTAAAGCGGACAGTCGCCTGTAGAACCTATTCACCAGTCTCTGTCTGATGGTGCCCAGATCTGTGGGGAAGGCTATTACCGTGCAGTAGGTTGGGTATTGAACTATGTCTACCGGGCCAGAGAAAGGGGCTACAATATCTGTTAATGAGAAAAAAGACCAGAAGTACTGTGAAATTGAAATTCAAAACCTCACTAGCTCATCTAGGAATGGTATACAACGAGAGGTCTGCTGAGGAGGAAATAGTACCAAAAATGCAGTGGTGAGGTGAGGGTGCTTACCAACGGTGATGAGTTGGTCAATGCCTGCTATGATGCGTTCACACTCGTCGTCTCTGCTTCTCTCACCCCACTCTCCTGTCTGGGGTTTATACATGACCTCTCTCATCTCCTCTGCCGTCACTGGAACCCCTCCACCTACAGACTCCGGTTGCTGGGCTGAAGAGGACACACCATTGTTGCCATACAGTCCATTACCAAATACTAGTCCTAGAATGTCCCATTTACAACAACAGTCTGTTAAAATTACCATCCTCTGGAATAGCTTCCACATCCCAAGGACTTAGCTTTTCCGTTTCGCCATTGTCCCATCTGGCAACAAAACAAAACCAAGCAGATTAGAAGCATGCAATCCACCGCAGAAAGCATTGACCGTTTGGGTAACATTTTGACTGGTTTCCAACATTGCAGACCCAATCATACTAGCACTTTAATACATTCTCACCTGACTTTGAAGCACTGGAAATGACTGTCAGGATATTCAGGCTGATATGGCTCCTGACAGACAATGATCCCAAACCACCAGGCATCATCTATTACTGACCGGAATCTGTCATCTGCAGTGAGGGATATTACCATTTTAGAGGAGACAATGTTTTCTGCATTTCATCGAAACGTTGACCCGTTCATCTCATGTGTTAGTGGACATTGAGTAGTGTGAGGAACCTCTGAGGAGAGATGGTTAACTTACTTGGCTGCCAGACTCTACTGCGTGCTTCGTCGTAACTCTGCCGAAGCACGAGGAAGTCAATCACATCCGGCATGTCATGGTACCTGAGGGGAGGTCCAAAGTTACCAAATGTCTCTGGTAAGATCGGTGTACATGTATCTTCAATGTTAAGACACTTTGAAGTGGTTGCATCACTTACTTGACATAAAATGATTTGTCTGTGATTTTGCGCGTGCCATGGTCAATGAGTGTCAGTTTCAACCGGCACAGTGTCGGAGGGCACACTTCATACTTGATCCCAGTTATTTTAACAAATTCTTGATCCTGTAGAGAGAAAAAGGAGAACTTCAAGTTACTCTTCAACAATGTCCTAGTCATCACATTTTAGACACAGGCCCTCAACACACAAGCCCATTTTCTACTGCATCAGTGGAAGACAGATTCATCCATTTCCTAGTTTGGAGCAGAGTGGATATGATGTTCTTACCCTCAGCTCCATCTTCCTCCAGGGCTGTTTCTCCATGTTAATGGGGTACAGGTTGTTCCTGTTTACCGCCTCCACATACGCCTCGTGACCCTGGCGGAAATAGATGACCTGAGGGAGAGAGGGTAACAGTAATTAGACCATAGAGGCTGCTGGGAGGAGCTATAGGAGGACAGGCTCATTGAAAATGCTGGAATGGAATAAATGTAACGGAGTTAAACGTGGTTTCATATGTTCGATACGGTTCCATTTATTCCATTCCAACCATTACTATAGCTCCTCCCACCAGCCTCCTCTGATTTAGACCCCAGAGATGCACACATGAACACAACATAGTAGGGGAGACATACGGCCCAGACAGAGCAATGTACCTCATCACCCATCTGGGGAACGAAGGGAGACTTCCTAGGAATGACATCAGTGATCCACGTTGAGGGTCTGAACTCATTGGAGACTTCTCTGTTGATCGGCGGCCTGGCTTTAGGCCGCTGTGATACAAATGAACAATTATGTAACATTGGGAGGTGTGAAACTACTTGTCATACCATAGCAGGATGCAAGTATTGACATAAACAAAATATTCAGGTTAGTACAGTGGCTAACCTTAGGCGTTTTGGGCTTCTTGGATTTCTGCTTGCTAGTCTGAGGAGGTCGTTCTTCATCTTCACTTTGCTGCCTCTCCTCTTCCTCCTCGTTCTCTTCCTCCTCCTCCGAGCTGCTAAGCTGACGGCGAACTCGTTTCCGTGATGACAAGGGAGCTGAGGGCTGCAGGTTAATCCCAGCGTCCGCTGTCCAGTCAGAGTACTCACTGGACGAGTGTCTGTCACGGGCAACGTAAGTTATGTTAGCATTAAACCAAGGGGGGAAAAGAAACACAATATGAAATACGTCATGTACCTCTTGCAAGGAATCAAGAGAAGCAAAGACCTCATCTGTACCTTGAACTGTCACTTTTCCATTCCTCTTCATCATTGGATGAATCCAGTTCACTGCCTTCCATCTCATGGTCCTAGAAAAGGGGAAGGAGATCAAGATTTACCACTTTCACCAATATTCCAAATAGCTTGTTATTCACTGAATGTACCTCTGATGTTGCGGTCTCCTCTCCCTCCTCACAGGAGAACTCTATTAATTCCTCCACAATGCCATCTCTGCTCTGCTGGAAGACTTTTTGCTTTTTGCGGCGCTGTGTCCGTTTGATGCAAGGCAGTTCGTCTTCAGAATCATCCTGAGGCAGAAGCAAAGCAGAAACGTCGGTATCATTTAAAAATTCCTGTGGTCAGTCATGAATTTTTTTAAATTAATAAATAGGTCTACTTACTTTACAACTGTCGTATGCCACGCGTCGTTTCTTTGCATTGTACAAGGCAATCTCCTCCTCTCCTTTTGTAATTCGGAAGTCATCCTGGCAACTAGAAGATCATTTACACATTTCATTTCAGGAATAATGTTCTAGAGATCAACCATTTTAGGAGTGTTTATTTGTCTTATATAACCAAATATACAGATGATCTCCGCCTGTTGTTGGAAGGATGTCTGGCTCACCTGTACCCGCTGGATGAGAGCTCAGGTACCACCACCCTGCGTCTCCAGGCCTGCAGGTCTCTCTCCGTGGCCATCTGGCTGCGAGGTGCGTTCTGGTGCATTTGTCTCACCCCCTCCACCTGCCCACTGCGCCGCAGACCCACGTTAGGGGACGACTGCACCTCAGCTGCACCTCGCTCATTCACTGACGCTGGGTAGAGTGGGAGAGAAGGGAACACAACATAACTGCTTGTCCAGGACCCAATCATTTATTCAACCATAATAGATGAGAAAGTATTTTCCATTTCCAATGGACTCCATTCCTACATGTTAATGGTCATGCAAAGTATTTGAGCATGCCCAAGAGCAATGGTAGCTTGTGGAAAGGAAAAGAGCTAGGAACATGTTATCTTGCACGCCACCACACAAAACTGCTAATAGAACTGAGAGTGTGGCTGTATTGTGGTACCTCTGCGTGGGGTGCTGGGTACTGGGGGTGCTGAGGCCAGTGTCCCTGGTCTGCTCTGCCTGTCCTGCTGCTCCTGCAGTTGCCTGATGGTGTCGTCCAGAACGCTGCGTCTGGCCGTGGCCTCCTCGTGGTCCGTGGTGAGCTGACTGATCACCTGCTCCATCACCTCGCCATCACCTGAGGGGGAAGTAGCAGAACAGATTAACACACGCAAATTCACTCTGGCTATCTACTCTGATTTCAAAGTACTCTCGTCTGAGTGTGACAGAGCGCAGAATAACTGATGAATTTACAAACGCTCAACACCCATTGAATATGGCCAAAGTCAGTAAACGTCTACAAAAATTAAATTGTTGCCAGCGGCACAGTTAGTTAGTGACCAACGATCTGGATAACATGAAAACAGCCTAACCAGCTCTGCTATGGCGAGTAAAATGGTCAGAGTGAAGCGTTCTCTCATTTGTGTCTGGAAGTAACTAGCAAGCTAGCCAGTTCGCTTGGGCACTTGACTGCTGTTGTGAGGTCAGAACGCTCGGATCAAGAGAGTGAAACAGATGGACAATCTGATAACGCTCTGAATTTACAAATGCCCAGAGCGCACTCTGGCGCTTCCGATTGAATTTACGAACACACCCTTAGTGTGGAGTTGTACTGGTCCAATAAACACCAGGATCATACTGCCTTACAACTGCCTCGAAAAGGCTAGTTTACATACTTGTGGCGACATATCCCAGCTGAGGCACCAGGTGTTCGTCTGCAATGTTCTCCCTCCCGGGGACCAGCCGCTGGTATTTTGGGGGGTGTGGGTTCCCATCCACATCCACCAGGAAGGGAGGGGGCATGAGGTGGGGTGCCTGCTGGGTCTGCTCATCCAACACAAAGCCGTTGGCATCCCGGATCAGTGGCCGATAGTCGGTGTGGAAAAACACCTGATCTGGAAGCTGGACAAAGACAGACAATCTCACTGGGATGTCATTTCAAACCATTGAAAAAAGGACTCTTTCCTATGCACAGATGTGGTCCTTACCTTCTCGTATGGCTTGGAGCTCCCAAAGCCGAATATGACCAGATGGCCGTGGGAGTCTGTGCAGGCAAAGCGCTGGCCGTCGGGAGTGAACTTGCAGTCAAAGACAGCACCATGACCCTGGCCCTCAATCTGTAGGGGAGACACAGCAACCAAGATGGAGTCAGTCATAGTTGCAGAGAATGGATGTTACTGTTAAATCTTCTGTGGTGAGTGGCTCCTCCTCACCATGTTGAAGTAGTGCTGTGTCTTTGTGCCCCGGACGATGTCCCAGATGAAGACGTTTCCGTCGTGGCCAGCAGACAGTATGATCCTGGGGTCGGAGGGGTGGGGCTCCAGGACAAACACCTCAGCCTCGTGGCCCTGCACAGAGTATCACACAGTTGTCAGGTCAACTCACTGTCTGATGGTATTCTGTTATTTTACCAAGTCACTGGCCAAAATTATTTGAGGAAATGCTCCTGAAAAGCATGCTTACTGACAAGCAGTGGCAAGGGCAAAAACAGTAGAACTGTCCTCCTGACCAAGGTCTCAACAATTCTTTATATACAAAATGTTTAAGGATGGAAATTCATCTACACTACTAGTAGTCACAGATACAAAAATGTCCTTAGCTATCTTTGAGACAACACTGTTCATGAAAATAGAATGTAAGACAATGCGGTTGTTCTTACTTTAAGGATATGTAGCAGCTGGCCCGTGTAGGAGTTCCACACTTTAAGGATATGGTTGTTGACCGCTGTGATTACAGAGTTGTCATGGCGATCCCACGCTACCATGGTGACCTTGGGCTTGAAAAAGCTTTCCTCATCGGTCGCGTGTTCCGAGCTGAGGAGAAAGTTGATATGAAAGGAGGAAAACAGATACAAGAATGTGTAGGTGTATGTAATGGTGCCGGCAAGCTGTTCATTCCTTACCCTGGTAGAGTGGCGTTCATGTTGAGAAGAAGGCTCCTCCACTGCTGACGCTGAGTCAGCCTCCAGATGCGTGCTGTGCCATCTCGACTTCCACTCACAAACCTACGAGATGGCAAACCAAGACTATGAACTCTAGACAATCCTTAAAGAAAAAAAACTGTTGGGCTAAAGTGAGTGCTTCAACTAATCACATTGATCATACCTTTCTCCTGAGTGGCAAAATTGGATGCTGTCGACCTTGTCCTAAAAATGAGAACATATCTTGACAATGATTAGAAAATTACATCAACGTTGTTTGTATTTGTTGTAAATTAAAGCTTGAACAGATTTAATGATTATTTGTTTTAGGATCTAATTTTCTTGTGTTCAGCTTTTCGCTGCTATGTGATGGTTTATCTTACCGTGTGTTCATGAAGCTCTGATATTTTTTCAGGGTTCCCACCTCCCAGGTAATATATTCTGATGACATCGTCAGTACTTCCTGTCGCTAAGAACATGCCACCTAAAATGTTTTATAAAACAAAAAAAAACTACTATCAATATACCAATTTGGTTCAGAGCCTGTGTATACCCATGTCAGAATAACTTGTACCAGTTGGTGAGGTAAAAAGTTCCATCAATAGTTCTGTAGAAAATCGTATCAGCTATGGTTAGTGTAATAGGTACTGTATCAATTTGTAGAAATGTTATTAAAGATCCAAAGCATTCTTTTACACAAAACTGCTATTTTGACATCTTTACCTGGACTGAATGATGAGCACACCATCTGAACTCCCGGCCTGGGTCGCTCTGTAAACTTCTGCGGGCGATCACTTGACAAACAGAGTGTAAATGTTTCAGACTTATGATGTACTTTTCAGGATGCAATTATTATTGTGATCAAATTACCAGTAGTTGAAACTCACCTGAAATTGATGTTATTGACATCCCACTGCCAAAAGCAGATTGTTGCATCAGTTCCAGTGGACACCAGGTATCTCTTTGAGCCCTTGGCAAACGGTGAGAACTGAGGACAAATTCACAAAGTTAAATGCTTTTCCAGATAGACTTATTCACCCACATCTATATTGAGTGATGTCTCCAGTACAGAGCGCAAATCACAATAGTGGTCCAATGTGAGCTGCTGAAGCAATAAGGTTTAGTATGTACATAATGAGATAAAAAGCAATGCTTGCAGTAATCACATTACACTTTTGCATGGTGTCATACATTTGCAAAACTGTGGACAACATTAGCATACATACTATTTGCCCGGCAAACATTACAGTCAGATAGAAACATAATAAGGTTGTTGTTGGAATATGGAAGCTCCTACCTGTAGGGAGGTAATGGATCCACTGTGCCCCTGTAGGACAGCCATAGGGGCACAGGTACGAAGGCACCACACTCGGATGGTTTTGTCACAGCTGCCAGCCGCCATTAAAGTATTCTCAAAGCTGACAGCCAGGTCTGAGATCTCAGCAGAATGTCCTCGCAGGGTGGAGTGAAGCCTCCCGTCAAACGAAGACCATATCTTCACCAAGCAGTCGTCCGAGCCCTTGAACGTGGGTTTGATTTGATAAGGTAGATAAACCTAACACGATTTCCCCAAAAAACATGATCTTTATGATGACAAAACTCACTGTGAAAATCCTGAGACCGGTTCGATCAAAAGCGATGCAGTAGACTGCAGACAGATGACCCAGAATCCTCCTGTGCATCCGCATGTGCTGATAGTTGCTCACAGGGTTCACAGTGCTGAACCGTTGAGTACCGGTTAGCTCCCTTCCTCTGTACATCTCCACTGTGAAGGACAAAAACACTATGATTTCGAGTTCAAGCATGATAATAACAGAATCATGTTAACAGAAAACAACACAAAATGTGTCGAGCTATAAGCACACATTCTTACAGAATTTACAGGACCGGCATCATTAGAAAATTATAATGTGTGAACATGTCAATCCTTTGTCAGGGAATACCCACCTAGATTTGGAGGATCCTTGCAGGTCAAAGGCATCTCTGGTGGTCTCCCTCTGTGCAGGGCAGCAAACGATGAGCCTTTCCTCCGAGCATTGCCGTAATCTGGAAAGAAATAAGTAATTTAATAAATTTCATTTTACAATTCGATTTCCGAACGAGTAGTTGTTGATGTATACATTTAGAATTCACGCTCAAACAAGATGCATGTAAAGTTCTGCACCTTTTGATGTTCTGAGTAAGGACTGCCTCCCGGTTCCCAATAGGGAATGTACGCCTGGAACACATGATGGCACCTCTTTGTCCAGAATCGGCCCAATCTCCTTACAGATCTGCAGCAAATGGTCAGGTGCAATGTGTCTGTTGGCTGCAACCTATGGGATAAAACAGTGTTGATGAGCAGAATGACTCATCAAGCTTTCATTGTTAAACCATTATGCATTCTTTGTTCTTTCTTTAATCAAGCCATCCCAACGTTTGTACATTTATAGGTTGGGTGGCTGTTAATAACGTTGGATCAGTAACCGAAATGTCACTGGTTCGAATCCCAGAGCCGACTAAAAATATGTTGTTGTGCCCTTGAGCAAGGCACTTTACCCTAACTGCTCCTGTAAGTCGTTCTGGAGTGTCTGCTAAATTACTAAAATTTAAAAGAATTAAACAATGACACCAGGAATCATGAAACTACAGTACTGCAACCACATTGTCTATTTATTATTTAAATCATCATAGTCTTTCTGTTTAATATTTCAGTACACTCAGCCAGTGGCACTGTAAGAAAATATAATTACTTAATTTTTCTAGGGGCAAAAAATATATATATTATTGTACATCTGCTCTCATTCTACCAGTGTGCTATATTCTTTGTGGGCAGAACGTTTTATGTAAAACACATTCATCAACCAACGAATCACAACACAGGTCACAAGGAAAATAACGCAACGACAGCCTTTCTAGGACGTGGATTGGTCAACAGTGGTGCCTTGACGTAGCCAGAACCCCAAGAGTCCCCACCCTATCTGCAGTACAACAGATACATTTATAAATGTTCTATCAAATGTGTTTCTATACTACAGTGTCAAGCTTTCGAAACATACAATAAGTAATCCCACATACTGGAAAAGTCAAAAATGAGGTTATGTAACAAAGAATGTAACAACGATTAAATCTGAATAGAACAAAGAGTAAATGGCCCATGTATGGACACGTGGCTGTCATTCAACAATAACAGATATTCGACATTTATTTTGCATCTATAGATTATAGACTTACCAAATCTTCGTAAGATCTTGGATGTTCATTTCCTTGCCAGTCTAATCTGCAGGGCAAAAGCTATCCAAAAAGGAGCGTGTTAGTGTAAATCACAACACTCAAGATGCTAGAAATACTGCCAGAAATTAAGTTAATAAAAACGTGTGATGTCAAACGAGTGAGGCAGTCAGAGATGCATTAAAACTAGTGAGTGAGACAAGTTCTACGTTCCAGTCCAATCGGGATAGCTAGCTACATACACCGGCGTCAGAACGCCGCTGCTGCCGGAATACACACCTGATATTCATCTAGTTCGCTCGCTAGAACCTGCAATAGATACAAAAATAGGTTTTTCGAATGTGTTGCTTTCATTAACTATTCGCCAACAATTTTGAATAGTAAGAAATTATGCCATTAAGGCACGCCAACTTACCTCAGCTGCTCTCTGACATGGACCCGTTGTTAGAAAACGTGAAATTAGGTAATATAGCTCTGTAAGTGAGTAGAATAAAATAGTAAGCACAACTGGATATCAATTAAATCAAGATGTATCTCTAATTTAAGCAATTAATTAGGCAACTATATTCGCCTTACCTGATTCAAGGAGCGAAATATTCCGACTTTTGGCCATTGAATCGGCCGTGATTTGGTGGGTCTACAATTTTAAACTAACTTTATGACTAGTGAGAGTATGATATATTTATTTAATTTCGGTTACACTGCTCTGACCCCCTCCACAGTTGCTCCCGCTTTCTAATCAGCCTATTTTCAGTCGCCATTGGAAGGATGAGGCCTCAGCAATACGAGTTACTTCCGCCACAGCAGAGGAAATAGGGGGTGGGGAACAACTCTTTATTTTTTGTTCGACTACAACAAAGACAAAGCGATGCTCGCCCGCTAAATGCACTGATATTCTCTTTGAATACACACGCAAGCTTTGGATCAATGTAACGAAAGAAAGCTATTTATATATGCGAAAGTGTAGTTTAAAGACCGCATTGTTGTTGTCTTCGACAAGGTCGAGTAGCTTGTTGATGACGTCACCTGTGATGGCGAGACACAAATGTTGTCAATCTGTCACATTTTATTTTACTCGGTGCAATTTGTCTTTGATGCATTTACTTAGCTACACTATTTAGCCTTTGTTTCAATAACTCAACTGAATAAAGTAAAACATCACTGCGTGGTGTATAGACAAAAGAGAATTGCAAGAATATTGCAAGAACAATGCAATATTTGCCTGTGCAGTACACGATAGGCTTCAATTGCATTGACTATTTGGCGAAATATTAGTGCTATGACAATTTCATGAATATAATATTTTAATTTTTAGACATTTGTCTGGAGATATGACATGATAGACCCACATTTCTTGCATCTTGTAAATACACTACATGACCCAAAGTATGTGAACATCTCATTCCAAAATCATGGGCATTAAATGGAGTTGGTCCCCCCTTTGCTGCTATAACAGCCTCCACTCTTTTGGGAAGGCTTTCCACTAGATGTTGGAACATTGCTCTGGGGACTTGCTTCCATTCAGCCACAAGAGCATTAGTGAGGTTGGGCACTGATGTGGGGCGATTAGGCCTGGCTCGCAGTCACCGTTCCAATTAATCCCAAAGGTGTTCGATGGAGTTGAGGTCAGGGCTCTGTGCAGGCCAGTCAAGTTCTTCTACACCGATCTCATCAAACCACTTCTGTATGGGCCTCGCTCTGTGCACAGGGGCATTGTCATGCTGAAACAAGAAAGGGCCTTCCCCAAACTGTTACCACAAAGTTGGAAGAACAAAATTGTCTAGAATGTCATTGTATGCTGTAGTGTTAACATTTCCCATTACTGGAACTAAGGGGCCTAGCCCGAACCATTAAAAACATCCCCAGACCATTATTCCTCCTCCACCAAACTTTACAGTTGGCACTATGCATTGGGGCAGGAAGCGTTATCCTGTGCATTGCACAATAGGCTTCAATTGAATTGACAAGTCTTGAGACATGACATACCCACATTTCTTACATCATGTAAACACTGTATATTGTTCTCTAGTCTCCATGTGGTGTCAATCTTGCACTCGCATTTGAGGGGTCTTGACTAGATGGGATAGGCCGCGAATGTCATAAGTGACGTTTCATAGCAGGTCAGGAGAACTTACCCTGCAGGTTAGGAGAATTAACATAGCATGTTAGGAGAATTAGATTAGTTAAAACGCAAACATTTCTCCCGGATGCTATTTGAATATGGAAGTTTTGATGTCACTGATATTAGTGGAATCCCTTCAAGACATGACCCATTTCAGGCTATGTATTTATGGTACAACAAATGCCATTTGTGTAATAAGAAAGTCATATTGGAAAAACAATGATAGCAGATGCAACAGATATGAAAGTAGTAATTCATAAAAAATCTTAACTTTATGGATAGTTATAACTGTTATTAATAGGTACCTCATTGGTTGAAATAGGGAATGTGTCATCAACTAGACTCAGGTGCCGGACGTTTTTTTCCTGAGTAGATGGTCGGGGCTGTAAAATAACTATAAATAATGTGTACTCTGCAAATTGACACAAGCCCAACGGATCATTGTAGGCTATTAGTATGTATTCATAAAAGGTGGGGGGATGGGGAATAAATTCGACAACAGGCCGAATTCGATCCACAGTTGACAACCCCTAAAATATTGTGATTGTCACGTAGCTGCTTGTCAAATAGCCTAATGAGGTGGTGTATGGCCGCACTGGCCTAATAATAGAATTGCAGACATATGCTCAATATTTGGCAAGCACCAAAAAACAATCACTCATTTTCAATGGTATAAGAGAGATAGAGTATTTAATCAATGCATAGTGACTGTCTGAATTAGAATATCGTGTGTTTGCAGTTTTTATTTCACGAGTGATCAATAAGAAAACAGAAAAAACATTGTGAAATTACAACCATTTTAATTAAATTGGCATGTTTATACCAATCATAACACAGATACAGCTACAAAAAAAGAGAAATACTGTACATAAAATACTAAAACCACATGTAAATCTTGCTACAGCTGCTATAATCACTTGAAAGATTAAGTGAAAGTACAGTCATGTTTATCCGTATCCTCAAAAGGATAAGCTACAACCAGTATGTTTAACACTGTAATGCTTTTCACGTTATTAGCGTGGCTAAAAAAAATACATGAACCATCCTCACAACGTACCATTACATACTGCATAGAAATTATGAAGAAAAAAAAAACCTAGTTTCACAGCAGCTATATCAAATGTTTATTGCAATACCATCACCGAACAGAAACAAACATTTAACATAATGCACAGGCCAGACGAAAAACCCAGTACATGTACTATGGAGGATGATGAACCAGAACCGCGGATTCATAAAACGGTGTGGATAAAATAGTTAATATTCATAGAGCACAGCTTAAAACAGTTACCACCTTCCTACCCATTATAAACAACAACAAAAAAACAAGTATTACTGTGTATAAACCCCCCCCCCCACCAACCCTTCCCCATAAAACACAGGTTAAATAAACTGTCCCTCATAAAGCCTATGGAATGTTAGTTTTAGGCAAGCTCTCCCAGTTGAATAACAAATTCCTGATATTGGCATGATTGCATGTCATTGCTGCAAACCTGCCCCCCTCCCTCTCAGACAACTGCCCCAGACTACAAAAGAAAAGGGAAACACACAATGACCATAACTTTTCTTCCAGAGATGTGTTTTTAAAAAAAAATGTGTTTCTACAATCTTACTACTACACAACCTGCTTTTTCTTAAGAAAATAGTTGATAAAAATATTCCTCTGCATTGTACAAGAAAGGAGGTACAGGGAGCACTGGCAAAAGGCTAAGGATGTTATTCTGCGTCATCCTCCTCTTTCTCTGGTTCATCTGCATCTGCCTCCTGGAGGATGAAAAAAATTACATTTTCATATTATAGTATCATTATTTTAGGCCTTGTTGGTTACACAATATTTTTGTGTGGAGACAAACAGCTGTCAATACCAATTATAATATATGTTCTGCTTGTAATACCTAATACTCCTGTATATTATACAGATATAAGTGGCATATCGTATAATTGAAATTCAGCCAACAAGTCTTACCTCATCTTTGGCCTCTCCGTTTTCTGTTGGTGCTTCCTCCTCCTCCTCCTCAGGCTCTTCCTTCTTCTCCTCAGGCTTGGCCTTCTCTACTACCCCCTTTACCTTTTTGGGCTTGGCTGCTGCCTTGACCGGTGTCTACAAGAAACAGGCAAACATGAGATACATGTCAATGTATAAATGCATAGTATGTATAATAAATGAGTGGTTTTTGGATTCAACAAAAGCTGACTATTACAAAATGTGTTTTTACCTTTGCCTTAGGCTCTGGTTTAGCCGGAGTAGTAGGTTTCTGCAAAAATAATGAATATTAGATCGTTAGTCCAATTACAAAATAGCATATATTCATAGAAAACATCATAAATAGGCTATACAACACATACATATTATAATATATAGTAAACTTACAGATGACAACCTTGTGGATCGCCTCTTTGTCTGGTGAGGGGGAAAAGTTAAATCAGTTATTGCTGAAAAATAATATATTTACAATGGATTTAACAAAAACACTTTTTAACAGCATGAAATACTAACCTCGACTTCTGTGTCATTACTTGCCTGTGAGAGGTGGAGAGAAAAGAATAAAAAATCTTAGTAAAAAGCAAGAATAGTCCAACATTCATGGGTCAGGAGAAGTGGGTGTGTAAAGCTAGGGGGATGGGCTCACATGCTAAACCCCACTGCTCCACCCCTAAATTAACGAGGAATTATGTAATCTGAAAGTGAGTGGGGGAGGGGAGGCTAATGTATTTACATTACTATGCCATTTGACTTTTCCCCATTGTCATGATGCAAAATTGAGCCTTTGTGGTACCAGGTACCGTGAGAGCGACAAGTAAAACCGTATGTTATAGTTAGGCTTTAGTAGCCCTTACACATAAAGGCCAAATAGCAGCACCCCCCCCCCCCCAACACACGGGGAGTTGTTACATGAAGGCATCCATCCACCCGCTATGTCAACCAGTCTACTGTATGTTCCCGCCATTAGTAATATATATAATTACTAATAATATATATAATATAATTCCCTGATCCCCCTACCTCTATGCGCTGTCGTGCATGTCCACATAAATTCGCTGTTGCATAATGCAACCATTAGTTAGGGAAGCAAAGACAGGCAATGTTCACAAACAAATAGCAAAAAATAAGTGACCACCTATAACTCAGGTGTTTCTGTAGAACTACTTGTTCTATGACCCATTAAAGTGATAAATGTCGCTGAGTTGACGATGTCTTTCGTATTTGCAAAGGCTGCCATGACACCCCAAAGACTGTACCTTTCCATGCCATAGGGTGTCGCGCATTACAATACGCTTTACTGGACACAGGACACGAAGTGATAATATAGGATGCCACAACCATCTGTTTTTTTAGGATTAAAATTGGGCAATTAAAATTATTTAAATACAAACGTGAACCCAATATGTAGGCGATTAAAGCATTTCCAACATTCAGCATTATCATAGGTCATGCACGCATTTCTGCAATGCCAACATGTAGTTTACTTACATCGCTGGTGGGTTACACCCCTTTGTCTGATCTCATTGTTGAGAAGGCTATTAAGCAACTTTACATTCATGAAATACCCAATATATGCGTCAAATTAAACTATATTATTACGTTACTTATATAAAAAGCACAAGCTGTGATAGTTTATCATGTAAATCTTATTAAAAGGAGAACGTGAGATCGAATGGAAAATGTTACTGCACTAAGTAAAAAGGCGCCACTTCCATATCAACAAGACAGACACAAAAACACATTCAGACTTTAGAGCAAAGGTGTTACATTGTATCAAGCACATTTTAACGTACATGCAATTGTTGCAGGTATTTATAAAACACTTCCTGTGTGAAATTATATATTGTAAGATACGATTTAAATTAGGTACACAGTGTACACATTCCAACTTACTTTGCTTCTTTTCGGCATGGCTGCTTTACTTGTATTGTCTAGAGCACAAATTAGCCTTCTCGGTTACTGAAAATTCAGTGCAGGCTTCTGAATGTGTTCGATGTAACTCAGTCAGTACCTCCAGAACACACTGTAACTAACATAAATGTTCCATCAGTAGGCCTACGTACAGAAACTAGCTGAAACCGGATTGGATCCCCCCTCTCTATATTGTATTCCTTATCCTACCAACCTGACGCCCGATGTATTCTCCGCCCCTTGTTGCCATTGATTGGTTTTAAGGTCTTGGCAACATATTTTTAAACCATAGCAAGTTACCTGTGTGGGTAGGTCTGTATGCCAATCAGCCGTTCCAATTTTCAATTTTCACTAAAGGGGTGGTAATAGCTGGATTAAAAAGTATGTGTTATTTTCGTTGATATTATATTAGAATAATGTACACATACTGTAAATGACCCTTATAGAAATGTCAGTATTTTTTTATTGAATAAAGTAATCTAGTACATTTAGCCCATGTGGATAATTAATTTATATATGACATATTCTTATAAATATATGTTGCACATTTTCATAATGATTTGAAGTGAGTAAAATATGCTATATTTGATTAAATAAGAGTTTATAATGTGAAAATCAGGCCATAGTTAAGCCTGGATGTGGCGTCCCTTTATGATGCGCGCAGCAGCAACAAAGGTTGATAAGAAAAATGGCTGCCGGTTGCGCATGGTTCCTGGTGTTGGGATCTGTCTTTTTGTGCAATCTCTTCAAAATACTGTTGCCGACCATTTCCTCTTTCGTAAGTAAGGGTTATTTAGGCATTGGTCGTGTGAGAAATGCAGGGTTAGCTTGTAAATCATGTAATGTTTTGGCAGATTTGCCCAGGTTAGATTGGCTAGCTTACTATTTTACCTCTCGCGCCCCCCAAACAACAACGAAGCTAACCAACCATTCCATCCTGTTGGCCAATGGGTAAATTGTTACATTGGAAGGTGTGTTAGGCTGATAACATTGCCAGACAGAAGCAGGTATATAATGCCGTATAGTTATATATTGGGTACAGATTCAAATAGCAATCATAACATGTCAATAAATCTGAGGTCTGATGGTATTTCTAGCCTATAGACATAGAATATGGGTTGTTATAAACTGGGTGGTGATTGGCTGAAAGACATGGTATATGAGACCATATACCTTTGGTATGACAAAACAGTTATTTTTACTGTTCTAATTACTTTTGTAACCAGTTCATAATAACAATAAGGCACCTCTGGGGTTTATGGTATATGACCCATATACCATGGCTAAGGGCTGCATCCAGGCACTCCGCATTGCGTCGTGCTTACGAACAGCCCTTAGGTCTGTTATATTGGCCATATACCACACCCCCTCACGCCTTAATAAGCAATACACTCCTAAACCAGGTTTTGCATGTTCTCATGCAAAGAAACACAAATGTCCCAAGGAGGCAGAAAAATACTTGTAAATTGCCAAGGAATTACATAGACTTAAATGAGTAAAACATTTGTTACCCTACATGTGAATACAATTCATGAATGTCATTGTGTCAGTACAACACATTTAACAGGATGACGTACATTGTTTATCGGATATAATACAACTTTACAATACCTTTGCACTTTTGTTGCAGTAGCATACTGGTAACTAGCTCAAACTCTAGGCAGCATTCTGCCTTCTCCCTACAATTTTCAGTCATTAACATTGTCCACTACTACCTCGTGAACTACAATTCTGACGCTGCATAGAAACATCAATAATCATTGCTCTGTTAGTAGGCTGTCATTGAAAATAATATTTTTTTCTTAACTGACTTGCCTAGTTAAATAAAATGAATAAAAAACTACACTTCCCGAGTCACCCATACACACAGGTGTTTGAAGCATGCTAATTAGCACTGTTGGCCACCTCTTGGCTTCCATAAACAAGCGCTGTAACATGGAGTTATGGCCGTGTGGGAACACTGACCCTAAACCTGTCAAGGTGTGTATTTCTCGCTGTTATAATATATATTTTGAGGCTCCCGGGTGGCGCAGTAGTCTAGGGCACTGGTGGCCACCTCTTGGCTTCCATAAACAAGCGCTGTAACATGGATATATGGCCGTGTGGGAACACTGACCCTAAACGTGTCAAGGTGTGTATTTCTCGCTGTTATAATATATATTTTGGGGCTCCTGGGTGGCGCGGTGGTCTAAGGCACTGCATCTCAGTACAAGAGGCATCACTGCAGTCCCTGGTTCGAATTCAGGCTGTGTCACATCCAGCCGTGATTGGGAGTCCCATAGGGCGGCGCACAATTGGCCCAGCGGTGTTCGGGTTTGGGCGTCATTGTAAATAAGAATTAGTTCTTAACTGACTTGCCTAGTTAAATAAAGGTTAAATAAAATTTAAAACTACACTTCCCTTAATGCAAGGAAACTGAGAGTCATGATCAAGGGCTAACTGGTAACCATCCTATCAGAATCCAGGCTAAATCTGTAGTGTATTCCTTACGTAGTGTGTGTTTTCTATGTTCTGGCGAAATATAAAATGTAATGTTTGTCTGTTGGGATGCGAAGATATCGAAGGTCCTTCAGAACGATGCTGATCAGGAGAGGGATATGAGGGCTGAGATCCAGGAGATGAAGAAGGAGCACACCTCAGTTAGCATGATGGATGAGTTTGCCAGATACGCCAGACTAGAGCGCAAAATCAACAAGATGACTGACAAGATGAAGACACATGGTAAGAGAGACACAATTTAAATTGATGTCCACATTACATTATCCACTTTTATAGATGTTTTTTTCTGAATCAAAAATGGCCTTAGGTGGTGGGTGTGGCAATGGGTGTGGTCGGGCCATTTGCCTCAGCTGAATTACTCTACAACTCTATCTTGGTGGTGTAGAGAAATTTCCTGCAGTTCTACACATTTTCTCCATGGAGCTGAGATACATTTTTGCAGTTTTAAAGCTAATTTCATGTGATTCCACATTCTACCATGGAGCTAGGAGAATACTGTATTTCTTGCAGTTCTATGCATTTTGCCATTGCTAATGCTGTGTTCTTATGCTCAAACATAATAACAAAATCAATACTGCTAAATTCATTGCTTTTGGAATTGTCAATTCTTCCTGACTTTCTAGTTTTTATTTAGCTTATTGTTAGTTCCCAAAGGTTATTTAATTAAAAATATATGTCTTTTATCTTTTGTGCATACTTTATCTGGTTTTAGTTGTTTAAGTTTACACTGAAAGCATTTTTACATCCCAAAAATGTATTGTATTATTATTATTATTATTATTATTATTATACACATTTTTATTTAACACTGTTTGCCCGCCCAAAGATGACAACGGCAGAAAATCCCTGATAGAGAGATAAGTGACATTATCACACCTTTGGGGGTTAGTTGAAAGTCAGATTTTTACTATAGCTCAGTGGAGGCTGGTGGGAGGAGCTATAGGATGTTTGATATGTTCCATTGATTCCATTCCAGCCATTAAGATGAGCCCCTCCTCCTGTAGCTCTTCCCAAATCAAATCAGCACATGTCTTGAAGTGCTTATACAGAAACCCAGCCTAAAACCCCAAACAGAAAACGATGCAGATGCTATAGCTCCCTCATTTACAACTTCATTTACCTGCTATATGATAAGGGGCGAAAAGGCTGTAAACCAAATGAGCCATACCTCTAGGTTTTTCAAATGGCTCTTTGCTGCCTATAGGGTACTTGCATGTTAACAAACCACGTGTGGACAGTGGGAGGTGGGGTTTAGGTAAGACTGAGTGTTCACTGGGGGGGCCTGGTGGTGCAGCTGCTGCCTGTTGCTGTCCTTCATGTCCACCAACCAAATGTCTCCCAACAGCCATTTTGTCAAGAGTTAATGTTATATGATTTACATCCTTTGCATTACACTATGGCTATTGCCCAACAAACGTAAGGGCTGTGACAGGGAAATACTATACTCCAATGGGGATTTTTGTTGTTGATGAAAAATGATGCTGGAGAAATTCTCAGGAATCAGAATGGTTTGTTTAGAAAACATTCCTCAGTGTTGTTCTGTTATAGTAGTTTTTTTTACAGTTGCAAATACAGGTTGTGACAAAAACCCCAAGATCATTTTTATGTTTTTGTTTGAAAAGATCTAGTTTAGAATTTGTCAAAATGGCCAAAAAAGTAACACCTTCACTCTTTACCACATTGTTTAGAGGAGTCACAACGCAGGTGACCTTGAAATATGGTGTTTCGTACATTGAGAAAAACAACTTGTCTGTAGAGCCTCCCTACTGTACACCCAAACAGCTGTCTCTCTCCCCCTCTGTCTCAGTTCAGGGCCACTGCCTATCAACCAACCTGCCTTTAAGTTCAAATCCTGTTGTTCAAAGACAGGAATATTTCACTATTTTGGAATGAAAAGCATTTTCACATTGAAATGCACCACATGCGTATTTCTCCAGTCATACAGTTGAAGTCGGAAGTTTACATACACTTAGGTTGAAGTCATTAAAACTAATTTTTCAACCACTCCACAGATTTTGTGTTAACAAAATATAGTTTTGGCAAGTCGGTTAGGACATCTACTTTGTGCATGACACAAGTAATTCTTCCTACAATTGTTTACAGACAGATTATTTCACTCATAATTCACTATCACAATTCCAGTGGGTCAGAAATATACATATACTAGGTTGACTGTGCCTTTAAACAGCTTGGAAAATTCCAGAAAATGATGTCATGGCTTTAGAAGCTTCTGATAGGCTAATTGACATCATTTGAGTCAATTGGAGGTGTACCTGTGGATGTATTTCAAGGCCTACCTTCAAACTCAGTGCCTCTTTCCTCGACATCATGGGAAAATCAAAAGAAATCAGCCAAGACCTCAGAAAAACAATTGTAGACCTTCACAAGTCTGGTTCATCCTTAGGAGCAATTTCCAAATGCCTGAATGTACCACATTCTGTACAAAAAATAGTATGCAAGTATAAACACCATGGGACCACGCAGCCGTCATACTGCTCAGGAAGGAGACTCATTCTGTCTCCTAGAGATGAATGTACTTTGGTGTGAAAAGTGCAAATAAATCCCAGAACAACAGCAAAGGACCTTGTGAAGATGCTGGAGGAAACCGGTACAAAAGTATCTATATCCACAGTAAAACAAGTCCTATATTGACATAACCTGAAAGGCCGCTTAGCAAGGAAGAAGCCGCTGCTCCAAAACTACCATAAAAAAGCCAGACTACGGTTTGCAACTGCACATGGGAACAAAGATCTTATTTTTTGGAGAAATGTCCTCTGGTCTGATGTAACATAAATAGAACTGTTTGGCCATAATGACCATCGTTATGTTTGGAGGAAAATGGGGAGTCTTGCAAGGACACCATCCCAACCGTGAAGCATGGTGGTGGCAGCATCATGTTGTGGGGGTGCTTTGCTGCAGGATGGACTGGTGCACTTCACAAAATAGATGGCATCATGAGTAAGGAAAATTTTGCGGATATATTGAAGCAACATCTCAAGACATCAGTCGGGAAGTTAAAGCTTGGTCGCAAATGGGTCTTCCAAATGGACAATGACCCCAAGCATACTTCCAAAGTTGTGGCAAAATGGCTTAAGGACAGAGTCATATAGGTATTGGAGTGGCCATCACAAAGCCCTGACCTCAATCTTATAGAAATGTTGTGGGCAGAACTGAAAAAGCGTGTGCGAGCAAGGAGGCCTACAAACCTGACTCCGTTACACCAGTTCTGTCAGGAGGAATGGGCCAAAATTCACCCAACTTATTGTGGGAAGCTTGTGGAAGGCTACCCGAAACATTTGACCCAAGTTAAACAATTTAAAGGCAATGCTACCAAATACTAATTGAGTGTATGTAAACTTCTGACCCACTGGGAATGTGATGAAATAAATAAAAGCTGAAATAAATAATTCTCTACTATTATTTTGACATTTCACATTCTTAAAATAAAGTGTTGATCCTAACTGACCTAAGACAGGGAATTTCTACTAGGATTAAATGTCAGGAATTGTGAAAAACTGAGTTTTTAAATGTATGTTGGCTAAGGTGTATGTAAACTTCTGACTTCAACTGTATGCACTGTATACACTGGTCACACATCAGTCTTATTTGTCCCTGCCAACCCCTCCCTTACGCCATACCATAAAAAGCAGGTTCTATTCAAATGCGTTTGGTGTATTATACACTGAAATTAATTGTGAAGAACACACAAAAGGCAACTGTTATTAGATCTGTCAATTTAATGTAGGCATTTTAGTGGATATTTAGAGAATGGATACCAATAATTAATGTAGATGGTTCCTGCGCAGATAAGATTGGTCCATGTTTTTTTTTTCTTCTTACAGTCAAGTCAAGATCTGCTCAACAAGCCAAAATGAAATGGATGGTGAATATAGGTTTTTACATCCTGCAGGTGAGTGTTAAACTTATTGAAATTATAAATATGTCTTATATTCTTTAATAGGTACAAAATATACAAACACTTTTTTTAAATGTCAGTTGTCACCACCAGAGACATGCACAAGTGATTGTGATGCACTGATTCAGGCTATTTTCTGTTCTCTCTAGGCTGCTCTGATGATCTCACTGATTTGGAAGTATTATGCTGACCCAGTGACTGTTGTACCCAGTAAGTGGATTGCCCCCCTGGAGCGGCTGGTGGCTTTCCCATCTGGAGTAGCAGGTAAATTGTGTGATTACATCTTCTGAGAATTTAGGCCCACACTTGCTTTCACTTCGGGGTAAATTAATTGTAATCAAGTTTAGTGTTTAAGAGTTAATCCTGCCTAATTATAGACGACTACTGAATGTTTATTTTATTCGGTCTCTTTTAAATACTGAAGACACAGTTGAAGTCGGAAGTTTACATACACTTAGGTTGAAGTCATTAAAACTCATTTTTAACCACTCCACAGATTTCATGTTAACAAACTATAGTTTTGGCAAGTCGGTTAGGACATCTACTTTGTGCATGACACAAGTAATTCTTCCAACAATTGTTTACAGACAGATTATTTCACTTATAATTCACTATATCACAATTCCAGTGGGTCAGAAGTTTACATACACTAAGTTGACTGTGCCTTTTAAACAGCTTGGAAAATTCCAGAAAATGATGTCATGGCTTTAGAAGCTTCTGGTAGGCTAATTGACATAATTTGAGTCAATTGGAGGTGTACCTGTGGATGTATTTCAAGGCCTACCGTCAAACTCATTGCCTCTTTGCTCGACATCATGGGGAAAAAAGAAATCAGCCAAGACCTCCAAAAAAATGTGTAGACCTCCACAAGTCTGGTTCCTCCTTGGGAGCAATTTCCAAACTAAACAGCAAAGGACCTTGTGAAGATGCTGGAGGAAACAGGTACAAAAGTATCTATATTCACAGTAAAACGAGTCCTATATCGACATAACCTGAAAGGACGCTCAGCAAGGAAGAAGCCACTGCTCCAAAACCACCATAAAAAAGCCAGACTACGGTTTGCAACTGCACATGGGGACAAAGATCGTACTTTTTGGAGAAATGTCCTCTGGTCTGATGAAACAAAAATAGAATTGTTTGGCCTTAATGACCATAGTTATGTTTGGAGGAAAAAGGGGGAGGCTTGCAAGCCGAAGAACACCATCCTAATCGTGAAGCGCGGGGGTGGCAGCATCATGTTATGGGGGTGCTTTGCTGCCGAAGGGACTGGTGCACATCACAAAATAGATGGCATCATGAGGAAGGAAAATTATGTGGATATATTGAAGCAACATCTCAAGACATCAGTCAGGAAGTTAAAGCTTGGTCGCAAATGGGTCTTCCAAATGGACAATGACCCCAAGCATATTTCCAAAGTTGTGGCAAAATGGCTTAAGGACAGAGTCATGTAGGTATTGGAGTGGCCATCACAAAGCCCTGACCTCAATCCTATAGAAAATGTGTGGGCAGAACTGAAAAAGCGTGTGCGAGCAAGGAGGCCTACAAACCTGACTCCGTTACACCAGCTCTGTCAGGAGGCCAAAATTCACCCAACTTATTGTGGGAATCTTGTGGAAGGCTACCCGAAACGTTTGACCCAAGTTAAACAATTTAAAGGCAATGCTACCAAATACTAATTGGGTGTATGTAAACTTCTGACCCACTGGGAATGTGATGAAAGAAATCAAAGCTGAAATTAATCATTCTCTCTATTATTCTGACATTTCACATTCTTAAAATAAAGTGGTGAACCAAATTTTTACTAGAATTAAATGTCAGGAGTTTAAATGTATTTGGCTAAGGTGTATGTAAACTTCCAACTTCAACTGTAAATTCAATCGGAAGTGCCAGAGTGTGCTCTGGGCGTTTGTAAATTAAGTGTTGTCAGATTGTCCGTCCGTTTCGCTCTCTTGATCCGAGCGTTCTGACCTCACAACAGCAGTCAAGCACCCAAGCGAACTGACCCCCTAGGAATGTGATGAAAGAAATAAAAGCTGAAATAAATCACTCTCTACTATTATTCTGACATTTCACATTCTTAAAATAAAGTGGTGAGCCTAACTGACCTAAGACAAGGAATTGTGAAAAACTTGAGTTTAAATGTATTTTGCCAAGGTGTATGTAAACTTCCGACTTCAACTGTAGAATCACATGAATCTTTACACCTCTTAACATGGAATTCTAAACTCTGTGTTGTATGCAAATTACACTTTCTTTTCTTTTGAAAACTGACATCAAATACTTCTAACCGACAACTCTGACGATTCTTATTTGAACCCAGTCTTTGTATCCTTTCAGGTGGTGTTGGAATCACATGCTGGCTGGTGGTGTGCAACAAAGTGGTGTCTATTGGTCTACATGCTGTTGGCTAAGAATGGGATCTTTCCATGTCTTATTTATTCCCCAAATGCTCTGAGAATTAAGTCAGGCAGTGTTACTCAGCGCTTTGATATTAAAGTGTAAATTGGTACTGTTGGTAAACACTTTTACAAAGCACTCCATATTCAGATGTTGCCTTACATTGCCAGTGTTATTGCACATATTTGACAGTCTATCATGTTGGATTTGGAATCAGATGTTATTTCACAAATTGCTACACTGCGTAATGATTGTATGAGAATGTTTTAATAACCATTTTATTTCAATCTCATTCCAACTTATTGAAATGAGTTGAGCAAGTGTTTAAAATTGTTTCATATTGTTATTTAATTTTGTTCATTGTTATTCATGTTAATTGTTGGCATGGTCTGTGGCACATTTTCATTTGCTGAATGAAAGCTGAACTAATATCACAAAGTTTGGGTTTTGGAAGTGTTGAAGAATGCATAAGAAAATATGCATACTTCAACACAATAAAGAAAACTGAATGCCTCAGTTGGTTGTTCTTAGAATATTGGGTATTTTAGCCTGTTACAAAATTGTACAATGTACCATTGTGGCATAGCAATGGTCTTCATTGAACATTGCTTTCATTACAATCTGATTTCAAGTGAGTTAAGGAATTTGTCATGGGCTATAGTGTCAGAGAATGTTTGATGCTCTAATCACAAACAGAGAGCTTAATATTACCTCCGTAACAAATAGTTAAACAATACTTTCCAGGTATATAACTCACTATAAATATCATGTATACAAATACACCATTTAGTAATGTTTTGAGTTGCCATGGCAAATATTTATTAAAATAATCAAATTGTGAAAATAGATTATAATTTTGTATTGTTCTTGGGTCAGTCAAAAATGTGGTCTCTCTCCCAGGTGAGACCGGGCTAGTGTCACCTGTATGGTGAGATGACATTCTGACCAGGTCTGTGCTTTGAACTCTGGATCTGCCTGTCTGCATGGCCATTGGATCAGTATTTGGGGCCTGCCAAAAAGCTCTTTCATCAAGCTGCTCTTCTTCTGCGGACTACGCCATCCTCCGGTTGAGGGCCTGTGGTGTCACATCTTTTGGCACTCTGCTGGTAGAGTGATAAAGGAGGGCTCATACGCCCCAGACCCCAGGTTCTCCACCCTGGCCTGGCTCTTGATGTATCTCGGAGGGCTCTTTCTCAGGCTGTGGGTATGGCTGGTATAGGAAGGCTTTCCACTGTGTAGGTTCTGGATGGTTTCTTTGAATTTGTAGAGGTGCTTAGTCCTGGGAGAGGATTCAAGGGCCTTGTTGGCACATTCTGTGTTCAGAAAGTCCTCCACAGAATGTACCGAACCTGGCTTTCAAATGGCTCTGTTTGCTCTCCTGAAGCCTTCGGGGAACTCGCTGCCTTCTCTGCAAGGCCTGAAGCTGTGGATCCTTCTTGTCATAATCACCATCCAACTCTCCATCCTCTGTGGATATATATGATAGTTGCTTTCACTTTTTAAAAACATTTAGGGTTGTTATTCCCTTGGCTTATTTTTTGGGGGATATAACATGACACAGGAAAGATTATTTCAGTCCTGTTAAGTACTATGACACGTGAGCTTTAATTAGTCCCAATGTTTGGGAGTTTTTTGCGTTTGCTCTCTTGTTTGCATAGGCTCTGTGACTGGAGAGTACATACCAGACTCTTCAGAATGTAATTTAACCATTTATTTCCTAAATATCCTCTTAGCTTCACATCTGTTCATTGGTTGTCCCAATAGGCTAAAACTTACCAGCAAAGTCTTAATTATTGTTTGATCCTCTGTCATCCATTGATGTGTCTGCTGGGTCACTGTATGTGAAGTCAATGGCAAATAACTCCTGGAAAAAAACAACCAAATATCAACTTTACACTGGAACTCACTACAAACTTTTATCAAGGAGTTACTCTTTTGCTTTTATCGGTCAATATTTAATAAATGTTTTTATTACCCATTTATACAGCTTTCTTCACAGAATGTGAGAGAGAATTAAATCCATTTACGTACCCAGCTCAAACTCTTCTGCTTCTCCAACTCCAGATGCTCGAGTGAACTGGCATATTCTAGTTCAAGTTGGCATGGCGCCTCGATGGGGAGAGAGGATAAGTAATCTGTTTGAACAGATTTAGTTTCTCTTGCCCCTGTAAAAGGGAAGATATTCAGCCTCAAATAAAAACAGCTCATAATGTCTTTGTACCTTTTCCGTTCCAGGCTTTTGGAAATCTATGTGAGTAGATATTGTGGATCTTAAATTCTCTTTTTCCTATATTTTGTGTTAAATGCGTCAGTAAGCCATTTTACAATAAATGTTAATTTCTCAAATGTTGTGGTATCATCCTGATATCTGTTACCAGGCAGGTTTCTTGCTAACGTCTGTGGGTGTGGCATAGCGTTTGGGTAGTCAGGCAAGATTACAAGAGGGAAAATTGGTCTTTCTCTTCGTTCAATTATGCCTTCAGAAATACAGCTGTATTCGACTCCCTCTTGTGTTTACATTGCAGTACTGCAAGTTAAAGGACTGTCACTCTCAAAAAACAGTACTGCTTAAAATCTACTCAGATATGGAACAGTTTACCTACAGTTGTGGCCAAAAGTATTGGTCTCCACAAAGTTTGCTGCCTCAGTGTTGATGGCAATTTGCATATACTCCAGAATGTCATGAGTGATCAGATGAATTGCAATTAATTGCAAAGTCCCTCTTTGCCATGAAAATGAACTTAATCCCCCAAAAACATTTCCACTGCATTTCAGCCGTGCCACAAAAGGACCAGCTGCCATCATGTCAGTGATTGTCTCGTTAACACAGGTGAGAGTGTTGACGAGGACAAGGCTGGAGGTAAGAATAACAGACTGGAAGCTTTAAAAGGAGGGTGGTGCTTGAAATCATTGTTCTTCCTCTGTCAACCATGGTTACCTGCAAGGAAACACGTGCCGTCATCATTGCTTTGCACAAAAATGGCTTCACAGGCAAGGATATTGCTGCTGGTAAGATTGCACTTAAATCAACCATTTATCGGATCATCAAGAACTTCAAGGAGAGAGGTTCAATTGTTGTGAAGAAGGCGTCAGGGCGCCCAAGAAAGTCCAGCAAGCGCCGGGACCGTCTCCTAAAGTTGATTCAGCTGCGGGATCTGGGCACCACCAGTGCGGAGCTTGCTCAGGAATGGCAGGAGGCAGGTGTGAGTGCATCTGCACGCACAGTGAGGCGAAGACTTTTGGAGGATGGCCTGGTGTCAAGAAGGGAAGCAAAGAAGCCACTTCTCTCCAGGAAAAACATCAGGGACAGACTGATATTCTGCAAAAGGTACAGGGATTGGACTGCTGAGGACTGGGGTAGATTTTCTCTGATGAATCCCTTTTCCGATTGTTTGGGCCATCCGGAAAACACCTTGTCCGGAGAAGACAAGGTGAACGCTACCATCAGTCCTGTGTCATGCCAACAGTAAAGCATCCTGAGACCATTCATGTGTGGGGTTGCTTCTCAGCCAAGGGAGTGGGCTCACTCACAATTTTGCCTAAGAACACATCCATGAATAAAGAATGGTACCAACACATCCTCCAAGAGCAACTTCTCCCAACCATCCAAGAACAGTTTGGTGACGACCAATGCCTTTTCCAGCATGATGGAGCACCTTGCCATAAGTGATAAAGTTATGTGGATGTGGCCCAGAAGTTAATTGACCGCATGCCAGGGCGGATTGCAGAGGTCTTGAAAAAGAAGGGTCAACACTGCAAATATTGACTCTTTGCATAAACTGAATGTCATTGTCAATGAAAGCCTTTGACACTTATGGAATACTTGTAATTATACTTCAGTGTACCATAGTAACTACTGACATAAAGATCTAAGAACACTGAAGCATCAAACTTTGTGGAGACCAATACTTGTCATTCTCAAAACATTTGGCCACGACTGTACACTGATTATACAAAATATTATGAACATCTGCTCTTTCCATGACATAGACTGACCAGGTTGTTTTTTACACTGTGTATGTTGCTGCTCTCAAGTACTTATACATTTACTTAGATTTTTTTGGTCGACAGACTGATCTGTGCCTGGAGGTAATCAGGGAGCTCTCTGGCCTCATTGGTCTTCCTTGTTTCTGTGGCAAGATGGCGATTTGAAGGATATCTGGCTCAGCTCAAGATTTCTTTCCCAGTCCTGCAACACACAATATATTTAAGTTTCACTACAGATATAACATTGTGATACTATGTGTACAGTATCAATCTAGCATAACTGTATTGACCCTGTCCCCGTAGAAGACCAATACAGATGGACAGAGTTGAAAACTCAGTTTCAATACAGACATCCACCTGGCCTGTGAACATGGAGTCAGCCCTGCCATGTGAGTGTATGTACTGTACCTATAACCTCTTCTTCCTCTTGTTTAGGTCCACGGTGATCAGGGCCAGCCTATAGCTCAGCTCTTCCCTCTCTTCCAGGCTGCGGCCCTCGCTGAGCAGCTGCAGCCAGTGCAGAGCGTCCTTGGTACGCAGCAGCTCCTCCTCTGTGCCCCTCAGACGCCTGGATAGACTGTTGCGGCGGATGCAGGCTTTGTGCAGGAGCTCCTGCAGACCGCGCACCTCGTTGCCGTGCTTGGCCAGGACCTGAGGGTGTAGGTGGGTGCAAAACATTATGACCTTAGCCAATGCTACAAGATCTGATTACTGTAGTTAGCTGATGAATTTGTTCTAACTGTGTTATAGATCAGTTATTAAAGCCAGAAGAAAGAAAATGCAGCGTACCTGGGGAAGGCCACTGAGTCCTGGAAGCGCTGTAGCGCCACCGTGTGGCGGCCCTGGAGCTGCTTTAGCAGCTTGTTCTCTGTGGCTGCACCTCTCCGCTGCTGCTGTAGCTCCCACACTTGGTTGTTGAGCTCCTTGATGCGGTGCTCGTGGGCAGACCTGATGCGCTGGTTTGGGCCCTCCAGGAGCTTGATTGGAGGAAAGAGCGGGGCCTTGCGGTTCCTTGAATTAGTGTAAAAAAAAAAATTGTACCACTGCCCTCCCTTATTTTGCGCTAAGAGGGAAAAAAAAGCACCAGTATTCAGACCCTTTCCCTTTTCCCACATTTTGTTATGTTACGGCCTTATTCTAAAATGTATTATATAAAAAATTGTCCTCATCAATCTATACACAATAAAAAACAGAAATAACTTATTTACATCAGTATTCAGACCCTTTGCTATGAGACTTGAAATTTAGCTCAGATGCATCCTGTTTACATTGATCATCCTTGATGTTTCTACAACTTGATTGGAGTCCACCTGTGGTAAATTAAATTGATTGGACATGATTTGGAAAGGCACACACTTGTCTATATAAGGTCCCACAGTTAACAGTGCATGTCAGAGCAAAAACCAAGCCATGAGATTGAAGGAATTGTCCGTAGAGCTCTGAGACATGATTGAGTCGGCACAGATCTGAGGAAGGTCCCCAAGAACACAGTGGCCTCTATCATTCTTGAATGGAAGAAGTTTGGAACCACCAAGACTCTTTCTAGAGCTGGCTGCACGGCCAAACTGAGCAATTGGAGGAGGAGGGCCTTGGTCAGGGAGGTGACCAAGAACCCGATGGTCACTCTTGACAGAGCTCCAGAGTTCCTCTGTGGAAATGAGAGAAACTTCCAGAAGGAGATCCATCTCTGTAGCACTCCACCAATCAAGCCCTTATTGTAAAGTGGCCAGACGGAAGCCACTCCTCAGTAAAAGGCAGATGACAGCCCGCTTGGAGTTTGCCAGAAGGCACCTAAAGGACACTTGGATCATGAGAAACAAGATCCTCTGGTCTGATGAAACCAAGATTGAACTCTTTGGCCTGAATGTCAAGCGTCAGGTCTGGAGGAATCCTGGCACCATCACTACGGTGAAGCATGGTGGTGGCAACATCATGCTGTGGGGATGTTTTTCAGCGGTAGGGACTGGGAGACTAGTCAGGATCGAGGGAAAGATGAACGGAGTACAGAGAGATCCTTGATAAAAACCTGCTCCAGAGCACTCAGCACCTCAGACTGGGGCGAAGTTTCACCTTCCAACAGGACAATGACCCTAAGCACACAGGCAAGACAACGCAGGAGTAGCTTCAGGACAAGTCTCAATGTACTTGAGTGGCCCAGACAGAGCCCGGACTTGAACCCTTTTGAACATCTCTGCAGAGACCTGAAAATGGCTGTGCAGCAATGTTCCCCATCCAACCTGACAGAGCTTGAGAGGATCTGCAGAGAAGAATGGGAGAAACTCCCCAAATGCAGGTGTGCCAAGCTTGTAGCGTCATACCCAAGAAGACTCTTGGCTGTAATTGCTGCCAAAGGTGGTTCAACAAAGTACTGAGTAAAGGATCTGAATACTTATGTAAATGTGATATTTCTGTTTTTAATTTTTTATAAATTTGTAAACATTTAAAAAAAAAACTGTTTTTGCTTTGTTATTATGGGGTATTGTGTGTCCATTTTAGAATAAGACTGTAACGTAACAAAGTGGAAAAAGTCAAGGGGTCTGAATAGTTTCCGAATGCATTGTGTGTAATTAAAGCTAGGCTGTCTGTAGTAATGAGAGTATATGAAATATCTGATATCATATACCTTGTGCTTTGGCCGTCTTCGTGCCTAGACCTGGCTTTTGGCTTGGTGAGAGGGCAAATGTCCTATTTGCAGTAGTGTCAGCCTCCTCCTCGTAGTCTGACTGGGTGCATGGCCCCTGAGAGTCTTCCCTGCTGCCTGTCCTACTGCTGCATCCCTTGCTTGACCTGGAGGGGGTGGACTGGCCTGAGGAGCAGCTTGAGTCTGCATCCCCTGCACCAACTTCATAGTTAGCATCGTCCTGCTGCACTATGCCTCTGGTGTGGTGTCTCAGACTCAGAAACATGCCTCCCCGGCCAAAGATGAGCCTGCACCAGTTTCTGTAATATAGCGGACAGATATCCAATTAGTTGAAGTAGTTAATTTAGCCACACTGTATGTTAAATTATTAGAATCAAAGCATTCTATTTTTTTTATGTAACCTTTATTTAATGCTATTTCTATACTTTCAACTATAGCGTACTTACTATTAATTAATGTATCATCTGTTTAGCTAGGTGTCTAGCCAGTTGAAGACAGAGTGACAGACATTCCTTGGCGTTATTGAAAACCTTTTCTGAACTATTCTACATAACTAACAACCAACCCTAATAATTCCTCATGCCAAGGCTATCCCGATATCTCAATGTTTTTCACCCCCCACTCACTTGCATTCAGCTGGCTCTGAAAATGTATTTTTGGTTGCCCTAGAAACAAGCGTTCTCATAGAATAGGACGATGGGAAATGTAGTTGTCTGGCTACTGAACTTCGTTAAAATAAGTTCTAATTCACTGGGCAAATCATAGACAAGGAATGTTATTGCATTCCTTGATCATAAGACATTCCTTTGAACTGACAGTTTTTGGGATAATTAAAGACCACACCATTCTAATTCGCAAATATACTCATTGTTTTCAACTAAATCAATTATATTAGACTTAGTACATGTTCGCAATTGTTTGTTTTGATCAACTTTCAGGATATACTACAATAACAAAAAAAACAAAAAAACAATGTACACTGTAGATCGACAAAAAACTCAACTGTTATGCCTATAGATGTTCATGGTCCAACAGCATACATTTCAACCGCCCGCTTTAACTCTTGGTTTTGTTTTCAATAGTTGCTCTGTTGGTCAGTGGCTCTTTCTGTCCATATATGCACTTTGCATTTAGCTGCAAACTAACTTTGTGGTCACAATGCCGACAGACAGCTGAAGTTGCCAATCACTCGGTCAGTGCTGCACCCCTAAAACCTGGCCCACCAATCCTGCGGTGATGGAGAGTTTGGGGACAGAAATAGCCTCAGTGGCGTGGCTTGTGTTCGTAGGGTAATGTCCTGGGTGCGCTCTGCTATTAGGGGAGGCAGCCTGTATCTTTAATAACCTACGTTAGTACCTCATTCTACAGAACACATTGTAACAGAATGGTTATAAAAGTATTTCTAGCTTCTTCATCAGGATCGACAGCGGTAAGCATTTACACGAGTTTTTGTTTTAAAATGCTATTAACTTTGTTGGCCGGTGTTGTGCCGAAAAATCTCCCCCCTGCCAGAATTCTCTCGCCCCCCCCCCCCTCCCCTCCCCTCACTTCTAATATCCTTAATTTTGTTGCTAGAGTCAAATACTTTATGTGGCACACAAGGGTCGAATAAGACATGGGAGAGATGCAGAATTTTGTCATAGAGATCTATATTGCCCAGGGGCCATTAACAAGCTAAGAAAACGGAAAACTGCAGACAACAATGCTTTGTGCTACTAAACTGACAACGGACCGAAGAGCAGAAGGGGGGGGGGGGGGATTCTGGCAGGGGGGAGGTTTTCGGCACAACACCGGGTTTCCCACGACTGTTCTTCAGCTCTTAATTCATGCGTTTATGTGACTGGCAAACAGTAAAATCAAGTTATTATAGGCCTAGGCAATTTAACAGTTTGTCAACTTTTAGTACCGTTATTTGCGTCTAACTTCTCAATTGAGGAGCACTAGGACTACCCGAGTTTCCTTATATCTCGGACGTCTCTGAGATCACATTCCAAACCTGCAACAGCAATCTGTTGAAAGTGAATCACTATGCATTCACTTGCAGAACCTTCTGGAATATATTTGGATTACCTCAAACCTAATCTACAATATCAAAGAAAATGTACACTACATGACCAAAAGTATGTGGACACCTGCTCATTCCAAACATCTCATTCCAAAATCATGGGCATTAATATGGAGTTGGTCCCCCCCTTTGCTGCTATAACAGCCTCCACTCTTCAAGTAAGGCTTTCCACTAGATGTTGGAACATTGCTACGGGGACTTGCCTCCATTCAGCTACAAGAGCATTAGTGAGGTCGGGCACTGATGTTGGGCGGTTAGGCCAGGCTCGCAGTCGCTGTTCCAATTCATCCCTAAGGTGTTCGATGGGGTTGCGGTCAGGGCTCTGTGCAGGCCAGTCAAGTTCTTCCACACAGATCTTGACAAACCATTTCTGTATGGACATTGCTTTGTGTACTGGGGCATTGTAATGCTTAAACAGGAAACTGTTACCACAAAGTTGGAAGCACTGTGATCACAGGCTTTTGTGTAGCTGCTCAGCCATGGAAACCATATCATGAAGCTCCCGATGAACAGTTCTTGTGCTGACGTTGCTTCCAGAGGCAGTTTGGAAGGTTCCTCAGTAGTGAGAACGGGACCGCCACGCTTCAACACTCTGCGGTCCCGTTCTGTGAGCTTTTGTGGCATACCACTTCGCGGCTGAGCCGTTGTTGCTCCTAGATGTTTCCACTTCACAATAACAGCACTTACAGTTGACCTGGGCAGCTCTAGCACGGCAGAAATTTGACAAACTGACTTGTTGGAAAGGTGGCATCCTATGACGGTGCCACGTTGGAGGTCACTGAGCTCTTCAGTAAGGCCATTCTACTGCCAATGTTTGTCTATGGAGATTGCATGGCGGTGTGCTCAATTTTATACACCTGTCAGCAATGGGTGTGGCTGAAATGGCCGAATCCACTAATTGGAAGGGGGTGTCCACATACTTTGTATATACATTTAAACTCAGTTTTTCACAATTCCTGACAGTCTTCGGTCAGTTAGGATCACCACTTTATTTTAAGAATGTGAAATGTCAGAATAATAGTAGAGAGAATTATTAGCTTTTATTTCTTTCATCACATTCCCAATGGGTCAGAAGTTTACATACACTCAATTAGTATTTGGTAGCATTGCCTTTAAATTGTTTAACTTGGGTCAAACATTTCGGGTAGCCATCCACAAGCTTCCCACAATAAGTTGGGTGAATTTTGGCCCATTCCTCCTGACAGAACTGGTGTAACTGAGTCAGGTTTGTAGGCCTTCTTGCTCGCACACGGTTTTTCAGTTCTGCCCACACATTTTCTATAGGATTGAGGTCAGGGCTTTGTGATGGCCACTCCAATACCTACATGACTGTGTCCTTAAGCCATTTTGCCACAACTTTGGAAATATCTTTGGGGTCATTGTCCATTTGGAAGACCCATTTGCGACCAAGCTTTAACTTCCTGTCTTGAGATGTTGCTTCAATATATCCACATCATTTTCCTTCCTCATGATGCCATCTATTTTGTGAAGTGCAATAGTCCCTCCTGCAGCAAATCACCCACACAACATGATGCTGCCACCCCCGTGCTTCACGGTTGGGATGGTGTTCTTCGGCTTGCAAGCCTCCCCCTTTTTCCTCCAAACATAACTATGGTCATTAAGGCCAAACAATTCTATTTTTGTTTCATCAGACCAGAGGACATTTCTCCAAAAAGTACGATCTTTGTCACCATGTGCAGTTGCAAACCGTAGTCTGGCATTTTTATGGCAGTTTTGGAGCAGTGGCTTCGTCCTTGCTGAGCGGCCTTTCAGGTTATGTCGATATAGGACTCGTTTTACTGTGGATATAGATACTTTTGTACCTGTTTCCACCAGCATCTTCCTTTGCTGTTCTGGGATTGATTTGCACTTTTCGCAGCAAAGTACGTTAATCTCTAGGAGACAGAACGCGTCTCCTTCCTGAGCGGTATGATGGCTGTGTGGTCCCATGTTGTTTATACTTGCGTACTATTGTTTGTACAGATGAACGTGGTACCTTCAGGCGTTTGGAAATTGCTCCCAAGGATGAACCAGACTTGTGGAGGTCTACTATTTCTTTTCTGAGGTCTTTTGATTTTCCCATGATGTCGAGCAAAGGTACACCTCAAATTATGTCAATTAGCCTACCAGAAGCTTCTAAAGCCATGACATCATTTTCTGGAATTTTCCAAGCTGTTTAATGGCACAGTCAACCTAGTATATGTACATTTCTGACCCACTGGAATTGTGATATAGTGAATTAGAAGTGAAATAATCAGTCCTGTAAACAATTGTTTGAAGAATTACTTGTGTCATGCACAAAGTAGATGTCCTAACCGACTTGCCAAAACTATAGTTTGTTAACATGAAATCTGTGGAGTGGTTGAAAAATGAGTTTTAATGACTTCAACCTAAGTGTATGTAAACCTCCGACTTCAACTGTACACTGTATGATATGTGAATGGAATCTTTGTCCAGAAACTATAAAACAATAAGGAAAAGCTTTCATTAATGTATTAGTCTCCCCAACCTAATGATAGAAAAAAGCAGCCAAACATGATCTCATAAGAAGAAGATTATCTATACTGTGTGGGTTGTCTTTCTGTACACCTGTGTGATGGTCCAGATCAAAAAGAAGCAACAGGATGTGCTTGGGTTCCTGGAAGCCCTCAAAGTGGACTACGCTCCTTTAGACATTGCCTGCAATGAGGACAACCGCATGTGGATGAGGGAAAATGTCCCTGTGGAGAAAAAGCCCACCAACGGAATCCCTCTACCCCCTCAGATCTTCAACGAACAGAGCTACTGTGGGGTGAGCATAACAAGATAATGTAGAAGATGTGGTGACCAATAAGCCTACTCCATACTGAATGATTCAGGTAAAGGTGGGGGGAAAGTGTCCATTTCAAATGCTGAGAGAACAATTGGAGACTAAACAGAAATGTCTCACTTGTCTTTTACCATAGGACTACGAGACATTCTTTGACGCCAAAGAAGACAATGCAGTGTATGCCTTCTTGGGTCTGCCACCTCCGCCAGGTTCCAAGGTTGGAACTTTCACTTATCTTTCTAAAATGTACATTATAAATATAGCTTTTTAGTTATAGATTACAACTACACAACGTGTTTTCCACTCAAGGGATTGTATAATGCAAATGAACTCGCCCCAAAATTGTCCATCTCCATGTCAGGGCCAGGCTGTTTTAATGTTTGTTTAGCTGAAATGCTCAGCCATGTATTGTCCTCCTAATTTGTTTTTGCTCAATTGCCTTTAGTAGTTTGAAACATGTCTGAGTGCACTCCACATATCATATTGCTTTGGCGGGGAAGCAGGAGTTAGTGAGGTTAATTGTGTGAGAGGGATACGGTGTGACATGTAGGCTAACGTAGTTGAGGATGATGCAACTGTGTTAAACAACCTGCCAATTTTCCTTGGTGCAGGAAGCGAAAGAGGCGGAAAATGGGCCTGTTGAAAATGGAACCGTTGAGAATGAGACCGTTGAGAACGGAACCGTTGAGAGTGAGACCGTTATGAACGGAACTGATGATGCTGAGGATGAAGAGGAGGTTGAGGAGAACCTTGATGATGGCACACTAGTAATGCCTTTCTCTTATCCCCCCAGCCCCTGTCTCACCTTTACCATTTCGCCACCGGTTTCCTCCCATCCAGCATAACATTAACCATTTCTCCAGTTAACTCCTGTTGGTTTCATTTTCCAGTTACCCAGTTAACTTGTTGGTTTCATTTTCCAGTTACCCAGTTAACTTGTTGGTTTCATTTTCCATGGATGATTACCAAGTAACCAAACCGGAGAGATTGACCTGGTGCATGTAACCAGTAATGGTGCTAATCCTCTCATTGCATGGATGAGTGGCAATTTAGAGTTGGTTTAAAAACAGTGTAACCATCTTTAATTAATTAACATGTGTACATTTCTCCCATTTTTAATAGTGTTTCATTGTGTTTATATTTAATCTGTAGGTTTTGCAAAGCATATAAAGCATTTATATTAATTCTATGATATTATGTAGGATTTCTATTCAATAGAACGCAGATGATTGGGAATCAGTTAATTTTTTTCCTAATGAATAATTTGTATAATAGGACTATTCTTACAGAAGATCATGCTGATGCTTTTGTAAAAAATGATGATATGAACATTTATATGGAGATACATTAAGAAAAAAGTTCATTAAGCAAACTTAAACTTCTCAACTGCTGCCAAACTGGAGAGATTGAACTGCTGCATGAGCATCACAGAGAAATTATTTGTGTATTTTTTTTCAAGGAGGCCAGGGACAGCAGAGAAAGTATTGCCTAGCTGAACCTGTGAACATTCTCTAACAAATGCTACAGGCTTTTAGAAGGTGCTGTTTCGAGAAGGGTGCAAATGTAGTTAATTTTACTGGACCAGCTTCAATGTTTATTTCTGGGAAAATAGTTCCTCTGCTTTCCAGCTCTCCATAGTACCAGGCTGGTTTATTTTCTATTTTACATTGCGATGTTGTGGGAATGACAGTTATTTTATTGATACTGTTGACTGGACTGATTTTAGCTGGCTTCCAGCAGTGTGACAATATGCAATCTTCCTCGCTACAGCATACATCATTGCAAACCTCTAATTTCTCTCCACAGCACCACTATGCTGCTATTTATCACCTTGCAACCATATGTAATTTCCCTTAATTTATTCATGCATTTTCCTTTAATCAAGAGGAGCTGCTGATGTGGATGCCTTACTCTGTGATGTCTTTGAACATGTGACGCCAGCAGTAGGGTTGCTCCCCTCCTGGTGTTTGATGTGTGCCCATGACAGCTGCTGTGTCATTAATATTCGAACACATCGTTTTTTCCCCCTTGGTGGCACATGGTTGTTTTCACTCTAGAAAAGAGAGGTTCCAATGGAGGAGTGCAATGGAGATGAACACACAGAGGTGGGAGGAGAAACCGGAGAAGAGGTCACCTCAGAAGACACTGAGGAAGCCTTAGAAGACACTGTAATTGGGCTCCCAGAATCCCGTGTTGTGTCCTCCCGTGGCGTCTCCTCTCTCCATCTCTTTAATGTTGTCTTTTCCTCTACCTCAGGGTTTTGTTTCCCTCGAGCTCCTGTTCAACTCTGGACCATACCAACCCACCTGCATGCTGTTATATTGACTGTCCCATAACTGTTTAAATTGACTGTTCTGTAACTGTTTCTATTGACCGTTGACTGTTTTATTTGTTCCTCAAAACTGTTGGATGTTCAACCACTTCTCTATTTTGTAGCAGTTTACTGTAATCTCTTTGTTTCGTTTTGCTAGTTGTTATTGGCTCCATTTGCAGCCTTTGCGTCTCAATGACTACATAATCATCGGTCTTGATTTTCCTTTATGTGCTATGTCCTTTGTTCCACAACCATGTCTAGGTCTGTATGTGTTGTATGTGTTTCCATGTCTAGGTGTGTATGCGTAGTTCCACTGTCCGTCCATGTCTAGGCGAGTATGTGTTGGTGGGGGTCCTCTGCAAATCCAACCATGTTGTTGTTCAATGTGCCTGATCTGTAAGATCTGTTCAAGTTGCACGACCTACCATGTAGAAGTGTCTCATCCTTGTTTGAGGAGAGGCTCTCTGTTTCCCATATGTCTCCTTGAGGTCATAAGATCATTCTATAAATACTGATACACAATATTTTCTATTGTCTTCCTGTCAGAAGGACCCCGTGAAGGAGGAAGGAGCCCAGGTAAAGTGTTTTTACATTTCTGAAAATGAATTGCAATCAAATAGAGATGTGGGAGTCATGTCTCAGTCTCACTGTTTTTCTCTCATCCTGAACAGGAAGAAGTAGAGGATGAGGAGGCTAAGGTAACAGGCGACACTGTGTCCACCGGAGGAATGCCTGATATGAAGGGCTTTATCATTAATAATAATAGCCACTGCTCTCTGCGTTGTGCCTTCTGCCCAACTAAGAAACGCTCTTAGCCTGGTTCCAATAGACCTGGCACGTGGTTCCATACCATGTTGTGCCTTTATTGAACTCTAATGTTCTGGAATTAAGTAAATTATTAACTTGTAGATATTTGAGTCATTCAACTATTCTAAACAAAGCACATAGATGCTAGTTCTAAAAGGGACATACAGATGTTAGGTCTACGTTTTCCTGGCCATAGTCACTGATTTATAAATCAGTACTATGAAGTTTCTCTGCCAATGCCCAGGCCCAGCTATGTCTGCTAGCCAATGTAACAAACATGATTACATCATACATGCTTAATAACATGCTATATACACTTGCAAAGTTTCCCAACTCACCAGCAGCTTAATTCATTAATAAATGCTTTTATTGTGACTTGAAAGCTGTATTGAGAATGGTAAAGGTTGTATGAAGCCAAAAGCCTGACTGATTTGTATTTTATTTAACCTTTTATTTAACTAGGCAAGTCAGTTAAGAACAAATTATTATTTACAATGACGGCCCACCTACAGGGTCAGCCCCTGGAGCAAATTAGGGTTAAGTGCCTTGCTCAAGGACACATCGAAACGTGTTTTCACAAACCAGGGCCCAACGCTCTAACCGCTAGGCTACCTGCCGCCCTAAAGGTCAGCAAAGGTCAAATTTCACATTGTTTTAATGTATCATACCGCTGTTGTGTTCTGTTGGGCTCAGAAGTGCCTCAGAAGTGAATGCTGGTGTTGAATACAATGTGCTGTGGCACAAACAAACAGACGCAGAGTAAAAGACGTGTTAGTGTTATCCAGAGCATTGTTGTTTGCTACAGAGTGAACCACTATAAGCTCTTTATTGATAAGATATAAAGTTATATGCTATATAATAAGTTAAACTGAATATATCCATCAGACTTATGTTTAATGTGTCAATAGATATCAAAGCACATATGATGTTATTGGATTGTAGGAATAATCTATTTGTTAAAATCTCTATTTCCTAGTTACAGTAACCTGGTGAAAGCTAGCGAGGTGATCCAAAGCTAATCATTACTATTCGTTGTTTTAGGGGGAAGACGATCAGCCGGTTTCTGAGGTAGATCTACTTTGAATTGTGTTTCATGTTCTATATCTGTAGTGTTCAGTCCATAAATATAATTAATTATATACTGTGGTCTCAATTTCTGTGCTAAGGGCCTTGGGCTTTCAGGTTTTAATATGTGTTTTGTTTGCATCCTTGTGGTCTGTGTCTGACGTCCAGACAACTAACGTCACATATTCTTATTTGTTGTAGCTTTTCTTGTGCAATATTGAATGCTTGAAACCCCTCTTCCTTCGTAGTCCCATGACTTACAACTCCAGATCCACTTTTGTAGTTTTTGACCCCTTCTCATTTTCCCAGGTGTCCTGTGGAGGGATTGCTGTATGTTTTGGATGCATTTCATCTTAATCCTTGACATAGTTTCCGAACACTACTGATCTTTTCTATGGAATGCCACCTTAGAGATATAATCATTAGATACCCTAGTCAATAACATTCATATTTGTCATTTGATAAGATAGTTTGATCATTTGATTTTGAAAAATGTAATGTTCCTTTTAGTTGCTACTCTGTGTCTACATTTAAATATATATTATAAAAGTAGTTAACACCAGATACAATAACAAGGATTGTAAAGTCACATAAAGATAAGTTAAGTTTAACCAAGTATTTTAGGGCTCCATGCATGTGAAGCTATCTGTAAGAGAGTCTCCTCCTCCAGCAACTCCTTGTACCTCCTCCCCCATTGACCCCTCCCCCATTGCCCTTCCCCTAACTCTTGGTTTGGTTTTCCAGGATGGAGAGGATATGGGGTCAGAGGTAACTTGGTGTCTGTGGCTGTGAATTTCTCTGGTTGTTCCCTTAGTCACCAGCTGTGTGGGTTTGTCTGGCGGAGATCAGAAGGCTTTGTGTTGGAAGAGCTTGTCTTGTGATCTTTCTGCCGTTCGTTCCCTCACCAGTAGCCCGTGTTCACTCCCTCCAAACCTCTGTCTGTCTTTCTCCCCTCTCTTTTAGCCTTCCTCTTCCTCATTTCTTCCCTAGTCCTGTAGCTGCTTCCTTCCTGTCAGCCTGAACTATCCCTGTAGATTCCATTTTAAACAAGACTTTTCCTATAGCGCATGCCTCAGGTTTCACCTCTGACCCCTCCATCCACACCACTGACACTTTATCTCATCCTTTCTAGGAGGAAGAAGAGCTGCGACAGCTTGAGGTAGATTGATGTTTTTTTCAACTACACTCGTCCCCTCTCTACCTCTGCACAACTCTACCGATTCTGCTTTTCTTGCTTCCACGTCTTGCACAGTTTATTCAGCATTCCTTCAATTTCCTCCTTCACTACTTTTTGTATAGATTAAACAGACCCTATCTCACCTATGGCATTGAACAGACTGTAGCCCTTTTACTATATTTCTTTAGCCCTCTCGCTCATGCCAGATAATGATATCTCAATCACATAGTTGGATGAGCAACATGGTAACTCTGGTAGCCATCAGAACACAGACCAGACTCTCTCTCTCACACACACACACACACAGAGAGAGAGCCTCTCCAACATTCCGAACTGCCACTTCCTGCCCTCCCTTCTCTTCCACACAAGCTTCACTGCTTTTGCTCTCTCTCTCTCGCTCCTTTCCTTTCTTTCTCTCCTCCTCCACCTCCTCCTATACTTCCATTGCAGGAGCAAGAAGAGTCAGTCAGTGAGGTTGAGAGAGTTTCCTCTGGTTGTATTTTGCCGTCTTCTGTGGATCTTCGATTGGAAACACCCTCTCTCCAACTCTCTCTTTCTCTCTGTGCTGCTGCATGGGTGGTGGTCTCTGTGGTGCAGATAACTGATGGTGTGCAGCATGACAGACACAACATCGCCAACACGGTCGTTTGGTACACTTATGGTCATAATCATAATGGTGACATTAAGGAACACAGGGTTTCCTCCGTCTTGTAGTCTCCTTAGTGACATGCCGTTTCACTTATCTCAAATATAGGCCATTTTATCTCTTGCCTTTGTTCCCTCTTTGACATTGAAGAGCTCTCTACCCTCTTATTCCACAAGGCTGCCTTTAATTTTTGGAAATTATTGGCGTCTCTGGACTCTGGTCGAGGTTTTGATGCAGTGTGACCGTTGGTTTACATGGAGGCTTGAGTATTCTGCAGCATTGTGCCAGTGGATGTTTCATAACAGGTGACATGTATCTTTTGCGGTCAAGATCTGCCTCTGAGCATAAGTCTGACGCAGAATTGGATCTTACGGTGTTGCATAGGGATCCCTAGTGACTTGACGAAAAACTTGATGACAACCGGGATGTTTAAAAAGCCCTTGGCATGGCTTTACTTTGCGAGGAGAGTTTTGAGACTGAGTGTGGACAGCAGAAGATGAATGGACTGTTTGTTACTGTACAATACTCCCCCACAACAAGATCTTGGCCGTGTCAGATATGTCACACAGACTACACTGCTTTAAATTATTTGTTTTACAGTGGACATCATTTATCAAATCTTGAATACACAACAAGCACTATCCACAAGCAAGTTCTGTTAAACTTAGTCATTAAAAACAGTGAATGAATTGGTCACAGGACTAAGTAATTGCACTTCACCACCTTTTAAACATTTATCTCATAGGGTAAAGGCTATTTACATTTGTAGAAATGTAGCTAATTGCATTACTGCAACACCATGCTCGACCCAACAGATGCACTTCAGAGTGAATGTGGTCTGATGATTTGTGAAGTATGCAGTGCCTTGCAGTTTCACGTGATATGACACCACCTCATAGAGGGCCTTGCTTAAAGGCCCACACTACTCTTACACCTTCACTAGCAGTTAAGGGAATGGTGCGTGGCTAACTTGTTCCCTTGGCCTAAATACTGGATATGTTCCTAGTGTCTTCCCAATCTCATCTCTCCTACCTGCTTTCATGATGCCTCCCCTGGATTATAATATGGGTTTACTCCCTTTTTAACCAAACTACACATGCTGCTTTTTAATTTTCCCTTATGCTGGACCCTTCCCTTCACAAAAAATAAATACTTTTTTTTTTTTGTCATGCCAAGGAGGAAGAAGAAGTGACAGAGGTAGAGGAAGCAGAGGTAGTATACCAACCAGCAAACACACTGAAGCCTTAATGCAAAGACTCTTGTTCCACTTTGAGAAGGATCTGAGCAAGACATTAGCCAGCGGAATATTCTACTGAATCTTTATTTTTATGATGACTGCTCAGTAATCTTGTTCAACTGTAATCAAGCACAGCTGAGAGATAACACTTAATTGGCGATGGAGTCTTTGTTATGGCTGCACTCTTTATTGAACTAGCGCTGTACTATGAGTCATCTGTGCTCTTTTTATATATATATATATATATATATATATATATATTGAAAAGAGCAGTCTGGTTCTTATATTGATAGTCCTGAGTTGTTTATCTTGGTTCTCCTCTCTTCTGATGTCATGCTTTACCTTGTCATCAACGTTGTCATTACTACATTTTATCTCAGCAGGAAGAAGAGGACGTGTAGTTACAGCCAAGAACTGTTTAGGACGTGATTTACTACTGCCCAGGTAAAATACACTACTTTATTACTTAATCAGAATTCTCTTCTCTGCCACTAGGTGGCAGTATAAGAGCAGGTAGTTTGCAGTGAACCGATGGCTGCATCGTGTAACTCGTAAACGTGTCTTCTTGATACTGAATGTCTTTCTAGAGTCATTTAAAAAGAAAACTCTTCAGTACGTTTATTACTCTGTTCCCTTTTGACCATTTTAATCATACGTGTCTTCATACTGGCATTATTAAACCATTGTATTATTTAGTGCCCTAAATGTACGTACATAGGTAATAATCTGTATGAAATGTACACTGTGTTGCTATTCTCTATTGATAGCTGTGTGTTTTCACAAGTGTTCTGTCAGAGAAGCTAGAGAGAACAGAGCATTAGGTTATTTAACAGGGACTGTCACCAGTCTCTTCACACAAAACGCTTCAGTGAGCACAGAATGCCTGAAGGATCCAATGAACAGCCATATAAAACCATATCTCATGAATTCTCTTTTCTTTTCCTGAGGCAGTGATGATTATGATGATGATTATTATAATATTAATAATAATAATAATTGTAATTTTCAAAGCCGCACTCATCGCCACTCTCCAGTAGTGTAGGAAAAGGCTTTGCTCGCTGCAGGAGATATTTGGGTTGAGGAGAGGGAACAGACTGAGACTTTGATCGGATGGCACAGCCCACTGCCCCCCCCAAAAAATATAAACCTGTCATGCCCAGTTAGAGAAAGCAGCAAAGTGAGCTACTGAAGAGCCTTGGGAAGGACTGGCACTCAGGATGGCACGGGCAGTTTGGGCACAGTGGTGACTAGAAGCTTGAGAGGCCACTAGCAGAGGTGCATTGGTGACCTTTTTTTTTGTCTTCCAGCCTAGAGAGACCCCTTGTTCCGGCCCTTCCTGACCCCCTCTGGCCCCACAGACCGTCCCCCACCCCCCGGACTACACACGATGCCCTCAACTGCTCACTGGGAACACACATGTCCCCCTGCTGGACCCTGCTGGCTGAAATATGCCTATCACACACTGTCTGTATGGCCCGCCCATACTCCAGAGATTATCCCCTGTTTTACCAGATGTTTATATTGCGTAGGGGACTAGGACTAGAGATTATATATTACTGTACTTAATTTGTATAACATTGTTAGTTTATGGTAGCTTCCATCCAGTGTGTAGCTCAATTACAAAGTGTTATCAGTTTATCGTTTTAAGCAGCTTTTCTAATTGTACATACACAGTCATATGTTAAGCGTTTAAATATTTCAGACATACTTCTCATGTTTCAAATTGAAAATGGTAGTTTTATACCACAATTTGTATAGGATGATGAACATGCCACCACCGACACCTTAGCAGTCAATGACCGACAGCTATAACCCTGTGAGTATCTGAGTGAAGATCACTACTGTGAACTGCAACCATTGAATGGACTATCAGACTGAAACAAATCTATCAATGCAGTGCCTCCCACTCGATGCCGGCAAAGATGTTAGATCTACAGTATATGTGTGAATGCAACCCAGTGACTCTCTATGCCTCAGTCCAACATGAGAAAGACCCTCATGTAGGGTTTCCACTAGCCTCCATAGCCACAAAGTCAGATTCCACAGCTTTTTGGTCTTACTTTAAGGTCAGGGTTAAGCAGTGTGTTAGGTGTAAAATACAATTTTAAGTAGAGAAGCTGTAGAAATGGATTTAGGAAACTAGTGACGATGACCCTCATGTAGCGTGCCTTATGACTGTGTTTGCAGCTACTGGACACCATTCATTGAAGATTACTGTCTGCTGATCTACTGTGCACTTTGTTGAATGTAATAGGAAGTGGATGACTAAGAGATCCCCCAATATGTAAGAGAAGTGAAATGCCAATAAAGTAGAGTGGTGTAAACAGCTCCCAATGGCCTATTATTTTCTATTTTCAATTGATTGTGTTTTATTTTATAGATCAATGTACAGGGCTGGGCAGTGCAAGGTCAAGTCAACAAGATGTAGCTAAGTGTAAAGCCTATCTCTGGGGACTCCAGAAAGGAATTAGGTGAAAAAGAAAAGCAGGAACACATATATGCTTACATTTGGAGTATTATTCGTTTTGTGAATTTGTCCTGAAATGTGATATTTGGGGCTCTCTTTTGAAGACATACCTACAGTTGAAGTCGGACATACACCTTAGCCGAATACATTTAAACTCAGCTTTTCCACAATTCTTGATATTAAATCCTAGTAAAAATTCCCTCTTAGGTCAGTTAGGATCACCATATTATTTTAAGAATGTGAAATGTCAGAATAATAGTAGAGAGAATTATTTATTTCAGCTTTTATTTCTTTCATCACATTCCCAGTGGGTCAGAAGTTTACATACACTCAATTAGTATTTGGTAGCATTGCCTTTAAATTGTTTATCTTAGGTCAAATGTTTCGGGTAGCCTTCCACAAGCTTCACACAATAAATTGGGTGAATTTTGGCCCATTCCTCCTGACAGAACTAATGTAACTGAGTCAGGTTTGTAGGCATCCTTGCTCACACACGCCTTTTCAGTTCTGACCACAAAGTTTCAATAGGATTGAGGTCAGGGCTTTGTAATGGCCACTCCAATACCTTGACTTTGTTGTCCTTAAGCCATTTTGCCACAACTTTGGAAGAATTTCAATGGCATTGTTTTCACTGGGGCTGTTGGAGTGAGTCATGATGTATGTTTGCCGACATTTGTTCGAGGCAGGGAGCAAAGTTCCCATTCGTCTGTGGTAATGTTTAAAAGGCTGGTTTTGGGTGATATGATAGCTACAGTACATAGCCGCCACACTAGAGGAAATTGCAGCAGCATCGTCAATAGTGTTCCACAGCTCACAGCTTGTGGTGCAGTAACTGTCAGAAATCCACATAGTCACACTGAAGTAAGTGAAATAGATACTGGAAAAACAAAAGCTGTATTTTGTGCAACAATAAATTCACGCAGTCAACGTACACTACCGTTCAAAAGTTTGGGGTTGCTTAGACATTTCCTTGTTTTTGTCCATTTAAAATAACATCAAATTGATCAGAAATACAGTGTAGACATTGTTAATGTTGTAAATGACTATTGTAGCTGGAAATGGTTGATTTTCTATGGAATATCTACATAGGCGTACAGAGGCCCATTATCAGCAACCATCACTCCTGTGTTCCAATGGCACGTTGTGTTAGCTAATCCAAGTTTATCATTTTAAAAGGCTAATTGATCATTAGAAAACCCTTTTGAAATTATGTTAGCACAGCTGAAAACTGTTGTGCTGATTAAAGAAGCAATAAAACTGGCCTTCTTTAGATGAGTATCTGGAGCATCAGCATTTGTGGGTTCAATTACAGGCTCAAAATGTCCAGAAATAAATAACTTTCTTCTGAAACTCGTTAGTCTATTCTTGTTCTGAGAAATGAAGGCTATTCCATGTGAGATATTGCCAAGAAACTGAAGATCTCGTACAACGCTGTGTACTACTCCCTTCACAGTACAGCACAAACTGGCTCTAACCAGAATAGAAAGAGGAGTGGGAGGCCCCGGTGCACAACTGACTGAGCAAGAGGACAAGTACATTAGAGTGAGAAAAACCAGACAGCACCATTTTCTTGTTTTTTTAATTTACAGATACCCAGAGGCAAACTTCAACACAAATTTTTGAGAAACAGCTTCATTAAAAATAGTACCCGCAAAACACCAGTCTTAACGTCAATGTCTGAGTGTTGAAGTGTGCCCCTGGCTATCTGTAAATGTTAAAAACAAGAAAATGGTGCTGTCTGGTTTGCTTAATATAAGGAATTTGAAATTATTTACAGTATATTTTAACTTTTGATTCTTAAGTATATTAAAAACCAAATACTTTTAGACTTTTACTAAAGTAGTATTTTGCTGGGTTACTTGACTCATTTTCTATATAGGTATCTTTACTTTTACTCAAGTATTAGAATTGGGTACTTTTTCCACTACCGTGTAGTACATATTGGTGTGTATCTCTTCAGTATATTTTTGGGACTTACTATACTTACTGAGGTACTTATTTTACTGAGATTGTTTCGTCTCTTGCTATACCGTAGGGAAATGTATGTTTAATCCTTGTCAGTACACTTACATTCAGGTTGGTTGAAATATAACTATTCAAAGGAACAATTAGAAAACAAACTTTAGGGATCTGTTTTTCTTATTTGAGATAATTAAGTCAATTTAATTGATATGCAATGAATATACTCTGAAGCGGAAAAACAGTTGAATCACCCTGATTTATTTTTTGGTACATTTAATTAGAGGTAGTAGGTGTTTACATTTGAATGACATTCAATACACAAAACAAATTCTGTTTTACCTGCCAATTTAGAAAAGTAAGCAATCAAGATTACTGCCAAAACGGTGGGCATAATTGTAACTGTAACACACTGCCACAATCAATTCTGTAATGAGTGAATGTTTACCATCAACACACGTTGACTAATGTGGTTTTTATCTCACTCTCTTGTCTCTGTGTCCATTCAGCTTGGAACAATGGCTTGACTGTTCCCTGGGCAGTATGGGCGACCTCAATCCCCTTCATACTTCTGGCCTGTGTGGCTCAGGGTAATACTGTCGTACCAACAAGGGCTCCACTTGGGTTAGAATCTTATATCAGAAGCCAGTGATTTGCCTGTGTATCCCCGCCACCACAATGTGCTTGATCATTGAACCCCTTGGTATTAAACCCACAACCACACTAATTAACTTCCTAATGATCTATGTGCTCTGCATAATTAATTTCCTCAAAAGGGCTGTCTTTCTTGTTAGTGGGAAGATATAGTGGTCAGGGACAAGAGTGTCACTGACTCCCATCTCAAATTAGAGCATGAAAATGTTCATTACTTCATTCATTCTCCCATTCTGCGGAAAAGTATGAGCTATATAAGCTGCCCTAAATATTTCTCAGACCTAATTTCCCAAACGGATACATAATTTATGACTCCACACAGGCCATATCGGCTAACACAGTTAGCACTGCACAAACAATTTATACCCAGATTGATTGGAAATTAGCGTATTAATTCATATTCCAAAGTTGCACCTGACCCATTAATATTCTCCCCTTTACACCTCCATCTATCAATGGAATTAAGCTCTGTGAAGCACCACTGAAATTAAATTGGGGGATGACTTTTCTAAAGGAGAGCAATGAAAATGCCTCACAGCAGGGTATAGAGCTATCTATTCGCAACCAGGTACAGTACATTGCAAAAGTATTCATCCCCCTTGGCGTTTTTCCTATTTTGTTGCATTACAACCTGTAATTTAAATTGATTTTTAATTGGATTTCATGTAATGGACATACACAAAATAGTCCAAATTGGTGAAGTGAAATGAAAAAAAAGTGGTGTGTGCATATGTCTTCACCCCCTTTGCTATGAAGCCCCTAAATAAGATCTGGTGCAACCAATTACCTTCAGAAGTCACATAATTAGTTAAATAAAGTCCACCTATGTGCAACATGTGCAATCTAAGTGTCACATGATCTGTCACATGATCTCAGTATATACAGTGGGGAGAACAAGTATTTGATACACCGCTGATTTTGCAGGTTTTCCCACTTACAAAGCATGTAGAAGTCTGTAATTTTTTATCATAGGTACTCTTCAACTGTGAGTGACAGAATCTAAAACAAAAATACAGAAAATCACATTGTATGATTTTTTAATAATTAATTTGCATTTTATTGCATGACATAAGTATTTGATACATCAGAAAAGCAGAACTTAATATTTGGTACAGAAACCTTTGTTTGCAATTACAGAGATCATACGTTTCCTGTAGTTCTTGACCAGGTTTGCACACACTGCAGCAGGGATTTTGGCCCACTCCTACATCCAGATCCTTCAGGTTTCGGGGCTGTCGCTCCAAAGATTTTCTATTGGGTTCAGGTCTGGAGACTGGCTAGGCCACTCCAGGACCTTGAGATGCTTCTTACGAAGCCACTCCTTAGTTGCCCTGGCTGTGTGTTTTGGGTCGTTGTCATGCTGGAAGACCCAGCCACGACCCATCTTCAATTCTCTTACTGAGGGAAGGAGGTTGTTGGCCAAGATCTTGCGATACATGGCCCCATCCATCCTCCCCTCAATACGGTGCAGTCGTCCTGTCCCCTTTGCAGAAAAGCATCCCCAAAGAATGATGTTTCCACCTCCATGCTTCACGGTTGGGATGGTGTTCTTGGGGTTGTACTCAAGACCAAAAAGCTCTATTTTTGTCTCATCAGACCACATGACCTTCTCCCATTCCTCCTCTGGATCATTCAGATGGTCATTGGCAAACTTTAGACGGGCCTGGACATGCGCTGGCTTGAGCAGGGGGACCTTGCGTGCGCTGCAGGATTTTAATCCATGACGGCAGAGTGTGTTACTAATGGTTTTCTTTGAGACTGTGGTCCCAGCTCTCTTCAGGTCATTGACCAGGTCTTGCCGTGTAGTTCTGGGCTGATCCCTCACCTTCCTCATGATCATTGATGCCCCACGAGGTGAGATCTTGCATGGTGCCCCAGACCAAGGGAGATTGACCGTCATCTTGAACTTCTTCCATTTTCTAATAATTGCGCCAACAGTTGTTGCCTTCTCATCAAGCTGCTTGCCTATTGTCCTGTAGCCCATCCCAGCCTTGTGCAGGTCTACAATTTTATCCCTGATGTCCTTACACAGCTCTCTGGTCTTGGCCATTGTGGAGAGGTTGGAGTCTGTTTGATTGAGTGTGTGGACAGGTGTCTTTTATACAGGTAACGAGTTCAAACAGGTGCAGTTAATACAGGTAATGAGTGGAGAACAGGAGGGCTTCTTAAAGAAAAACGAACAGGTCTGTGAGAGCCGGAATTCTTACTGGTTGGTAGGTGATCAAATACTTATGTCATGCAATAAAATGCAAATTAATTATTTAAAAATCATACAATGTGATTTTCTGGATTTTTGTTTTAGATTCCGTCTCTCACAGTTGAAGTGTACCTATGATAAAAATTACAGACCTTGTAAGTAGGAAAACCTGCAAAATCGGCAGTGTATCAAATACTTGTTCTCCCCACTGTATACACATGTTCTGAAAGGCCCCAGAGTCTGCAACACCACTAAGCAAGGGACACCACCAAGCAAGCAGCACCATGAAGACCAAGGAGCTCTCCAAACAGGTCAGGGACAAAGTTGTGGAGAAGTACAGATCAGGGTTGGGTTATAAAAAAATATCAGAAACGTTGAACATCCCACAGAGCACCATTAAATCCATTATAAAAAAATTGAAAGAATACGGCACCACAACAAACCTGCCAAGAGAGGGCCGCTCACCAAAACTCACAGACCAGGCAAGGAGGGCATTAATCAGAGAGGCAACAAAGAGACCAAAGATAACCCTGAAGGAGCTGCAAAGCTCCACAGCGGAGATTGGAGTATCTGTCCACTTTAAGCCGTGCACTGTACAGAGCTGGGTTTTACGGAAGAGTGGCCAGAAAAAAACCATTGCTTAAAGAAAAAAAGAAGCAAACACGTTTGGTGTTTTCCAAAAGGCATGTGGGAGACTCCTCAAACATATGGAAGAAGGTATTCTGGTCAGATGAGACTAAAATTTAGCTTTTTGGCCATCAAGAAAAACACTATGTCTGGTGCAAACCCAACACCTCTCATGGTGGCAGCATCATGCTGTGGGCATTTCTTTTCGTCGGCAGGGACTGTGAAACTGGTCAGAATTGACGGAATGATGGATGGCACTAAATACAGGGAAATTCTTGAGGTTAACCTGTTTCAGTCTTCCAGAGATTTGAGACTGGGACGGAGGTTCACCTTCCAGCAGGACAATGACCCTAAGCATACTGCTAAAGCAACAAATGAGTGGTTTAAGGGGAAACATTTAAATGTCTTGGAATGGCCTAGTCAAAGCCCAGACCTAAATCCAATTGAGAATCTGTGGTATGACTTAAAGATTGCTGTACACCAGCGGAACCCATCCAACTTGAAGGAGCTGGAGCAGTATTGCCTTGAAGAATGGGCTTAAAATCCCACTGGCTAGATGTGCCAAGCTTATAGAGACATACCCCAAGAGACTTGCAGCTATAATTGCTGCAAAAGGTGGATCTACAAAGTATTGATTTTGGGGGAGGTGAATAAATATGCACGCTCAAGTTTTTTTTTTTTGTCTTATTTCTTGTTTGTTTCACAATAAAAAATATTTAGCATCTTCAAAGTGGTAGGCATGTTGTATAAATCAAATGATACAAACCCCCCCAAAAAGTTCATTTTCATTCCAGGTTGTAAGGCAACAAAGTAAGAAAAATGCCAAGGGGGGTGAATACTTTCGCAAGCCACTGTACACGGTCTTGTGGGTAATTAAATTTAACATGGCAGTTCAGCTGTTTAATGTGTTTGTTTACCCATCCCAGCGCAGAGCTACTTATAGAGCGCCCTTCCGCTGCCTGCTGCTATGGGCCCAAATTTACACATCCCTTTTTGTCTGTACTCTACTCTGTAAATCCTGGTTGCCCGAGCCAAATCTTGCTCGCCATCTGGACAGCTCGGCACAGATTTAGAGTCGCTCTCCTCACTTGGACCCACTGGTTTAACATGTGTTTGTCTGGAGCTGACAAGCATGTGACTCATGTTTTACCTCTGTCTGCATTCAAAACAGATTTATACACATATTTGGGGTAAGACAGAGAGAGATAAGCTTGAGTAGGTCACATTTCAAAAGCCTTCTTGGCTCAGTTTTATGCAATGTTTTTTAGAGGATTGATCTTAGTCAGATGATTCTGCATGTTTCTAACAGATTCAAATTCAACAAAGGCAGTCACACCTCATGTACCATACCAGAGAGTGATTCAGTGGAATTCAAACATTTTACTACCCCTTTAGGTTAAATGGAAACGTGTCCTTGGTTTCCATTAGGATTCAATCATGATTTTATCACCCCAATGTCACCCACATTCCCCGACCACCATGCATCTGACGCCCATGTCTCTGTGTCTGTCCCTGTCAGCTGGAACCCAGAACCATCATGGTGCTGCGAGGTGACCCGGCCCGGCTGATCTGCAGCATGGCTGAGCCCTGGCAGGTAATCATGTGGATCCTCAATAGTGACTCTGTTTTGACCATCTCAGCCCAGTACGGTATTCTCTCAAACAACCCCAATGTGACCACCAATCAAGTCTCCAGCTGGGAATTTGTCCTGAAGAGAGTCCAGCACAGCCACCAGGGACAGGTGACCTGTGACCTCCAAAACATCCAGATACCAAACTACCAAACTGACATAACTTCCTGAAAAAAATGTATAGCATAGGTTTACAATATTAACATTCAATGTATCAAAATATATGATCATACACAAGGAATGCGATCAATATTTACAGTAATATATACTGTATATACACATACAATAAAAACACAATCATTGGACATTTTGTCACTGACTCCTGCCCCTATATATAGGACCTTCTACCCCCACCTGGGATATGGATGCCTGACGAAGACCTAAGGGTCGAAACGTTATAAATAAATATCACCTGGAAGCATGAGCAGCAGTGTGCAGCGTTTTCCTGTCTGTTTCCTTTGTTTCTCTGCCATACTGAACACTGTCAGCCTGCCAGTAGGCAGCCAGCTCAAGGACAGCCAAATGAGAAAAGCACAGATTGGCAGTTTGCCTCTGGATGTTTTGGAGGTCACAGGTCACCTGTCCCTGGTGGCTGCGCTGGACTCTCTTCAGGATAAATTCCCAGCTGGAGACTTGATTGGAGGAGCGGTTTACAGCAGTCACATTGGGGTTGTTTGAGAGAATACCGTACTCTCTTTGTCTCTCACACGTCTGCACACTCACGTGTACACGCGCATCCTCACACAAAGAAAACGGAACAGGTGGAACCCCTTTTGAAAACAATGGCAGAATGAAATAAGACAGAAAGGAGGAATTTAACCTTGACCAGGAGAAGAAAAGCAGAATAAACAAAAAGTTGAACCTCATCCTTGATGATGCCACCCACACAGTCCCTGACACTAGAGACAAAAACTCAATGTTTTCCTAAGCCTTATTGGCTTGTTGTTTTAATTGTAAGCCTTTGTTTTAATTTGTTTGGGGTTTCATGCATGCTGCAGATTTTCTCTCGTTTTTCTCAAAGCAGCTGATTTAGTTGGGCATCGATCCAGGTGTATATCAAAGAGGAGGACTGCTGCAGTGGCTGTTTTGATGGGCTGTATGACATTGTTGATGCCAGGGTTGGAGGGTGTGGGATGGGAATCGATTGGGCCAGTTATAAATAAAGGGTGGAGGGCACACTCCTGAGCGCCAGTCATACACCACCCAGGATTTAGAGTCAGTCATCCCTCACCTGATATGCCCTCCCTCTATCCCTCTATTCCTCTATCCCTCTATTCCTCTATCCTTCTATTCCTCTATCCCTCTATTCCTCTATCCCTCTATTACTCTATCCCTCTATTCCTCTATTCCTCTATCCCTCTATTCCTCTATCCCTCTATTACTCTATTCCTCTATCCCTCTATCCCTCTATTCCTCTATCCCTCTATTCCTCTATCCCTCTATTCCTCTATCCCTCTATTCCTCTGTCCTTATCCTCCTGTTTCCCTCAATCCCTCTATCCTTATTCTCCTGTTTCCCTCTATCCCTCTATTCCTCTATCCCTCTATTCCTGTATCACTAGATTCCTCTATCCTTATTCCCCTCTATCCCTCTTTTCCTCGATCCTTATTCTTGTGTTTCCCTCTATCCCTCTTTCCATATCTTCGACGTGAATGTGGATTAAGGCAGCCCCCCGCAAATGTGGAAGACACATTTCAGTTGAATGCATTCAGTTGTACAACTGACTTTCCCTTTCTCCCTCTATCCCTCTGTCCCTTTTCCACTCTATCCCTCTATCCTTCTATCCCTCTATATCCTTCAGTCCCTTTTCCTCTATATCCCTTTGCCCCTTTTCCCTCTATCCCTCTGTATATCCCTCTATATATTGAACAGTGTTCAAAGTCAGGGCAGGATAAGAATCAGAGCTCCTCTGCAGTTTTTACTGAAATTTGTATCTTTCCAAGCCAAACGTATTCCATCTCCGAGAATTTGCTGGGGAGGCACTGCCTGGCAAAGAATTACCACAGAGAATACTCAACAGAAAATTAAGAAAGATTAAGAATGATTACAACCTATACTCTGGGCCAGATTTCACCAAAACTGATAAGTTGTTGTGGACAATAGCAGTGCTAGGAAGTGTTGCTGGTATCTCCTCTACATTTTTCATATAATCTTATTATAAACTCCACTTATGTTGGAAAGTTGGACCAAAGACAAATGGGTTCTAAACAAGACAAGCTGAGAAATGAATCATTCATTTTGCGATAAAAACATAAATATTGTATTAATGATGCTTACTCTGGAACGTTTTAGCTTGAAAATGAATGAGATGTTTATGATGATGTTATGTAAAAAAACAAACATGATGATGACATATCACCGGGTGATGAATCTATTTTACACCATACAGGATATTCAGATATTCCCCTTTCCTCTCTCGTTATTCAGCTAATTTCACCCTGCTGCAAACTGAGAGCTCAGCTAAAAGCCTGAACTACACATTATTAGTGACATACACTGAGTATACCAAACATTAGGAACACCTTCCTAATATTGAGTTGCACCCCCTTTTGCCATCAGAACAGTCTCAATTTGTCGGGGGAATGGACTCTACAAGGTGTCAAAAGCGTTCCACAGGGATGCTAGCCCATGTTGACTCCAATGCTTCCCACAGTTATGTCAAGTTGGCTCAATGTCCTTTGGGTGGTGGACCATTATTGATGCACAAGGGAAACTGTTGAGCATGAAAAACCCAGAAGCATTGCAGTTCTTGACACAAACCTGTGTGCCTGGCACCTACTACCATACCCCGTTCAAAGGCTTAAAAATCCTTCTTTAACCTGTTTCCTCCCCTTCCTCTACACTGATTGAAGTAGATTTGGCATCAATAAGGGATCACCTTTCACCTGAATTCACCTGGTCAGTCTATGTCATGGAAAGAGCAGGTGTCCTTCATGTTTTATATGCTCAGTGTATGTCATTATATTTTATTTTTATTGAACCTTTATTTAACTAGGCAAGTCAGTTAAGAACAAATTCTTATTTACAATGACGGCCTACCAAAAGGCAAAAGGCCTCCTGCGGGGACGGGGGCTGGGATTAAAAATAAATAAATAACTTAATTTAAAAAATGTAATATAGGACAAAACACACATCACAACAAGAGAGACACCACTACATCAAGAGAGACCTAAGACAACCACGTTGCATGGCAGCAACACATGACAACACAACACAACACAACATGGCAGCAGCACAAAACATGGTACAAACATTGGGCACAGACAACAGCACAAAGTGCAAGAAGGTAGAGACAACAATACATCACGCGAAGCAGCCACAACTGTCAGTAAGAGTGTCCATGATTGAGTCTTTGAATGAAGAGATTAAGATAAAACTGTCCAGTTTGAGTGTTTTTTGCAGCTCGTTCCAGTCGCTAGCTGCAGCGTGACTGGCAGAACGGGTATTGTATGTGGAGGATAAGGGCTGCAGTAGATCTCTCAGATAAGGGAGAGTGAGGCCTAATGGGTTTTATAAATAAGCATCAACCAGTGGGTCTTGCGATGGGTATACAGAGATGACCAGTTTACAGAGGAGTATAGAGTGCAGTGATGTGTCCTATAAGGAGCATTGGTGGCAAATCTGATGCCTGAATGGTAAAGAACATCTAGCCACTTGAGAGCACCCTTACATTCCGATCTATAAATTACGTCTCCGTAATCGAGCATGGGTAGGATGGTCATCTGACTCAGGGTTAGTTTGGCAGCTAGGATGAAATTGGAGCGATTACGTTAGAGGAAACCAAGTCTACAGCTTTGATATGTGCTGAGAGAAGTCTAGCCATACTCCCAAGTGCTTGTATGAGGTGACAACCTCAAACTCTAAACCCTCAGAGGTAGTTATCACACTGGTGGGGAAAGGGGCATTCTTCTTGCCAAACCACATGACCTTTGTTTTGGAGGTGTTCAGAACAAGGTTAACGGCAGAGAAAGCTTGTTGGACTTCGGGTACTCCCTTGGTGACAGGCAGTGGCTGAGACAGCAGATGTTCTGACTTTATACACTGCACTCTTTGAGAGAGGTAGTTCACGAACCATGCCAAAGACCCCTTTGGAGACACCAACACTCCTTAGCCGGCCCACAAGAACGGAATGGTCTACCGTTTCAAAAGCTTTGGCCAAGTCAATAGAAATAGCAGCACAACACAACATTGCTTAGAATCAAGGGCAATGGTGACATCATTTAGGATCTTTAAGGTTGCAGTGGCACATCCATAACCTGAGCGGAAACCAGACTGCATACCAGAGAGAATACTATAGACATCAAGATAGCGAGTCAGTTGATTATTGATAAGTTTTCCCAACAATTTTGATAAACTGGGCAAAATAGAAATAGGTCTATAACAGTTAGGATCAGCTTGATCTCCCCCTTTAAAGGACTAACCGTGGCTGCCTTCCAAGCAATGGGAACCTCCCCAGAACGGAGAGACAGGTTAAAAAGGTCGGAGATAGGCTTGGCGATGATAGGGGATGCAACCTTAAAGAAGAAAGGGTCTAAACCATCTGACCCATTCTCATTTTCTTTATGGGGGCGTGTTTGTTAACAATACTATAAAAAAAGAAGGTCCAAGCATCTTTGACAGAGGGGATCAAGCTGATTCTATACCAATTTACAGAGGCCAGGTCATGAAGGAAGTCTTGCTCATTCAAGTTTTTTACCAAGAGCCTATGACAAATCAGGACAGGCTGTTTCATTTAGCAGCCATTACGAACATGCTGTAAAACAGTGATCACTAAAGTCATTACAGAAAACACCAGACTGATACCTATCAGGATTATTTGTGAGGATAACATCAAGGAGACTAGCCTTTTCTGGGTGTTTGGAGTCATACCTTGTAGGATTGGTAATAATCTACAATCCATTAAACAATAGTACATGCTGGATCAAGCCCTCCAGTGTGGATGCAGAGGATCCCAAGCCTTTCAATTAATTGTGCATCTAGGCCTTTTCCAGTTAATCGTCAGCAACTCTGCTGGTGATTTGTGGCCCGTTGGTCCAAATATACCATTGGAGGAGAGCCACAAATCTACACTGTGGCTAGACTGGCCCTCTGCTCTCCTCACCCCTTCGTTGTAATTGTCCAATATGACTGTGATGCAAACACACCCACACAGAACATATACACACATACTGCTTGCAGACACACAAACGCACACATACATATATGTATACACACACACACACACACACACACACACACACACACACACACACAAACACACACACACACACACACACACACACACACACACACACACACACACACACACACGCAGACACACTTTTTTACATGAAGAAATCAATATGGCTGTATGCGATTGTTGAATATTAACAGAATGTGCTGTAAGGGCTAGAGCCGAGGATGAGGCCACTTTGATGTAAATCAGAGACGAGTGAGCGGGCCTTTGGTGATTGGGCTGGAGAGGAGCAGCGTGCTGTTCATCAGAATAAATTCCCAGACACACACACACACACACACACACACACACACATACACACATACACACCGCACAACAACTAGTTCTGTTGGAGACATACAATACTGCTAATCCGAGTAGAAGGCGCCCATACTTCTTCCAGATTGAAGGCTGTCCCTCAGAGTGGCAATTTCCCTGCAGAGGGCCCTGTTGAAAATGAATTAAAAAGAGCTGTACTCCTCACCAGCATCTTCTCAGGGAACAGTCACAAAGCCTGTCTTAGATGGCTAGGCTTACTGTGATTAATGAACCTTATGAAACCTTATTACAGAGATAGCTTAGATTGGAATGATGGGGGAGGGTAGTTTATTAGTTGCAGTAGTTTATTAGTCCATGAAAGTGAGATGCTGTTTCCTTCTTCTGATCCTCATTACTTTATTCCACAGCTGACATTTGCTAAGAGCTTTAAATGGCTTCCTTGTACAGCCCTTTCAATGGGGAGACCGGGTAATCAAAGTTATATATATAAACGTATATGACACCAAATCAAATATCAAGACGCAGCCTATGAGGAACGGGGGAGCCGTCATTGTGCACAGAACATTGAGGGCTTTGATCCTGAATCAACATAGAAATGTAATTCGGTTAGACAGAGCGACAAAGCTTCAGTAATTATCTGTCTATCTATAGCAATTCCCTGCTGCACCCTCTGCCTTTCACTCTGCCAGACAATAGACTTCACAGAAGATATCGCCCAGTCTAAGTGGCTTATTTGGCTGCCAGTGTATGAGATCGGGGAAAAGAGGCATTCTCCCATCAGCCTTTTGAGACATCGAGGCACACATCAATAATTTAGGAGGAGTAAGAAGCCTCTAAGTGAGCAGGTCAATTGCGATCAGAGAATCCCTATCAGTCTCAGGACACATTTGGAATGCATACAGTATACATGCATATGGCGTATTGCACACAGCGCCGTCCTCTAATCCATAAACACACAGTCATGCATGTGACCGAACCAGCTAAATACCAAACTCTTGCAAAATAGCACAATGGACTAGAATGACCTGGCAAACTGTCAAAAATACATACCGTATTCCAAAACTATTTTTATTTTCTTTCCAGAGAGGGGTAACGTGGCCATCATGGGGGGAACGTGACTGTGCTGAAGGGGGACGAGGTCCTGTTCCAGTGCCTGGCTGTAGGCTGGTACCCAGAGCCCAGTCTGGCTTGGCTGGTGAACGGCAGAGTGGTGGACAAGGGTCAGTACAACATCAGCACTGAAGGGCCTGTTGATGTGGATCTACAACCAGATCAGTAAGCTCAGCGTCCAGACAGCAGAGAGCTCTCATGTGTCTGGCCTCCCCAGGCCCCAGGCCAGCAGCGTGCGTCTGACCGTGGGTGAGAAAAACATAATCTCGCTCGCTCTCTCTCTCCCTGTCTACGTCCTCATATTCATCAGCAAAAGCAGACCACAGGTTTTTGTTATTGTTGATGAGAGGAATGACAAGAAAGGCATTGCAGGATAGACACGGCATTATCGCCATTGAAGTCATCCTACATAATTAGAGTATTGGGAGCTGCAGGATTTGGTGTGCTCACTGTGATATGTTGCATACTGAGTTTCCCCTATGTGGTTTGGGTGGTCTTGAAATGCAATAAATAGTGTAAACAAAAGACAAGACACTCTCCCAGCCACAATCACAGAAAACCCTAATAATAGATTGTATCGATTAAAATATGAACGTTTGGACCTTCTTTGTTTAGTTGCAGAGGTGCTGGTGGAGAACGTATGCGACGACTGCGCTGTTCTAATCACAGTAACAACCTCATTCTCCGCCCTCCTCCCGCTGCGGAGCATCTGCATTGTCCTCTGTTACAGATGGAGGAGAAGAGCAAGTAAGCACCTTTCTTTTCTTTTTGTACGGCTCAGTGAAAAATGTCCACCCCATCACCCTCACGGGAACAATGATTAAAGTATAATGAAGGAGTTGGGCCGTCACACGCAGTGATTCTGCAGTGTGTCCCACGCCTGCATCGGCAAGGGCATGGGTTTTTGAACGTATACGAAACTTCAGCTGTCAACAGAATGCTCCAGTTCTAAAGTACTGGCTTTGGCTTGGCCTAACCGCCCACCTGTCCATAATACACAGGAGCACCACCATGGAGAGACAGTTGTCCAGGAGAGACACACTGGAGACAGAACCTCCTGGTGGTCACTTGATGGAAACGAAGTTATTCTGTCACTAAGTAACACAGGTAGACCTACTCATGAATATGGGTGAGAACTACATTAGGCAGGTTTCTGGAGAGCCATCTCCGAGGGGATCGTTGTTGTGGGCGACGAGGCGGCCGTCTTGCTGTTTGTGTGCGATAACAAAACCTGCCCCTGAGTCATGCATTAGACTGCTTTAATCCCTGTGACTGATTGCAGACCAGTGCACATCAGGGCCATGATTTGGGAGCTGTAGGATTATCTTAATAAGGCAGGTGTACCCTCCTTAGTACATTTACAGTATTCACCCAATAGTCTGGTATCTTTTTCACTGTCCTTTCCCCTCTTTCCTTACTATACATCTCAAGCAGCAAAGCGTCAAATCAACATAATCAGGATTTTTCACATTTAACAAAATCAATTAATCAATCAATAAAATGTATTTCTAAAGCCATTTTTACATCAGCCAATGTCACAAAGTGCTATACAGAAACCCAGCCTAAAACCCCAAACAGCAAGCAAAGCCATAGTATAAATAGTATTTTATATTTGAAAATGTATAAAAGGAAATCTGGGGGAGCCAGTTTGAAAGGGCCTGATGCAGCTGATAAAATTAATAATAGTATTGTTATCTATAATTTAAAGGTCCTATGCTTAAGTTTGTCAGTAGAGGAGATGCTGGATCATCAGCCAGTACAAGCACAGACTCAGTTGATCCACATCCAGCCTCAGCCAGTACTAACACAGACCCAGTACTGGCAGCTTCAGCAAGTACTAACACAGACCCAGGTGAAGTACAGGTAGCCTCAACCAGTACTAGCACAACCAGAGGTGTATAGCCAGCATCAGATACAAGCAGCTCAGGCCCTAATAGAACAGTTGTTGGTCCACCAAATGACCCAGCAGATTGGCCCCCAGTCTTAACAGACTATGAGGACTAAGTTAGTGCGCAGAGATCCATTCAAACCAGGACTGGATTTTTCTTACCATAAAAACAAGTCTAGAAGAGGTTTCCATTCAGGCTTATTACAGAGACAGCTGTCAATTGGGGAAAAGATTAGCAGGAGCTGGCTTTCATACTCAATCAAAAACAACACTGTGTATTGTTTTTGCTGTAAGCTCTTTTCTACAAAAGACTACAAAATAATAAAGGAAGACGTGAATGACTGGTTAAATATCAACGCCATTCTGAAACACCATGAGGGTAGTCCTGAACACACAAACAATATGATTATGTGGAGAGAACTTGATCTGCGCATAAGTCAGGGACAGACTCTTGACCAGATACAAATGACAATTTTGGAGGCTGAAAGAAAGAGATAGAGGAGGGGAGATTTTCAAAATGAAAGCTCATCAAAAGCTACCTGAGGTCTTCCATGTCACAGGAATGTTTGAGTGGTCTGGCCATCATGAGCATAAATCATGACGTGGGGAAACACATGTCCTATGATGACATCATTGATGATTTTGCCTCAAGAAAGTGCAGAAGAGGAATATTTTGATGGTAAGATTTTAATTCAAACATTCAAATGTTTACACATTTAGCAACATTTAAGATTGTATGGCAGAAGTGCATTTGTGTAAATGACTGCTTAAGTAACTATGTGACATACTTTCTCAATTTCTTCCAGACAGTCCAGATAGACTGGTGCCCATGCTGATGCTGAAAATGCTGGTGCAGACTGTAGAGGCAACCAAAGTTAATCACAAAGCTGTATAGGTTTTATTTTACTATTTTGAGACATATAGCTGCAGCCATAGCCTATAGGCTTATGTTTACATTGTGTAGCCAAAAGCTAATCACACAGCTGTATTTCTTGTATTTTTATACTTTTTCATACTGTATCGTGTATCTGTCTTTTGTGTATTTCGTTCTGGCATTTTGCTCCTGCCCTGTGTTTTTTCGTAGCTGCTTGACAAAGTAATTTCCCCTCAGGGATCAATAAAGTATCTATCTAGCTTTGCACACTCATGGCATTCTCTCAACCAGCTTCACGAGGACCGCCACAGGAATGGAAGACCCAGAAAGTTCATTAGAGTTACCAGCCTCAGATTGCAGCCCAAATAAATGCTTCACAGAGTTCAAGTAACAGACACATCTCAACATCAACTGTTCAGAGGAGACTGTGTGAATCAGGCCTTCATGGTTGAATTGCTGCAAAGAACCACAACTAAAGGACACCAATAAGAAGAAGAGACTTGCTTGGGCCAAGAAACACAACCAATGGAGATTAGACAGGTGGAAATCAGTCCTTTGGTCTGGAGTCCAAACTTTAGATTTTTGGTTACAATCTCATCCAAATTTAGATGGTCTGGGATGAGTCGGAACGCAGTGAAGGAAAATCAGCCAACAAGTGCTCAGCATATGTGGGAACTCCTTCAAGGCTGATGGAAAAGCATCTAGGTGAAGCTGGTTGAGAGAATGCCAAGAGTGTGCAAAGCTGTCATCAAGGCAAAGGGTGGCTATTTGAAGAATCTCAAATATAAAATATATTTTGATTTGCTTAACACTTTTTTGGTTACTACATGATTCCATATGTGTTATGTCATAGTTTTGATGTTTTCACTTTTATTCTACAATGTAAAAAATAGTGCAAATAAAGAAAAAACCCTTGATTATGTTTGCCCTGGATAGAGCTCTACTGAGGTTCGGTTGAACATGGTAGCATTTTGCTCTAGTCTAGGAGAGGTAGATGCAGCCTTCCAACAGGGGGAAGGCCAGCATAGGGGTCCAAGGTTCTCTTCTGGGTATTTTGTTGTTTTTAGCTGTTTTTTATTTTCTTTATATTTTATTACTCTGACCTTTCAGCACACTGGCCATGTGATCATACTAACATTCATTTCTGACTACTATGACTATTAAATATATTTACACATACTCTAGGCTCCACGTGCTTTATCAGCTGGAACTTTAAAGGAATTAACCAGGTGGTCAAGCGTAGCCGAGTGTAAGCTCATCTTAAGTCTTTAAATCCGGACATTGTTTTTCTCCAAGAGACACATCTCCGGTCCAGCGACCATGACAAATTAAAGAGAGGATGGGTACAACAAGGCCAGAGGGGCAGCCATCCTTATCAGAAAAGGCACCATTTTTGTCTCCTCCAAAGTAATTTCAGATACTAATGGAAGATATATTATAGTGATGGGGAAATTGTTTAGCACACAGGTTATTCTCGATAACCTCTATGGTCCTAATTGGGATGACACTACATTTTTCTCTGACCTAATTGAAACACTTCCTGACCTTAACTCTCATCATTTGATATTGGGCAGAGACTTCAATTGTGTATTGCATCCAAGTCTAGACAGATCCAGACCGAAGGCCAACAATGTAAATTAAAAATCAGGGGCAGTAATCAACTCATTTCTAGAATCCTATACTTTGTCTGACCCATGGAGGAGGAGCAATCCCACTGCTAAACAGAACTCCTTTTTTCTCCAGTCCACTGTTCATACTCTAGGTTTGACTTTTTCCTGCTGGACAATAGAAGTCTTCCTTTAGTAACCAATAGCCAATATCACAGCATCGTTATCTCAGACCATAGCTAGTCAGCTAGATATCTGTTTTCCAGACAGTACAATGTCACAACGCGTTTGGCGACTTGACCCACTACTACTATCCTGTAGCGCCTTTAAAAAATACAAATCAACTCACATTGATGTCTTTCTACAGATCAACTGTACCCCGGATGTGTCTGACTCTACTGTCTGGGAGTCGTTAAAGTTATTTCATACACAGCATATGACAACAAACAGCGCACTAAGCGATTATCGGAGCTATCTCAACTAATTCTAGATGTGGACAACAGATATGCCTCTTCTCCGACTCCTGAACTCTACAAAGAGAGACTGCTACACCAATCGGAATTTGCCAATCTTTCAACTAAACAAACGGAGCAGCTTCTGTTTAAGTCGAGGCAGACGTTTTATGAACACGGAGAGAAAGCTTGCAAGTTCTTTTCTCACCAGCTTCGATAATCCGCTGCTGGCAGCAACATACCTGAAATCTGTGTTGCAGCTAATTTAACTTCTACCAACCCCAAAGAAATCAATAATCAACTTAAGCAATTCTACTCTGCTCTTTATTCGTCAGAGGCTCCTCCTAACACATCTCGTGTGCATGTATTTCAAGACAATCTGGACATCCCCTGTCTCAATTCAGATGAACAAACCAACATGGATGCCTCAATAACTGATGATGAAGCCACAGGCAATCCAGTCCATGCAGAGCAGTAAAGCTCCTGGGCCTGATGGCTTCTCTATTGACTTTTATAAAGCATTCTCCTCCTCCCCCAGGGAACGGTCCTGGCCCCCTTCCTGTTCCTCCTCTACACCTCAGACTTCAGATATAACTCTGAAACATGCCACCTACAGAAGTCTATCTATCTATCTAAACTATCCCCTGTCCTCAGCTTAATGTACAATGAAATCCTTTCTAGCCAGAAACTGCCACAGACACTTACCCAGGCGAATATTTTGGTTTTGCTTAAAAAGGACAAGAATCCCCTAGACGGTGGCTCATACCGCCCTATAAGCCTTTTATGCTGTGATTATAAAATTCTCACTAAGGTCCTCTCGCGCCTTTTAGAGACAGTGATATAATTAACTCTGACCAAACCGGATTTATCTCAGGTAGGCAATCTTTCTATAATATGCACCGGCTATTTAATGTTCTTTATTCTGCCCACTCAACTCAACAGCCAGAGGATGTCATCTCTCTTGATGCTCTAAAGGCTTTCGATCGGGTTTAGTGGGAATATCTATTCACAATAGTAGAGAGATTTACGTTTGGGCCATCATTCCTTTCCTGGATTAAGATTTTGTACTCGTCCCCTGTGGTTTATGTGCGCACCAACAATGTTACCTCCAGCTACTTCCCTCTCCACAGGGGGGCCAGACATGGGCTGCTGTTTATCCCCGTTTCTATTCGATATGGCTATTGAGCCTCTTGCTATCGCCCTGCGGGTGGAGGAGAGGATTAAGGGAATATTAAGGGGCGACATAACTCACAAGGTGTCCTTATATGCAGACAATCTTATTTTATACATATCTAACCCTGTGGAGTCTACACCCTACCTCTTGGACATGCTACAAGGTTTTGGGACATTCTCTGGTTATAAGTTAAACCTAACAAAAAGTGTGCTCCTCCCCATTAATCAATTAGCAGAAGGAATTGGGTATGCCAATTTCCCATTTAAGGTGGAGCATCAGGTCTCTACTTATTTGGGGATAAAGGTCACACGCTCATTTAAGGCTCTGTTTAAACATAACTTCAAAACACTCCTGTAGCGCACTAAACAGCATTTCATAAGGTGGTCGTCTAATCCCATTTCATTAGCAGGTCGCATTAATTCTGTTAAGATGACTGTGCTACCTAGGTTTTTGTACTTTCTGCCAAAGTTGATGTTCAAAAAACTGGACAGCTACATTTCCAACTTCATTTGGAATAAATCAAATCCACAAATGAGAAAGGCATATCTAGAGAGACCTAAGCCCGCAGGCGGGCTGGGCCTTCCCAATTCTTTACACTACTACTGGTCAGCTAATATATCTAAATGTGTGGATTGGGTTTCTACATTCGAAAAAAGGATGGTCAAGCCTTCCAACTTCTCCGGTCTCGCTCCTGTGCTCCCCAATGGCCATGAACATGGGCACCCATGTTTTGAACCCCATTGTCAAGAACTCCCTTAAAATCTGGTCCCAATTCCGAAATCACTTTAGCCTTAAACAAGCAAGCTGCTTCTCCCCATTATCATCTAATTATCTCTTCCCAGCGTCACAGATTGACACGCCATTTCAGTTCTGGCATAGGAACGGTCTGGTGTTTTTTGGTGACCTATTTGTTGAAAACACATTCGTCTCATTCGATACTCTGAGGGTTGACCATAATATTCCCAATATTATGGTCAGGGAGGAAGGAAGGAAATGGATGGTTGTATGGATAGATGGGAGAATGAAAGGTTTGGAGTGGTCAGGCTTTCACTAACATTTCTAAAGTTTCCTCAGGCTTGAGTGTGTGCCGGCCCAAAACAAATTAATGCTGCATTTACAGCTGTCATACATACACTCTTAGAAAAAATGGGGACAGACGAAGAACCGTTTTGGAACCCTTTTTTCAAAGAGTGTATTTTGGAGCTTCAGCCTACTGAGATGATGCTGTGGTCTATGCAACCACAACCAAGGTCAGGATTACTGTTTTGGTCTAGATTGAGAATTGACACAGTGAAAATCCTGTACAATAGCCATAATATAAAATCACATAAAATCATGACTATTGTAATTTTCTGTATTTGGTTGTCTTTCAGAATCAAGCCAACTGACTGGAGACAACAAGGTGAGAATGTGATGCTTTTTTGATGCTCCATTCTTTCTAACCTCTCAACCTGCTTGTTAATGTGGGATTATTTTTCTAACCTCTCAACCTGCTTGTTAATGTGGGATTATCTTTCTAACCTCTCAACCTGCTTGTTAATGTGGTATTATCTTTCTAACCTCTCAACCTGCTTGTTAATGGGGGATTATCTTTCTAACCTCTCAACCTGCTTGTTGATGTGGGATTATCTTTCTAACCTCTCAACCTGCTTGTTAATGGGGGATTATCTTTCTAACCTCTCAACCTGCTTGTTAATGTGGGATTATCTTTCTAACCTCTCAACCTGCTTGTTAATGTGGGATTATACAATATTCGGAAAGGTACAGACCTTGCCATTATTTTTATTGGCAAGAGCTGACAAATGAAGATTCAGGATAAGGTGTGGCTACTTTAGAGTATGTGACTAACCATCCATGAAACTATTTATGTGAAACATTGGTGAGAGGGAACTAATACAGTCTCATCCTATTGATTGAAAATTCCATTAGTCCTTTACACAATTTACTGCTGGGACTCTGATTAAATCTTACTAAATAAGTCTACCCAAAGGCATGTATTTATATGTCTGCCTTGTGTTTGAGAAAGATACTGGGATTATAGTTAATTAAAATAAAGAATTGTGAATAATGATTTGGAACATTAGATGGTTATTAGATTGTAACATCCACATTAAGATTGAAACTAGTTTACAAAATGTTTTAATGATTTTGTGTTATTGTCTATGTATCGTAATATTTCCATTTCATTGACTGCCTTGACTGCCACGTGGATATCAGTAAAAACAAGTGAAATTCACAGGAGACTCAAATACATTTGCATAGGTATGGAATGTGCAACTTTTTATATCTCTCAGTCCTGGCCTGTGGAATTGAAAGCAGGTGTGCACTGTGGTTGGACTTGAAGCAAAGTCTAGGCACAGTTTTTCTCTTCTCTCATGAAGTGAGGGCAGTGATAGTGACGTCAGAGCATTGTTGTATCCAGGATACGCAGTGCCAAGGATGATTCTGCAAGCACACTTCTTTATGCACTCAAGTTGTTCAGAGAGGGCTCGAGTCAAGGAGCTGTGCCAAGCTTGTGCGGCATGCTCTAGGCAGGGTCGAACATAGCTAATAGATCAAGTTTTATACCATTTGTCAGATGTTTTAATGTCCCTAATGATACCGTTTTACTATTGAAGCAGTGAACACGCTGACATAAGAGTAGTTAAGTCTAAATTAATTGAATAATGATCATGGATTTTTCATAGGTATCAGCGCATTACATAAAAAAAAACACTATAGCCTGTACAGTGATAAGACAATTGATAGTACAAACATAAAGCTCACAAAACTGTTGCTTCTTTCAAGGTTGCACCATTTTCCTGCTGTAGGGGACTGGCTCAATTTAAGATCCTACATCTGTAGGAATTGGTCATATTTTCCACAGGATAGACGAATCACAGAGTGGGAGAAGCTCTGTTGCCGAGGCAACAGGGGGGAAGGTCAACCTGGGATACACAACAGAGGGACACTCAGGTGAGAGTCAGGGTGACAAATACCCCTGCTCCTCATTAGGACACATTCTCTTCCACATCTAATGAGATCAGTGAGGTGTGTTGGCATGGAAAATCAAAATAGGCTAGTATAGGCTATTTTATTTTATCTGTGATTTTTGTTAAAAGTATTATAGGCTACTAACAGCATTAGAGGCTATAATTGACTATGATGTAATCATAATGCCATGTTCTATTTTGGAGCTGCTGTACTATACTTCCTCCTTTGCGCATACAGTGTGGTACAGTGAAATGGTCAAAGGGGATGTCAGGTCAGGTAAACACCTGTTTCTCACTCGACAGACGCTGGCCGCCGTGACCTCATCGTCACTGGGGGAACACACAGCCAGATGAGCTCCATCAGCACTCACAAGGTAAGGATAGAGAGAGAGCAACTTACCGCAGCTGAATAATGCAGTCAGTCTCCATACTGCAGCCGGAGACCCTGACACCTCCCAGGCGCTCACATTGACGAGGACTGCAGGGACTGCCAAGATCCCCCTCCCTTGGCCGGAGAACAGTTAACTCTCAATGGCTGCATTCGAAATGGTATCCTATTCACTATATAGTGCACTAGTTTTGACCAGGGCCCATGAGTCACTCATAACGCTGCACTTGACACATTTATGAAATTGCTTATTCCAGTTACTAATAAGCATGCACCCATTAAGAAAATGACTGTAAAAACGGTTAAATCCCTTTGGATTGATGAGGAATTTAAAAATGGTATGGTTGAGAGGGATGAGGCAAAAGGTAAGTCTGGCAGCCCAACTGATTGGCAAACTTATTGAAAATTGAGAAATCATGTGACTAAACTAAATAAATATAACAATAAACTATACTATGAAACAAAAATAAATTATATAAAGAATGATAGTAAAAAGCTTTGGAGCACCTTAAATGACATATTGGTCAAAAAGGCAAACTCGGCTCCATCTTTCATTGAATCAGATGGCTCATTCTTCACAAAATCCACTGATATTGTTAACTACTTCAATGATTTTTTTAATTGGCAAGATTAGCAAACTTAGGCATGACATGCCAGCAACAAACACTGACACTATCCAAGTATATCTGACCAAATTATGAGAGACCAGCATTGTACATTTGAATTCTGGATGGAAAATTACTGAGGATAATAGCGGACGATATTCCCACTCCAATTTGCATTTTCTTCAATTTAAGGCTACTAGAAAGTTTGTGCCCTCAAGTCTAGAGGGAAGCAAAAGTAATTCCGATACCCAAGAATAGCAAAGCCCCCTTTACTGGTTCAAATAGCCAACCAATCAGCTTGTTACCAACCCTTAGTAACCTTTTGGGAAAGAATTGTGTTTGACCAGATACAATGCTATTTCACAGTAAAAAGTTGTCAACAGGCTTTCAACATGCTTATAGGGAAGGACATTCAACAAGCACAGCACTTACACAAATTACTAATGAAATTGATGATACAAATATTGTGTGGGCTGTTTTGTTAGACTTTTGACATTATCGATCATAGTCTGCTGCTGGAAAAACGCATATTGTGTTACCTGTCTAACAGAACACATTGAGTGTTCTTTAATGAATGCCTTTTCAACATAATCCAGGTAGAATCAGGAATTCCTCAGGGCAGCTGTTTAGGCCCCTTATTTTTTTCAATCTTTACCAACAACATGCCACTGGCTTTGAGTAAAGCCAGAACAGAGTGTCTATGTATGCGGATGACTCAACACTATACACATCAGCTACTACAGCGACTGATATGACTGCAACACTTAACAAAGAGCTGCAGTTAGTTTCAGAATGGGTGGCAAGGAATAAGTTAGTCCTAAATATTTCAAAACTAAAAGCATTGTATTTGGGACAAAACCCTAAACCTAAACTAAATATTGTAATGAATAATGTGCAAATTGAGGAAGTTGAGGAGATTAAATTGCTTAGAGTAACTCTGGATTGTAAACTGTCATGGTCAAAACATATTGATACAACAGTAGCTAAGATGGGGAGAAGTCTGTCCATAATAAAGCGCTACTCTGCCTTCTTAACAACACTATCAACAAGGCAGGTCCTACAGGCCCTAGTTTGTTCACACCTGGACTACTGTTCAGTAGTGTGTACAATTGGCTCAGAACAGGGCAGCATATGGTGGTATTATACATGTAGTATTGTAGATACTATCTAGTGGTGTGATAATGTTATATGTTGTACTGTTTTATCTTTTGTTTGATATGTAATGTAAGTGCCTTAATGTGTTTGGACACCAGGAAGAGTAACTGCTGCCTTGGCAGAGTTGTTGCATGATCACTAATGCTGATGGGAGAACGATATGGCAACCACACTGTCCTTAGATTGGTGCTGAGTTTCTTTTGCCCCCTTGCCTCGTCCTTCAAGTAACTTTGCAGGTCAAAAGTTCAACTGCCACAAAATATTCAAATGATGAACCTTTTGTTCTATATTCCAGTAACTTCTCGCTAAACACTAGTCAGAGTAATGTCCCAACAGACCACAGTGGAGATGGCTCCAAGTCCATCAGAAAAGTGACTACGTAGTATTGGGTCCAGAGAAGATTTGCTGGATTTTGCTGTTACATTAGTGTATCATTGCCAATTATGCTACACAACATGCTTTTCATGACATGAAATGTATCACACTTTTATCTAAGACATTCTTGTACATACGGTAGGTATATTCACTTGATGTAAACTATTTTTAAATGTTTGTCACTGCATATCGAGGATACCTAATCCCATAGATTTAACTCTCTGGTTGTTTGCGTTTTTTTGACACACAGACTAAGGCATCAGATGACTGACTCTCTCACACATCTTTGTTATCACTCACATATTCTTTCAAGGTTTTAGGAGGAGTTAACCCCCATCCACCAGCTATAGTGATATGGATTAAGAAACCCTATAGCCTGGACTCCACTGAGTCATGGGTTCATCATTGATATCTGTTGTGTAAGCCTATGTTAATCCTCCTGCAGTTACATGGCCAACTCACCAATGCTCAGCTAGGTTTCACATTCTCATAGGTGACAGGGATCGGAAAAGATAAATCATGGGACAATTTTTGGCAATGTAGTAGCATGGTACCAAGACCTCCTTGTAAGTAGAAGTTATCCCTGCAGATACGTGGGTCTGTATTGACCAGTCATCACAATGGTCAATGACAAGGCCTGGGAAGTGAGTGACAGCAGGTATTCTAGTGGTATTTTCCTCCAGTTGAGGTGATATCGGATAGGGATACCTTCTTGTGTTCATCGATGAATGATGCCAACATTAATAATGTATGCTATCCCTTCCAGTGAAAATGGATTCAAGTGACATTCAACGAAAAGGAAGACAGAAATAGCTTTTTATTACATGCAATATGTAGACTTGCTCTTCAAAAGAGGTAGACTTGCTCTGCCTATGATATGAACAGAACAAATAAATCATGTCCTATATGATAGGAAAGCTATGTTACACAGTATGACCATGCTGGAACTCAAAAATCCAATATGTATGTATTCAATACACATTACTGGCATGAATAGGAAGACCATGCACTGCCTCTATCTACCCCTAAATAGAGCTAAGCAACCAAGGAGCAACCAAACCCCAGTTAACTTGCAGAGCCACAGTGTTTGGTCAGTCAGTGTGAGGAGGAACCAGAGTGTAGTAAAACGTTTAAGCCGAAAGAGCCATTTTCACCAACAATAGCTAGTCAGAGAACATTGTTCCCCTCCCCTTTCCTTCATATAATCTTTTTTTTACAACTAAACCGTAATCCAATATGTGTAAGCACCTCTCCCCCCCGCCTCCTTATATCTATCCAAATTAATTCCCTTATCAGGAGAGGAAAGTGGATATTCTTACAGAAGGGATGATATAACATTAGCATTTTATAATGGTAAAGGAGAATAGTCGCGAGTGGTGGAGGTATATGAACCTGTCGTAGCATTTCTAAAGTCACACATGCATTACTGTAATTTACAGAGTCGGCATGCATAAAAATAACGACATGCCTATGACTTCTATCTCAGAGGTAGAGGCGCTTGATTTAACAGCATGGGGGCAGAAAGTGGCAACGAATGCAATCAGTGGCTTATGCTTTGTGAATAGAAAATACACCGACATCTCAGTGTATGAAACCATTCTTATAGACCTGTTTAGCATATTGATTTGACTTATCAGTGTCTGTGATCTTGATAGAGAACAAAGGCCCTGAAAGCTTTGGTGATTGGCGTAATAATGACCAAGACTATCAAGTGCTACCTCAACTGGACCTAAAAACACCACAAAGCTCAAATGTTTGGGCCCTGACCTTAATACGTCTTTATATGCAGATGATGTGGTTTTCTAGTGTAATTCGTCCATCTGTAAATGGTACAGAAATTGTATCTGTGCAGCCTGCAGCTGGAAGATTACACTTGGTGTCAGAGAGTGAGTGAGAACTTTTAACATAGAAAGCAAATGAAAGACACAACTTCCTTACTGGGTGGCGTTTGAGGGAATATTTTTCCCCTATTGTCAATTACGCAAGGACAACATCCATTGCATTATTGCAAATATACATTTTGTTCACTGCAATTCTATTTCACCAGGTAGTACAGATATTCTCCATCTTAAAAAATCACGTAGTGCCTGAGAGGAAAGTGGCCTATCCCTAGTGTGTTTGTCCTCTCCTGCTTTCATTGTCTGGGCCTTCTGTTTTTCCGTGCCCAAACGCCTGCCGTGCCGTTAAATAAATTAAACAACCTCCAGTGGGTTCACAAAGAGGGGCGTGGTATAAGAAGCCTATTACCTGACCCTGTTCCGTGTTTTGTTTTCCAGACTAACATTACCCTCCCAGGAGTTCACTTGAGCTCCAAGGTTTTCAGTTACCCTTCACAAACGGTGTATTCATATCGCTGAAAGCCATCTAAAACCCCAAGAGTTTGCCAGGCAAGGTGTGCCTTTCCAGCATCAACGTCTTGGTGGTCTCTTAAGCCATCTCTGTCTCTCCTTCACTCAATCTCCATCTCTCCTCCTTTCTTTCTTAACTCTCCACCTGCTCAGGTTCTTATGTGAGGCTGCTGTCACGTTGCACAGTCTCTCTCAGGTGCAGTGCTGTCTCTCAGCCTTTGGGGGCAGCTCTTGCGTAATAAACACTCCTCTCTTCGAAGGGCTTCTGTCATTTCGGCAGGGTGTTTTTTCCTCCTTCTAGAACAGAACACAGGAGATCTCAGCAGATGTTCCATAATTAAAAGAGACCAATGAAGAGAAGCAGTGATAAGGTTCCTTTCATAGCTTGCCCTGGCAATTACCCAGGGTGCCCAAGCCCTTTCCTAATGTATGAATAAATAAATGGAGCCTTTGCTAATGGCTCTCTGGAGCTTTGGAGGTTCTCTCCAGTGCCTTGTTATGTGGAACTTCTACTTCCTTTAGGACTGCTCTGTCCATTATGAAAGACTTGGTCAGTGAAGAGTAGAGCTGAGCCTACCCGAGCACTGATGCAACAGAAAAACAGAAACATCTGACCTCAAAATGCCAGAGTACCATTTAAAGCTGTGTTTACTGCTATTTCAGGCCTGTTTAAACAATGTGCATAAAATAAGTATCTCCTTAATCTTGAACTGCTGGTGCCGGAGAGAAACATGGCTTGCACAGATATAGGAACACAGATTATTCTATTGAGTCAATACAAGGCAAGGTGGCACCAGATTCATCTCTCCTCATTGACCCATGAATGTAGATACGAGTGCAACTCAGTCACTCCAATATTAACATAATAATATGATACTAATAGGATGTAAAGCCTGAGAGCTCTTCACCATTTCTATAAATATGTATTCATGCATATTAGACGCCAGCGACATAAAATAATTTGCCTCTTCAGGAGGGGTCTTGAGTTGATGTAATTGACTTGGCATTGGTCAGGGCAAATAAAACAATTGTGCTCAGTTTGTACCTCTAAGGGCCAATGCTGATGAATAACTTAGCACGGCCTCCCTCTTGTTATAGATAGATAGATAGATAGATAGATAGATAGATAGATAGATAGATAGATAGATAGATAGATAGATAGATAGATAGATAGATAGATAGATAGATAGATAGATAGATAGATAGATAGATAGATAGATAGATAGATAGATAGATAGATAGATAGATAGATAGATAGATAGGTACTTTATTGATCCCCCGGGGGGGAAATTTCATTGTCAAGCAGCTACAACAAAAACACAGGGCAGGTGCAAAATGCCACAACGAAAGTACACAAAAGACAGATACACGGTACATGATACATAGAGCGGCAGTATGAAAAAGTATAGAAATACAAGATATCTGGAGTGCAAAAAAAAAGCTATAAAAGGACATTGCATAGTATGAGTGGTTGGCTGAATATGTACACTATACATTGGTGGATGTTGGATGGTTAACTATACTATACAGGTCGATGGCAGAGAAATACTTCAGTAGCTAAAAATGCGTATGATATGAGCAAGGGTAATAATAGTTTACTTAATAGACAGACTGTGTAAATGAACAGGTAAGTGAACATTTTGCATGGTTAAATTAGCTGTACAGTTAGGTATACAGTTATATTTACAGATAAGTGAATACTTGCATGTTTACACAAACTGTACAGGTAAATGACAGGAAGAGATACTTTAATGGCTAAATGTGTGTATGATATCATTTGGGGTAATAATAGTAATTCCCTTAAAATACAGTCCTTAGTGCGCAGGGTTTAATTACAGACAACTGCACTTATTGCACATTCGATATACTAAAAGCAATGAGAAAAGGTGCAACTGGCAGGATACTAATATGCATTCCTGAGTGAATGCCTACGTCCAATAATTACTTACAATATTGCATGTGATATAATATAACAACTGTACATGAGTATGTATATACAGACCTGTATGAATAAATAGGTCCTGAGTGGATGAGTGCTGACGGACCAGAGTTACTCACGGATGGATGCATAATTGTTAAACTAGGTCCTAGCACCCCAACAGTTCCAGATCTATGTTGCCGACGGCACGGCACCCCGGTGAGGCATTATATAGTCTCATAGCCGCCGGCAGGAAGGACCTCCTGTAGCGCTCTCTGGCACACCGTGGTGGGATCAGTCTGTGACTGAAAGTGCTCCTCTGCGTCATAACCATAGCGTGCAGAGGGTGGGTGACGTTGTCCATGATGGCCAGCAGTTTGGCCAGGATCCGTCTCTCCGCCACCTCCTCTAGAGTGTCAAGGCTCATCCCCAGGACAGAGCTAGCCTTCCTGATCAGCTTATTTACCCGAGAAGCATCACCGGCTTTGATGTTTGCTCCCCAGCACACCACTGCAAAAAAGACTGGTAGAAGGTATGCAGTAGTTTACTGCACACGTTGAAGGACCTGAGCCTCCTCAGAAAGTAGAGTCGGCTCTGGCCCTTTTTGTACAGGGCCCCGGTGTTACCAGCCCATTCCAGCCTGTTGTCCATATGGACACCCAGGAACTTGTATGACTCAACCATTTCCACATCCATCCCCTTTATAGGGACTGCAGTCAGTTGTGCCTTGGTTCTCCTGAAGTCCACCACCATCTCCTTAGTTTTGCTGATGTTGAGCTGAAGGTGGTTCTGCTCACACCACAACACAAAGTCACTGATTGTGCTCCTGTACTCCTCCTCCTGCCCACCCCTGATGCACCCTACAATAGCAGAGTCATCCGAGAACTTCTGTAGGTGGCATGTTTCAGAGTTATATCTGAAGTCTGAGGTGTAGAGGGTGAACAGGAAGGGGGACAGGACCGTACCCTGGGGGGCCCCTGTGTTATTGATAGACAATGCTCTCAAGTTCATCTTTCACTGGCCTGGGCACGAGTGAAGGGCTTCCAAAACCAGACCTTTTCTCCTGTATTATGTGTCTGGGTTATTAAAGGCAACTGGAGCAAAACATCCTTGACGTGACCCTGTTAACATAATTAAGGCTCTCTTAATTAGCTGATTAATACAATTTGGAAATAGATGCGGCAGCCCTTTACCAGAGTGTAAGAGAATGAGAGCTGCATGTGGTGGTGAATTCTCTGTAAGAGATCTCTGTGAGAGGCAGAGGGGTACACATCTCTTCGCTTCGCTCAAGGCCCCAGTGGCTGATCTTAAGCACTTAGGAGTTGGTAAACGTAACATACAACATTTTGGCTTGTGAGCACTACTTTCAAAACTACTGGCTGAAATAATACAAAAGCTCTGGAGCATCACTTTAACTGGTTGTGGCTGAATTTGGAGCAGGTTCAAGGGATGGCCACCGTCTGAATCCTAGTTAAGCAAAGCACTTCCACTTTTAAGCCTCTGAGGCGTCTCCAATCCAGCGCTTTCAGTCAGATTCCATTTCCTATCATTATCATTAGCCCTAGCCAAACACACATTTTTAGCTGCACGAGGGTCATCACCAGAATAAAAACAAGCCCTCTAGTGGGATGCATCTTGGAAGAGCATGGGATGAACGTCAAGGTCACCTTTAAAAAATTCTAGAAAGAACATTATTAGACAGTATACATTCAGTATAATGTTACCTATACTCTAATGGTGCTTTGCTAAATCATAGCAATATCATTGCATGACTACTCTTACATCTTAGCTTTGTTTTTCTCCTTTCCTTATGTGTCAACAGACTGTAATCACATTAATGATAATGGTAGCTGGCAAGAAAGCGCTATTCGACGTATGTGGTACAAGTTAAGCCTGGGGGACGATTCATGTCATGTGTACTCATAATTATTTGCAGTCAAATATTTTCTGGTTCATTTCTTCAAGAGTGAAATTTTTTTATTTTTTTTGCAGCATGTTTTTATATTACCCCTGGCGATTCTCTGGGAAGCATAAGTAAACTGGAGAGAAGTATTTTGTTTCTGGAGACAAAAATAGAAAATAAATACAGGCCCTAATATCTTGATTTGGGGAATTGCTTTGTAGTGTGTTGCTAAGGGCACCCTGCTGTTTCAAACGAGGGTGTAGAATCGATTATATCGCTAGCCAACCAAGGATGGATATAATTTTTATATCAGTGTAGTCTGCATTTGATTCAAATTTTTCTGTAGTTTATTGGCACTTCAATTGCACCCATTTCGGGGCAAATAAGAACATATTTTATCTAACAGATGTTATCTCCTGATGTCCAGTCAATTGTAGTTTTTGAATATTAACACAGTTAGATTATGTGCATGGACATTTCACTGAAATCTCACTTCATCACCCCACCCATCCTTATATTGAGTCTAGCCAAAGTTGCTCCGATGAACTCTCTGCAGATTATGCGGACCCTTTTCCATATGTCCCATCTGTCACTGCTGGGCTCAGATGGCAGGGACTTTGGCAGTAAGGGGGCAGCAGTTCACGTACCCTGACAGCTCTCGTTCTGATAAATGACACCAAGCAGTCACTGGGCAGCAGGCAAAAGACTTATGCAACACTAGAGCCCCTGATAGAAAGGCTCTTCATAACAAATCTCCATTGACTCATCGTTGCTCACTCCACATCACAGAAGTAGCTTAGTAAAACAACTCCCAAACGGAGACCTACAGCATTAGGTAGGATGTTAGACCTCATATGTGTGGATTAGTTTGATAACTCCGGTATCCGCACATGAGCAACAGATTAGAGACATATACCATGACAAATAATGGCACATACTGATACCTGGATTGGAATTATCTAGTAATGCTGTTACTCCCATGTGGGAGTAGACACTGCATCTCAATGCTAGAGGCGTCACTACAGACAACCTGGTTCGAATCCAGACTCTATCACAATGTTGTCCGAGTTTGGCTGGTGTAGGCCGTCATTGTAAATAAGAATTTCTTCTTAACTGACTTGCCTAGTTAAATAAAAAATGTGTTAAGGTGAGTTGAAAAGCTCCCCCTAAAGCCATCTCTTAGCTGTTTTTGTATTATTTTGAGATGGGCAGCAGATATAGTTTGTGTGTTGTACTCTACAGTACTATAGGAATTTTTTAGGATCAGGATTAATTTATTTCTAATCTCCAGACAGACCCAGAAGATAAAGGATGCCTTACAGTAGGTTAGGAGAGAGTTCACCTCTGGCTCTGCGAGGAAAGTCACCCACACACACCATCTGCCTAGAGTGTTGGAGCCAACCTCTGTGTTCTACCAAAGAGGTAGGGCAAAAATCCAAGGTGTGCTCAATGGTATGAAAGAAAGAACATACTTTGGTCTTTTCAGAGAGCTGCGATATTGGAGGGACATTTTGCAACATCGGTGGTGACGTGGTTTCTCTATGACCATCTGATGAGATATTTCCCATGGATTTAGACCTATACACATACAGTGCATTCTGAAAGTATTCAGACCCCTTCACTTTTACAGCCTTATTCCAAAATGGTTAAAAATATATATTTTCCTCATCAATCTACACACAATTCCCCATAATGACAAAGCAAAAACAGTTTTTTTGAAAAAACTGAAATATCACATTAACATAATTTTTCAGACCCTTTACTCAGTACTTTGTTGAAGCACCTTTGGCAGCGAGTCTTTTTGGGTATGACGCTACAAGCTTGGCACACCTGTTTTTAGGGAGTTCTTCCTATTCTTCTCTGCAGATCTTCTCAATTTGGATGGGGAGCGTCGCTGCACAGCTACAGTAGATGCAATTTCAGCAGGAGGCAGACAAAAACCAAAACCTCTCACTGACTATTTTATTTATTTTTATTTCACCTTTATTTAACTAGGCAAGTCAGTTAAGAACAAATTTTTATTTACAATGACGACCTACCAAAAGGCAAAACAGAGGAGTATAGGATGCAGTGATACATTGGTGGAAAATCTGATGGCCGAATGGTAAAGAACATCTAGCCGCTCAAGAACACCCATACCTGACGATCTATAATCGTAACGATCTATAACCCATGCTCCGTAATCGAGCATGGGTAGGATGGTCATCTGAAATGGGCAGCTTGGGTGAAAGAGGAGCGATTAAGATACAGGAAACTAAGTCTAGATTTAACTTTAGCCTGCAGCTTTGATATGTGCTGAGAGAAGGACAGTGTACCGTCCAGCCATACTCAGCAGCCTAACCTCTGGACTAGAGGTGCCATTAAACAACCTTTAAATCCCTGATCTGAATGATAATCATCGCAAATCAGAATGTCAAAGCCTTTCACTTTGAGTAATCTGCATGTGTTTATCAATGACAGAAAGCACAAAGCCTAGGTACTGCCAAATCGCAATGTCTGGAATTAATGTGTAAGGCTTTTTCTCAACACTGCTTATTCATCAATATGCCATGGCTCTCTGAAGTCTTCAAAACTACACATCCCAGTGTGTATTGACTACTAGTGAATTCTCCAGGCTATCAGTAAGCTATTGAGCAGTTCCTTCTGCTTAACTCAAACACACCAATAAATTACAGTGTAGTGACAAATATATTAATGACTGGTGACAGGAAGGGTTATTGCCATAGCACCCTTATTTGTTGTCACAATCTGTCATTGTCGTAATATATACTTTTTTAAATACCAGTTTTGACAAGCAACATCCTGCAGCCCTTATTTATTTATTTGAGAAATATTCTACAAAATGCCATAAGAACAGCATTTACCTGAAGTGGAAATAAAATTGTTTGATTTGATTCCTTTCAGTAGTAAACAATATTAGTTTGTATGTACAGTCGCTTACTGTAGAAATGGTCTCCCTCTTTGTATGCAGAACATGTATTTACATTATGGATCTATCTTACCTTCAGGGAGAACCAAACCTAACCCTCTTATCCATTTACAAAATATTAGTGACCAAGATTGGCAATCGATATGCAAATGCAGCAGCTACTCTTCCTGTGGTCCACATAAAATGTACAAATACATTACAAAGTACAGAACAGTTATAGACAAGGACATATCATTTAAAAAACTGAAAATAAAATAAAACATAAAAAATATATAAGAAATACAAATAAAATAAGAGGTATATATTGGAAAGGTATAGTTAATCCAGTAGTTACCTATTGCACTAACCAGAGAGAGTTGATCAATTGCTGTCAAAGTCAATTTGACATTGTTGGTGTAGGTATTGGTTTCAATACACCTCCCCTATACTATGCAGACCATTATCAAGGACCATCCTATGTGTGAGGCTGCAGGGGAGGGGCTGGGGTCATCTCATCTCTAGCCATAAAAGGAGCAGACAGAAAGAGAGATAGAAAGCAGCAGAATCCCACTCCACAGTTAATAATCTGCTTCAATTATTAACACATAGTTAAATAGACCATTTGCGTGCATCAGACTGGATTCCAGGGGTGAGTAACTTGGCTTAGGACCCACTAACCTTGTTTTTAGGATGTATATATTATCTCTCCCCTTTCTTAGCGAAGACAATTGTCAGGGCAGTAGGGAATGAGAAATGGCTATTGGTAACCTCTGCTCTCCAAGGATTTTTAACTCCTGGTCTGGGTTTGTATTTATTATTTATTTTATTTATTTATTTCACCTTTATTTAACCAGGTAGGCCAGTTGAGAACAAGTTCTCATTTACAACTGCGACCTGGCCAAGACAAAGCAAAGCAGTGCGACAAAAACAACAACACAGAGTTACACATGGGAATAAACAAACGTACAGTCAATAACACAATAGAGAATCTATGTACAGAGTGTGCAGATGTATTGCAAATGTAGTAAGGTTAGGAAGGTAGGACAATAAATAGGCCATAGTGGCGAAATAAATTACAAAATAGCATTAACACTGGAGTGATAGATGTGCAAATGATGATGTGCAAATATAGATACTGAAATGCAAATGAGCAAAAATAATAAATATGGGGATGAGGTAGTTGGGTGGGCTATTTACTGATGTGTACAGGTGCAGTGATCAGTAAGCAGCTCTGACAGCTGATGCTTAAAGTTATTGAGGGAGATGGTAGTCTCCAGCTTCAAGGATTTTTGCAATTCGTTCCAGTCATTGGAAGCAGAGAACTGGAAGGAATGGCGGCCAAAGGAGGTGTTGGCTTTGGGGGTGACCAGTGAAATATATCTGCTGGAGCACATGCTACGGGTGGGTGTTGCTATGGTGACCAGCGAGCTGAGATAAGTCAGGGATTCACCTAGTAAAGACTTATAGATGACCTGGAGCCAGTGGGTTTGGCAACAAGTATTTTGCTTTGCTTACCTCAGTATTTTCACATCTCATAAAAAACAGCTTAAGGTAATCTTCAGAAACAGTTTTCAATAATGTTATTGGGATAGTGGAGAAACCCAAGGTCTTCTGGCTGGGCAGTAATTAAGCATTGACCCATCTTTACCTTTGATCTCACTATGCTGACTGGGAGATGGCAGTCATTGCTTCTTTCTGTCAGCACTACATGGGCTTTGTGTTCAGCTGTACCAGAACTAGAAGTAGGAGGATGAGATAGGTAGATTGGTTTCTTCACTCCATCTATTTCCTTCTCTCTCTAATGTGATATCACATCTCCATAGCTACTCTGCCTGGACTATGCACTTCAACATGTACATTTCACACGCTGACCCTTCATGGAGGAAATTAAAAGCAAACATTGGAGCCATTCCCTGGGTAACAGTGAATGAGCAGACTTCCTCTAGTCTAACCTTTCCCTCTCTCTCCTGCTCCCTCTCTCCTGCTTGGTAACCTTAAAGGTGCCCTCCAGAGGAAGTTGCCACCCCTATTTCAAAGTAATTACTGTCCTAGAACTAGGCTTGCAAAGGGTCAGAAAACTTCCGTAAAATGTTCAGAATTTGTTCGGACATTTTCCATGGGAAGTTAAGCATTGGAATTTGGGAATATTTCTTAAATTCATTAAAAAAGTTAGCTTACAACAGTTAACTTTTTTTGTGGAATACAAATAAGGAAATTCTAGGTCTTGTGGCATATTTTGGTTAAACTATCCCCAACTCAATGGAATTGCAACCCTCTGCATGTGCAGTGCACTCTTCCGCCACATGTACAGCTGATTCTCAAGATCTTGCACACTAATGAGATGCTATACTACTACACTGTCTGAGCCAAGGACTACATGCTTTCTGGTAAGTTCTGATTACAATACTGGGTGGGGTGAATATATTTTATATGACATACATGATTTTTTATTAACTAGTAAATAGTAGCCTACAGCAAAGTGTGTTTAAATCATTTCTAACTTGTTAACAATTTCTGCTAGTTCGTTTTTGCTACCATGTGGGTTTTAGCTTGCTTGAGCCTGCTAACTGAGGAGTGTTAATTCGCCTGTTTCCATACATGTTTCATTTCAAAACATTTATCTTAAAAAGGAGTTGTTTAATCTTACTGCTTAACTATTTATCTGTACATGGAATTGTATTCAGGTTTTTTTACTCTTGTTTTCTAATCTTTAAAGGAAAATGACTAACTAGCAGAAATTGTTAACAAGTTAGAAATGATTTAAACATACTTTGCTGTAGGCTACTATTTACTAGTTAACAAAAATGATGTGTGTCATATAAAATATATTCACACCAACCAGTATTGTGATCAAAACTTACCAGAAAGCATGTAGTCCTTGGCTCAGACAGTGTAGTAGTGTGGGCTCAATAGCATCTCATTAGTGTGCAAGATCTTGAGAATCAGCTGTACATGTGATGGAAGAGTGCACTGCACATGTGATGGAAGAATGGGTTGCAATTCAATTGAATTGGGGATAGTTTAACCTAAATATGCCACAAGACCTAGAACTGCCTTATCTGTATCCCACAAAAAAAGGTTCACTGTTATAAGCTAACTTTTTTGATGAATTTAAGCAAATTTCCCCAAATTCCAGTTTTTAACTTCGCATGGAAAATGTCCGTAAAAATTCCGGAAATTTACCGGAACGTTTCCGACCCTTTGCAACCCTATTTACATCTAAAGGGAACACTATCTGTGCTGTTGGACTATGCATAATGCATTTAATTTAGTCGGAGAACTATATGTGAGAGTAGGGTTTTTTCTAGGAAACCATAAGCAAAATTAATCATGTGACCAAATATTTATATATATATATATTGTCTAAGACACTGCATCTCAGTGCTAGAGGTGCCACTACAGACAACCTGGTTCAAATCCAGTCTCTATCACAACCAGCTGTGATTGGGAGTCCCATAGAGCGGCGCACAATTAGCCCAGCATTGTCCGAGTTTGGCCGCTGTAGGCTGTCATTGTAAATAAGGATTTGTTCTTAACTGACTTGCCTAGTTAAATTAAAAAAGAATAATAAAATAAATGCCCCTATGATCAACGGCACCAAGAGACCACTTTTTTAAAAGAAGCTATGCTCTCAAAACTGTTATGTTTACATAAATTCTGACTATTTCTAGGGATACACAACAACCTGAAATATATGTAGACATCTTTGTTAGAAATATTAATATATTTCCCTTGACGTAGTGATCCTGAATGTGAAAAATGTTTCAACTTAACCAACATGTTTTCTGCTTTGCCTATCACAATATTAAACAGCCTTCTCCTTCTGGCTTTCTTTGACACATTTTATTAAATGATAGATGCACATAAATTGTGGGGTCAATGATGCCTTCCCACTGGGCACAGACGTCAATTCAACATCTATTCCCCAATGGTTTAGCGTCATTTCATTGAAATAGCAACGGTCATCAAAATTGATAAAAGTTGATGTAAGTGTCGAGACGGTACATTAAATCCCTGATTAAGTTATAGTGTTCTTATAGATTCAACGAAAAGACTGTATTCCATTGAGCCTAGTCTGAATAATCAAGCTGTAATACACAATTAATTGGTATATACAGCCTGAGATATTTGTGTGCAAAATTATGGAAATTTTCCTTAAATGCCAGAATGTTGAATAAAATAACATTTAAACTTGCTCTACAGGTTGTCTGTGTGATTTGTCCTTCGGCTGCTCGAAAACTTGGACCAAACTTTCAGTACACTGGTCTGTATATCGGTTTGTACTTCCGGTTTATATTTTCAATACTGATGCAATTTGCATGTGACAAACACTTGCACAATATGGCCAAACCGAACCACGGACCAAAGGGCAAATACTTCCAGCGGTTTGTGAGGAAACGTGCTTCGGTCGACTACGTTTGGTTACATTTGGCTATTTTTACATATTGTGCATCACGTGCAACGAGTCAAGAGATTAAAAATACATGGGACAGAAACTACCAGCACCACAAAAAGTCAGGTAAACAACACTTTCCTGTGGATACCCTATCTCCACCTCCTAACGCCAAAAGGACCAACATCATGTACCACCGGTAACTTAAATAATGTCAAATATAATTGTATTGAACATTCTGGTTTGTAGATACCATTGCGTCTTTTTTACAGTGACTTCTTTCAGATATCATGGAGTAACCATGGTAACAGTCTGATGTTTAGGTGTGTGTTTGACAGGTCATTACGAACGTTTCCGCGGTCGTAACGTTAACGGGGAAAAATTGACAGGCACAAGCAAGAGTCGCAGGTGTAAAGTGAACGCAATCAATACCAGCAAGATTTACGTGACAAATATATTTCTTTACCCCCTCAAACACAGGAAATAGATGTCTGAAAAAGACAGATCCTCAGGTGGGCGGGGCATGCGCATTGCTAATTGAAATGATGTAGAAACAACGTTGATTCAACCAGTGTGTGCCCTGTGGGTCGAGCTGCATTCAGATTCTGAAATATCTTGAAGATATGTTTTGAGTTTCTGTGTTAGACATCACGTCTCTCTAAATTGCTCTTTGCATGTTTTTGTTGGGTTTTGTTGACCTGAGTTTTCTCATTGGATGTATCAGGCAATTCAATATCATCACTACAAAGAAGCTCACTCAAATGCGATCAGAAAATGTCTATTGACCCCATTAACAATCCGCATGATATACATACAACAATAATCCCTGATATCGATGCACTTCCTGAATGAAACCGACATGAAATGGATCCAATTACAATTTCAGGGTTCTTGCATGGAATGACTTAATGAAAGCCAGGTGCCATTTGGATGGGGGAAATACACCGCTTATGCCAATATTTCTGGACACATCAATCAATATACAACTGCTGACAGTGCATATAGGCTTGGCACGGCTCCACTTGTAATACAATTGGTATTGATCATGAACACGGGAGGGAAAACAAATTGCATCGCATTAAAGCCACCCTACTTTTCCTTCAATGAGCTTTGAGGTAATGGCAGCATATGCACCCATCCACTCAGAGCGCCAAGGAACAGTTGTTAAGCCAATCACTGTGCACATTCTGAAGAAGTGGATTCTCTAGAGAAGGGACTTGGACCAAAGAATGCTTGGGCTTCACTGACCAAATGGGGTCTATCTGACTGAACAACAGTCAGGCACACGACTAGCAATTAGGGGACACAACAGGCGAGGATGAAGGAAGGCAGAGGAAGAGCGAGCAGCAGAGACAGCCCGCAGAGCCTTAAAATAGTTCTGGGCCCAGCCTGGGCCCAGGGAGGGCTGTCGGGCTTTCCCTTTGTGAGGTTTCATTGTGCAGCTGTCTCTGGCTTGCTGGCAGTGCCCATGCTCACAGGATTAAATTAAGTTTCCTGCCATAGTCATGAAAACACAAAGAATGTCCCCAGGCTCTTTTGACACTGTTTATTTGGAGAGTGCACAGAGAGGCACACCAGTGTTGGATGCAGGGTCTCTGGACGCAGGGCAGTATACAGAGAGGAGAGCGATTATGTAGGGAGGGTAAAGGTTAAGGCACACACACATGACATGCACACACACAAACACCCACACACCATCCTTAAGGTTATGGGGGAAGGCACGAAAAAGAGAGTGCATGAACATACAGTATAACCAAGCTCAGCTAATACCGGCCGAACCGGCCCAGAGCTAGCTACCGATATTGAGGAGGACAGACATAGCATACAGTATAACCAAGCTCAGCTAATACCGGCCGAACCGGCCCAGAGCTAGCTACCGATATTGAGGAGGACAGACATAGCATGCAGTATAACCAAGCTCCGCTAATTCCGGTCGAACCGGCCCAGAGCTAGCTACCGATATTGAGGAGGACAGACATAGCAATAAGGCCTGGACTGTGCACATCAGTATGTGTCAATCCATATGTAGATGTTTTTTCTTACATGTTCAGAATTATATCAATGTATCATTTAGGTACAACAACAAAAAAGCCTTTAAATGTGATGTTAAATTATCAATGAAATAAATATTTGCATGTAGCAGTAACTATTCTACCCTTTGACCTTTAAACATCTGCATAACATTAGATCTAGAATGAACATTGAATATTACCATAAAAGTAAAACCAAAGATTAAACTCTCATTATGATGAGAAAAACAACAACAAACCATTAAGATCCATTCCACGATCGATGATCTAGCTAGGTAATTATATTGCTATAGACCAAATGTCCCCACCATTTTTGCAGTGGAGATACATTTCCATGATAAACTAATCTAAGTGAATTCATTAAAGGAAGATAACATTAGTGGTTAATTTTGATAAATCAAAGCCAAGTATTTATCTGTGAGAAAAGCCAAGAGCATTCCCCTAATGATACCACTGATTAAACTCTCTTCTTTGTCAATAACTACAGATGTAGGATCTTAATTTGATCAGCCTGTTGCAGGAAATCAAAAATTTGTGGTGTATTTGAGGTTTAAAAAGACTTCTGACGTTTGTAATTTCCACTTGAAATTTCAAACTTGATTTTCGCATACGAAAAATGTATCAGCCCCTACAACAATGACCATTGAATATAATCCACATAATAATTCATATTTCCTGATGCTGTAGGATAATTTTCCTACTGTGACAAACTGTCAAAAATTTGAATAAAATCAAATTGTATTTGTCACATGCTTAGTAAACAAAGTGTAGACCAACAGTAAAACGCTTACTTACGGGCCCTTCCCAACAATGCACAGAGAAAAATATAAATATAATAAATACACAATGAGTAATGATAACTTGGCTATAGACACTATATAACTATTTATAGCTTGGGGTTAGAAGCTGTTCAGGGTCCTGTTGGTTCAATACTTGGTGCATCGGTATCGCTTGCCGTGCGGTAGCAGTGAGAACAGTCTATGACTGATCATACTTCTGTAAAAGGTTTGAAAGACACACCTATAATAACATTTAATGTACCAAAAATAGGATCTGAAGTGCTAAACTGCTCTCACCAAATCTCATTCTCTTATCGCTACTGATTTATTGTGGAAATTTCACACTATTTGAATGATAAATATCTTACACCTTGCATATTAAATATAATGTGCTGCTAAAACACATAGTAATAGTAACAACCTTTCAAATAATATTAGCCTTATATCCTTGTTTTTACCAGTTTTCTTTCCCACCATTCCATGTGTAGTTTATCTTGTAATTTAAATAGATGGACTGTTTTGGTATTTAGATTCCTAAAGGGGTTGGAGAAGACCCACACCGCATGCCATATTTATGGAATACATAAAAGAGGCTGCTACCACAAAAGCAGTGTTCTACATCAGCTCTCAGCATGCAGAGTTTGTCTCACTGCAACACAATACAGTGGTGTCTTGTTTCCATCATCTGTGCTACACTGTGCATGTGTATTATTACTATTATTACAGTAGTATTTACTTTACAGACACAGTGGCGATTTTAGCATGTACAGTTGAAGTTGGAAGTTTACATACACAGGTTGAAGTCATTAAAATTCATTTTTCAACCACTCCAAAGATTTCATGTTAACAAACTATAGTTTTGGCAAGTCGGTTAGGACTTGCCATGAGTAATTTGTCCAACAATTGTTTACAGACATGTATTTCAAGGCCTACCTTCAAACTCAGTGCCTCTTTGCTCGACATCATGGGAAAATTAAAATAAATCAGCTAAGACCTCAGAAAAAAAAGTCTGGTTCATACTTGGGAGCAATTTACAAACGCCTGAAGGTACCACGTTCATCTGTACAAACAATAGTACGCAAGTAAAAACACTGTTGGACCACGCAGCCGTCATACCGCTCAGGAAGGAGACGCGTTCTGTCTCCTAGAGATTAATGTACTTTGATGTGAAAATCAATCCCTGAACAACAGCAAAGGAACTTGTGAAGATGCTGGAGGAAACAGGTAGAAAAGTATCTATAACCACAGTAAAATGAGTCCTATATTGACATAACCTGAAAGGCCGCTCAGCAAGGAAGAAGCCACTGCTCTAAAACCGCCATAAAAAAGCCAGACTACGGTTTGCAACTGCACATTGGGACAAAGATCGTACTTTTTGGAGAAATGTCCTCTGGTCTGATGGAACAAAAATAGAACTGTTTGGCCATAATGACCATCATTATGTTTGGAGGAAAAAGGGGGAGGCTTGCAAGCCGAAGAACACCATCCCAACCGTGAAGCACCATGTTGTGGGGGTGCTTTGCTGCAGGAGGGACTGGTGCACTTCACAAAATATCATGAGGAAGGAAAATTATGTGGATATATTGAAGCAACATCTCAAGACATCAGTCAGGAAGTTAAAGCTTGGTCGCAAATGGGTCTTCCAAATGGACAATGACCCCAAGCATACTTCCAAAGTTGTGGCAAAATGGCTTAAGAACAACAAAGTCAAGGTATTGGAGTGGCCATCACAAAGCCCTGACCTCAATCCTATAGGAAATTTGTGGGCAGAACTGAAAAAGTGTGTGCGAGCAGGGAGGCCTACAAACCTGAATCAGTTACACCAGATCTGTCAACTTATTGTGGGAAGCTTGTGGAAGGCTACCTGAAAAGTTTAACCCGAGTTAAACAATTTAAAGGCAATGCTACCAAATACTAATTGAGTGTATGTAAACTTCTGACCCACTGGGAATGTGATGAAAGAAATAAAAGCTGAAATAAATCATTCTCTCTACTATTATTCTGACATTTCACATTCTTAAAATAAAGTGGTGATCCTAACTGATCTAAGACAGGGACTTTTTACTAGGATTAAATGTCAGGAATTGTGAAAAACTGAGTTTAAATGTATTTGGCTAAGGTGTATGTAAACTTCCGACTTCAACTGTAAATCTTGGTGGGGCAAAAAAACAAAGATGTTTTAGATGCATGCCAGAAAAGCCTCTACACAACACAACACTAATCAATACATTAATTGCACTATAAGGTTGACAAACAGTGCCCACAAACTGTTAGGGCCTACATAAAGCTGTCTCAACAGCAGAGCAAAATCCTTACCACCACTACACCTGGCTATCAGCTGAGCCTTGTCTGGCAGCGAAACAGTTAATTCAGCCTAACTTACTGCCTTTTTCAAAACCATAGCTGATATGGCTGACTTGCTTAAACTACTGAATCCTTGTGGATTTGTGTAAGTCGTTAAGAACCGCATTCTCCTTCAATAATAACGAACACCAAAATGGGTTTGGACTTTTGAACCATACACAATCTCATTAACACTTATCTCTAAGTATAAGCAAGTACAAGCAAACGAGCTGCGACGAGGTAGGCCTGTTCGTTCAGCACTTTCAAAATAGACACTGACAGAAATTCAGATAGATGTTAGTTTAGATAAATTCAGAAAGATCTTAAGGCCTTAACTTTACTCTTCTTTAAGTCACCACAGAGAGAGAGAGAGAGAGAGAGAGAGAGAGAGAGAGAGAGAGAGAGAGAGAGAGAGAGAGAGAGAGAGAGAGAGAGAGAGAGAGAGAGAGAGAGAGAGAGAGAGAGAGAGAGAGAGGGTTAGCCTACCATTTGAAGTATTTTATTAGTCTATGTGGTCTAAAAAGGAAGGAAAATACAATCAGGAGGATCCACTTTTATATACAATATACTGATGCACAGACAGCGCATTGCGTAAACAAAACAACCCTCACAATATCAACTCGAATTACATGGGTCTATTAATGAACTTTTTGTTGAAAACAAATATTTGAATGGGAAGAGACTGTCACTTGCAAACATGGTTACGGACCCAGCAACATTATGTAGTATTTCCTCCTCGTCAAGAAAAGCACATGAGCTAATTATAATACACAAAGCAAAACAATGAAATGTGTATTTGTATTTATTATGGATCCCCATTAGCTGCTGCCAAGGAAGCAGTTATACAATTCATTACAGAATTCACAACACAGAACACAGTATGTGTGTGCCCTCAGGCCCATACTCCACTACCACATATCTACAAAAAAAATCCATGTGTACGTGTGTGTATAGTGCGTATGCTATCATGTGTGTGTATGCATGTGTCTGTGCCTATCTTTGTGTTACTTCACAGTCCCCGCTGTTCCATAAGGTGTATTTTTACCTGCTTTTTAAATCTGATTCTACTACTTGCATCAGTTATCTGATGTGGAATAGAGTTCCATGTAGTCATGGCTCTATGTAGTACTTTGCGCCTCCCATAGTCTGTTCTGGACTTGGGGACTGTGAAGAGACCTCTGGTGGCATGTCTTGTGGGGTATGCATGGGTGTCTGAGCTGTGTGCTAGTATTTTAAACAGACAGCTCGGTACCTTCAGCTTGTCAACACCTCTTACAAAAACAAGTAATAATGAAGTCAATCTCTCTTCCACTTTGAGCCATGAGAGATTGACATGCATATTATTAATGTTAGCTCTCCGTGTACTTTTAAGGGCCAGACGTGCCTTGATTGTGTGTGAGAGGCTTCCATTAAAGAACACCCTCTGTGTTCTGTTAGACAAGTAACTCTTTATCCACATTATAACAGGGGGTGTGAAGCCATAACACATGTTTTTTTCAGCAGCAGACTATTATCAATAATGTCAAAAGCTGCACTGAAGTCTAACAAGACAGCCTCCACAATAATTTTATCATCAATTTCTCTCAGCCATTCATCAGTCATTTGTGTAAGTGCTGCACTTGTTAAGTGTCCTTCCTTAAATGCGTGCTGAAAGTCTGTTGTCATTTTGTTTACTGTGAAATAGCATTGTATATGGTCAAATACCATTTTTTCCAGAAGTTTACTAAGAGTTGGTAACAGGCTGATTGGTCAGCTATTTGACCCAGTAAAGAGGCTTTACTTTTCTTGGGTAGCGGAATGACTTTAGCTTCTCTCCAGGCCTGAGGGCACACACTTTCTAGTAGGCTTAAAATGAAGATGTGGCAAATAGGAGTGGCAATATCGTCTGCTATTATCCTCAGTCATTTTACATCCAGATTATCAGACCCCGGTGGCTTGTCATTGTTGATAGACAACAATAATTCTTTCACCTCTTCCACACTGACTGTATGGAATCCAAAAGTAAAATGATTGTCTTTCATAATCTGTTCAGATATACTAGGCTGTGTAGTGAAAAAGTCATTAAAGTAGTTGGCAATATCAGTGGGTTTTGTGATAAATGAGCCATCTGATTCAATGAATGATGGAGCCAAGTTGTTTTTTTTCTCCAAAATGTAATTTAAGGTGCTCCAAAGCTTTTTACTATCATTCTTTATATAATTTATCTTTCTTTCATATCATAGTTTATTTTTATTTAGCTTAGTCACATGATTTCTTAATTTGCAATACGTTTGCCAATCAGTTGGGCTGCCAGACTTATTTGTCATATCTTTTGCCTCTTCCCTCTCAACCATGCACTTTTTCAATTCCTCATCAATCCAAGGGGATTTACACAACATACACTTAGTATTACTTTCTTAGCTACAGTATACATATCTCCCTGGCATAGTACCTAATTTATGCAGCAGCATACAATACATTTTTGGACTCACCTTGTTGTGCTGTGCTCACTTGAACAGGAAGGTGGCTTGGCGGTCCTTCTTGTGGGCATATTTTGTCATCAAACTTTTTTATCAAAGTGCTTTCAAGACAACTGGGAACTCTGAAAAAAACAAGGTCGAATCATGATGTCAGTGATCTTCAGGTTGGAGCTCTAGAAAGAGGCCCGAGTTCCCGACTTGGTATTCCAAGTTGGATGACCGCTCATTTTCCCAGTCTGAGCATTTTTCAGAGTTCCCAGTTGTCTTGAACATGGCAGAAGTCATGCTGTATTCAACCTTTTCTGGTCCATGGTGTTGCATGTGATTGTTTATCCTTTAAAGCTTGGAAAAGATAACCTTTCAAACAGATGTTTTAAATCCTTAAACCCAGACCTGGAACATTCTCTCCACCGAATAGCAGGCAGGGGAAGCAAAATGTGATTGCTTTGCAACTCTTGAATTTAGCCCCTGACTCCTTCCAAACCAGTCATTGTTGAATTTGTGTTTTCCGACTTATTGTGTAATGTTTATGTCCAATGGCCGATACGTTTTATCTATAATTTCTCTTCATATGACAAGGATTGAAAAGGATTTGCCAGTAGATTGTCGACGTGATTCATGATGATGACTGCTTGTCTAGCTTGTTAGATAAGATTTTGAAAGTGTGATGTTGGCATGATCAGTCCAATCAAAGCTGCAGTAGATATAACGTTATTTGACATCATTTTATCTGTGGCCAATGACCTTTAGCCTTCTTGGATGGGCACTTATAATGTAAATCTATGACACCGCTTAAGGGGGCTTGAACTGCCTAGCCTTCCCTATAGATTCTGTGGTGACGTAGTGTCCCCATGAGTGACAGAACACTGAGCCAATCACGGCGCAACTAGAGAAGATTACCAATGCCTACGTTCTGTATTTTCCGCTGGATGCCCCTCCACCACAGAAAGCACTGACTTAGCCTGAAACACCTGCATTTTGGAGCTGCCTTACTCACTGCCCTAAATGACTGGTTGCCACTGTACAGACAGGTATGACCAATTATGATAGTAATAAAAACAGTATATGGGTGTTGTTCATGCCACTGTTTTCTACAGTATTTCAGCTTGGCTCATACATGCATGAGGCTTGTTAGACCAAGAGGTTGTATTATGCAATAACATCCCACACAGTCAACGAGGGCATGCAGTTACATTTCAGGCATATAGCAGACAGTTAAGTACCTTGCTCAAGGGCATATGGTCAGAATTTTTACCTAGTTGGCTTGGAGATTCGAACCAGCAACTTTTCGGTTACTGGCCCAACGCGCTCAACTGCTAGGCTACCTGCCGCCTCTCTCAGTTAGCTTTTGTCTTTGTTCCTCTGTTCCTCCTCTCTTCTGCAGCGTAAAGTGAGCTCTTTTTGCCGGAGATAACAAGAGAAGCTGTCTATTTATGGTCTAACTGCTTCCTCTGGCTCGTGTTGTAAAGAGGAAATTGATTCTGAACCGTGTGTGAGCCAGGAGTTGGGACCAATACTTTTATCTTACCTGGGAATGAGAGGAGCAGTACTCACACGCACTCACAGCGCCTACACTCACGCACGCACGCACACACATACACACACACCTCTGAAATAGACACTCTATGCAACCCACTGAGGGATGAGCAATGCCCAGAACTAACTAAGCAAATACAATCAAATACAATGCTATCCCTTACAATACACTATGGAGGTCACACTTCACGCTTACAAACACACTGGTGAGATACGAAGGATAAGTATGCAAAGTTATTAATGAAGAGCTAATCCTCATATAGTATCATCATAAACTCATTGTGGGGTACAGGACATTTAGTACCTTTGAGAACTGGGGTTCTCATTGGCATATGGTGAATATGAATGTCCTTTGGCTTCTCTTCTAATGTATGATAATAGGAGAGATATGCTGTGTAGTAGATGCACATTACATATGGGTCTCACTGGATGGAAATGGACAGTTCCTCTAAAGATGAAGGACACAGATGAGGCCTAGGCTACATTTGTAATCATTCTCCCTTCCATCTGGCATCACTCTTCAGGGACTTCACTGGCACTCTGATGACAGTCCCAGTCTCAGGATGCTACAGTAGCTATAGGAGGACAGGCTCATTTTAATGGCTGGGATGGAATAAATGGAACTGATGCTGTTCCATTCATTCCATTCCAGCCATTACCATGATCCGTACTCTTATAGCTCCTCCCACCGGCCTCCTCAGCTGTACACTCCTACAAAACCAACTACAAAGGCACTGAGAATATCGCTCATCCGCAATTCCTGCTTGTCCAAAATGATTTCTGTTAAAGAAAAAGATACGAAGCGACGAGTGAATGGGAGCACGCTAAATGTGGGTGAAATCTTTCCTTCCCTATTGACTGAATGGAAACCCATCGCTTGATTTGTGTCCAGTAGGTTCAGAGATAAAAATGTACAGCTTTGAAGCAAATTATAATGAGCTATCCTCAATCCCATTTAATAGACTTTGTGGGGATTATAAAAAAGGGGGATGGATAGAGAGAATAGGAGCCAGAGTGAGTAATAGTGGATGTTTTAGATTCATGCCAATAGGCCTATATGCAATGGCATTGAGGACTAGCCTACTAATAAAGATAATTATATGACAAATAATAACAATAACAAATAAAACAATTTCAGGCCCTTAGCAGAATTGATTTTGGGAAATGTTCTGATTGTCATACAGTTAATATTCCTAGTCATAATATAAATTACCATATCCTTATAACACCAAGAAAACTGTTCTAAAGAAATATTACTTTAAACACAATTGTCTCTCTGACTCTACCAATTCAATCTAAACCTTGTGACTGGGGATTCGTCAAAGGAATTGATTATGAACTAAAAAGGCAAATACAATTTTATGTCTGAGTTCACCTCAAAGATTCTGTGAAGCCATAAAACTCGAAACACCCACGCATGGTGAGATCATGCGGAACTTTGTATAATTTACTCTCATTAACTCTCTGATACAAAGACATACAAATGTACAACCTCTGAAAACACAACCTATATACTGTTGAAATCGAAGTAAATGTAAAAAAGTACTAGCCTACATATTTATCAAGATAGTCAGATACACTGTAGTTCCGGCGCTCTGGGTAAGATGCGATGCGCAATGATGAAATAATGATTTCGGTTTAAAGAAAATTGCAAATTCATAAAATGCCTCCCCCTGTTTTAATTAATGACCTAACGTTTGTCAGAAGGAACTGTTTTATTATAATGAAAAAAGCTTACACAGTCTATTAATATTTCAAAGAGTTGGGTAGTGACTTGTGAGACAAATTTGCCGACGGCATTCCTATTGGTTTAGTGGGAACGTGATGACACAGGAGTTCAGCATAATATTTTATAAAGCTTCTGTCCGTGGTGAGCCACTGTGAAAAAGACTACAGTTAACTCCTAATAGGCGAACTCAAGCGTTGGAAACCGACAGCAACCTCGAGATTACTACTGTACATCATGAGTGAGGTAGGATACTTTTTATTTTGTATGAACATTTTTTAGAATTTACACACGAGCACAGCTCTTGTCTTATATGAATAGCCTAGTTCTGAATCAGTTGAAAAACATTTACCCATCTTTCAATAATCCCCATGCCCCATAACCGACGTACTGCTACTACCAAATGATGTGGTTTATTTACCTTGAATCCACTGATGCTGCGAACCGACATGATTCACGTTTGCAGAATTGGATGCTGCACCATAAAAGTGCCGCGCCGCAACGCGAGTTTGTTTGGAACTCTGCGGGCGCATATATACTGTCTGTACTATCCTCAACTCACCTGCCGTTTACGAAGGTTTAAACGGGTTTACGGGTGAACTAAAAAACTTTAGCCTACCCTTCATTAATGTGCACTGAGTTGCAATATGACCACGAAACTCGTGTTTATGCCTTTACAATAGATAAGTCAGAAGCCTAATTGATTTTCGATTACATGTTGCATATAAAACGGAACTGTACCAGTTGGAACAGGTTTTAAGTAGTTGTTGCATGGACAGGTGAATTCCGGGTGCTTAGAGTATAGTCTAGAATCTCCAATATTAGGCTAATTAGTGTATTGAGAATATCACAGCTCAAAATGTCTTATATGAAGATGAAATTTTGCAATGGCCAATATACTATAGCAATCTGTAAACATTTCATAACCATTTCCTTGATGAACAAATAACTGCCATTAATATGTTTATTATCATTCATTCGAGAACAAATGATCTTTTCATCTCAATTCATATAAGCTACCATACCACTGGCAGTCTATATGTTAGGTGATAAATTAGATTGGTTACTGGCTACAATTCTCTCAATATAGCTGTAACCAGCACGGTCATAGGCAACAAGAGCACTTCCAACTTCACAGTGGTTTACAGCTTGGAATGGAAAACTGCTGTTAGGTTTTCCCACAGCTAACTGGCCTCTGATCCTTAGTCACAGATGTTCTGGCTTGATTCATTTCAAAGTGGTTGGGGGGGGGGGATATTAATAGCAATTTTTTTCTGTCAGAGCAAGAACATTTTATCAGGCATGGTCTCAAAAGTTCATTATTGAATATTTACACATTGGTGGAGGGAGGTCACCAAACCCTTTTGCAGCAATGGTGTTAATAGCTTGCCTATATGTGACAATGTCATAAACTTTAGTGTTAATAGAGTTTCATAATGCTATACACTTTGGCACTGTGCACATTACAGTGTTAAAGGTCCAATGCTGCTGTTTTTATCTCAATATCAAATTATTTCTGGGTAACAATTAAGTACCTTACTGTGATTGTTTTCACTCAAAATGGTCAATAGTGTTTTTTTTTTACATTAAAGGCATGAAATAAAGCTTTTTTAGTGAGCATTCAATTGTCAAAACATTGAAAATATTCCATTGTGTCAGTCAGGTCCACATTGGGTAGACATCAATGGAACAATAGGACCTTACTATAAAATAATAAGACGTTCAAGTTTTTTTTATTTGATTACTTTATTATTTTTCATTCCTTAAAGTAATCTCATCTCTGTTCAGGCTGTAGCAGTCTGCCAGCCAAACCTAACGTTATACTTTGGGGGCCAAAGGTTTGGAATAATAATCATTCAAGGGTTTGTCTTTATTTGCACTATTTTTTACATTGTAGAATAAAAGTGAAGACATCAAAACTATGCCATAACACATATGGAATCATGTAGTAACCAAAAAAGTGTTAAACAAACCAACATATATTTGAGATTCTTCAAAGTAGCCACCCTTTGCCTTGATGACAGCTTTGCACACTCTCTTTCTTTTTACCAGTACTTCAAAGTAGAGAAGGCATACTTTCACAAACTTTCTCTGTCCCTCTCGTTGTTGTGTTGTGTACATTCCTCTATCATGCGGTATGTGTGTATCTAACCTATTGTAGCAGGCGTGAAAGTGTATCCGTCCAGAGATCTGTATATGATGGGATGCTCATGTCTCTGCCCTAACAATGGGAGTTGTTGTCCCAAAGGCAGGAAGGCAGGTGACAAATGTAGATCCAAAATAAGCCTCTCTGGTCCATCTCCGTCCGAGACTGAAAAACTGGCACAATGGATTATGGGATTGTAGTTTATTACCACGTTTCTGAGCTGAACTAGGTTGAATATTTTCAGCCCAGCGTCCCACATAGTTCTTGACTTGATTTCTGTTGCAAATTAGTTGATTTCTCTCTAGAGCTAAAAAAAACCCAGAACTAAATGGAATTCAAGTAATTTAACAGATGTCGGTCAATTAGTTGTTTAATAACCGAAGAAAAACCAAAATGTTGCTTAATCGCTCAGCACAAATGGTAAAAAATAAACAAAAATAGCATCTTAGCAAGAACAATTTCTCAAGCGATACATTTCTTTCACAATTTCACAGTATTATTCCAACCTTATAGTGTGTAAATATATACAAAACACAGGAAAACCACGTTTTTGACTGCACTGGGCCTTTAAGTAATTTGACTGACAGCATGCAATACACATATTTGCTGACCTAAATGTATAGCCTAATGTTGAATAACCACGTTGTAATGCTGTTTTCCATGCTTTGTCCACCTATATACTCTTTACATACTTTAATAAGCTATAGCCATATCCCATCCAAGTATCTGACATTTTGTTAGTTTGAATTGGGCACAAGTATTCTGAATTTTCAGCATATTGTCTATAAGTCAAAGATGTTCAGCTCTCAATTCTGCTGAGCAGTCAGTCACAATTGTGGAAAAATAAAGAGTGAAAGAATTAAGAAGGCCACCCAGGGAATTAACAGGCTTTGTGCTCATACTATGGCACTCTGTCTTCAGAACATGAGTTTACTCAGACATTTAGGCTGGTAGCACACAGACTCTGGGATAGACTGAAGCGAGTATGACACTGTCACTTTGGGGACATTTTGTGCTGAAAATACCATCTGAGTTGTGGAACAAACCTGATGTGTGCCCGTGCGTGTGCGTGCACGGCTGTGTCCAACTGTGTATGTGTGCCCGCCCGTGCGTGTGCATGTTGAGGTTGCCTGAGAGCACTGTGGTCCCTGAGGATCTGCATCAGCAGCAGAATGTTAACCTCTCCAGACACTGTGGATCCTCTCTTAAGACAGACTAAGGGAGGCTTCCAGCCTAACAATGCCCTGGGACAGGAAGCTGCTCCAAGTTAACACGAGAACCAGCAGAGGTTATTCAAGTGCATATTTATTTACAGTCTGGTGCTCTTCATTTCAAATTTCTTATTGTTAGCTTGGTCTCAAAATGTTGATTTGGAAAGGAAATGAAAGGAATTTGCCTCATTGTGCTTAGGCTATAGTTGTTTATCCAGCTTTGTTCACCACAATGAAAATGAAATGTTTATATTACACAAATGGAATTATAACAGGTTTTGAATTATTGAAAGCTTGCGAGCCCTGAACTAGGGGAAATTAAACGTCCCTTGTACGATATGCAAGGCAACCTGAGCCTCCCATCTCCCGCTGATTCAGAGAAGTGTAATTTCGGTGAGGATACGTCCTGTGCTGTTGGCGGACAGAATTCAAAGAGGTTTTTCTGCTTAGTTAATGTGTTTTGTCAGGCTCATGCGGAGCAGAGTTGTTCTCAAAGTCGGCTGCCTCTCCCCCACCAAGATTGACATGAAGCCAGTAATTGAAGCAGTGCAACCAGCACGTTCTGGATGGAATAGTCTAGCACTGGTCAGCAATGCAGCACTTTGTTTTCTCCCCTCCCATCGTCCACACATACTTCCTCTCAGCACATTGTAGAAGTGTACAACTCTGGGCCATTACTGTGAAAAGCTGTCAAAAAATATATTTCTTAGCTAGGCTTTTAGTCTAGTGACTAAAAGTGATCTACTTTTCAGTTATCAGGGATTTAACATTCAGCTGAATAACCTGAATGTATCAGCGTACAGTTGAGACCCAGGCGCACACAATGTTCATAATAACAAATGTTTGTTATACCAACAGGGGGCAAACAAAAGACAGGTCAGGGGCAAGCAGAGTTCGGTAATCCAGAGTAGTGGGACAAAGGTACAAAACAGCAGGCAGGCTCAGGGTCGGGGTCGGGGCAGGCAAGGAAAGGTCGAAACCGGGAAACCAAGAAAACAGGCACTTTAGAGAGCGAGAGGAGTAAAGGGGGGAAACCACTGGTAGGCTTGATGAACAAAACTAACTGGCAACAGCCAAACATAGAACACAGGGATAAATACACTGGGGATAACGAGGAAGATGGGCGACACCTGGAGGTGGGTGGAGACAATTACAAAGACAGGTGAAACGGATCAGGGTGTGACAGAATGTCAAAAGCTTTAGACTTGTCAAAATAAAGAAATAATGAAAAGACAAGCTGGACTGAAAACTAGCATTCTCAGAGGTGATGGAGTACTATTATTGGGAAATGTTAATATAGCTACATTCCCGATACTCCCAGTCTTTCCATTACCTAGAGCAGGGCTGTCCAACCCTGTTCCTGGAGAGCTACCCTCCTGTTGGTTTTCAGTCTAACCCGAGTTGTAACTAACCTGATTCACCTTATCAACCGGCTAATTATTAGAATCAGGTGCACTAGATGAGGGTTGGAGCAAAAACCTACAGGACGGTAGCTCTCCAGGAACAGGGTTGGAGTCCTGACCTAGAGTAAAGACTGGGTGTACTGTAAGTTACTGACACAAAAATAAAAACTTCATGTGGCGGTTGATGTACAGTTCTCCACTCCACGTCCCAAAGCCTTAGACACAGGTTTGTGTAGGCGTATGCTGGATATTGAGGATGGCCCTGCACCTTGTGCACCACACAGCCCCAGTCAAGCAATTGGCCAATCAATCATACCTGTACATCCTATACGACCTGTTGCTTGGCCTCTGAAAGCATTTTGCTGTCTTTTGTGGCCCCCGTTTTATGATGAAGATAGATATCACTGTCTCCTCGTTGGTGTGTATTGACAAAGCTCTTTTAGAAAAAAATCCTAACTCTTTACAAGACAAATTTTCTGTACACATTGAATCGGATTAAGACATTAATGCACATTTGCCTGTAATCCAATATCATTGCAACATACATGTACAGTAGCACCATGAATCATAGCATACTAGCTTACTGTCAAATCAGCCGTGTCAGGGGTCATGGATGTTATCCTCCTGCATGCAGGGTTCCAACTAATTTCCTATTCGGAACAGAATGTTCAAATGAACTGTAGGGTATTCTTGGATCTTATTAATCTTACCTCAGCACCTCCCCTCCACATCTTAGTATATGCTTATTAAGATCAAAGAGGTCTTGTATCACAGTGCTGTAACCTAATGCACCAACACAGATGTGTTGCATGCTGAAGTCAGTGTACAGTATGTGCAGGAATTGGGTGTATTATTATGTGGGTTTTTTCTCACTGCAAATTTATACGACCTGCAACACTTTTGAACAAGTTGGCCCAGCTGTAGAAGGGATAGGGAAGATAATTACGTGACGGTAAATGAGCATAAGCTCAGCCCAGATCCACCCTGCCAGGTCATTACCACATATTCCAGCTCCTTGGAGTATTACAGTTCTTAATATCTAAAGAAAGCTACCAATTATTTGGACGACTGCAGTGAGAGACCATATGCTGTTTTCCACCAATTTGCATTTGCCTCCTTATTTCCTATTTCAGAGGAAATCCAGGAGACCTTGGATGTTCATTCATTGAAAAAGCTGTTTAAATCCACTTTAAGGGACTATAGGAATTTGACACTTGTCTTGAATAACCCAAAAACATTTAAACTGGGATGACGGAGGTGTTCTGCGATATTCACTACCCTTAAATCTACAGACAATGTGACCAGGCTAGGACGGAATTTAAGAGACCTTAGTTGGAAGACGTGGGGGGGTTTACTAGAATCGCTTGGCTTTGCTTAAAAAACAGGTGAATCACTTATATAGGTCCATCTGGAAAAGCATCCTCCTTTGCTGCAGATACTATCAGGTTGCATGATGGCAGTCATTTCAAATAGGATCTTTCAGCGAGGAGAAACACATCTAGATACCCGCCTCTATCTATTCACCAGACACACTCTCCCTCCCTCACTCGCACACCCACACTCCCTATATGATCAAAATAACATTACGATTCATACAGTGCCTTCAGAGAGTATTCATAAACCTTGACTTATTCCACATTTTGTTGTTTTTTCTCACCCATTTACACACAATACTCCATTATAAAAACGTGCAAATGTATTGAAAATGAAATACAGAAATATCTAATTTACATAAGCACACCCGAGTCAATGTTTGTAGAAGCACCTTTGGCAGCGATTACATCTGTGAGTCTTTCTGGGTATGTCTCTAAGAGCTTTCCACACCTGGATTGTGAAATATTTGTTCATGGTTATTTTCAAAATTCTTCAAGTTTGGTTTTTGGTCATTACTAGACAACCATTTTCAGGCCTTGCCATAGATTTTCAAGTATATTTAAGTCAAACTGTAACTCGGCCACTCATGAACATTCACTGTCTTTTTGGTAAGCAACTCCAGTGTAGATTTGGCCTTGTATTTTAGGTTAATTAATCTCCCAGTGTGTGGTGGAAAGCAGACTGAACCAGGTTTTCCTCTAGGATTTTGTGGTTAGCCCCATTCTGTTTCTTTTTTATCCTGAAAACTCCCCAGTCTTTAACGATTACAAGCATACCCATAACATGATGCAGCCACCACTATGATTGCAAATATGGAGAGTGGTGCTCTGCAATGTGTTGTATTGGATTTGCCCCTAACATAACACTTTGTATAACTGTTTTAAAGTCACCCTTGGCCTCATGGTGAAATCCCTGAGTTTCTTTCCTCTCTGGCAACTGAGTTAGGAAGGATGCTTTTATCTTTGTAGTGACTGGGTGTATTGATACACCATCCAAAGTGTAATTAATAACTTCACCATGCTAAAAGGGATATTCAATGTCTGTTTATTTGTATTTTTACCCATCTACCAATAGGCATTGCAAGGCATTGGAAAACCTCCCTGGTTTTTGTGGTTGAATCTGTATTTGAAATTCACTGCTCTACTAAGGGACCTTACAGATCATTGTATATGTGGAGTACAGAGATGAGGTAGTCATTTAAAAATCCATGCAGCTTATTATGTGACTTGTTAAGCACATCTTTACTCCTTAACTTATTTAGGCTTGCCATAACAAAGATGTTGAGTACTTATTGACTCAAGACTTTAAATGTTTATTATAAAAAATAAAACACTATTCCACTTTGACATTATGGGGTATTGTGTGTAGGCCAGTGACAACAAATCTCAATTTAATCTATTTTACATTTAGGGTGTAACACAACAAAATGTTGAAAACGTCAAGAGGTGTGAATACTTTCTGAAGGCACTCTATGGACAGAATCACAGAGGAGCCATAGAGCAGGGCGAGAGTCGCTTTTCAGCAAGACATTAGGGACTGCAATATATTCTGCTTCACAGAAACATGGTAATCGAATGAGCAATACGTGCATTTATCTATAATTTAACCCTGTACTAAGGACTGTATTTTAAGGGAATTATTATTATTACCCTAAATTATATCATATGCACATTTAGCTATTTAAGTATCTCTTCCTGTCATTTACCTGTACAGTTAATGTAACCATGCAAGTATTCAATTACCTGTTCATTTAACCAGAATGTATATTAAGTAAACTATTATTACCCTCACTCATATCATACGCACATTTAGCTATTTAAGTATTTCTCTGCCATCGACCTGTATAGTATAGTTAACCATGCAAATATTCCTTATTTATCAATATCAATTTGCAATATTTTTTTAGATTTTTCACCTAACACTGTACAAATGTATAGTGTACATATTCAGCCATTCACCCATACTATGCAATGTCTTTTTATAGCTTTTTGCACTCCAGACTTCTTGTATTTTTAGACTTTTTCATACTGCCGCACTATGTGTCATGTATCGTGTATCTGTCTTTTGTGTATTTAGTTCTGGAATTTTGCACCTGCCCTGTGTTTTTTCGTAGCTGCTTGACAAAGAAATTTCCCCTCGGGGATCAATAAAATCTATCCATCAGTCTATCTAACATGGCTTTCTGGAAATGTTCTGTCCGACTCTGTAATGCCAGGAATAAAAATCTCTCCAGGAAGCAGAAGGGTGGAGGTATATGTTTTATGATTAACTATTTATGGTGTAAATATGATAACATACAGGAACTCATGTCCTTCTGTTCACCCGACTTTGAATATCTCACAATCAAATGCCAACCGTTCTACCTCCTTAGTGAATTCTCGGCCATCATTGCTACAGCCGTATATATCCCCCCCTCATGCCGATGCCATGTCGGCCCTCAAAGAACTTCATTGCACTTAATGTAAACTGGAAACCACATACCCCGAGGCTGCATTTATTGTAGCTGGGGATTTTAATAAAGCAAATTTGAGGACTAGGCTGCCGAAGTTCTACCAACATATACTGTAGACTGTAACACTCAAGCTAAAATTCTGGATCACTGTTATTCAAACTTCCGAATGGTTACAAAGCCCTCAGACCATGACTCCATTTTGCTCCTTCCCTCCTATAAGCAGAAACTCAAACAGGAAGTACCCGTAATACAGTCCATTCAACGCTGGCCTGACCAACGCTGGCCTGACCAATCGGAATCCATGAAAAATTCAAATCAAATGTATTTATAAAGCCCTTTTTACATCAGCCGATGTCACAAAGTGCTATACAGAAACCCATCCTAAAACCCCAAACGGCAAGCAATGCAGATGTAGAAGCACATGGCTTTGCCTTTCTAAAAACTCCCTAGAAAGGCAAAACCTAGGAAGAAACCTAGAGAGGAACCAGGCTCTGAGGGGTGGCCAGTCCTCTTCTGGCTGTGGAGATTATAACAATTAATGGCCATTAAGGCCAGTTCTTTCTCCAAGATGTTCAAATGTTCATAGATGACCAGCAGGGTCAAATAATAATAATAGTAGTTGTAGAGGTTGCAACAGGTAAATACATCAGGAGTGAATGTCAGCGCAGAATGAGAGCGCAGGTATAGTGCGATAGAGCGCAGGTGCGGTTGAGAGAGAGCAAGATGAAAAACAGCAGGAATGGGACAAGGTGGCACGTCCAATGAACAGGTCAGGGTTCCATAACCGCAGGCAGAAGAGTTGAAACAGGTGCAGCAGCACGACCAGGTGAACTGGGGACAGCTAGGAGTCATCAGGGCAGGTGGTCCTGAAGCATGGTCCTCCGGGTAGGCTCAGATCCTCCGGGAGGGGAGGTAGAGTGGGAGAGAGAGAGAATTAGAGGGAGCATACTTAAATTCACACACCGGATAATAACATCAGATTTAACACACTGACCCTAGCCCCCCGGCACATAGACTATTGCAGCATAGATACTGGAGGCTGAGACAGGGGGGGGTCAGGAGACACTGTGGCCCCCTCCGACAATACCCCCGACAATACCCCCGGACAGGGCCAACCAGGCAGGATATAACCTCACCCACTCTGCCAAAGCAGAGCCCCCACACCAATAGAGGGATATCAACAACCACCAACTTACTACCCTCAGACAAGGCTGAGTATAGCCCACGAAAGATCCCCTCCACTGCACAAGCCCGAGGACGCAACAAACCAGACAGGAAGTGACGCATCCCTCCTAGGGATGGCATGGAAAGCACTAGTAAGCCAGTGACTCAGCCCCCGTAAAGGGTCAGAGGCAGAGAATCCCAATGGAGAGACGGGAACTGGCCAGGCAGAGACAGCAAGGGTGGTTCGTCGCTCCAGTGCCTTGCCGTTCACCCTTGCACCCCTGGCCAGACTACACTCAATCATAGGACCTACTGAAGAGATGAGTCTTCAGTAAAGACTTAAAGGTCGAGACGGAGTCTGCATCTCTCACATGGATAGGCAGACCATTCCATAAAAATTGAGCTCTATAGGAGAAAGCCCTGCCTCCAGCTGTTTGCTTATAGAAATTCTAGGGTCTTGTGACCGGAGCGTACGTGTAGGTATGTACGGCAGGACCAAATCTGAGAGATAAGTAGGAGCAAGCCCATGTAATGCTTTGTAGGTTAGCAGTAAAACCTTGAAATCAGCCCTAGCCTTAACAGGTAGCTAGTGTAGAGAGGCTAGCACGGGAGTAATATGATACATTTTTTGGGTTCTAGTCAAGATTCTAGGCTCCAGGATTGTTTTGATCACGTGGACTGGGATATGTTCCGGGTAGCTTCTGATAATAATCTAAACGAATTCACAGACACTGTGACCGCATTTATAAGGAAATGTATAGGAGATGTAGTACCCACTGTGTCTATTAAAACACCCCAATCAGAAACCTTGGATAGATGGTAGAATTTGTGCGAAACTGAAAGCGTGAACCACTGCCTTCAACCACGGCAAAGTGACTGGGAATAAGGAAGAATATATTTGTTTACAGACAGATTATTTAACTTATAATTCACTATATCACAATTCCAGTGGGTCAGTTTACATACACTAAGTTGACTGTGCCTTTAAACAGCTTGGAACATTCCAGAAAATGATGTCATGGCTTTAGAAGCTTCTGATAGGCTAATTGACATCATTTGAGTGAATTGGAGGTGTACCTGTGGATGTATTTCAAGGCCTACATTCAAACTCAGTGCCTCTTTGCTCGACATCATGGGAAAATCAAATGAAATCAGCCAAGGCCTCAGAAAACAATTGTAGACCTCCACAAGTCTGGTTCATCCTTGGGAGGAATTTCCAAACTCCTGAAGGTACCACATTCATCTGTACAAACAATAGTACGCAAGTATAAACACCATGGGACCAGGCAGCCGTCATTCCCCTCAGGAAGGAGACGCGTTCTGTCTCCTAGAGGTGAATGTACTTTGGTGCGAAAAAGTGCAAATCAATCCCAGAACAACAGCAAAGGACCTTGTGAAGATGCTGGAGGAAACAGGTACAAAAGTATCTATAGCGAGTCCTATATCGACATAACCTGAAAGGCTGCTCAGCAAGGAAGAAGCCACTGCTCCAAAACCGTCATAAAAAAGCCAGACTACGGTTTGCAACTGCACATGGGGACAAAGATGGGGACAAAGATCATACTTTTTGTCCTCTGGTCTGATGAAACAAAAATAGAACTGTTTGGCCATAATGACCATTGTTATGTTTTGGGGAAAAAGGGGGAGGCTTGCAAGCCAAAGAACACCATCTCAACCGTGACACACAGGGGTGGCAGCATCATGTTGTGGGGGTGCTTTGCTGCAGGAGGGACTGGTGCACTTTACAAAATAGATGGCATCATGAGGAAGGAAAATAATGTGGATATATTGAAGCAACATCTCAAGACATCAGTCAGGAAGTTAAACCTTGGTCGCAAATGGGTCTTCCAAATGGACAATGACCCCAAGCATACTTCCAAAGTTGTGGCAAAATGGCTTAAGGACAACAAAGTCAAGGTATTGGAGTGGCCATCACAAAGCCCTGACCTTAATCCTATTTGTGGGCAGAACTGAAAAGGCGTGTGTGAGCAAGGAGGCCTACAAACCTGACTCAGTTACTCCATTTCTGTTAGGAGGAATGGGCCAAAATTCGCCCAACTTATTGTGGGAATCTTGTGGAAGGCTACCCGAAACGTTTGACCCAAGTTAAAAAATTTAAAGGCAATGCTACCAAATACTAATTGAGTGTATGTAAACTTCTGACCCACTGGGAATGTGATGAAATAAATAAAAGCTGAAATAAATCATTCTCTCTACTATTATTCTGACATTTCACATTCTTCAAATAAAGTGGTGATCCTAACTGACCTAATACAGGGAATGTTTGCTAGAATTAAATGTCAGGAATTGTGAAAAACTGAGTTTAAATGTATTTGGCTAAGGTGTATGTAAATTTCCGATTTCAACTGTATATATTCTCATCCTTTCTTTCTTAGATTTATGTGTGTTATATGTTGTGAAACTGTTAGACATTATTGTTAGATATTACTGCACTGTCGGAGCTAGAAGAACAAGCATTTCGCTACACCCACAATAACATCTACTAACCATGTGTATGTGACCAATAATAATTTGATTTGATTTGAGCATTTGATTTGATTTTGACAGCTCCCCAATAATTGCCATCCTCCTGATTTCAGACAGTGCTTTTCTGTCCTCCTCTGCCCTCTAATTCTGTACTGACATCTTCACACATCATCGCACTCCCATTCCCCAGATTGGATTGCTTTATGCTACTCAAGAGGCCTTGCAGTTTCTCTGCAAGCTTCCGGGCAGACTAGCAGCAATCTGATTGGACACATCCTGCCATGAGCTACTGCAGATCCACTGTTTTATTATCTTGCAGTTTGCAATTGGTTACTTTCCTGCTACAGTTTGATGTATCATTTTTAATAACAGGGTTGGGGGGGCGGGGTCTGTTTGGCTCAATTAGGGTAGAGACATTCAGCTGTGATCATAAAAGCTATTATTGTGTGGAAAATTGAATTTTAAAATAATCATTTTCATTAATCTACCTATATTACCATGAGTTGAGTTAAGACAGAGTACAGGAAAATCTAATTTGGCACAATCATATCAGATTTGAAGGCACTTTTTCAGATATAATCTGAACACTTCTCATCCTAGTTCAAAGGTTTGCACTGTAATCGATTCAAGTAGGAAACTGCCACTGCTGGTAGCTGAAGGCTTTACCAAGGGTTCAGAAGGCAGTTATTTAATCTTCAAAGCACAGGCTGTATCTTAGGGTACAAATCTGCATATATGGACCATGCCAGAGTTAAAGGATAAACAGCACATCCCAATCTCTCCAGATTGGTTGCCTTCGAGAGACTGGAGGGCTGTCGCTTCTCCCTACTCTAGAACATTAAGCTGCTTTAGGAGATACTTTTGTTGCAGGCCTGGATTATGGGACTTTGGTGGATTGTATAGAATAGATGCTCTGCTGTTGTATTGTGTGGCCTCCCACATTGCCAGACTGATACTGGGGACAGTGTGTACAACAGGCAGGCAGGGCAAGCTGAGGGATCTTCCTTCTCTAATGACACACACAGGGTTAAATAGGCTTAGCCTGTCCAAATGGCAAGGTACCGCTGCCGGGATAAAGTGCAACCTCGCAAGAATAAATCATCACCCTGACCATGATTTTATGGGGAAGCTAAGCAGAAAATCCCCCCCCCCTCCCCCCATGCTGTTATGACCCCCTCTCTCAGTGGTGGCAAGATTATATTTTCTCTCTGACAGATGTTTGTTTCTCAGAACATTTGTCCCCATATTAAATGGGATGGATTATTACTGTTGAATTGTTGGGTGATGTAACCGACACAGATGGTTAGAATCCTGGAAACATTTCCCCTTATTCTAAACCTAGTGGCAAACAATATGTGTTTAGGCAAATATAAAATATTAACAGGCAAAGAAGATCTAACTGGCTCCAATTACACTGTAAAAAATTAGGGGTTCAACATGGATTCTTATAAGATCCTCAAAGTTATTTGAAGAGGAGGTTTGGGTTCATTGAGGAACCTCCTTGGTTAGTGGGGGTTCTTGCAGGAACCTAACTGCCCAACTGAAACATTTGGATTTGAATTTGAAAGGACAGCAGGTGAAGGCATGTAAAGATCTCCATAATTTAAGGTAAGGTTTGTCCCTTGAATTATCTAAATTTACAGTATATTGTTTTATGATGATACCATCTATCTTTTTATATTTGTGCAAAGAATATGCTGAACGCTAGCTGTTTTGGGTGCAGATGACTGAAATGCTCACTTTTCTATCTGTGTTTCCAGGTATACAGACAAGGAGGTATACAAATATATGTCAATTGTTATTGGTATGTTATGCAGATCATATTTACCATCCTTCTCCCTTACCTCTTTAGTGAATATCCCATAGGCCTCTACATTATGAACAAGGTATGTGTATGAAAGCCATTATCAAAAATGTTTTTTTCATTCACATTCACCACAAAAACCAAGGTAGGAATACTGTTGTGTGTTTTGTTAATCATCTGTATAATTAAAAAAATGTTGATTCACAGACCACCCTCCCTACACCTCTGATGAATATAAAAGGAAACCTGTTCGATCACCATGCACTGCAAAATCATTCTGGCTATGGTTACAGAGAACATCAACACATTAACATCAACATGCCAGAGGATATACCCATTGAACTTGGGGCTCTGCTGGGAGTTTACCTCATATTTGGATGTTTTAATTCTGCTTTGCCACTAAAATCATAATAAACACTGAGAACTAAAATATTGTGTTATTGTTGTTATTGTTATGCATATTATTATCATGAATAATAGTAATAACGGGAGGGGAGGGGAGAGGGGGTAGTTAAAAAAATGTACCCCAAAATATTCTTCAAAATGTTATTCAAGGATCCATTAAAAGGGGTTCTTCCCATATAGTTTTAATTTGAAGAACCCCTAAAGGATACTCCAGGAACCTTTTCTTTTTAGAATGTAGAATATCATAAATCACTTGTGTCTGTGTTCAACACTCACCAACATACTGAGCTTTGAGAGGTTAAGTATCTCCAGGAAAATAAGTATTTGTAATGTGAGTGGTATTTGTTTGATCACTATCATGCTGCCAATAAATGTTTCCAACCCTGCACACAGTTTTATAATAGGCCTCTGCACTGCATCTTGCAGAGGCATTGCCTATTGGTAAATGAAATCAATAAAACAAATTGACGTCTTTATTTATTAAGCCCAATGCACTGGAGGGCAATAACCCCACTTTTTCCATCGGATGATGGGTGAGACTCGGTAAGCAAGTAGAACATAACAAGTATGTAAATGTGTCTTTCATTGTAATGGGATTTCTATGGTGGTAAATGGTTAGCAGAACACTGAATGGGAATAGCTCAAATTAGCATCCGTGTGGGTGGACTTTGATACTCTTTGTATTTTAACTGCCTAAATCAGGAAACAATGGATGTGGCTGTTATTACAATGTTTTTCCAGTCTGGTGTTTTCACAACTTCTTTCTTATAAAAATGTGAGTGCTTTATGTGTGAAAACCTAAATCAACTGTGAAACCTAAATCAACGCAGATGTGAGGAATAACAGGTTTGAAAGGTTTTGACAACAATCGATTGCTTGACTGGTGGGTATCCATCTGACAATATGAAACATTGCAGAATGAAAACTGTTATCAGAGAAATCCACAGAGTAATTTCTTCTCACCACATGTGTGTGAAATCATATAGCTGTTTCAGCTGTGTCAGCAACACTGCATTACCCTCCCTGTGTATGCTAGTCCTTCACCTCACAAGATGAGTGGTTGGGTGGCGATGGGGGGGGCTGAATTAGCATACAATTTTTCCTCCCCGAAATCATTACAGCAGTAAACTCCACGGATTTGGGGCAGAAAACATCACATTAGGGATTACAGGGGTCTCCAGACCAATGTAATTGGTAGTGGAGACAAACATCATCAACACCATAATGTACAGTTCTTTAGAAGCTCTTGTCAGCATTTAAACTATACATTAAATAATAATTTTAAAAACATCTTCTGTTTGGGTGTGATTGGGAATAGTCAATTATGAATATACATATGTTCCCATTAATTGGATGTTCATATACTGGTATCAGGAATTAGATTTTCATTCTTTATTAAAACATCAGCTTAGATCAAGATTTTCTCTTTGCTTCACATACCATGCAGGATTTTTTAAAATCAGATCTTCCAAACAACAAACGTGGCTAGCATCCTTTGCAATTCTCCAGTGCTCATTGCAATGACAACGCAAGTGAATTTAATGTAACCCAAATTTGTCAATTTTCCCTTAATATGTTCAAGAGACTGGAAAATGTCCCAGTATCGCTTTGATATTTTTAGGGAATCTTATGGGAAACATGTAATTTTAAGTTTTGTTTATTCTCTTGTATCCATTTTACAGACGTTACTCGACACTGAATTCACAATGATGAATGATGTGCTTGAGAGGATTTGTATATTTTAAATGGAGTTGCATATTGGAAACTAAACTGTTTGCTTTTTATGGATGGGGAGTAATCTCCATTAAAACGGGCTAACTTAATCTGACAGCAGAGAGGTGGAACTTCATTGGGTCGTGTGTGTCTCAGTGGCCTAAAAAGCGTCTACTGAGTTATTTTAAAACTCAAGTGTAAAGTCAGAGAGATAATCTTAAATAGGGTTTTATTCATTATATTCTGAGTGCGAGTTGACAACCAGCTTCATGTAAAGACACTGGTAAATGGTGTAATGGGATGGTGTGGTAAATTATCTGAGTTCGATTGGTAATGACTGATGAGGGAGCACAGCTTCAGCTCCAGACCGACTTTCCACTCAGAAGATTTAGTTCCTTCCCTAAATCTACTGGCAATTTGCCACCAATATCAGCGTAGCACAGAAATGAGGTATAGAGCTGGAAAATGTAGAACAGACGAAGGTGAATGTCAGTGTCTACTACGGCTGTGGAATATGTGATGCACTCGCGCTATTTTTCTTGAGGATCATCGGCCTCTCTTGCCCCCTAAAACTACCTGTAGGCAAGGTTATCGAGGTGAAACAGGAAGTTGCGTGAGACATCTCCAAACGGTCGCTGGTACAGCCTCAGCCGGCCTGGTTGGGTGACTAGAGCTGTTGTATTATTGATGGCATTTTCAACTCCCATTACTGGCTAAATGGAGCAACACTGGTGTGCTCATTTCTAAACTCACTCAAGTGGAAGAGAAATCTGCTGCCCGGACTGAAATGATGTCTCTCTGGATGAATTAGCGATAGACGAAGATTGAGTAAAGACACAGGCTACGATGTGGTTGGAGATTTGAGGCGTTTCCCGTGGTGTTGGTCCAGGGGACTGCCTGACAGGTGGCCATAAATAATCTCTTCTGTTGACAGTCAACATCTGTCATTCAATCTCTCTCAACTCTTAATTAATTTGGGAGTTACCTGTCTCTTGGATGCGCATAGAAGAGATCCCTGTAGTGATTTTGATCGCATCAGACTTGTTATGTTCATTTTGAACTCCCAAGATTAGTATTCTGTGGCCAATTCTACTTGAAGTGTGCATTTAGAGAAGATACTTTGACAAACCTTATCTTGGGAGCGCAATGCTCACCATATGAAGGCTGAAAAGAATTTGTTCTTAACTGACTTGCCTATTTAAATAAAGGTTAAATAAAATAAATAGAATAAAATGAAGACCAGTTAGTTCTTCCAAAAAGTAGAATAACTCAAGTTTAGATTAACAGAAGTGAAATTAGAGTCTCAGAAGTGATTATGTGATTTGCGTCAGGGAAATCCAAGGACATTAGATCCTTAGAACAGCTTTGTCGATTGTCTTCGGCAAGGTCCATTCTAACCTTTCCTGCAAGCCCGCACTGACATAGGCATTTCGCAAAGTGACTATGTCAGAATCCCCCCTCGGATTAACAGACTGTCTGAGCCAGCAGCCCAATAACATCCTCTCTGGATGTCACAGAAATGGGACAAAACATTTGAGTCATTATTTTTTAGGTGGCCGCATAGTCCTATGAAGACAATGGTACTGTAAAGGTTGTCTTCATAAGACTACTCATAGGGTACTAATGCAAGTTGTATACCTTGGGAAAAGTACAGACTTATCATTAGTAAAAAAGGATGTGATGGGAGTGAGACGTTTTACATTTTCTCAGTACAGCTCAACACCCTTTAATGTTTGACAAACTGTCACTTCCCCTTGTGCATTATAAATCCCCTCAGTAATTGTGATCTGTCAGAATTCTATACATACAAAGTAGATTGTCAAACATCAAACAGTCATTACCTGTCTAGATTTATAACCAGTCATTGTATGGAAAGTTATAGTGGCTTAGTGGTTTACAAGGTTTCCCCTCATGGCTTGTTTCAAGAGCCCCACAATTCCCCACAATTCCCAACGGTACACGTTGTCTATTCATTTGAATGTGTTGACAGTTGGAGAAATTGCGTGAGCTGCGCTGAGAATTTGAAAAGTATGAATGCCAAAGATTCAATATTCTAGAACACTTCTGTGCATACACTTACACGTTTGGTACTCTGATAGAACCTTAAGGCGGCTGAAGAAATTTGCCATTCCACCCCGGGTCCTCTCCAAATACTACCACTGAACCATAGAGAGCGTCCTGACCGTATGCTTCAAGGCCTGGTATGGGAATTACTCCAACCACGACCGGAAGGCCCTCCAGCGGGTGGTGAAAATAGCCCAGTACATCACTGGGACCGTGCTCCCACCCATCCAGGACATCTACTCGAAACGGTGCCTGAGGAAGGCCTGCAGCATCATCAACCCCACACACCCCAGCCATGACCTGTTCACTCCCTTATCGTCAGGCAGACGGTATTGGAGCATGAGGTCTGATACCAACAGACTCAGAGACCGTTTCTATTTACAAGCCATCAGACTGAACAAGAGGGAGAGGAAGCGATCGAGCCTTGTGTTTCTTCTGCTTGAATTTTGTGTGGCCTAGTTCTGAATCTCCTCTTTAAATTCTTAATGGACATTGAGTGCCGCATGGAACTCTTTCGGACCGCTCAAGCTGCCAAAAGCCTTAAAATAGCACTACAAACGGCTGTGTGGGATTATTTATTTATTTGAGTAATTCCACCCTTGCCACTAGATTAGAAGATGTGCCATTTTCTGCCCACCCACTGAGGTTTTGAATTTGCTAGCATTATACAGTAGGTGTTATTAGCATAACCACAATAGTATGACAAATAGTTATCTTGTTCCCAGACATGACAAATAGTAACAACAACAAAACAACATCTTTCAAGAAATGCAAGAGTTTGAAAAGGATGTAAACATTTGCTGGAAATGTAACCATATGCTGTAGATTTATGAGATGATCTTCTTCCTCTAGCATTCTCAGTTCAGGGAGAGGGTTATCTTCTCCCCTGGGGACACTATGTGGGATGCTTCCGGTCCAGCCATCCTCAAGTGGCAGCACATGTTGGAGGACGGATTCATAATTTCACATAATTACGGGCCTAAATTTAACACCTTGCTCTTTTCGGCTCATTTGCAAGCTATTCTCCTGCCTCAAGGCCCATAAAGACAGGCAGAGCGCTATCTGGGTCGTCCGGTTATGGTGAAGGATGAGGGAAGAGTCAACGGACCCCCCGCGGCTGTGGCCGACATGAGTTTGGCGGCGATGACGTGTGACAGACTGTCTGTCTGTACGCCTCTAAACGAGTGCTTCTCTGGGACTGAAAGTGACTGAATGTGGTGGGTGTTAGCTAAGACAGTAACATTGACCAAAGCCAAAACATCCGTAAAACATCTATCTCTTCATAATGCCAACTGGGTTTATGAATCAGGCATTACATATTAGAAAACTAAAATAGGTCTGGCAGGGGAAAAAGGCTATTGATTTTCACATCCAATAAGCCCAGGAGTCATCCAGGTCGTCTATGTTGTCATACCGTAGTGGTTGACATCGAGATGGATGGGGGGAATGTCCTCATTGTCTCGGTCTGAACAGCATCTCTAAAGGACAGGATAGTTTACCAGGAGCGGTTTGCATTGAAGAAGTAGGTCTTGAAAATGGTAATCTGACCCTGAGTCACCTGAGCTCCAAATGGACACCTTTGTCTTTTTTGCCAGGACTTCAAACAGCCATGTAGCTCCTAAAGTAAATCAGCTTGCTAATGGCACCCTCAACTACACTGTGATCAGGGGGTAATCCCTCACCTATTTCCCAGACCAGTGTTTACTTACTCTCTGTAACACTGCAGTGCTCTGCTTCCTCACGTGATCTGCAACTGCACGTACGCAACTTACTGTATACAGTCATCCTCGTCCAGGGGGAAACCAATCCCACTGAGACTGGAGATGTTCGCTATTGAAAGAAACATACAAGAAAGTAATCTCACCAATTTTAAGGCTTATTAAGCTGTGTAACAAACGTGAATTTGAAGATATCATTTGAAGAAGAGCGTTAACATCTTTCCTGACCATTTAAGGGTGACGAGTACTCACCAATTACAGTGGCAAGAAACAATATGTGAACCCTTTGGAATTACCTGGATTTCTGCATAAATTGGTCATAACATTTGATCTGATCTTCATATAAGTCACAAAAATAAAGTATGTGAACCTCTAGGCTAATGACTTCTCCAAAAGCTAATTGGAGTCAGGAATCAGCTAACCTGGAGTCCAATCAATGAGACGAGATTGGAGATGTTGGTTAGAGCTGCCCTGCCCTATAAAAAACACCCACAAAATTTGAGTTTGCTATTCACAAGATGCATTGCCTGATGTGAACCATGCCTCGAACAAAAGAGCTCTCAGAAGACCTAAGATTATAGAATTGTCGACTTGCATAAAGCTGGAAATGGTTACAAAAGTATCTCTAAAAGCCTTGATGTTCATCAGTCCACGGTAAGACAAATTGTCTATAAATGGAGGAAGTTCAGCACTGTTGCTACTCTCCCTAGGAGTGGCCGTCCTGCAAAGATGACTGCAAGAGCACAGAATGCTCATTGAGGTTAAGAAGAACACTAGTGTGTCAGCTAAATACTTACAGAAATCTCTCGAACATGCTAACATCTCTGTTGACGAGTCTACGATACGTAAAACACTAAGCAAGAATGGTGATCAAGGGAGGACACCACGGAAGAAGCCACTGCTGTCCAAAAAAAAGTTTGCAAAAGAGCACCTGGATGTTCCACAGCGCTACTGGCAAAATATTGTGTGGACATATTAAACTAAAGTTGAGTTGTTTGGAAGGAACACATCACTGTGTGGAGAAAAAAAGGCACAGCACACCAACATCAAAACCTCATCCCAACTGTAAAGTATGGCGGAGGGAGCGTCATGGTTTGGGGCTGCTTTGCTGCCTCAGGGCCTGGATAGCTTGCGATCATCAACGGAAAAATGTATTCCCAAGTTTATTAAGACATTTTGCAGGAGAATGTAAGGCTATCTGTCCGCCAATTGAAACTCAACAGATGTTGGGTGATGCAACAGGACAACGACCCTAAACACAGAAGTAAATCAACAACAGAATGGCTTCAACAGAAGATAATACCCGTTCTGGAGTGGCCCAGTCAGAGTCCTGACCTCAACCCGATTGAGATGCTGTGGCATGACCTCAAGAGAGCGGTTCACACCAGACATCGCAAGAATATTGCTGAATTTAAACAGTTTTGTAAAGAGGAATGGTCCAAAATTCCTCCTGACCGTTATGCAGGTCTGATCCGCAACTACATAAAATGTTTTGTTGAGGTTATTGCTGCCAAAGGAGGGTCAACCAGTTATTAAATCCAAGGGTTCACATACCTTTTTCATCCTGCACTGTGAATGTTTACACGGTGTGTTCAATAAAGACATGAAACCGTATAATTGTTTGTCTGTTATTAGTTTAAGCTAATAACAGAGTTTAATAGACTGTTTGTCTATTGTTGTGACTTAGATGAAGATCAGATCAAATTTTATGACCTATTTATGCAGAAATCCAGGTAATTCCAAAGGGTTCACATACTTTTTCTTGCCACTTAATGTTTCGTTAGAAATTCACAAACATATTAAATCAGTGTGAAATAGTAAAGGTATGACGTCTGAGTGTGGGTGTATGTGTTTGTTTATGCATTTTTCTCCTATGACCAAACAAGGCGTGCGCGTGCGTCCCCATGCGCATACACCAAACGTGATCACTGACACGCAGGTTGAAATATCAAAACAAACTCTGAACCAATTATATTAATTTGGGGACAGATAGAAAAGCATTAAACATGTATGGCAATTTAGCTAGCTAGCTTGCTGTTGCTAGCTAATTTGTCCTATTTAGCAAGCTAGCTTGCTGTTGCTAGCTAATTTGTCCTGGTATATAAACATTGGGTTGTTATTTGACCTGAAACGCACAAGGTCCTCTACTCTAACAATTAATCCACAGATAAAACGATCAATCGAATAGTTTTTAGTAATTTCTCCTCCTTCCTTCAGGCTTCTTTTTCTTCTTTGGGACTTTATATGGCGATTGGCAACTAACTTTAATAATTATGTGCATTACCACAGCCGACCAGTTCATCTTTCAATCACCCACATGTATGCATGCGGTGTGAGCAGCGTGTGAGGGGTTTGCAAGAGTCAGCTCTGTGGGTGACTGACACGCTGCCCACACCGTTCGTGTCGCGTGTGCGAGCGTTGCAAAATAAATGTACGCATAGATGTTATTCAATTATTGCACCTACACTGCTCTCACGCGCCAACGAGCGTCTGCATATCTGCACATACATTCTGCAACCCCCTTCAGTTTAAAGTAGGAATGATTTTGTTTTTATATGCAAGTCTATACTCTTTGTTTGAAAGTGTGTGCATCACTTGTGGAGATAGCTTCCGAAGCCAGTCAAAGAGGATGTCTGTGTGTGTACAAATGCTGTATCTTCATTTGATCATCCTGTTGTTGCAGCAGGGAATGCACATTTGTAGTGTATTCGATTTTTTAAAAGGATCCTAAAGTTTGTAATTTCCACTTTAATTTCAGACTTGAATTTCCCTAACAAAAGATGTATCAACCCCTACAAAAAATGTCCATTAATTATAATCCACATAGCAATTCTCATTTCCTGTTGCTGCAGGATTATTTTCTTGCTGTCTGAAACTGGCTAAAATTAAGATATGGCATACTGGGTGGGGGGGGACGGGGGCGTGGGGACGGGGGTACTCTTGACGTGGACTGACAGAACAGTTCACTTCAGAAAGCGGCAGGAGTCTTGACTGCCATGAAATAGAAGAACCCAGGGATGCCGACATACTGCGCCAATCACTGTCAAACAGCTGATATTTATGACACCCTAATCTGCCACTCTCCCTTCAACTTAAGCGAGACGTTGTCTTGATATCACGCTCTACCTCTCCCCAAATGGTACCTATTTGGAAAAAAAAACTCCAGTCTGGCCGACATGATACAGCCTTCAATTCACCCCCTCCCAAGAGGCCTCTCTAGCACAAAATGAATGACCACTGATTACATCTATCTATCTATCTATCTATCTATCTATCTATCTATCTATCTATCTATCTATCTATCTATCTATCTATCTATCTATCTATCTATCTATCTATCTATCTATCTATCTATCTATCTATCTATCTATCTATCTATCTATCTATCTATCTATCCATCTACATGCAAGAATAGAAAACAGACCAAAAGCCATTGTGAATAACTATTGACCTATTACTGTCAAGATGATGTTACACTGGAAGGCATGATGACAGCATGGTTTATGTAACAGCCTCTCTCACAAAGAGAGATGAACAAATCAGGGACCTCCCCAATGTGAAGCCCTTCCGTTTCACAGCCAACACAGGGAGTAGTACACTATAATGATTGCTGAAATGTTAGGTAGGAGGATAAGGTGTCTGGAGGTTTAAACTGGCTTTGTACAGCTACGTTTTGTATGTATTTTTTGAAACTGTAGTAAGAACTATCTCTAAAACAGCATACTGGCATTCTCATAACTGGCCACTTCAGTCAGTAGTCTCAACTTCCCAACCACTGTGTCTGTGTTGGCCAAGTGCGGCTACTGTCCAGCCGATGTTAGCCAGGTGGAGAGGTATAGTGGAGGTGGGACCTGAGGCAAGACTAAAATGAATGGTGATGAAGGAGTGTAACCGGTAATGAGTCTAGACACCATTCCTCACTAGCTGCTATGGACCCAGTCAGAGCCATCCTCCTCTACCACCACACCACCAGGTAACAGAAAAGTGACAGAGAATGAATAGGTTCTATGGGATTCCCAGACCTTTTAGAAGACCTTTTAGAATCTGCAACACATACACTACTGCAGAGGAGATGTTGACTATAGAGGAAAATCTCAGCAAAAATGAGGTTAAAATTATGTTAAAAGATTCCCTGTGTAAAGCTCTACTCTGACTGCCCTCCAAAGAGCACAGCCCAGTCGGAAGAAAAAATATTAAAATTTTTCTGATCTTGTGTACATTAATTCCTGCATCTGCCTTTTGCCTGACTAGGGAATTGTTTCTTTCTGTGTAAGTGTGTGTGTTTGTGTGTGTGTTTATTTCCTTGAAGTAATTGACAGGCCAGAATTCGCAATGTGTGTGTGAGTGTACACGTTCGTGTTTGTGTATGTGTTTGTGTATGGGCGTGTGTCTATGTGCAGGCATGTGTAACGGCCTAGTGTTTCTGTGAGTATATAACTTTAAATGCCTAATGAGAGGCACGCTGTGAATCCCTCTCTTCCCTGTCATTGCAATGTAATTAGTGTCTCGTTGCACTTGATGGGTTTCTCCCCATCTCGCTCTCCCCCATATCTCTAACTGCAGCACAGCCTCCCAGCACTACTTACATTGATGTTGTTGTGTGTGTGTGTGTGTGTGTAAATACTTTTGTTTATCTGCAGACTGAGGGTAGCCCTTTCCCCATAAGTAATCGCACTCACTGAGCCGCTGTTATTGCAATTTCCACCTGGCTCAGCCTCAGCCCTAATGGTGTTGCCTCTCCCCTGTGTTTCAGTGCATTAGTCTCTCATCACCTCTGGAGTGATCTGAAGCCCTGTGTTTCAGTGCATTAGTCTCTCATCACCTCTGGAGTGATCTGAAGCCCTGTGTTTCAGTGCATTAGTCTCTCATCACCTCTGGAGTGATCTGAAGCCCTGTGTTTCAGTGCATTAGTCTCTCATCACCTCTGGAGTGATCTGAAGCCCTGTGTTTCAGTGCATTAGTCTCTCATCACCTCTGGAGTGATCTGAAGCCCTGTGTTTCAGTGCATTAGTCTCTCATCACCTCTGGAGTGATCTGAAGCCCTGTGCTGTGTCGTATGAGGATGCTTAACTCCATTATTTATCCCTACGTTTGAAGGAGGTGCGCTGTGCTGCTCCACAGTCTTAGTTAAGAAACCACAATGGCTACAATGTTGCAGAAATGCCATACAAACCACAGGGTCTTTGTGAATGAGTTGCCTTTAGGTTAACCATGTTTGAATGACTTCGCAGCAAAGATTCTGCAATGCTGCTGCAACCTCACCGCTCCAATAACACAGATACCGAAGGGCTGCCTCCTGCCTCCAGCTTCAGTGGCTTTTGATCTGTTTTTTTAGGGCCGTTTGCGTAGGCGCCCGTGCAGTGCTCTCTCCTCTCCTAATCAGAGTACTGCTGATTCTACCGATGGGAGCCACGTTAGCGTAGCTCCCAGGCATACAGACAGGGCAGTCAGGCAGGCATCAGTTAATTTCATGGGCATTACATGGCCCTGATGCAGAGACACGGCTCTTCCCTTTGAACTGGGATTAGCAACCATGGAGAACAAAACAGCCTCCCTATCTACTGGGGATTGTTTGGAGCTGCAGGGAGGAAGGCAAGAGGGACCCTCTCCACTTCATAACATCAGCCTATCCGTCTATTATGTTTTGAGACAGGAGTTGCAGCTCCTCGTATTGGGATAAGGTAATGAGAGATTGTGTCCTGGGAGCTGGGAAGTGTTTTTACAGCTAAACAACAGCAGTGAATCACCATTTGCATATCTCACAGCCATTAGAATAATAAGGTATTATAAAATCCTAAATTGTATAAGATTTTTTTTATTAGACTGCTTTGCTTCCCCATAAGTCTGGGTTGTTAGGCTTGTAAGGACGTTTCAATCCCCCCATTCCTTCCCCCTCCCCTCTGACTCCCCCCCCCCCCAGCATCAAAGCACTGCAAACACTGTTCGAAATTCATTGAAAGCATTCTATTACTAATGCAGGAAGAGATGTGCAGAAGGAGGACATGCAGCACGGTGCCTCCTCACCTCCTCGGCTATTAAAGCATGGAAGCCTCTCTGACATGACCAAATGGGGAACCTGTGGGTAAATGGGAATAGTTTATATGAGTGAAAGCACTGGTGAGAATAGCTTTGGGGGAATCCCTAGGGTCCAGAATACAAGATAGCTACATAAACAATTTCCTCCTGTGTTTGTGTTGCTGTGTAAACTCCCCATCCAATAGCATTTCCTCTGATTTGATTGGAATTGGGAATAAAAAGCCTCATGAAATGTTTCATGGATACACACATGGATGTTTCATGGATACAAACATGGATGTTTCATGGATACACACATGGATGTTTCATGGATACACACATGGATGTTTCATGGATACAAACATGGATGTTTCATGGATACACACATGGATGTTTCATGGATACACACATGGATGTTTCATGGATACAAACATGGATGTTTCATGGATACACACATGGATATTTCATTGATACACACATGGATGTTTCATGGGACACAAAGAATCATAAAATATGTAGAATGATCCATCCAGATTTGACTGATCTTTGCAGTACCAAGCTTTAAAACATGCCCAGTACAAATATCAGTCAGTGGCTAACTTAAGACTCTGGACCATCAGTTGAAAACTCTGCAGAGAGAGGAGGGAAGCATAGATGCTGCAGTCCTACCCCATTGAGCACTCTTTCTCTCGCTCCCTTTTCCTCTCTCGTTCCCAGGTACGAGTAGGCGCTCAGAGATGATTCTGGCCATCCATCTTCTCCTTGCCAATGTTTGTCTGAGCTAGTCTTTGAACTGCAGGAGGTATCGATCGCCCTCTCCTTCCCTCTTCATCCCCCTCTACTTACGTTCATGAGGAGAAATTCCCTTCATCAGAAAGCCCTGATCATTAGCCGTAGGGAAACATGAGCTGACAAGCTCCTTGTCTCCCCTCCATCCGACTAACTAGCTGGGAACTGGGAAATATGGTGATGAGGAAGGTGACTTTGCAAGATCTGAAATACCTTTTCGCCATTGGGTAGCTAATGCATCAGAGAAACCATTTCAAAAAGATAATGTTGTAGTAATGCAAGGATAGAATAGAATACACTAGGCCTAGCCCTTATTTGTCTTTTAGTATTTTAGGTGTAATAATCCAATTGTGGTCGACCATGAGCAGTGGTACATTGGACAGGTAGTCCTACGTTCATTTAGTTAGAGTTATTGTGGTCCTTATGAAAGTTATATAGAGGGAAGTTTCTCAAGGGTGGTTGCTTGTGAATGATGTACATATTGAATTAACTGTGTGGTAATATTTGTGGCAGTGACAGAGCATTGGAATTTGGTTCCTTCGTGCTCCTCTCCATTGAATCCCACTAGCTATTATTTTCTGTGGCTCTGAAGATAAAGGAAGACACCAACACAGTCCTGAGCACAGGCCCAGGGACATCAATTATAGGAGAGATGCTTAATGTTGAATTAGCGTGGTTAGATATGGTGGAGTAGGAAGCAACAGGATCATCTGACGTAATCACCTTTTATTGCTGTATTTAACATCCTTCATTGTGGTAAATGAGCCTTGGTATTAGAGCATTATCTTTTTGAGAGGACTATCCCGTAAACATATATATTTTTCAGTCCGTTGATGCTTAACCTTTCATTGCAATAAATTAAGAAAATGTCCCAAACTGTGTAATCGTCCCTTAGTCACACCGAATGCTAAATGGAGTTGGTTAGATTCATAGCTACAGTAGTATATTGCTAGCTTGAGATACACCCATCATTCACACTTTGGAAAACACCTTGTGACACATCATTCATAGTAACATCTGCCACTTTCCATTACACTATTTATTTACATTTAAGTTATTTGAAACGTCTCACCAGAACATGCCTGCTGCTGTGAACAACCCTAATGCCTTAGTGTTCTTAAGAGTCTCCTCAGCAGTCTTTTTGCTCCTTTATCATTCCCTGTGATATCCCTTCTCTCACTTGCACCACTGCCGCATATTAAAAGGATGAGTATAATATGATTCTAAGAATAGCCTCCCTAATCTCTCCATTGTGAAAGCGAGTGTCACTCCTGTACTTCTCTCTAATGTAATATCTGCATTTACCGTGCCTGGGTCTTTTAGTGTACAGATGTAGGATCTTAATTTGATAAACCTGAGCTTCTGCAATGCAGGAAATGTAAAACATGTAGGGTATTTGATGTTTAGAAAAAGGCTTCTTAAGCTTGTAATTTTATTATAATCCACATAATAATTTACATTTCCTTTTGCTGCAGGATTATTTTTCCTACTGTAGCAAACAGGCTCAAATTAAGATCCTACATCTGTAGCGCTATCTGGACAGTACCTGCACTCAGAAGCTCAAACAGCACATTGTGTCTGAACCCGGTGCACCTCATAGTGGAGCCTCTGAGTTTTCACTGTTCTGCTGATATACCCATAGTCGACAAACTTACCCAGAACACTCTCGCTACCCAAATCAGAGCAGATGAAGATACCACTTCTGTATTTCCCCAGAGCATGGAGCTGATTTGCAAGTTAATGTGACGAAAGGTAGAGCTTTTGGAATGGAAAGTGGTTCAAATCAGCAGCATCCATCAGAATGTAGGCGAGATGAGCTGTGATTTCACACTGTAGGTGACTCATACTGTTATTTTGAATCAGATATGGAAAGACATAAATTATAGTCTACCCATGATATTTCAGAGGACTGAGATGGAGTCTCTGTGGGATCGATGAGGCTGTTTTTCCATAAACACTCCCGTAGCCCAGTATCTCCACTGCATCTCCTCTACATTGCTCTGTGGCAATGTCAAACGTTTGTTTTCAGTGTTTTGGCGTCAAAGTGGTGGCAGTTGTGAAGGGTTGCAGTGTTGCAGAGTTAAATAAAAATAATGCCATTGTTGATTAGATGCTTTTTTCTCTTGAACCATATGGTCTATTTACTAGAAACTCATGGACAATATGGACACAGATATCAAAAAAGTAATACTATATATGAATACATTTTTTAAAAGTAATGAAAATTACGATAGATTGCCATACATTTTCTGTTAATTACAAAAATTACTGAAGATTCTTGTAACTTTGGTGAAATACTGGTAGCTATGCAGCCCTAGCCGTCACTGTCCCCATCCCCATACATCCCACAGGCCACTTATGCCTTATTTGGGGCTCCCGAGGGGCGCAGTGGTCTAAGGCACTGCATCTCAGTGCTAGAGGTGTCACTACAGACACCCTGGTTTGATTCCAGACTGTATCAAACCGGCCTTGATTGGGAGTCCCATAAGGCGTGGCACAATTGGCCCAGCGTCGTCCGAGTTTGGCCGGTGAAGGCCGTCATTGTAAATAAGAATTTGTTCTTAACTGACTTGCCTAGATAAAATAAACGTTAAAAAAATTAAAATATATATATTCATACAGTTACTGGGAGGGTCAGGCCACTGGCTATACTAGAGAAAGCTAGGTAGTACACCAGATTAGGTGATCTACCCCTAAGAGTACACAACCTAATTGACAAGTGTGCACAACAGCCCCTGGAGTCAGACCCTCCGAGGCTCGGTCTGTGTCTGAAACCCAGAGGATCATGGGAAATGTCACATTTTCCTGATGGAGTCTAGAGGTGGTTTTCCTTGAGTAACGCTTCTGAAAAATAATATTAATACAGAATGAAAGTCCTAAACCTAGTATTTGTGTCCATTGTGTGTTTTACAGAGACAAGGATCTGGTGCAGCGGGTGGGAACAGCAAAACATCTGGAGGACAAGGTAAACAAAACATAATTTTTAAGTACCAGTAACCCTACATCTTTAAAAGCCTTGCAAAACAGAACGGAGGACTTACTATATGCCTTTGTAGGGCCTTTAACTTGTCAGTTTATGTATTTTTTTTTTTGTTATTACAAATTTGTCAACAACAGCTTCCTAATGTAAGTTTTAATATAGGGTTAGATATGCTCCATCTGGCCATTAGCATGGAGAACCAAAGTTACAGGAAGTCAAATTGTGTTTCCTTACTAATAATTTACAGAGGCACCACACCACAAACAACACTAGCAGCAGAACTAAAGTGCTGCTAGTTCAGTCACTCAGTGTTTCCCCACGGTACTAAAGTGCCCAATGAAACACTGCTGATCTGCGTTATGGCCACTAAATGAAGCCAGAGCCTGGTAAGCATTTTAAAACAGGGACTTTTGTGCCCTTCTGCAAAAAAATAGAGAACAGTTGGCCACAGTGTTGCAGCCAGAGCAGCATGCTGACGTAGACAGAGAGGGAAAGAGGGGGATAGACCATAACTGACACGCTGGCCCAATGTGTCTTAAACCAGCTTTAAAAGGCCCACTTCCTGCCCCTCTCTCTCTTCCTGGTGATGTCACACTGTTGACGGTGATGAGAGCTGAAGGACGCACGCAGACCGGAACAGGAGCGGCCAAAGGGCTGTCCGTCAAACCCTGTTATGACCGTCACAGAGGGAGTTCAAAGTCCAATGTCAAAGCAGACTTAAAATATAGAAGATTCTCTTCAATGCCTTCAGAAAGTATTCATACCCATTGACTTATTCCACATTTTGTTGTTACAACCTGAATTCAAAATGGATTAAATAAAAATCAGACCATCCTGTAGGTGAAGAAGCCGAATGTGGAGGTCCTGGGATGGCATGGTTACGCATGGTCTGCAGTTGTGAGGCCGGTGGATGTACTGCCAAATTAACTTTGTCTTTATGGAGTATTGTGTGTAGATTGATGAGGATTCTTTTTTATTTAAGACATTTTAGAATAAGGCTGTAATGTAACACAATGTGGAAAAAGCCAAGGGGTCTGAATACTTTCCGAATGCACTATAACTTGTTAAGCACATTTGTAAAAAATGTGAAAATCATAATTCCACTTTGACATTATGGGGTAGTTCAGTGACAAAAATCTAAATTTATTCAATTTGAAATTCAGGCTGTAACACAACAAAATGTCGAAAAATTCAAGGGGTGTGAATACTTTCTGGAGGCACGTTCTTCATCCTAAACTATCTTTAACAAAACACAGGCTTTCTGTGAAACTATTCATCTTTAATGTCCTGACTCCATTTGATAAAAGAAGAAACCTTTAGACAGTAGAGAACCCTTAGAATTCTTGTAAACCCAAAGCTCTGAGGACTGTCTGTTTCGAACCAGAGATATATAGATGTATTGTCTGTCTCAGTCCAATCCTTGGGGAAATAACGGCTTTAGCAGGGAAAACTAATCTATCCCGCTGCCCGTCATCCAAGGGATTTGATGGGAACCCTGAAACGTGCCTTTCTGAATTCTCATAGTTTTATGTCCTCCCTATCACACGTGGAGGACACGTCCAGCTGACAAGATATTAGATCCTGATTCAGGATGGTTTCATAGGGAATAAGGGGTCCCTAAAATAGAATTCATGGTGATACTGGAATTGACTGATCTATCAGTAGAATGCAGATCTATGATTGCTTGATTTAACCTTTTATTTTTAAAGTGAACAATGTCTCTTTTGCAAGGTAGCCCTGCTTCACAAAGCGCAGCAAGAAATACAAAGTACATAATAAGGAATTAATGACACAATTATAACAAACAAAAGTAAGCATGAAAAATACAAAAATACAATGACAGGCCATGAATGGTGAAATGACAGTGCACTCTTAAAAAAGGTTATGCCTGGAACCAAAAAGGGTTCTTCAAAGGGTTCTCCTATGGGGACAGCCGAAGAACCCTTTTAGGTTATAGATAGCACCTTTACTTCTAAGAGTGTGTAGATCAACAGTGGGGGTTAAAAAGACATAAGACCTGTCATAAGAGGTGACATGAACTTATCAATTCAACCTACTTCAGTGGTCCAATGATCCATAGTGGAATGTAAAGAGAAACACTGCTATAAAACGCTGTCATACATTATTCAACACTAGCAATTAGTGAAATCCAAATCACCTCCAGCTCTTGATGGAGAAGATAAAGCGACTTGGTACAGTATACAGGCAACCAATGTTATTGTGCTTCACGATTCAGGCCTGCTATCTTTGTTCACTTAATTAAAGAAAGTGAAGGAAAACACACACACACACACATACGCAGACACATACACACATGCACACAACAACACAAAAGACTGAAATGCCTTTGTTGTCTGACCTTGACAATAAATGTCATGCATGGTAGGCAGGGGGAAAATGCTTCCCCAGCCTCCTGGATCCCCACTCAAAACATACACAGAGCTCTTATGCTGCAGATGAGGGAGTCCAACGGTGCTATTGACTCTCTCTCCCCCACTCGACATACCTAGCCAATAGAGGAAGGCCTTTCAGAAACCAAGGACACCAACGGAGAGAGATACAGTATGTATTCATATTAATTGGTACAACCTATTCATTCTGTACTCTGCATTTCTAAAGAAATAGTCTAAGCCAAGGCTCTTTGCATGATAACCGTCTCTACGGAGAGATGGAATGGAATTACTATCAGCAGGATCCCATTAAAAGAGGTGTTCTCTATACAGACTTTAGGGCCCCCCAAACAGGAGCACAAGCCAGGGGTTCAGAGATGTGAAGTCACCACAGCTATACTAATGACAGTAACATGCCCTGAGAGAGAGAGGGAGAGAGAGAGAGAGAGAGAGAGAGAGAGAGAGAGAGAGAGAACTATAATTAGCTGTGGATTGGCTCTCAATTTGAGGCCTGATGACCCATTTTATTATGCTCTCATAATTAGCACTACTGCACTCAATTATACCCAGAATAAATTCACCTTGTTCTGTTAAATATCACCAATATTTATGGAAAGTCCAAATGTATATATGAATAAATCAATTACACACATCAGGTTCTAATACAAAACAATAAATCCACAAATAATGGTTGTTAAAAAAAAATGTTTTAATTGTAATAAACAGACCTCTCAAAAAAAAAATGTATCTGCTCCCAGAACATAATACTATATTTTGAGTAAAAGTACATATTGAACACAGGAGGTTGGTGGCACCTTAATTGGGGAGGACGGGCTCGTGGTAATGGCTGAAGCGGAATCTGTGGAATGGTATCAAATGCCATTCCATTTGCTTTATGAGCTGTCCTCCCCTCAGCAGCTTCCACTAATATTGAAGTTCACATTACCTGTCACCATGCCATGTCTATGTATGCATACTTCATCCCTAAAGTAAAATAAAAAGTAGCCACTATTATAAAACTAAAACACAAAAGGCAAGCAATCAATGAGGCCCCAACCTATTGATTCTGCGGGGACGTCACGCTTTAGTGCACCTCAGGTGGCTGGGGAGACGCAGAGGTGGAGCTAGCGTTAGTGGTATTTACCTGACCTTCACACACACAGCCACGCAAAGCCCCATGTGGGACTCACTTACACACACACACACACACACACACACACACACACACACACACACACACACACACACACACACACACACACACACACACACACACACACACACACACACACACACACACACACACACACACACACACACACACACACACATACAGACACTTCCTCTGATTAAAGAGGAGTGAGAGATGGACCCCTGGTTTTCTTTGATGAGGCTGTCTTTTCCTTTCGGAGTTATGGTCCCATTGGAATGAGAGTAGGAAGACCACTGACACACCTATCATTTTGTTATTCTATTGTATTAGGAGCGAGGCTTTTGTGATGGTAACATATGTAGGTAATAATGAAATGTGCATTTTATTGCCTGTACATTGAGCACATATCATCCAGATAATGGGACCTCTGCGCATTACCATGTTTTTGTCCTTCCTCTTTTCACATTCTATGACTTTGGAAAATACTATTTGTTATATAGCAAAAAATCCATCCAGCTCCGTTTTGTCACAGTACAGTATGTTGAAGTTGGCCAAGGAACCAATGCGTTGAGACAGGGTGAATCAATTCACTGTGGCATGATGTCTTATAGTCTTTGAAAACAGTTGTTACCACCATCTAGCTGCCATAAACATATACTGTAAAAAAGAAAAACCTGCAGCAAAAGACTAAAGTCTAAAGACTATTCAGAGTGTCACCCTGACACCAGGCATTACATGCACATAAGAGCAAGGACATGGCCGTTGAAAGTGCTGCCAAGAGTAATAACTTAGATCATCTGTCCTGTATGGTGAAAAGATGACTCCTAAAGTGTCCCCAGGGAACATGATCCATCATTGTCATTCGGGCCAGCAACATTTATTTTTCAGCTTGATGAAGAATCCCCCCAAAACTACCATGCAAGAGCCTCAACTCTTTATTAATGAATGTAGACATTTCTAATTTAGATAATCAGATTGTAATAAGATATCAAACTTAGCCCATCAGCCTTGCGTCTTGAAAGTAAACAGGAAGTTGTGCTTGGAAACACCTCTCTGTCCTTTACAGCACAAAGCTTATTAATACCGGGCAGTTCAATAGCTATTGCTTGGAGATGAATACAGCGCACGTTAGAGCTTAGGAAAATTCAATACCAATTAATGCAGGGGTTGAAGCCGCCAATGACGACGTTCGTTTTTTGTCCAGCACTGAACCTTTTTATTATTTATTTTATAAAAGCCTGAAATAAGTTTAGATAACCCCACATCACTTGTGCTATGCCATATATAATATACAGTGGGGAGAACAAGTATTTGATACACTGCCGATTTTGCAGGTTTCCCCACTTACAAAGCATGTAGAAGTCTGTAATTTTTATCATAGGTACTCTTCAACTGTGAGTGACGGAATCTAAAACAAAAATCCAGAAAATCACATTGTATGATTTTGAAGTAATTAATTTGCATTTTATTGCATGACATAAGTATTTGATACATCAGAAAAGCAGAACTTAATATTTGGTACATAAACCATTGTTTGCAATTACAGAGATCATACGTTTCCTGTAGTTCTTGACCGGGTTTGCACACACTGCAGCAGGGATTTTGGCCCACTCATCCATACAGACCTTCTCCAGATCCTTCAGGTTTCGGGGCTGTCGCTGGGCAATACGGACTTTCAGCTCCCTCCAAAGATTTTCTATTGGGTTCAGGTCTGGAGATTGGCTAGGCCACTCCAGGACCTTGAGATGCTTCTTACGGAGCCACTCCTTAGTTGCCCTGGCTGTGTGTTTCGGGTCGTTGTCATGCTGGAAGACCCAGCCACGACCCATCTTCAATGCTCTTACTGAGGGAAGGAGGTTGTTGGCCAAGATCTCGCGATACATGGCCCCATCCATTCTCCCCTCAATACAGTGCAGTCGTCCTGTCCCCTTTGCAGAAAAGCATCCCCAAAGAATGATGTTTCCACCTCCATGCTTCACGGTTGGGATGGTGTTCTTGGGGTTGTACTCATCCTTCTTCTTCCTCCAAACACGGCGAGTGGAGTTTAGACCAAAAAGCTATATTTTTGTCTCATCAGACCACATGACCTTCTCCCATTCCTCCTCTGGATCATCCAGATGGTCATTGGCAAACTTCAGACGGGCCTGGACATGCGCTGGCTTGAGCAGGGGGACCTTGCGTGCGCTGCAGGATTTTAATCCATGACGGCGTAGTGTGTTACTAATGGTTTTCTTTGAGACTGTGGTCCCAGCTCTCTTCAGGTCATTGACCAGGTCCTGCCGTGTAGTTCTGGGCTGATCCCTCACCTTCCTCATGATCATTGATGCCCCACGAGGTGAGATCTTGCATGGTGCCCCAGACCAAGGGAGATTGACCGTCATCTTGAACTTCTTCCATTTTCTAATAATTGCGCCAACAGTTGTTGCCTTCTCACCAAGCTGCTTGCCTATTGTCCTGTAGCCCATCCCAGCCTTGTGCAGGTCTACAATTTTATCCCTGATGTCCTTACACAGCTCTCTGGTCTTGGCCATTGTGGAGAGGTTGGAGACAGGTGTCTTTTATACAGGTAACGAGTTCAAACAGGTGCAGTTAATACAGGTAATGAGTGGAGAACAGGAGGGCTTCTTAAAGAAAAACTAACAGGTCTGTGAGAGCCGGAATTCTTACTGGTTGGTAGGTGATCAAATACTTGTGTCATGCAATAAAATGCAAATTAATTATTTAAAAATCATACAATGTGATTTTCAGGATTTTTGTTTTAGATTCCGTCTCTCACAGTTGAAGTGTACCTATGATAAAAATTACAGACCTCTACATGCTTTGTAAGTAGGAAAACCTGCAAAATTGACAGTGTATCAAATACTTGTTCTCCCCACTGTATATATATATATATATATATATATATATATATATATATATATATATATATATATATATATATATACATTTATTGACACAAAAAAAACCAATACAATATACTGTGCTAGGCAGTAGCAGGCACTGGAAGAAGCCCCTGGGCCTGATCTGTGTCACACTTTTAGGATTTTATGACTTTCAAGAATGAGACTGATCGAGGTAAAATGAATTAATGACTAGGGACGGTATTTACTGTCTAATGTTATAATGTATTGTAAATTCTGTAATTGTTTAATAAGTTAGTAAATAAATAATTGAGCCAATTTGTGTATGGACGATTCAATGTAAAGGCTGGGTTCGTGCAAACTAGGATTTTATGACTTTCAAGAATGAGACTGATCGAGGTAAAATTCATTAATGAGCGACTGATATAAAATATCCGAAGAGTTATTTTCTGGGATTGGCAACTCTGTAAACGACAGATTCCGGTGGTGCCCCGACTTCATAGTTAATGTTTAGATGGTTAGTTTAATCACCAAATCTTTAAGCCTAGAGAATCGATTTGATAATATAGCAGTCTTCACTTTTAATGATAAGTCTGTGACACGACACTATCGTTAGCACTCAGCATCCATAAGCTATTGGTTGTCATTATTTAACAGTATATTTAGTAAATGGGTAAACTTAGGATGTTGATATAAGTCATATATTAGGAAAAGTGTTTATTTCTAGCGAGTGTATTTGATAGGTTTTGTTTATGTAGCTAGCTTGGCTGGCTAGCCACTTCAGTAGCTACTAGTAGCTGGATAGCTAGCTGAGACCGAAGAGATGAGAGAACGTTTTAAGAACATGATTCCATTCGTTAAAACCACTCCCACCATCGCTGTCGAATTTACAGCTCCTGCAGCCATTGCACCCTTTCCAAATAGCCTATATTTTTGTAGTGAATTACGTGTAAACTTCATACTTTTTATTAGTTCCAATAGGCCTACAGGCCTGTCATTGCTTGGACAGTTGCTAAGGCTAAGGCTATGCTAAGGTTATTTTTTGCTAATGTTAGCACCAAAGAGCAGGCTTCAATCATGAGAGACGAGGATTCCGTAGTAATTGGCCTGTAAATGTCATAATAAATGTTGTATTCTAAGATACTAACAGCATAATAACTGGTTAAAGTGCTGGGATTGTCCTTTACGTTATGTGTCCTCAAATGTTAGGTAATCTTATTCACACTTGAATTTTTCTTAATAGTTGAGTTGCCCTGGTCGTGTCAGTATACAGTAACTTTAAAACTAACTAATGACATGTGGCACCTCTACCTTGCTACCTTGCAGATGTGCCCAGTAGGAGGACAGATGAAAACAGCAGGCCAGTGGAGCACTTAGAACAGCAGCAGCCAGGGGCAACTGGTAGGGAAGAGGATTATTTAGGTGACCCGCACCCATGACTATCTATAAATGCATTTTATTTTTTTTAATTTACAATGATTACATCAAGAAATCAGCTAATAGGAAGTTAGCTATTTGATGGCATTTAATTCACTTAGCCAAATTGTGTGTAAAGTTAGCAGCTCAGTTGAGACATTAATAGGTTTTCCCACTGCCTAGATTTTTTGGGTCCTTACGAAAACAAAATAATGGTCAATCTTCATGATATTTTTGGTGGTAGCAAAGCGCAGCCAGCAGCCGTGTGGACGAATGGAAACCAGGAAAAAAGTTTGTTACCAGAGCGGTTTAGAACGTGTTGTGACATTTGACTTTAGCCGTGGGACGATTTGTGTCGGGCGGATGGTTGGGGGGCCGGAACATAATTATAAACATTTGTACACTGCAAATTGACCACAACTAACTAACATTGAGACATGATGATACTGTATGTCTCTTTTTTATTCATGGAAATCCTTGGATTCCCTAAATTATTATTTTGGGGGGGCTGAATTCCTTGAGATTTTAGTCTTTTTTATTATAATAGTTTTACTAAAAACTTTGGGGGGCCCAAAAAAATCACTCCGTTGCCGACCCCTGCACTAAAGGAACGTTTCCTGGAGCTAAAAAAGCTGAAAGGTTTTGATGCAGAGTCCATCAGTGTCAAATGGCCTTGAGAATCTGCAGTGTGTGGCTCAGGCCTATGATGATGCGGGGCAATTGAGCGGGGCAGTTGGTGGTGTACAGGCCCATTTATGTGCCAATCACCCAGAAGCGATATACAGTATATCCACTGTTATGTGCATGAGCTTAACCTGGTGTTATGCTACACCTGCAAGGCAGTCCCAGAAGCCAGCGACATCTTTGACGCATTAGAGAGTGTGTACTCTTTTTCCAGAGTAGAGAGTCCCACAGTAGCTACTGTAATTGAGTACTAGCAGTGTCTGCTGTGGCAGATGGGAAGGTGCAAGTTACCTGAATGTATTGTATTGTATTTATATTATATTATTATAATATTAGTATAAAAATATATATGGGTACATGAACAGAAAATATGATAACTGAATATATTCATTGATATTATACCTGTACTTGTATAACGGCCATTGAAAAAATGACAAACTAAATAAAAAGTTGTTCACAAAAAAAAATGTTACAGCATGCGTTACAGCATGATTGAAATTTAAAGGCAATGTGCATGTGTTAGTGGAGACTGCATTCATGGTAAACGCTGCATATGTCGGCTCAATCGAAAATGTACCTTTACATTTCTAGCAAGCAATCTAACACAGAATGAATAGAGCCCGCAATCGCTCAATGTTTATCTCAAAGTGCATCAAATTTATGCATTTAGCTGTTGAAATTCCTTCTTCCCCAGACGCCCCCACTGGCTTTATGTCTTCAACTTAGAAACGCCCCTGGTTGAAGCTAGCCTTGACATAGCAGTTAGCGTTTCTGTCTTGAATAAGGTGAGCTAGCTGCAGAGTCGATACATGAGTTTGCTTTTCTATTTTCTTTCTCTGTCTTTCTCCCTTTCTTTTTATGTGGATCATACTGAAGCAGATCAATTCAATGGGAGAATGTTCCATGCAAGAGAATGTTCCTCCTCCATCTCTGCTTTGTAGAGAAACTGTTATCTTAAACAGTTTGGAGTGGATAATGATCATTGTGGTTTCCCGTTTCTATTAGAATTGTGTTTTATCACAACAGATCTGGTAAAAGGCTTCTCTGGTTCAAGTCCCTTGTATTTATAAATCCTTACCTCTTTATCCAAACATCATCTAACCATTTTCACAGAGATTGCAAACGTATACAGTCGTATGAAAAAGTTTGGGCACCCCTCTGAGGCTGCATAATAATTTACTCTGTCGTCACAGAAAATGATCACAGTGGCATGCCATTCATTTTCTAATAAAAGCTGAGTACTGGGGTATTGTCCAGACAAAGATTTTTAGTGTAGCAATATTAAGTTGTATGAAATTAAATCAGATGTGAAAAATAGGCTATGCAAAAATGTGGGCACCCTTGTCATTCTGTTGATTTGAATACCTGTAACTAATTAGCACTGATTAATTGGAACACACAATTGGTTTGGTGAGCTCATTAAGCCTTGAACTTCATAGACATCCACTGCATCCAATCATGAGAAAAGGTATTTAAGGTGGCCAATTGCAAGTTGTTGTTCTCTTTGACTCTCCTCTGAAGGGGCCTCAAAACAACTCTCAAATGACCTGAAAACAAAGATTGTTCAACATTATGGCTTAGGGGAAGGCTACAAAAAGCTATCGCAGAGATGTAAGCTGTCAGTATCCACTGTGAGGAACATAGTGAGGAAATGGAAGACCACAGGCACAGTTCTTGCTAAGGCCAGAAGAGGCAGGCCAAGTAAAATATCGGAGAGGCAAAGGCGAAGGATGGTGAGAACGGTCAAAAACAGCCCACAGACCACCTCCAAAGACCTACGACATCATCTTGCTGCAGATGGTGTCACTGTGCATCGTTCAACAATTCAGCGCACTTTGCACAAGGAGAAGCTGTACGGGAGAGTGATGAGGAAGAAGCCTTTTCTGCACAAACAGAGTCGCTTGAGGTATGCCAACGCACATTTGGACAAGCCAGCTTCATTTTGGAATAAGGTGCTGTGGACTGATGAAACAAAGATTATTTGGTCATAACAAGGGGCGTTATGCATGGCGGCAAAAGAACACAGCGTTCCAAGAAAAACACTTGCTACCCACAGTAAAATTTGGTGGAGGTTCCATCATGCTGTGGGGCTGTGTGGCCAGTGCCGGTACTGGGAATCTTGTTAAAGTTGAGGGTCGCATGGATTCCACTCAATATCAGCAGATTATTGGGAATAATGTTGAAGAATCAGTCACAAAGTTGAAGTTATGCCGGGGCTTGATATTTCAACAAGACAACGACCCAAAACACTGCTCAAAATCTACCCGGGCATTTATGCAGAGGAACAAGTACAATGTTCTGGAATGGCCATCCCAGTCCCCAGACCTGAATATCATTGAGAATCTGTGGGATGATTTGAAGCGGGCTGTCCATGCTCGGCAACCATCAAAACTAACTGAACTGGAGATGTTTTGTAAGGAGGAATGGTCCAAAATACCTTCATCCAGAATCCAGACACTCATTAGAGGCTATAGGAAGCGTCTAGAGACTGTTATTTTAGCAAAAGGAGGCTCTACTAAATATTGATGTTTCTGTTGGGGTGCCCAAATTTATGCACCTGTGTAATTTAGTTTTGATGCATATTGCACATTTTCTGTTAATCCAATAAACCTCATATCACTACTGAAATATTACTGTGTCCATCAGTTATTTGATAGATCAAAATGAAATTGCTGATCCAAACAACCAATTATTTATAAATGGAAATCATGGAAATTGTCAGGGGTGCCCAAACTTTTTCATACGACTGTATTCTCAAAGTTCATTCTATTTCATAATACTCACTTTGGACTTTAGCATACAGAGGGAAAATATTTTAAACGTATATTTAAACATTTTAACTTTTAATTCATAAACTGTTCAATACCTTTGCACAGAAAGTCACTACTTATCCATTTGAACATTTCCTGTTGTGAGATGATTGGCTCATACCACTGGTTAGGAGTGTGAGCTGAGTCCATCTATAGAGAGTACTGGGTATTTGTCCTCATGCATGGAAAACCACTGTCTGTTCACCCCCTGGAATTGCATGGCCATCTCTTCCCTAATGAAGGCCTGAGAGCTACAGGGGAAATTATAATCTTCTGGACCATGTTGTGTTTTATGAATATAATTGTGGTACCCTTTCTTTTGGTATGCATTATTGTGCTTTAGATCAGGGTATCCAAAACTCCATCCTGGTTTTTGCCCTAGCACTACACAGCTGATTCAAATAATGAAAGCTTGATGATGAATGTATTATTTTAATCAGCTGTGTAGTGCTAGTGCAAAAAACAAAACGTGTGATTCTACTGTACATGTGTATCCTGTAAAATGTATTGTGTATTCAGAGGGTCTCCCAGTTGCAGGAAACCAGAGTAGTAGTGGAGCACTCTGTGGAGCCCAGTGAGTCACATGCCTCATTTCTTCTTCCTCCAGATGCATCCAAGAAGTCCCAGGAAGTCCCAGCAGAGGACTTTGACATCGACATGGACGCCCCGGAGACTGAGAAGGCGGCCGTCGCCATCCAATCGCAGTTCCGGAAGTTCCAGACTAAGAAGAAGACTGACGACAAGTCATAGTGGCCACAGGGTTTCCCTGTAGCTGTGGAGACCTGGCAGGGGCGGCTTGGCGTGGTGGCGTTTGCATGTATACATATTCATACCGTACGAACTCAAGGGGTGGGGCGGGGGGAGAAAGCAAGGCAGAAGCCTGTCGATCACTGACATGTCTGTGAAACTCCATACGTAACCTATTATTTGATTGCTGTAACAATAAATGGCAAAGTTCTGAAGATTGGTTTTCTGTCCTGCCATTTTTTCCATCCATGGTGTGTAGCTTGTGTAGTATTTTGTATTTATTCAGGCTTTTACCTCCACCATCCCTTCTGTATTGATCAGGTTTTCTCCATGTAGAATAGAAGATAATTTCACCACATTATAATATAAATGCATTTTTCTTATCCGCATGACACCCTCAGGCTATGATCTACTGTGTAACAATGTACATTGAATTTAAATAAACATTCTGTGTGGACAAGTGCATATGTCAATATAGCAATTAGAAAGCAAGTCAATTACCTGTAGGTATATTATCAAGCATGGCATGTTGTTGTAAGCCACTAGGCTATCTATGATGGATGGCATTAGCATGGGGACTCGGTCATATCCCTCTGGAAGTCTAAAAATAGAGCATTCTTCAGAATGAGGAGCACCACTCCTATGTTGCCTTCCATCCCCTCCCCTCCTCTACAGTGTTACCAACCCAATGAGCAATAATCCTAATTGATTGGTTCTCCTTATTCGATTCCGTCCTCCTCCTTCTGACTCATGATTGTTAGAGCTCTCCTTACTTGCAAACAAATCGCTTCATCCGTAACTAACTGGGAGTTTTTCCCTGAACACTGTGATGAATATTTTATTGGCTATCGAATGTTTTATAAGGGTCATCGCTACGCTGCCTTCCAAATCCCAATACTTTAGCCAGTTAGATACAGTGAGTCAGGTCCAGAATTGTTGGATCCCTGGATAAAGATGAGCAGAAAAACTATAAAATAAATAATACAAATACTGAGCTATATTGTATACTCAAACAAATTGGGAAATTATATTATTTTAAAGCAATACAATAGCTCAGAGAAAGAGATGTCACGTTCGGGTGTGTAGAGAGACCAAGGCGCAGCGTAGCGATAGTTCGACATCGTTTATTATATAAATAAACTATACTGGACATCGAACTATACAAAATAACAAATATGCAATATGCAATATAATATAAAACGCACGTCTGTGTTCCACTCCCTTGGCGTGGTTCATTGTTGGACAACATACAACAATGAACCACACCAAGGGAGTGGAACACAGACATATAAGTAGGATCCCTAATTAGAGGTAATGCATAGCAGTTGCCTCTAATTAGGGATCCCACACACAACACCACACAGAAGTAGAAATAATAGATCTGCCAGACTCTGACCATAGAAATATAGAGAAGCAAAGCTTCTCTATGGCCAGAGCCTGACAAGAGATTTTGTTAAACAAGTAATACGAAAAATTCTCAAAAAGATAGAGGTCAAAAAAATTGACAACCCTGTTTTCAATGCCTCATCTTACGAGGATGACGACATTGAGCCTTTTTCTAAAAAAAATCACAGGTTTTCAATTGGGTTCAAGTCTGGAGACTGACATGGCCAATGCAACATTTTTATTTCTTGGTCAATTAACCATTTATTTGTGGATTTTGATGTACACTCCATTTATTTGTGGAGTGTGCATTACATGCATAATCGCATTTGCGGTCACTTCTGAGAATAGTGTTTTCTAATTGATTGCATTTTGGAACATTTGTGCTTATAGCCTACTGCCATGTGCGCATTGCTGTGCGTATAATGTGAAGAAATGGCCTAATAGTTCAATATTTATTTCTCGCACAGAAGGACAAGTTGACCAACAGAATAGGTCAATTTTTGTACTATGTGGGATAGTAGATTGACATAGGCTAGTGCTTTTGCTGTTCGTAGGCCAACTCATCTTGTTGGCTAACGAAAGTAAATGTGGACAGTTCTTCTAACATCTTCAATATGCGCCTCGGAATTCAATAAGAAAAACACGCACAGTTTCGTCCCTGATGTGTCTGTCTTCACTTGTAGCCTACTGGCTGTGAGGAGGACCAGATCACATGACAGGCATTGGCTAATAAGAATTGATTTATCTGAGAGAGCCATGTGAGTTAGAGGTGCTTCGGAGCATGCAGCCGGTAGAAGGGAATAATAATTAATATATTCAGCCCAGGGCACAAAGGCCACTCGCCGCAGAAGGCATGGATTTGTTAAGGGGCTTTACGGCCACGTAAGGGGGATGCCGCTGGGAAATTCGAGGCATTATCAAGTGCTTGTCAAATTGTGAATGAGAGACTGATGAAGTGTGTGCAGCCTGCGTAAGAAACAAAGTAGAGCCTTTCATGCAACTTTTTTCAAATCATTTTTATAGTCACATCATGCAGCCTTAAGTATTCAGACCCTTTGCTATGAAACTCGAAATTGAGCTCAGGTGCATCCTGTTTCCATTGATCATCCTTGAGATATTTCTACAACTTGATTGGAGTCCACCTGTGGTAAATTCAATTGATTATACATGATGTGGAGAGGCACACACTTGTCTAATAAAAGATCCCACAATGGACAGTGCTTGTCAGAGCAAAACCAAGCCAAGAGGTCAAAGCAATATGGTGGATCTCTGATTTTCTGAGGTATTTCGGGTTTCTTTTTGACCATTTTAATTTAAAACAATCACAGTAAGGTACTAACCCTAAGGTAAAGACGTCCAATGTGTCACGTTCGGGTGTGTCGAGAGACCAAGGCGCAGCGTATCGATAGTTCGACATATTTATTAAATGAACTGACGAACTATACAAATATAACAAATATAATATATAATGAAAGGAACACACGTAGTACAAACACGAGACAATATACAACAATGAACCACGCCAACGGAGTGGAACACAGACATATAAGTAAGATCCCTAATTAGAGGTAATGCCTAGCAGCTGCCTCTAATTAGGGATCCCACACACAACACCACACAGACGTAGAAATAATAGATCTGCCAGACTCTGACCATAGAAATATAGAGAAGCAAAGCTTCTCTATGGCCAGAGCCTGACACAATGCAGCCGTTTTTATCTCAAGTACATTTTTTTCTGGGTAAAAATTAAGTACCTTACTCTGATTGTTTTCAATTAAAATTGTCAAAAAGAAACAAAAATTGCTTCTTAGCTAAAAGCAATTTTTCAAGAAAGAATTTTGCTAGGACTGTCTGGGAGTGGTCTGAGTGGGGGGCCTAATTGGAGGAGCCTAATGGGAAGGATAAACAAAAAAAAACGGCTGTTATTAGCAGAGGGGGGCAAACTCTCTTTGCTATAGGTCTATAATAGGTCTATAAACTTATACCCCCTGATGATGTCACCAGGTGGTCCAAATCCCCACCCATTCAAAACAAGCCGAAATTTCACAGTTTTATTCCAACCTCATAGTGTGGAAATAGATATAGAACAAGGAAAATCACGTTTTTGGCTGCACTGCCCCTTTAAGAGTATTTGTACCAGCTCTGTGATAATGAAGTGACCTGAGGTGGCCAGTGAGGTGCCTGAGCCTCTTAGACTACATCATCATTATAGGGATTAGTAGGCCTCTGAGAGCAGCTCAATTGGACTTTATCTAGGACAGTAGTAACCTTTGAACTGCACCTCATTGATCCTTCGTAGTGATTGACTCGATAGTCGTGTAAACCGGAGAAGATTGAACTGCTGCTTGGCCCATTTCCTTGATATGTAACTACATCTAGGGCCATATTGACAGCAAAGAGGGGAGGCCCTCGATCTTAGTCAAACACAACGCAAATGTAGAGTATGACGTTTACCTCATCAAGATGCTTTCCAGATATTGAAACAGTGATTTACTGTAAGAGTGAAGTCACCGTCTATGCAATTTTCAATAACAAGTAAGGGAACAATGGCCTTCAGAGCTCTTGTGAAGGTCATTCCTCGCATGAGAAGTTACATCATTCACTCCAGCTCCCCTACAGCATAGCGCATACCCCACCCTGCTAGGATGAACCAGAGTGCCATAACCCACCCTGCTAGGATGAACCAGTGTGCCACTTCCTGAGGGTAATACTTCTCCTGAGACGTGAGTAAAAAAGTGTCCTCTAGGTCTTTCGGGTGTGTGTTCCAGCTGAACCCAGGCTGTAATATTCCCCCCTCTCACTTTAGCCCTGTTTATACCTGGTGCTGACATGCGTCCTTTGTCCACATTCTGATTTTGCCCAGTCTGCCCTCTGTATGCAAATATGTATTTATTTATTTTAAGACACATATTGATGTCATAAGTGGTATAATGATGATTTAAATAGCTTCACTGTCCATATCTGTTTAAACTTTTAGGTTAATTAACAATTTGGAGGGTTCTTGTATTCGTCCTGTTACACACTTCTACAAGTGTGTCATGGAAATGTGTTTCTTGCATATCCCAACGCCCCCTGAGACACCCGCAGGGAGTGGGGTCACAGCCGAGGTCACCATAGTCCAGCGTCCCTAGAGTAATTGGGTTTGGATTTGCACAGCGACAGATCTTTCACCCTGTCGGCTCAGGGATCCAAACCAGCGACATTCAGTTACTGGCCCAATGCTCTAACCTTGAGACTACCTGCCGCCTCGCTACCTCCAGAGGTTGTCAGAAACATCTGATCACAATTAGATCACAATGTGTCTTTTAATCCTTTACACCTGTCCAAAAATGTGGGCACAATCAGGGTGTGGACAAGATCAGGAAAAGGATGTTAGCAGCAGGTATAAACAGGGCTTTTGAGACAAGTATCTGGAACAGCAATCCTCTCCTTCCTGGTGGGATGATGGTGGAGGGAGAGAGTGGAGGCTGACAGGTCTGAGAGGAGGATTGGGACGGGTGGAACTGTGTCATTAGCATCGCCACTGGGCCGCAGACACCTCCCTGGAGAGGCCCAGGCTGGCGCACTTCTCTCACCTATAAATTGGAGATAGATTGAAGCACCATGGGGCCGGCCAGCCGGCACAGGCTTCACAACATAGACATTACAGTTGGATGCAGGCCCTAAAATCAGCAGTATCTCTCATATGAAGTAGCTTAATCTCATTGAGGAAAAAACAACACCTGTTTTGATAAACATAGACTACAATGGAATTGTGGTGTTACACATAGACATGTACTGTATGTTGTGTTAGGGGGACATTTTCACACATAATACAATCAATATTTTAACAGAGGGAGAGCCCATCTGAATTCAGTGATGATACTGTATGTCTACTCTTTTTGATAGAAAACCCTTCAAGGGCATGTTCTTGTCATCATAGAAATAGGTTATATTTATATGGTTGTCATCGCGGTAAAATATAATATATCGCCCATAGATGAATAATATCACTCATGGATGAGTGTACTCCATAAAAAAGATTTACCCTGTACTGTACTTCCATTTTAAAGTAACAGCAAGGTACAATATATATATGTACACTACCATTCCTCCTATTCTAGACTGGACATATACACAAATTCATTTCACAGTATAAGGTTACTGATAATAATTAATCATCCATATTGTTATGGGAACTGACAGTTCAGTGATTGTGCCTCGCATCACTGCACCGACCCACTTCTTCTAAATGTATTTCGAGAAAATAAACGTGCAGATCAGTTCCTGTCAAGGTGTATCCTTCAAAAATGAGAGCTTAGGTTACCATCTCCAGACAGCAGTGATCCACCCCCATCTCTTGATTTGTTGGTTAGTACTTTGGCGTTTCCTCTGTTGAGAGACTGTACAGGTTTATACAGCACAGAAAAAGAAGACTGATTGTAGCTAGATTTAATTCATTTGATTTTATATTTCCAGCTACTACAGTATAATAATAGTTTAAATGATATGGATTTAATTCACTAGAAAATAATATTTGTGAAAGAAAATGTTTGATTGTGTTGAGAGGTTCATCGCTCAAGATATAGGTCCATGTTATATACTGTACTAATGGGAAAATTCCACATGGGGTTTATGTTGGAACTTCAACCCTACACTAATAGCTTCCACAAAATCAAAAGAAGTTTACTTTCACTGATCCTCAACCTTTTTGTTTAGCTCCACTCAAGTTACTTTTGATTGAACCGAGAGCTGATAACTTTTTACATTGCAAACGCTTATCCCTGTGGACAGTGTAAATTGAATGCTGATAGCTTGAACAGAAACTTGATGCTGAATGCATTCGTTTGCATTTTTTGACAGTGCTGAACAAAGACGCATCCTGCTGTCACTCTGAAAGCCTGATTAAAACTTTGATTGAATCCCAGCGTCACTATCAGACTGGGCCGGTGCCAGAAACCCACCGTGTTCACAGAATACAAAGTCAAAATCTGTAAGAACTAGATAGGTGAAATAAATATAGTGGGAAGTAAACTCTACTTAGCTTTTTAGGCCGAGACAGGACCACATACAGTTCTCTCAGAGACCAAAAGGGGTAGAGGCCATTGGACAAGGTTAGGGTTAGGATTAGGGTTGTGGGTTAGGGTTGAACATGAAACTCAGATTAGGTTAAGGGTTGAGGGTTAGGGTTGAACCAGGATGTGGACATGAAGCTAGGGTTAGGGTTGTGGTTAGGGTTGAACCAGGATGTGGACATTTAGCTAGGGCTAGGGTTGTGGTTGAGGCTAGGGTTAGGGTTGAACAGGGATGTGGACATTTAGCTAGGGTTAGGGTTGTGGTTGAGGCTAGGGTTAGGGTTGGACATGAAGTTAGGGTTGTGGTTGAGGTTAAGGTTAGGGTTGAACCAGGATGTGGACATGAAGCTAGGGTTAGGGTTGTGGTTAAGGCCTGAGTTAGGGTTGAACAGAATGTGAACATTAAGCTAGCATTAGGGTTGTGGTTGAGGCTAGGGTTATGGTTGAACCAGAATGTGGACATGATGTTAGGGTTAGGGTTGTGGTTGAGGCTAGGGTTGAACGGGGATGTGTGCGGGGTTAGGGTTAGGGGGCATAATGGAATTAGTCAGGATTCAGTTTTCAAGCTGGCCTGTCAGAGAGATCCGATGAGTGGGAACTATAGATGGACTATAACAACGTTAATGCTCCCCACTGTCATTACACATGGAAATCTTTCATTAGGGGGTAACGGACGCTCCCCCTAATCTTTCATTAGGGCGTAATGGATGCTCCCCTAATCTTTCATTAGGGGGTAACGGATGCTCCCCCTAATCTTTCATTAGGGGTAATGGATGCATCCCCTAATCTTTCATTAGGGGGTAACGGATGCTCCCCCTAATCTTTCATTAGGGGTAATGGATGCATCCCCTAATCTTTCATTAGGGGGTAACGGATGCTCCCCCTAATCTTTCATTAGGGGGTAACGGATGCTCCCCCTAATCTTTCATTAGGGGTAATGGATGCTTCCCCTAATCTTTCATTAGGGGGTAACGGATGCTCCCCCTAATCTTTCATTAGGGGGTAACGGATGCTCCCCGTAATCTTTCATTAGGGGTAATGGATGCTCCACTTAAGCTTTCATTAAGGGGTAATGGATGCTCCCCCTAATCTTTCATTAGGGCGTAATGGATGCTCCCCTAATCTTTCATTAGGGGGTAATGGATGCTCCCCCTAATCTTTCATTAGGTGGTAATGGATGCTCCCCTTAAGATTTCATTAGAGGGTAATGGATGCTCCCCGTAATCTTTCATTAGAGGGTAATGGATGCTCCCCCTAATCTTTCATTAGAGGGTAATGGAGGGCCTACAGTATAACCTCCCCTTATCTCCAATGAAACTTTGAGCCAGGTGTTCAGTGGTGATTTGAATAGACTCAGCTGGTCTCTGGGAGCAATGAAGGAAGCCTGGTCATCCCTGATGTAAGATTCAGGTGGTTAGGTCTTTTTATGTGCCCATTGGGGTGGGTGAAACTGATTGGGGTGACGTAGTGCATTGTAAGTCTGGGCGTGAGTGCTTTGGTCATGGTTGTCATTTTACTTACTTGGCCTGAAATCAATGTGACTGGTGGCCAGGGAGTTCCTCTGTGATGGAGGTACTTGTACCACTGAACAAACAATGCCTTTGTCTTCGACCAGGTATGAATTACAGACACACTGTGTTACCTTCAGATAAACTCTCACACCGCAGGTATTGCTCTCTGTGTGGAGAATGAAATATGATCAACTTTGCATTTAGAGCAAGGTGAAAGTTCTCAGAACAGGCTATTTGAACAGAATAATTTTGGACTAATAGATCTAAAATCAATACTAACACCCTGATGGAGATCCACCAAGACAAATAATCTTACCAGTGAACTTGCCAATTAATTTGATTAAACCTCATGAAAATGGACCTATTCATTTCAAAAGGTATAAATTAATTTCAAGGTCAAACATTCATAAACTATGGCTCAGTGTTTCTGAAAGGACAGTGATCCCCGTTATAATATAACCTCATTCAACCCTCTATGTTTCCATACTGTAAGTCATCGAGAACTCTCTTTTCCTCTCTGTCGTTCACCACCTTGAACAATGGCCTAGAAATGATTGGCGCAGCCGGCAGCTCGGTTGCCCCAGTAGCCTCACTCGTTCTGGGCCAGGCCGGGCCTTGAACTACTGAGTATTTCTAACCGTTGTAGTGGGTCACAGGTGCCACCATCCTGTTATAGACATAGGATGAACACACCTGAGAACTGACTTTAAAAAAAAAAAAGATTTTTACAGTGTTTCACATTTTACCCCTTCTTTTTGGAATTCCTGCGTGCATTAATGTGTATTTCCAAATAGAAAGAAGAAAGAAGAACTGTATCTTAAAGATTCTAAGTTATAGAAGATATACACTATACCAATATCTACACCATGGATTTCCCTGTTGTGTGAAAAAAAGCATGTATTGCGGCATTTTGTGGTCATTACAATGGTGAAAAAAATCACTTGAATCGCCTGCCCAATTTTCTCCATAGGGGGTCAGCAAACAGAGACAAAGGACAACTCTGCGCAGCAGGCCTGACTGTCTGAACATCTACAGTACATTTATACAACAACACTTTTGTTGTTCATCCTGGTGGTAATAATTGGATTTAGTCAGATAATGAAGGTCGGAAAAAGTTGTGTTGTTACTGTAACAGTCATCATGCACAGATTAAACTAGCAACAGCAACCTGATCATCTCTAATGTTTCCAACTTCTATGGCCTCGCTCAAGTAAAGGAACCATTTTACCACGTAAAAACACACACATAAGTATAATGAATGCCTTCTTCTTCATGATCAAAATGCTAAATATATTTCAGAGTTAAGGGAAATTGGGGAGAATCCCCAAGAGCTTAGAAAGTCTTTGGAAGTACTGCCATAGAGGTCAGACAGAGTGTTAAGTCTCCTTAATGTTAGTGTAGAAACATCATCCCAGGGGTGACCAGCAGTAGGCAACCTAAAATTGTTTGACCAACTCCAGGCAGACTGGCCTACTTAGATGTTTTACCCCAGACACACATTGACTTTGGTTGACAAGGACTGTATAACAGTCACTAGGATGTCCTATATACAGAGAAGTACTGAACGGACCCAAAACATGCCTTGAATCTATATGCACCCACTTTCAACTATCAGTGAATAGGAACCATAAATAACATTGATAAATATTGTAGAATAGACAACACTGTACCCACCAGGAAGGTACGCTGTTTTCCAAAGAATAAGCCCTGGGTCACCAGCAACCTGAAGGCCCTGCTGAATGAGAAGAAGAGGGCCTTCAAGGAGGGGGACAGGGACAAATTGAAATGCGTCCAGAGGGAGCTGAAGTTGCGGATTGATGAGGGGAAGAGAGGGTATAAGGAGAAAATGGAGGACAAGCTGAGGCAGAGCCAGGTGAGAGAGGTGTGGAAGGGTATGAGAAATATCACTGGCTTCAAAACGTCAAACAGTGGGCAGACGGAGGGGCCCAGGACAGAGCCAATGAGCTGAACCAATTTTATAACAGGTTCGATACTGGCCCTGTCCACCTCCCCTCCAGCTCCCCAGGCCACACACCTTCACGGTTGTCCCACCCCCGCTTTGCTCACAAAACCTCTGTTGAGACAATCAGCGCCCCCCTCCCCACCTCAGCCCCCGCTCCCTCTGGACTGATCTGCAACACCTCCCTTCCCCCCACCTCCCCACCTGGGCTGGCTTTCACCCCCAACCAAGTGAAGAGAGAGCTGGAGAGACTACATCAGTGGAAAGCGGCGGGCCCTGATGGCATCAGCCCAAAGGTGCTTAGGGTCTGTGCTGACCAACTGTGTGGAATACTCCAGCGACCCTTCAACCTTAGCCTGAGCCTGGAAAGGGTTCCTGTGCTGTGGAAAACATCCTGCCTCGTCCCTGTGCCCAAGAAGGTATACCCCACTGTCCTGAATGACTTCAGACCTGTAGCGCTAACATCCCACATCATGAAGACCCTGGAAATGTTAGTCCTCGCTCACCTCAGACCCCTGGTGTGTACATCACTGGACCCCTGCAGTTCGCATATCAGCGCAACATCGGGGTGGATGATGCAATCATCTACCTTCTGCAGAGGGCCTACTCTCACCTGGACAACGCAGGTTGCACTGTGAGGGTTATGTTTTTTTACTTCTCCAGTGCCTTCAACACCATTCAGCCCCTGCTACTGGGAGAGAAGATGAAGAGGATGAAAGTGGAAGCACCCTTAGTCTCCTGGGTCACGGACTACCTGACCGGTAGGCCACAATTTGTGCGACTACAGAGCTGTGTGTCAGAACGGGCAGTGAGCAACACAGAGGCCCCCCAGGGAACGGTCCTGTCCCCCTTCCTGTTCACCCTCTACACCTCGGACTTCAGATATAACTCTGAAACATGCCACCTACAGAAGTTCTCGGATGACTCCACAATTGTAGGGTGCATCAGGGGTGGGCAGGAGGAGTACAGGAGCACAATCAATGACTTTGTGTTGTGGTTTGAGCAGAACCACCTTCAGCTCAAAATCAGCAAAACAAAAGAGATGGTGGTGGACTTCATTTACAAGATGGCGTAACAGTGCAGACGTGTTTTTGTTTCGTCCCGTCTCGTGTAAATAGTTTGTAATAGTTTGTAATAGTTTGTAATTTGTCTTTCCATACATTTTTATTTATTTATTTGTCCCCGATTTACCTCTCCTGCAACCCACCTTACCCAACGTGAAACGGATCTATTATCCTTACTTTTCATTTTTTTTTACTGAACCGCAGTCAGGAGCTAGCCTGCTAGCTAGCTTGCTAACTAGCTTCTAGCCATCGCTAACCACTGCTAGCGGTCCTCACCACCGCTCTGGCTGCTCAGACAGCTTTTAGTTCGGACATTATCGGCCAGTCTACACAGCGCGCTACCAACCCAGCGCATATCGGACTGCGTTCCCTTCCATTCCACCGGATTTCCACTGAAATCACAGGACCATCACACCGGATCATCACAGCTAGCTAGCTGCAATCGAGTGACCGACGTTTTTGGCTAACCTCCATTGTTTTTTTACATGCTACCTATGCTAGCGTGAGCTAGGCTCATCTCCCGGACAGCCGACGTGTGCTAGCTACTCTCCCGGGCTCCAGTACTTTGTCAACCTGCCTGGACCTTCTACTGTCGACACGGAGCCCCACCGAGCCACCACGACTGGTCTGCCGATGTAATTGTCCGACGTGGTCTCAACAGGGTTCTCCTCTGCGACGTCGCCGAAGATCCATCTGCTAGCCCCGGCCTGCTAGCCCGGCCTGCTAACACTCTGAATGCTGTGCCTCCTCGCTCGCCTAGTCCAGCACCCACTGAACTGATCCCCGGCTCGCCTCTTTGCTGCTCATCGGATCCTATGATTGCTCAGCTTCACAGCTGATGCCTGCATGACTGTTCGGTTATACGGTATTTCTTTCTGTTTAACTGCCAGGCCCCAGGTCCTGTGTGTAGCATATCATATTTTTCTCTAACTGACCCTCTTTGTCCATCCATTGCCATTACCCGTCGTTGCCTTAGCCCTCTTAATTAACTGTTATTTTTTTTGCCCCTCATTAACTGTTTGTTTTTATGCCCCTTTATTTCAATATGCCTTGTCTTTTGCTGTTTAGGTGAGCTATTATTGTTTTATTTCACTGTAGAGCCCCCAGTCCTGCTCAACTGGCCTCTGATAGCTCTTTTGTCCCTCCCCCCACACATGCGGAGACCTCACCTGGCTTAACTGGTGTCTCCAGAGATGCAACCTCTCTCTTCATTACCCAACGCCTAGGTTTACCTCCACTGAACTCACATCCTACTATACCCTTGTCTGTACATTATGCACTCAATCTATTCCAACATGCCCAGAAAGCTGCTCCTTTTACTCTCTGTACCCAACGCACTAGACGACCAGTTCTTAATGCCTTCAGCCGTGCCCTAATCCTACTCCTCCTCTGTACCTCTGGTGATGTAGAGGTAAACCCAGGTCCTGTAGCTCCCAGCATTTCACCTATTCCCCAGGCGCTCTCATTTGTTGACTTCTGTAACCGTAAAAGCCTTGGTTTCATGCATGTCAACATTAGAAGCCTCCTCCCTAAGTTTGATTTATTCACTGCTTTAGCACACTCCGCCAACCCGGATGTCCTTGCTGTGTCTGAATCCTGGCTCAGGAAGGCCACCAATAATTCGGAAATTTCCATCCCCAACTACAATATTTCCCGTCAAGATAGAACTGCCAAAGGTGGCGGAGTTGCAATCTACTGCAGAGATAACCTGCAGAGTTCTGTCATACTGTCCAGGTCCGTGCCCAAACAGTTTGAGCTTCTACTTTTAAAAATCCACCTTTCCAGAAATAAGTCTCTCACTGTTGCCGCCTGTTACAGACCTCCCTCAGCCCCCAGCTGTGCCCTGGACTCCATATGTGAATTGATTGCCCCCCATCTATCTTCAGAGTTTGTATTGTTAGGTGACTTAAACTGGGATATGCTTAACACCCCGGCTGTCCTTCAATCTAAGATAGATGCCCTCAATCTCACACAAATTATCATGGAACCCACCAGGTACAACCCAAAATCCGTAAACATGGGTACCATCATTGATATCATCCTGACTAACTTGCCCTCCAAATACACCTCCTCTGTTTTCAACCAGGATCTCAGCGATCACTGCCTCATCGCCTGCGTTCGCAATGGGTCAGCGGTCAAACGACCACCCAGGCCTTCCTATTCGATCTGGCCCAGGTATCCTGGAAGGATATTGACCTCATCCCGTCAGTAGAGGACGCCTGGTTGTTCTTTAAAAGTGCTTTCCTCACCATCCTAAATAAGCACGCCCCTTTCAAAAAACGTAGAACTAAGAACAGATATAGCCCTTGGTTCACCCCAGACTTGACTGCACTAGACCAACACAAAAACATCCTGTGGCGCACTGCATTAGCATCGAATAGCCCCCATGATATGCAACTATTCAGGGAAGTCAGGAACAAGTACACACAGTCAGTTAGAAAAGCAAAGGCCAGCTTTTTCAAACTGAAATTTGCTTCCTGTAGTAAAACGTTCTGGGACACTGTAAAGTCCATGGAGAATAAGAGCACCTCCTCCCAGTTGCCCACTGCATTGAGGCTCGGAAACACTGTCACCACCGATAAATCCACGATTATCGAAAACTTCAATAAGCATTTTGCTACGGCTGGCCATGCTTTCCACCTGGCTACCCCTACCCCGGCCAACAGCTCTGTGCCCCTGGCAGCCACTTGCCCAAGCCCCCCCGCTTCTCCTTCACCCCAATCCAGACGGATGATGTTCTGAAAGAGCTGCTAAATCTGGACCCCTACAAATCTGCTGGACTAGACAACCTGGACCCTCTCTTTCTGAAATTATCAGCCAAAATTGTTGCAACACCGATCACTAGCCTGTTCAACCTCTCTTTCGTATCGTCTGTGATCCCTAGAGATTGGAAAGCTGCCGCGGTCATCCCCCTCTTCAAAGGGGGAGACACTCTAGACCCAAACTGTTATAGACCTATATCCATCCTCCCCTGCCTTTCTAAAGTCTTCGAAAGCCAAGTTAACAAACAGATAACTGACCACTTCGAATCCCACCGTACCTTCTCTGCTATGCAATCTGGTTTCCGAGCTGGTCATGGGTGCACCTCAGCTACGCTCAAGGTACTGAACGATATCATAATCGCCATCGATAAAAGACAGTACTGTGCAGCCGTCTTCATCGACCTGGCCAAGGCTTTCGACTCTGTCAATCACCGCATTCTTATTGGCAGACTCAACAGCCTTGGTTTCTCAAGTGATTGCCTTGCCTGGTTCTCCAACCACTTCGCAGACAGAGTTCAGTGTGTCAAATCGGAGGGCCTATTGTCCGATCCTCTGGCAGTTTCTATGGGGGTGCCACAGGGTTCAATTCTTGGGCCAACCCTTTTCTCTATATACATCAATGATGTCGCTCTCGCTGCTGGTGACTCTCTGATCCATCTCTACGCAGACGACACCATTCTGTATACATCGAGCCCCTCTTTGGACACTGTGTTTACTAACCTTCAAACAAGCTTCAACGCCATACAACACTCCTTCCGTGGCCTCCAACTGCTCTTAAATGCTAGTAAAACCAAATGCATGCTTTTCTATCGAACGCTGCCCGCACCTGCCCACCGGACCATCATCACTACTCTTGACGGATCCGACTTAGAATACGTGGACACCTACAAATACCTAGGCGTCTGGTTAGACTGTAAACTCAACTTCCAGACTCACATCAACCATCTCCAATCCAAAATTAAATCCAGAATCGGCTTCCTATTTCGCAACAAAGCCTCCTTCACTCATGCTGCCAAACTTGCCCTTGTAAAACTGACTATCCTACCGATCCTTGATTTCGGTGATGTCATTTACAAATTAGCCTCCAACACTCTGCTCAGCAAATTGGATGTAATCTATCACAGTGCCATCCGTTTTGTTACCAAAGCCCCATATACTACCCACCACTGCGACCTGTATGCTCTTGTTGGCTGGCCTTCATTATATATTCGTCGCCAAACCCACTGGCTCCAGGTCATCTATAAGTCTTTATTAGGTAAATCCCCGCCCTATCATAGTTCACTGGTCACCATAGCAACACCCACCCGGAGCATGCGCTCCAGCAGGTATATCTCACTGGCCACCCCCAAAGCCAACACCTCCTTTGGCTGCCTTTCCTTCCAGTTCTCTGCTGCCAATGACTGGAACGAATTGCAAAAATCATTGAAGCTGGAAGTTCCTATCTCACTCAACAACTTTAAGCATCAGCTGTCAAAGCTGCTTATCGATCACTGCACCTGTATATAGCCCTTCTGTAAACAGCCCACACTACTACCTCATCCCCATATTTTTTTTTTTGCTAATCTTGCACTCCAGTATCTCTATTTGCACATAATAATTTGCACATCCTTCATTCCTGTGTTAATGATAATCTGTAATTTATTTCACCACTACGGTCTATTTATTGTCCTACCTCTTAACCTTACTGCATTTTGCACTACATTTTGCACTGTGTAACTCTGTGTTGTTTTTGTCGCACTGCTTTGCTTTGTCTTGGCCAGGTCGCAGTTGCAAATGAGAACTTGTTCTCAACTGACTTACCTGGTTAAATAAAGGTGAAAAAAAATTTTTTTAAAAAGAAAAAAAAAAAGGAGAACCAAGGCCCAACTGCAGTCCCTATACAGCGGTTCTCCTTCAACGTGTGCAGTAAACTACTGCATACCTTCTACCAGTCACTTTTTGAAGTGGTGTGCTGGGGCGCCAACATACAGGCCGGTGATGCTTCTTGGGTAAATAAGCTGATCAGGAAGGCTAGCTCTGTTCTGGGTATTAGCCTTGACACTCTAGAGGAGGTGGCGGAGAGACGGCTCCTGGCCAAACTGCTGGCCATCATGGACAACGCCACCCACCCTCTGCATGCCATGGTTATGACGCAGAGGAGCACCTTCAGTCACAGACTGATCCCACCACGGTGTGCCAGAGAGCGCTACAGGAGGTCCTTCCTGCCGGTGGCTATTAGACTATTTAATACCTCACCGGGGTGCCGTGCCGTCGGCAATATAGACGTGGAACTGTTGGGGTGTTAGGACCTAGTTTAAGAATTATGCATCCATCCGTGAGTAACTCTGGTCTGTAATCACTCATTCACTCAAGACTTATTTATTAATTCAGGTCTGTATATACATATTCATGTACAGTTGTTATATCATATCACATGTAATATTGTAATTAATTCTTGGACTGAACTTCCGTAGTCATTCACTCAGGAATGGATATTAGTATCCTGTCAGTTGTATCTTTTTTCATTGCTTTTAGTATATCGAATGTGCAATACGTGCATTTATCTGTAATTAAACCCTGCACTAAGGACTGTATTTTAAGGGAATTACTATTGTTACCCTACCTGTACAGTTAATGTAACCATGCAAATATTCACTTACCTGTATATTTAACTGTATATTTACCTGTACAGTTAATTTCTCTGCCATCAACCTTTTTCACCTAACACTCTGTAACAATGTATAGTGTACATATTCAGCCATCCACCCATACTATCTACAGCGGGTGAAATAAGTATTGAACACGTCACCATTTTTCTCAGTAAATATATTTCCAAAGGTGCTATTGACATGAAATTTTCACCAGATGTTGGTAACAACCCAAGTAATCCATACATACAGAAACCAAAACAAATAAGTTCATAAATGAAGTTATGTGTAATAATGTGAAATGACACAGGGAAAAAGTATTGAACACACTTACTGATATTTATTTAATACTTTGTACAAAAGCCTTTGTTGGTAATGACAGCTTCAAGACGCCTCATGTATGGAGAAACTAGTTGCATGCATTGCTCTGGTGTGATTTTGGCCCATTCTTCCACACAAACAGTCTTCAAATCTTGAAGGTTCCGTGGGCCTCTTCTATGAATCTTGATCTTCAGTTCTTTCCATAGATTTTAAATGGGATTTAAGTCAGGTGATTGGCTGGGCAATTCTAGCAGCTTTATTTTCTTTCTTTGAAACCAATTGAGAGTTTCCTTGGCTGTGTGTTTGGGATCATTGTCTTGCTGAAATGTCCACCCTCGTTTCATCTTCATCATCATTTGCCCATTCATCCTTCCTTCAATTATGTGAAGTTTGCCAGTACCATTTGCTGAAAAGCAGCCCCACACCATGATGTTCCCACCTCCAAACTTCACTGTTGATATGGTGTTTTTAGGGTGATGTGCAGTGCCATTTCTCCTCCAAACATGGTGTGTATTATGACATCCAAACAGTTCAATTTTGCTCTCATCTGACCACACTATTCTCCCAGTATTTCATTGGCTTTTCCAAATGTTGTGCAGCAAACTTTAAACGAGCTTCAACATGCTTTTTTTTCAGCAATGGAGTCTTGCGTGGTGAGCGTGCATACAGGCCATGGCGGTGGAGTGCATTACTTACTGTTTTCTTTGAGACAACAGTACCTGCTAATTGCAGGTCTTTTTGAAGCTCTCCACAAGTGGTCCTTGGCTCTTCTGATTATTCTTTTCACTCCTCTGTCAGAAATCTTGCGAGGAGCACCTGGTCGAGGCAAATTTATGGTGAAATGATTGTCTTTCCACTTCCGTATTATGGCCCCAACAGTGCTCACTGGAACATTCAGAGATGCGCCTATAACCAATGCCATCATTATGTTTTGCAACAATTAGGTTGCGAAGGTCTTGATACAGCTTTTTGCTTTTACCCATCATGAGATGTGTCTTGTGTGACACCTTGGCAATGAGACCTTTTTGTAGGCCATCAGTTGGGACTGAACCAGCTGATAATAATTTGCACTGACAGGGGGCTGGATTGCTTTTTAATTACTGATAGTTTTCAGCTGTTGTCTTGGCTTTCCATGCCTTTTTGCACCTCCCTTTCTTCATGTGTTCAATACTTTTTCCCTGTGTCATTTCACATTATTACACATAACTTAACTTTTGAACTTATTTGTTTTGGTTTCTTTGTATGTATGGATTACTTGGGTTGTTACCAACATCTGGTGAAAATTTCATGTCAATAGCACCTTTGGAAATACTGTATATTTACTGAGAAAAATGGTCTATCTATCTATCTATCTATCTATCTATCTATCTATCTATCTATCTATCTATCTATCTATCTATCTATCTATCTATCTATCTATCTATCTATCTATCTATCTATCTATCTATCTATCTATCTATCTATCTATCTATCTATCTATCTGAGGTACAGTACTATACAATACTGATGAGGTACTATAAGATACTGATAATGAGGTACAATATGATACTGATGAGGTACTATAATATACTGATAATGAGGTGAACATGAGGTAGTATAAGTTACGAGGTAGGTTGTGAACGGTCCTGATGACTTCCCCCACCACCACTACACATGAACACATACTTGTTTAATTTGCAGTCCCTCATGTACTGTATAGCTTCCATACTGTATGGCTGGTAATTAAAAGGAACTAATTAAGAGGAATCGAGAAAGCCGCCGGTCAATCAAGACTGGTCTACCCTGGACCAATCAATATCTCACAATCTAGGAGCTGCACATTCCTATTGCCGATCAGAGTGGAGAGTTCTGTCTGGCTGATTTAAGAGAGCAGTTAATAAACTTGCAGCGTGCCCTGGCGGGTGGAGTGTAAATCTCAGACCGCCGCCATGGTTAATTTGGTTTGCAGGCCTACTTCAGAGGAAGTTGGGATGGGGGGTGGGGCAAGGAGATTAATACAGTTATGTGGCACAAGGTGATAAATCCACCCCCTCATCAGGAGTATGCCAACCCAACCAAGTCTTCCACCTAGTCCAGTTTGATGATAGACGTTCAAGAGAGACCATTTGTTGTCAGAAGCATCCAGCAGCGCAGCTCAGACCCTTAAGTTAGGACAAGGACAAGACAGCATCAGATCCTTCAGTTAAGACAAGGAAAAGACAGCTTCAGACAATTTCAGTTAAGACAAGGAAAAGACAGCTTCAGACCCTTCAGATTGGACAAAGACAAGACAGCTTTAGGATCAGTAGAGCGAGGAGAGAGAAGAGTGAAGAGAGAGGGAGAGAATGTCGGAAGGAAATTGGGGGAAGACTGGTGTTGTGAGGAGGGCTGACAGATGAAAGCTCCAAATTGCCCCAGTCTGATGCCTGTTCTTCTGGCACCTCATTATGAGGCTCAGGGGAGAGTGGTGGTCTATTCCAAACCTGCCCAAACTGACACTGTAGCACAATCCCCTCAGAGCCTCCCTGACCAATAGAAACGTCCTCAGTGCATTATCTCTGACCTCTAGCCAAATCAGCTCCCACACACAACTTTTGAATATCAGCTCATCTCAAATAGAGTGGGAAAAGCCATGAAACCCCTCTTCTACTGTATATTTACTCCCTGTGAGGTTGTATGGTCCTTGTACGCTGTGCTACAAACCTTATCATTTACGAACCCCAACGACACTTATTGAATGAGCTCATTAGCTTATACTGTAAGTAACACCCTTTTGACATTTGGATATAGGCTAGGATTTAGTGAAAAGGTGTGAATCTCTCCTGATTTACATTGAGGCATTCACGTCTTCTTTCACCAGGGGAAGGTCGTCGTGTCTCTATCTAAAATCTGATTAGATTTGGAGCTTGTCTCTCCGCTGTGCGCATTGGGAGGTGGAATAATGGCCTCCGGTCAGAGGAACAGAAGCACTCTATTCCTCCATTCTAAACTTACTGTATGAGAGGGAAATCAGCACTCATATATTAAATTCACTACTGTACATGGCAAGTACTTATCGTTGTCATGGGGCATATACTGTACATATTGGAGCCTATTGTTGCTGTCTGATGAAAACCTCTTATCTCCAAAACAGAAACTTGGTAGAGCATTTTACAATTTGACCCTAATTTCCCTTTAACGGACATACAATTATGAAACATCAGAACCTATTTTGGATATTTTGAATACATTTTCATGGTCCTAGAGTCATGAAATGTTCAGAGTACATTTACAGTTTACTGCTTTTAATACATGTGAAACAAAATGTGGTTACAAGGTTTTCATCAGACAGAGACGATATGTAGAATAAATTAGTTATAACTACACTTCCCACGTAAAGACAGGATAATACTCTCCCCAGTTACATCATGTTAGTATATACAGTATATACGTGACATCAAGTCAATAAGGAATATGTCATCATGTACTGAAGATGGGGGAAGCACAATAAAAGGCTACTATGTTTTAAAAAAAACAACATATTTTCCCACTTAATCTGTCATTAAGTAAGCCCCATAGCTGTGATGTGACTCCTCTGGCTCAGTAGTGGATCATCAGATCTCCAGAGCTGCATTATAGATGGTGTGTCTACATGCAGACCCATTTGGACAGCAGACAAACCGAATAGTGCACCTCTGTAGCGTTCCTAACTTTCCAGAGAAGTAGTATATTCATTAAGATGTCACTACCACCCCCTGCAGTGGCATAGTGCTGTGTATGTGTGTGTGTGGTGCCCCATACTCCAGCATAAGGGGACCAGTGTGCGACAATGTGAACCTGATCTGGGACTCAGTGTCGGTGTGGGGATGAATCATTTATTGGGTTCTGTGTGGTAGAGTCTAGCGAAGCTCCAAACGGCTGGATAGACTACAGCATGTTTCTGTCCTGCCCTTGAAGCTTCCCATAAGAATGTCACAATGTGTTTAAGTGCTTTACAGCCCTCTCTAAAGCAAAACCAATTTCTCCTCATTTATTGTCACAGAGGTGCTGTGTTGAGTGACTAGACAGCGCCCCCTGTTGGGGCGGACAACTCCAGGCCAACCCAGTCAGAGACATGTAGAGAAGTCAGATCAAAAGAGCACACCACTCAGTTAGATACAACCAGCGCAAAAGGACTTTGATGACCCCGAAACATGGACTAAGACACAAGAAGTCTCATCTTTCATTAGTTTGTCATCTCACTGAAATAAGGTCACAATAATGACAGGTATGATGTCTAGTCAATACCCTTCACTGCAGCGTTAAAATTAGATCTGGGCTTTCAGGTCACACAGTTGTCCAGATACCAATAAGTCATACCTATTTAACCAGAGAGCCCTCTGCACTAAGGGTGAGGGGGTCACTCGAGTCAGATACCCCTGAGGTCTGATAGGGAGCAGTGATGTCTATACCCTGCATGCCCTCTACTAGCTAATATAATGTGAGACACCCGATCCAGGTGACCTGTTCAGTCATTTATCATGTATTCACCCAGATCAATTATTGCAGTGTCTACATAGTGAAGGGTGCTTGTGTTCCACAACACACAGGTTATGGAGTGATATGTGTGCTGGGCTCTGTGGTGGCTGAGAGGGTGGAGCTGGAGGAAGAAAGACAGGAAGTAGTAGTGTCCACATGTCAAATCAAGACAGGAAGCAGTAGTGTCCACATGTAAAATCAAACCCACGTGTGCAATCATGACTAAGGACTTTAATTAACCAAATCATTTTCCCTGTAATATCCACAAATAAAAGTGATCTCTTTTATATATATTCACATTGTATAATTTTCATAGTGTGACAAAATTCTCTTTTGGATTTTCCAGCCATTCCTATAGTTGTCATAGATCAGTCCCCATGCAGTCATTGGAAAGGTTGAAGAACTTAGTAACAATCTATCTGAGTAGATTGAGTAGACGGCATGGACAGACAGGTTCAGCTTAAATGCAGTTCTTTTCCTTGGCTCCTCTCGTTATTGAAAAACCACCAGCTACCCAATCATCGCAAAAATATCCTCCTGCAGAGTGATCCAGAGTCTTCTTCTTCTTCTTCTTCTTCTTCTTCTTCTTCTTCTTCTTCTTCTTCTTCTTCTTCTTCTTCTTCTTCTTCTTCTTCTTCTTCTTCTTCTTCTTCTATTTTTATATATTATAATAATAATGACTATAATTATCCTTGATATAAATTCAATAGTATTTTTCTCTGTCAAATTTAAATACGTTATTTTGGCAATCTTCATATGGTGTTTAGAATAAAAGAATACTCAAATAGAAAATAAAACGGATAAATCAGAGAGCCAGAAGAGGAAATAAGGGAGAAAGAACAAAATAATGAAAGAAAGGAATAGAGAAGAAAGAAAGAAAGAAAAAAATTAAGAAAGAGAAAGAATCCAGAAACAATCAAAGTAACACATCCAGAAATATATATATATACAACTTTAGTTGCTGTTGAAAAGTGTCCATCATCATCATTGTTCCGTGCCAACTCTCTGTGTAGAGCTGCAGTACAGTTTACAGTCTAAGTCCTGGAGTGTGTAACATAACTCCTTGTGTTATACCAGTGTGTAGGACTTTGCGTAGGGGTTGTTGCTCTGTTTTAGGTGTCCTCTGGAGTCTAGCAGGGACTCCTGTGAACTGCTGAGCTTGGCGGCCTGACCCTGGGCCAGGTCTCCGGTGGCCTCACGGCCAATAGCCTCACGGCCAGTGGGCTCACGCTGGGGCAGTGTGGAGGCAGTCCCTGGCTGCCACTGCTGCACCTCCCTGGACGTGGGCACCTCCATGGGTGTGGGCTCCAGGAGCGGAGGTCGTTTCAGGGTGCGGCTCTTCTGGGGCTCCAGACACGCCTGGCCCAACGCCCCTGCCTCCCCTCCTCCTCCTTCTCTTCCTCCGTTACCACCGTTGGACCCCCGGCCTCCCGACGCAGAGCCACGGTTTAACAGGAAGTCCATGCGTAGGTACGGGGGCAGGTGCACCAGCTCTCCTCCTGAGGGTTGAGACCAGAGAGGGGGTTAGATGGGTACCCAGTCAGGAAGGTTAGAGGGTTACCCAGTCAGGAACGTTAAAGTGGTTCCCAGTCAGGAAGGTCAGAAGGGTAACCCAAGTGTACATTTAGTTAATGACACTGCAGCACTTCTCTACACACTATTCCCCCATGCAGACAGTGAGTGAATCCCTGGACACGGTTGAGTGGATGATGATACAATCACGTCTGCTGTAAATCTATCTCGTCCACTGAATAAATTACATGTTTAATTTAGGAAATGAGATAATCACAAAGACGTGTCCAGAAGCCAGAGATGTATGAGAGACGTACTAAAGATTTTACACTTGATTAGGAATGGTGGGGAGACGTGTACTGTTCCATTACTGCTGTAATGGATGTCTTCAATATTAGTCTTTCAGAGGCCACAGAGATCAGCAGGCTTCAGTGACTGGCCTTTTCAATGCCAAATCACTATCCCCCACCACCACCACAATCGCCCCCACGCCACACAGAGGAGGACCGGCCCGTCTATATAGATTGTATCCTACATGTGACCTTAGTGACTGAATCCCAGAGTTCACGGAGAGCATGCATCACTTACTGTGTATATAATAGGCTTTATTAAAACCAGTAAAGATGATGAATGGCGACCAGCTATAATTTAATTAAGTATAGATTTAAGCTTTTCTTTGGGAGCTCATTAGGAATTTATTTAGCTGAAATCCATCAGGCTGTAAGAGGCAGGGCGTGGGTAATGGCACAACTTCTATCTGCTACACAATACACAATAATAATTCCCAGCCATGCAATAAGTCTCTAAGCTGGGGGGTTTGATGTATATGAGTGTTTTAACATTCTTGCCCAAGTCTATCTGTGCTGATGTAATCTGGCCTTCCAATGAGCTTCCACATCTACCCACAGACTAGTAAACAGACAGACACATCGCGCGCACGTACGCATGCACACGCCCCACAAACACACAAACACACAGAGACACCTTCGCTTGTTTAAAGGCCCATGACACAAGAAACAGTGTTGCAGTAAATGTTAATGAGCTGAGAACCTCAAGATCAACCTCTTTAACTGTCTCCCTACAGTAATTGTACAGGACACACACACACACACACACACACACACACGAAGAAATGAGCTTGCCAAATCCCACACGTAGTGGATGCACTTAATGTCAAAGTCATGACCCAAGGTTGACCTACTATATCAGTATCAGGTGTGTGTGATTGTGATTGAAACGTGTCAGAGTAACAGGAGAGCGGGCTGTTCTCTCCTCCGTGTCCCTGTGTGACTGACAGTTGAGGCCACAGGGTCAACTCAGGGCAAAGGAACATTATTACTGTCAGAAAGACAGACATCCATCAAGCACTTTTGCATACCATCACTATTGTATGCCAGTATCGACATGTATGTTTTATATTGAAAATTGCCTTTTTTCTTGAGGATTCTGATGCTACTATGTGACACTCATTGAGCAAAAACACCATAAAATGAACTGTGTTCAAACTAACATGGGTGAATTCCACAGTGTGTGCCACAACATGGCTGGCTGATGGTATACCAGACTGGTAACAACAGTCTTCAACAGGGACTTATTTTAGAAACCTCTAAGGCTTGTCTACGTGTCGCTGGTGTTGCCCAGCTCCCACTGGATGAAAATGACACCAGGGTTAGCACGACGCTACAACAGGCTCTGCGTCTGAAAGACCGAAATCACGCTGAACGTCTCCATTGTGGCAGTAAAGTGCTGTTTTGTATTGACAGACAATAGCTTTAGATTGGATTGACAGATAGCCTCTACTTGCCCTCAGCTGATGGTTTAAGCCTCCCGCTGGCTGATGAATGTGGGCAGCTGGCTCGTGTGCGCACCATGAAAACATAATGAGGGACAGAAACTCAAGACCCAGCTCAGATAGCCAAAACCCGTCTACCTTGTCTCACTCAGCCCAACCCAGCTCCTGCCTCCAGACACCATAAACACCTAGCTAGTCTTGATACCCCCTGCCCAGACTGACAACACAGTAGGCCAGGACTCGCTAAACGCACGATATACAAAAAGTATTTGAAAAATGTGCATTTCCTCATGTCTATGTATTTCAACCCATTCTGTTTAGTCTGTCCACAAGCTGAGCCAGACAGTGGAACCAATAGGAATGGGAGGTGAGGAGCAGCAGGTCAAACCTGGGGGAGTGTCTGTCAGTCAGTCAGTCAGTCAGTCAGACAGACAGACGGACGGGCGGACGCAGACAGACAGCTCCTCCATGTACAGACATTGCTGCAGAGCACTGAGGATGAATACATCCCTGTGAGAGGGGTATTACTGGGCTTAGTGTTTGTACTTCATCGAGCATTAACAGCATGCCGGGGATGTTATCTGAGGAAGTGTATCTCATGATCATGATCATTATTTAGCAATAAGCGTTTTGTAATATGCTGTGTTAAATTAAAGCTATGAAACTTTGAACTTTGAACAGGCCCAGAGAGCGGTGGACGTTACAGTAGTAATGCTGTGGCCCAAGGCCTAACTGGAGCAGAACTGAACTGCAACTCTGGTCCTCCACTACTCCCAACAGCTGTAGACCCTGACAAAAACACTTGATTCAACTTTTCAAGGGCTTGATGATTAGTAGAATCAGGTCAGCTTGTCCAGGGCCACAACAAAAATATGTACTGTTGGGGGTAGTGGAGGACCGGAGATGGAGAACACTAATCTGGAGTAATGAGGAAAATAATGTAGTTTCAGTAAGGTTTGAACTGTACTGTGTGTGTGTTCTGTATATGAATGCTTCTCCTCACCCGGTCTGTGGGCCTTGGGTGCTGCCATGTTCATGACCCGGCTGACGTCCTGAGGCTTGGGCGGGGAGGCGGTGAACCTGCAGATGCCTGACTCGGACGGTGTGCTGGACGTCAGGCTGTCTGTGTAGTCGTTGGTGCCGGCCGTCATTTGCTCCGAGGAGGTGTCGGAGATGAAGCACTCTGTGATGGTGAACTTGGCGTGCCGCAGGTGCTCCTCCATCTTGGCGTGCTCGTAGGCCCGGGCCAGCTCCTCGTACGTGGATGACGCGCTCTCTGTCGACACCATGCTGCTCCGCGCGCGGTCTGCGTAGTCACACACACACACACACACACACACACACACACACACACACAAAAAAAAACACACACACACACACACACACCACACAAAGACACACCATCCATTATAGTATTTGCATATAGCTGAGATATAAGATATATTGAAAATATCTTAAAACATACAGTGAACTCTGACCCTTCCACGTACAGTAGTAGTGGTCTCCCCTTTGCTACAGATTAATGTTGCATGTAAGACATAGGGTCAGTCCATTACCTGTGTCCTGCGATGGGCTGACGCTGTAGCTGTCGCTCTCCTTGTCCACAGAGCCGGTGGCGCGCGGTGTAGGCAGTCTCCAGTCTGTGCTCAGGGTGTGGGAGGAGGTGGGCGGTTGGGGCCGGTTCAGGGTCCACTGGCTGGCGTATCGGTTCCTGCTGGCAGCAGGGCCTGGTTTGGCAGTGCGGCGTGCTGTGGGGTCTGGAGGTGAAAGGGCCAAGGTCATTACTGATAATAGGCTTAGGCAGTGTCGGAAATGGCACCCAATCCCCTAAGTAGTGCACTAGATTTCACCAGGGTCCATGTGGAATAGGGTGCCATTTCAGACATACCACTGAGCTACAAGACAGTAAATTGCATACACTGAGTCTTAATTGTCTGTGTATCAAATTACACAAACATCTATTGATCAATAATAATTAATAGGTTTGAAACTATCATCCTAACCTTTCACAGTAGATATGATATTCCCCAAAGACAAAAACAGTATCATATTCGGTCTGACCCAGACATTCAACCTACTGTGCTATGCATCAATGGCACCAAATCAGAATGGCCCTTTAGAACAGCCATGATTAGATCCGGCCTGTAGAAGCCAGAGAAGAATAGCAGTGGTAATAGTAGTAGGTCAGAGTGGAGTAATTCCATCAGTGTGCTGGAGACTGGGGTACCAGGCTGTGTTTGCCCAACACTCTGGATAGATGTGGCTGAGTCAGCAGACAAGGTTCAGGCCCACTGTGCTGCCAGGCCAGCCTCAATCAGGTGAGCTGTCAGGAGGAGCCAGATGCTTCTCCACTCTTCATCAGTTAAAGCTCAGCAGAAACAGAGTCTACATAGGCCACTGTGCAGCCACTGCCTTGGCTCACACTGCTCTGGGCTGTGGGCTCTGTGATGGCATCTGAGGGTTGAAACTATGATAAGCTGAAAATTGTAGTTTGCTTAGAATGGATTTGGGATCAGGGTATGTGGATACCTGGAGGTTTATTGTTAAAGCTATTGTTTATAAAAACTCTATAGTCCAAACACTGATTGGAGGACTGGGGTCCAGTTACAGGCACCTGAGCGATAAATATGTACAATGATTTGAAGTTACAGCAGATGCTTGGATTGAATGCAACTATATCAGAAAATATGAATCTTGAAAGAGACCATTCTCTTATTTCACATACGTAACTACAAACAAATAAACAACAATGAATTACCCATATTCTTCCAGGGGACTACATTACGCTAGTAGCTTACTGTACGTCAGAGTAAAGGTGGTGAGGGGGTGGGATATAGAGGTGATTAAATAGGTAAGGCTCTTACTGGTTCCAGGCCGGGCATCGGAGACGTCCACCAGTGGGCCGGTAGCCTGCGACAGGGACTGGTAGTGGACTGTGTGCGTGACAGTGGACGACTTCTGTTTGGACGTCTCCCCAAAGTCATTATCAGTCAGCAGCACCGTTGACCTGTCGTCTGACAGACAGAAAACAGGGAGGAAGACAATGAGTTGTTAGAAAACAATTATCAAATATAACGTGCAAGGGATAAGCATACTGTAAGCTGGCTGGGAAGACAGGGGTCTCACCGATAGTCTCCATAGTATCTCTCTCCTCGATGAGCAGCTGGGCTCGGGGGATGTCGATGTGCATTCTCATGGTCTGCTGCTTGTTCGATGTGTCTGGTGTCCGTGTGTTTTTACTAGGAAATAGAAATGTCAGTTAGGAGGTATTGTTGTATTGTTTGTAAGTAGTTTTAAAGTAACTGTCCAGTGAAAATCTCACTTTTAAAAGTTCATATTATGCTAACCAGTCCTATACTCGTATTTGTGGCCAAAGCATAAATTGGAGAAAAAAAACCACCTCAAACATGTATCTCAAACAGAAAAACACTTGCTATTTCCTCATAGAGTATGATGTCATACTCCTGAGGAGGATGAGCTGTCCAATCAGCAGTCCAGAGGAGGATGGGCTGGCCAATCATCGGTCTACTCGCATTAATATTTTTAATGACTGGTATACGCACACACCATTCCAACACGAAAAAGCGTCTTTTTAACATACTTAAATAAAAAAATGTGGAATTAAAACTATTTCACTCATATTGTAAGTAATTGTAGGTAATATTTCATAGAAATCTGGAAACACTGGATAGTTAAATAAAAAGTATGATTTATTCCTCTTCACATACCTCATCAGCATTTCTGCCAGGCTTTTTGCATCTGTGAAGTCAGCATACAATAAGTTAGTAACAATGTAGAGGTATGGTTGACAAAAGCTAACATATTGATATCATAAGCACCAATCCAGTTTACTCGATGTACAAAACTAGAACATTAGCGTGTGGGCAAATTAATAGTGGAACACTAGATCTGATCAGACCGTTCTACAGTGCTAGTGAAACTCTTAATTAGATAATGAAAGTCAATAGTCACAATTTTACTCTGCTCAAGTTAATTGATCCTCCCTCTCTAGAGCTCTAAAAAGTGATTGTGTGTTATTGTGTGCCTTGTTTCTATTGTGTGTGTGTGTGTGTGTGTGTGTGTGTGTGTGTGTGTGTGTGTGTGTGTGCTGGTGCATGTGAGTGTCTGTGTGTTCTGACTGACCGCGTAACCTCTTGAGTCTCTGCTCCCTCCTCCTCCTCTTCAGCACCATCAGGAAGATGAAGACCATGACAGCAGCCACCAGGATACAGGTGATGGTTACCATAATCTTCAGCCCCTCGTTGCCTGACATGTTGTCTGTGATGGGGTCCACTGTCTTCAACAGAGGAGGGATAGTGCCTGCGGGGAGAGGAACCAGATAAGTATTAGGCATGACTATTTACCACCAGGGTTGGGACTTGGGAGGACTATGAATCGTAGTCAAATATGTTTCTTTGGAAGGACTTCTTTGGTAAATTAAACTATCATGGTTTAGGAAAAAATTGTCATCCTAGAAGAACACTGAACTGAACTCACTTCCATCTGCGTTGAGTGTGGCGAATGTGATTTTCTTCTCGGCGGAGCCAGCGCTGTTGACCACCTTCATCTGCAACTCGTACCAGGTGGCTTCCGCCAGGTCGTACAGGATGTAGCTCTTGGTTAGTGAGGTGCGCTGGGCTGTGGTCCACGTTGACATGTCCACCGGACGGTACTCCAGGGTGAAAGAGGTGATTGGGCAGCCGCCATTGTTCCACCCAATTAGATTGAGCCTGACCCGGGTGGAGTTGATGCTGGCAAACAGCTCATGTTCTTTGGCAAACTGGGGCTCTGGAAATAAGAGGGGTGAAGAGATTAGATGTAGACTTTTAAGGACGCCCGTAACATTTTATTCATGAATCAAATAAGGTCACATAACAATTGAGCATGTTTGAGGAATTGCTTGGTAAAGCTTTAGATAGGACTGTTAGAGTCAGTTCTAAGGGGACAGTGGTGGGGTGGAGATGCTATATGGAGATGAGCAACTTTGATGCAGGTGGGGGCCACAAAAAAGTTGCTCGCAGATCTGCGTACCCACATGTGCAATTTGACGTTTTACATTTTGCCACAGGGTGGAGAGAAATGTTTGTAGTTTTTAATGTGATATCTGAGTGAGACTGACTAACAAAATCAATGGGGGAAACATGATTACTACGTTTAGATAGCTGGCAGCAAAAAAATGTTAGCTGACATGGGCTAATTGAGTGACTATCAGTGACTGACATAACAAGAGAACTTGGGACTATGGGACTCCCAATTACTGCTGATGCACATTTTATTTTTTGTTATTGCACCTTGTGTATTCTACTATTGAGTTAACTCCTACTGAGTTAAAAAAAACGAAATAAAAAATGTATCCGATGTCCAGTAGCCCATCCCTGCTATAGAGACTCTACCTTTTCCGTGGGTCTTTGCTTCAATGATCTCACTGATGCGTCCGGGGCCCACTCCGTTCTGAGCAGTCAGGGTGAACTTGTACCAGGTGCCACACTTCAGGTTCTCCAGGCGGTACGAGCGCTCGCTAGGGCTGATGGGAAAACTGCCCCACTGCTCACTGTTATCCTCTGAGTACTGCAGGATGTAGCCTAGAGAGAGAGAAATAGAAAAAGACAGACAGACAGAGAGAGAGTGAGAGTGAGAGTGAGAGTGAGAGTGAGAGAGAGAGAGAGAGAGAGAGAGAGAGAGAGAGAGAGAGAGAGAGAGAGAGAGCATAACTGTAAAATCTCTCCCAACATACTCCAAGTTAATCTTATAACTACATGACCCGGACAATCACTCACAGTGCTGGCACAGCAAAGTGAAACCTTGTGGTATTTGCGCTTAGACATGAGCTAAATACCTAGAAACATGCCATTGAGATTGATTAACATAAACATTAAATGTAACATAAGGCAGGACAATAGCGCATGATCATAACCACTATTCTCTTACTCTACACAGATTCAAGGGAAATAAGGCACTGTATTGTGGTAAGTGCAAGGACTAGACAACATCGTTTGACTCGTGACATGAAAACAAATACCATAGGAAATCATCCTGGGCAACCCTTATAATCTTTTTTAAAAAGCCTGAGAGGCCAGAAGTGCAATGTTATGTTCCAGTGATGACCAGCTATGATAAATCACCAGTGCTACCGCTTCTGTGATTGGGCTTTCTTCTTGACTGAGTGGTTTAACCTTCCACTTTAACCCACTTAATCTTCTTTGTTCTTTTTTAATCTAATCCCTCTCCACTGTTTTAGCACCTCACTCAGCCTGTCTAAGATAATGAGAAGTGGGGGGCCTTGTAAGATGATTTTGTTCACCCAATGTCCTAATAGGATACTAGCCGTGTTACTGAAGTGCCATTGGTGTGTCTTACTAGTTACCAGTGACTTGTTGAGGTGTCGTTGGTGTGCCCAGATGGAGGTGTACTTTATCTCTTGTTGAAATGTCATTAGTTAGTGTGTCGAAATGGGGATCTTTGTCTTGTCGGAAAGGAGGTCAATGCCTTCTAGAGGTGTCTATGGTGTGTCTAAATGGCCTAATGTCACTCACCTCTGATGGAGCTTCCTCCGTTGTCCCCAGGTATCCAGGACAGAGTGATTGACGTGGTGGTTGTCTTGGTAACTGTGAGGCGTGGTTGGTCTGGAGGAACTGTAGAACAAAAGGAATTATGTTTATAACAAGATCCATGACAAAAAAGCATCTGTGCTACATCAAACTAGCCACAAAGTGTTCTCAGAAGAGCTACGTAGAAAGGCCTTTCAAATTAGTATTGGACAGTATTGGACAAGTATCCTTTGACATCTCTCTTTGTCTTACCTTGAACCTGCAGGTTGAGCGTGATCTCATCAGAGCCCCAGTTGTTGCTGGCCACACAGCTGTAGTACCCAGAGTCCTCTGCTTTCACTGTCCGGATGATGAAGCTGCCGTTGCTATGGACACTGCGGCGTCCATCAATCAGAACAGGGGCAGGGGTACCATTGCTGTTGAGAGGTATTTTTTTTAACCTTTATATAACTAGGCAAGTCAGTTAAGAACAAATTCTTATTTAAAACGACGGCCTATACCGGCCAAACTCAGACAAAGCTGGGCCAATTATGCGGCGCCCTATGGGACTCCCAATCACGGCCAGTTGTGATACAGTCTGGAGGTAGAGTTGAACTGATGATGTTCAGCACAGTATGTGACCATAGTAAAAACATGATTACGACTTTGACATTCCTGCATTGTGTTGAATCATGTGAAAGGTGGGCCTTGAGATGTATAGAGATCATTACTTGGAAATAACCCAGTTTTGCATGGACATTGCCATTGAGGGCTTCCATCATTTTAAAGTAGTAAACTGTGTGGAGATTCCTATGAGTTGGGAGCGATCAGCCAATGATCAGAGCATTGCCTTCTTCTTCAAATTGGTTTGCCTAGTTTGTAATTGGCTTAATGCTAGTGTCCACAATAAATTAATGACACACAATTTGGTTCAAGACTCCAGCACTGCAAATGGCGTTAAGTCACCAATATTAGCTTGACACTTTTTTCAAACATCAAAAGAAGTAGAAAATGGACTACTTGAAAATGTTGATGCTGTCACAGATGCCATAATGGCACAGATACAACATTGCGATCTCTATACATCTCTATGGCCTTGACATACTTTCCCTTCAGCCACTTGATGGTGGGGGGTGGATCTCCAACCGCCTTGCAGGGCAGAACAATGTCCTTCATCCAGGGTGTAGTCACTGTTCCGTTGAACGTCAGGATCCTGGCAGGAGCTATGGGGGTTACGCATATGCATCACTGTGACCGTACCGTTCTAATCCAATGGAAAACAATGATGAATAATAACAGAATGCAAGCAATATCCTAGATGTCACATCAATCAACACCCTACTGCAATAACTAATATTTCAGCAACATCAGTTTTGATTCCCAACTTTCAAAAGTTACACTGTTACACAGGCAGCCCAGCCCGTACCTTTGGCCCGAGGTTCCACTGTGATGGTCTCACTGCTGTTGCCTCGCCCAGCAGCTGTCACGGCAACCACCCAGATGCTGTACTTCCTGTTGCGGGCCAGGTTTGGCACTCTGTAGAAATATACATCAGGAGAAGCCTCAAACTCACTCATCACCTGGAGAGAGGGAGGAAGGAAGGGAAGGAGGTCACATGTCTGTGCATTTATCATCCAACTTGAACAGGGGAGTAATCTTCATGTGCTTTCTCTCTCACGACAGGACTTTCTTTAACAGCCCAGAATGGGAGGACTGGAGGCGGCGTTATAATGAGTGCTCAAGGCTTCTGTGAGAGCTGTGTTAATAATAATACAGCTCTGTACCGTGGGGTGCAGGTTGGAGCAGAAGACGATGTACTTCCTGATGATGCCGTTGAGTTTGAGAGGATGGAGCCAGGACACAAACACCACGGAGCTGGTGGAGGCTGCAGCCTTAACCCCCGCTGGAGGCCCAGGGACTAGAGGGAGGAAGGAGGGAAAATCTGATGTTAAACATTCATACATACTGCACGTATTCATAGAAACATTGAATATGGGCTTGTATGGCCTTATTGCAGACAGTGCTTTATTACGTGCATAGCTTGCTTTGATGTCAATGTGAAAGCAATGATCCACATCTATCTCAAGTGTATCTCAAGCCAGGATTTGTATCTCACCGTCTTCCTTGGTCCGGGTGAAGATCTGCTCGCTGCGCACCCCGTCCCCAGCCCGGGTGAAGGCCAGCACCTGGATGCTGTAGTTAGTGTATTTCTCCAGACCATCCAGCTCCAGAGACGGGTAGGAGGTGGTCACGTTCCTGATCTCTCCCAACTCTGACAATGTCACACGACGGTTACAATCAACCTTTTATCACTCACTCTCACGCCATGTCTAATCAAGTCTAAGATCCTGTGTGATAGAATATCGATAAAAGAACTACAGTGACCACAATAACACAATAAACCTGCTCCCTGTGGGACCACACTGCAAAACGACCATACAAAACGATGCACATACACAGTAAGCTACTGTGATTTTTGACTGAAAAGTAGTATCTGTGATATAGCAATGACTGAGTACTGGCAGTAGTGCTCTGTCTGCTGCGTCTCCTCTGAGTGTCCTTGTAGACAGAGCTGAAGCAGTGACCCTCAGTGAGTTACTGCATCCTGTGAATTATTGATGGAGCCCCGACAGGCTGCAGGCTGGATCCCATCCACAAGGCCTGAGCAAGAGCAGGGTGTTAGCTCTGGGTGCTGCCCACTCTGGCTCCGTGGTAGCTCCATCCATATAACACAACTCACTAGAATTAAGCTACTTAACAACTAATGGACTAGATTATATACCGAACAGGAACGCGTTTTAAATGGACACGTGTCTATTGAGATATAATACTCATTGGATAGTTGATTTGTAAGTAAAGCTAGAAGTATAATTTGTAACTAATTTGAACCAACGCTGTCAGAATGAAATTGAGGAGAAAATGGCAACGTTGCTGAGATATTGCAAACGTTCAACAAGGCACACCCATGATCTAGCGTTGCCTGTTGAGAAAACTAAAAACTGAACCACAGCCTCACCTAGTGGCGCAAATCTGTCAAATACAAGATCAACGACATGCTACATAGCAGAGTTAATGTAGAAGATGAAAGAATGGGCTAGAACCATTATGATCATAGCGCCCACACCACCAGTGGTCCGCTAAGTACCTGCTAGCTGGGTGTGTTCTGAATGTGTGTTAATAATCCCCTACCTCCATCTGGAAGGTTGGCCCAGTAGATGACTCTATAGCCCTGCAGGTTTCCGTTGAGGGCCTCTTTGGGCAGTGTCAACCAGGACAGAGAAATGACTTCTGGAGACTTGGCCATGGCCAGGACATTCTCAGGGGGACGCGAGGGGACTGCCAAGGGACAGAAGGGGAAACAAAGTTAGGACAAATGAATAGACAATGGTACTCTGAACAAAAATATAAACGCAACATGTAAAGTGTTGGTCCCATGTTTCATGAGCTGAAATAAGAGATCTCTGAAACGTTCCATACGCACAAAAAGTTTATTTCTCTCAAATGTTGTGGGCAAATTTGTTTACATCCCTGTTAGTGAGCATTTCTCCTTTGCCAAGATAATCAATCCACCTGAGCTGTTGGCAGAGAATTGAATGTTTATTTCTCCAACGTCGTTTTAGAGAATTTGGCAGTACGTCCAACATCAGCCCATCACCTCGACATCTGGCTTCTTCACCTGCAGGATCGTCTGAGACCAGCTACAGGGGCAGCTGATGAAACTGTGGGCTTGCACAACCAAAGAAATTCTACGCAAACTGTCAGAAACCGTCTCAGGGAAGCTCATCTGCGTGCTCGTCGCACTCACCAGGGTCTTGACCTGACTGCAGTTCGGCGTCATAACCAACTTCAGTGGGCAAATGCTCACCTTCGATAGCCACTGGCACGCTGGAGAAGTGTGCTCTTCATGGATGAATCCCAGTTTCAGCTGTACGGGGCAGATGGCAGACAGTGTGTATAGCGTCGTGTGGGCGAGCGGTTTGCTGATGCCAACAATGTGAACATAGTGCCCCATGGTGGCGGTGGGTTTATGGTATGGGCAGGCATAAGCTACGGACAATGAACACAATTGCATTGGATCGATGTCAATTTGAATGCACAGAGATACCTTGACAAGATCCTGAGGCCCTTTGTCGTGCCATTCATCCGCCGCCATCACCTCATGTTACAGCATGATAATGCATGGCCCCATGTTGCAAGGTTCTACACAATTCCTGGAATCTGAAAATGTCCCACTCACCAGACATGTGACCCATTGAGCATGTTTGGGATGCTTTGGGTCGACGTTATACGACAGCGTATTCCACTTCCCGCCAATATCCAGCAACTTTGCACAGCCATTGTAGAGGAGTGGGACAACATTCCACAGGCCACAATTAACAGCCTGATCAAATCTATGCGAAGGAGATGTGTCGCGCTGCATGAGGCAAATGGTGGTCACATCATATACTGACTGGTTTTCTGATCCATGCCCATACCTTTTGTTTTAAGGTATCTGTGACCAACAGATGCATATATGTATTCCCAGTCATGTGAAATCCATAGATTAGGGCCTATATGAATGTTAACTCAGTAAAATCTTTGACATTGTTGCTTGTTGCGTTTCTATTTTTGTTCAGACTAGGCTGTAATATCTCCCCCTACTGGCTTCTTACTCTATTAGCGATTTCAAATCTTTTGGTTTGAGGTAATTCAGCAATCATCCAGAAGATGGTAGTCTACCTATGGCAATTACTTTTCACACTGTTCAACGTTCCCATGCTAACAAGAAGTAAACTAAACACACACGCACACACACACACCTCTGACCCACCCCACCCCTTAACCCCCTGATCCGTACTAACCATCCTCCAGTGTTTTGGTGATCACCTCCTGAGAGGAGGGGCCGGTGCCAGCACGGTTAGCTGCCTGCACCACCACCCCATACTCAGTGAACTTCCTCAGGTTGTCCAGGGTGATGCTCTCACTGCTGTCCCCTGTGGTGTCCATGCTGATGATGTTAAACTGAAAGCTGCCTCCAGAGCTGTACTCTCTGTAACCCACCTGGTATCCCCGGATCACCCCATTCTGAAGGTGCTTGTGGGGGCCCTGAGGAGGAGGAGGGGGGGGGGGGGGCAACGCCAATATGTTAAAATGCTGCCATCTTGTTTTGCTTATAGTTAGGGTAACCAGTTTGGAAAATAGCTCTTTCCCACTGGGCACAGACGTCAATTCAACGTCTATTCCACGTTGGTTCAACGTAATTTCATTGAAATTATGAGGAAGCAACATTGATTCAACCAGTGTGTGCCTAGTGGGATGCATCTCCATCATAAATAGAATCAGACTGTACATAGACACAGATAAAAACAGGAAAATAGCTCTGTTTAACTCCATGAGGACACCATACCTTCCAGGTGACTTTGATGCTTTGTGGAGAGGTGGCCTCCAGTTGTACTTCCTGTGGAGGACCATCGGGGGCTGTAGAACAAGTGTAATATTGGCATAAAATACTCTTATGAGATAGTTGGTTGACTGTTTCATAGGCTCCTTTTTTTCTGGTTGGTGCGTGGCGCATGAACTAAGTAGACCAGACCCAGCTGCTATCGCATTGGTGCCTATGGGAGAGCCACCCCTTAAATAGACCAGAACAGTGAAAAAACATTTAAATGGTAAAAGGCTTTTTAAAATAATTTTTATAATCCACCATCATTGACTGAGACAATTCAGACATTCATTATTTTGAGGGAATATCTCACTAGATGGTGCTAAAGTGCTAAGAATCCCTTTGCTTTGTTATGACTGAAAGATGGACCTTGACTGTATTCAAGAAAATATTACAATTTAAAAAACATGTATCCCATGGCTAAAATCTGAAAACAAAGAGAATATGTGTCAACCTGGTTTCGACCATAACTACAAGATGTTTTGACCCAGTGAAGGAGAGATCTGTGTGGGCTGACCTGCTTCGTCAGTCGTGATGGTGAGCTCGTTGCTGGTGTCACTCTTGCCGATGTCGTTCTTGGCGAATATGCGTATGTTGTAGGTGGAGGATGGGTGCAGGTCTATGATGGTGGCCTGGTTCAGCTGGGGGGACACATCTTTGGTTATCTGGGCTGAATTCCACGAGGCTGGGGGGGGCAAACACAATGAACCTATTAGCATCTCTGTATGAAATGACAACCAACAACAAACAAGTTAGCTAATGCAAACAATATTTAGTTAGAACTATGTCATATGCAATTTCATATGGATTTCTCACGTTGTTCCATAGGCCTATATGCCAGCCCTACCTGATTTGTTCTTGCACTCAATGTCATATCCTGTGATGGGGCTGTTTCCGTCGAAGCCCATGGTCCAGCGGAGGGCAATTGTCCGGTCTCTGACCTCTCGGATCTCCACCTCGGGAGGGTCCGGAGGTTCTAAAAGAGTTTAACAAGAGTTTAACACACACAGATTAGATACAGAGGTTTACCTGTTCACTTAGTTGACCTGACCAGGAGAAAACAAACTGCAGGCTCAAGTTAACTAAGGTCCAGAGATATTGGCTCATGTGGTCAGGAAAAACGTACAGTAGCAACAACAAGGTACCGTTATGGAGAAACAGCTTAAGAAGCTGGAGCTGAAGCCAGGGGTTTACCTTGCACTGTTAACTGAATGATCCCCCTGTCTTCACCATAGGAGTTGATGGCGTGGCAGGAGAAGAATCCAGAATCTTCCCGAACAGTGGGCAGAATCTGAGGAGAGGTCAATGTAGTATTCAACCAGGAAACATCTCCATAATACACCAAAATAGTTCAGTATTCAACTGATCATAACCTCTGGTTATTTTATAGGCTACACAAAATGTCCAATGTCAATCACTGCAACTTATGATCATGCATGCTATATTGAGAACGTACAACACTAATACCAGCTCAGTATAAACACAGCAATACACATCACCCCCTTTTGGGGTGGAGGCCCCAGACCCCCAGCGCACCTTCAGAGTGGAGATGACCTCATCAGCCACCTCTTTGACCACGACGGTGTAGCGGCTGGTCTCTGGGTTGATGATGCGTTCCTCCTTCTCCCAGCGCACCATGATGGGCTTCTCCCCGTGGGCCGTGCAGCTCATATCCTTCTGCTGGCCCACCGTGGCCATGGTGGTGTTGGGGTACGACGTGATCATGGCCGGGACTGAGAGAGAGGGTGAGAGGAGAGAAAGAGAGAAAGGGAGAGAGTGAAGGAGAACTTCTACGTAACTTAACAGAGGCTCATATATTCTCCTTTAACTCACCTCTGCCACCCTAAAGCCTAAGGGAGGACTCCTTCCCAACGTCACGGCTGAGAATAGTCAACTATGGAGAGGCATGAACTCCTATCAAGATCTCCCTGGTTCTCGCAATGCATCGAACACTAATGGTTCAAAAACAGGCCTTCAAGTAAGCAATCTTGTCTCTGCTACAGCATCTTTGATACAGACAGACAGCAACTGTTTGCGTGTTGTTCCTGAGGCAGAGAGTCTCAGACAGAGACAGAGACAGGGTGCTACAGAGGAGAGGAAAGTTGTGACTAGTCTGAACTCCCCGCACACGGCAATGTGTGTGTGTGTGTATTTGTCCGGCTAAAAACTGCTGCAGGTGTCCTCTACTACTGCACACAGACACAGTGCTGTACTGTCTCACACAGGTCTGTGTAAATCACAGTTACATTGAAAGCCTTGACGATACAACCTGCTGTACTGGTATCTGTTACAAATGCTGCACCTACTGTGTGTACAGTGCACTGTTGCTGATGTTTCAGAGAGGCATGGACTTCAAGAAAAGAATGTACTGTATATGACTGTGTATGTAAAATGTCTACTGTACGTGTTTAACAAGATCATACATACAGTACATCCTACTGGCTAAAACAATGGGATAAGTCTGGGGGCTGGTGCTCTAGCCATTCTCCTCTGTGCGTGTGTGTGTGTGTGTGTGTGTGTGTGTGTGTGTGTGTGTGTGTGTGTGTGTGTGTGTGTGTGTGTGTGTGTGTGTGTGTGTGTGTGTGTGTGTGTGTGTGTGTTTTAAAGGAGCTGTTTCTCCAGGAACTAAGTGGGTAGTACGAGCAGAGAGGTCTCATGACATGTCTCAGAAACACTGTCTGAGAGCATGTTCCCCTGCAGCAGTGTAACTGTGCCAGGACGGCTATGATTTAATGATGGGAGCCCACTTTGATTATTCATACACAGCAGACAAAACTACTCCTCTGGCCCCACTGCTGTCTCACTACCCTTACACACACACACACACACACACACACACACACACACACACACACACACACCGAGCCTCGACCTCTCCGCCGCCTTCAACACACACAGACACACCAACACAAGAAGGAAACACTCATACACAGAACATGGACACATACACACACACACACCAACACAAATTCTGAAAAACAGAGAAACCCATGCAGCAAAAACAAACCACACATTAATCCCAGGCGACACTCTCTCTCCATCTCCCTCGTTCTCTCTGCACCACCATGTTTGAGGTTTGAGGGGTGTGTGTGTGTAGGTAGGAGCGGGTGTGGCTCCGCTAGCTGACAGCCCCTCTCTGACATGATTGCATGTGTCAGACTAAGGTCTGGCAACGTTTAAGCCTCATCTCTTATTCACTCTCAAGCTACACCAAAGAACGCTGATTTATTTTGCATGACAACTATGAATTTTAAGTGAGACACATTAAAATATCCTCCTCAGCCCTTCTCTAAATGTTATTGCTCCTTAACAGGGGTAGTTTCTCTGTACATCTGAGGCAGCAGGCAGCACCGTGGAGGGCGGCGTCAGCAGGAGACCTGCCTGGTGTTCTCTTACTCCTAGCCCCGCGAGACGGAGGGCATGCATTGATGAGTGCTCCTCCTTTAAGGAGAGGAGGGAAGTGGGGGGGGGAAACGGAGAAAGGAGGATGAATCCGAGTTCTGATGTGCCTTTCAAACAACACAGGCAAACTATCTGCTATTGTCATCACACACGTAGCTCTGGCACAGAACCCAGCTCCTCCACTGTGTGATCAGCACAGTTCCACCTGATCAAATTGCAGGGAAATGTCTGTCTGCAGTGGCTGTCTGTTAAAGCTACAGAGACTGGGCTGCTTTGTGCTGTGTGCTGCTACAGTGTCATACTCAGTTTGCTGTGACACTCCCAATACTGATACAGTAAAGGCCTCAGGTGTCAAAGATGACAGAGAACAAATAGTCAGCTCAAGGTGTTCTCCATCTTAAAACATCCTCACAACAACCTTAGACTTGCTAAAGAAGGTTGCGAGGACAACAAAAGGCTGCTCTCAGTCAGACTCCTCTCTCCTGCCTACATTCCAAACACAGCCCTCAGTAGCCCCCCAGGCTACCAGTATTCTTTTTGATAGCCCATAATTGCTTGGTTGATGTATATGTTTTAATATCCAGCGGTGTTACAGAGCCTGGTAATAAATAAATAGAGCGAGAGAGCGAGATAGAAGGTTTCTATTCCTGTCTGTCAGGTCCCATTCAGGGCTGGCTGTGTGTCACTGGGCAGAGGGAGACTGAGGAGGAGGTTGCCATCTTGGATGGAGATGGACTAGTAAACAATCATCCAGTATTAAAAGGTATGAATTGCAATAAATGCCAGTCTTGGATTTCTAGTTGGCTAGGGTGTACACACCTTGAGTAAAATGTTTTAGCTGCACAGCAGGAGTAAAATCATCAGTTGTTTTATCTTTTTGATCTGTACACCTTCTTCACTGTAAGAGAGGGACTGAAAATAAGGTAGAACACCACATGCAAATAGCTGTTCTCCTGGGCCTTTACTTAGTCTGTCTCTAATTGAAGTATTGACGGGTTTAAATGAAGCAGAAACACACTGAAGAGCTTCATTGGCCTTGGGCACACGCACGCGCGCACACACCCCCACACCCCCACACACCCACACACACACCCACACACACACACACACACACACACACACACCCACACACACACACACACACACCCACACACCCACACACACACACAGAGAATGGTTAGGAAAGGGAGGCAGGCAGGCAGCAGTGCATACTGAGCCACTAATGGTCTTCCTTTTCAATCCACTCAAGCGAATAAGTACACTTTTACAGAAAGCATCTTGAGTCTACGAGTGCACAGTTCGGGGTTTACAAGGCATGAAATGTGATATTTTCATGAGTGACAAGAGTACAGCTGTACCATCATGTAATGACTGAGCTTCCAACCCCCCAGTAGCGACATGGATACCACTAACAAAAGCCCCAAAGACATCACAACTCTGGTCTTTCTGGATAAATCAGAATGTTCTTCTTTCCAAGATGTCGAACATTAAATTAAAATAGTCGTGAGAGATTTGAGTAAAACTGAACAGGAAATGAGAGTAGGCTATAGGAGAGAACGAGCAGGAATCTGTAATGTAGGGAATTTATACACTACGCTACACAGAGACACGCTCACAGTAGGTACCCTTTACTGTAACATCCCTTACTCAAATCAAATTTTATTGGTCACATACACGTGGTTAGCAGATGTTATTGCGGGTGTAGTGAAATGCGGGTGTAGTGAAATGCTACTTTAACACCCTTACCGTAACAGCCCTTACTGTAACAGCCCTAAATCTCCCTCCATCTTCCTGATTAAGCTTTTGAAGGCTTATGGTGATAAGGAGCAGCTCTCAACCCAACTCCTCCATGCTGCACAGACCTACAGTACAGTACAATGTAGTCAGCTCACACATACACACACTTACAGCCGGCTATGAAACACTATGAGACTGCATAAAACGAAAATCTCTTGCACTCCCCTCCTCCCCCTGTACATTCCCAATGATATCGTGTGTCCTGGGGCACGCTGGTCTCAGTGTCATGGCGGAGGCTGATCTGGGGCTGAGGCGTGCTGGTCTCAGTGTCATGGTGGAGGCTGATCTGGGGCTGAGGCGTGCTGGTCTCAGTGTCATGGTGGAGGCTGATCTGGGGCTGAGGTGTGCTAGTCTCAGTGTCATGGCGGAGGCTGATCTAGGGCTGAGGCTGGGTCTGGTCTCAGTGTCATGGCGGAAGCTCATCTGGGACTGAGGCGTGCTGGTCTCAGTGTCATGGTGGAGGCTGATCTGGGGCTGAGGCATGCTGGTCTCAGTGCCATGGCGGAGGCTGATCTGGGGCTGAGGCATGCTGGTCTCAGTGCCATGGCGGAGGCTGATCTGGGGAGATGGCGCTGGGTGAGGATAATACGCTTCAACCTTCATTTCATCATCTCCTCTCCTCGCTGGGCATGCTGGGAAAGAAGGCCACCACGCCATGCAATGACTCACTGGGCCATACCCCCCAAACACACACACACACAATGAAATGCATATAGCCCATAATACATCCACACACACAGATTTACACCACACTCACACACTCCTCAGGCCAGCCCAGTGTTCTTCTTACAGGCCATACAGTACAGGGATGACTGGTTGAGTGGAGCCACTCTAATGCCCTGTTCTCCTGCACAATTACTCTCTCACACAACAGGAGACACATACCTCCTGGGAAAACAAGGAATAGAGGAGAGGAAGGGACTTTCTTGTGACTGGAAGCATCTTGCTGTTGTTGGGCCTGGCTACGGTGTACAGACAACTGTCTGTCAGTGATGATTAGACATGAACCAACTGCATAGCCACTGTTTCTGTCATGCTGACCAATGACCTGTATGGTAAAGTTGAAAAAAAATGAATGGTGCCCGGGCCCAGCCAGTTGCTGATTGGCTGTGTAAGTGCGCTGTCTCTAGGAGGGCTGAGAGTCAGTGTCACCACAGGTCCAGCCGCTGCATGGCAACCATGGCCTCCAGTGAGCTAATGTACTGATGGAAACACAGAATGCTACATAAGCACTTCCATGTTAGCTTCATTAACTATGACAAGCTCATACTGTACAGTACACTGGGTGGGGTAGGCCAGGGCATCGTAGTCATGCTGGCTAGCACTGTCTGTTGCATCTTCTCAGTATCTTAGCCACACCATGATCAGAGACTGTCTGTCTAAATAGATTGTTCATGCTTGTTTGCGCAAATCAGAGTAAGTATAGGTAAAGGCAAGGAAGGGAACCTAAAAGTCTGTGCAAGTCTGTGTGTATTGATGATGTTTGTATGTGTATGTATAGTTACTGATGTGTGTGAGAGAGTGTGTATTTACTTACATTATGTGAATCTGAATGGATGCATGATAGAGAAAGTGTGTGCGCACGTGTGTGTGTAAATGTGGGCTTGTGTGCACTGTAGGAGCGCACGTGTGTGTGACCATCTCTTTGTGTGTGTGTGTGTGTGTGTGTGTGTGTTTGCATATTTGTGTAGTAGTCAATGCCAGGATGGAGCTTCCTTTGGTTCTGACAGAGAGAGTGGCTTAGCGGGGTGGGGTGGGTGGGGGGTGGGGTGGGGGGGGGGGGGGGGGGGGGGCTCCTGCAACAGCTTGATAAGAACAGCCACAGAAAATAAGCTCTACTCAGATCTGAGCACCATCAAATGAGAATACTTCCCCCACGCAGCGAAGCCAGACTGGCAGTGCCAGGAGACTGGTGACCAGGTCATTAACATACTCCACATGCTGCAGCCACACCAGTCAACGCAGCAGAGAGAGACACACCACAAACTGTCTGGACTCCAATACAAAACAATGTCCTGTTCTTGTTTCAATACGTCATGACATTACTCAGAATGTATCTGTGTCAACTGTGTGATGATTCAATGTACACTTACTACAGTAGTCTATAGGCCATCTGAGCAACCCTAAGGTAAATTGTTCAATGACTAAACCTTTGGAATGACACAGCGTTTAATGAGTGACCACTGAACTGTGTCCCAGTTCCTCTCCAAGTCCCACTGACGTTAATGATTCTTAGCCTGGCCATGACCCATGCCTTGGCTCTGTCTCAGGTTGGTTTTGTAACCAGAAAGTGATTAGTGATGCTACAGCTACATTAGACTGATGCTGGTACTGATTAAAATAGACCTGGCAAGGCAGGCCCTCTCCCCCTTGTCGGTTAAACATGATGTCTACAAAGCTATAGGAGAACACTGTGATACAAATCAATACGCAGCCAGGGACAGGGCTGATACCATAAGATAACATATAGGGTGGTACAAGACGTTTCTGTAACTTCAGGGAACTACAGATTGAGAGATGGCATACTGGTGACCTTATGAAGGTGCTATATGTAATTTAATATGTGACAAGTCAGGCAAGAGTATCATTATCAGAGAAAGAGAAACACAGAGAGAGAGCAGGTCAGAGAACGAGAGAGCACAGTGGTCATTTGATGATTCACCCAACAACATCAAACAGAGTTAGTCTAATAAGGAAGACTAAGGAAGAAACATTACAGTGGTTTTGGAGTCTTACTTTTGACGGTGAGGTACATGGATTTGCTGACGTCAGCTCCCACATCATTGCTGACCTTACACAGGTAGTAGCCGCTGTCCTCCTCCAGCACGTGTTTGATGAGCAGAGAGCCGTTGACCAGCAGCTGGATACGCGAGCCAGAGTTCAGGGCGATGGGCTGGAACTGGGGAACCCCGTTACCTGGGGAGGAAACAGGAGGGACGGGGCCATGAGTCACGAAAGATACAACCTGAGATCCACATTTCAAATGCATTTAGCACCTTTCAAAATGTTGTACGTATTTGTAAAGGACCTGTAAGTCTACAATATACTCTAATCCTTAAATTGGAACCATTGTGTTTATGGCATAAGCAATGTCAGGTTAACACATTGGGGTGGTGTTCTACAAGTCCCCCTTACTAATTGAAATCCAAAGCTACTACTACTGACAGATGCTCATCCTTATTTGACTTGTACAGTGTGTGTAACGCTTTAGTGAAAAAGCTTTTGGGATTTAAGGACAGTAAACATGCATATTAACACTGCCCCTAAATCTCAGGAGCTGCTGTGGAGAATGTAACCACTAAAAGTAGGTAATCATTAAAGAGATGGTGCTCGTTTTCAACACCAGATCAGACTGCTGAGGAAGAAAACAACAAGACTGCAATGTGGCCTTGAAACCAGGAATCAGCCAATGAAATTCAGAGAAGTTTCCTTTACACAGCAAAGTACTTTTATTTTCCTTTGTTTTCACATGTAAGGATTTATCCCCTGACTCTCAGGGTTTGCTGTCTGTAAGCCATGTTTGGTATCTTTCATGTGAACAACATTGAACATGTAAGCATGTCAATTTACAAATCTACACATCAAAGACTGAACATTGTATTGTACATATATTTTGGGGTAAATACAACCTAATCCCCAAAGCATTGGTTTTGTCTTGATGAAACACACAGATTAGTATTAGTATGTACATGCTATTTGTCGGTCAAATATTCTTCAATTGTTGGACACCCTGGTGGTGAGGTATACTTCAGCATACTAGCATACAACATTATACTTTTCATATATTAGGGAACAAGTATATGTTCTAGAATCATCCATGTTTCTGTTGGAGGTAATGTTGGACAGTCTCATTCAAAAAGGTCAAAATGACTTCACTACTGTAGGAGATGTGTAATACTGAAAATGTTCAGGTCAACGAGTTGCCTGAGAATGGAAATCCACTCAAAGCTGTAAGTGGTCTACCTATGTTACAGTAACAGCAACACATCCAGGCTTGCTCATAGAGAATTAAACATATGTCTGAACTGGGCCAGATATTAACATGCAATAAATGTACAGTGTAAAGATAAGGTCATTTAGTGAACTGTGGGTTTTGGTCCTTAATTAAAAATCCAGTCAAGTGCTTCTGGTTAGCGAGGGGCAAGTGGCAGTACCATACCCACTATGTTGCCTTGTAGACGAGGCGAGAGAAAGAGAGAGAGATGAAAGAGAGAGAAGAGGACGTGCTCTTGAATTATGGATTTTGCATATCAGAGAGAGCTAGCAGTTATGCTAATACCAGCTGACCCTTCCTTCTTCACTGTTCTATCGCTCTGAGGCTCTGCTCTGCTAGCACCTGACTGGAAGAATAAAAAGCATCTCCCGCGCCACAACATACACAACACATGCACTTTCAAATTAGAGGTACATCTCAAATAAAGGCGCCGGCGATGTCTTCACTCTGCCATCGCTGTGGCGACGGACTAAGGTTCTGTCAAACGTTATTAATCAGACAGGGGGTCTAAGACATTGAGGAGCATCTCTCTCACATCAAACCCAATCTCCTTTCCGTCCCAGGGAGCCCAAGTCATAAACAAAACCTGGCTGCTGTCTGTCTGGCCCTATCCCCACGCCTTTGATGCCCCTCACACTGCCCCCGACGCCACCCCATTGGTTGGATTGGTTGTTGTCTCTCCATTGGGGGAAGCTTTCCTCCCTGGTTATGGATGAAGCAGCAAACACCTGGGTCCCCTCTTCAGCTATCCAGGTCAAGTGCTGTGCCACTTTTTTCACGTGCTCTCTCACACCTCACTGGTAGCTCCTCACAACCCACAGTGGCTGTACACCTGTGACCTATGACAGTGTGTGTACACCTGCAGTTGTTGAACCACATCATACATGAGCTGTGGATAAAACAGATGGAACCCATATGCCTTCAACTACAGCTACAGTTACTCCCTCCAAAACAGCTGCCGTTGCATCCCCAAACAATGTCCATTAATACGTTTGTATAACCATTTATTTAATACTACCGACAGTCTTCTGATGCTTGATTTCCGTATCGGTTTACCTTTGGAGTGCTTCCATACGAGGGTGGGGCGTGGATAACCCTCAGCAGAGCAGTTGAGGGTCACAGTTTTGCCATAGATCCCATCCTGGTCTGTGGGCTGCACCACAAACTGGGGAGGAACTGGAGGAGCAGAGGGAACCACACACAGACTGACTTACTAGTACTTCTGAGACCGAAAGATAGTAGGAGAGATAGATTAAGATTGAGCAAAAGAGTGCAGTGGAGAGAAACACACAGTATAAAGACAGATGAGAAGCAACAGAGAGAGGAGCAGAGAATGAAACAGAAACAGAGAGAGAAAGAAAGGCAGAGTACGAGTCAGGGAGTGAGAGGAGGGAGCCTAAGAGAGATACACCTAGAGACAGAGACAGAGGAACAATGTGTTAACCTCCTCTCACCCCTGACAATGAGCTGACTCTGGTGCTCAACGGCTGCAGCCTCGTTGCGTGCGATGCAGGTGTAGTTTCCGTTGTGGTCTGGGGACAGGTTGGAAATCCGCAGCGAGCTGGTGAACTCTATGTTGTCGATGGTAACCCCCAGACTGGCAGGTATTGGCTGCCCGTCCTTCTGCCAGGTGATGTCCAGGGGCTGGTCACCTGACATTACCACGCAGGGGATGAAGACACGCTGACCAATGGAGAACCGCTGGAATGCAAAGGGCTGGATGTACGGTGGAACTGGAGGGGAAGAGGAGGAGAGTGCCGCATTAGGCTGAGAGACAATACACTATACCGATACAATCGCCTGTGTGTCATACTTCAATCTTCTATCAATCCCTTTGGTCATTGGAAATTGTTGAATAGACTCTGAACTCAAAAGGACTGAGAGTGAATCATCACGTAATTGCACCTTAGTCATTCCTCCAGTCTAGCCGAACATTCTGTACTCTGAGTCGGCGCAAACAGTACCAAGAACAGGTGTACTACTCCAGAAACACTTGAAGGGGTGATTTTGGTGACTCATGCCACGTCAGCCTGTCTAGAAAGAGAAGATGAAAGAAAACCTAACAACCCTCAAGTAGGGAAAAAACACCATGTTATACAAATGAATGGAGAACCAGGCCCCATGCTAGACTAGATAACGACCTAGATGTGAGATCCTGCTCAGTAAGTCCACTGTGGCACCTTCTCAGGAAACTCTCCAGCCATCTCACAAGTCAGCCGCATTTTAGAATCAATGAGTTAAAATAACATTGAAATAATCAGCACTTGAGCACTGATTTAATTCACAACAAAGTAGGGATAATGGACTCCTGGGATCTCCCCAGCCGCTTCAGAATTTTAAGCATGAGCAGAGCAAATTAACTAACGTACTTGTAGCGGGGAAGTGTTGCTTTATATCATGTGGTCCCTCTTTTCCCCCACCCCAGCCTCATTTCGTGGAAATGTCTTAAGCAGTGGCTGCATCATTCATGACATGGATATGAGGTGTGGGGAATCACTCGTTTACATTCCCATTACGTATTCTTGGGTCTCTGGATAAGAGCGTCTGCTAAATGACTAAAATGTCAAATGTAAATCAAGCTCAATCGTTACTGGATGTGCAGTCATACTAATGACTCTAGTTTAGTCTCACATACCAAAGAAGTGAAGTCGTAGCAGTGGTGAATGTCAGGCAGTATTACTGTAGCTTATGGTACACAATGTGATGTGAAGGCCCTGGCCAATGGGAGTATGACCTGCAGGGTCACTTCCTATCTCTGCCTACGGCGTTGCCATGTTCTACTGTCCACACTCGCATACAGTACCTCTTAGAATGTTTATGTAGCACATGGGGATGTGTGTAGCCTACTCCTCACCCTGAAGTGTCCCCACGCGCCAGCGAATAGCTAGCTTTTCACGTGGTGCCGACTGGTAAGACGCTTCAGGAGGGTGGTCACGTGCTAGCAAGGCAGAGGTTCCGAGTTCATGCCGGGTATGGGCAGAATCGGGAGGAAGTGGTACTCGCTAAGCAAGCAGCGTGACGTCCTTTGCACTTACCCAAGTGTGGTATGCTAGTGTGGATATTAGAACAGATCCCTTGTTTACTGGATATTAGAACAGATCCCCTGTACTGTCACAGTGCAGGAGTCAGGGAGATGGGCTCTTCCTACCTTTGACACTGAGATGGACGCTCTGATTGGTCTCTTGGTGAGGTTTGACCAATACCCTGCAGTTGTACTCTCCCTGGTCCAGCTCCTGAACGTTGGACAGCTTTAGAGTGCCGTTGTTCTCGAAGGCCCGCTGCCGGTGGTTGAAGGGGAGCAGGTGGGAGTTCTTATACCACTTGATGGAATAGTACGGGTAGCCAATGACGCGACAGTGGACGTACGCATCCCGCCCTGCAATGGCTGTGATGTTTTTCATTGGACGGATGCTGGCAGCCCCTAAAAATACAGAGAGGGAGAGAGAGCTCTCTATAAACACATTTATGGGTGAGGGGATTGTGACATGACAGTCAGCAACATCAAGCCGTATGTATTGACACCACACCCAAATGTGTTAGTTTTTACCACAGGACCTCATGGTAGACTCTGAAGAGAGGGCTGTGAAATCAGGACCATATTAGACAAGGACAAGGTAGGGTTGGCTGACAGCTGAAAGAGAGAACATTTTAGTGGACAATATTCACTGTATGAGTTATCTGCATTACAAATCCAAGAGCGACTTGAAACTAACCGTGTCGTCTGAATAAATAAACTATACATTCAACAACAAAAACTAAGTAAGAAACTAACCAAGGAAACAAAAGAGAGATATATTCCCTTTTGCAGTCTAAAGATAAAACCACCACCAGCTTAAAAACATGCAGTTGACCTTTGTACCTACAAAAAACACGACACTGGGCTGAAAACGTGCTCATCAGTAAGGCCTACAAAGAAAATAATAATACATTGGTCAAATGTGTTCAAACATCTACGCATGGAACAGGAGTGCAAATCAGCTGAAGGGAATCATCTCAGCAACAGTGATCTGTGTAGAGGATCAGATTACTTTGACAAACAGGAAGAGAGGTATTATAGCAAGCAGAACTTCCCTGTCCAACAAACGACACAATCAATAGAACAGATATGTTATGGATGGATCACAGATACAGAAACACACACTGACAAAACATGAGTGGTTGTGACCTGGCACTGCAAACAGGCCAACAACATACGTGCGACTAGAAATAACACAGTGTTAGGATAGAAAAATCTAAAGAACTGGAGTATCACAATCACATAAAGCGGGACAATGTGACAAGAGAGATTCACACAGGGATAAAAAAAAAAACCACCATGGAAGAAATTAGGGGAAACTAAACAATGGAGTCCAAACTGAAACTGAGGAATAAAAGGGAGGGAAGAGAAAGAAAGATATAAAAAATTATCAGAAAATGAGCTCAAGTAAAAAAGAAGAATCTGTAGGCACTTTGCAAAGGAGGGAGAATACAACAAAAACCTAAAAGAAACAGGCATTTAACTTGGAAACCAAACAAAAATGAGTTAGGTGTATGTTTTTGTTGTTTTGGAGGAGCTGATCTGACAAGCACCTCTTACGTTTATTCGAGCCTGGTGGTAGACCCCCCCGGCCGAGTTCCTGCAGGTGCAGCGGTACACCCCTCCGTCCACCTCTTTGGTGTGGGTGATGTTCAGCTGGCTGACCACGTGGCCCTCGTGGGTCTCGTAATGGCCGGGGTGGTGGTGGCTGTCCTTGATGACCGGGTCGTCGTCCAGGTTCCAGGTGCAGGAGGGAGGGGGAGTGCCTTTGACGTTACACACCAGGAAGACCGGCTCGTTGGGGTTGACCACCTTCTCACTGAAGGAGGACAGAATCTTTGGAGTGCCGTCTGAAAGGGGAGAGAGAGAGGGAGACCATGGGTAATAGTTAATAGGACTACAGCGGGAGGCTTGGACAGAAAAACCTGACAAATCTCTGCATCATGTATTATATGGACATTGTAAACATGTATTCTATACTGACATTAAAGTCAGCTAAGGTATCGCTCACATAAAACAATTCTAATCATTCCCTACAAGTGTGAAAATAGTGTGCGACACAAAACCAAGAACAATTCTTAATGAACGAAAGCAGCAATAGAATATCTATAATGTGTCACTAAAAGTTGTACATCTAGTTTTCGTCTCCCATTATTGGGTGCAGTCTTGGTCAGATAGAAAACATCCCTATTTTAGAGTGGCCTGCTGTTGCTCTCTGATAACCCTGACATGTTCTACATCGTTATAGATGATCAATATCCTCCTTATACAGTTCCGTGGCCACGCGAGACAGTTGCCCAAGCAACCAGGCTCATTTAGGCAGTTTAAAGCTGACTAGGGTAGTAACCCTAATAACAGTGGCTGTTCTGCAGCAGCACAACACGACGCATTAACACAGGCCCTGCATCGATCCAGGGCCAAAATCCCTTTCTGCATCGATCCAGGGCCAAAATCCCTTTCTGCTAAGTCACTGCTGCTGCTACTACACATACATGCTAAAGTCAACTGCCAAGCAGTACAGTACACATGAACAAAAAAAAAACACATGGTGATATATTCTAACCACTGTCTTGTTAAAAGAACACCAATATATCCAATAACTGCCATAGCAGCATTGATCTTTATAAGAAACCTGTACTGTATCTCACCCTCCAAAATGACCTGAACAAAATCCTGAGCGGACATTTTGTTCTTCCTGGCGAAACATTGGTAGGCCCCGCCGTCACTCTTGGCCATGCCCTCCATGATCAGATTCTCCCTGCTGATGCCTGTGATCCTCACGTTGTTGCCGGGGTAAATGATCTCACCATTACGGTACCATGACAGCTCGTACTCATCAGACCCACTGACACTGCAATGCAAGGACACCTTACTACCCACGCTGCCCTTCACCTTTCGTGGGCTAACCATCGCCTTCAGGGGCTCTGGACACCAGAGAAAACACAGAACACACATCAAAAACCACAACCAAACTAGCGGCCTATGACATTGTTATACCGTGACACAAATACTTTGTTGTGCGAACATTATCAAAGAAATAGATAAACAAAGTGACAGAGCTATAGCAGCTAATGCAGAAACATCATGGCACCCAGGCTGGGATAGCTCCTGATATGTGAGTGTGATATGGTGTTTGGACTCACGTTTGACCAGAAGCCGGCCCACCACCTCAGCGTTGCCATAGCTGTTCCACACTTCACACACGTAGGTGCCAGAGTCGGTGGGCTGGGCGCTCTCTATCAGCAGGCCCGTGACACTCTGGCGGAAACGTGTGTCGGGCTCCAGGGGGCTGTTGTCCTTCAACCAGCGGTACTTGGGCATGGGATGGCCCGACGCCTTACAGGGCAGCTCCACCCGATGGGACGCCATGACCTCCCGACGGTCAAATCCATCCAGAATCCCCGGCTCTGAGTTAGTGGGATCTTATGAGAGATAAGAGAGAGAAGATGTTATGATAAGAGTAGAGTTCCCTCATAGAAGAGAGTGTTACGATAGCATTCACTGTGTTCTGGACTTTGCAGTGTATGAAGAAGCAGACGTTTTTGATGTATTACTGCAACATGGTGTATAGTACAGAAATCTAGATGTTTCTGGGGTACCGTTATTTAGGGTATTTAGGGCAGCACAGACTGACCTGACACAAAAAGCCGGGCGCTGTTGCTTTGTCTGGTCTCGCCCGTGTAGTGATGCCGTGTGGTGCAGCGGTAGTTATACAATCCATCCTCATTCTGGACATCCAGAATATACAAGGCTCCTGTGGTTGTGATGAGAAATCTAGGTCCTGGAAGAGAAAAAGAGAGAGAAAGAGAGGAGGGATTATTCACATAAAAATACAGGAGGTCGTCTGGTCAATCGGCTCTTAGGAAGCTACTGTAGTACTCCGTTCAGCTGGAAAAGACAGTCGGTCCTGCATAATCCATGGCATTCACAAACAGTGCTGAATGATCGAAATAAGCTCTAATATATATATATATACATATAAACATATACATATATATATATATATATATATATATATATATATATATATATATACAGTGGGGAGAACAAGTATTTGATACACTGCCGATTTTGCAGATTTTCCCACTTACAAAGCATGTAGAATCATAGGTACTCTTCAACTGTGAGTGACGGATCTAAAACAAAAAATCCAGAAAATCACATTGTATGATTTTTAAGTAATTAATTTGCATTTTATTGCATGACATAAGTATTTGATACATCAGAAAAGCAGAACTTAATATTTGGTACAGAAACCTTTGTTTGCAATTACAGAGATCATACGTTTCCTGTAGGTCTTGACCAGGTTTGCACACACTGCAGCAGGGATTTTGGCCCACTCCTCCATACAGACCTTCTCCAGATCCTTCAGGTTTCGGGGCTGTCGCTGGGCAATACGGACTTTCAGCTCCCTCCAAAGATTTTCTATTGGGTTCAGGTCTGGAGACCGGCTAGGCCACTCCAGGACCTTGAGATGCTTCTTACGGAGCCACTCCTTAGTTGCCCTGGCTGTGTGTTTCGGGTCGTTGTCATGCTGGAATACCCAGCCACGACCCATCTTCAATGCTCTTACTGAGGGAAGGAGGTTGTTGGCCAAGATCTCGCGATACATGGCCCCATCCATCCTCCCCTCAATATGGTGCAGTCGTCCTGTCCCCTTTGCAGAAAATCATCCCCAAAGAATGATGTTTCCACCTCCATGCTTCACGGTTGGGATGGTGTTCTTGGGGTTGTACTCATCCTTCTTCTTCCTCCAAACACGGCGAGTGGAGTTTAGACCAAAAAGCTCTATTTTTCTCTCATCAGACCACATGACCTTCTCCCATTCCTCCTCTGGATCATCCAGATGGTCATTGGCAAACTTCAGACGGGCCTGGACATGCGCTGGCTTGAGCAGGGGGACCTTGCGTGCGCTGCAGGATTTTAATCCATGACGGCGTAGTGTGTTACTAATGGTTTTCTTTGAGACTGTGGTCCCAGTTCTCTTCAGGTCATTGACCAGGTCCTGCCGTGTAGTTCTGGGCTGATCCCTCACCTTCCTCATGATCATTGATGCCCCACGAGGTGAGATCTTGCATGGTGCCCCAGACCGAGGGAGATTGACCGTCATCTTGAACTTCTTCCATTTTCTAATAATTGTGCCAACAGTTGTTGCCTTCTCACCAAGCTGCTTGCCTATTGTCCTGTAGCCCATCCCAGCCTTGTGCAGGTCTACAATTTTATCCCTGATGTCCTTACACAGCTCTCTGGTCTTGGCCATTGTGGAGAGGTTGGAGTCTGTTTGATTGAGTGTGTGGACAGGTATCTTTTATACAGGTAACGAGTTCAAACAGGTGCAGTTAATACAGGTAATGAGTGGAGAACAGGAGGGCTTCTTAAAGAAAAACTAACAGGTCTGTGAGAGCCTGAATTCTTACTGGTTGGTAGATGATCAAATACTTATGTCATGCAATAAAATGCAAATTAATTATTTAAAAATCATACAATGTGATTTTCTGGATTTTTGATTCCGTCTCTCACAGTTGAAGTGTACCTATGATAAAAATTACAGACCTCTACATGCTTTGTAAGTAGGAAAACCTGCAAAATCGGCAGTGTATCAAATACTTGTTCTCCCCACTGTATATATACACACACACACACATACATACAGTATATATATATATATACACATACAGTATTATATATATACAGTATATATCTTTAAACATATCATACTAAGACCTTTAACCTAAGATAACCTTTATATTTGACCTCTGCCCTCCTAAGCTCTAGTAATCTATCTGGTCTGAACCTCTGCTACAGCAACCAAATCCTCTTTGGGTGTCACTAGCAGTTCAGTCTGTGCAGTAATATTATGTTAATTCTGGGGATCAAACCCGACTGAGTGGGGTTGTCAACATCCATAAGGAATGATACCTTCCTCTCGCAATCATATGCATGCGTTATCCCCAGGAGAGCAGATTGATGTCAAAACTGATCGAAAAAGCAATTTACTTGAGATTGTCTTCACTGTGCTGTGGCGAGCATGCTAAGACAGAGACAGCTTAGTGAGAATTTAGGCCCCAAGGAACACCAGCCAGGGGCAGCTTCAGTTAAAACCCAGCTACTGTAGCAGAGCTGTGCCTTGTCTCTGACAACGAGGAGGGTGTCTTTAGATAAAGCCTGATCAAAATGGACTGTAAAACATCATGCTTACAGGACCAATGTGGCCTGAAATCTACAGAGAATCAATGACAAGTCAAGCAAAGTTATCAATTGGTAAAAAATACAAAAGGACATGTTTTACCTGCATTTAATATGGGCATATTTAATAATTCATTCGATATCTATTGTTTAAACAAATAAATAATTTAAAATAAATCCACTTATGAAAGGTAGTAAAAAATAATGAGAGGGAGGAGAGGGAGAAAGAGTCTACAGCTATTGTAAGCATTGACCTAGTTAGGATAGACACCAGAGTCCATGGATTTGATATCCTGAAGGGTTTTCTAGCTCCTGATTTAAATGCAGTTGTGTGACGGGCAACCAGCAGCGAGATCCATAGAGGGAGGGTGGTGTGTGTGTGTGTGTGTGTGTGTGTGTGTGTGTGTGTGTGTGTGTGTGTGTGTGTGTGTGTGTGTGTGTGTGTGTGTGTGTGTGTGTGTGTGTGTGTGTGTGTGTGTGTGTGTGTGTGTGTGTGTGTGTGTTTGTGCCCTTATCATTGCCAGGTGTTTCTTTAAAAGTTGAGGAGATCAGATACATCAATAACAACCCCTGAAGCAAAATGATATCATAAAGAATATGTATGATTTATTTGTCACAACATTTTGCAATCAAAAGTGAAAATATAAAATTGTGTGATTTGTATCAGAGTATTTGATATCACCAACATAGGCCAATAGCAATTATGTAAAAGAAATATATATTTTTTTTTTCCTTTCGAGTTCTCCATTTTGATTCTGTCTTTGGTACCCTGCAATCTCACAGTGGAATCCATCTTGAACGAGACAAAATTGTATTTCTCTCTAGCCACTGAGCTGCCTATGTTCTGCAGCAATTTTCTCCCAAAGCACCTCCATGCTCCTCCAGTGTCTTTTAAGCTGTCAGACCTCTGTTATTGTGTCATGACAGACTGCAGAGCAGGGAGAGGGGATTCTAGAAAGAGGACAGGGGCTCAGCAGACTGCAGCAGAAAATCAAAATGAAAGGAAATCTATTGTCTTTCTCTCTCCTATCTCGCTCCTTTCTATTTGTATTTCTCTCTCCTGGCCTCTGACTCCTTCTCAACCATCTGGCTTTAGATTTCACAGCACTCAGTGATATTCTGTCCCTGTTCTTCTATCAATGTTAGCCTGTAACAGACATATAGTACTGTTATACACCGAGTACACCAAACATTAGGAACACCTTCCTAATATTGAGTTGCAGTTCATGACACAAACCGGTGTGCCTGGCACCTACTACCATACCCCGTTCAAAGGCACTGCAATCTTTTGTCTTCACCATTCACCCTCTGAATGGCACACATACACAATCCGTGTCTCAACTGACTCAAGGTTTAAAAATCCTTATTTAACCGGTCTCTTCCCCTTCATCTACACTGATTGAAGTAGGTTTGACATCAATAAGGGATCATAGCTTTCACCTGGATTCACCTGGTCAGTCTATGTCATGGAAAGAGCAGGTGCCCAGCCCAGCTCCACACGTTCCCTTCCCTGCCCAGCCCAGCCCAGCTGCACACGTTCCCTTCCCTTCCCTTCCCTGCCCAGACCAGCTGCACACGTTCCCTTCCCTTCCCAGCCCTGCCCAGCCCAGCTCCACACGTTCCCTTCCCAGCCCTGCCCAGCCCAGCTCCACACGTTCCCTTCCCAGCCCTGCTGATCTGAAGGAGCTAACTCTCCCTCCTTTCTCCAGAAACACACTTAATCTAATCACCCTCACTTTGCCCGGGACTAAATCGAATTTCTCCCGACTCTCATACTTAGAATGCTAAATAAGGCACGACTTGGAGATGAGAAAGTGTATCCTCCTTTTGAAGGGAAGGGGGTTCTGGCTCCTCTGGTGACTTATTGGTAGAGTGAATCTACACACAGCTGTGTATTCAACTTTGCAAACTCCAGCAAAACGCTAAGACACAAATACAGATCTGTAGTCAAAGACATGGAAATAGCCGTACAAAATTCTACAAGGCACAAAAGTATTGTCGAAAACCATGATGGGAAAAATCGTCAAATAGGTGTGGGTTTGTATGGTTTGTATGGACATTGTATGGACAGCGATCTTTGCTCCGCCTGCTCCTCCATACTCTCTCCTTGTCCTCCTGGACAGGGTGTTCTGTTCTGACGGCATGTTCAGAGTCTAATTGGTGGCTGCTCCGAGGTCAGCGGTGCACTGCGTCGTGCAGGGGATCTGATCTGATCTCTAATCTGGTATAATTGAGGTCAGGTCACTGGGCTACTGACCTCACCATGCAGGGACAGGGAGCTCCTCTCCTCCTCAGCCTGTAGCGCAGCAGGGCAGCTGCATGGACACCCGGCTGGCTGACCACATGGCTCTATCATGGCTGTCATGGTGTACATAGGCTACATTCACCAACAGCCCAGTCCTCACAACCTGGACAATATAAAACATATTCTGCCCAGTCCTCACATCCTGGATAATATAAAACATACTCAGCCCAGTCCTCACACCCTTGATAATATAAAACATACTCAGCCCAGTCCTCACATCCTGGATAATTTAAAACATACTCTGAACAGTCCTCACACCCTGGATAATATAAAACATACTCAGCCCAGTCCTCACACCCTGGAAAATATAAAACATACTCAGCCCTCTCTCTGGACATTCTTCTCTTCCTCTCCTTCATCCACCGCTCAGTCCCTCTTTGCACTTTCTCCTCCTTCCCATATTTCTCTGTCCTGTCTGCCCTCTGTCTGCCCTCTCTCTGCCCTCTCTTTGCCCTCTCTTTGCCCTCTCTCTGCCCTCTGTCTGTCCACTCTCCCTATTCAGCTACATGTACTGTATGTGTCCTGACTCCTGTTAGAGAGGGTTGCTAGCCATCCTGTAGAGGTGAGGGGGAACCCTGTACCTGCAGGGTCAATAAAATAGTCCTATCATCTCTTCCAGTACACAGACAGCTGGCCCAGCCCCACCACACCAACCCACGGGTAGGGACTCGTCACACTGTGGAGCGTTAATAATGAATGTGTGTGTATGGGTGACGAAGTGTGTCGCCATCTCCCCTCTTCTTGGTGCTACATCAAAACAGCACTTAAGGCCACATAGTAACTCCTTTGATCCATCACTCAACCCTAATCCTCTCAAACATCAAAGATCTGTAAAATCAAGAAGTGATTTTAGAGAAATTATTTGATGGCTTGTTGTGATTGGCCTGTAAAGAAAGCGTCCTCCATTTTGCAGTGAGTGACTGGTGTTATTTACCTCTCCTCAGTAAATTAAATATGCCTTTTTATTCATCATAAATCATTCAACTGGGTTGAATCAATCCATGCAAACAATGCCCAGCTGCCATGAGATGAACTATGCATTTTTAAACACAAATCTTACACGTGAAATATGTCATTTCAATAAATCATGTGGAGTTAACCTTTTTCTAAATACCTTTTTTTCTACTCTCTCTGATTCAAGTGCTGGTTTGAACCTGTGATTCAGGACTACAGTTGAAGTCGGAAGTTTACATACACTTAGGTTGAAGTCATTAAAACTCATTTTTCAACCACTCCACAGATTTCATGTAACAAACTATAGTTTTGGCAAGTCGGTTAGGACATCTACATTGTGCATGACACAAGTAATTCTTCCAACAATAGTACGCAAGTATAAACACCATGGGACCACGCAGCTGTCATACCGCTCAGGAAGGAGACGCGTTCTGTCTCCTAGAGATGAACGTACTTTGGTGCGAAAAGTGCAAATCAATCCCAGAACAACAGCAAAGGACCTTGTGAAGATGCTGGAGGAAACAGGTACAAAAGTATCTATATCCACAGTAAAACGAGTCCTAAAGCGACATAACCTGAAAGGCCGCTCAGCAGATACATGTACCGTGTATCTGTCTTTTGTGTACTTTCGTTGTGGCATTTTGCACCTGCACTGTGTTTTGTAGTAGCTGCTTGACAATGATATTTCCCCCCCGGGGGATCAATAAAGTATCTATCTATCTATCTATCTATCTATCTATCTATCTATCTATCTATCTATCTATCTATCTATCTATCTATCTATCTATCTATCTATCTATCTATCTATCTATCTATCTATCTATCTATCTATCTATCTATCTATCTATCTATCTATCTATCTATCTATCTATCTATCTATCTATCTATCTATCTATCTATCTATCTATCTATCTATCTATCTAAGAAGCCATTGCTCCAAAACTGCCATAAAAAAGCCAGACTACGGTTTGCAAATGCACATGGGGACAAAGATCGTACTTTTTGGAGAAATGTCCTCTGGTCTGATGAAACAAAAATAGAACTGTTTGGCCATAATGACCATCGTTATGTTCGGAGGAAAAAGGGGGAGGCTTGCAAGCCGAAGAACACCATCCCAACCGTGATGCGCGGGGGTGGCAGCATCGTGTTGTGGGGGTGCTTTGCTGCAGGAGGGATTGGTGCACTTCACAAAATAGATGGCATCATGAGGAAGGAAAATTATGTGGATATATTGAAGCAACATCAGTCAGGAAGTTAAAGCTTGGTCGCAAATGGGTCTTCCCAATGGACAATGACCCCAAACATAATTCCAAAGTTGTGGCAAAATGGCTTAAGGACAACAATGTCAAGGTATTGGAGTGGCCATCACAAAACCCTGACCTCGATCCTATAGAACATTTTTGGGCAGAACTGAAAAAGCGTGTGCGAGCAAGGAGGCCTACAAACCTGACTCAGTTACACCAGTTCTGTCTGGAGGAATGGGCCAAAATTCACCTAACTTATTGTGGGAAGCTTGTGGAAGGCTACCCGAGTTAAACAATTTAAAGGCAATGCTACCAAATACTAATTGAGTGTATGTAAACCTCTGACCCACTGGGAATGTGATGAAATAAATAAAAGCTGAAATAAATAATTCTCTCTACTATTATTCTGACATTTAACATTCTTAAAATATAGTGGTGATCCTAACTGACTTAAGACAGGGCATTTTTACTAGGATTAAATGTCAGGAATTGTGAAACACTGAGTTTAAATGTATTAGGCTAAGGTGTATGTGAACTGCCGACTTCAACTGTATATCTGAAGGACAGGACTTTATCTGAAATAGCATATATAATGTGTGTACAGTACTTTACAGAAGAAAACCTCTTAAATTAGCAAACAAAAGCATATGTTATACAGTAGGTCTGATATGCTAGTACCAATTATGGCTAGATTATACAATTATCAAAAACATTTCAGTGAGCACTATTGGCACATGTCCCAGTGGACTCTTGAAGAGGTTGACCTTCCATTCTTGCTCACTACACGATGAGAGACAGACAGCAATTAAAATCCTAGTTTGGATTGTGAAGGAGCCAAATGCTGGTAGCCACTAACACATATGAACAGTGTAGTAGAGCATAGAATGACCTGTACAGTACTTTAGCACAACCAACAATTGTTGTCCTGATTGAACAAAAGGTAAAATGCAGCTTGTTAGTATTTCAAACTCCTTCAAGTTGTGATGTCAATGTACCTTCAAACCTTCTTAAGGCCTATACAGGAGATTATTGCTCTATACTAGCCTCATTAATAACATCAACAGCGATCCAGCCTGCATAGCCTCTGGGACCTGAGTTGTTCAGTACTGTGGATCCTATAAACACATAGCCTTAGGGCTCAGACAGACCAATAGTGTTTGCTGGCTGAGAGTACTTAGCACCTCAATGTAATTTGCGAACCGAGTGTGTGCCGATGTTACATGTAGAATCGCATGAAAAATGCCAGCAGCTTGACGTCTATAGTGCGTGGTCCCTAAAACACAGACGCGCTGAAAGATCGGCACTGATAGATCGGCGCTGAAAGATCGGAAGACGATTGGTAGATGCACATTCAGTGCGATGTGTGTGAGCCTTTAGTCTGAGCCTGGCTGGGTACAGAGGCAGCAGCCAGGCAGGAAGCTACTGTATTGTACTTGCATGTATAATTAATCCACCTTCCCTCCATGAGCTCTCTGCATACCTGGTGCCATTGTGGAGGTGTTCTCCCTCCATACCATTCCGCGACCACACACCAACCAACCAACCAACCAACCGCTCTCATCTCCACACAATACTGCATAATGAGGGAGTGCTATTCTTTCTCTCTGACTCCTGGCCTGATGAAAGGTATTCCTATTTTCAGAGGTTCCATGCTGCTTCCACGCAAGCAGAAGCCAAGGTCAGTACAGTGCAGAGAGAGACTGGCTGGCCACCCTTAGATGTACTCTACTACAGCTGGCTCCTTGTATGAGCACCTCTAGCCAACAGTGACAAAAGGTTCCTGGATTAGTAGTGGTTGTTGATGTGAACTGAGCATGGTGGGATTTTAGCTGTATGGTGTGATTTTTGTATGTGGGTGTAATCTTCTTCATGGCAGTTAGCTATCCCTGAGAGATGCCTGGTGGGCTGGCTAATGTTAGCTGGAGCACAAACAGACAGCACACTGCAAGCAAAACCAATCAACTGGGAGGACAAAGGCCAGTGTTTGCTACAGCCAGAGACAACAACATTCACACTTATCTCTGTCAAATTATTACCACTAGTCTGCAATGTCTTTGTATCTGAGAGCAACATTCTGAGTAGGCTACAAGAGAGAGGACAGCCTATGCCACAGGCAACTCTGTACGTGTCACATTAAACCAGCAACTAACACCACAGCTGGAAACACTTCCACTGGCACTAAATGTATATTTGACAATGTAGAATATCCACAGATTGTAAAATGAGTAATTACATTTATCCCTCTATTTTCACCAACCAATGGTCCTGTGAGTTTATATGGGCTCTGGGCTAAATAAAGTGCCATGCGCAGTATGCCATCATAACCTCATTATTGCAGCAGCTTAACAACAGCAATTAACACATTTCCATCAGACAACACTAATTTGTGAATTTCATTCCCTCTCCATGCAGTCCCCAACCAGAAAGAAACAACAGTATTCTCCACTGAGCTACTGGCAACACCAAATCCACATACACGTATAAAGCAGATGAAATTGCTTATGGTAATTGAGGTTATTTTAAAGCTAGGTTTAAGCTTTAAATTAAACTTTAATGAAATTAAAAGTTAATAATTGTTCTGTTTGTTTTGGCCTCTTTTTTGTAAAACAAAATTAAATTGAACCTACCGTAGAAATGTTTATGCTGTAGCGTCGTGTCATTTTAATGTCAGATGTTTAACAATGGTGAACATCCTTTTACTGTCTATAATGCTGAACTGTTATGGACTACTGAGTTCCTCCGAGCACTCTCTCCTAGATGTGATACCATGTGACCTCACAGAACTACAACTGACGTCTCAACCCTCACTCTCTTAGCCTCTTATCCTCTTGGACCTCTCAAGCTGGACCTCTCTCGAGGAGGGAGAAGAATCTCCATATTCAGTAGGCCGCCCTCTTTAATGGCAAGAACTAGTGAACTGATAAGTTAGGGGAAAAGTACATTTAGGAGAATAGTACCTGTAATCCAGTACAAAAATTAGGATGGAAGAGCCCATGCACTAAACAGTCTCAGAAGGAGACTTAGACTTGAAAGAGCTAGTACGGCCTGAACGGTACATTTAAGCTAACCTTCCTCAAGGAAAGAAGGACAAGACAATTTAGAGCACAGCCTCTGCAACTCAAAGGAAGAGCCAGTAGACAGAATAACCTGGGACACAACCCAGAGGAGCAGCCCACGAGGGACCTTCCAAACTCAGAGGAAAGGAGAAAGAAACCAACACCAAGAAACTCCTCAACTCAGGACAAAGGAGCACACACTGCCAATCTTTCCTTTGTTCACCTCCATGTGGCCTAACTAGAGCCAGGGACAACAGACTTTGTTTACAGACTGAGTATCACATCTTTAATATTCAGATATCTCTTTCTTGTCTTTCTTGACTACCTTTTTATGATCACATATTATTTTTGTAAATATTTTAAATGTTATTAAATGTTGTATAAAGAACTTGTTTGTCTTGCACCTTTGAAGGGAGTCTACCTGCTAAGAGAAGTAGGTTTTTATCAGCACCCAAAACCATCCTGGGATTTTATTTGACCATTGGAAAAAGCTCCTCCTATGTACTGTAAATACCACAGTGCAGTTCCATTGAATTGAGCCCTATGTCTATTACCCCCTTGCCTGTTCTCCTACAGTATTTCTGTCTGAGTGAGTACAGTTCTTGACTTAAGGACATTAGTATACGGGTTGTCTACATCAGCCTCCCAGAGATGCAGCTGAATGATAGGCCTAACCATGAGGCTCAACGCTGAATCTAAAGCCCTGGCTTTTAATAGGGTCTGTTCTCAGTAATTATGCTGACCCAATTTGATCAGTGCAGGCTAAGTATCTTCATCTGAAGGAGATGGGGGGAAATTAACAAAAGTACCATTTGTCACTATTAAGACAGAGGTGTTGACAGCTACTGACGTTGTCAGGGCAACTGTTGCCTCTCCCTCACTTCCAGCAAGCACCCCATCCACCCGATTAATCACTGGTGGAAAAAGTACCCAATTGTCAAACTTGAGTAAAAGTAAAGATACCTTAATAGAAAATGACTCAAGTAAAAGTTAGTTACAAAGTAAAATACTACTGGAGTAAAAGTCAAAAGTAAATGTAATTGCTAAAATATTATTTAAGTATATTTTAGTATAAATCATTTAAAATTCCTTATATTAAGCAACCAGACGGCACCATTTCTTAGTTTTTTATTTATTTATGGATAGCGAGGGGCACAATCCAACACTCAGACATAAGACAACAACATAGCAAGGCAGCAACACATGACAACACAGCATGGTAGTAACGTAACATGGTAGCAGCACAAAACATGGTACAAACATTATTGGGCACAGACAACAGCACAAAGGGCAAGAAGGTAGAGATGACAATACATCAAGCAAAGCAGCCACAACTGTCCATGATTGAGTCTTTGAAAGTAGGGCCTTGAGCTGCCCTACTTCAACACTGGGGGGTGCAGTCAGTGGCTAGTATCGGCTTTGAAAATAGTTTGCATGAAACAATGCACGACGCCCACATGAAACAACATGAAATTGTGGTAATAAATCTAAAAAAAATATATATATATATTGACAATGCCTTTCATAAATGATGCATGGTTTATCAGGTCACTGAATCACATCTTATTTCTAACATGCACTGAGTACAACAGGTGTAGATATTACCGTGAAATGCTTACTTACAAGCCCTTAACCAACTAAGCAGTTTAAAAGTATGAAGAACTTTTCATATTTATTTTTTAAAGGATATGGTAACACAATAAAATAATGAGGCTATATATATATGACTAGGCAATAAGGATAGATAGTAAAGTAGCAGCAGCGTATGTGAAGAGTGTATCTACAGTGCATTCGGAAAGTATTCAGACCCCTTGACTGTTTCCACATTTTGTTAAGTTTTTCCTGATGAATCTAAACACAATAGCCCATTTTGACAAAGCAAAAACAGGTTAAGACATTTTTGCAAATGTATTACAAATAAAAAACTGAAATATCACATTTACATAAGTATTCAGACCAATTACTCAGTATTTTGTTGAAGCACCTTTGGTAGCGATTAGAGACCTAAGTCTTCTTGGGTATGACGCTACAAGCTTGACACACCTGTATCTGGGGTGTTTCTCCCATTCTTCTCTGCAGATCCTCTCAAGCTCTGTCAGGTTGGATGGGGAGCGTCGCTGCAAAGCTATTTTCAGGTCTCTCCAGAGATGTTCGATCAGGTTCAAATCTGGGCTCTGGCTGGGCCACTCAAGGAAATTCAGAGAATTGGGTTTTCGTCCTGTGGGAAGGTGAACCTTCACCCCAGTCTAATGTCCTGAGCGCTCTGTAGCAGGTTTTCACCAAGGATCTCTCTGTACTTTTCTTGGTTCATCTTTCCCTCAATCCTGACTAGTCTCCCAGTCCCTGCCACTTAAAAACATCCCCACATCATGACAATGCCACCACCATGCTTCACCGTAGGGATGGTACCAGGTTTCTCTGACCTCCTCCCTATAGGCTGTCGGTAAACAGGCCTACCACCGTTGTGTCATCTGCAAACTTAATGATGGTGTTGGAGTCGTGCACGACCATGCAGTTGTGCATGATGGGTGAACAGAGAGTATAGGAGGGGACTAAGCATGCATCCCTGAGGGGCCACCATGTTGAGGGTCAGTGTGGCGGATGTGTTGTTGCCTATCCTCACTGGCCCGTCAGGAAGTCCAGAATCCAGCTGCAGATGGAGGTGTTCAGTCCCAGGGTCCTTAGCTTAGTGATGAGCTTGGAGGACACTATGGTGTTGAACGCTGAGCTTTTGTCCAGGTGGGAAAGGGTAGTGTGGTGTGCAATAGAGAATGCGTCATCTGCGGATCTGTTGGGGAGGTATGCAAATTGGAGTGGGTCCAGGGTGCCTGGGTGTCTGGATTAGTGTCCCGCTCTTTGAAAGCGGCAGCTCTAGCCCTTAGTTTAGTGCGGATATTGCCTGTAATCCATGGCTTCTGGTTGGGTACGTACGGTCACTGCGGGGACGTCGTCGTCGATGCACTTATTAATGAAGCCGGGGACTGATGTGGTAAACTCCATGCCATCGGATGAATCCCGGAACATATTCCAGTCTGTGCTAGCGAAACAGTCCTGTAGCTTAGCATTCGCTTCATCGGACCACTTCCATATTGAGCGTGTCACTGGTTATTCTTGATCAAGTGTTTGCTTGTAAGCAGAAATCAGGAGGATAGAGTTATGGTCAGATTTGCCAAATCGAGGGCGAGGGAGAGCTTTTATGTGTCTCTGTGTGTGGAGTAAAGGTGATCTAGTTGCACAGTTGACATTCTGGTAGAAATGAGGTAAAACAGATTTTAGTTTTCCTGCATTAAAATCACCGGCCACTAGGAGCACCACCTCTGGGTGAGCATTTTCTTGATTGCTTATGGCCCTATACAGCTTGTTGAGTGCGTTCTTAGTGCCAGCATCGGGTTTGTGGTGGTAAATAGGTAGCTACAAAAATACAGCTTATCATGAGGTACTCTAACTCAGGCGAGCAGAACCTCGAGACTTCCTTAAAATTAGAGATTTTGCACCAGATGTTGTTAACAAAGACACACACCACCCCCCTTGTGTTTACCCAATGCTGCCGTTCTGTCCTGCCGATGTACAAAAAAAACATAGAGATTTAGGTTTTCCATGTCCTTGTTAAGACACGACTTGGAGAAACTGAGGATATTACAGTTCCTCAGATGACGTTGATCTGAAGAACTTGAACGGAGCTCGTCCAGTTTATTCTCCAGTGATTACCGTTCTATTGATGAATGTGCAATGGCAGTTTATCCACTCGCCGACGTAGTCTCGTCAGGTATCCCGCACGCCGGCCTCTATAACGCTGTCTCTTCCTTTTTGGAGTGTCTGGGATTTGGGTCTGGTCCGGGATGAGCAGTATGTCCTTCGCCGTCGTCTCATTAAAGTAGAAATCCATAACGAGGTTAGTGATCACTGTTCTGATGTCCAGAAGTTATTTTCGGTCATAGGAAACAATGGTGGAAACATTATGTAAAATAATATGTAGTTATTGATGCATACAGCTTGTGGAAAAGGTTGGCTTTACATTTGGTCAATACTGAAGTATGATTGTGATATTGTAGTGTTACAATACTGTGGACTTCTATATCTCGAATAAACTAGACCTAAATAGCCCTCATTTCTTGTCCCACTTTTGACACATTTTTCCAATATAACCCAAGTGCCCTTTCAGACAATGACTCCAATTAAGCATCCAAAAGGACCAAAGACATATCCAAGCAGAAATAGACCTGATGATATAACGAGAGAGAAAGAGAAGAGAGAGAGAGAAAGAGAAGAGAGAGAAAGAAAGAAAAAGAGAGAACGAGAGAAAAAATGAGAGTGAACGAAAGAGGGAGAGACAGAGGATGCAGCAGAGCTACAGTAATCAGATGACACACATGACTTCGTAAGGCTGAGCTCGTTAAACACTACCTGTAGCCAGGGGCCCTGTCTTTGTCTGAGGCTTCGTCCCAAATGAGCCCTGGTCAGAAGCAGTACTCTATATAGGGAATAGCGTACCTTTTGGCCCTCCTACAGTACCCTGTTCTGTCATTCCTCACAACACCGTACCGATACGGTCATACTCACCGTGCTTCGTTTTTCTGTTCTGTCATTCCTCACAACACCGTACCGACTTCTGTGATCACTTTTGTAGACCAACACTGGACTTTGGCTGATAATAGGGGCCTTTTTCTCTTTTGTGTGTGAAATTTGACTGGGGTGTGAGCCATTTTTTGACAGGAAAACCCAGAAAGATTTTGAAAGGGATGCGTTTCCACAAAACCTCAAATTAATTAAATACACCCAATGTGGTTTTTCAGAACAGCTTAGCATGCTGATTCTATAAAAAGTAGTGTGGAGTAGGAACCTTCCTGTCCATAAATATAAGCGCACACGTCTAGCTTCCCTCCCCCGTCCCGCCCTTGGGGACCCCCCCCCCCCCTCCTACACCCCACTGCCTTGCCCCTGCCTCTCCTTTCCAGTTGACTGCCCTTCGTCCATCCAGACCACTCACAGGGATAATTAATGTGGCCCGCCTTGCCTGCTCTACACTAAAATAGCTATGACGATAGCTATGTTTCAGGGGAGGAAAATGGGGGTTGGAAAAAAGTCCTGTCAGGTTGTGTCGGGGTGACATGAAAGCCTATGACGTGTGACATTAACCAAAGGTCACATGTGGACACATTCAGCAGCCATGCAGGCAGAACGCCTCTCTGGGTTACAGTATCAAACCATCAAAAGACGACATTGAAAGCTCAACAGAGGGGCACTTTAAGCGGTGTGACTACATTAAAAACTACAGATGATTACACAAAAATATGTTTAACTGATGAGATGATCATTGTCACAAAGTGATTGCGTCAGTGAGGATTTTCTCTAAAGGAAAGGTGAGGGTCAAATCTCTGTTCTATAATGGCATGAACTACACTCCATTCACTGTTCATAATCTCCACCCGAGACAGCAATCCTACTCTCTCTCTCTCCTCTATCTACCCTTTAGAGTGCCACTGCAAGGCTGGCACTCAGTATGCGATGCTGTGGCCACGTGGCCAAACAATGGCTCATTTCAACCTCAATTTACCCTGAAATGAATGGCCGCCCACCCCTGCACACGCTGCATGCCTTTTAATTGGCCCGTGTTAGATTCAAGCCATTAAACCACTGATGTCTACATGTCTCCATGGAGCCCATTGTCATTTTCTCTCCTGCTGGCAGAACATAAACGTCTTATCTCTGGGCCTCACCGAGCACGCCCCATGAATATTCAGCATTCAGCAGTCTCTCTCGGTTGTCTCGGTCTCAGGCAGCACACAACAACACACACCCTAGTCTTTTATCTTACATACACTCCTCTCAAACCATCCAGGCATCCTTATGCTGCAATGACTTCTGGTAATGTGTCTCTTACTTGCTATTTGATATTAGTTTCATAGAAACTACTGATTAGAGATGCTGATGAAGCACATGAATAAAATTGTAATTCGCTGCCTACACTACATTATTTTAGTTACTATAACTTTTTATTATTATTATTATAATTTAACACAGCAAAATATATTTATATGGCTTACCTGTTTCCAGAAGAATTCCAAGGTATGCATGGAAGAGAAAAGAAGTGGAGAAATGTAGTCAGAACTAGCATTAACTATAACTACTTGTTTTTGTGAACAGAATGTAAACAAAGTCAAATGTACAAATGGTAAGTGCCGTATGAGGTTCCACTGTCTAGAAACATTTGAAGATATAATGTCTGGAGGCAGGTTCACAATCCGTTGCATAGAAGAACAGAACAACTAATAGGTAGCCTAACATTGAACAATTCTTCAGAAACTAAACCCAGCCCTGAGATGATTCAGTGCACAGTAATTTTCAGAGGCAGACATTGGAATTATCAGTCTGGGTGTCATCCTGGTTAATCAATGTCGGACTATATTATCAGGTGAAAATGAAAGCGTTTTTGATCAGAAAAGAAGACAAGACAACAGGTGCAGCAACCCTTAGATTTCTTCCCAGCAGCACAGAGACAACATGGTAGAGGAGATATGAATCTTCAGTTCTGCAACCCCTTTGAAATATTTCACTCCAAAATTCACAATATCCCAAACCCCAGTGGATGTTGTCAGAGATGAAAGAGGGAGTGCTCTATCCACATGCTCCCTCTCTCCCTTTCTCTCTCCAGCAGAATAAAAAGTAGTGAATGCTCAAGCAGCCCTCTCTCCAACCATTTTACACTCCTCTCTTTGATCTGCTACAGTATGCCACCGTCACAGAAACCACAGATAAACCCCGGGAACGTCTTTGTATTAGAAATTGTATTTCTCCATGAATCTGACTTGCATGCATTCATTTCTCTCTTTCTCTCTCTCTCTCTCTCCCCCCCCCCCCCTCTCTCTCTCTCTCCCCCTCTCTCTCTCTCTCCCTCTCCCTCTTCTATAAAAACTTGGCTCTTGGCTGGGAGGGTTTTCCTCCTCGTTTAGCTCGTTAGAGCTCAGCGGTAGCCAGCAGGATCAATTACTGGGAATATGCTCTCCCGTCTCGGTATCATTACCCAGCAAAAATATATTAGCTCAGTCTGAGGGAGAAAACAGACGAGGAGTCATTATTACTGTCTGTATGCTGCTTCTGGATCATCGTCTGCTGCTAGCTTGTCTCTCTGGCCTCAACACGTAACACTGCCTTTGTTCCTCAACTTCAAACACTACACTGTGTTTATTTACTTGATGCCAATGACACAACCAACACAACTTAGAGATATATTTAATATGTTGAGACAGAACAAAATGAATATGGTAAAGTGAATTATTTTGTTTGCAATCATTGTTGTCAGCAAAGGCCAATATGTCACTGTGAGAAATTATGGCTCAATGTGTCACAATGTGAAAGTCCATGGTTGACGTCTCCTTATCTCCCTGTGTTTTAATATTTTATGCACAGATCTAGGATCAGTTTATCCTCCCCAAATCCTAAAATGTAAAACCAACCTTAAATCGATGTCTTAGGTGCAACGTCGCTCTGTTTTGATGCATCTCATACAGTATCTCTGGTGATTCCTCATCATCACATATTCAGCAGCCAGACTAGAGGAGGGATGCTACAGGAAGTAACACATCCTCAGCACCAGCTGTCTATGAGGTCACCTCCCTCTCCCCCTCCTCCCTCCCTCCCTCTCTCTCTCTCTGCCCCTCATCTGCCTCTCTCCCTCTCCCCTTCTCCTTCCTTTCTCCCTCTCTCTCGCCCCCTCCTCCCTCTCTCTCCACCCCTCTCTCTCCCCTTCTCCTTCCTTTCTCCCTCTCTCTCCCCCTCCTCCCTCCCTCTCTCGCTCCCCCTCACCTCCCTCTCTCCCCCTCCTCACCTCCCTCTCTCTCTCCCCCTCCTCACCTCCCTCTCTCTCTCCCTCCTCACCTCCCTCTCTCTCCCCCTCACATCCCTCTCTCTCCCCCTCACCTCCCTCTCTCCCTCCCCCTCCTCACCTCCCTCTCTCTCTCCCCCTCACCTCCCTCTCTCTCTCCCCCTCACCTCCCGCTCTCTCTCTCCCCCTCACCCCCTCTCTCTCCCCCTCCTCCCTCCCTCCCTCTCTCTCTCTCCCCCTTTCACCTCCCTCTCTCTCTCTCTCCTCACCTCCCTCTCTCCCTCCTTCCTTCCACCATGTCTGACTGTCTGAGATGGGCGCTGCGAGCTGTATTTTGTAATGTGAGATTATGATACAAATTAGAACTTCTTAATCTGTTATAGAAGCCACTCAATATGGCATCATGTCTTCTGCCAAGACATGAATAACCCAGCAGACTTCACTAGGAGGAGTCTTTGAGCAGATTTGACATGAGAGGAAAAACCCAACATGATTTAATCTATGGGATGATGGTTATTGGCTGTGGAGGGTCCATTCATAAATTAGTGTTTTCGGTTTACAAGCAGGAGGCCTCCTCCAGAGCTCTGGTCCTCCACAGTTGGCCTTAATGCGATGTTTACTGTTAAGGGATCATCCTCAGATCAGAGCAAATGACTGCATGAACAATGCCCAGCTGTTGCGTAAATTGTCAAAGTACTGCATGACAACAAACATACAGCCAGCAGTTGATGTGGTGGGGAGTGAATAAGAGCTCCCTGTATCATTTAGGCCTACAGAATGATCAAATAAATCAATAAATCAACCAATGGCTATTTTTATGGTGTCGATGAGCACATTCATGTCTGACGTACAGTATATAGAGATGCCAAACCCACAGCCAGGACCTGACAAGACCCCATCCCACCCCCACCCCCCCCCCGACCGCAAGACCAGGAACACTAAAGAGGGGGGGGTTTGGGGTGCCAGTGCCAGTGTCAGTGGAACCTTTGGCCCCGGAGCAGGACGTAGCACCAGTACAGGAGGGGGCTCCGGCTCTGGAGTAGGACGTGGCAACGGGTTAGGCGGGGACTCTGGCCCCCGGGTCAGGCAGGGGCTCTGGGACCGGCGCAGGGCGTGGCACCGGGTCAGGTGGGGGCTCTGGCCACAGGCTGGGACCGGAACTTGAGGTACCGGGCTGGGGATCAACATCGGACCCTGGGGCGAGGAGCCGGCACTGGAAGTACCGGGCTGGGTACCGGCACTGGAGGTTCCGGGCTGTGGACCGGCACTGGGAGATCCGGGCTGAGCCTTACCTCCTCCACCTTCCACACGTCCGGGAATAGAGCCTCCAGACGCTCCGCCCACATCTTCCTGCGGAACTCGAACGTCTCCTCGTCCTCCCTCTAGCTGGTTCTCGCTCCCTGGCTGGGAGGTCTCAGCGCCAGCCAAGCCCCCCACCACCTCGCCTGTTCCTCCAGGGGCTGGTCGTAAAATCCCTCTGGGGGCAACCGATCTTCCCTTGTTGGAGGTCGCAATGTCTCTCCCCTCAGCCGATCCCGGCTCTGCAGGGGCTCATCCCATAGCCCCCACGAGTTGAGAGACAGGAGCACCTTGTCCTCCTCATCCGACGCCTCTACGTACTCCTGCTCCCATGGCTGTAGTGCCGCGGCAGGGGCTCTTCCTCACGCCCCTCCCACAGCCCCGCCCCCAACAACTGTATGGGGGTTTTTCTGGGCTTTTCGTGGGGCCTGCCCTTTGGTTCGTCGACGTGGAGCTCGTCGGCGTCGCCGCTACTCCACTGTTACACCACTGTCCAGCTCTGCGTGGTCCTGTGGTGGTGGGTTATTCTGTCATGGTGTGAAGGCAGGACCCAAGGAGCAGAGCTGAAGTATATCAACATTCCTTTGTTAGTGTTAACAAAACAACAAACAAGGAGGACGCAACCGCGAACTGGTATGCAGAATGCACAAACAATAACCCACATACAGGTGGGAAAGCAAGAACCTTAAATATGATCCCCAATTAGAGACAACTTAGGGCAGCTACCTCTAATTGGGGACCAACAAAACATAAACATAGAGTTTGCCAGAGCCCTCTCCTCTGTCAAGCCCTGACCTTAGCCACCAGACAAACATAGAGATGCCTGGCGGCATACCCACAGTCAGGATCTGACAATATACAGTATAGAGAGGCAATCCTGATTACTTGAGTAGGGTTGCCAAGGGAGGTTATATAACTGGTAACTTTTGAAGTTTACCAGGAAACTACAGAGTTCCAGACTAATGTTTTCCCCGGGTGGCACTGGTGCCACTAACTTTTTCAGTTGGTCGCACCAGCCATGAAAAGAAGAAATCGCATCATGCAATAGAACTAATAGGAGTAATCATACTTATAGTCACTTGACTCCCAAGTGGCGCAGTGGTCTAAGACACTGCATCTCAGTGCTAGATGCGTCTCTACAGACAACCTGGTATGAATCCAGACTGTATCACAACTGGCCGTGATTGGGAGTCCCATAGAGAGGCGTACAATTGGCCCAGCGTTGTCCAAGTTTGGCCGGTGTAGGCCCTCATTGTAAATAAGAATTTGTTCTTAACTGACTTACTAATATTATATATAGGCCTAATTCAATTACATAGGTGCTAATTCAACACCTAAGGAAATGGAAACTCTAAATACATTAGATAAATCGTGATACATCCTGGGATTGAACCTGGGCCACTCGGGAGGCCAAGATACCTTGATTGTAAAATTGTGTGCTTAATATTGACAATGTTGAGAAAATGTTTTTATACCTACAGAAAGCAGAGACCCTCTTTGACCAAAGTTGGGGTTTTACCGCCATTGCATTTTGAAATGTTATAAAATCACAATGCATTTTTCAAGGGAATGAGGGGGGAGAGTGAGTGCTGTAGTCAAACATTATATCTGTTTGGGCGTCTTGCGGTCCATTTGCTGTCTACAAATTATTTGTAGTTATGTTCCACCACTGGCTGAATCTAGTTGATGATTCCTGGTGTACGTCTTACATATATACACACTTTCTTTTTCTCTAGCCACAATTTCACACACACAAGATTAGTCCCTTCAGCCACTCACTTAACAATTCTAATAGGGTGATTTCCAGTGTTAAGATCCCATTTAACAGCCGAGAAGCGTCATGTGACTCCCGCCACAAAGATAGATTGTCACCACAGAGACAGAAACGAGACACTTCAGGATTTGCATAGAGCTTAATTTGATCTACTTGAGATTACGACTTCCTCCACTCGATGTAATTAAACTCAGATGTGACTAATTAAGTTGAACGAAAAACTGGAATGAATCTGAGCGCTGCTCAGTGTGATGTTCATGTGGGAAGCAGTAGACAACTGTTAATATTGTCACCGACACTTGATTACTGAACACACTACACAGGGACTGATGATAGTCAGAGAAGTTAGTGGATTGAGGAGATCTTCACATGGGTGATCGCGTGTGAATTTGATGTTCTAGAGACGAGGACTGTTCATGTACATTACTGATGTCTGACTGTTCTTCTGATTGCCTCTCAGTATTATATAACCATACCTTATTTATAAAGTAAAGATATACATCTATAATCTATACAGTTCAAAACGCAACCCAGATAGCCAATGTGACCCTTCCACAAGCCATCCAGCAGCCTCATATTGGCAATGAGCAACAGTCCAACCCTGCCAGTTCAGCAGGCCACCCTGGGTCAGTCATAACACAGGGTTAAGGTATGAGATCCATTCCCTGTGCTCTAACTGTTAAAACGGCTGTCCAAATGTGCCGTTAATCACACAAACAATTAGTGGGCCATGTAAACTGGCTTTAATTAAACCTGGGTTAATTGTTGATGAAAGCCAATAAAACAGCATTAAAGACTGCTGACTGTTTCACAGACAGACGACAGAATGCCGGTAACATATACATATATACACACACACAAGACAGAGGCATAAAAGCACAGAACATTTTACATGTCCCTCTGGTCAAGACAGGTATATAAATATAATTGATTACAAACCACTGCCATGTTGTTGGGGAAGCTTTTTTTCACTCAAATTCCCATCATCACCTGCTCTCGTTTGTGTTTGGTGGCTCCATTCATGTGCATAATTGGCAATCTGGACTGGCCCTGGAGGCATGATTCATGGCTCCGGATGGGGCTTTTAATGGCGCCACTACAGACATACAGGAGTTTAAACAGTATTGTAGTGATGAGGAACAGATGCTCACACACAGCAGGGCAACAGGTCTGGAGCTGTTGGCAACAGCTGTAGGTCTAGTACAGGTCTCTCCAACAATGTTCCTGGAGAGCTACCCTCCTGTAGGTTTTCACTCCAACCCTGTTCCTGGAGAGCTACCCTCCTGTAGGTGTTCAATCCAACCCTGTTCCTGGAGACCTACCCTCCTGTAGGTTGGAGAGAAAACCCACAGGACCGTAGCTCTCCAGGAACAGGGTTGGAGAGCCCTGGTCTAGTAGGTCTCCTACAGGTGCTACTGAACATCACACTTGGAGAGCAGATCATTGTACAGTACACAAGTCTACCTCAAGCACTAGTAGCAGGTGATGACAGTTATTACATTCAACTCACTGACTACGAATTGAGCAGAATACAGCCGAAGGCAACAGTGCCAGGAAAGTTCACCTTTAATTAAATGTTAATCTCCGATTGTAATCACAATTTCCTTAGTCCAGGGTAATTAGCCATTAACAAGAGCGTTACTAGATGTCTCTCTCTCTCTCAATAAACCCCCCCCCCCCCCCCCCACTAATTCAGCCATACTGCAGAATTCAATCTTTTTCAGTTTTCTGTGATATCTCTGCCTCTGCCTTTTCCTTTCCCCTAGCTCTCCATCTCCCTCCCTCCCCCCTCTCTCTCCCTCGTTCTCTCTCTCTCTGCTCTCCATTCCCCCTCGCTCCATCTCTCTTTCTCTCTCTGTCCTCCAGCAGACACACTCATCTTATTAGGTGTGACTGGGGAGGGAAGGTGAGATGGTTACTGTGACAACGGCAGGGAGTCACAGGAGGTGCGGGGCAGAGCGATACTGAGCGGTGTAGAGCAGAGCGGTGACAGGAACAGAGAGCAGTGGTGTACACCTCTTTCAGCTCTAAGAGGCCTATCACAGACATGTGCCAGATGGGGGGACTGGGAGACTGGAGATCCGCCCTGTTCACCCAGGAAGCCCAGACAAAGACGCCATCATCCTCTCCTGGATAACTGCAATCGGAGGTTGAAGAGACTGTCACACTAACCAGCTCTGCCGCTGTCTCCCTGAGATGCTACAGACAGTGTTTCAAGTTTCAAGTTTTAATGTCACATGCACAAGTACAGTGAAATGCCTTTCTTTCAACGTATTACTAGAAAAAGAATAGGAAATAGGAAATACACAATAAAGTAAGCAAGAAACCTATATAAAGGAAATATTTAAAAAGTCAGATCCAATACCATATTAACATGTGCAGTGTGTTTGTAGTGCTGCTACCGTACAATAGCTGACATATGAGATGATGTCTAAATTTTTCTCCTACAATATCTATGGAGTAACTGTCCCGTGTAGCTCAGATGGTAGAGCATGGCGCTTGCAACGCCAGAGTTTGTACTGTGGACCAGTACAAAAGAAGTATGAACATGTATGGACTAACTAACTGTAAGTCACTCTGGATAAGAGCGTCTGCTAAATGACTACAATGTAATGTAAATGTAACTAGGCTGCATTTGGGTACAAAAAGCACCGTACATCACCTTGTGGTGTAACTAAGCCATTAACATGATCTATTTTACAGCAGTTTATTTACAAATGCAGAATAATGTAGATAGACTCCAATGAAAACAATATGTTTGAAAAACAGAACACTAACCAGAACACTCAGCCAGCATCCGGTGGATATCTCATTGAATCGGAGTCAGTCGGAGAGTCAGTGTGGCTCTGTTTGTTTCTACTGTGCCAGGAAATTAAGGCCAGTACTGAGGGGCAGGGATAACTTTAGATCTGGTTGAGTGACAGCCTAGTAAAATCAATTGGAAGCATGCCACTCTCCCATCAGAGGTACCCACTGTGTTCCCCAAGAGGAAAGCCAATGTATTGAATGTACAGTATGTACAGTATAGGTCCAGCCCATCATTAACACACAGAGAAAGACAACCGTAATAAAACCCTTCTATTGTAAATTGTATGAGGTCAGGTGGCCAAGTGGGGAAGGGAGGGGGTGTTGATGCTTCTGGGCTGTGACACGGAGAAGTGTCACCCCTGTGACCCAGAGAGAGGTCAGCAGACGCCCGTAGCGAAGCAGAGGGGGGAGAGAAAACAGCCTGGCGGGGTGTCTGAAGTGTGGACGCTGCCCCCTGTGGTGTGGATGACCTTCGCACTGCGTCAGCACTATGAGGGTCTGGCAGGTCCAGCTGGGAGGTGCCAAACAGTTCCAGCCATCTCCCTCAAAACACAAACACACACTTACTATATAGACACCCACAAACCTACACACACACACACACACACAACTCAGCTCCAGCTTCGATTCAGTCTAAAACACATCCAAATGTAAAGCTCACATATTATGGGAAAAGAGAGTAAAAAAACCGGAAAAAATATCTAAGCTGATATATCTACTGTACGCAAGCATCAAGATGCACAGCGATCATAAGACAGTAACCAGGAAGGGTGTGTGGGGGTGAAGCAGGCTCTCTAGCTCAAGGGGAGAACTAAATAGCATTTGAAAGCTTTTGCTGAAAATGTCCTTTTCAACACTAATTACCGTCACAGAGCTAGACAGTAGGCAGAGAGAGGGAGAGAGAGAAAGGGAGGAGAGACGAGAGAGAGAGAAAAGGGGAGGGTAGAGACAGCGAGAGGGGGAGTCAAGAGAGGGGTGAGAAAGGGACGGTAGAGAGAGAGAGAGAGAGAGAGAGAAGAGGAGGAGAGAGAGAGAGAGGCAGAAGGGGAGGGGAGAGAGAGAGAGAAAAGTGAGGGGGAGAGGAAGTGGGAGTGTGTGCGTAAGTGGAGCAGAGTCATCAACTTGTCTGACACACTGACACGCTAGTTCTCTCTTCAAGTCATCTAACAAACCAGGAACTTTCAAACACAGCGGACAAACCTGGCCCCGGCCCATCCAGGGCAGGCCGGTCATAGGGTAACAGGGTCAAAGAGAATCAACGAGCTACAGTCACATTTGCTTCAGGTCCTCCAATGTAACCACAGCTGGACCCAGCCCAAATTGCCAGACATTGGACTGCGCCCCCCAACCCAGATCGAATGAGAGGTAATCTGATTATGAACCAGCTATCACAGATGGCCTTTGACGTATTTTATCGGTCTCCTCATACATGTGTACATATGTTCAGGACAAACGCTCAGGCAACGTTGTCCTTAATAACATGGACTGTCATTAACATGCATTACAGGCTTGCAACGGAGGGGCAGCACCTGGTCAATGCGGACGAATGGCTTCTTTGAAGACGGTTATGGTCCATCTCATCCATTTCAATACAACCCTACACACACACACACACACACATGCACAAACACACACATACTACAGGCTGCTACCCTTGTCAGAGCGACAGCCATATCCAAACTAATGGTGAAAATGGAAATGCCACTGTCATTCAGCTGTGGATTAGAATGTGGAGACATCAGGGGCTGGGGGTTCCTTGTGATGGTGACATCCCCACAGAAAGACGGGTGGTGATGAAACAGCCTGGGCGTCACACTGACACAGGAGAATGAACCATCAGCTGGAAACCTGTTCGCTCCAGTACACCTGTTCCCCATCGTAGCGGAAATGAAACACACTACATTATGCAGAGACATGGAGAGAGAGAAGAGAGAGAGAGAGAGACATGAACACGGTGTCTCTCTGATCACATCCACCCGCCACAGCATAAATCAGAGGGAAAAATCGACTCTTTCATCATCTGAGACCCGTTTGCAGAGGGAATAGCTCTCTTTGTCATTTTACTGTAGAGGGAAGTGTGTGTGTGTGTGTGTGTGTGTGTGTGTGTGTGTGTGTGTGTGTGTGTGTGTGTGTGTGTGTGTGTGTGTGTGTGTGTGTGTGTGTGTGTACCCACAAACAGCGTGGCATTTGGTACCATGCTTCTTGGCGATGACAAGTGACAAGTTAACAGGGTAGTCGGCAGAGAGTAGGCTACGCAGGAGGGAGAAGGTTGAATAAGGGGGGCCGGGGGCTTTGCTAAACGCTCTCATCTGTTCATGCCCTCTGGCGCTACAGTACTCTTTTATGTAGATGAATCTGTAACAGGGCCTTCCATTTAGCTGTGATATATAAATACATTAGAATCATGGGGATCAGCGCTACAGTGCGACGGCTTGGAACGCAATGTCAACAGTCACCTCGGGGCACAGTCTTTTACGGTGTATCAATCAGAAGATGAAAACGCAGCATAACACTGGCCCCCGCCTCCTCCCCCCGCCTTCAGTGTTAATTACTGGCCTCCCGAGGGACCTGCTTCTGCCCCGAGAGACTCGGCTTCTTGGTTGGAATCTTTGAGTAAACAAACGGATGCTTAAATGAGCGCCTCTTTTCTCAGCCAGAACTAATTTGCCTTCCCTTTTGTTAGCAATTGGCACATCTAACACTGTACAGGTGCCATAGGCCCAGGAACAGAGACCGGAAAGATGCAGGCCTAATATCCTACCGAGAGCCCTACATACATGTAGGATATTCTGTAACGTTGGCTTTTACTCTCAGTGTTCCATTTTCTGTCAAGAGAAGTAAATGGGGTTGTAACCTCTGAATTACCTGGAATCAGCTCAAGGCTAAACTTTATATATTATTGCTGCTGGTTGCCTGTACACATTCTGTAGATCATGTCTTATAAAATATATCCAATCTCGCTGTTTGGTATAGTAATTGGATATGATTCATCCTAGTCTCTCTGAATTGCAGCACATTCAAATTAAGAGGCTTTTAAATTAAAGAATTGGACAGCTTCCACCCCACTCCTCCATACTTCCCTCATGTTAACTAATATTTGATGATGCTTTAGGCTCAATACACTGTGTGCTAGTATTAGGCTAGGCTACTATTGAAGTACCAGACAGTGATACAGGCTTTAAGCATAATCTCTCAGCTTCAAACCATACTACTTTAGTATAAAGACCAAAAAGCTGTACGGAGATGGTCGATTATTCACAGATAAAACCCCTTTCCCTCCAATCTAAATTCTCCTAGCAAATAACCTACTGTTAACCAGGGGACAACTCTGGAAGGCTAGCATTAGCTAACACAAGTAGAGGGCCCAGACCTTGTAGATAATAGAATAATATTTTTAGAGCACTAATATATAATATATATATATATATATATATATATATATATATATATATATACACTCCAATGCAAAATTGTAATTGTCAATGAGATTTAAAATGAGACATAGAAAAAATCTTATTGACAATTACAATTTTGCAACATTAGAGTACTGAAGGAAAAACGAAAATGTTATGGGCAACCAAGCAGCTAATAAGCTTGAACCTCAGCACTCTGCGTAATGCGACAGCTCATTACAGCCCAATTAGGCATTAAAATCCTTGCTTACCCAGGTTTATTGATGCAAATCAGCCTGGAAAAGATACCCTGGTGCCAAAAAAGGAGAATGAACTGGATGGACAGGGAACCAAAATTGTTGTAAGTACAGGCTCTGTGGCTGGTTGATCGACTTACACACTCTCTCTGGGGGTAGGCCTATCCAAACCTAGGATGTGATGTTGACAGTATGGAGGACTTTTTTTCTCCGCAATCAAATGGCTTCCTTCTTTGGTACACTGTAGCTTTGAGAACACTACGGTTATAACAGCATACCAGCTCTAATTCTACCAACAAGTGAGTTGTTGTTGACGTTGTTGTTGTTATTAGATGATTTAGAGATGAGTGCTATCAGACGTTGGTGGTAAAAAGCAGAATCCGTTTCAAAACCCCCACACACCTTAATGTTCCCTTATTGGACAATTTAATTTCTTTATGTTCTTGTGGAGTGCTAATTCCTCTTGTCTCAATATGCTTCCAGGATTACCACATGGCAGTAAATTCTGTGCGGATGAGGCCTGGCTGGGGTAATTACTGTAGAGGCCCGTCACTGTGTGTGTCCGCCTGACTGACGGCCTGCTGTCTGACTGAAAGCCAAGATATAGATCTCTGACTCACTGACCAGCTGTGGTGGTCCCTAGGACTGATGACATACAGACATTCAGTTTGGGTTAACAGACAATGCAAAGTAAAAGGGTCTTATCTTCACTCTCAGTTTGCCTTTAATGATGGACAGGAAGTCAAGTCACACAAAGTAACAAAATCTCCCAGGATGAGTTCCTCCACTGTTTAGCTCTGTTCCCTCTGGGGGAGTCACTGATCAATACCCCATTATGAGATAGCAATTTTTTTAATTATTATTTTAAAAAATAAAACAGAAATACCTTATTTACATAAGTATTCAGACCCTTTGCTATGAGACTCGAAATTGAGCTCAGGTGCATCCTGTTCCCATTGATCATCTTTGAGATGTTTCTACAACTTGATTGGAGTCCACCTTTGGTAATTTCAATTGATTGGACATGATTTGGAAAGGCACACACCTGTGTATGTAAGGTCCCAGAGTTGACAGTGCATGTCAGAGCAAAAACCAAGCCATGAGGTCGAAGGAATTGTCTGTAGAGGCTCCGAGACAGGATTGTGTCGAGGCACAGATCTGGGGAAGGGTACCAAAAGATTTCAGCAGCATTGAAGGTCCCCAAGAACACAGTGGTCTCCATCATTCTTAAATGGAAGAAGTTTGTACCCAGCAAGACTCTTCCTAGAGCTGGCCGCCCGACCAACCGAGCAATAGGGGGAGAAGGGCCTTGGTCAGCGAAAACCGGCTACAAAGCGCTCAGGACCTCAGACTGGGGTGAAGGTTCACCTTCCAACAGGACAACGACCCTAAGCACACAGCCAAGACAATGCAGGAGTGGCTTCGGGACAAGTCTCTGAATGTCCTTGAGTGGCCCAGCCAGAGCCCGGACTTGAACCCGATCGAACATCTCTGGAGAGACCTGAAAATAGCTGTGCAGCAACGCTCCCCATCCAACCTGACAGAGCTTGAGAGGATCTGCAGAGAAGACTCGAGGCTGTAATCACTGCCAAAGGTGCTTCAACAAGTACTGAGTGAAGGGTCTGAATACTTATGTAAATGTGATATTTACATTATATTTTTTTTACATTTTCAGACATGGGGTATTGTGTGTAGATTGATGAGGGAAAAAAACGATAATCCATTTTAGAATAAGGCTGTAAAGTAAGAAATGTGGAAAAAGTTAAGTAAATACTTTCCCAATGCACTGTACAGAAGGCTATGTCCTGTGAATACTACTTACCTTGTTACATATACATTGTGTACTAAAGTGGTAAGATATTATCAAGGTAGACATTACATCTAGGAGACAGTCTATACAAAGTGAGAAAAGGGTGGTCTCCATTTTGTTTCTCTCCCAAGGACACAGTGAGGGAAGAAGATACTAGATAGAGTAGACTTGCTCTTCACTCCATCTTATTCACTAGGAGCCACACACCAAGCCTCAGCACCACATAGCCTGACTGATTCAGCCTGGCTCAACCCAATGTCTACACGTGTCAGGTGGGTAGGACAAGGGACAGTCCATTTAGGGTGGGAAGACGGGTTCGTAGTAGCATCACAGAGTTAGGCTGGATATTTTTTCATGGGGCAATGGTGTAACCTGAGAAAGGGCAGCGATCCATCTGTGCTCCACAGTCGACTCTGACTCGGTTTCCTAGGAGACGATACCCGCGGGAGAGCTAAGGAGGGAGACCTTGAGGGGGAATATTCTACTGTGCTGCCTGTCTGAAAACCAGGAGGAGTGAGGGAGGGTGGGAGGAATGGAGGTATGGGGGACAGAAGGGAGTGATGCAACAGCCGCTTCATAGGGGTTAACTATAATCAGACACACCCTCCCCAGGAAGAGTGACAAACGCAATTAGAATTACATGTAGGGAGAGTGACACACACACACACACACCACTGCAAACTGCTATCAAGAGACCCTTTGTGAAATAAGCAGCAAAATCCAAAATGACTTGTCATATTTCATTTTCAGATCATTTTCATTGCTACCAGAAAAAGACAAATGGCTGACAGACAAAAACCTACTGAAGCAAATGGCTAGAAAATACATCCTACAGGGTATATAATGATATGAAAATCATATACTGTCATGTTTAATAACATCCTACATTAATGATATCACATCATCATCCATCATACAGTACAGCTGATCCTCAAAAAAAATATATAATATAATATACAGTGTATATACACACACAACAGTACTCATTCAAGGGTTTTTCTTTATTTTTACTATTTTCTACATTGTAGAATACTAGTGAAAACATCAAAACTAATAAATATCACATATGGAATCATGTAGTAACCAACAAAGTGTTAAACAAATCTTAATATATTTTGAGATTCTTCAAAGTAGTCACCCTTTGCCTTGATGACAACTTTGCATACTCTTGGCATTCTCTCAACCAGCTTCACCTGGAATGCTTTTCCAACAGTCACCTGGAATGCTTTTTCCACATATGCTGAGCACTTGTTGGCTGCTTTTCCTTCACTCTGCGATCCAACTCATCCCAAACCATCTCAATTGGGTTGAGGTCGGGTAATAGTGAAGGCCAGGTTCTCTGATTCAGCACTCCATCGCTCTCCTTGGTCAAATAGCCCTTACACAGCCTGAAGATGTGTTTTGGGTTATTGTCCTGTTGAAAAACAAATTATAGTCTAAATAAGCACAAACCAGATGGGGTGGTGTATTGCTGCAGAATGCTGTGGTAGCCATGCTGGTTAAGTGTGCCTTGAATTCTAAATAAATCACTGACAGTGTCACCAGCAAAGCACCCCCACACCATCACACCTCCTCCTCCATGCTTCACGGTAGGAACTACACATGCAGAGATCATCTGTTCACCTACTTTGCGTCTCACAAAGACACAGCGGTTAGAACCAAAAATCTCAAATTTGGACTCATCAGACCAAAGGACAGATTTCCACCGGTCTAATGTCCATTGCTCGTGTTCCTTTGCCCAATAAAGTCTCTTGTTCTTATTGTTGTCCTTTAGTAGTGGTTTCTTTGCAGCAATTCGACCATGAAGGCCTGTTTCACGCAGTCTCGTCTGAACAGTTGATGTTGAGATGTGTCTGTTACATGAACTCTCTGATGCATTTATTTGGGCTGCAATTTCTGAGACTGGTAACTCTAATGAACTTATCCTCTGCAGCAGAGGTAACTCTGGCTCTTCCTTTCCTGTGGTGGTCCTCATGAGAGCCCGTTTCATCATATGGCTTGATGGTTTTTGTGACTGCACTTGAAGAAATGTTTAAAGTTCTTGAAATGTTTGGACTGACTGACCTTCATGTTTTAAAGTAATGATGGACTGTCATTTCTCTTTGCTTATTTGAGCTGTTCTTGCAATAATATGGCCTTGGTCTTTTACCAAATAGGGCTATCTTCTGTATACCACCTCTACCTTGTCACAACACAACTGATTGGCTCAAACGCATTAAGAAGGAAAGAAATTCTACAAATTAACTTTTAACAAAGCAAACCTGTTAATTGAAATGTATTCCAGGTGACTACCTCATAAAGCTGGTTGAGAGAATGCCAAGAGTGTACATACACCTTAGCCAAATACATTTCAACTCAGTTTTTCACAATTCCTGACATTTAATCCTAGTAAAAATTCACCACTTTATTTTAAGAATGTGAAATGTCAGAATAATAGTGGAGTTAATTATTTATTTTAGCTTTTATTTCTTTCATCACATTCCCAGTGGGTCAGAAGTTTACATACACTCAATTAGTATTTGGTAGCATTGACTTTAAATACAGTAGTTTAACTTGGGTCAAGTATGCTTGGGGTCATTGTCCATTTGGAAGACCCATTTGCGACCAAGCTTTAACTTCCTGACTGATGTCTTGAGATGTTGCTTCAATATATCCACATCATTTTCCTTCCTCATGATCTATTTTGTGAAGTGCACCAGTCCCACCTGCAGCAAAGCACCCCCACAACATGATGCTGCCACCCCCATGCTTCACGGTTGGGATGGTGTTCTTCGGCTTGCAAGCCTCCCCCTTTTTCCAACGAACATAACGATGGTCATTATGGCCAAAACGTTCTATTTTGTTTCATCAGACCAGAGGACATTTCTCCAAAAAGTACGGTCTTTGTCCCCATGTGCAGTTGCAAACCATAGTCTGGCTTTTTTATGGCGGTTTTGGAGCAGTGGCTTCTTACTTGCTGAGCGGCCTCTCATGTCGATGTAGGACTCGTTTTACTGTGGATATAGACACTTTTGTACCTGCTCCTCCAGCATCTTCACAAGGTCCTTTGCTGTTGTTCTGTAATTGATTTGCACTTTTCGCACCAAAGTACGATATTCTCTAGGAGACAGAACACATCTCCTTCCTGAGCGGTATGACGGCTGCGTGGTCCCATGGTGTTTATACTTGCGTACTATTGTTTGTACAGATTAATGTGGTACCTTCAGGCGTTTGGAAATTGCTCCCAAGGATGAACCAGACTTGTGAGGTCTACAATTCTTGGCTGATTTCTTTTGATTTTCCCATGATGTCAAGCAAAGAGGAACTGAGTTGAAGGTAGGCCTTGAAATACATCCACAGGTACACCTCCAATTGACTCAAATGATGTCAATTAGCCTATCAGAATCTTCTAAAGACATGACATAATTTCCTGGAATTTTCAAAGCTGTTTAAAGGCACAGTCAACTTAGTGTATGTAAAACTTCTGACCCACTGGAATTGTGATATAGTGAATTATAAGTGAAATAATCTGTCTGTAAACAATTGTTTTAAGAATTACTTGTGTCATGCACAATGTAAATATCCTAACCAACTTACCAAAACTATAGTTTGTTAACATGAAATCTGTGGAGTGGTTGAAAAACGAGTTTTAATGACTTCCGACTTCAACTGTATTTATATATATATATATATATATATATATATATATATATACACACACACACACACACACACACACACAAAGTGCCTTCGGAAAGTGCCTTCGGAAAGTTCATTGACTTTTTCCACATTTTGTTAGGTTACAGCCTTATTCTAAAATGTATTAAGTTGTCTTTTTTTTCATCAGTCGACAAACATTACCCCATAATAACAAAGCAAAAACAGGTTAAAAAAACCCCGAAATATCACATTTACATAAGTATTCAGACCCTTTACTCAGTACTTTGTTGAAGCACCTTTGGCAGCGATTATAGCCTTGAGTCTTATTGGGTATGACTCTATAAGCTTGGCACACCTGTATTTGGGGAGTTTCTCCCATTCTTCTCTACAGATCCTCTCAAACTCTGTCAGGTTGGATGGGGAGCGTTGCTGCACAGCTATTTTCATGGCTCTCCAGAGATGTTTGATTGGGTTCAAGTCCGGGCTCTGGCTGGGCCACTCAAGGACATTCAGGGACTTGTCCTGCTTGCCACTCCTGCGTTGTCTTGGCTGTGTGCTCAGGGTCGTTGTCCTGTTGGAAGGTGAACCTTCACCCCATTCTGAGGTCCTGAGCGCTCTGGAGCAGGTTTTCATCAAGGATCTTGCTGTACTTTGCTCCATTCAGCTTTACCTCGATACTGACTAGTACACAATGCACAATGCCAAGCGTTGACTGGAGTGGTGTAAAGCTCGCCGCCATTGGACTCTGGAGCAGTGGAAATGCGTTCTCTGGGGTGATGAATCATGCTTCACCATCTAGCAGTCCTACAGACAAATATGGGTTTGGTGGACGCCAGAAGAACACTACCTGTAAAGTTTGGTGGAGGAGGAATAATGGCCTGGGCTGTTTTTCATGGTTCCTTAGTTCCAGTGAAGGGAAATATTAACACTACAGCATACAATGACATTCTACATGATTCTGTGCTTCCAACTTTGTGGCAACAGTTTGGGGAAGGCCCTTTCCTGTTTCAGCATGACAATACCCCCATGCACAAAGCGAGAGCCATACAGAAATGGTTTGTCGAGATTGGTGTGGAAGAAATTGACTGGCCTGCACAGAGCCCTGACCTCAACCTCATCGAACCTCTTTGGGGTGAATTGGAACGCTGACTGCGAGCCAGGCCTTATCGCCCAACATTAGTGCCCAACCTCACTAATGCTTGTGGCTGAATGGAAGCACATCTCTGTAGCAATGTTCCAACATCTAGTTGAAAGCCTTCCCAGAAGAGTGGAGGCTGTTATAGCAGCAAAGGGTGGACCAACTCCATATTAATGCCCATGATTTTGGAATGAGATGTTCGATGAGCAGGTGTCCACATACCTTTGGTCATGTAGTGTATATATACAGTGCATTTGGAAAGTATTCAGACCCCTTGACTTTTTCCACATTTTGTTATGTTACAGCCTTATTCTAAAATGTATTAAAAAAATTATAATTCACAATCTTTGCAAACATTTCTAAAAACCTGTTTGTGCTTTGTCATTATGGGGTATTGTTGTAGATTGATGAGGAAAATAAATAATTGAATCCATTTGAGAATAAGGCTGTAACCTAACAAAATGTGGAAAAGGTCAAGGGCTCTGAATACTTTACGAATGCACTGTATATGGTCACATGAAATGTGTTGTTTTACAAGGTCAGACATAGTAGCACAGCGCCCCTGGAGTAAATTAGGGTTGAGTGTCTTGCTCAAGGACACATCGACAGATTTTCACCTTGTTGGCTCAGGTATTCAAACCAGCGACCTTTCAGTGAATGGTCGAAACGCTCTAACCGTTAGGCCACCTGCAACCCCGTACATGTAGGTGTGGGCCGCCATGCATGTCCTTCCCTCCATACAGACAGACACACCCCAGCCCTCCCCTCGTTCCGAAGCAGCATGATAAACACTGTGTAATAGAACGGCCTAATCCATAGTCCTCCTCTCTAGATGCTATTTGTATTCTGACAGTGGCCCTCCCCAGCTCTGCTGATAAGAGACTGGCTGTCCTGGTTCGCTGCCTGCTCCCTGCCTCCCTGTCTGGCCCGCAGAGCAGAGTAGAGCAGAGCAGCAGACATGGCTGTTCTGTTCCCAGGCTTCCACTACACTACAGCAACACCACAGCAGCCTCGCCCTGCCTCCCCCAATTAAAAGGTGTAACCTTCCACAATCCATCTGCCAGAGGCCTGAGCACAAATGCTGAGCAAATTAGATGTGAAAATAACCATTATTACCAGCAGCTAGCTGGAGCTGTCTGTACTGGGAGCCTGATCACCTTGCCTCGTACACACACACTTGTTTACTCCCTGTTCCTCCTCCCATTTCTCTCATATGCACACACACTCTAACTTTCCTTCTTCTTATGCACACAAATACACACACGTACAGTACATCCACACCAGCATTCATGCACAGTTGTACACAACAGGTACCTACTGTAAATAGGCTCTGAATGCATATCAAGCCTTTTGTGTTACACAGTATATCATTGAAAATTGGGGGATATTGAGAACTATTCATCCTATCAACAGACTGCAGTTCACTTTGATTTAACCTTCTTGATTCCAATGTTTACTGTACATATTTCACTGCATGGCTACTGATGACATTGTACACAACTACACTGTATGACATTGCCATAATGGAATTCTGGTAGAACATTGGCGTCAACCACAGCAGCGCCCCTGATTTCCATAAAGTAATCCTGGTTTGTCGTTTAAACTGGGATCAAGTAATCCAACAGAGCAGCACACCAGTCAGTCTCATCACTCCTACTGCACCTAAAGAACCCAACCCTGGATTGGCTAATCCAAGAGGATGACTCTAATCCAAGGAGTAATGCATAGCATCTGGAACTGGCCATCCAAAATACATACTGTATGCTGGCAAACTGTTTTGATTTATACAGTAAACAAGTGTCAAACATAATACACACTGTATATGGGACACTATCCTGTATTAACAAGAAACACAGCAAAAAAAGAAATGCTGTTTAAATACTTTGTATAGATTATACTATTAACAATACTGTTAACATGTTTTCTTATTTTACAGCTGTATTACAGCTGGATTATATTGGATCAGTGGCATTGTTCCAAGTCTTAAGTGCAAGGCCCCATAAAAATAAAAATAAAACATTTTAAGAAATGTTTTTATTCAACATGTTCTAATATAAATTATAGCAAATAATATATTTTTTAAATACATGATTATAAAGAAGTAATTTCTACAACCAAATACATTTGATTTTGAGCATTTAAGTTTGTCATATGAAATCTATTAAGCAAAGGAGGATGTCATTGATAATAACTTCAAATCACTTATATGTACAGTATATAAAGTATACTGTAGTGCTATGTCTGCTTTTTTTGCTCTCTTCTATGCATTAACACCTTTTCTACAACAGAAATGAATCAATCCAGTAGTCTGTTTCTGTAGGTGTCAACTCTGTCCTTTTTAGAGTGCATAATGGAACAAATCATCAATTATCAACAAAAACCTCCAGCCAGCACAGAGCCTCTCATTTAGACCGCACTCTCCCTTGGTGTCCACTACGAGGTGTGATGTCAATGGCGGATGCTCTTTTCTTTTTTCTAACTGCAGGAGACCTTCTCAAAGAGCATAGCAACAGACCTGTCTTCCCTGTAAAAATAGGATGGGCTTGTGTGAAGCAGTCTCGATGCTGGGGGTAACAACACACACTTCACGATTGATTATGCAGCCCAGGCCGTGAGAGAACAGCTTTACAAGCAATTTCTTCTTGTCTCCTTCTCTTTTCGTTTTTTCATCCTTCACTCAGATTTGGAGCCATTTACCTCACACTGGCATAAATATTTCAACCCTCCAGGATGCTGAAATTCTCTTTTTTTCAATATACATTACTATTGTATCACACTGGTAATGAAATGTTAATGGTATTTGTGCCTGACAGACAGAAACAGGCCAAAGGCAGGGATGGCAGCCATGTTGTAAAGACAGGATGTGTATACTGAAGTCCCAGCAAAAAGTCAAAAATAAAATTAGATTTTTGATTTCTCACTCTGTTCTATGGTTAATTTTATCTCTGGTATGAGTGGTCTTGGTATGTGGAATATGTAGCATGCTTGCATATTTGACTAGCTTTCAGCAGCTGTCCATTACACCCAAGCACACAGAGCACACACTGGGCTTGTAATACAGGCGCCAGGGCAGAAGAGTCTGAGCAAACAAACACAGGAGAAAAGGGAAGAAACCGACAGATGTATTGAGAGCTGTTCAGTGAGAGGTCATACAGACATATACACAAAGACATGTGTTGTTGTAAAACCATCCAAAGGGGGCCACTTAAAATAAAATAAAAACACAAGACCATATGTGTCATTCATAACACAATTTAAATAGCAATTAATTGCTCAAAAACTGCTGCTCATAATCTAGAAATCTTTAAAGTGTTTTATTTTATATAGCTGAAATGTTTGGGTTTTTTTTCATCCTTTTCACCAACTTTCCAATAATTGTCTTAAAACGACATGTGCCAATTAATGTTTCCTTTCACTTATATTTCAATGTCATTTTAAAGAACTCAGATTATGGGTTAGCCTGGTTTATGCAAAGGACCATGCGCACGCATGCTTATCAGTTTCATTTCTTTGTCCTCCCAATGATATTCATGCAAAATCCCAAAGTGCCATATCTTTGCTCACAGCTGGCAAGTGTAACTAAAGGATTATGCAAGCAGCTTCCACAAGCAAATAGATTTCTCCCACTTCAGAAGAACTGCTAGTTGTGCAGCCTAGATCTGTCCGCCAGGCATTCACAATAGATGTTTCAAATTATCACTTTTACTTGTTTTAATAGTGCATTTCAGAGGGAAAGCGGGAGAGAGAGAAAGAGGTGAGAGGAATAGAGTCAGGGAGAGGGGGGAGAGAGGAATAGAGTCAGGCAGAGAGAGAAAGAGATGAGAGGAATAGAGTCAGGGAGAGGGGGAAGAGAGGAATAGAGTCAGGGAGAGAGAGAAAGAGGTGAGAGGAATAGAGTCAGGGAGAGGGGGAAGAGAGGAATAGAGTCAGGGAGAGGGGGAAGAGAGGAATAGAGTCAGGGAGAGAGAGAAAGGTGAGAGGAATAGAGTCAGGAAGAGGGGGAAGAGAGGAATAGAGTCAGGGAGAGGGGGAAGAAAGGAATAGAGTCAGGGAGAGAGAGAAAGGTGAGAGGAATAGAGTCAGGGAGAGGGGGAAGAGAGGAATAGAGTCAGGGAGAGGGGGGAAGAGAGGAATAGAGTCAGGGAGAGAGAGAAAGGTGAGAGGAATAGAGTCAGGAAGAGGGGGAAGAGAGGAATAGAGTCAGGGAGAGGGGGAAGAAAGGAATAGAGTCAGGGAGAGAGAGAAAGGTGAGAGGAATAGAGTCAGGGAGAGGGGGAAGAGAGGAATAGAGTCAGGGAGAGGGGGAAGAGAGGAATAGAGTCAGGGAGAGGGGGAAGGGAGGAATAGAGTCAGGGAGAGGGGGAAGGGAGGAATAGAGTCAGGGAGAGGGGGAAGAGAGGAATAGAGTCAGGGAGAGGGGGAAGAGAGGAATAGAGTCAGGGAGAGGGGGAAGAGAGGAATAGAGTCAGGGAGAGGGGGAAGAGAAGAATAGAGTCAGGGAGAAGCGGAAGAGATGAAAATGGTAAACACACACTGAGTGTACAAAACATTATGAACTCTTTCCATGACAGACTGACTAAGTGAAAGCTATGATCCCTTATTGATGTCACCTGTAAAAACCACTTCAATCAGTGTAGATGAAGGGGAGGAGACAGGTCAAATAATGATTTTTAAGCCTTGAGACAATTGAGACATGGATAGTGCCTTTGAACGGGGTATGGTAGTAGGTGCCAGCCGCACCGGTTTGTGTGTGTCAAGAACTGCAACGCTGCTTGGTTTTTCACGCTCAACCGTTTCCCATGTGTATTAAGAATGGTCCACCACCCAAAGGACATCCAGCCAACTTGACACAACTGTGGGAAACATTGGGGTCAACAAGTGCCAGCATCCCTGTGGAACGCTTTCGACACCATGCAGAGTCCATGTCCCGAAGAATTGAGGCTGTTCTGAGGGCAAATGGGGGTGCAACTCAATATTAAGAAGGTGTTCCTAATGTTTTGTACATTCAGTGTATATATGTTTGTACACTATTATAAAAAATATATATATATTTACTTAAAATGTGCCAAATTGCTAAATAACAATGAATAATAATGAAATACATTTATGAATAATAACAGGCTTTTTATATAATAATTTGTCATATCTATTTTACAAATAATAATAAAAAAGCCTACCCCAACAATAAAAAAACATGAATTATCAAAGAATATAAGGCGTCTTTCTCTCAATCTTTAATTTAACTTTGATTGATGGTGTGCAGGTAAACACCAGGTGTCCAGTTAAGACCAGACCCATGCTTTTCTATTGTACATAATGTCTTTATCAAAACAGCAAAGGGCTAGGGAAGTGACATATGATCACTGTACCATACCGTACGTGGATACGTCAGTCAGTGTCCCTCTAGTTAGGACTATTAATTAGTATTGATCTGGAAGAGAATGTTGGGATAGGTCCAACACAGTGACAGGACAATATCTGATTTGAAATACTGAGGAAACAGGTGACCCCAGAGTCCCCTTTGATGCAAAGCCGAAAAGTTGAGAAGCCTCCCAGGCCTTTTTGCTGAGTGAGCATGCTCACAGCCCAGAGACGCAGCCCCAATTTCAGCTAATTATTCCTGTAGGAAAACGAGAGTTCTCTCTCCCCCTTCTCATTTGGGTAGGAAATATAAAGCCTGCGTGAGGTAAAGACAGTATGAGAGAGGCTTGGTAATGGCAGTTACTGTACATCCCTATAAGCAGCTATTTACATTATAAATGCAACAGTTTTTGCAGTATCTAAAAATGTATATTCAAATAGAATGGGAGAAGCAAATGCATTACTTAATTGCCAGCAAATATACACATAGTACACAATCTTTGTACGATTGTGGTCAGAGACTGCTAAATGAGAGGCCCCAGGGGGAATATATCCTTGAGAGTGTTTTTTAGTTTTTTTTATCAGTAGATGAACCATTTGAGAGAGCTGGAAAATCTGGCTTTGAGAAACAGACAACAATTACACTTGCCCTAGGAGGCCAGGGGAACATGACCAGGTTTCCATGGTAACTCAAGTACATCAGAAAATAATGGGAAAATCAATTCAGATTGAGATTTTTTTCTATATATATTATTTCTACAAAGGCTACAAAGCTCTAAAACCCAATTTAACAATTTTACTGCCGACATACTTAATTACAATGATTGAGGCACAGAACATTTCTCAAACAGCATAAAAAAAAACAGTACCTCAAATATGTTTAAGCACACCAGCTGTATCACACCAGCTATATCACGCCAGCTGTATCACGCCAGCTGTATCACACCAGCTGTATCACACCAGCTGTATCACACCAGCTGTATCACACCAGCTATATCACACCAGCTATATCACACCAGCTATATCACACCAGCAATGTACTATGAAAATTACAGTGCTTTAAAATACATGGATATGTGCTGGTACATGCAGTGGAAATCCTCCTCTTTCTCAACCGCAGAAACATCTCTCTCTTGCTCCTCCCCTTCCTCCTTCCCTCGCTCCCTCCCTCTCCTTCTTGCTCCATCAGAGGGGCAGCAGCAGCTGTACGCAGATGATAAGACTGTGCAGCAGCAGTAGCTGCTCTGATTGGCTGGCTGAACACCTACGTGGATGTGAAGATTGCAGGCTGCGTTTGTCAAAAGGTCAGTCTCCACGGCCACCTTGTGACGTCACAGTCAACGACACTATGAAAGGCTCCATAATACCAAAGGAAGACAGGGACAGATAATTGCTTCCCCTTTCACTGCGGTTTGCACAACATGGAAAATGTCATGAGTGCACCTACCAACCCCAAGGCAGACATCTGTGCATCTCAAAATCAATCGCATCCCTACTTTACGAGCCTCACTTTTGTTATTTCAGGTGAACTGAATCAGGTTTGTTACATTAGTGCAGGGCTGGAACAAAAGCCTGCACTCCCAGTTAGCTATCCAGAAGAGTTGGCCACCCCTTTTCTAGACCATACACATTTTTGTGACAGCCAGGAGAGAGCCACACCTTCACCTTGCTGCCACCAGAAGCACTCAAAACACCCAATCCTAGACCAAGCCCTAGACCCTACCATGCTACCCAACCCCCTAAACCATATCACCATGCTAACACTAATCGCTATACTCTCCTGACGAGGAACCGTCCGTCCTAGATAGATGGACGGATGGATGGATGGATGGATGAATGGTCTGATACTCACACTCAGGGGAGACATACTGTAGTGGAAGGAGAGGTCAAAGAAATGGAAGGAGAGGTCAAAGACATGCCACTGGTGTACTTTGTCCATGTTTCTAGGGTTAGTGCTAAGGAGGAAGGGAGAGGGAGAAAGGACAAGAAGGAGTTGGCCATATTGGGCTGTAGAAAAGGGGCCAATGAAGGCTGATGTTTCATCCATCAAGACAGAAATGGAGGGTCACCTTAAAATGATAACACTGGCAGACAGAAGTGGATGAGGAGCACTGCTAACCTGTAGACAAGCTCAGTTTTGTATGAACGCAATTGTAAAAATATCTAGATATCCACCAACACCCAAACTGCAATGCCATTTGTTGTCTGAGATGAGTTATTTGTTGCACAAGAAGCAGTGACACTCCACTTGATTAGTTTACTTCGGTATCTTTAATGTCTTGAGCGTTTCCAATCAGCACTAAGGCCCCCAATATGGGCAGAATGGCTCACGGCATTAGTGTGAAAGTTTAAGGGACTAAATGCGATTTACTGTATTTTCTAGATCACCATGAGAGGAAGATGCATTAATCTCAGATTGGAAGGATGAAGGAGAGAGAATAAAATCCCTTTGGCCAGTCAGTGGGTCTTTGTCTTTAAGTGCCTTTTTTCAAGGCTTTTAAGATGGGATCAGACACTGTTGCATTCTGGGAGGTTGATTGAACATCAATTGGCCTCTCTTCCCTGTGTTTATTCAGTGTTCTCCAGACCATATGTGAGGTGCCCGCCACGACCCTAGCTACCAACACACCCTGAATCTGCCCCACTACACTATGGGTAAATACAACCCCAAATCTAGGAGTGATTTATAAACAGAAATTAATTGGCTGTTCCGCCCGTAATTATCTCACGCCGCGCTTATTACTAATCTGTTTCTTGGCCAGCTGCCATGGTGTAGGCTGGCCCGGGTCCAGTCCACCAGTACAGCAGTGTAATCCATAAGCACTGGAAAGGCCCGTTCCCGTTCCGACGGCTGATGCCAAACTGCAACATACCATAAACCCATCACTGCTTATTAAAGATTAAACCACTCTTAGTACCCATCACTCCACAGATCACCACCTAATCATTTTCATCCTAAGCGGCCTAATGGCTGCCATATTGCTTTTATTTATCAGTAAACTGTGATGTAAGAATGCCTGCTCAGAGCTCTAACTGTGATCAACAGTTGTTGTTTTCTATAGCTCTGCTAGGTTGGGTGGCAGGCAGGCACTGTATCAGCAGGAAATCTGGTGCTCGGCCTCCTCAATGGAAAATTGCTGTAATACTGAAGTAATGTATCAGCAGGAAATCTGGTGCTAGGTCTCCTCAATAGGAGAGTAATACTGCAGTAATACTCTGACTACTTACTGTATACTGTACCTCCCTACATAAAAGAGGTGAGTGTTTTACTCTCATATTGTACAATGTGAAAATACACAAACAATTCTATCCCTTCCTCAATGGTTGGGGTCACTTCATATTGAAGTCACTGAATTCAGGAAGTAATCTGAATGTTTTATTTCTAACTTTTTAAATGAATAGCTTCTCCTCTTCAGTTAAATCAGAAGTGAAAATATATGCCCTTTTTTTCAATTATTGAATATCTAACTTTCTAAACAGTTTAATTCCTGAATTGACCGAAACCCTGAACTCCCACCCTCTTGTCCCACATCACAGAAGACCTGAGGACAGTAGGCTACTTGTTTGCTCCAATATGCCATCTTGACAGTTTAATAAAATAGAAGAACCAAATGTAATCTATTGTTCATAATGAGGGCTGAGTCATGAAATGAAAACATAGCTGTGCAGTTCTCAAGAGGTCATACAGTGCATTCTGAAAGTATTCAGACCCCTTGACTTTTTCCACATTTTGTTACGTTGCAGCCTTATTCTAAATTTGACTACATTTTTTTCCTCATCAATCTACACACAATACCCCATAATGACGAAGCAAAAACAGGTTATTAGTCATTTTTGCACATTTATATATAGAAAAAAAACAGATATATCACATTTACATAAGTATTCAGACCCTTTACTCAATATTTTGTTGAAACACCTTTGGCAGCGATCACAGCCCTGAGTCTTCTTGGGTAGAATGCTACAAGCTTGGCACACCTTTATTTGGGGAGTTTATCCCATTCTTCTCTGCAGATCCGCTCAAGCTCTGTCAGGTTGGATGGGGAGCGTCGCTGCACAGACATTTTCAGTTTTCTCCAGAGATATTCGATCAGTTTCATGTCCGGGCTCTGGCAAAGACTTTCAGAGACTTGTCTCAAAGCCACTCCTGCGTTGTCTTGGCTGTGCTTAGGGTCATTGTCCTGTTGGAAGGTGAACCTTCACCCCAGTCTGAGGTCCTGTGTCCTGGAGCAGGTTTTCATCAAGGGTCTCTCTGTACTTTGCTCCGTTCATATTTCCCTCAATCCTGACTAGTCTCCCAGTGCCTGCAGCTGAAAAACATACCCACATCATGATGCTGCCACCACCATGCTTCGCCGTAGGGATGGTGCCAGGTTTCCTCCAGATGTGACAAAGAGTTCAATCTTGTTTTCATCAACCAAAGAATCTTGTTTCTCATGATCTGAGAGTCCTTTAGGTGCCTTGGAAAACTCCAAGCGGGCGTTCATCTGCCTTTTACTGAGGATTGGCCTCCATCTGGCCACTCTACCATAAAGGCCTGATTGGTGGAGTGCTGCAGAGATGGTTGTCCTTCTGGAAGGTTCTCCCATCTCCACAGAGGAACTCTAGAGCTCTGTCAAAGTGACCATCGGGTTCTTGGTCACCTCCACGACTAAGGCACTTCTCCCCCGATTGCTCAGTTTGGCCAGGCGGCCAGCTCTAGGAAGAGTTTGGGTGGTTCCAAACTTCTTCCATTTAAGAATGATGGAGGCCGCTGTGTTCTTGGGGACCTTCAATGCTGCAGACATTTTTTGGCACCCTTCCACAGATCTGTGCCTCGACACAATCCTGTCTCGGAGCTCTACGGATATTTCCTTCAACTGTGGGACCTTATATAGACAGGTCTGTGCCTTTCCAAATCATGTCCAATTAGTTTAATTTACCACAGGTAGACTCCAATCAAGTTGTAGAAATTTCTCAAGGATGATCAAGTATGCAAAGGGTCTAAATACTTATGTAAATAAGGTATTTCTTCTTTTTATTTTTAATATATTTTGCGAAAATGTCTAAAAACCTGTTTTCACTTTGTCATTATGGGATATTGTGTGCAGATTGATGACAAAAAAAACAATTGAATCGATTCCAGAATAAGGCTGTAACCTAACAAAATGTGGAAAAAGTAAAAGGGTCTGAATACTTTCCCAATGCACAGTATGTCCATATAACATATATAGCACTATGTGCTGTACATTTAGATCAACAACCCACCCCAGACCATCTCATCTGCTCACTCCACTCACATAAAAAGGGTCCATTCTCCCCTCACCTCAATTCCCCAAACTCCCCTTCACACAGCATTCATGCTGCAAATGCACAAATGCATCCTTCAGCTCATGTTCCCATAATTCTCTCTGGCAGCCGCGTGATTAATGCACACAAGTATTGATATTTCTGGATTGTATCCTTCTCCACACATGCACACACTCACAGACGCGCATACACACACTCCCAATACCCCATCTCCCCAAGCTTTCCAGAGGCTGTGCATGAGTAGACTATGAACTGGGATCTAGTGAAAGATGAGGGTCAGCATTTCAGTTGCTGCTGCTCTGGGTGGAGCAGGAACACAATGATGTGCTGTAGTGTTTCATAAGGCTTTACTGCAGGGTGGGAGGAATAGCACACGCAGGCACCACGAACGCAGGCATGCATGCACGCACATCACACTAGCCCAGAGCTGCCTCACAATCGTTCTGTGGTTAGATAGAGATCATGCTCTCCTTCCTTCTGAGAGAGAGAGAGAGAGAGAGAGAGAGAGAGAGAGAGAGAGAGAGTTGAGAGAGAGAGAGAGAGAGAGAGAGAGAGAGAGAGAGAGAGAGAGAGAGAGAGAGAGAGAGAGACATAACAATGTGGCCTATGCAATGCAGTGTTGACGCTTTTGTTTACCAAGGAAAGCTTCAGCCTCGCCCACTCTCCTCTCCATCTTCTTCTTCCCCCTCGGCAGATCAACAGAACCAGTAAGAGCTTATCTCTGCCCTCTTTTCAAGGTTGGCCTGACTTTGGGTTGGATCCAGGCTGATTTAACTGACCTGTCTATGCCTGCCTGTAGGTGCCCTCTGTCAATCCCAGTGAAAAATGGGGAGGTGTCATGAAGCTGACTAGATAAATCCCTGCTGTGTGATGATGGCTTCCTTCCTTCCCTACTCTAGTTTCTGTAAGGGCATCCCAGACATTATGGAGATTGGCTGCTTAAGACACTGATGCTATTAGCAGGCAAACTCCTTGATAAGCTTTGATTAGCACTGCTCAAGTACCTTGAATGAGGGTGAGTGGCGTCAAGAGCAGCGTGAGAGTTTGCCGAGGCATTTAAACAGTTAGTGTAAAGTACACAGTTGTGAAGCAGCCCACATAAATGTGACTGAAAATTGTATCCAGGGGCTCTGGTAATGCTCAGAGCATTGGACGGCTACATTTGCATAAACCAAATAGAAAACAGTGTTTTGCAGCCAGCAGGAAATTGACTCAGGCCTTCTGCCAAGTGTTATGCAATGGAGGAGGGCATGCTGGCAGTCAAGGCCAGTAAATGAGGAGCAGGAAGAAGACTCACTGATCATCCAGGATAGAGACTTTAAGACTGCATCAGTAGAATCGTAAGGCCCTTTTCTCTGGCCACTACAACCCCTGAGCCCTTATATAAGGTCAAATCCAGAAGGTTATACAAGACTGTATATACAGTACCAGTCAAAAGTTTGGACACACCTACTCATTCAAGACATCAAAAGTATGAAATAACAAATGCTTTTCCAACAGTCTTGAAGGAGTTCCCACATATGCTGAGCACTTCTTGGCTGCTTTTCCGTCACTCTGCGGTCCAACTCATCCCAAACCATCTCAATTGGGTTGAGGTCGGTGGACTGTGGAGGCCAGGTCATCTGATGCAGCACTCCATCACTCTCCTTCTTGGTCAAATAGCCCTTACACAGCCTGGAGGTGTGTTGGGTCATTGTCCTGTTGAAAAACAAATGATAACTCTGTGAAGCATTTATTTGGGCTGCAATGGCTAGTAACTCTAATGAACTTATCCTCTGCAGCAGAGGTAACTCTGGGTCTTCCTTTCCTGTGGTGGTCCTCATGAGAGCCCGTTTCATCAGAGCGTTCAATGTTTTTTGCGACTGCACTTGAAGAAACTTTAAAAGTTCTTGAAATTTTCTGGATTGACTGACCTTCATGTCTTAAAGCAATGATGGACTGTCATTTCACTTTCCTTATTTGAGCTGTTCCTTTATTTAACTAGGCAAGTCAGTTAAGAACAAATTCTTATTTACAATGACGGCCTACACCGGCCAAACCCGGACAACGTTGGGCCAATTGTGTGCCGCCCTATGGGACTCCCAATCCCAGACGGTTGTGATACAGCCTGGAATCGAACCAGGGTGTCTGTAGTGGCACCTCAAGCACTGAGATGCAATGCCATAGACCGCTGTGCCACTCGGGAGCCCAACTCTAATGAACTTGTCTTCGGTATACCACCCCTACCTCGTCACAACACATGATTGGCTCAAACGCATTAAGGAACAAAATTCCACAAATTAACTTTTAACAACGCACACCTGTTCATTGAAATGCATTCCAGGTGACTACCTCATGAAGCTGGTTGAGAGAATGCCAAGAGTGTGAAAAGCTGTAATCAAGGCAAAGGGTGGCTACTGTGAAGAACCTCAAATAAAAAATATATTTTGATTTGTTTAACACTTTGGTTACTACATGATTCCATATGTGTTATTTCATAGTTTTGATGTCTTAACTATTATTCTACAATGTAGAAAATGGTACAAATAAAGAAAAACCCTTGAATGAGTTGGTGTCCAAACTTTTAACTGGTACTGTATATGACTGCATTTAATACCATTAGTGTATTGTACCATACTGGAAAATAGAAAAGGTGCTCAGTATGCAATGCATTCACCAATACATAACTAACAAATGCCTTTCAACAACATCCCTTATAAGTGAGCAAGGGAAAGAGGTGATGTGAAGGAGAGAGAGAAAGAGAGAGAGGAGAGAAGATGAGAGAGAGAGAGGAGAGAGAAGGAGAGGGAGAAACAGAGAGGAGACAGAAGAGGAGGGAGAGGCTTACAGTCATCCCTCTCCTCCAGCATTGCAGTAAGCCTGTGCCTTAATGCTTGAGAAAAGCTTTCCTTGTACCATCTCCAGCTTAATCTTCAGCTTGAAAAGATGAAAGGCACGTGTGTTTGTTCTAATGAGAAAGCACTATCTCCAGACACCAGAGGACCAGTTTCTACTTTTCCTTCCAGCAGCAGTAGACAGACACTGGCCATCTCGCCCACACGCAGGTCTTGTACATGTCTGTCTGTCTGTCCGGGGCAATGTGATCTACAAAAAAGGTCTGATGCAGCACCACTATGACAACACTCTGACACTTAAATTAACATTTAAATATTTGTGAATGCCAATATGTAAGATACTGTATACACAGTAAGCTGTTTGCTCAAGACAAAGTCCCATCTCACATGGATGAATACAAGTTTCCCAGTAGGTGCAGAGTGTAGCATCATTAGAGGAGACTGAAACCCATAGGATCAATGCAGGGTCATGCAGGGGTTGTGCTCTGAATGAGACCGGTTCACTGTGCAGCAAACCCCACCTCTGCCTCATCCAGCAAAACAAAGAGGAAGAGTGTGAGAGAGAAGAGAGGAAGAGTATGAGAGAGAAGAGAGGAAGAATAAGTTATTGTATAACCACAGGACTCATAATTGCATTGTAAATCCTCCCATCCAAGGGGGAACACAAACCTGTATGACAACATGTTGTACGCATCCCTTAGAGAGCTAGTTTTGATCAGCCTTTTTACCATCAAGGCCCCCTCATTAAATTGGATCACAGGTGAAAGGTGAAAGGTGAGAGACAAAGCAAAGCAGATGCGGAAGATAAAAAGATGAGCCATCCAGCTGATGCCGTATTCAACAGCCCCACCACTTGACACACACACATAAAAAAGCTGGAGATGCATTAGGCGTCCCATATAAAAGACAGCCGCGCTGCTAGCGCCACTCCTTCGCTATGTTCTCTTTCATCTCCCTATTAGCTCTGTCAATTGTTTATCAAAAGCAGAGACGAGCCGGGCGGCTGCCGTGAATTTGAAAAGCCGCACGGCGAGGTGCATTTTAAAATGCATGACAGGTTAATGGTAAGTTAGTGGCAACATTAGAGCTTGTGAGTTGCAGCGCTCATTCAGATTGAAAACAGGGCCACTTCAAATGACTACTAAGCAGTCCTTATTTTAAGAGGTCATTCATATTGTAATTAACTTTTCAATCACAGTTGATTAATTAAGACCGGCCCTAGTCTGTAGTTATACATATTCTTTCCCCTGACATGAATCAATGGAAATTTACAGGTTTCAGATGAGACGCAATGCAAACCAGTCCCTTGTACATTAAAATATATAGGGTGACACCTTATGCTTATATGATACCTGAATCTATAATACACATACATATTTGACTGAACAACCACAAAGAAATGATTGTATAGTGAAAAAAATTGCCAAATCTATAATACGTATTATTATTTATTTGTTAGCTAATACTGATGTTTCTAAACATTAGATTAAAAACCAACATGTATAATAACTGACATCAGAGGCTCAATCTGGTTAAGGTGGATCTGTTGTGTTGTGTGAATGTGTTTTGGTCTTTGTATTCCAATAGAAAGGCTGACTGAGGATGTGTGCTTGATGTAACTGTTCCCAACCAAAACCTTAGATTAATAATTTAGCACAGCAGTCGGATAGCTTTATTTTGTGTCCACCGAGACCAAGTCTTCTTTCATGAAAAATTTAGAGTGCAGGGTTGGCAACCCTCAGAGAAGAATGGGTTGGGTCAAACTGCTCTGTTTCCAGGCCTGGTATATACATATACAAACACACACACACACACACAAACACACACACACACACACACACAACTTGGGATCAAACCCCTGGTAAAGAAATAAAGCACACACGCCTTTTAATGCACTTTGTAAACATACGTAGTAAACATACCCTCTCCATAACGGTGTAAGGTGTGTATTTGCTCATGCACCAGAACATCATCAAATATTTAGCGAGGAAAGAGCACTGATTCTGTCCATGCTATTGATGCTTCTGACAGGCCTCCTGTGGCTTGATAGTTATTGGAATAAACAGGGGCAACCCCATTTAGGTTGTTGCAGTAAAAAACAATAAAGGTTCCATAGGACTACAATACAGCATGACCTAAACTCACTTAAAAACCCACTGGCTATTACAACCCCTTCCCTGTGTTATACAGTTAAGCAACATCAAGTCAACATTCCCCTTTCCATGCTACTCTGCTTTTCAAAGCCATGAATGTTACACAGTAAAAAATGATGGTTTTTTTCAGTCTTGTCTGAATCTACAAAACTCATATGCAGTCATTATAGACCATATCATATCTCCTTAGAGCAGCAGAAAGAGTAAAGCCCTCGACTAGCAACCGGTACACACAGACATGGATCACAGAAGGGATATTTGTGCTTGAGCAGAAACATTTAAAATGTCCCACAATTCGCCCTCTGTCAAATGGCTTGTCAATATTTTTCTAAATGCCCCATATAAAGCAAAATTGCCCAGAGGGAGGGCAACAATCGAACAGGAGAGTTGGTGTTTAATGTACACAATATCAACCTGTTCTATGAATGGTTCCAATCGAGGGGGGTGGGGTCAACATGACAGACAGACATTAGCCTGGCTATTAATGTAGGAGGACAGGATTCCATGGAGTGTCAGTAATGGCTGACTGAGACCACGACCAGGTAAGTCACAATGAGACAGAGAACAGTGGCCCAAACACACTGACCAGGTCAAGGAAGGCTTCCCATTCAGAAACCTTGGGATCCAAACCACAGTCTGTGTAAAAAAAAGTCCAAGCAAGGAATTGAACAAAATTCTGACCAAGATATGCAAATGTTGTCTTACCTGAGGATAGTGAGACTGTGTCTTTCTCCCACGATACGACAGTGACGTAAGCCTCCACAGAGACAGGGATAATGCACTTGAAGACCGCTACATTACCTCTCATGGCTTTCTGGTCCTCCACCCGGACCGTGTAGGGTTCCCGAAATACTGAGGACAGCAAGAGTGGGGTGGCATTTGGCAAAGGAAAATGAATACATACAGAAATTAAGGAATGACAACAACCGTTACTATTTAAAAGAAACTCTTACCAGCCTTAATGTGGACATCTTGGCTTCTTATTTTCCCTGAAGGATTTTCAGCTGTGCAATAGTAGGTATTGTCATGGATCAGCTTACTAAAGCTGGAGGGGAGGAAGTTAAAGATCTGGAGGGTGCCATTGGGGTGCACGTGGCGGATCCCGGGCACATCGTAGATCTCCTCTCCAGTGGCCAGGTACCAGCGCAGCGAGGCGGGGGGCACGCCTGCAGCGGGACAGGGCACCAGGGTCCCTGTGGTGCTGGCAAACACTACCTCTTGCAGAGATGCATTGACAAAATATAAGCTGGAACGTAGATCTTCACTAAAAACTGCAAGAGAGGAGAACAAAGAGTACAAAAACATTAAATGACATGACAACTGACTTGAATAGATATACTACGGGCGTAGGATCTTAATTTGATCACTTTTTTCCTGCTGATCATTTTCCTGCTGAGAAAATGCAGTTTCAAATTCACTGAAACCCTGCACTAACACACGGTTATATTAACAGTATCACACTTTTCATGTATTTTTGGCCAGCTAATAGCCTAACCACCGATCAAGCAACATTATGGACTAAACTTTCAAATCCTGTTGCTGCAGGATTATTTTGCTGCAACAATACTGGTCAAATTAAACTCCATATGTATGTTTACTTCTAAATACATCAGGACAGTAGTTATTTACTTAGCGATGATAAAACCAATGAATGTTTTTGTTATGGAGCTGGGCCTGATGTTTACAGTGTCTTTAATGTGGACTGTTTTAGTCATCATCTAATCCTTGATACCGTTTAAATCCCATTCATTATATGAAAGTAAAATAACAGGCCCTGAAGTGAGGGAATTTGCTTATACACAGCATTGAACATGTATGCTGCTTTGGTTGAGCAGGGGACCAACAAGCGGGAAAGGAGTGTTGATGACGTAAAATTGATGATGCTCTTTCCATGACATACTGATGTCACTTGTTAAAACCACTTCAATCAGTGTAGATGAAGGGGAGGAGACACGTTAAATAAGTATTTTTGAGCCTTGATGTGTGCCATTCAGAGGGTGAATGGGCAAGACAAAATATTAATATTATATACCAAGATTTACTTGCCGGAGTATGGTAGTAGTTGCCAGGGCTGCTGGGTTTTTCACGCTCAACAGTTTCCCATATGTATCAAGAATGGTCCAACACCCAAAGGACGTCCAGCCAATTTGACACAACTGTGGAAAGCATTGGAGTCAACACGGGCCAGCATCTCTGTGGAACGCTTTCGACACTTTGTAGAGCCCATACCCTGACGAATTGGGGCTGTTCTGAGGGAAAATATTGGTGCAACTCAATATTAAGAAGATGTTCTTAACGTTCTGTACACTCAGTGCATAATTTCTCCTAGCTGTGCATGGCCCTGTGCCTGCCTGCTGCCTAGCCCACCTCTGGATCTCTGTCTGGTGTCAGAGTCAGTGCCTAGCAGTAAATGGCTTACCAGTGACAGCTGGCTAGGCCTCCCAGGGGATAAAATATTTTAGCACTTCATAAATTTCTAACAAGGTTTCAAATCGCAGTGGTTTCCACACTCTCTCTGCTCCAGCAGCTTTGACCTGCAAAGAGATACACTCAAACACACAACCATGCGTGCACACACACAAAATAAAAACACTCATAATTACAAAACAAACAAAAAAACTGCTAAAAAATACTATAAGTAGGCTAGCAATTATTTATTTTTTAATTATGTGGGAATCCATAGTTCCATAGCTAGGTTTCCATGCAATTGGCGACAGATTTTCATGTGAATATTCTAAACTCTGTATAAAGAAAATGTGAATTTTCCCACCAGTGGTGTGTCAGCACCAAATTGACTTGTTGCTGTTAAAAATCAGTGTGTGGTGACAAAAAGTTCAGTGTTTCTATTGCATTTTCACAAATGTGCCTACTCTGGTCTTGGCACATGCGCTCTAGCCAACAGCTCGCAGATACAGTTTGGGTAGGCTAGTCTACATTATAAGATTATTATGGATAAGAGCAAGATCTTCTTCTTTTTTTGCATCGATCATCAAGCATCGATCATCATGCCACCAGAATAAGACCCTCGATATGAAAGGAGCATAAAGCTCATCACCGTGAACTTTCACCACTCTGTGAAGTTCATCACATCTTATTTAATCTGTATCCTAATAAACTGCATGGTTTTCCGAGTCGTAGTGGGAAGACCACACGCCATTTCGTTGTATGACTCCAAGTTTACTTCGATATCATGGTTATTATATCAACATTTGCGCAGAAAGGTATTTCCACTGCCAGTTCTCGCATAATACATTTTACAGACACAAAAAGATCCCACCATGTCAAACGAACAAAATATCTGTAGGCATTTGTACCGAAATGTCCATATTGATCTATTCTGCGGTTTCTGGTGTGAGAGTTGCTGTTCAGTCCAGAGGTAAGTTGGGATCCAATGGTAGCCACTCTAACTTATGAATTGACCCCATTAACCGTAGTAGTCATGAATGAAAACTGGGAGAAAACACACTGCTGTATTACCTTTCTATGGGGACACTATGAGTCAGTCAGACAGTATTGTCTATGGCAGAGAGTCAGCCTGAGAGAATCCCTGGCTGTGACTAAGCTCATTCCTTAGTAGGTGATGGAGGCGCTAGCTGATCCTCAGATAGATCAATCTGTCAATGGCAGCCATACAAACAGACGATAGGGATGACTCATGACGCACAACCACACATGCTTTCACAGACACTTAGGGGTATCCTGAGTCTAGCTGCGTGACGCCCATGACTTCCAACAGAGAGGGCTACCTGGGATACTGATTTCTCTCGGTCTCGCTGCCCCCCAAGGCTCTGTTTATGTCTGATTGATTCTAGCTCGTTTTTGTGGACCTAGAATCTGCAACATAGCTGCAGGAAGGTTTGAATGTTATCTATGATGGACCTAGGCTTATCCATTTGTAAAGTGGTTAGTTATGTTTCCACTTGCCACTGCAGAAATGTGTATTTAATGTTGATGTATTGGTTGGTTTAAGTCAGATGTCAATAAGGGGTAATGTCATTGGCTACGCTTGCAGATAGGGAGAGATTGCAAACGTCAATTCTTGCCAGTCTGATATTGACATGCAAGTGGTAGGTCACGTTCTGAAATACTGTAATCCATTTTCATATTTACAATGTGTACGAGTTCACTATGTACATTTCCTAATATATATACACATACAGACACACACACATACATACATATGTGTACCGTACCTGTTAGATATTGGGAGCTTCCTGTGATGTGCTTTTGTATGTGTGATTCCTGTACGTACGAGTTAGCTGTAATGGTCACATTAGCTCCCTAATTCACAGTTACTTCCATGCTAACAGATGAATCTACAGCCATCAACATACTGTTGTCCTGCACATCTAATGTGCTTCCTTGTGTCTACCATCAGAATAAACACCAATAAACTGGGACCGCTGGCTGGACAGTCCTTTCTTTAAAAACACAGCGCAAGAGCGTTACGAAGTACGATCACGCCTATTTACACACCGAAGCCCATTATGATTTGCCCAATAACAAATAAATAACATTGATTGAGAGAAAAAAAATACTAGCTCTATCAAGGTTGTGCCTGCTTAAATCTTTTAAAATGGAGTGAAAGTCTTATTGCTATGTGTGGGTGCATGGCTGTTTTAAAGAGTCAATTGAAAATAATATTGTACATCAAATCAAATATCAAATTGTAATTAATTCCCTTTTGTGGCTGGGGCTAAAGTAAAACCCTTTCTTGTGGCCTATTGATAATACAGCCTCAGACCTGAGGGAGATATCAAAACCAACCTGTAGGTGTGCCATGTAATATGTAACATCCTCAATAATTAGTGGTGATGTTCATATTTTAGAAACATTAAAATCCCTATTGCGTTGATAAAACGTAAGATATGTTACATTTATAACACTAGTGACACAATAAGTATTTTCTAGTAATTTCATACAGAAAAATCACAGTTGAATACAATTCCCAAACAACAAAGTGACATCAATAAGGGATCATAGCTTTCACCTGGATTCACCTGGTCAGTCTATGTCCATCATATTTAATCTACTCTACTGAGCCATTTACTTTATGTTTATATATTTATATTTTATTATTTCTTCTTGTTGCATTGTCAAGAAGGAACCTGCAAGTAAGCATTTCGTTGGACGGTGTATACCATGTGTATCCTGAACATACGACTAATAACTCAACTCAATTTAGCACGGTGTAGTCATAACAAAGATTGTTTTGATAAGATCAACTGCAGAGAAGTCAAAAGGTCCTTGTGGATCTAATCATACTGAGTACCATGTCACTGCACTACTACACCCATTCCTGACCGAGCAGGTCTACTACATGAGTTACTCTACAAAGGGTTCATCCAACCCAGGTACAACCTCCTCAGAGGCCCCTCTAAGGGTCACGATTCCCATGCCCGAACAACTCCTCTCGAGCCTACCCACTTATAACCGCAGAGGAAATTTGTAATTGTGATCATTTGTCATGAGCTGAACCGTAAAGACTAAATAAGTGAAAATGTTTAATAATATACTATATGCATTTTTAATAAACCAAGCTTTGTTTTTTCTATCAGCAAAGCTGGAGAGAAAAGAAAAAAGACAAGGCCTCTTCATCGCCACTGTCTTTTTCAGTGAGAAGGGGGGAGAATTCTAGTTGGGGATATACTGTACATCTAGAACATCTTGTACACACAAACATATCCCCAAACAGATTTATATTTGCTGAGATTTGCAAATGTTGTAGATGTTAGAGAGCCCAGAGATGGGCATCTAACCATGAAAAACAAACAAGGAAAATGTTTATGCCAGAGGCAAATGCTGCCTGGTGTGAGGAGCACATATCTAGTAACTACTGTATTGCAGCTACATGCACCTGGGAATATTCTCAGTGTACCACTACTGTGAACGCATGTTTAATTCCTAAGCAACTGAACAGAGCAGTGCAAAATTAATGTATGTGTACAGAGAATGATAGCTTAATCATTCCGCTAAATATGTGGTATCATAGCACTAGACTGGTTAAATAAAACAATACTGCTAATATGAAAACATCTGTAATGAAAACCATAATTGAGCAGTAATTCTGAAAGTATACCACTTGAGAGTAACAATCATTTGTAATCTATTATCCATTTACTTCAGTATTGAAATGACAAAAATGTGCATCAATATTCCATAGCACCAAATGGCTCCTCTTTCATTTTAATATGAAAATAACTCTCAATCACACCGCCATTATTCAACTGCTGTGTTGTGATTCGACGAACATCAAGATGGAATATTTTCGAATGGAATGCTGAACATGACTATTATCTGCACACAAAACAGCCCCTTATATTAACATAGAGGTACAGTGTGAAAAAACTATGTTTACATAACACAGTTGCAATGAATATGAATAAGTGAAGCTGATCAATCAAAGGCAGTAGAATTCATCAGCTGACAGGCAGGTGTAATCAGCCATCACACAGTGCTTTCAGGACTACCGAGGCGCTTCATTTAATTCAACGTGCAATCGATGCTGATGGAATAAACACCAACATGTATTCATGCTTTAATCACCTACTGCCTCTTTCTTTAATGAATACAGCCACATGTACAGTTTATGTAATGCTTTTGCATGGATGTTTACTGTTTAAATTGTGCTTCATCCATGGGTGGTATTCCATATTTTGCCCATCAATTTATCATGAGCTCATCTGACAAAGAAAAAGAGACAGAGAAAAAGAGAAAATATGGAAATCCAGAGAGAGTGGGAGGGTGGATTGATCAGCTGGATCCAAGTATTTTATAGGGCACCCGTGTCACGTCTGGTGAGCCAGTGGCCCGTCGTCGGGGCTGTCAGTGCGCACACGCGGAAGAGTGGGGCGGGGCGGGCAGCTGCTACACTGTGACAGGCTCTGTCAGCCAGGAACCCTGGGTAATTAAAGCAGCCCTCTGTGCTGTGCCTGGGGGGGTGGCCTGGGACCAGGAGCAGACAGGAGACGGGGGAGGAAAGGAAATAGGTAGGGGGCAATGAGGGGGGTTATCCAATGAGGGGGGTTATCCAATGTGAGTAGGCATTCTCCTCTTTCTGCCCAGAGGCTATACACAGGGCTTGTACAGGAACTTGCCAAATGACAGTCTCCCAATTTGCTTTCATGAATATTAACCAGGACATGACAGAAGAAAGGGGCCGCTGTCTGCTCTGCTCACTGGTGATATGCAAAGACAGATCCATCGTCTGATTTCAGAGGAGTAGGATATGGTAAAGCTTAGCCCCACAGTGTACCTCTAGACCTAATTTTATTTTCATGTGTTAAGCGGGTGAGAGTGGATGTCTCATTAATAGAGAAGGAGGCAGAAACATATCTCAATAGGGAGAATGTCAGCGTTTCCAGACGTTGATGTCTAAATTATGCTGCTGATGAACCAACGGGAGTGAGAGAATCTGATGGGGGATTACAGTATATATATACCAAACTATAGCAGCTCCCTCTGCTGCTATTACAGCTGAATAAAAAGTAATGGTAAACCAGGGTAAAAATAATACCGTTATGTGGTGCAATATGAATACTAGAGGGTGGAGAAAGAGTTTATTTGAGGCATTAACTAGGCAAACTATTTGTATATTCAATCAAATAGATGGGAGAAAACGATTGGTAGTGTAGCATTTTCTTCATATTGGGTCGACTTTTCACAAACAAATTAACAGAAATTAAAACAACATGGTGTATTTATGGCAAGCTGAAGCTAATCCCCTTGACAAAGCCTGTGAGAGGCAGAGGGAAGAGCATGGGGGAGTCAATGCGTGTAGACTAAACTAAACCACTGTTTAAACCTACAGGGATAATGACAAGATGCTAGACCATCTTGATTTAATGACATCCAAGTAGACCAATGCTGGTGGCAACATTTTAGATGAGGAGGACATGGCCACACTGGATTGTATGAATAAAGAAAGAGCAGTGAACCTTTTGAGTATAGTATGCTGAATCCTTCTTAAATCCTTTGTCGGATTCCTTTGTATCGGAAATAGTACTGTACTGAACAACCTGTTAAAGACAGCATGATTATGGGCATTAATATGGAGTTGGTCCAACCTTTGCTGCTTTAAGTCTCCACTCTTCTGGGAAGGCTACTTGGTCCCCCCTTTGCTGTGGGGACTTGCTTCAGCCATTCAGCCACAAGAGCATTAGAGGTTGGGCACTGGTGTTGGGCGATTAGGCCTGGCTCGCAGTCTGCATTCCAATTAATCCCAAAGGTGTTCGATGGGGTTGAGGTCAGGGCTCTGTGCAGGCCAGTCAAGTTCTTCCACACCATTCTCAACAAAACATTTATTTATGGACCTCGCTTTGTGCACAGGGGCATTGTCATGGTGAAACAGGAAAGGGCCTTCCCCAAACTGTTGCCACAAAGTTGGAAGCACAGAATCGTCTAGAATGTCATTGTATGCTGTAGCATTAAGATTTCCCTTCCCTGGAACTAAGGGGCCTAGCCCAAACCATGAAAACAGCCCCAGGCCATTATTCCTCCTCCACCAAAGAGTTGGCATGATGCATTGGGGCAGGTAGTGGCGCAGCTGTCTAAGGCACTGCATCTCAGTGCTAGAGGCGTCACTACAGACCCTGGTTCGATTCCAGGCTGTATCACAATCTGGCTGTCATTGGAACCCCGTAGGGCGGCGCAGCGTCGTCCAGGTTTGACTGGGATAGGCTGTCATTGTAAATAAGAATTTGTTCTTAACTGACTTGCCTAGTTAAATGTAAATGTTAAAAAATAACTGCAGGGCAGAAATTTGACAAACTGACTTGTTGGAAAGGTGGCATGACTGTCTATGTAGACAAACACTGGAAGGAGACAGATTACACTTCTGCAGAATTAATGATGAACTGACCACAGTTACTTCTTCTTCTTCTGTGGATTTTATGGCGGACTACACCCAAAAAGGTGTATTGTCGCCACCAACAGCACGGTTTGAAACAACCAAATGTTTTTTTTTTTTATATATATACTGTATATAAATAAATCCATATGTAATAGTGATACTAACTTAATCCACCCTAATAAAAATAGTACATTGGCAAAACAAACAAAACAAAACAAACCAAAAATAAATAAACTACTCAAATAAGTTTCTGTTAAACATAAATAAAACATATCTGATCCCTACACGCGCTCAAGGGAACCCCAAGAGGACGGATCTTCCGTCGCCAATCTACAGAAGTAAAATCCTTCAGTCCCAAAAACGTTTCTGCCGCAGCTACAACCAGTCTCTTCGATTTCTTTGAGACTTGTGCTGTACAGTTTACAACTGTGGCAATGAACGCAACAAAATCAACCTTTTTAACATACATGGTGTCTTTATTCTGGCAACAAACATTTACTACAGGCTGTATTGTATCCACTACCATATATTTTGCATTCACTATAATATCTTCCCTAGAATCACTTGTTTTCTCTTAATTGCCTCCGTATAGGAGATTCTGTTAACCTCTAACCTTTGCCACCTCGATTTCCATCACTCTTACTGGGCAGTCCATGAAATCAGGATCATGATCCCCACCACAATTGCAACACCTTCGTCCTTCTACACATTGTTCTTCATTATACTCCGTTCGTCTACACACACATGCAACATGACCAAATACTTTACATTTTTTACACTGCAATGGTTTGGGAACGAAGGCTCTCACTGCATATCTTACATATCCAAGCTTCACATGTGTAGGTATTTTCTCATCATCTGTCAGGCTCTGGCCATAGAGAAGCCTATTGCTTCTCTATAATTCTATGGTCAGAGTCTGACAGTTCTATGTGTTCTATTTCTGTGTTGTGTTTTGTGTTGGATCCCTAATTAGAGGCAGCTGCATTGCATTGTCTCTAATTAGGGATCCTACTTTAGTTTGTATGTCCCACACCATTGTGTGGTTCATTGTCTGATCATGTAAGTGTATTTACCTTTGTTATATTGTGTTATTTTGTATAGTTTGGTACTGAGTCTATTTGTATTAAATAAATGATGTCGAACTATCGCTGCGCCTTGGTCCATTTATACACCCGAGCGTGACATCATCAAAAAACAACAAAACCGACAGACTTTCCTCTTTTTCCCCATTCACCCAACGGTTCAGATTCCGGGCACCAACCACACCAGGAATTCTCTTCATTGATTCAACCTGAACATCCGCCGTGACCCCTGAAATCCCTCCTTTAATGGGTGCTCTACTACGAAGCTCAAAACACGATACTTCTGTTGTCCTGATTCTTTTAAGGCCTATTGCAATCTTCCTCTGCTCATTAGAAACACATTTAATCAAAATAAGACCACTCCTGGTCACTCTGATATACTCCACTGTACCAATCGCATACTTCACCATTTTTGATACTTCAAAAGGGTTTCCCACATATGCATCCTTGCTTAATAAACGCATCCCAACAAGAAGCGATTCATTATCATTTACACACGTTTCATTCACTTCAATCTTTGACAATTTCCTTTTTGTTCCAGTTTTCGACACTATTTTAGCCCATTCAGAACATTCGTCTTCGCCACATTTGCTCGACTCGCTGCTTAAATCTAGCTCCACATCCATTTCCGCCATTTCCGTCTCCTCACCCTCTCCTCTCCGACCACAGTTACTGCCATCCATGAACTCAACTACTTCCTGTTCTCCTCCAACAATTAACCAAAATCTGACCAATCAGAATAGAACAAAGTGGTTGATAGGTAGATAAGCAATTACTGTTACAATTCCGAACAACTGATTCTCCACTTTTTAGAATTACACAACAGTAATATATCTCAGAAAATGAATTATACACTATTTATAGTATTAGCAGTTACTCAAATAAGGTTTTAGTATTGGGTCCCCATCTTTCAACATGACAGGTCTGGCCATGAGGTGTTTCTTGTTAGTCAGATACTCTTTTTGTATCACCCTTACATACTGGTCTGTTTATACATACAGCAGCTAACACACTGGGGACAGCACGTACTGGCCAACACTCCTTATTATGTCACCAGACAGTAAGGTACAGGGACATCAATGATGTTGTCGTGCATGTATACATCACTGCCAACCTGCATGCTCGCCATGGGAACAGCATCATGTAGACATACTACAACGTAGAGGAGAAATTACAGAGAAAATTAAAATAGTTGAACAGGTGAAACTGTAAACAAAATCAACTGGAGATGCCCAGGTGATCATAAATCATTTAGCCAATGTAAAATATGTTCCAAACGCCCCATTTACTGTTAGACAGTGATGTAACACCAATTGAGAAACCAACAGAAGGGATGTCCTCCCGTCTTGTTGTTACTTCCATTGATCCACATTCCACTGTTGTCATAGAGAAGTCGTTCATGAACAGCTGGCGTTGTGAAGTGTGTCAGAGCTAATGTCACAACAGCTGGCTTCGGGCAACATCTTATTAGCTGCCCCATAACCAGGACCCTTTAAATATGCTATGTGCCACACTCACTTAAATACTCCAGACCTATTTGACAATCTTTATACACATATTATATTAAACATTTATCACATCCAATCCGTAAAGCAAATATGTTTATTTAACACTAAGGAACACAGCATGTGTTCCCTAAAGAACCCCCCCAGCCAGCCTGCCACCAAGCCCCCCCCCCCCACCTTTCCTCTCTCTTCTCCCATCACTACCCTGCTTTCTTAGTTACCCCCCCTTCATCACTACACACCATCCCTCCAAAAATGTTCCTCCTCTCCTCTAGGGTTGTCCCTTTCTCCTGTGTGTTCGCTGGGTGGCAGAGGACGTTAGCTCTGTAAAGCCAGCCAGCCAAGCAGACGCAAATGTATTCAGAGCATTTAGTACTCAGGATTAATCAAATTATAATTTAATCATCTGATCAAACAGCAATTAGCATAATCACTTCTGGGGAAGGGCTGATAGAAAGAGAGGGAAAGCAACACATAATACAGCTCAGGCTAGCAACACTCTATGAGACATTTACCAGCATTCACAAAGTTACTGATTCCTGGGGACTCACACGGATTCTTTAATTATGATCCATGTTATAGTGTAGAGGGAAAAAAAACACTATGTAACATACCAAGGTAGAGGAAAGTGAAACCATAACAGTGATCCTACTGACATCTACAGTAACACTAGCCTTTGATCATTAAACCACTATGGCCTCTTCCAGCAGCACACCTTATTATGAATGGGGATTATGGGGTTAGCATAAATATTGATAGTTGAGCATATGACATATAGAAACAAGCACAAAGACATGCAGTCTCTCACACCAGATGAATCTAACTGATTCCTCGGGGTCCAGCAGCCACCTACACACACACACACACACACACACACACACACACACACACACACACACACACACACACACACACACACACACACACACACACACACACACACACACACACACACACCTTTCCTCAACCCAGCAAATGACAGCACTTTCAAAATGGGCAGCTAAAAATAGCAGCCACTAACTTGGTCTTAAATCTTACAGTCTGTGCCAGGTTTAAAAATAAAGCAGCGTCGAGAAACCAAGCTGGGCTCATTTGTCTTTCCGTCACTGTCTATCCAGCCCTGTTCCCCTGTCCTGCCTCTGTCCTGCCTCTGTCCTGCCTCTGTCCTGCCCCTGTCCTGCCTCTGTCCTGCCCCTGTCCTGCCTCTGTCCTGCCTCTGTCCTGCCTCTGTTACCCCTCAGCCTACTTTACTATTGGCACTATGCATCAAAGACCCTGATGGTAAAATACCTCAGTAACCACAACTTGGTGCATTGACAGAAAGACTGATTGAGAAGTTTAGCTGTGATAAGGACATAGGAGACAGTACAAGAGATTAAACACTAAGAAAGGTTAAAGAGTGTAGGTCAATAAAACAAAGGGAAGCAGATGAAATGTGAGCAAAATGCCAAGCTAAAAGGGATCCAGGGACACACCGCAAGAGTCACCAAGGTGATCCATCCATACCAGAACATACACGTGCATTGGGCATATAGGGATCAATCCAGTTCATTCCCATGGGTGTGTAGTTCAAAGCATGGGCATTTGGTTGATAGATTAAGTGATCTTAAATGATATGTGATCTTTGTGACTTTGTGAATAGTTATCGTTACTCATTGTGTATTTATTCCTTGTGCAGTTATTTTTCTATTATTTATCTATTTTTCTCTCTGCATTGTTGGGAAGGGCCCGTCAGTAAGCATTTCATTGTTAGTCTACACCTGTTGTTTACGAAGTACTGTATGTGACAAATACAATTTGATTTGATTAACCACATCAACCACACTTCCAACATGTGTCCTGTTCACTGCGCTCTTATGAACTACATTACATCATACATGATCTCCATATACACACACCACTCATATACAGTATATGCATTAGATATAGGTAGAATGTTGTTGCATGTATTTATTTTGTTGGTGTTCTCTAAAAACTGCTTTAGTCTCATTGTTCCTTTAGCATGCCACTTTTCTAAGTGCTCAGCCTTTTAAAATAACATTACATAAAATAACAAGACGTCTTTGCCAGATGTCCCACCTTTCTACATGGTTGATCAAACACGTAAATCTGTGTGAGTTTTTTTCCCCAGACAACACTAAACAGTATAGTTAACATTTTAATGTGAAAGCCATTTACATGGTGCTCATGCAATTATATTGTTCTGATTCAGCAGAATCCTTAAGGATACACAGTCTGATTTGTAATTAGATTTTACATTCAGTGAAACATACCACCACCACCACTGTGAGTCTCCCATGCCCCATTACTAATTAGACTGCAAGACGGTTGCTGAACATCTTTAGTAGGCATCTTCATTATGCAGTCAGTATGTGTGAAATGGGAGATCCATTATTACACATCAGGGTCTCCATTATCAGACATTACCATTAGCAACCGTTCCTCAGGAATAACAACAACGCTACCGTTCACACTTTTCACCAGCAAACATCCTTACCTTAAACAAGTGCTGAAATCATGTTTGAACTGAACTCACATTTACTTCTCAGATAGGTGTCTATCAAGGCATAGAGAGACTATATTTGATTGCCTTACTATACACGTTTTCATAGCTAGGTCAACTGTGCTGCTCGGATACCTAGTTGGCTAGGTATCATTCCATTTGATTTCAATAACTTTTTGACCGCACCCCTTTTGATTTGAAATAAAAAAATATATATATATATTTACCCATGGTAGAAGTGTTCAGAAAGTAACTTTTTGTACCTGATTGACCAAACATTTAGGTGTGCTCAAAGTTGACCTGTTTGCATACCATGAGACATACCATGAGACCTCCATGTCTTCATCACTGGAAAAGATAAACAGTTTGCAAATTTCCCCTTCTCTCCCCTGTAACTATTCCCCAGGTCGTTGCTTCAAATGAGAATGTGTTCAGCCACCATCGGTTGAGAAACAGCATACTCTTGAGGGTGGGTGTCATGTTCTGTTTATCTTTTCCAGTGATGAAGACATGGTGTGGTATGAAAAACAGGTCAACTTTGAGCATATCTGTCTCACAAATGTTTTGTCATTCAGGTTTGAAAAGTCACTTTCTGACCACTTCTACCATGCGCAAATATGTTTAGAAAGTTTAATTCAAATGAAAAGGGGTGCGGTCAAAAAGTGATTGAAATCAAATGGAACAACCCTGTTCCCTAACTGGAAATAGGTTTAAACAAATAATCTTGATTTAGATTTAGATCTAGTGTCCACTAAGTCCTCCTCAATTGCCAGCATGAGGCCACTGCTACCAAAAGATGGTAAGTCTTAAAGATCTTTAAATAGATATGGAGGATTCAAGAACGTAAGTCTTACAACAGGAGCACCTCACTATACTGGAACAGATGGATCTTTAAATCAGTCCGCTGCCTTAATTGCCCCCAGTAGATTAACTCCCCTGAAACACAGGTTCCTCCTCTCAGCTAAGTTTAGTCAAATCAATCTGCCACCAGTCTCAATTGCATTTTCCTTCTCAGGTTCCTAATGTGTTGTCATGCTAACTTGACAGGCTAAGCGATGTTGGCAGCTCTTTAGATGCCCTACGAGGACTATCTTTTCTGAACATTATTTTGTATATAGAGTCATCTCTCGACAATGAGAAAGAAGGGCATTTTGATTGAGATAGAAACATGTATATGAGAAATGTACATGACGTATTGACCATAGTGTAAATGTTAATTTACTGAACACAAAAGGAGGTGAAGGCCATCTCAAACGGCCTTGCTCAGGTCTGTCTCTCCATCATTGTGCTGGAATCTATAGTTTTGCACCTCAGTCACTCGTTGCGTCATGCCATTGTGATGAACGTTCTCAAGCAGCCCAAAAAAGGTGCTCAGTCATTCTGAACGGATGCGAATGATTTTGTCTAAATTACACTATAATGGCCTGGAAATTCATTGGCATTGCAAATATTTAGTAGGAAACAACTTTGCCATGATTATCATGTCCTCAAATTTACTTTAGACAGAGGGCAATGTTGTCATTAGCTAGCAAAGTTAATCAAAAATAGCTAATAGTAATGCTAACGTTAGCTAGCTAAACTCCGGTGGTCTCCCTTCAATCTTAGTTAGCTAGCTAACATTATACTGCATCTAAAGTCAATCTGACAAAGGGTTTTCCTACTAATTATTTGCCTCCTTTTGAAATATCATTGTATTTCCAAGCCACTGTAATACACTTTTGATCAAATCTTCATCAGCGCTCATTGACAATGCATTGAGTAGAACTCTCAGTCAGGCATTTTTTATTTATTTTTTTATTTCACCTTTATTTAACCAGGTAGGTCAGTTGAGAACAAGTTCTCATTTGCAACTGCGACCTGGCCAAGACAAAGCAAAGCAGTGCGACAAAAACAACACAGAGTTACACAGTAAACAAACATAGGCATCAGTCCTAAATTTATTTTTCAAAACTATCGTGACGAAACCTGCAATCCATGAATAATGGCCCTATGTGAGCTGCCTCGCCTCATAATGTATTTACAAACAGAATTGGAGCTTGGATTGGTTTTGCCTTAAGGCATCTTTTAGAGAGCAAAATTAAACATGTTTCCTCAGCCATCTAAATATAGCTATAGCCTACTGTATCTCTTAATTACATTTCAATTTGAATAAAAATGCTAAAAGGTAACCCACGGTACACAAAATAAATACATATTTTAATTTCCATATTGCATTATTAATTCATGTTTTATACATGCTTTAATGTTTCAAAATAAAAGCACAATATCTTACGATAATATAGATAAATGAAGTTAATATGAGAGAACAATGTCTAAATAGGTCCGAATAAAAAATGTAAGAATGCTTTAAAAAATCATACCTGTAGCATTTTGTATTTGGAGGCAAGTTACAACAGATAAAATATTTTAGCTGTATCTTTTATTGTGCAATTCAGGTATAATTCCCTCATTTATCATTATGCCAGAATATACACAATAAGGGCTCAGGAAGTGGCTGGGCCCTTCTCAAGCACTTCCCGGTCACCCACCCAGTGTATAGCCTTATTTAGCCAAACTCACACTTTCCTGACACCCATAATGGAGGTTTCCATAGAGACAGGCCAGTGAGCATGTGATAGACCTGTAGAATTAGGAATTAGAATACGAATACGAATTTAGTATTTAGAATAGTAATTTAATAGACAAAACTAACTCTAAAAAGCAAAAAAAATTAAAAATGATCTGTGTAACTACAAGGTCGTTCATTCTGCCATCGTCAGCTCAGCTCAGTCAATACAGACCTCATCATTATCATGATAATCGCCATCTTCAGAAATCCAACCACAGAACACAATGAAATACAGTGCAGCGAAATGAAGCAAGATTACAGCTCCAATTGCATTCTATACCCATCGTCCAAAAAGGCATCACATAGATAACAATAGAACAACACAGAAGGGTGAAGCCATTCCCAAATAACACAATTCATGTTTTCATGTTCTTATATTAGGATGTCAATATAAGGCTTCTGAGACTATATATGGATCCAGCCTGGCCTGACAGTTGATCTAATGTCACGGCACAATTATAATGATTAATGATGAATCCTTATTGTTCCTTTATGAGTTTCCACAGAAGCCAGTGTGAGTGAGGGAGATACCATTTTATGTGGAGTAGAGATGGAATAGCCTAACCTGGATGTCAATAAGCAGCTGACTGAGAATTGCCTTACAAGGAAAAAAGGGATGATAGTCAAATATGTATAATTTAAGACAAGGAACTAGAAATGAACCACTGATTTTCTTGCCAAGTGGGTTGGGATCACCTTGTCACATCTGCGTTGGTATAAAATGAATGTCCCTCGATGTGCGACAATGGGTTAATCCCAAACCTCCAATGCCCCTTTTTGCCTGATGCGGTAAATTCAGCGACCCTCTACGACATAAACACAACCAGAGGTTCTACCCTGTTTACTTAAAATATCTGCAACGCCCCCATCTTGTCAGCTTGTACATTTTGTAAGATATATTTTCTCCCCCCCACCCCCCCCCCCCCCCTTTCTTCAACCTCTCTGTTTTTCTCAGTCTCCAGCTCCCCCTTTCCATACACACCCAGCCTTGTCATAACCCCCTTCCTGGGGAAGGGATTATATCCAATAAATAATGGTTTATTTGATCCTGTGTAAGTAATAAATTGTATCAATTTACTGTTCTCACCGATCAGCTTCACATTGCAGATTCACAGATTTATGAAAGCACACACAGTATACAAATACACACTCACACACACACACAAACACTCACCCACACACCTTTTATCTGAATGCATCGAGAAAGTCTTTCTATAATTTCTTGGTATTTTTTATCTTTTGAGGTTGCAAATCAATATGAATTGATCACATGAAAGGAGACAATATAATTCTGTGTAATATTCTATAATATCATTGTTTTTTATTTTGTTTACATGATATATGGCCTGCAAGCTCTTTCAAATCTATTTACCAGCAGTAATCTCAATAAGAAATTACCAAAAAAAACATTTGTCTGCAGTGTCTACAGGGGTGCCTTTTCTGGTAAGCCCCTTTGCAACATGATCAGGTTCTGGTGGCTTATATATTTTTTCTCTCATTTATACACAATTATTGTTCCTTTACAAGTCTTAATTTGTCTACACCCCTATGCAAGGGGCTAGAAATGCATTGCATTGTTTAATGAAAACTTTAATGAAAACTAATGCATGTATTCAAAATCAAAGTACTATTTTAATCTAATATCATACATCTCTAAGAATTTAGTAAAATTATAGGCTACATGATCAGCTTTTACATGTCCCTAATATCCTTTCGATTTTGAATACCCTACATTGAACTTGAAAATATACAACTCTAAACAAATAGCTTGGATGGGGGAGGGGGAAAGGGGTTAAACCACATTTCCAGTATATAAAATACGTCACTCATTATTGGGGCCCATGCTACTACTGACTGACATAACCTACCGGTATAAACATCCAGGCATGCAAACATTGATTAAATTCGATGTAGTAAATGCAATTGACAACAATTAAGGTTTTAACCTTAAGGTCACGTCTACTTTATCAAACCTCTCACGAACAAGGCAAGGCAAAATCAATTTATTTCCTCAGCAGCAATGAAATATGCAATTGTAGAATGAAGGCATCATAAAAAATCCTCTTACTGCCTAAAAACAATTTATGTGAGTCTATCAAATGTTGACCAATGATGGGGCTAATAGGTAAAATAGATTAAAGCAAATTTCCCTCCCGTTCCTCTCTCCCTAGCACTGTTGGTAACCATAAAATTGTATCATGTGTAACACAGGTGACCTCCACCCCCATCATCTACTTTGCATTCCTCACTGAATTACTGACAAAACTAATTAACATTAAAATTTGCAAATTAAACTTACCATTTAAGATGCTCTGGAAAAAGATAACAGCCAATATCCACATGCCCCGCTCCGTTCAATCCCCCCAAGCTATGCTTTCTCGTCTTCCTCTGCACACTTTGACAGCTGCTTTCCTATTATTATGTTCTGTGTGGCAGGTGTAATGTTAAACATTTGCTACTAGCTTGTAGTAACCAGTCCAACTCTCTGCTGATAGTAATGTCTTTACCGTCTCCTCCTTTTTTCTCGATAACTCCCTCCCTGGTGCTCTCGTAGCCTACTCTTCCTCTCCCCTTTTCAGACCCCTCTTTGCGCTTGGAGATATGTGCCTCTCTGATTGTCTTGGTTAAAGCTGTGATAACCGACTCTGCGCAGCTCTACGCTGATCCTCCGTGCCTTGCTACTTCCCCTGCTCTTCAAAGGGATGCTCGAGGGGTCTACAGCGCTCGCCTGCAGCCCAGGTGTGATGCTGAGTCAGGGTAGTGGCACGCGGGCAACCGGGTGTTAAAACCGGGACACCTAAACAATAACGAAGTGGAATCCAAAAAAAATCATCTTCAAACGAAAACAGAAAAATAAAACCGTTTTGGAATCAAAATGTGACAAATAAAATAACTTAAAATAAAGAGTCAATGTTCAGTTCAATAAGAATGAAAACCCAATCCGGATGAGCTGAAGTCAGACCATCTTCACCACCTCTCTCCGTCCAGCAAGAGGCAAGCACGCGCATCTTCCCACTGCCCTTTTAATCGCATTGGTCCATGCGCTAACCCTCGCTGCCTCAGAGCATTACAGAATAACCCTCTCGCCTGCCTCTGCAGCCGCTTTAATTCCTTATTGCCTTAAAGGAGCAGAGGCGCTAGCCAGTCCTCCTAGGCGCTGGGTGAGAGCATTTACAGTAGGGAGGGGCTTTTGCAGTTAAAGAAGGCGCACCTGAAGAGCCGGTTAAAAAGGATAACATTTTACGCACAGTGTTATACTGGCACAAAGTGAGTGTTGCTTTTATTAAAGGTACACTAGAAGCATGACGTTACAAGTATTTTCTATACAGAAGAGGGACAGAGGGCTATGCCTTCAAAATGTTATTGATGCAAAGTTCTTGAGTTTTTTTTATTATATGTTTTTGGGAAATGATTGTATAAAACAATATTATTTTTTAAATTGAGTTGAAATGAATCTTTCACACATCTACCATTAGGTCGGTAAAATGCATGGAAAATATGTAATGATATCTTTGAAATACATTTAAAAAGTCATGTTTTCCCTTATTGTTTTACCCGATTTTGGGTTGGCATTACATTTTGGCATTTTGTTAAAAATAGGCTATCATTCATTATTTAATTCCAACGTCAGCAATTATTATCATAATTGTTTTGATGGTGAATTCTAACTGGATGTGATGCATTTTACATTGACCTGCCTCTAGTCTTTCCCCACCCAGCCTCTGCCCAGGAGCAGGTCCTGTCTGATAATCTTCCAAAACCATCAGACCTGCCCAAGAGGACCATTCACTGCAAACAGAGGACCTGTCTTTCAGCATCTGTCTGCAGCCACACATCCAGGACTGGCCCCTATCCCTTTCCAGGCATATAGGCTGCTAAATTAAATGGATGTACCTCTGTCCTTGAGCTGTTTTGTCCATTATTGTTCGGTATTATGTATTGTTTCATGGGGACCCCATGAAGAATAGATACTGCTTTTGCAACAGCTAATGGGGATCCTAATAAAATACTAGCTGATGAAAAATAACCATGAGGAGGATACATTACGGTGGACAGGGATTTTAAAAGGATGAGTGTGGGTCAGATTTTCTGTTCGTTGTTTTTATCTCTGTCTCTCAACTTCGTGAGGAGGACGGTGCCGTAGGAGGACATGTCCTCTTCCTGGTTCGAAGCGCAGTCTTAACACACTGTTCCAGCATCTCTCATCAACAGCATTCCTTTTGTTCAGTAACAGCTACTTACACTAAACTGTTCTCCAGAAGAAGATATTTAATCCAATTAAAATGGTCTAGCATTTGATTTGGTATACTATTTATTTTTATAATATGAGCAATCAAATAAAGTTAGGTCAGGGAAGGGCAGGAAGAGGAGTTAGGGCTGTGGGTCAACATACCTGCAGGCCACTTGCATTGGATTTATAATGGTCTGCTCTAGTATGGAACTATTTGCATGGGTTTGTAAGTTTGTTCATTGGTAGTAGCACAATGGACCCAGCCCCAAGGAAGAGGAATGTATCTTTGTGAGGCTGGCTGTGCAGTGGTTTTGGCTGTTTACTGGTGCTTATTGCTGATGTGATGTCCGAGGCAGAGATGGCCTGTGGATGCAACCTCTGTTTCCTACAGATGATGGGAAGTGATCCTGTTAGCAGACCACCTGAGGGGCTCGTCTACTTCAGCTCCTTCTCATTATCAACCAGACTGCCCAATGGGCCTGCCGTGGGTGCTCTGCACCCTCCCAGCTGAGGGGGATGGACATGGAATTATGATGCGTTATACATAAAGCATCCAGGGCCATGCCATCAACAAAAAACTGGATTTATTTTGAACCTGTTAATGACATTGGTTGTTAAGCTAGCAATAGTTGTTTTTTCTGCTAGATGGTTTAGACAGGGGAGGGACAGAGCAGAGGAGGGATCTGGTCACATGGAATTATTATGGAGCGTTGGTCATAACAGTGCCTTCAGAAAGTATTCATACCCCTTGACTTAGTCCACATTTTGTTGTGTTACAGCCTGAATTCAACATTTATTAAATATATATGTTTTCACCCATCTACACAAAATACCCGATAAAGAAGTGAAAACATGTTTTTAGAAATCTTTGCAAATTTATTGAAAATGAAATATAGAAATCTCTCCTTTACTGGGGGCAAAGATGTCGTATTGTGTGTAGATGGGTGAAAAAAATAATCTATTTAATAAATTTTTTATTCAGACTAACACAAAATGTGCAATAAGTCTGGGGGTATGAATACTTTCTGAAGGCACTATAAGTCATTCAGTTCCATGCCAACTAGACTAGACGAGAAACAACTAAAACAGATTTTAATTTGAGCATATTAATTATATCTGTCGTCAAGGCAATTATAGAGATCCTTATTAAAAAACTGGAGGTGCTTCATAGCTTGGACATGAAATACTGCAGTTGTGTGTTCCCTGATAGTGTAGTGGTTATTTAGTTAAAGTTTCATCACAAACCTAATGTGTCACCACAAGTGAGACGTTTGTGTAATATATACACTACCATTCAAAAGTTTGGGGTCACTTAGAAATGTCCTTGTTTTTGAAAGAAAAACAATTTTTTTGTCCATTAAAATAACATCAAATTGATCAGAAATACAGTGTAGACATTGTTAATGTTGTAAATGACTATTGTAGCTGGAAACGGCTGATTTTTTATGGAATATCTACATAGGCGTACAGAGGCCCATTATCTGCAACCATCACTCCTGTGTTCCAATGGCACGTTGTGTTAGCTAATCCAGGTTTATCATTTTAAAAGGCTAATTTATCATTAGAAAATCCTTTTCCAATTATGTTAGCACAGCTGAAAACTGTTGTGCTGATTAAAGAAGCAATGAAACTGGCCTTCTTTAGACTAGTTGAGTATCTGGAGCATCAGCATTTGTGGGTTCGATTACAGGCTCAAAATGGCCAGAAACAAAGAACTTTCTTCTGAAACTCGTCAGTCTATTCTTGTACTGAGAAATTAATGCTATTCCATGCGAGAAATTGCCAAGAAACTGAAGATCTCGTACAACGCTGTGTACTACTCCCTTCACAGAACAGCGCAAACTGGCTCTAACCAGAATAGAAAGAGGAGTAAAACACTAGTCACAACATCAACAGTGAAGAGGCGACTCCGGGATGCTGGCTTTCTAGGCAGAGTTGCAAGAAAAGTAAATCGTTTGATTTACCAGTCTGACATATGGCTTTTTCATTGCAACTCTGCCTAGAAGGCCAGCATCCCGGAGTCGCCTCTTCACTGTTGACGCTGAAACTGGTGTTTTGCGGGTACTATTTAATGAAGCTGCCAGTTGAGGACTTGTGAGGCGTCTGTTTCTCAAACTAGACACTCTAATGTACTTGTCCTAGATAGATAGATAGATAGATAGATAGATAGATAGATAGATAGATAGATAGATAGATAGATAGATAGATAGATAGATAGATAGATAGATAGATAGATAGATAGATAGATAGATAGATAGATAGATAGATAGATAGATAGATAGATAGATAGATAGATAGATAGATAGATAGATAGATAGATAGATAGATAGATAGATAGATAGATAGATAGATAGATAGATAGATAGATAGATAGGTACTTTATTGATCCCCCGAGGGGGACATTTCTTTGTCAAGCAGCTACAACAAAACACAGGGCAGGTGCAAAATGCCACAACGAAAGTACACAAAAGACAGATACACGGTACATGATACATAGAGCGGCAGTATGAAAAAGTATAGAAATACAAGATATCTGGAGTGCAAAAAAAAGCTATAAAAAGACATTGCATAGTATAGGTGGTTGGCTGAATATGTACACTATACATTAGTGGATGTTGGATGGTTATCCATACAGGTCGATGGCAGAGAAATACTTCAGTAGCTAAAAATGCGTATGATATGAGCGAGGGTAATAATAGTTTACTTAATAGACAGACTGGCTAAATGAACAGGTAAGTGAACATTTTGCATGGTTAAATAAGCGGTACAGGTAAATGACAGGAAGAGATACTTTAATAGCTAGATGTGTGTATGATATAATTTGGGGTAATAATAGTAATTCCCTTAAAATACAGTCCTTAGTGCGCAGGGTTTAATTACAGACAACTGCACGTATTGCACATTCGATATACTAAAAGCAATGAGAAAAGATGCAACTGACAGGATACTAATATGCATTCCTGAGTGAATGCCTACGTAAGTTAGGTCCAAGAATTACTAGCAATATTGCATGTGATATGATAAAACAACTGTACATGAGTAAGTATATACAGACCTGCATGAATAAATAGGTCCTGAGTGAATGAGTGCTGACGGACCAGAGTTACTCACAGATGGATGCATAATTGTTAAACTAGGTCCTAGCACCCAAACAGTTCCAGATCTATGTTGCCGACGGCACGGCACCCCGGTGAGGCATTATATAGTCTAATAGCCGCCGGCAGGAAGGACCTCCTGTAGCGCTCTCTGGCGCACCGTGGTGGGATCAGTCTGTGACTGAAAGTGCTCCTCTGCGTCATAACCATAGCGTGCAGAGGGTGGGTGGCTTTGTCCATGATGAGCAGCAGTTTGGCAAGGATCCGTCTCTCCGCCACCTCCTCTAGAGTGTCAAGGCTCATCCCCAGGACAGAGCTAGCTTCCTGATCAGCTTATTTACCCGAGAAGCATCACCGGCTTTAATGTTTGCTCCCCAGCACACCATTGCAAAAAAGATGGCACTGGCCACCACAGACTGGTAGAAGGTATGCAGTAGTTTACTGCACACGTTGAAGGACCTGAGCCTCCTCAGAAAGTAGAGTCGGCTCTGGCCCTTTTTGTACAGGGCCCCGGTGTTACCAGCCCATTCCAGCCTGTTGTCCATATGGACTCCCAGGAACTTGTATGACCCAACCATTTCCACATCCATCCCCTGTATAGGGACTGCAGTCAGTTGTGCCTTGGTTCTCCTGAAGTCCACCACCATCTCCTTTGTTTTGCTGATGTTGAGCTGAAGGTGGTTCTGCTCACACCACAACACAAAGTCACTGATTGTGCTCCTGTACTCCTCCTCCTGCCCACCTCTGATGCACCCTACAATTGCAGAGTCATCCGAGAACTTCTGTAGGTGGCATGTTTCAGAGTTATATCTGAAGTCCGAGGTGTAGAGGGTGAACAGGAAGGGGGACAGGACCGTTCCCTGGGGGGCCCCTGTGTTGCTAACTGCCCATTCTGACACACAGCTCTGTAGTCGCACAAATTGTGGCCTACCGGTCAGGTAGTCCGTAACCCAGGAGACTAAGGGTGCTTCCACTTTCATCCTCCTCATCTTCTCACCCAGTAGCAGGGGCTGAATGGTATTGAAGGCACTGGAGAAGTCAAAAAACATAACCCTCACAGTGCAACCTGCGTTGTCCAGGTGAGAGTAGGCCCTCTGCAGAAGGTAGATGATTGCATCATCCACCCCGATGTTGCGCTGGTTTGCAAACTGCAGGGGGTCCAGTGATGTACACACCAGGGGTCTGAGGTGAGCGAGGACTAACCTTTCCAGGGTCTTCACGATGTGGGATGTTAGCGCTACAGGTCTGAAGTCATTCAGGACAGTGGGGTGTGCCTTCTTGGGCACTGGGACGAGGCAGGATGTTTTCCACAGCACAGGGACCCTTTCTAGGCTTAGGCTAAGGTTGAAGAGACGCAGGAGTATTCCACACAGTTGGTCAGCACAGACCCTAAGCACCCTTGGGCTGATGCCATCAGGGCCCACCGCTTTCCACTGATGTAGTCTCTCCAGCTCTCTCTTCACTTGGTTGGTGGTGAAAGCCAGCCCAGGTGGGGGGGTGGGGGGAAGGGGGGTGTTGAGGATCGGTCCAGGGGGAGCAGGGTTGGAGGTGGGGTCACTGATTGTCTCAGCAGGGGTGTTGTGAGCAAAGTGGGGGTGGGACAGCCGTGAGGGTGTGTGGTCTGGGGAGGTGTAAGGGAGGTGGACAGGGCCAGTATCAAACCTGTTAAAAAATTGGTTCAGCTCATTGGCTCTGTCCTGGGTCCCCTCCGTCTGCCCACTGTTTGACTTTTTGAAGCCAGTGATATTTCTCATACCCTTCCACACCTCTCTCACCTGGCTCTGCCTCAGCTTGTCCTCCATCTTCTACTTATACACTCTCTTCCCCTCAGCAATCCGCAACTTCAGCTCCCTCTGGACGCATTTCAATTTGTCCTTGTCCTTGTCCCTCTCCTTGAAGGCCCTCTTCTTCTCATTCAGCAGGGCCTTCAGGTCGCTGGTGACCCAGGGTTTATTGTTTGGGAAACAGCGTACCTTCCTGGTGGGTACAGTGTTGTCTACACAAAAATTAACATAGTCTGTTATGCAGTCAGTAAGTCCATCCATGTCCTCTTGCTCAGTTGTGCACCGGGGCCTCCAACTCCTCTTTCTATTCTGGTTAGAGCCCGTTTGCGCTGTTCTGTGAAGGCAGTAGTACACAGCGTTGTACAAGATCTTCAGTTTCTTGTCAATTTCTCGAGTTTCAGAAGAAAGTTAGTTTCTGGCCATTTTGAGCCTGTAATCAAACCCACAAATGCAGATGCTCCAGATACTCAACTAGTCTAAAGAAGGCCAGTTGTATTGCTACTTTAATCAGCACAACAGTTTTCAGCAGTGCTAATATAAAAGCAAAAGGGTTTTCTAATGATCAATGACCCTTTTAAAATGATAAACTTGGATTAGCTAACACAACGTGCCATTCGAACACAGGAGTGATGGTTGCTGATAATGGGGGATCTGTACGCCTATGTAGATATTCCATAAAAAATAGTAATTTACAACATTAACAATGTCTACATTGTATTTTTGATCAATTTGATGTTATAATGTGCTTTTCTTTCATAAACAAGGAAACTTCTAAGTGACCCCAAAATTTGTAACGGTTGTTTATGTTATTTCATAAACAGTATGGGTGTAATAACAATGCATCATTGTTCTCCTGTCACCGACATTATTCATTACCAGGCCATCCTCTCTCTGAAGGTACCAATCTCCATCTGTCAGTGGAAATATGGCTCCTTCTCTTGGCAGGAACAGGAAGAGATTGGGCAAGAAATCCCATGAAAGCCCTCTCTACAGAACGGCATGTCCTTGTGAATCTAACCAATGACACCTTCTCTAATCGTTGTGGTCTCAGGTAATTTCGAGTGAGTCTCTCATGTCTTTATGGCCACCATGGAGCAAAGTGCATACTGTAGCTAAGTCCAGTGATGACATCTGTACTGCTTGTTGTTGATATTCATGTTACATAAAAGTGAAACAAGGGAGAATAAATAGCTATGAATAATAGAATGTAAAATAGTTATCCAAGGTCAAGGTTCTCTTGAGTAGGTGAGTATTTTCATATCATCATTATGGTCCTCCTTCACACTTGGTTTCTTGTGTGTTTGGTGGCAAATAAACATACCAGATAGCATCAAAGTGGATCTAATAACCTTCAGTAAACTGCCTATAAAGCTAGTAGGCCTAAATAATAAGATACTTCACAGTTTTGTATCAAGGATGTTTGTGTTGATGGACATACATTTTCAGCCATGTCTGATGTATACAGTAGGATCTTAATTTGATAACCGTGTTGCAGGAGAACTTTCCTGCGAGGACATTTAAAACTTGTAGTGTATTTGAGGTTTGAAAAGGCTTCTGAAGTTTGTAATTTCCACTTCCCCTATAAAAAAGTCCATTAATTATATTCCACATTTCCTGTTGCTGCAGGATTATTTTCCTGCTGTAGCAAACTGGCTAAAATGAAGATCCTATATCTGTAGGCCACAGGAGGTAAAGTGCCCTTTTACATTATGGGCTATAATTATGAGAATAATTACATACATCTCTGCCGTATTTAAAAATGTCACACTCAATGGAGGTATTTTGTGAGTAGGTGATACGTATATATCAAATGTTACTGTAACCCTAAATTCTTTATGGAGAACAGGTGCTTTAATGTATCACTTCACTGCAGTGACAGCTGTCCAATCTCTGTGGCTTACTTACATTGTGAAACACAATACCATCATTCACAGATCCTTGGACCACTGACTGTTCGCAATGCACTAGCTGTTAATGAAGTAAGACTAAGTAAACCTAGATGGTTAGTTTTCAGCGAAGCAGTAGCCATTCCAGTGCAGGTTTAACAGCGTAAATGTATTTCAGATGTACTGTATACACACATAATGGAAGGACTACTTTCATTACATTTTGAATATGGCGTGGGGTTAGGTGGGGGTTGGGTGTAATTTAGCCTCCCAGCAAGTTGTTCAAATACTGGTAAATGCATCTGACAATGAGGCCCATGGGCTACTGCAGCCTTGCCCTTGCTGTGTGTTCGTGGGGGACAACAACTAAGCTGAGAAGAAAGGTCTCTATATTGAAGGTCATGACTCCCCAGAAACACACACTCCACAGAAATACACACGTTGCTTTCACAAAATGGGTTGAATGTTGCTGATGTTTCTTCTGTGTCATCATAGCCCATAAAAACTGTGGTCATGCATGAGTATACTAACACTTTTATAGTATTTTCAGTTACTTAAATATGTTCATATTTTTGGTTAAAAAGACATAAGGGTGAAGGCCTATTTCTTTCTTAAGGATCGGACCCTTTTTTAAAGTTTTCGCCTAAAATGACATACCCAAATCTAACTGCCTGTAGTTTTGGACCTGAAGCAAGGATATGCTTATTTTTGATACCATTTGAAAGGAAACACTTTGAAGTTTGTGGAAATGTGAAATTAATGTTGGAGAATATAACACATTAGATAATACAAACAAAAAAACATGTGTTTTGCATCATCTATGAAATGCAAGAGAAAGGCCAGACAGTGATGCAGGATTCTAGATGTAATTTAGATGGTGTCCAACAGATGGCAGCAGTGTGTGTGCAAAGTTTCAGACTGATCCAGTGAATAATCACTACACAATTTGTTGTATCAAGTCTGTCAGGAGTTTTCCCAAATATGCCAAATTGGTTTTCAAGTACATAACTATAGAGAACATACAAAAATGCTATGGTAATACAAAATGTAAGTTGTCATACATGATGGATCATTAGCTTCCCTACAGAAAAGACACTAACCTTCACATATCTAGATGGCCAGGCGGGGTGGGTGTGGAGACAGATGTCAAACTGTAGGACCCAGTTCCTACATTTGAATATAAAAATAGATTTTTCAAACAAAACTACACTACGTTTTATCTCTGGGACCCTCATGATGACAAATCAGAGCAAGATTACTGAATGTAAGTACATTATTTACCTTCAGAGGTGAATGTACCAAACCAGTTGTCGTGATAAGTGTTTTGTTGTTGTGCACTATCCTCAAACAATAGGATGGTATTTTTTTAGCTGTAATAGCTACTGTAAATTGGACACTGCAGTTAGATTAACAATAATTCTTTCTGCCCATATAAGACATGTCTATGTCCCGGAAAGTTGGCTGTTGTTTAAAACACCATTCTAGTCACATATTGCATATTGAGCAGCAAACGTCCCATTTAAGGGACACCAATCCCGTAGATGTTGATGTATTTTTCCATCTCAAACACTGAGAGAAATCTAATGAACAAATTATTTCTGCTGCCTTTATCCAGCCTGCCTGTCCACTTCACCCTCTATCCATCATCATTCCTCTGGCCTTTCCATGGCGCGTGTGCTGCAGACGGTGGATCAGGGGTAATCGCCCAGGACAGCATTCTTGTTTTGACAACTGCTCTGAAGCCGGGTGTCTCTTACAACAAAACACAGACTTACCTATCATCAGCAAAATGTCAGGCGGCCCTTTTCCATGTCACCCAAAGAAGGATCAGGTTCCCTCTCACTATGCAACCCATTAGCTCAGAATAGAACTGTCCACAGCACCTGTAAATAATCCCCTTTGTTGCCTTAAGCAAGGATGCTGATAGTGTGTAGAGTTACAAGTTGGTTGAGGGAGAATGGTTTGACACTTAAAGACAACACATGATGGTGTTCTGTTACCAACAATATCACTCTCAGGGGAGATGAACACTTGAATCATTCGATATCAACCCACGTGCACAGTCTACATGAGGCACTCCACTCCAAGTGAGGAGAGAGCTTGTGAATCTAAGCGCTCAAGTGATAAAAATATAGCAACAGTGTTATTTTAGACAAGAGAAAAATAACATGCCAACCATTGCAAACCGTAACGGTGGATCAATAAGAAAAGCATTTTGTATAAACAAATCAGAAATATATAACATTTAAATATGATCACTACTGGTGGACTAATAATAACGGTTTGCAAACGCATGCATTTCATTGTCTTTCTCCCTCTATGACTTGTCACCCATTCCCCTTCATCCAGAGAGAGCAGTTATCCACCCCCCACCTCTCCTCCCCGAGCAATCCAGTACCACTTCACAATACCAATGCCCCACCCTGATACTGCAACCACTGCCTGCCTTCCATTGGCTAGCCCCAAGGCACGGAGCAGCATATCTGTAGCCAACCTTGACGTGCTAAACCAGGGCGCTGAGGGGGCTAGAGTGAGAGAGGGAGGAAAGGAGAGAGAGAGGAAAGGAGAGAGGGAGGAAAGGAGAGAGAGGACGAAAGGAGAGAGTGATTTGGTGCTTATATCTGCATTCCCCTTGTCTCCCTCTCTCCCATTCCTCACTGGAAAGCTGAAAGATCAATAAATCATCCTTATGCATTTGATCTCCAAAATGATCAACCCTTTTCGACCCATCATGACCATCCTTTTTATCATTACACATGTGGAATGCAGATAATTTCACCACAATGTTATCATAGTGTTTATAACAATGGTGTAATACCATTTTGATTTTCTCTTATCGATAACGCGTTTGCCTTTAATCACTCAAAGTCTAAATGAGTTCTCGGTCTTGACACAGACCAGGCACGGAGCTGTGAGCTGCCTGATTCAGAAGCATGGCAGCAATAAGAATGTGGAATTTGACTTCTCAGCTTCACAACTCAATCCAACACAGGGTCGCAGTGTTGCCTAGTAACGATGGCACACAACTGACCTTATCTATGTGGTCATAAAAATTTATGAAGACCCCCCCCCCCCCTCCCCCTCCCCCACCTCTATATTTATTTATCTCCCCCTCTCAGAGCACAATCACCAGCACACAGCCAGGGGGCAAGCACACTCTGCACTCTCTTACCCCGGCTAGGGCAGCAGAGGGGTGGGTGTATTTGCCTGGAAGCGCCCTTCTTTCATTATAGAAGGGTATCTGAACCAGAACACAGCCACACAACACATACAGCAGTGGTGGGCGGGATATAGTGGAGATGCAGATTGCATGCTGTGAAACTGATAGATAGCTGTAATAATATTAAAGCAACATAATATAGTAAAAACCTGAACAGCTACCACAGAATTATTTACTTTGCAACCTTTCCTTTGCTTTCCTCCCTTTAAGACAACAACAATAGAACAGACATTAAAACTCTCCTGCAAGAACAATACCTTTTCACAATACTGTATGTTACTTTTTTCCAAAGGGCTTTAGAGAAGATTTAATCAAACTGAACCAATTTGCTGTGGAACATAGACCTACAGATAGTCAAACAAATCTGGTAAGTGTATCTGATTTCTCACTCTCTTGGCCATAAAACCCAGTATAATACCTCTGGTTGTCTACTGTACATGATCTTGGAGATATGAACTCTTTCTTCCCCAGGAGCTCCATACTGTACTGTAAACACCATGCCACGAAAACTGCTCTGCTCTGCCACCAACCACCAGCCTCCCGTCCTGCTGCTACCATGGGAAAATCTGTGTTGAGCTGCTGTGCGCATCTGACGGGCACCATGCTAACACAGATGGTGTGTGTGTGCGCACGCGTGTGTGTAATACTGCTGCAAAGGATGGGTAAGGGTAGTGTTCCTGACTCCTACAGGGACTGATTTGCTGCTATATCCTACTTTGTATCATATGTGTCCCCAATAATCCCCATTTTAAGGGTCAGCAATTGATTTATAAATATTGCTTTAGGGCAACGGTGGTAAAATGTAATTCGTATCTCTTTGCAACAAGTATGAGGCATCACAGACTTTCTGAACTCCACAATAATCTGAAGCAGAGTATCTAGGCTAAGAATCTCCAGACAAACAATGCTATTGCCTGCCCAATAAAAAGGCAAGGTGAGGGTAGAAAATGAGATTAACAGCGGAAACATGTGGCTTCTTCCCCTTTTAATCCCAGCTTGTCCAGCTCTTCCTGGCTGTAATCACACAGTATCCAATATCACATGAAAATGCCAACAAATGCACTACGTCTATGACTAGCATTATGTACTTAGAGATGTCTCAGTCATTAGGCCTGTGATACAAGGCATGCTGATTGCACCATTGTTGTGCTCTGGCTGAGGCAGTAGGGCAAGGTGGACGGACAGCGGGACAGGCATGCATAACCCTGTGGACATCTCTAGGGCCATTGTGTGGAGCCATTTCAGAGGCTGCGCTGCCTCCATAATGTCAACTGTGGTCATAATGACCATTGACCACAAAAGTGAAAGACACCAATAATGTCTAATTATTACAAAGATCGGATCAATGCAGTCTGAGTAAGCAATGCACACAACTTCTAAAGCTAATACTGTATTATACAATCATGATGTGTACAATCAAAATATCATAGTATGAGCCAAAAAAGGTGTGCCTGTTGGCCAAACTGCTGGCCATCATGGACAACGTCACCCACCCTCTGCACGCTATGGTCTGTATATACATACTCATGTACAGTTGTTATATTATATCACATGCAATATTGTAAGTAATTATTGGACGTAGGCATTCACTCAGGAATGCATATTAGTATCCTGCCAGTTGCACCTTTTCTCATTGCTTTTAGTATATCGAATGTGCAATAAGTGCAGTTGTCTGTAATTAAACCCTGCGCACTAAGGACTGTATTTTAAGGGAATTACTATTATTACCCCAAATGATATCATACACACATTTAGCTATTAAAGTATCTCTTCCTGTCATTTACCTGTACAGTTTGTGTAAACATGCAAGTATTCACTTATCTGTAAATATAACTGTATACCTAACTGTACAGCTAATTTAACCATGCAAAATTTTCACTTACCTGTTCATTTAGCCAGTCTGTCTATTAAGTAAACTATTATTACCCTCGCTCATATCATACGCATTTTTAGCTACTGAAGTATTTCTCTGCCATCGACCTGTATAGTATAGTTAACCATCCAACATCCACCAACGTATAGTGTACATATTCAGCCAACCACCCATACTATGCAATGTCCTTTTATAGCTTTTTTTTGCACTCCAGATATCTTGTATTTCTATACTTTTTCATACTGCCGCTCTATGTATCATGTACCGTGTATCTGTCTTTTGTGTACTTTCGTTGTGGCATTTTGCACCTGCCCTGTGTTTTGTTGTAGCTGCTTGACAATGAAATTTCCCCCCCGGGGGATCAATAAAGTACCTATCTATCTATCTATCTATCTATCTATCTATCTATGACGCAGAGGAGCACTTTCAGTCACAGACTGATCCCACCACGGTGTGCCAGAGAGCGCTACAGGAGGTCCTTCCTGCCGGCGGCTATGAGACTATATAATGCCTCACCGGGGTGCCGTGCCGTCGGCAACATAGACCTGGAACTGTTGGGGTGCTAGGACCTAGTTTAACAATTATGCATCCATCCGTGAGTAACTCTGGTCCATCAGCACTCATCCACTCAGGACCTATTTATTCATACAGGTCTGTATATACATACTCATGTACAGTTGTTATATTATATCACATGCAATATTGTTAGTAATTATTGGACGTAGGCATTCACTCAGGAATGCATATTAGTATCCTGCCAGTTGCACCTTTTCTCATTGCTTTTAGTATATCGAATGTGCAATAAGTGCAGTTGTCTGTAATTAAACCCTGCGCACTAAGGACTGTATTTTAAGGGAATTACTATTATTACCCCAAATGATATCATACACACATTTAGCTATTAAAGTATCTCTTCCTGTCATTTACCTGTACAGTTTGTGTAAACATGCAAGTATTCACTTATCTGTAAATATAACTGTATACCTAACTGTACAGCTAATTTAACCATGCAACATTTTCACTTACCTGTTCATTTACCCAGTCTGTCTATTAAGTAAACTATTATTACCCTCGCTCATATCATACGCATTTTTAGCTACTGAAGTATTTCTCTGCCATCGACCTGTATAGTATAGTTAACCATCCAACATCCACCAATGTATAGTGTACATATTCAGCCAACCACTCATACTATGCAATGTCCTTTTATAGCTTTTTTTTGCACTCCAGATATCTTGTATTTCTATACTTTTTCATACTGCCGCTCTATGTATCATGTACCGTGTATCTGTCTTTTGTGTACTTTCGTTGTGGCATTTTGCACCTGCCCTGTGTTTTTGTTGTAGCTGCTTGACAATGAAATTTCCCCCCCGGGGGATCAATAAAGTACCTATCTATCTATCTATCTATCTATCTATCTATCTATCTATCTATCTATCTATCTATCTAATGTGTTAGGCTGTGAAATTTCCTCTCATGTGTTAGGCTGTGAAATTTCATCTCGTCTAGAAATATACACCCCCGGTCAAAAGTTTGGAATATTACAAATTCAAGGTTTTTTCTTTATTTGCACAATTTTTTACATTGTAGAATATAAGTGAATATACATCAAAACTATGACTTAACACATATGGAATCATGTAGTTTTTTGGTTACTACATGATTCCATTTGTGTTATGTCATAGTTTTGATGTCTTCACTTTTATATTTCAATGTAAATAGTCCTGTGTAGCTCAGATGGTAAAGCATAGCACTTGCAATGCCAGGGTTGTGGGTTCAATTCCCATGAGGGACCAGTACAAAAATAAAGTATGAACATGTATGTGCCAGTCTCTGCTAAATGTGAAAAACAGTGCAAATAAAGAAAAACCCTTGAATTAGTAAAATTCCAAACTTCTGACTGGGGGTGTATGTATACAGTATATAAACTCTAGAATTTGTAAAGAGGTGATTGGGTTGGGGTGACTTGAAGGAAGAGCTGTTTTTCTTTCTCTGTGTGGTCATCTCTATGGTCTCTCATCAGACATAGTGATCAGAGCTCTGTGAGGATTAGGAACTAATGTTCCTCTGAAGAAGCTTTGCAGAGCACTGTGAGGCTGTTTACTCCCATAATCTGACTAATTTGCTCACCAGTATCACAGTGCTTCCAGTTTACATGGGAGCAAGGTAATGGTCAGGAGTGCTCTCTTCTGGTCATTGGTGGAGCAGCAATAAGGTAATGAGGGGATTTGATTGATGGGTGATTGGGTGAACCAGGTTATGACTAGATGAGATACAGCTTTTGTCAGATTTGACTTTTCGTAGCAGGTTAGGAGAACCTACGCAGCAGGTTAGGATAATTTATGAAGCAGGTTAGGAGAATTAGGTTAAGTTTAGGAAAGGGGCACAAAATAATTGACAAAAGCTGCATCCCTTCTAGCCATGATCGGTGAACCGGGTTAGTGTTGATTGCATTCAATTTGGAACCGGGTTGTCGCCGTCTTCTGGCCGACGGCGGCAAAGTCGGCTCAAAACAGAAGTGACATAGGTTAAGCACATGGAGTAATAAGCAGGATTCTGTTTTCACATGCAGCAGGGATAAAAATATGCTTTCTGCCTTCCCAATGAAAACTAGTTTGAAAATTAGAACACATATTTTATGGAAAAGAGATGCACCATGCTGCATTGTTGACAATATGACAGAGCGGCGCAGATTACCGGCCTGTTTTAGGCCTCACTGGCTTCGCCCGGTCACAAGACGGGCCATAGCCCGGTTCAACCCTGGGCAGCTTAATCGAATCCCCTCAATGTGTGCAAGGAAGAATTTAAAGCTCTCTTTGTTCTGATTGTCTGAGTTCTCATGATGGACAACAGGCCCATTGAGGCCCTACACAAAGATACACACAGTCAAAATTATAAATGACATTAGGGTGCTATGAGTTCATGATAATACTGTATTTCCAGGAAGTTAAGAAGGATAGAACGCACACCAAGAAAACACAATACCAATTCCAGCAGAGCCTGAGCCAGAACCAATTCAATTAATTTATAAAAAACGTATTATTACATTTTTCCAGGCAAATTATCCAAAGGACCAAGTTTTTACAGTACAATTACTGAACTATTATAATTACAAAAAAAAAAAACATTGTGTTCATTGTTTTCATACCACAGCCATTTTGCTTTCTTACCCCTATAGGACCCCATACTTAAAGTGACAGGTATAATTTTGGCCAATCAACAGAATTTCAACCTGGCATATAAATCATGGCATGCATCTACACAGGTGTGCATTTCATTTCATTTTTTTTTAAACCTAGGAATACATGCATACCCTATCTTTCTGTTTCATCTCATTCCACATTTAATGTGGAGATGTTACAACAGACTGCCTGGAATACCTTTCTTGACTTAGAAGGCAGAGGCCAAAGGAAAGCATCGATGCTAACATTGCATACATTTGAATTACAGGAACATATATATAAATGGTGATATTCATACTGCCCTACCAAGCAAAAAGGCAGTAACTGCTCATAGCGTGGAACTGAGAAAAATGTATTTTATTTACCTTGTTTTCACAGTAACCTTATGCAGTTACTGTTAATATGACCCCCATTTTCTCCTAAACACAATACAATAGAGGCAGGATACTTGTCCACATGATTAAGCATGTATTTAATGTAGCAAAAATGACATTAACTCATTTTCGACCAAATTAGCAGTTACTGCCTTTTTGCTTGGTAGGGCAGCATAGTAGGCACCATTTAATGATGCCCTGTGAGCACATAGGCCCTACAGTGCATGCAGCTGTGTTGCTATGGAGCAGATTGGTAAATGCTTTCCCCAGGCGATTAAAACTCTATCAGCTCCTCTGTAGGCTGTGGAACTTCATTGAGGACATGTGACACTGGAACTGTGTTAGCCCAAGAGGAACTCATTGGGGCTGTGGGGGGGAGACAGTGCCTGTCTCTGTCTGCTCTTAGAGAACGAAGCGTGGGGATGTGGTGTGTCATATTGATCCCCTTGACCACTAGGGTCTCCCTCCCTCCACTTGTGGTAACAGAGACAGACTGGACAGTCTGGCAGTTTGCTGGTCATCCACACCACATTGGTCAAGTGAGTGAGACAAGGCCTAAAGGGAATCCACCTTAATGACACTTTGCAGCAGATGATTGGGTCATTTTTATGCAATCATATGGATCAGCAGTTGTTGCCTGAGGTAGGACGAGGAGGGCAAGGGTCAATCCAGAACACAATGTAAATAGGACAAAAACACCTCTCTGTGACCGTGGGTCATTGTGTGAAAAATACAAAATAATTTCCATGTAATTATGCCATTTACAATATAAGCTCACGTATGCCTATTTATTTTATATCTTACAAAAAAAGTAATTAAAAAACTATTATTTTTTCCTCTATCTAAAGGCTAGCCATACAGCACACAAATCACTTTTAAAGTTCCAATGCTGCCGTTGTTTTATCTCAATAGCAAATCATTTCTGGGTAACAATGGCGCACAATTGGCCCAGCGTTGTCCGGGTTTGGGGAGGCTGGGGTAGGCAGTCATTGTAAATAAGAATTTGTTCTTAACTGACTTGTCTAGTTAAATAAAGGTTACACAACAATTACAATGGTCAAAAATAAACAAAAATTGCTTAGCAAAAATCAATTTCTCAAGCAAGAATTTTGCTGCAACTGTCTGGGAGTGGCCTTTGCCAAGTCCTGTGATGTGACTTACGCTTTCGGAAGTTAACAAGATGACTCTCTATCTTAACACCTCCTCCACATTTACTGGATTCGTTGAACAATGCAGAAGAGAACCTTTCTTCTCCTCAAGACCAATATGTAGGGAATGTAGTTTCAGGCTTTTCTTTTATGCCTGCTATGTTAGGTTAGTCTGGCAGTGATCTGAGCTGTTATTGGCAGAGAGGTTTGGTCTTATTGGTCTATTAACTAATTTACTGTATGGTGATGTCACTCCCTCCCAGCAAAACAGGCTGAAATTTCAGCCGGTCTTGTCAAACAGCTCTTATACTAAAACGGCATTATCATCATGTTCTCAATTTTACAGTATTATTCAAATCTCATAGTGTGGAAATATAAACAAAACACAGGAAAATCACGTTTTTGACAACACTGGGCCTTTAAAGGCTCAGTGCAGAGAATGTTAGGCCGTTTTAGCATGGACAGGGCCTCCACCATGCTTCCGACATTTTAAAGTAGTTAGAGTAGTCAACTAGGTGGGGATTCCTATGGGTTGTAACCTCAGTGGCGCTGCCCATGCTGTCACAGACGCTATAATGGAACAGATATAAAAATAAGTGCTCTATCTATCTCTATGGTGCGCCCAATAGGCCCCAAGCAAATCGTTCCTGACCAAAAATTGTTTTAAACATTTGTGGGATCTCGTCACTTCCGTGATATAGAATTCAGGAAGTAGTCTATCCAAAATAATAAAGTGGTGAACAACTTTCAGAGAGAGGAGTAACCTTCTAAATGCCAAGCGTCGACCTGTGAAGCAGGGGTTGTTTCTTATGTGTTTCTTTAGCGTCGTCGTCGGAACATCACGTTCACCATGATTACCGCACTGGAGATCTCATTTTGGCCAAGCTGAAAACTAAGGAGCAAACTTTGAACAAGGAGCCGGATGTTTGACTTGACCGGAATAATATTTGCCATGGCTTACCTTAAAGGTTCTATTCCCCGTAGGGCATTATTTATCATGCTCTGTTTTGGAATGGCAAAATCTCTCTATACCATTCCACTTAAAATATTTACAGGGAAGTTTAACTCTTCTTTGGATTTGGATTTAACTCCTCTGAAACTAATACAAGCCTCAGGAAATGGACTGTCTCTGGCATCTGATCCAGCTGGAATAGTGAACTTTTTGGACATGGTCAATAACTTACAAGGCGACTCTGGCAGAGGTTACTACATGGAGATGACACTTGGTACCCCTAGTCAAAAGGTATATGAGAATATGACCTATTGTTGTTTTCAATGTGCAATACATTTCTTGACCTCTTTAGTATCGCAGTCCAAATGTAATTGAATGAAGAAGAGATACAGTTGAAGTCGGAAGTTTACATATACATTTAACATTTTTTCCCAATTCCTGACATTTAATCCTAGTAAAAATGCCCTGTCTTAGGTCAGTTAGGATCACCACTTTATTTTAAGAATGTGAAATGTCAGATTAATAGTATAGTGATTTATTTCAGCTTTTATTTATTTCATCACCTTCCCAGTGGGTTAGAAGTTTACATACACTCAATTAGTATTTGGTAGCATTGCCTTTACATTGTTTAACTTTCAGGTAGCCTTCCACAAGCTTGGGTGAATTTTGACCCATTCCTCCTGACAGAACTGGTGTAATGGTTTGTAGGTCTCTTTGCTCGCACATGCTTTTTCAGTTTTGCCCACACATTTTCTATAGGATTGAGGTCAGGGCTTTGTGATGGCCACTCCAATACCTTGACTTTGTTGTCCTTAAGCCATTTTGCCACAACTTTGAAAGTATGCTTTGGGTCATTGTCCATTTGAAAGACCCATTTGCAACCAAGCTTTAACTTCCTGACTGATGTCTTGAGATGTTGCTTGAATATATCCACATCATTTTCCTTCCTCATGATTATATCTATTTTGTGAAGTGCACCAGTCCCTTCTGCCACCCCCATGCTTCACGGTTGGGATGGTGTTCTTCGGCTTGCAAGCATCCCCCTTTTTCCTCCAAACATAACGATGGTCATTATGGCCAAACAGATCTATTTTTCTTACATCAGACCAGAGGACATTTCTCCAAAAAGTACGATCTTTGTCCCCATGTGCAGTTGCAAACCGTAGTCTGGCATTTTTATGGCGGTTTTGGAGCAGTGGCTTCTTCCTTGCTGAGCAGCCTTTCAAGTTATGACGATATAGGACTTGTTTTACTGTGGATATACATACTTTTGTACCAGTTTCCTCCAGTATCTTCACAAGGTCCTTTGCTGTTGTTCTGGGATTGATTTGCACTTTTCGCACAAAAGTACGTTCATCTCTAGGAGACAGAACGCCTCTCCTTCATGAGCGGTATGACGGCTGTGTGGTCCCATGGTGTTTATACTTGCGTACTATTGTTTGTACAGATGAACCAGATTGTGGAGGTCTACAATTTTCTTTCTGAGGTCTTGGCTGATTTCTTTTGATTTTCCCATGATGTCGAGCAAAGAGGCACTGAGTTTGAAGGTAGGCCTTGAAATATATCCACAGGTACACCTCCAATTGACTCAAATGATGTCAATTAGTCTATCAGAAGCTTCTAAAGCCATGACATAATTTTCTGGAATTTTCCAAGCTGTTTAAAGGCACAGTCAAATTAGTGTATGTAAACTTCTGACTTCAACTGTATATATATATATATATACACACACACTACTTGTCAAAAGTTTTAGAACACCTACTCATTCAAGGGTTTTTCTTTATTTTTACTATTTTCTACATTGTAGAATAATAGTGAAGACATCAAAACTATGAAATAACACATATGGAATCATGTAGTAACCAAAAAAGTGTTAATCAAATCTAAATATATTTTATATTTGAGATTCTTCAAATGGCCACCCTTTGCCTTGATGACAGCTTTGCACACTCTTGGCATTCTCTCAACCAGTTTCATGAGGTAGTCACCTGGAACTCATTTCAATTAACAGGTGTGCCTTCTTAAAAGTTAATTTGTGGAATTTATTTTCTTCTTAATGCGTTTGAGCCAATCAGTTGTGTTGTGACAAGGTGGTATACAGAAGATAGCACTATTTGGTAAAAGACCAAGTCCATATTATGGCAAGAACAGCTCAAATAAGCAAAGACAAACGACAGTCCATCATTACTTTAAGACATGAAGGTCAGTCAATACCGAACATTTCAAGAACTTTTAAAGTTTCCTCAAGTGCAGTCGCAAAAACCATCAATCGCTATGATGAAACTCATGAGGACCGCCACAGGAATGGAAGAGTTACCTCTGCTGCAGAGGATAAGTTGCAGCCCAAATAAACACTTCACAGAGTTCAAGTAACAGACACATCTCAACATCAGCTGTTCAGAGGAGACTGTGTGAATCAGGCCTTCATGGTCGATGGGCCAAGAAACACAAGCAGGGGACATTAGACCGGTGGAAATCTGTCCTTTGGTCTGGAATCTAAATTTGAGATTTTTGGTCCCAACCGCTGTGTCTTTAAGAGACGGGGTGTAGGTGAAGGGTTGATCTCTGCATGTGTATTTTGCACCGTAAAGCATGAAGGAGGAGGTGTTATGGTGTGGGGGTGCTTTGCTGGTGACACTGTCAGTGATTTATTTAGAATTCAAGGAACACTTAACCAGCATGGCTACCACAGCATTCTGCAGCGATACACCATCCCATCTGGTTTAGGCTTAGTGGGACTATCATTTGTTTTTCAACAGGACAATGACCTCCAGGCTGTGTAAGGGATATTTGACCAAGAAGGAGAGTGATTGAGTGCTGCATCAGATGATCTGGCCTCCACAATCCCCTGACCTCAACCAAATTGAGATGTTTTGGGACGAGTCGGACCGCAGAGTGAAGGACAAGCAGCCAGCAAGTGCTCAGCAAATGTGGGAACTCCTTCAAGACTGTTGGAAAAGCATTCCAGGTGGGAAGCTTTGGAGTAAACATGGGCCAGCATCCCTGTGGAACGCTTTCCTCCCGACGAATGGAGGCTGTTCTGAGGGCAAACGGGGGGATGCAACTCAATATTAGGAAGGTGTAGTACTTAACCTGGACTGAAATAGTTTCCAGTACTCATTTTTGGTGCCAATACTTTCCTAATGTTTGGTATACACAAACATATATATAATGTTGTTAGTACACTGTAATAAGCCTACATATTCAACTACATAATGCAATACAATGTACAGTATAGACAGAACATTCATGTTCACATTTAGGCTATGGTAATTAGTAGGCTAACCAAGCCTGTCTGTCTGCACTGTGTGCAAATACTGTAGTTATTCTAGCCAGCATGTGATGTAGAAAGAGGGTGAGGAGAGGCTGTTAGCCCCTGGGGCGCGGGCGGACGGGCAGGAGGGGGTGAGGGAGCGAGTGAGACTGCAGCCAGCTCTGAGCCACGGCTTGGGTCTGCCATGTAAGACCCCACCCACATGAGCTCACATGATGCTGCTAGAGTCAGGCCTCTGCTTGGGCTCTACTGGCCAGGCAGCTGACCGGGATTATGAGGCACAAAGTCTCAGGGACTGAAACCTCAAACTGCTCAAACTCTACCTATGTGTCTGGAGGAATGTGGCCCACGGTTTCTGAGGAGAGGAGAGGAGAGGAGAGGAGAGGAGAGGTAGTGAGGGGAGGGGAGGAGAGGTAGTGAGGGGAGGAGAGGAGAGGTAGTGAGGGGAGGAGAGGGGAGGTAGTGAGGGGAGAGAAGAGAAGAGGGGAGGTAGGGAGGGAGAGAATAGGGGAGGTAGTGAGAGAAGAGAAGAGGGGATGTAGTGAGAGGAGAGAAGAGAAGAGAATAGGGGAGGTAGTGAGAGAAGAGAATAGGGGAGGTAGTGAGAGAAGAGAATAGGGGAGGTAGTGAGAGAAGAGAATAGGGGAGGTAGTGAGAGAAGAGAAGAGAATAGGGGAGGTAGGGAGGGAGAGAATAGGGGAGGTAGGGAGGGAGAGAATAGGGGAGGTAGGGAGGGAGAGAATAGAATAGGGGAGGTAGGGAGGGAGAGAATAGAATAGGGGAGGTAGGGAGGGAGAGAATAGAAGAGGGGAGGTAGTGAGAGGAGAGAAGAGGGGATGTAGTGAGAGGAGAGAAGAGAAGAGAATAGGGGAGGTAGTGAGAGAAGAGAAGAGAATAGGGGAGGTAGTGAGAGAAGAGAAGAGAATAGGGGAGGTAGGGAGGGAGAGAATAGGGGAGGTAGGGAGGGAGAGAATAGGGGAGGTAGGGAGGGAGAGAATAGGGGAGGTAGGGAGGGAGAGAATAGAATAGGGGAGGTAGGGAGGGAGAGAATAGAATAGGGGAGGTAGGGAGGGAGAGAATAGAATAGGGGAGGTAGTGAGAAGAGAAGAGAATAGGGGAGGTAGGGAGGGAGAGAATAGGGGAGGTAGGGAGGGAGAGAATAGGGGAGGTAGTGAGAGAAGAGAAGAGAAGAGAATAGGGGAGGTAGGGAGGGAGAGAATAGGGGAGGTAGGGAGGGAGAGAATAGAATAGGGGAGGTAGTGAGAGAAGAGAATAGGGGAGGTAGGGAGGGAGAGAATAGGGGAGGTGGGGAGAGAAGAGAAGAGAATAGGGGAGGTAGGGAGAGAATAGGAGAGGTAGGGAGGGAGAGAATAGGGGAGGTAGGTAGTAAGAGAAGAGAATAGGGGAGGTAGGTAGTAAGAGAAGAGAAGAGAATAGGGGAGGTAGTGAGGGAGAGAATAGGGGAGGTAGGGAGGGAGGGGAGAGAAGAGGGGAGGGAGGGAGGGGAGAGAAGAGGGGAGGGAGGGGAGGGGAGAGAATAGGGGAGGGAGGTAGTGAGGAGAGGAGAGGTAGTGAGGAGAGGAGAGGAGAGGTAGTGAGGGGAGAGAAGAGAAGAGAATAGGGGAGGTAGTGAGAGAAGAGAATAGGGGAGGTAGGGAGGGAGAGAATAGGGGAGGTAGGGAGGGAGAGAATAGGGGAGGTAGGAAGGGAGAGAATTAGGGAGGGAGGGGAGGTAGGGAGGGAGGGGAGGGGAGTGAATAGGGGAGGTAGTGAGGGAGGGGAGGGGAGAGAATAGGGGAGGTAGTGAGGGAGGGGAAAGAATAGGTGAGGGAGGGAGGTGAGAGAATAGGGGAGGTAGGGAAGGAGGGGAGGGAGGGGAAGAGAGGAGGTGAGGAGGGGAGAGGAAGAGAGAACCAGGGGAGGGTGGCACAATAACATCAAACCTCAAACAGTTCTATCTACAGTATGATGTAATTAGAGGCCTGGTGTTAAACAAGGCGTTATTCAAATGAATGACTAATTGCCACATCTTTTAGCCCCGTCGCAACTAGGCTGAGGTGTCGGCTAGAGTGCCTCACATCTGCTAATTGGTACAAACAGTTAGCAGATGCACGTCCCCGCCACTGAGCCTCTGCCAATTAGCCAGGCAAGGCTCATCCACAGGCGACCAGGCCGCCATGCTGGCTCAGGAATGGGAAGAGGAGGGATTTGCCTGGCGGTGGCCCAGCCAAGCTAGGGGAGTACGGAAGAGGATCGAGAGGGTAGGAGGTACAAAGAAATGACCCTAGTTTTCCCCAACAGGCTGCGTCATGATGGTCTGTCCGGTTTGGGCCCAGCGTGAGTGGAGTGCTGCCATCTGTGTGGTGGCAGTAGGGTTTCAGATGGCAGAGCCACAGTGGTGGCACTTCGGCCAGTCCGACTAGAAAACACGGATAGGGACGCAACATAGAGCTTTGAGGAAGTACAGTGCCTTCAGAAAGTATTCACACCCCTTGACTTTTTCCACATTTTGTTGTGTTACAGCTGGAATTTAAAATTGATTAAATTTAGATTTTGTGTCACTTGCCTACACACAGTACTCCATAATGTCAAAATGGAATTATCTTTTTAGAAACTTTGACCAATTATTGGATATTTAAAACTTCTGGACTCAATAAGTATTCAACCCCTTTGTTATGGCAAGTCTAAATAAGTTAATGAGTAAAAATGTTCTTAAGTTACATATGCAGTAATAGTGTTTTTTAATGACTACCTCATCTCTTTACCCCACATATACAATTATCTGTAAGATCTCTCAGTCGAGCAGTGAATTTCAAACACAAAGATCAGGGAGGTTTTTTGATGCCTAGCAAAGAAGGGCAACTATTGGTAGATGGGTTAACATTGAATATCCCTTTGAGCATGGTTATTAATTACAATTTTGATAGTGTATCAATACACCCAGTCACTACAAAGAAACAGGCGTCCTTCCTAACTCAGTTGCCGGAGAGGAAGGAAACCACTCAGGGATTTCACCATGAGGCCAATAAAACAGTTCCAGAAAATCACGTTTTTCTCAGTCTGCTTTTGGGAAGACGCAGGAAGTATAATGTCACACCAGCAGACCGCTTTCCTGTGTGTTCCCTTTGTGCTGCCTCTCCTCCATCAATCCAAAGTGCCTTGAAGGCTAGTTATGCAGCCTAACATGATTTGAGGTCATGTTTAAATGGTAAATAAACACATTTTGTTGCGAGCAGAGCTGGGGAGAGCACTGTTTATTATAGCCTCTTTAATGATAAGGAATATTTAGTAATGACCCTTCTGCCCCGGTCACCGAGGTAACTGAAGTCGGTTATCTCATTAGTTCCCCCTCGTTGAATTGATGCCTGAGACAACATTATCTCAACTGCTGCTTTGCTAGCTTATGCTCCGCTCCTGCTCGCACACAGCCGACAAATACCAGGCTCGAGGGAGATTTACACTCTGGAGCAATGGGTGGACGTGACGTGGTCACGTTTTTCCAAAGACTACCAGACCAGAGCTTTTTTTTTTTTTCTCATCTTCAGACGTCAGAAGCATAGTAAATACCCTGTCCAGCTCAAAGCACGATCGCTGACTGTGAGTCAGTTTTTGTGTTTATAGTGTTAAGAAGGATGGGTTTGAGTTGTTCTGTGTGGTTAACCCAGATGGTTGAATACTCACTACTCTCTTTTTGTTTTCCAGCTGAATATCCTGGTTGATACGGGAAGCAGTAACTTTGCAGTGGCTGCAGCAGCACATCCCTTTATCACACACTTCTTCAACACAGCACTGTGAGTCAGGCTCTCATTTGCTCTCAGTGGAATAGCTCTTTCTATTGGGTCAATGAGAAGGCTACGTTATCCACACATATTTGATGGCCTCAATAATATTAGAAAATGCCTTAATTCAACAATCATTGTTTTACATCAATCTCAGTAATTTATATTACAATCTGATCGTGTTTGTTTTTGTTTAGAATTCGCTCAGCCATGCGTTTGATAAGGTTTCCTTTGTCTAAGAGTGCTGGTTACTCTCCCTGTTCCTCCCTGTGTTCAGCTCCAGTACGTACCAGTCCACTGGTAGGGCCGTGGCCGTCAAGTACACCCAGGGCAACTGGGAGGGCGAGCTGGGCACCGACCTCGTCTTCATCCCCAGCATCCCCGACACCCTCACCATCAACATCGCCACCATCCTCTCCTCCGACGGATTCTTCCTCCCGGGGGTCAACTGGCAGGGCATCCTGGGCCTGGCCTACCCCCTGCTGGCTCGGGTAAATGGGGAAGGGGGAGGGCTTGGTGCCCCCTGGGACTCTGGATATGAAGGAAGGGGTTCCATGCCTATTGCCATGTCTGTTTGATTTGGCACAGTGGTGTCCATAAGCGTGGTGGGGCATGAAGAGCTGAAGGTTATCAAAGAGCAAATCAAGGTTCATACACATGGTACTGTTCAGAATCTCACCATCACACAGAACCATGTGGCTCAGGCTATTCTGAGCTGACACAATGTATGCCTTGTGCATATTTTGAGGTCAACCATTTTAAATCATTAACATGCAAGAGCTTACAGTTAACACTCTGTACTGCGGATCTCCGCTTTTGTTCAGATAATTTGCAGAATGTTCGTCACGCATCACATGCATATATACCATGTGAAGCCAAGGTATAGAGAGTGGGGGAAACCTGTTTAGTCTGGGTGAAAACTGATAAGACTTTCTCCTGTCATTCTCTGTACTTACAGCTTCACTATTGACTAATACGACAACCAAGACGTTACACTGTTTCACACTAAGCTAATGACAGGAGTGTTTTGTGTTTGTGTCTCCTATTTCTCAGCCTGACTCCTCGGTGGAGCCCTTCTTTAACTCCGTGGTGCAACAGACGGGCATCCCAGATGTGTTCTCCCTCCAGATGTGCGGAGCTGGGTTGTCGGCCAGCACCACTGCCGACCCCGCGGGGGGAAGTCTTGTGAGTAGTCAGGAGGAGAAGGCTAAAGGCTATGAATGGGAGGAGTGAGTGGTGGTTGGGGTGGGTGGGGGGAGACTTCCTTATAAAGGCTGGTTGTTGTACTGTAAAAGGGGATGATTATTGAGGCTGTTCATCTCGCGCACGCTAGACAGACCCTTGGCATAATATCGCTCCCAACGCCCAGACCAGATAAACCTTTCAAGGGCAGATGAGACTGAGCGGCATGGTGCTTCTTAGAAACATGATCGCTAGCAAGTCTCTGCGCCTCTCAATGCGTTTCCCCATTGGACGCCCAATCTAGTTAGCGAGTGGCTAATTAAGCTAAGATAGCCCCCTGCCGAGAGCAGGTCTGTCGGTGTTATACGAGCAGTCAAGCCGACCACGTGAGCCTCTGAGAGGGGCAGATGGGAGAGATGGCGGGGTGTAATCAGTGTCTGCAGAACCATACCAAACAGTGCCAAGGCATGCCATTGTAGTTGTATTATAGTATTTAGGCTTTTTGTATTCAGTCATTTGTTAAGTGATTGAACCCAGTTTTGTTTCAGGTCATGGGAGGGGTTGAACCAACATTGTATTCAGGATCCATGTGGTACACCCCTATAAAGGAAGAGTGGTACTATCAGGTGGAAGTATTGAAGCTGGAGATTGGGGACCAGACTCTAAACCTGGACTGCAAAGAGGTATGAGACAGACTGTCCCCCTGTTGTTTTCTAATTGGCTTTTTCCTGGTCTAAATGATTTGAAGGTATTTCAATCTGCACAACACGTCAGGTTTGAGGAACAAAGACTAACCTTGGCCCTAAGCCTAAGGCTGTTTCTAGTTAGCATTCTTGGTGGATGTGCCTGTAGTGCAGGTTTGGAAAGAGGAAATAAAGTAGCAGTTAATACAGCATGCCTGAGCTGAGACACAAGAATGTGCTAATCCTTTTTCTGAAGCCTTCCGGGAACCAAGGTGGACATTTTAGCTTTTGTTTGATCAAGATCTCCTTTTTTTTTATACATCTTCTCTCTCTCTCCTTTCTCTCGCTCTCTCTCATCTCTCTCATCTCTCTCAGTACAACAAGGATAAAGCCATAGTGGACAGTGGAACCACTCTTCTGAGGCTGCCTGTGAATGTGTTCAATGCTGTGGTGGAGGCCATCTCAAGAACATCTCTAGTATGTCAGCCGCTGTGTCCATGATCAAATGACAAAGGACTTCTAGGATTACCTGGTTTTCTGGGGACACTTCAGTAACTGTGTAGACTGAGGACACTTCAACTTATTTATTTTCCATACAGTATGGCCTGTATTTTTCCACCCCTATATGGCAACTTTGTTCTGGTCTACAGATCTGAGAGAACATTAGTGGTCATCAATGTAAAAGTACACTTTTTTTTGTTGGAGTCTTAACAATCAGTCACTGTCTTTCTATGGTCCAGATCCAGGACTTCACCTCAGGGTTCTGGGGTGGTACTAAACTGGCCTGCTGGTTGAAGGGAGAGACACCGTGGAGGTTCTTCCCCAAACTGTCCATCTACATGAGAGCAACCAACACCAGCCAGTCCTTCAAAATCTCCATCCTCCCTCAGGTGACAACAAACGTCCCCCATGTTGCCTCTGTGTGTTTGTTGTTTGCTTACTCCAACCAACATCTTGTTTAGATCTGTTTGCCGACAGCTCTTTTATGTCTAGGCCGTCATTGTAAATAAGAATTTGTTCTTACTTGCCTAGTTAAATAAAGGTTAAATAAAAAAATAAAAATGTGATTGACATTCGTGTGTCTGTGTGGGTCCTCCCTGCAGCTGTATATCCAGCAAATCACAGACGTGGACGGTAGGCTGGACTGCTTCCGCTTCAGCATCTCGTCTTCGGCCAACGGCCTGGTGATAGGAGCCACAGTCATGGAGGGCTTCTACGTCGTCTTCGACCGGGCTGAGAAGAGGGTGGGCTTCGCTGTCAGCAGATGTGCAGGTGAGGGCTGGAGACACTTTGGGCATAAAGGATATTATTGGGTCTTACATAAGACCTTGGTCTTCCAATACAATATGGTTATGGCTGTAGAATCAGAAAATGTAATATTTTGGGCTATTAAATGTTTATCTGCTTGGTCAAGTGCCCTTCGTATACCCATCTCACATTCCACAGTACGTCAGCCATTATAACCCCGGTCCCTCTCTCTCCAGTGAACGGTGGGATAGCCGTGTCAGAGATCTCAGGGCCCTTCTCATCTGCAGACTTGGCGTCTGACTGTGCTGCTGGAGGGCTGCTGAAGGATCCCTTTCTCTGGGTCATCTCCTACGCCCTGATGGCCGTCTGTGTTGTGGTGCTCCTCATCCTGCTCCTCCTCCTCGTCCTGCCCTGTCGTCGCCGAGACCGGTCCGGCGAGATCACTGATGAGTCCTCGCTGGTCCGCCACCGAATCAAGTGACTGAGGCGGCAGGTGATACGACGACGGCCACCGGGAGTCCCAGTTCTACCGAGGCTGGGAAAGGGGAGGGATTGGGGCTTCACTGACCAATAGTACTGTTCTCTGGACACATCATGGAAAAAGAGACTGCACTAACCAGCTTGACCAGAGAACACTTTTCTTAGCTTAGATGTTACCAGTTTTCTTTGCACTCCAGTTTTACATCAACCACTGATTTATTTAGACACGTTATAGGACTGAAGGTTGGGTAGCAGAAATAATAAATAGAAAAATGTAAACCTTAATTTATCTAGGCAAGTAAGTTAAGCACAAATTCTTATTTTACAATGACGGCCTACCAATTCCAGCCAAACCTGGATGACTCTGGGCCAATTGTGCGCCGCCCTATAGGACTCCCAATCACGGCCGGATGTGATTGCAGCCTGTATTCGAACCAGGGACTGCAGCCTGTATTCGAACCAGGGACTGCAGTGACATGCAGTGCCTTAGACCACTGTGCTACTCAGGAGCCCCATGCTATCCTTATGCCAGCACCTCATTGCACATATATTTCCTGCCGATTCTCCACTGCCTATAACATGGTAGTAAAGTGCACGGCTCTCACCTGACAGAGAAGGTCCTAACAACTCTTAAACAGTCAGGTTTCATTTTTCTTCTTAGAAGCCTCAACTCAAAAAAGGATCATGTAAATGTCGCTTTGAAGTTTGTTGAACGTTTCCCACAGGTGTCAATACCATCATGGCAACTTTCTTCTCCTCTGCGATAAAAGGGGGAGTGTTTTGTAGCGGTTTTTCTTATTTTAAGAGTTGGAGTTGACTAAGTATTTTCATTCATAAAGCACAACCAGCAGTTCAGACAATCAAAGATGATGCACACATTGTTGGGGTAAGAAAATCACTTAGGTTGATATCATAATACTTCCCTTGTTGTTTACAATGCTATCATGTCACAGCCATCTCCTCAAATATGGGAACTAACATGGGTTTGTGACAATTACATCAAATACTGATCAAATGTGTCAAATATATGAAGATCAATATCATTGCATCTGTATGAGTGAGAATGAAGCAATCGATAGTAACTGTGTTACAGGATTTTGTAATGACAATGTTGTATTAATGTTATGTACTTTTACTAATATATATATTTGATATTTAAGTCAATATGAATGTGATTGTATAATATTTCAAAAACTCGCCATTAGTAGACATACAGAAACTGATTTGTAAGGGCACATTTATATTGGAGTATTTCTATGCTAAGTAATATTTTCAAAATTGTACAACACCCAAAGTTACCCATGATTTCAAAAGTGGATCTGTATTGGCCGAATAAATTGTCTTCAGATGTACTTTATTTTTCTATCAAAAGTTAAAGAAAATATTTTTGCAAAGGTGTTTTGATACAAAATCAGGTGCAGATGATTTAAATGAAAAGGTTTTGCATGATCCTGTTTGTTTAAATGCGTTTTAACTGTATATCAGTGCCAAAATTGTGATTCAATTGACCAGGTTCAAGTAAAGGCTCTCATTCCAGTGTGATAATAGGCCCGGCCTCTATTCCAACAGGCTTCAACCTGGATAAACAATCCACCATTCACTTGAATAGTATGACTAAATAAAGAGTCAGACAGGTAGAGGGAATCATGGTGCAGGTTCACTTTCTCTGTAATCTTGAGCTCAAGAGCAACTATCAAGAACACTCTGGTACCATCTGGTGGCCAAATGTGGTACATAAATGACTTTTCAAACTACAGTACAATACACAACAAAACAGTTACAGGATGTAGTAGTAGTAATAATTTAATGATTTAATTAATATATACATACAAATTAGGACAAATATGTATATGTAGCACATAAAGGAAGGTTGTGTTGGTTATAGCAGTGGTATTTCTGATGACACTGGACGTACATAAAGTAGACAAACATTTTTCTATTCAGGTTTTCTAAAGACAGAAAAAATACCATGTTCACAACATTTCATCCTGATTGTCCACCGGTAATTTCTCCGTACATTGTTTCTCAGTTTTCATCTTGACATTTCTGCAAAACCAAACACACCATTGTTAAAACTGCCCATTATTAAAAAGTGTATGCATGTTAATCACACCAATGGATTTAATGGTTTCTTATACCTGCATTTGCTCATAGATCCAGCCTAGGAAGAAGGCGACATTGCCATAGACGCCTGGTTTGTTCCTCTGGGCACAGCCATCTCCCCAGCTTGTGTCCCCTACCAGCCACCATACGGAGTCCTTCTCTGTCACAAGCGGGCCACCACTGTCTCCCTGGGAGATAGAGTCCATGACACATTTAAAGAATGGTGCGATACACAATGAGTCTTGGAGGGTTTCTTCTATTTCTAGGCTATAAGCTGCAGTTTCATTCAGCTTGTTTTTCTGTAACTGAATAAGCAGTATTGATGTATTACAGGCCATTCACTCACGTAATGTGGTAGTGAATATACGCTACATTCACCCACTTAACTGGCTAAAGGCCCAGTATATAATGGAGGTTTTGTTTGACCAAGGCCAGAGAGCATGTTAAATAAAGGGATGAAAACCCCCTATATGATCTGTTCAAAGCGTAGGAACACCCCTGATGTCACTGCCATGTTTGTACAGGAGAAATGGAATGATACTCTTCTGTTAGACTTTTATAGAAACAGAACAAAAGGTACGTTGCTGTGGCAGTGTGAAAGCCTTATTCAACTGTCTTTAAACATCTTGTTTATAGGTTAAGGTGTTCTTAATCAGAATGACTCCATGAATGAACCGAGCAAGTGATACAATTATAAATGATTTAGGTTCCTCTTTCATGATATGAATCTATTTTTCTTAACCTTTAAGTATATTTTGTCATTCAGAGTAAACAGAATATGAGTGAGGCTCAAAGTTTTTCCTAGAAACCCTCAATTGGACCAGTAAAAACTCTGGACATATAGTGACATAGCCTGGGTACCAGACCTGTTTGTTCCATCATTCCACTCCTGGTATATGACAAGGAGGGCAAGGAGTGGAATGATCGCACAACCACATCTGGTACCCAGGCTAATAGGGACCTATGAGGCACAGTGGGTCAGTTATCTGTTACCTGGCATGAGTCCACTCCTCCCTCCAGCCTGCCGGCACATATCATGTCCTGTGTGATAGACCCTGTCTATCAGTGACACCTCAGCTTCCATCAGAGAGCTGGAGCCTGACCCTGGGACAGACAGGTGAACACATCAAACATCTCCCTTCATCATACTCAACAGAACAGATCTTAGCAGATCTTTCTAATGGCTTCTGATTGTATTGATGTGCAGGGTGTTTATTTTGACACCAACTGGGTTGGTAATATGCTGTTACTCAACACCATGTCGTGCTGTAAATATGGTACCTCTTTTCTTAGGCAATTGTACAAAAAAATATATATACAACAATCGAAGTTCACAAACACAGGTCATAAGTATATTGCATAATGATGACTTACCACTAGAAACTGCTGCCAAACCCTGAAATCCAGCATGTCCGGGGAGCAGTGAGGTCCAGCCCGACATTGGGCAAACATACAGGCCTTTTTTGATCTGCATAGGAAAGAAAGCATAGTAAATAATATCTGTGCTATGAGCTTAGCCATGAGCAAAACGTTAACTACATGAAGTCTTTGTGCTGACATAGTCTGCTGAGAATGGAGAACAACAAGATCATGTATGTCCTACCATTAATCTGTAATGGTTTGACGAGTCTCATGAGGGCGATGTCATTATTCCCTGTCCCTGTGTTGTAATCATGGCTGACAATGTGGCTCACTGAAGAACGGCCAGGGCTGAAGTGTGTAGATATTTTATTCCCAAATCCTGCATTTACTGTCCAGTCTTCAGGATAAGAACGACTGAAATTAAAGACAACTGAACTAGTCAATTTAACCAGATGCCACAGATACAAAAGAATACACTCAGAAGTGGACTGTGCTGGACATACCTAATGATATACTGTATATTTCAATAATATAGTGCATATACTGTACAGTCTATGCCTATGGATTTAAGCCACTACGCAATGTGCTGCCGTCACTATCCAGTAGGGGGTGATGATGGAACCGCCGCAGACCTGAAAGCCATTGACCTGGAGGCTGACTTGCCATGGCCTGGCCCCCAAACTGGCCTCCTGGCCCTCCACTACACGACTCGAATTGGAGACTACTCTGGTACCACAGTCTGGAGACATAAGTTACATAATGACTTACCTATGCACTTCAGGATTACCCCATTAACACTGGGACAGGTTTCGCTGAGGAGAGTAAAATAAATCCCCAAAATACAGTTAGATGGTGTTATCAAGAGTTTATTATAAACTGGGTGGTTTGAGCCCTGAATGCTGATTGGCGGACAGCCGTGGTGTATCAGACCGTATACCACGGGTATGACAAAACATGTATTTGTACTGCTTAATTACGTTGGTAACCAGTTTATAATAAGCAATAAGGCACCTCAGGGGTTTGTGGTATATGGCCATTGGGAAATGGTATGATATGAAATGTGATTGGCTCACATTTTTTCACTGACCTGCTCGCAAGCTGTTGAATTATGGGTGTGTCAGGGCTTGACCCAGACATCAGCATTAAGAATTCACTGGCATTTGTCTTCTGTTGGCCAGATTTAACATGTCTCTGTGAACCAAATTAAATAAATTACCATAACACACGTGCACCGTTTTACATTCCCGTTTATGCTTGCTTGACTGATTCCCAGGTTTCCTTGGGATAGACAATTATATAAACATACTTTTTACTAATCTTGGAAGTCATTGAAACAAAACAATTGTCATTCTGAATGTCCACAGTCTAGGAAATAAGACACAGAAAACATTCAAAACTGCATAGGCACATTCTATATGTAGGATAATTTGTAAAATAAAACACTTACTTGCAGGTCCACCTGTTGAGATAAGTCTACATCTTCTCCTTGGAGTCCATTCATTCAACACTACTCTCACCCCACTGAACAAACAAGTGTCAGGTCTGTATGAGTGGTGGCTGTACTAGCCACTCCTCAGGTGGAACTTCACCGCCCCATTTAAACACCTCAGATTGACTTCAGGGAGTATGCGTTCTTAGTCTCTCGTATGAGATCCCCTCCATTTGTGTCGTACTGCAGTTTTGAATAACCCCTCCAAGAAATATATAAAAACAAATCCAAAGATCTCTTTATCTTACATGTCAGCTATTTATCATCCAGCGGTACAATGAACATACACAAGAACCATTTCTCTTCAAAAGTGACAAAATCAAATAGATTATATATCAGACACTTGATGTAAAGAATTCAGAGCAAACCTAATCATTTATTACAGTCTATTAAGTGCAGAAAACTCAAATATCAGCTGTGATTAATAAGGAAGTACATGGTGCATCAAGCGTGTCAAATCATAAACATTCATTATCATAAATCAGTACTTGGTAGAAAGAGGACATTAAGATTGAACCAGGCCCCCTGGTTTCTCCCAGTACGTTGGCCCTAGACCCAGGCCTGCCAGCCGGGGAAGAGGCGGCTGAGGTTGTTAGGGTCCATGGCCTGCTGGATGAGGAGGTTGACCTGCCCTCCTACACTGAGCACCGTGCCCTCCTCCACCCCCTTCAGCTTCTCCTGCAGCCGCAGCAGCACACGCTCTGCCACCTTGTTGAAGCTCTGGCTATCACTGCTGAGAGAGAAGAGACAGGATATTTCGCGGCCAATATTTATAAAACATATTTATATCACAAATGTAAATGACCAACACCAAGCCTTGCCACATGAGGTTTCAACGGCATGTGGATGATTTGGTGAGTAACATCAGGCCTACAGGACTGAGACAGGACTGAGACAGGACTGAGAGTGTGCTCTGTCATATGATTCCACATGACAGTATACTAGTAGGCCGAGACACCTGACGTGGGAGTTTACAGTACCGAAGAGTACCAGACGTGGGGGTTTACAGTACTGAAGAGTACCAGACGTGGGGGTTTACAGTACTGAAGAGTACCTGACGTGGGGGTTTACAGTACTGAAGAGTACCTGGACTTGCGGTGGGCCTCCAGGATGTCTCCCCCCAGGGTAGAGTTGAGCGTGGCCTGGAGCTCAGCCTGCTCATCATGCTGCTGCTGCAGGTAGAACGCCTTCAGAGGGTTCATGGTCCAGTCAAACAGAGGGTCGTACAGCAGTACCTACCACACCACAGGGCAAAGGAATAGCAGGAGTTATCACATAAACATGTAATGAACATACACTCCAAGCTCACATACAGACATTGAGTGAATGTGTACAGTATGTGTGTATGTTCGTGTTTATACCTCTACAATAGTTAGCAAGGCCTCTTGAGAACTCCTCATGACCTCCATTGTCTTCTCACAGCATCTGAATGATAGAGAGGAACACTGTAAAAAGTATATCCTGATAAAAAAAACAATTGCTTGAATAAAATCCATCCCCATCTATCTGTATTGGGATTGGGTCTTGTGGTCTGTTCACCTTCTGAAAACGCCCTCCACCCCCGTTATACCCATCCCATCCACAATATCTCTGGATAGCCTGAAGGGAACAGTCTCAGGAGTTGGGAGAATCTTGCCCTGTTCAAATGCTACACCTGAAGAGAGATAAATGTATTACACCAAATACCTAACACAAATGTTAACTGGGACACAGCTATTATGAGTTTCCTCCTTACCCAAATCAATATGCACCAGTTCGGCTGTTTGCTCGTCTATAAGGATGTTCTGAATGTGCCTATCACCCAGTCCAACAATGTAGCCCACTGAGGAGAACAAACACAGAAACAAAGGAAGAATGTGTTGAAATACATCAGATGAACAGCCAAATGTGTCATCTTTTTTGTAGGTATAGTAATGATTGTATTGTGTTGTGGAGAGCAGAGGTGATGGTGTTTGTACCAATGGAGGAAGTGGCCACACTACGAGTGTAGGCCAGCCGTTTCTCCAGCCACACTGCCGGGTCCAGGAATCGCTCCATGCAGAAGTACCGGAAGACAGGCCGGAAGTTCTGACACACCTCACTGAAAGCCTGGGTCTTTTCATCGGAACCAAGCCTCTGAGACTCCTACAGTAAAAAACGATATCAAAAGATGAATGTTAAATTACAATACAGTACTAAACAATTCAGCCATCAAGGGACTAAGAATAAACTAGTAAAAGTGAGACTCACCATCATCTTTTTCCGGCAGGTTAGGCTGGCCCAGTCCTGGGGGCAGAAGCGTGTGTGAGCGCCCTTTTTGGGGTCTGTGAGGAAATCCCCTATAGGGACGGTGCCCGAGCACCACTCTAGAACTCCACTACGCTGGGAGAAGGGAACCACCTGGGGGCAGAGACGGAGGCCTCAATCACTCCCATCCCCCAAAATGGAGAACAGCTCCTTAAGAAGATTTGTGTCACATTATTTTTGTTTTATGTAACATGATAATGATATGATGAGGAATAGTCAACTTTGACAATGTACAATTGAGTTATTTAACAGAAGCTCTTCTCTTGTGGATCTTTCCATTTCCTTTCCTTTATGTATGTGAAATGTTAAGTTGTCTATTCTGTAAGTAAATCAGAATTTTATTTTATAAAATCGTACGCCCCACAAAAAAAAACAAAAAAAAAAAAACAGCAATTTACAGTACCGGCAAGTGTATTTAAATAAGTTGAGCTATGAGACTGGGGCAGTGTCTGACCTTGTAGCGTCGGATGTTGAGTTTCCTCTTGCGTGTCTCAGTGTTGCGCTGCAGCAGCATAGAACACATGTGGAACACCTGTTGCATCACAGCATCCTGCCGCAGGTCATCCTGGCCCTGAGGAGCAAAGGTCACAGGGGGTGACAACAACTACATAATATCAAAATGAAACACTACACCGGAACTGACCAATGCTCTATAGGGTTTGTGTGATCGTTGTACTCCCACATGCTATGTGCTACTTTGAGTGAATTGACCAAAATATAAATGCAGATAATATACCTAATCTTAACCTCAAGTCCTCTATTGTCTTTGAAATGGGTTAGGTACACAGGTGGATTTCCCTTCAAAGGGTCGGGAGACGCACACAGTTCACGCACACAATGACTTGCAGGGGGAACAGCGATATACATATATGGCTCACAGTTCATCAGTGAAACTGTGTGATGACCTCACCTTGACCAGTTGTCGTCTGCTCTTCCCATCTGATCCCACACAGTCAACGATCTTGGGCAGGTTGACCCCTCCAGCCAGGTGAAAGTGAGGCTTGAAGGACTTGATGGTCACCAGGTTGTCATATTTACCCGAGGGGTCCACCTGTTAACAGAGACCAATATTTATTTTTATTTGTTATATTTAACATTTATTTAACTAGGCAAGTCAGTTAGGAACAAATTCTTATTTACAATGACGGCCTGACTACAGGGTCAGCCCCTGGAGAAAATGAGGGTTAAGTGCCTTGCTCAAGGACAGACAGGTTTTTCACCTTGTCCGCTCGGGTATTCGAACCAGCGACCTTTCGGTTACTGGCCCAACGCTCTAACCGCTAGGCTACCTGCCGCCCAATAAGTCCTTTTAACATCCCTTTTCAAAGCCCGCCATGGGTGTGACATGGTATATACATACATTACAGTGCAAATTCTATACCAACTGGCTGCAAAACATCCTATTGCATAACAGAAATCTAGTGAGGGATCCACAGATGATCAAACCCATTCTCTACCTTGATCTCCATTGTAGGAATGATGACATCATCTAGGTTCTTTATCTGCATGATGGGCTGGTCAGAGGGGATGGGGATGGCTTCTACAGAGGAACAAAAGGGACAGTAACTTCAAACACCAATACAATAGCATGTAGTAAAAACCCAGTAGACATTTGTGGTTGTTTTTTTTATTTTATTGAACCCTTATTTTACCAGGTATGCTGACTGAGAACACATTCTCATTTACAGCAACAACCTGGGGAATAGTTACAGGGGAGAGGAGGGGGGATGAATGAGCCAATTGGAAGCAGGGGATGATTAGGTGGTAGTATGAGGGCCAGATTGGGAATTTAGCCAGGACACCGGGGTTAACACCCCTACTCTTAAATGCAATGTGATTTTTTTTTTTGTGACCACAGAGAATCAAGTGCTGTAAGGAGTGTGCCGATGTCACTCACTCTTCTCTGTCTTGTGTCGACTGGCATCCATGTAGGCCAGAGTGATGTAGGCATCGCAGAGGACCTCGATGCCTCTGATCATCTGGGCTCTCTTCTTCCTGATCTTGTTCATAATCCCCTTGGCCACATCAGACCGCTCCTACAAGACACATCACATCTTCCCTTCATTCTCACACGACACAAACTAAAAACAAACACAGTCCCTAAGAGAATTCCAACAAGACAGTAACAGGTCAGGCACGCAGTAAAGAAACCCAGTTCCCGCTTCCTTCTATTGGCTGTGTGTACCCCAGCTAATTTAGCCAGGTGTTGGGCCTACCATGTCCAGTTGGGAGGAATGGCGCGGGATGCTCTTGGACAGGCGGCTGCGTGAGAAGCTCTCGTCCTTGTTGGCGTTGACCAGAGCCAGGATGATGAACAGGGTGTGGTGAGGGTGCTCCAGACACGACACGCAGATCAGCTGGGATGGATGGATGGATGGACAGATAGAAACGTGCTAAGCTGAGGAAGACAACTCTATAGTTCACACAGGCTTCTGTTGCCTATTGAAACATAGTGAAGTCTCACCTCATTGAGAACATCATGGAAGCCCACGTCCTCTGCCACTGTAGCAGACATTTTGGTCCCCATACGGGCAGCCAGCTGGTACATGAGAGGCAGAAACTTATAGGACGGGATCCTGTTCACACCTCCCTGAAGCACAAAAAACTCACAGTAAAACAAACTGTAGTTTCTCTCATCTGAATGGGAAGACACTAATGCCAGGTAGCCTGGGATCCAAACTGATTGTGAAGAGAGAGAGACTTCAGAGAGCTTTCAGTTTGGAATGGAGCCCAGACTAAACAAATAGTCGAACACAAACAACGTTGTTTCAATGTAGTGAGTGATTGGTGATGTTAGTTAGTGTGATATCAGTAACTCGCCCTCATCATGTTGTTGACCGTCTTGACGTCAGCGTTCTCCAGCCACAGTGAGGCCAGGCGGAACACCCAGGTGTCGTGCTCCTCACCCTGCTCTAGACACTGGATGTAGTTCTCCACAGCCTTACACAGGAACCTTCTTCTGTCAGCCTGCAGGTTGGACAGAGCCCTCTCATCAAGTTCCAACTCCCTCTTCACCTTCACTGTGTACCTGGGAGAGACGGGGAGAGGGAGTTGTAATATCATACACAAACAGTAGGTAAATCTTCACACAGCCCGGAGGAGGCCAACTCTCTTTCAGCACCTGTCACCCACACTCAGCCGGTGTAAAACCTGCATAAAACAAGCTGATTCCAAAACACACAAGGTTAACAGCGCTCTCATTCTCTGCTGAGAGTTTGGGTCTGACCTGTTGGCGCCGACATTGTGCTCCCTCATCAAGTCCACCTCCTCCTTGGCCTTCTCCAGCAGAGCTTGTTTGATCTCAAACTCTGATGACTTCATGTAGTTATCAATGCTCTGGTACTGGGCGTCTGAGAACCTGGCCAGGGACAGGAAGGCCTGCGTCCTCTGGCTCTGCAGCTTGGTGTCTGAACCTATTGCATGGCCTGCGATCACCTCCACTGCCTACAGGAAGTCACACAAAGACACAGACAGTCACACAAAGACACAGACCCAGACAGTCACACAAAGACACAGACCCAGACAGTCACAGACCCAGACAGTCACAGACCCAGACAGTCACACACAGACACAGACCCAGACAGTCACACGCTATAGATCACTTGTGCCCAAGGAGTGCATTATATTTTATGGGTCTTAGTTTTACCCTCTCCAGGTACTTCTCCAGGATGACTCCAGGGCTCTCCAGGCACGTCTCTGCCAGCCAGTTCCCACACAGCCTCAGGCACTCCGTGAACACCGGCACAAGGGCAGGGTTAAAGTCAACCTGGCAAAGAAAGAGGAACAAAATGAAGCCCTAGTTATAGGCTTAGAGTTTCTCTGTGGTCAAGAAAAACTCTCTGTGGTCAAGAAAGTAGTTAACATGTAAACTGACTCCCACTGACCTGCTCCTCCAGAGTGTGGATCATCTGTCTCAATAGCCCCAGAGCCAGACCCTGGTCTCCCTTCGCCCAGAACACCTGGGCCTCCTCCAGCTGCCATGACGATGCTGTGGAGCCCTGCCCCCCTCCTCCGCCATGCTGCTTCATCTGGAATAGCGCTCGCTCTGCCAGCTGGGGAGGGACGAGGAGGGCACAGGGGTGAGAGGGGCACTATACATTCACTAACACAGAGACCAATAAAATCACTCTCACAGAGACCAAGGCAAATGCATGTTGTGCTGCACTAAGAGAACATCCTGGTAAATTTGCACACTGTATATAGATTTTCTATTGTGTTATTGACTGTACGTTTGTTTACTGTGTAACTCTGTGTTGTTTTTTGTCGCACTGCTTTGCTTTGTCTTGGCCAGGTCGCAGTTGTAAATGAGAACTTGTTCTCAACTGACCTACTTGGTTAAATAAAGGTGAAAAAAAAAAAAAAAAGAAAATATGGGTCAGGAGTGCTGTGTGTGCATCCAGACCAATGAAACACACAGTCCCCAACACGCTTACTCATTCTCTTCCCATTACATGTACAGAGTAGACACACTATACATGTGGAACACACACTGTATAAACCCTATACATGTATTAAACACCCCCACAGCGAGCTCTGAGCTCCAGAGTACCTGTGTGTTTCCTGCGGTGCGGGCCAGCTGGCAGAGCTCCATAAGGTGGGAGGTGAGGACAGTGCTAAGGTACTTCCTCTTTTCAGGGTCTCTCTCCTGGGAGATGAGGGTCTCCTGGGTCACGGAGCGCAGGGCCAGGATGGGCTCCACCAGCCCAAAGTCACTGTCCACCAGCAGCTGGGAGTGCTGCTCCCAATGGGAACACACCTCGGCCAGGTCTACGTCGTTCAGGGGCCTGGCACAGGCCAGGGGAAATATACAAGTTACATGACTTGTATTAACTAAGAGTTTGAAGTATCAAAACCCTGCACTCTCTAAAAAATCTGATCATGTGTTTTTTGTATGGCTTTGTTTTATAATCATTGAAAGTCTCCTACGCATGTTATTTTTGTTTACCTTTTAAACCATCATTTTGTTTTGTATTTCTTTCTTGTGTTCAAATAAAACATTTATAAAAAATACAAAATCTCTAGGTTGGTGGATGTGCATTGTATTGAGGTATGACACACATACAGTGGGTTTCAAATCAAACATATCATTTTGTTTAAAATACACCTTATTTCTATACTGTATAGATATTTGAAATTAGCGATGTTGAGATGCTGGGAAGGAAGGTCATACTTGGAGAAGAGTTGTCGGACGCTCTCCAGCTCACTGATCCTCTGGAGGTTCAGTAGAGCAGGGTAGAGAGAGGACACTGCCTCCAGACTGCCTCTGCACAGCTCCTCCACCTCACTGCCCCTAATGCCACACACACACACACACAATTAATTTGAAGGAGTATAGTTGTTTGTGTGGTGATAATTTGATGGCTGAGAGATTTCCATGAGGGAAACATTGTTTTACCTGGCATATTTAAGAGTTTGATCAAAAGTGGAAAATTCTTTGTCTCTCAAAGCCTGCAGGGAGCAGAACACGGACTCATTGAAGCCAGGGTTCAATTTCTCATTCCTGAAAAGCAAAAAGACAAGACACCAAGGACACATGTCAATCCATAAAGCAATATTTTCTTCATCTTCAAAAATACCACCTCAGGAACTCTTACTTTAGTACCCCTTGTCTTCCAGAGGCCCCTCCCACTCACCTCTCTGATAGGTCACAATCCCACTGCATGTTCCTCCAGGCGGCCTGAAACCTGAGCTCCCTTAGCTCCGCCCCCCACTCCACCCCCTCACTCTCCAGACCCCGCAGGTAGGTGGCCAGGATGCTGCTCAGACCAATGTTCTGCAGACCCTGAGGGACCATTGGACAAGCAGCATTAGGTTTTGTCATCTGTCCCCAACAATGGTTTACACAGACAGACAGACAGACACTATACAGATTGAGTTGAAACCAGTTTCTGCTTACCTCCACGATGCCCACTTGTCGTGTGACATCAGGTAGATTGGAGTGGAGGTCATAAGAGGTCAGAGCCTTTCCCCACATCGCCTCATGCTCATAGGTCCGAATCCTACAAAACAGACACACAAAAATAGAATTCTCAGCTAACAAAACTTTGAATATCCAAGATAGGACAAAAATAGGATAGCAAAGTTCACCTGGTGAGAGCGCTGGTCATCTTCCCACCTCCACACCCATACAGACTGTCTGGCTCCCCAATGCTACGATACACCTCAATCAGTAGGTCCTAAAACATGGTGAAGAAATTACAGCACAGAGCTACAAATTGGACAACATCACTAAAAGATTAATTGAGTCTAAAGGCAAAATAAACTGTACCTGTAGACTGATGCCAGCGTCTTTCACACTCTCCTCTGTCAGACGGGAGATGGTGAAGTTCTGACTGCTCTCATCAAATGTGATTCTGCGCGACGCTGTGGACGGATTCCTGTAAGCAGAGGCAAAGAATGATGAGAACAACCCAGAATGAGAAAGGCATAAGAGACATACTTTTGAATTGTGTTCATGTGTGTTAAGTCTATTGTATTTTTCCAAAGAGACCAAAGGTCAGTATTTCCCATCATGTGTAGAGTACCTGCGCTTCTCCTCCATGTTAGTCTTGATCTTGTCTACGTATATCTCAGAATAGAGCAGGGCTGTGAAGTGGGCCGAGCAGGACTGGGCCGCCCTGGCCACCTCCAGGTAGTTCAGCTCCAACCAGAAGTTAGAGTGGCACACCGTACCACACAAGTTACTAGAAAAAACACAACAGCATCAAACCCCGTAACACAGAAGTTAGTAGAACCAACACAACAGCATCCAACGCCACTACACAAGTTACTAGAACTAACACAACAGCATCAAACTTCACTACATAAGTTACTAGAACTAACACAACCGTTTTAGACGCCATCCTAACAGAGAGAGGGGTGCAGTAGATTTTCTAGGTCGTACAGGTCAGGAAGATAAGAGCAAATTAATCTACAAACCTGTCAGACTCTAGAGGCCTTTGTTGCTGCCTCAGATAGTTAACGACAGACAGCATGGTGCGCAGAGAGGCCTTATCCAACGGACCCTGGTTGGAGATGTCCGACTCCCCTGTTCAGATAATAAAACTACTGTAAAGACCTCCTCTCCAGAGAGAGAGAGAGAGAGAGAGAGAGAGAGAGAGAGAGAGAGAGAGAGAGAGAGAGAGAGAGAGAGAGAGAGAGAAAAAGCTAGAGAAATAGCGCTAAAGAGAGAAAGCGAGAGATGGAGAGTAAAACACACCAGAGTCTGAGGGGAGAGGAGTGGTGGAGCGGCTGGAGGCCCGGGCGCGACTGGAGCAGCTGGTGAAGAAGTCCTGGATGTGTGTGGAGAGGAGATTCCTCCAGGAGCCGTTAGAATCCCCCAGCAGGATGTCATGGATGATGAGCGGCAGCACCCTCTGGCAGAAGTCTGTTTTCACCTGAACACATGGCAAAGGATATGGGTTAGAGACAGGGATATGTGACTGGAAAGATGAGCCGAAATTAAACCATGTGTGTACACGCATCCATGCATGTGTGCGCAATGGCGTTAGCGAGAGATGCCAGACTGATAAGAATTTTAGCATTACCACAAGTGTTGGCCTAGAGATATAACAGCTATGCCCTCACCAGACACAGGGGCCGGGACAGCAGCAGAGCCTGACTCCTGACCCCTCCACTGTCCAGCAGAACCGTGCAGAGCGTCTTCAGCCAGGCCTTATGGCCGCCAGCCTCAGGCACCCACAGGTCCTGGCTCTCCAGCCGCTCCCTGACCACCAAGCTCACCTCCTTCCTCACCCCTACAATCTGTACAGGTGAATGGATAATGAACACACAAATACCCACCCCCCAAGCAACACACACACATATACAGTACCAGTCAAAGGTTTGGACACAGGTACTCATTCCAGTTTTTTTTCTTCTTTATTTTTTACAATGTTCTACATCGTAAAATAATAGTGAAGACCTCAAAGCTATGAAACTATGGAATCATGTAGTAACCAAAAAAGTATTAAACAAATCAAAATATATTGTATATTCGAGATTCTTCCAAGTAGCCATCCTTTGACTTGATGACAGCTTTGCACACACTTGGCATTCTCTCAACCAATTTGTGGAATTTCTTTCCTTCTTAATGCATTTGAGCCAATCAGTTGTGTTGTGACAAGGTAGGGGTGGTATACAGAAGATGGTCTTTTACCAAATAGTGTAAAAGACTAAGTCCATATTATGGCAAGAACATCTCAAATAAGCAAAGAGAAATGACAGTCCAGTTACTTTAAGACATGAAGGTCAGTCAATACGCAAACTATACGCAAGAAATTTGAAGTTCTTCAAGTGCAGCCGCAAAACCATCAAGCGCTATGATGAAACTGTCTCTCATGAGGACCGCCACAGGATAGGAAGAACCAGAGTTACCTCTGCTGCAGAGGATAAGTTCATTAGAGTTACCAGCCTCAGAAATTGCAGCCCAAATAAATGTTCAAGTAACAGACATCTACACATCAACTGTTCAGAGGAGACCGTGTGAATCAGGCCTTAATGCTCAAATTGCTGCAAAGAAACCACTACTAAAGGACACCGATAATAAGAAGAGACTTGATTGGGCCAAGAAACACAAGCAATGGACATTAGACCAGTGGAAATCTGTCCTTTGGTCTGATGAGTCCAAATTTGAGATGTTTGGTTCCAACCGCTGTCTTTGTGAGACGCAGAGTAGGTGAATGGATGATCTCAGCATGCATGGTTCCACCGTGAAGCATGGAGGAGGAGGTGTGATGGTGCTTTGCTGGTGACACTGTCAGTAATTAATTTAGAATTCAAGGCACACTTAACCAGCATGGCTACCACAGCATTCTGCAGCAATACGCCATCCCATCTGGTTTGTGCTTAGCGGGACTATGATTTGTTTTTCAACAGGACAATGACCCAACACACCTCCAGGCTGTGTAAGGGCTATTTGACCAAGGAAAGTGATGTAGTGCTGCATCAGATGACTTGGCCTCCACAATCACCTGACCTCAACCCAATTGAGATGGTTTGGGATGAGTTGGACCGCAGAGTGAAGGAAAAGTAGCCAACAAGTGTTCAGCATATGTGGGAACTCCTTCAAGACTGTTGGAAAAGCATTCCACGTGAAGCTGGTTGAGAGAATGCCAAGAGTGTGCAAAGCTGTCATTAAAGGCAAAGGGTGGCTACTTTGAAGAATCTCAAATATAATTCCATGTGTTATTTCATAGTTTTGATGTTTTCACTATTATTCTACAAATGTAGAAAATAGTACAAATAAAGAACAACCCTGAAATGAGTAGGGGTGTCCAAACTTTTGACTGGTACTGTATGTATTCAAACAAATTCACACACTACGAAATTCAGACACAAACACGAGGACGTGATATTTCAGGTCTTGAAAATTCTGCCCAACCTTCTTCTTGGTAGATCTAAAAGGGTTGAGGTAGGCCAGCATGGGGTCACGGTTGTCTTTATGGACCTCCCAGAAGTCAGCTCCAGCCTGAGTGGCCAAGATGTCCTTTAGACTCTGGGCTGCAGCTTGCCTCACCTCAATACTGACAGAGAAACACAAGGGACCACAACAAGACATGAGAGCAGGTCAAGACACACTCACTATATGAAAACCGTGTATGACAATACAGTGGCTACTTCCCTGGGCTAAATTCAGTGTTGATTTAGTAGGAAAGTTTAATTGGACTTTAGGGCCATTAGATACAATATATGTCAGGGCTCTAACACTGCTATCATTTTGGTCAGTTAGAGTGTTGGGCCAGTAACCGAAAGGTTGCTGGTTCGAATACCCGAGCCGACAAGGTGAAAAACCTGCCGATGTGTCCTTGAGCAAGGCACTTAACCCTAATCTGCTCCAGGGGCTGACCCTGTAGGTAGGCTGTCAATGTAAATAAGAATTTGTTCTTAACTGACTTGCCCAGTTAAATAAAGGTTAAATAAATAAATAAAAGTATGGTGTACCAGTGGTGTGTGAGGGCGTTGTTGATGCAGTTCAGGATGATGTAGAACCATTGTGGTTCCACAGCAGAGAAGAGAGATACAGCTCTGGCATTAAGCTGGTCCTTCCCATGGAGCAGAGCGATGGTGGAGAAATCAACAGGCCCCAGCTCTCCCAGACAGCTCCCTGCAGCCTCTATAAAAACATGGTCAAGGAAAAGACAAAGACCCTTTTCACACAACGGTGCCAACTATTGATGCTTTCTTGGGCTGAGAGGAAACAAACACAGCGACAACAGTGAGGTTGAGATAATCATACGTACCTAAGATGTCTCTTCCTCCAGGGTGATTGGCTGCTAGCTTACAAAGCTGTAGTAGGTTAAGGACCAGCCGCACCAACACACTCTCTGCAGGGTCCGCTAGAATGAAGAGGTACAGAGATAGGATTCAAAAAGGGCAAACTAACACACTCACCCCCACACACAGGGTCTGGTAACATACAGTATCTAGACTACGGTAGCCCTCTCTGACCAAGGCACTCTCTCAGTAGCTGTCTGATCTGGCTCTTGTTGTTGTGGAGCTGTCGCCTCAGGTCCTTCAGCCCCTCCAGTCTGGTCAGAGGCAGGGAGTCACAGGAAGCCACAGACAGGAAGTGGGCTATCTCCTGTGGGTGAGACACAGAGAGGCTCATGGGATGTGGAAAAAGTGTGAATCAGCAGTAGAGGTCATATATGAAAGGTTAGAGAGGGTGTGTGCTGTGGCATATGTGTGAAGGGGGTGCCCTTACCTGTCTGAGAGTGAATTTCCCTGTGCTGTACTTCAGTGTGTGCTGCACAGCCCTCAGCTCTCTGAACTCAGGGCGGTCTGGGAAGGGCTCCAACTGCTGGATGGCACTCTTCAGCTTGTCCTGACTCTCTACGACCAGGAACTTCAACAAACTGAGCACCTGAGAGAAAGCGAGAGAGGGGAGAGACAGAAAGAGAGAGAACAACGAACAGTGTAATACTTACTTTGAGCAAATTATTATGTCATACAAAGAGTACTGGCCATGTGATTCAGCCATGTCTTACCTGCTGTGAGATGGCAAGTTGGTTGGTCACCTGGGCAGTGAGAGTACCAACAATGACCTGTAGGTGGCTCTCCACAGCGTCGTCACAGAATTGCACGGCCGTGCGACACACAGAGGTTAGTAGGTCACAACACATGGAGAAACTACGGCTGGACACCTCGTCCAACTGGGCCGGCCTGACAGAAAACAAGAACAGGCAGAAAAACAGTTAACTACTACAGAGCAAAAATGACGAGTCACTCCATTTGATCTGTGAGAGAACAGCCGACTGTGTGTGCGTTTACCCCTAACCTGCTGTTGATGTGGTGGATGAGGGTGTAGATGATGTCTCGGAGTACGAAGGCCCAGGCTCCCCCCAGGCCGTCCTTGACCTCCCTGAGCAGCAGGCTGACAAGCAGGTGGTACATCAGCAGGATGCGGTGCCTCTCGTAGGCATTGATCGTCTCAGATGCCTTCTGACACACCGCCAGCAGGATCCTCTGGATGGAGATCTAGAATAACAACACAAGAGGATCACAGAATCAGGATTCCTTTCCAGATTCAATGTATTTTTTTTTTTTATTGGGCCCAGGAAACCACTCAACTTTGTAAAGCCCTATTCTGTTCTATTGTGTAATAAGAACATTATACAGCCATTGCAATACAATGATGAGAGTATTTTACCGGAGTCTTGGATAAAATGGCCACCAGGGACTTGTGATTGGCACCGTGACACTTGCTGAGATAGTCCAGTGTGGCTTTGATGACATAGGAACTGAAATAGGGCGGGTTTGGGGCTGGGTCCAGTTCCCTAGAGAGAACATATCATCACAGACAATGAAAGGTTGTGAATGCAAGTTAGGGTGTTTGTGGAGTGGTAAGGAGTGATGTGTAGTGAACATTACCCTATGAACCTTCTCAGGTCCCCTCCGCCCCCCTCCTCAGTAGCAGCCCCTTCATACAGGGTCATCAAGAGCTCCACCACAATGTCCGACAGGTTACTGTGAATAAGGCTGTCGATTTGCTGTGGAAAGTCCAACAGTGACACAGAAAGTTAGGTTTGTGAGAGAGACAGACATTAAGAGTGCTTTTACAGCTTCTACTGCAGGTTCCCTTGACTGCTGCTGCTGGTTGTAGCTAGCTCAACCTGAAAGGGTTGGCAAACCAGGGTTGGAGTCAAATCCATTTCAATTTAGCCAATTCAGGGGATGAGTTTTAAGCACATTCAGCTGCAGGCACAGAGACTCCCAGCGTCCCTTCCTCACCGGTTTGCCCAGGCAGTTGCTGTCCTTGAGGAGGTCATAGACCCTGTGGGCCTTCTCTCTCTGCTGGGCCACTTGGGCGTCCTGGCCCGACACGGCAAAGTAGGGCAGGATGTTCACCATGATCTTAGGGAAGCAGTTGGCCAGCAGCTTCTTCCAGTCCTTACCCAGGTGGGCACCGACGGACTTCACTTGCTCAAAGTCATCCAGGAAGACCAGGTGTGGGATAAGGACCTGATAGGAGGAGCTGGGAGAAAACAAAGAAACAATGAATAAATTGATCTTACTTAGATGCATCCTTCCTTCTTTCCTTAAGGTGATCTGACGTGATTGAATAGGTGAAAACAATATTGTGGAAACTTTGACCCCAATTCGGTCAGATCAGTAGATTCACTAAAAGTTATTTTAGGGACAAAAAACGTACAGGCTAAAGTCAAATGTAATAACATTTTATTTGTCACATGCGCCCAGTGGTGGAAAAAGTACCCAATTGTCATACTTGAGTAAAAGTAAAGATACCTTAATAGAAAAATTACTCAAGTAAAAGTCACCCAGTAAAACACTACTTGAGTAAAAGTCTAAACGTATTTGGTTTTAAATATACTTAAGTATCAAAGTAAATGTAATTGCTAAAATATACTTAAGTATCAAAAGTAAAATAACAAATAATTTCTAATTATTTATAGCAAGCAAACCAGACGGCACCATGTTCTTGATTTTTTATGTTCTTGATTTTTTTTATTTACGGATAGCCAGGGGCACACTCCAACACTCTCTTGATAAGTGTGTGAATTAGACCATTTTCCTGTCCTGCTAAGCATTCATAATGTAACTAGTACTTTTGGTTGTCAGGGAAAATGTATGGAGTAAAAAGTACATTATTTTCTTTAGGAATGTAGTGAAGTAAAAGTTGTCAAAAATATAAATAGTAAAGTACAGATACCCCAAATTATTTCTACTTAAGTACTTTACACCACTGCATGCGCTGAATACAACAGGTGTAGACCTTACCTGACTTACAAGCCCTTAACCAACAATGCAGTTCAAGAAATACAGTTATGAAAGTATTTACTAAATAAAATAAAGTAAAACTAAGTATGTGCATCTACCTGTAGAAGTCATTGAGAGTGGCGTGGTTGAGCAGAGTGTAGGGGAAGGACTCCAGGGAGTAGCCAGGCTGGCCCAGCCACTCTGCCACCAGGTAATCCAGGTGAGAGCTGACAAACCCCTCCACACTCCTGTAGCCCAGAGCTCTGGACACACTGCCCAGGACCTACAGGGGGGTGAGGGACACACCAGGTTAACATTCAGTCTGTCAATATCATTGCATACTGATACAGTAGTCAGAAAGAGATACTGTATGTAGTGACGGTGGAAAGGGCGAGTTATCCACATACACTATAAAGTGCATTCAGTTTAAGAAACATGAATACAAAACATAATACATTTATGAGACCGTAAATATGTATAGCAACATTTATTTCCCTTACCTTTTTGATGAGCGGCTCCTCGATGTTGTTCTCCTTGTAGGATTGGAAGAGGGCGAAGAGGGACTGTTTCTCACAGACAGGGCTGCAGCACAGCACCACCGACAAACTCTTCAGCAGCGTGGCCTTGCGGTTATACGTCTCGTCACTTAGGTCTTCAGGGGAGCTGCTCTTCTGTGACACACACCAGGGAGAACAGAGGTATAGTGAGATGGACTGGCCATGAAAATGTCTGTCGGAGTAACGTGAAAGGCAGGCTTACCTGGATCCTCATCCCTTCTTGGGCTTTCAGGTAGACGTTCTCAAAGGCTTTCTGCTGGCATTTCAGAGGAAGCATCTTTCTCTTCTCCAAGCTGTCCGGTGTCATCTCCAAGAACAGCCTATGGATGGAAGAGAGCATGCACGGTAGATATGTCAAACATATTATCTTGAGTGACATTAGCCTCTGTGATGGCATTAAGGCTGGTGAGAGAGTGTTCCGTCGGTGAAACCAACCTTTCCACTGTCATGGCTGCAAGCATTCGTACATGATGGTGAGAGTCAGACAGGTGGGACGCGAGGATGACGGAAACTGGAAGCGCCTCCTCCATCAGGGTAAGGACCGCCCACTTACAGCAAGGGTCAGCCTGACATAGGTGGAGAGACAGGGAAGTAAATGTTTGGTGTTATTACTCTCCATCTACCTAAAGACAGGGTGGTTATCATGGGCAGTTACTATGACGTGACTATAAAACATAATGAGCTCACCTCCAGTAGAGCCAGCAGACAGTGAACTAATGCCACCTTAACAATTGCTGTGCATTTCCCCGTCCTGCCCAAAATGCTAGAAGAGACCATTAAAAGTTGAAGTTAAATTCTAGAACGAAGAACAAGAATTATTGTCAAGTCAAAATAAAAAAAACATTTAGACTTTGGTGCTGACCAGAATCCAGAGACCACTTGGAGCAGAGCTCCCTGGACGTGTCTCATGTCATTATGCTGGTCCTGAGTACGGCCCAGACTACAGATAGACGGTAGCAGACCCAGCAGCACTGCAGCACAGATCTCCTGGTCCTGGCGGTACAATGAGCAAAGATTCCTGCAAACACAAAAAAAAAAGCAGTCCGTCTTCAGCGCCTACTGTATAGCATAGTATACTTGACATACTAATCTAGAAACAGAGGCCTTTCTTACGCCAGAGGTCTGAGGAGTGAGTCAAACTCTTCAGCTGCCAGCGATGTGTCCTCAGCAGGTAGTTTCTTCAGAAGGACCATGTACTGAGAGGAGACAAGAACATAATGAACTATTAGTATTCCATGTTAGTGATATAAGAACATCATCGGTTATCATTTCCAACATGATTGGTAGGGAACAACGATTAGCTGTGCAACATTGACCACACTACACAGTCCTGGTCACTTACCATGTTGAGGTGTAGTGGCTTGGTGTAGTCTATCTGCTCCACCAGCAGTAGCAGCTTACGGCGGACCTCCGCTGGCTTGAAGGAGAGCCCGTGGATAAACTCAGCCGAGACACACAGCGACAGGAACTCCAGACTGGCCAAGACGGCTAAATCCTGCTGGGCCAAATGCTCCTCAGCCAGTAGGCTCTTAGCATCTAGGAGAAGATAGAGAATTTTAATTACCATCTGATTGGTGGATTCATAGAAATGCTTGGAGGCCAATGCCTGGTCTGATTATCAACCCCCAAGCCCCTACCCCTGGAAATATCTAATTGATCTGAAAGAATCAGAAGGGGTGTGCACAAATGATGTCAATAGCTCCACCATACCCTCTAGTATCTAGGCAGAGGTGCTGACACTGAGGGGTTGATTTTACATGGAGCATACGAGGGATATCATCCACTTACCAAGACCACACTGGGTGTCATTGGGGTCCACATTCTGTCTTTTTGTCCCATTAAATGTGCTGGTCTTTGGGCCATCTCCATCATCAAACAGGTCAATGTCCTCCTGCTGGTCAGCCTGTGTCCTCGTCATGTCCCAGTCTTCATCTGTGGTCTCCTCCTCAATCACCACACTGCCTCTCTTATAGGAGCTGTTCAGCTGTGAGTTCGAGACACAGAGACAGGAGGAGCTTTCAGAACTCAGATCATTACAGAGCGGTTATATAGGTCCAAATCATGGTTATTCAAATGGTCAAAATTATGGTTGATGGGACAGAAAGCAAACTCTCCATGACTCACCAACAGTTTGCATATTTCTGCCAGTTCAGTCAAAAGTCTTGCAGGGAAAATCTTCAAGAACAAATTGCAAGAGACGGAGCTCATACTGTCCTGTGGGAGGATATGTGGAAATCAATGAAAGTACAAATAGAGAGCCAGATTTTAAAGACAGATGTTGATGGCGATGATTACGATGAGGAACAGGGAGAGGAAGAAAGCTTGTCTTACCTTAACCCCTCTGTTGACACAATGTGTGCACAGCCGCATGACAGACCTGAGAGAGGTCATTATCCCATCCTCTGCCATCTTTACCTTCACATTAGATATGTACTCACTAAAATCCTGGGCTAGTGCCTGCGAAAATATACAATGAATTGCATATACTGTACGTGGATTTCAGCAGGCATATAATAAATGTTATCAACCTGTTCAGACTACCTTGGCCTTTAGGAAGAGTTGGGAATGGCAGGCTTCTTCTTCATTCAGGAGACCGATAGAGACATATCCTGCTAAAACGCCAGTAAGGAGACTTGAACAACGAACCAAGCATTCTGGCGGTGTGGTCTGAGACTGAGGAGAAAACACACACACACACACACACACACACAGTACTTAGTTTGAACATACACACTAACTCACAAAACCATGATTCTAACATTCACTCACATCAGGGGAGTAGCAGTTGAGTAGGTGGTCAGCTATAGACAAGAGGCCCTGCTCCAGCTTGTGTTTAAGGCTGGGGACAACAGTGAGCTGGGTGTCGGCTGAGGACACCATCACTTTCACCATGTGGTCAGAGGGCATCTCGTCAAAGCTGAACTGCAGGTACATGCTCTCAATCTCGCTCAGGGCATCTTTAGCTTCCACTTGTGCTTGATCTTGCATCACAGCACTTTAGGCAGGGGGAAAGATTGAAGGCGGCATGAAATCTATGGTGTTATGTTGACACTGATGACAATATGGTTGAATTTATTGGTTTTAGATAAATATTTCCCTCACCTCTCAAGTCCCTTTGCTCCAAGGAGAAACATAATGCCAGCTCGGGTGTCTTTGAGGGTCAAAGGCACAAGGATTCTGGGGATTAGGTTATGAGGAAAATCCCTGGGCAAAGAGGAATAAGACACAAATTCTTATTAGGAATGTGTTAAAACAATTAGACATAAAACATTGTACCAAGACAAAATAATCCCAACTAGACAACACTAGCAGAGAGGTTAAGCGTGAATAAGAATGAGATATTAGCCCAGTGCTAAAGTGCCCACCTGCAGATGATGGGGTGTGGTCTTGAGCTCTCCTCTGCCTCTTCACTCTGTTCGTTTATCAGCAGCCAGCTCATGATATTCTCCTTGAGGCTGGGTGGCCCGACCCCCTCCACGGCCCCTGCATGGTCCCACCCAGTGCCCAGGCTCTTAGGAACGGGACACTTGAGAAGGGCCTGGGCCAAACACAGAGCAGCAGCCCTGCACACAGAGAGGCAAAGAGGTTGAAATGGTCCTTCAGAGATAAAAGCATAACGCACTGTAGTTTGCAAAGAGTAAATTAGTAAATCAAGGAAGTGACTTTATATTGCATGACAAAATCATTCATCAAAGCCAAGGACTCACTCAGAGGGCTTGCAGGCCGAGCCAGAGAAGAGCTTCCATAACTCTCTGTCGATGGGAATGAGGGCTCCCTGGAGGACGGTGGACAGCAGGGCCAGACTGAGGGCCTCAGACTGGGGTGAGCTGACCCCCCGTAGAGCCAGGGCCCAGACACGGCCCCAAAGCCTGTCCAGTTCAGCCCTGTAGGCTTGGGCCCTCTCTGTGTGTGTGGCCTGGCAACGAGCCACCTCCCTCAGGCAGCGCAGCACGTAGGGCCCCCTGTCACCCCGCCGCTGCTCCCCCAGAAGCTGGCACAGGACGGACAGCAGAGGAACCAGCTCCCGGCCCGGCACCATGGAAGGGTACTTCGAGCTCAACACTGATGTGATCTGTAACCTAAATAGGAGCATTGTATTGTTGAGTAGGGTAAAACATAGGATATGGAGAAGTGAAGAGTTTGATTGCACAAACTATAAGGATATTTGGCAAGTAAATTATCACTGAACCTTGGTATAATATTGTCTTTTCTCACCATGGTATGATGTCAAAGTCGCTATGGTGTGGCTGCAGGTGGTCTCGGAGAACCTCCCAGCCCAGCTCGATGCGCCTGCGCTTGCTGGGCGTGCCTTGTGGACTGCCTCTCTGGGTGGCTCTGAGGTGGACCTGTGTCACCTCCAGAATCTGGAGGTTACTATCCTCGCTAAAGAGCTGAAAAACAATCAAACACCCAAAACATGAAGCTGAGACCAACAATACTAAAATCATCTATTTTAATTCTTTAAGACAGGTGAACTATGTCAGATTATGTCAGCACAGCTCAGGTTTTAGTCTTGAACTAGTAAAGGAGGTGCTGCGGAGCTCATTCAGATTGAAGTCAAGATATGAAAATGAAAGATCTTAGCTTTATCACCTGATGGCAGATTTCTGCAGTTAGCTCGATAAGATTCTCCTTCACAGCGATGTGGCGCGACCCTGTGGCATATTTCCCCCGGCTCCCAATCTGGCTGATCTCACTCACCAGGGCATCATATAGGTTATAGAGTAGACTCTGCCATTTGGCCCAGTCCTCAGCATAGGCGCCTGGAACAGTGAGGGGTGGCAAAGGCAAGAAAAGGTGTCAGATGGGCTGTATCAATCATGATCTAAAATAGCATTCTACTTCATCAAGAGTTTCAGTGATGAAAACAATTCACACCTGTCTGTTGTTCTACACCGGTTTCATCGTTCAACATCGAAACAGATTCATAAAGACAATGGTGGTTTTTTTTCAGTTTTCAGTCTGTCCACAAAATTCCAGCCATACCCGTGTCTTGTGTCTTTGACCCTTTGGGATGATGTACACAGAGCTGCAGGTTGAAGAACTCTACTATCTCCTCTTTGAGAGTGGCGCTGGGCCTCATCTGTGTCCACACATAGAGCACAGAGGGCAGGAGCTCCTCACCCAGCCGACACACCCTGATACGGCAGTTCATGGCGGCAGACCTCAGGAAGACGTTCAGAGCAGAGACCAAGTGCTCCACCACTGCCAAGTGTTTCTCGTGCCTGCAGAGAGAACATATCACACACAGTGTGATGGATTAAGTCTCTTGATGGTAGGTCTCACTGTAGACCAGAGGAGGCTGGTGGGGGGAGCTATAAGAGGATGGGCTCAATGTAATGGCTGGAATGGAATCAATGGAACAGTATCAGAGATGGAAACCACATGCTTGACGCTATTCCATTCCAGCCGTTACAAATGAGCCCATCTTCCTATAGCTTCCCCCACTGCTGTAGACTCAATTTCTAAGAGTTCAGTTCAGTAGGTTTACACACGCAGTTAAGAAGGGAACAGCTGGCAGCTGGGAGCATGACAGGATTAAAAGTCAAGAGTTTTGGATGGGTGGGTGATGCCATAGGAAAAGAGATGGGGCTGGAGGGAAAGGAATTTGGTCCAACAGTTCCGCTGCCAGCTAGACCACCTTGGCAACTTGCACAGCCTAGTGTGGATTTGGAGATATTAAATATTCACTTAAGGGGTAGAGAGGGGGTGGGTTTATCTGAAGTTTTTTGTAGCCAGTTGAATGAGGTGTACAGCGACTATCTGGACATTTACACAGATGGGTCTAAGGATCCTCAGACTGGACAAACTGGGTATGCATTCGGAGTACCAAAGATGGGGGTCAAGGTACAGAAGAGACCGTCTATCATTTATCTATATTTACAGTGGAGTTGGTGGGTATTTGGTTGGCATTGCAGTTTCTAAGAGTTCAGTTCAGTAGGTTTACACATTAGATAACTTACACCTACAGGAGCATAACTACTGGAAAATGACTGTGGCAAGTAGCAACTACCTTGCATGATAGATGTCGCCTCTCGCAGTTGTTATTGTCATCGTACCTGGCATTGAGCAGTGCTCTGGAGAAGAAGCTAAAGAGTGTATGGCTGAAGCCCTCAGTCTGCAGACAGCAGCCCTGGACTGCAGTGTGGATGATCCTGCTCAACAGCACACGATTTATGGCCTTGGAGGAACCAGCGAAAAGGCCACAATACAGATCCAGCAAATCTAGATACATATGAGAGAACGAATTGTTCAAAATCTAACAAGAATGAAATCAAAATCGGGACAATACATATGAAATTGCATTGCGGACCCAGGACTTCTTGCAGACCCATGACTTCAATCAACATGACTACTAGTTGCAATCACCCCAAAACATCACCAATTACTTCCACCTTACATTCATAGATTACATTCAACAGCATCTAAAAACCCAGGTCTACACCTGCTGTATTCGGCGCATGTGACAAAATAAAATTTGATTTGATTTATTGAAAGAGGAGCAATAAGAACCACTGACTGTGCCACTGCTGCTGGTTGATCTCACACCAGTACTTTCGGACAGACAGGATGTTCTTGAGCAGGATGCTGCTGTAGTCCTCCCCATAGGCCGAGCAGCTGAACGAGCTCCGCAGCACCTCCATCACATGATTCAGGAGCTCGCCACACTTCAGACGAGGCCCTCCTGTAAGGAGAGAAGTCGGGGGTTAAAGTACCCAGAGGCGCTACAAAACAGTCAGTGCGTCCAAAATGGAACAACTTTTCACCAAAGCCATATAGGCCCTGGTCAAAAGTAGAGCACTATAAGGAAAAGGGAGCCATTTCGGACACACAAAGTATAGACATCACAGGGTGTGGGCATTAGGCCCTATAGGGCTATGATCTGATCTGCTCTGTGACTCTCAAAACCCTTACTCTTGTTGGCACAGCGGATGAAGTATTTGACCAGGCTGCTGATCTCCTGCATCTTCTTCTGACGGTTAGCCTGCGTGGTGGCTGACACGTTGGCTTTTCCTGACTGGAGCAGCTCAGTCTCTTTCTGCAGATACCTCTGCAGACACCTGAAAGAAAGGCAGTGAGAATGCAAACAGTGAGAATGCAAAGCGTTGATGGACTTAATCAATATTGTCAATAAAATAGTAGCCTGGCTACACCTCAGTCCCCCAACAGTGGGATCTGGGTAATAAACTGTGTAGGAAGCCATAGTACCTGAAGACTGCATCCCAGGTGAGCTGCTTGGAGCTTTTAGCATCTCTGCTTACAGAAATGCGATCCAGCTCCTCCACTGTGTCAGGAGACCGGATGAGCCGTCTGAAGCGATCAGCCTCTTTCTGGATTCAAGAAATGAATGTTTTGTGCACAGATGTTAAAATAGGTCTATTGATTCAATGCACTGATTTTATGAGTGGCTGAAATTACCTTTCTCTCTGATGCTTTGTCATTATCCAAACCTTTGCAGCAGACCAGCAGCTCATGAAGGACCAAGCTCATGATGCTGTATGGTCGTGTGTCAGGTTTCATCAATAGATTTCGGGGGCATGGATCTAAAAAAATATATATATAAAAAAAAAGGTAATTACATGTATGAAGCATGAGGTTGATGACAAATATGACATGATGAATTGATCAAACAAAAGTGTCAACAATTTCATCACTTTGGAAAGAGTGTAGTAAGCCTAGCATCATAAGAAATCTAATTCACAATGAATACCCCTGGTTGCTGAAAAATAGCTAGCTAGCTAACTAGGAAGCTAAAGCTGCTGCAGTTAGCTTGCAATAATAGCATGGTATTGAAATCACACATAACACCATGATAATCTATTTCGAAAGAGTCTCATATCAAACACATCACATTTGATCTTGATGCTCAGTTATTCCGTTATTTCATACCTTGATGTTTATTCTCCTCATATAAAGTGAAACTTCCACCGTAGAAAGGATTTTTGACATATTGACGTGCGTACGCAGAAACACCGCGCCTCCCACTGTTGAAAAAGATACATCACAACCGGGTCACAGAGAAATCGCACGAGTGTCTAGAGTTTTCTGGAGGTGGCAAAAGTGAGTGCATTTACTGTAGTAATAATAATCATAAAAACAAACTCCAATGACAATACGGATATCAGCTTATATCTGTAACGTGGTGTAAGTAATTTGAAATGTGCTAAAAACGGAAAGTGGACACTAACCATTTAAACATATTTCCCATAATGCACATCTTCCAGATATTATGGACATTCCGGGTTAGATGTGCTCAATACAAGGAACAAGGTGGGGGAAGAGATCAATCTTAAATTATATGGGCAAATTATATTAGATAGGGTCCTTTAGGTTTTTGGGAGTGGTATTTGATGCTAGGTTGACATGGGCAGGCCACATAGAGAAAGTTATAGTAAAGTGTAAAAAGTTATCACATGTAATGAGGTGTTTGGCAGGAGTGGACTGGGGGGCGAGCAGGGATTCACAGGAAATATATGTTGCACTGGTTAAATCTGTTGTAGATTATGGATGTAAATCATATAGGGCTGCAGCAAGAACTACACTGGCCAAATTGGAAGATGTACAAACTCAATATGTTGTGGGGCTTTTCGGACCTCCTCTGCAGTGGCGTTGCAGGTGGAGATGGGTAAGATGCCCCTGCAGTTAAGAAGGGAACAGCTGGCAGCCAACTATTTGGCAAAGACATGGTAGGTCTCACCCCACGAGGGCAATTATGCAGGTATGCTGGGAGCATGACAGGATTAAAAGTCAAGAGTTTTGGATGGGTGGGTGATGCCATAGGAAAAGAGATGGGGCTGGAGGGAAAGGAATTTGGTCCAACAGTTTCGCTGCCAGCTAGACCACCTTGGCAACTTGCACAGCCTAGTGTGGATTTGGAGATATTAAATATTCACTTAAGGGGTAGAGAGGGGGTGGGTTTATCTGAAGTTTTTTGTAGTCTGTTGAATGAGGTGTACAGCAACTATCTGGACATTTACACAGATGGGTCTAAGGATCCTCAGACTGGACAAACTGGGTCTGCATTCGGAGTACCAAAGATGGGTGTCAAGGTACAGAAGAGACTGTCTGATCATGTATCTATATTTACAGTGGAGTTGGTGGGTATTTGGTTGACATTGCAGTGGGTAGAAGACGTTAGGCCAGCAAAAGTAGTAATTTGCTCCGCCTCTAGTGAAGTTTTAAAGAGTTTGCAATCATTTAAATCACAATCAAGGCAGGACATTGTATATGAGGAACTGGAACTTCACACAGGGATTTGTCAGATGGGGATCAGGGTAAAATTTACATGGGTTCCAGCACATGTAGGGGTTGAGGGGAATTAAATGGTGGATGGTTTGGCTAAAAAAGCCAGTAAAAGGGAAGTTGAATTATCAGGTAAAGCAGAAGCTAAGGCCCTTTTCTGGTCTAAAATTATTAAAAAGTGGCAGGTACGTTGGGACACAGAGGAGAAAGGGAGACACGTATACAGAATACAACGAAAGGTTGGGACAGGGAGGGTCGCTGGAAGGAAACGGAGGGAAGATGTAATTTTTGGGCACTGTGGGTTAAATAAGTATTCACATATTATGGGTAAGCATATGTCAGCAAGATGTGAATTTTGTAATAATATTGAGTCTGTGGAACATGTGGTGTTTGAGTGTCAGAAATATGGGAGGGAAAGGATAAAGATGAAAGAGGGTATAAGAAGGTTAGGGGTGCAAGAGAATTACTGGAAAAATCATCAAATCCACATTTATTTAGCTTCTTAAACGACACGGGACTGGCAGATGTGATTTAGGTTTCTATCTCTGGTCCACACTCCAGTGCAGTAGGTGGCGGTAATGCACCAATGAAGTTGGATGCCAACCATCGTAAAACACTAAGGAAGAAGAAGGAAGCAGCAGCAGCAGAAGAAGAAGATTAAGTGCTCTAGTTCCCCGCCTTTTCACGACTCGAAGGACGTTGCGTACACAACACCCTGGATGTTTTCACCAAATATACTTGCTTTATTCGCGAATAAATGTATTCTTACTGGATTTGACAGAATGTAGCTTGTAATTCTTGCAATAATTCCACATTGCAGCCATGTTGCTTCCGTCTGACATAGCTCGGCTCGTTTTAGGTAAGTCAGAACTGGGTCCTGTTTGTGTTGCTAGCTAACCTAGCAACTCAAAGATATCTGGTTATGGCAATTAGTAAGGCAGCGAACTCACCTTATATTGGGAAAGGGATACTACTAGGCAGTTGTACAACTTAATGCATTCAATTCAAATATTGCAAGGAGGGCTGCACTATCAATCCCAAATCTAGATGGGTTAGACTTACTCGTACTGTGACAAACTAAGCCTCCAGTTCAGCTACTCTTGTACACTGTTTTTACAGGATACCTGCAACAAGAGGGACTGTGTTCAACAAGCCAGGCATTCATTCGCGAAAGTCACAATTTGAAGGAGTACGCAGAACACAGCTCAGATGATGGAACTATTCCTGCTTGTGTGTTTGTAAGTGTTGTCAGTTCAGACTGCATATAGCTGTGTTCAGCTCTGTAGCTAATTCGTGCTGCCAAAAACACTCAAACTGGACAGTTTTATCTATCTCGTCATTCAAAGACTCAATCATGGACACTCTTACTGACAGGTGTGGCTGCTTTGCATGATGTATAGTTGTCTCTACCTTCTTGCCCTTTGTGCTGTTGTCTGTGCCCAATAATGTTTGTACCATGTTTTGTGTTGTTGCTACCATGTTGTCATGTTGTGTTGCAACCATGCTATGTTGTTGTCTTAGGTCTCATATTATGTAGTGTTGTGATGTGTGTTTTGTCCTATATTTTAGTATTTTTAATTCCAGCCCCTGTCCCTGCAGGAGGCCTTTTGGTAGGCAGTCATTGTAAATAAGAATTTGTTCTTAACTGACTTGCCTAGTTAAATAAATACATGTGTACTCCCATTGCAGTCCCTCTTTGGAAAAAACCTGACAACCATTTTGAATGAGTATGTTGCTGTCAAAGCTAAAGGTAAGTGTAACCTCTGACCTCTACCAATTTCAGTAAATGAGTACAGAACTTTCACGTGTTTGTATTGTATTCTTGCTTGTCTCACTTCCCTGCTATTTCTGCTTAGAGACCAGTGAAGAGACTCAGATACCCATTATGATGACATCATTGTGGAAAAAGCTTGATTTCACACTCAATCAAATAAAGTAAATACCTTTTTTTAATCTTTAAAAAGGCAAAGAAAAACTCACCAACCTATTGCTGTTTGATGGTGTCACTCAGTCATAGTGCTTCAATTCAACTTCTTTCTTTCCTTAGGTCTATGCAGAACTCCCCAGCTGTTAGCCAGAATCAAAGACGCAAGTGCTTTATAAAATGTTCTTACACGTTAAATGGTTATGATCTTAGTACTACCTCTGAACTTGTATTTTATTGCCTCTTTGTAATGTTGTGTGGCTCAAGCAGTCAGGCAGAGAGCTGAACTCCATGGCTGTATGGCAGGAGTCCCCAATTTATATTCGTCCAGGGGCTGACGTTTTTTCCTTGAGCGGGACCTGGAACATAGTAATAAATAATTTGGAGTGGCTGTGGTTCCAGATTTTCTGTAATCAGACTTGCTGTTACAAAAAAGATGAAGATTTCTGCGCAGGCTAGTGGATCCTGCATATCTCCTTTCACTTGCTGCTTAGTCACTCATGACGATGCCACTTGTTCACAAAAAAGCAGTCAATAACGATTTCATGTTTTTTTTTTTCATTGGCTAAACAGAAGGCAGACTGCTGGCTATATGGCAGCATAACTAAAGATTACATCACACAAAATGCTAATTGTTTTGTACACTGCAAATTTGACTGCAAAAATCCCAAACAGAGTATTTGAGAAAAACAGAATCATTTTAAACCTTCATTGCATTGGTGTACGATGCTATATTCCTCCCTATTTATGCTTGGGGATACTAATTTCCTGGTGATTTTACAATCTTATGTCCAAACAATTTATATATTTTTTGCTCAGAACTTGGGGAGCCAAATCAATTCACCCACGGGCCGCCTGTTGGGGAACCCTGCTGTATGACGTGATAAATAAACCTTATTTCCTCTGCAGTCCGCACACGTAATGGAATTGTGAACATGAGGGGGCGACAGAGAGCCTTATCATCATCGCAGTCCCCAAGCTCTGGGTTTCTGTCATCGTCAGCCCCTCCGTCGGCCCAGGGCATTGCCAGCCCCCTCGACACCCCTCAGAACATCCTGGGACACTCCACCCCAGTCTGCTACAGCTCCCAGCAGTCCAGACCCTCCCCCATCTGCAGCACACAGCCCCAGATCCAAGATGAAGGACGTCTGCTCGTCAATGTGAACCGTAAGTAAACACAAACACATCCATGAGCAGCAGTGTGCTGGGGATGGTTGTTGTAGTAAGTGTATGTCACATCTCATTTTAACTGTCAATTGCAACTTATAGGAAAGGTCAATGAAGCTTCATTGAATAATCAACACTTGTTTTTTTTTTTTTTTTTTATTACAGGAGAGTCACCTTTGCAAATAATTGTTCCAGACAACCGGTTAACCCCAGGACCATTATCCCCAGGGCGTCGGAAATGGTAAGATAGTCATTGTCATCTATTTGTTTACTTCTTTGTAAATTCTTAAAGTTCTTCTTGCCTGTGTGTAGATTGTAGGGATGTAACGATACTAATTTGTCCCCTATTAAAACGTACAAGTGCATCGGTCCGCGGACCCCAAACCGATCCAAATGTAGCATGCATCGGTCAGAAAACTGATTCAAATATTACGAATTGCCAGTTCACTCTTTTTATTTGTTGTTGCTCATATTACATTCTTTCTACCTTCTGGAAATACCGCTCATCTTTGGTGAGAACTGATGTGTCCTCTCCTTGTAGATCAATGCCTGTCAACACAGTTACAGTGCCTTCAGAAAGTATTCATACCCCTTGACCTTTTCCACTTTGTTTTAGCCTGAACTCAAAATGGAAATGCTTTTTTTTTTCTTCTCACCCATGTATGATAAAGTGAAAACATGTTTACATAAGTACTCACACCCGAGTCAATACTTTGTAGAAGCACCTTTGGCGGCAATTACAGCTTTGAGTCGTCTTAGGTAGGTCTGTATCAGATTTGCACATCTGGATTTGCGGATTTTCTCCTATGCTTCCTTGCGGATTTTCTCAAGCTTTAAGTTAGATGGGGAGCAGCGGTGAACAGCAATCTTCAAGTCTTTCCACAGATTTTCAAAGGGATGCGAGCCTGGGCAACTCAAGGACTTTCACATTCTTGTTCTGAAGCCATTCCAGTGTTGCTTTGGCTGTATGCTTGGGGTCATTGTCCTTTGTTTGCACTCTGAATCAGGTTCTCATCAAGGATTTGCTTGTTTTTGGCTCCATTCATTGTTCCCTCTATCCTTACCAGTCTCACAGACCCTGCCGCTGAAAAGCATCCCCATAGCATGATGCTGCCACCACCATGCTTCACGGTAGGGATGGTGTTAGACGGGTGATGAGCTGTGTCTGTTTTTTTCCAGACATGGACTTTGCATTCAGGCCAAAGAGATACATTTTTGTCTCATCGGACTACAGAATCTTTTCGCTTATGCTCTGAGTCTTTCATGTGCCTTTTTGCAAAATCCAGGTGTGCTGTCATGTACCTTTTTCTCAGGAGTGGCTTCCGGCTGGCCACTCCCATAAAGCCCAGATTGGTGAAGTGCTGTATAGACTTGTCCTTCTGGCTGGTTTTCTCATCTCAAGGCAAGGAACTCTGTAGTTCTGTCAGTAGTCATTGGTCGGACAGCCAGCTCTAGGCAGAGTCTGGGTAGTTCCATATTTTATCCATTTCCTAATGACGTAGACCACTGTGCGCTTAAACTTTCAACATTCTACAAATTATTTTATACCCTTCCCTAGATATATGCCTCATCACAATTCTCTCTCGGATATCTACGGACAGTTCCTTGGACTTCATGGTATAGTTTCTGCTCTGACATGGACTTTGGGACCTTATATAGACCGGTGTTTCTTTCTAAAGAATGTCCAAACAATTTAATTCTCCACAAGTGGCCTCCAATCAAGTTGTAGGGACATCTCAGGGATGATCAATGGAAATTGGATGCACCTGAGCTCAATTTGGAGTATCATAGCTAAGGGGTGTGAATACTTATGTAAATGAGATTGTTCTGTATTTCATTAAATTAGCAAACATTTCTAAAAACATGTTTTCACTTTGTCATTATGGGATATTTTGTGTAGATGACTTGAGAGAGAAAAATAACTTTAATCCGTTTTGAATTCCGGCTGTAACACAACAAAATGTGGAGGAAGTCAAGGGGTATGAATACTTTTCCGAAGGCACTGTAACTGTGTTGACCTACAAGTCATTTGGAATGCCGAACAACCCCAGGCAATATCAGTAGCATAGTCAAATGCGCACTGTGCCCAGCTTTGCGCGCTGACCAATGTGAGGTAGGCAGCCTGTTCCTGATCTTGCACCTTCAGTGCCAACCTATCTAATTTGTTAGGTTATTGTTATCTCTGCACTGTTAAATGCTTTTTTACCGGAAATAAAAGTAAACTACTAAAGGCTCAACTCTGATCTGGCTATATCTGCTGATTGGGGCTTACAATAGATTTTATTTTGATTGTTCAGGTTCACCATCCACAAAAGTTTGGGTAGTTTTGCTTTAAACAATCATTTTATATGGTCATAAAAAAAAGTAGTACGGCACCCCTGAAGCAAATTAGGGTTAAGTGCCTTGCTCAAGGGCACATTGACAGATTATGTTATTTTTTTGCCTTGTCTGCTCAGGTATTTGAACCAGCATACTTTTGGTTGCTGGCCCAACGCTATAACCGCTAGGCTACTTGTCGCCCCGATTTATATACAGAGTAAAGTTGATGATTTCATAATGAGGACAGTATTCACTTTCGCGAGGCACACTACATGGCCAAAGCAAAAGAAGATCACTATGTAAAACCTTTGAGACGGTCAAAACAATTAGATTTTGAGATGGGGGGTGAAATCAATATATTTGTTGGCTATGTCGTAGCTAATTTGTAAACTATAAATATTGATACATTACTAACTCGAATACTTAATCGGCAAAAATTACAATTTAATTAGTGGGTGACGGTGACAAAAAGCAGGCTATATTGCCCCCCCCCAATCTGTTAGTGGGGTGGTAGAAGCCTAGGTGCCTACATGGTGCCTACATAGTCCCTAGACACACACCTCACACTGAAGTTGGCTCCGAGAGGCCCAGCTCATCAGCTCCATCAGCAACAGAATGTGTTTGAATGAATGTGTTTATGTAAGAAATGTTAGTGTATCAAACTGAATCGACTAGTTTCAAACTAAAACAAGTTGTTCCTGTAATGTTTTGAAGCCTGTGTATCAAATAGGTTTGAAAGGGAAAGCTGCACATCCCTAGTAGATTGAGTTATGACAAAAGAGTAATCTTCCCAGTGACTCCCCCAGGAGGAGAGGTGGGGGCTCCAGTGGATCCGGTAAGACTGGAAGAACCAACATGGCGGCCAGTAGCCTGACAGCTGAGCCACAGAGTGAAGAGGCAGTCACAGATAATTTCCCTGTGAGTACAAAACAAAGTTGATACACTTTTTATAAATATGATGCATATGAAAACACTGCTAACCCCTGTGGACTGATGTAAATTTATTATTGAATTGTTTGTATCTTTGCAGCAAATGGTGATACAAAATGCAAGAGAGAGGATTCTAAATGACAAGTCCTTACAAGAGAAGCTTGCTGAAAACATAAACAAAATCCTAGCAAGGTAATAATAAAAGTACATCTTCTTTTGTAACATTTCAACAGTACTGACTTCATTACTTATTACATTTGGCTGTTGAGTAGATATTTCTTACCTGTGCATGTTTCTTTCTCTCTACCTGTAGTGATGGAAGTCCTCAGGCTTTAAAGGCATCATGCAGCACCATGGAGCCTGACCAGTCCATAGATGAAATTCTGGGCCTGCAGGTAATGTCATGTTCTGACAGACTTGCTATACCATTGTCAGTCTTTATTACATAGTGTGGATATGTGCTTTCTCCTGACACTTTACTCTGTGCAGGGGGAGATCCATATGTCTAATGATGTTATACAAGACATCTTGGAGCAAACTGAGTCCGACCCAGCCTTTCAGGCTCTCTTTGACCTCTTTGATTACGGTAAACATTTTCAACTTTGCTGATTTAATCTTGGTCATGTGCAGGATTGTGTTGCTCCTGACAATACATGAAGTGGGCCTGGTGATTTAATGTTTGACTAAGATGATATAAAATCACATTCTTCCACTAAATCTCTAGATTTTTTGCATTAAGGCAAAAGCAAAACCAGTGAGGATACTGAACAAGGAGCAGGGAACGTGAGCAATACCACTACAGAGAATGGTGAAACTGAGACTATATGTATTGATGGCTCTCCTGAGACTGGAGACTCAGGTATGGACAAAATCCTCATGTTGGAATCATATACTAAACAATATTGATGCTTCATCAGAAATCTCTTTCTGACCCTTTTTCTTTAATTTCTCAGGTGCTGGGCCTGAAAATGTGACACAAGAAACAACAACTAGAGCAAAAAAGTCCAGTCAAGAGCCCAAGAGTAAGAAAACCAGGAAATCTGCACCTCCCGTTTCAAGCACCAGTACCAGAGGGTCGAGAAAGGGAGCTAGCTCAACAACTCCTGGACCCAGTACCAGAGGGTCGAGAAGAAGAGCTAGCGCAACTCGACAATCGGCACGTTACGATAAGCTTACCGGCGCTGCTGCTTCTGCCGCCAAGGACTCTGATGGGGTTGACACCGGCTCCATCTTTGAGGATGGATCAGACGTTGCTATAGATGAACTTCTGAATACTCTTCCTCTTGACGGTATAGCTCCCCCAGATGTCTTTGAGCCAATCGGACAGGAGAGTGGGACAAATCATCCTGCGCCAGCATGCAACGTAGTTTCATCTGAAACCCGTACAGTCTCTGCTGTGAAAAACGTATTGGGCATTGAGAACAGCGTGGGGGCTGATGATGGACAAGTGATGGATAACCAAGCTTCATTTCTTAACTCTTCACCTGCCCTGTCCAATGCCATGCCAGTGCTGGATCAGTCAAACAAGGTTTCCATACAGGCCTCTAACCTGCCTCATAGGAATATGAACCCTCCCAGCAGTGTAGGAATTTCCCAACCTCTAACACAGACCATACCCTCTATGGCTGTCCGTTCAACAGTTACAACAACAACCACTCCTGTCCCAACCTTCATCCCCAACCCTACAGACAAGGAAGTTGACCCTAATAAGATTGTAGCCCTGAAGATCATCATCAGCGATGAGCAGGAGGAACCCTCCAGTGACTCTGCCCTGGACCAGGCTGTGTCCAGCATCACTGGGGACAGGATCCCCACCATCTTCCTCTCCTCCCCCACCAAGTCACCTGCTAAGGCTCTGGCCCTCAGTGGCGCCCCCATGGCTCAGGAGGAGACGGTGCAGGCGGTGACCAGCTTACAGAGGACAGAAGTCCTCCAGCCAGCAGAAAATAATCATTTTAGTGAGAAAGCAGGGGAGGTGGCAGTGTTGGCAGGGACGTCATCTGCACTGACACAGCCAGGCTACTACATTCAGCTTCCCTTTGATTCAGCCACATCCACAAACAGCTACATCTTAGTGACAGACACAACAGCCTCAGACCCCCAGTCCAACAAGGTGATGTTACCCAATGGCGCCCCACAGGTACAGACTGTAACCCCCACCTATGCTCTGGCCACTCCACCCCGCTATTCCCCTGGTAAGATAGCGTTTAAATATACTTAAGAGATGCACCATGCAAAAATCGCTAAAATGTTGCCCAATTTCAGTTAGGGACAAAACAAGCAAGTATAGTGTAGATAATCATTGTACCATCTAAACCGCTGTGAAATATATTGTCCATATCCACAAATATTGTATTTTCAGCTGTTTTGAAAGTAAAAAGCGCAAAAAAACTAAACTTAAGAACGAGAAGCATAGAAAGCGCACATAGAACAGATCTACCGCTTCATAACTTGCTGATCTATAACACACATTTCTATGTGAATTTGGTCGTGTTGCTGAAAGAGTTACATATTACAGCTTTAATATAGCATTTGTACTTGAATCACAAAGCTATAGGTCATTTCCATGTAGAAGGACCAATGAGTACCAACATATGAAGTTCATAGGAGCATGTCAGATGAAAGCTATTATTATACTTTTTTTATTTTATTTATGAAGACATATATTTTCTGACCTCTTTCCATCCTAAAAATTTGGAATAAGCAAAGGCTTTGATTTCTGGTCAAACAGATGGAAAAGGAGTCTTAGAAAACCTACCAGAATAAGTCTTAAAATGTATTAGAAATGCATCAAAACACAATGTAGAAGAAATCAACACTTATGGAGTTTTGGAGAAATTGTTAAGAAACATTGCCCAGTGCCTTGAAATTTTGTTACCGGAAAACTCACATCTTTAAGGTATCTTATCATTTCTCTCCCTCACGAAGTAACAAGTAAAGGTATACCTATCAATTAGTTACAGTGCTTTTACTGATATCAATTTTGTTTATGAATTATTGAGTGGTTAACTCGACATTCTGAAAAATCGGTAATGGAATTTCTGCTATTGAATTGGCTACAATGGGAAAGTCACAAACCAGTTTGGTTCACAAGTTTGAACAGCACAGTACAGTAGAGAAAAGCAGAGTATAGTTCAGTCCTGTACTGTAGAGTTAAGTATACAGAGTAGCAAACAAGTTGAGTATAATGTACTGTACTGAACCATTCTGTGCTGTACTCTACTGTGCTGTACTTTGATGTCCAAACTTGTGAAACATAGACGATTTGGACCAGACCAACCAAATGTGGTTTTGTTTGGGGGCGGAGCTCATTAAAATAATAGCCAGTGTGTAGAATAATACCCAAATATGGAAAGGAGGAAATGGCATTACACCTTTGTGTGCCTATTTAGGATACATCACCATGAAGGGAATATTCATAATTATGCATTTCTGTGTAGTACAGATCAGGGATCCATGGTGAAATTCCGTTACCGGGTGTAAATCCACCACACTTACTGTAGTTCGTTCACTAACCAAAAAAATAGTTTTTTCAAACTTTCTGCAGACATCGGTGAATCTTAATTCGGAGCATATATTAAAGTTTTTGGAAAACCTGGACACATAAAAAGAAAACTTAGGGAGATTTTACCGAAATTTGCATCTGCACAGTTCTTTCAGTAAATGTTATAATTTTTTTATGTGTAAATTGTTAAAAGTAGTCCTTGTGCATAATGTGTGGTTTGTTAAACTTTGAAATCAAGTTTTTGTTTGGCATACATTCTTAAGTGAAATCTCAAAGTAACTCCCTTACTGTGGAATTACCCAATAGTCACTCACTTAATTTGCCATGCTGTTTTGCTGGGGGGAAATGTCTAACCAGTTATATCCTTCCAGGATCTAGACTCATCATATCTTCACCAATTCAGCCCATGCTGCAAAGCATGGTGGTTCCTGTATCTGTTGGGCAGAACAATGCAGGACAGTTCTCAATAGTTCCTAATCAGGTAAGCATTCCTTTTATTGTATTTCTTTTACTGTTTTACATATTTGCATTTAATCCCTTTTCTTGAACTGATAGGCTACAGTAACATGTCCATCTAGTGATCATTTGTTTGTTACAGTTGATAGCCATGCCTAGCCCTGCTTCAGCAAAGAAGCCAGCAGCAGTGAAAACCAAGCCTAAACTGGCACCCAAGGACACCACAGTCTCAGGTAAGGATTAGTGTTCAGTTGCCCATAATGTCATTGTTTGTTTACTGTTATCCTGTTATTTTGTTCACAAATGTTGTTGCTTGCGTGTGCATTTCAGGAAAAACAGGAGCTTCTGGATCAAATATAGTTACAAAGCAGGTCTGGGCGCAATCCTCTGAAAGCACAGGGCAGCAGAAGGTAACAGTTGGCTCGAGCCCCAGCCATAGGAGGATGCTTTGCTTTGATGGGTCTGCTGGTAAAACCTCTACTCAGACCAGAAAAACTGCCTTCTCCTCCAAAGCTCCAGCAACAGTTACTCCTGTATCACCTTCTGTCCAACAGGTGGAGAAAGAGATACCTAAATTGGCCTCAGCAAATCCTGCCATCTTGGGGAGCAGCAGGCCGAAAAGGAGAATAGAGACTGTAAGATGCACGGAAAACACTCAAACATCATGGACTGGAACAGAGACCGAGAAATCCTCCACTGTCCAAAAGCAAAAAGAAGCTGCGAAAAAGACCCCTTCAAAGAAGGACGCAGATCAAAATGCTAGAGGTCAAAGTGCAAGTACCAGTAGTAAGACTGATGCCTCACAGTCAGAGTCCAGGAAGAGATCGCAATCAGCAGACAAGAAGGACGATGGTGGAACAGAACCTAAGGATGCCCAGAGCTCTAAGTCTTCTTCCTCTGATCACAGACTGAGATCAGGGAACGGGAAAGAGAAGGACACAAGTAGACAAGAGCCTACTGAGAAAACTCCTGCCAAGGAGTGGGAGGGACCGATAGAGGAAAGGACATCTTCTCAGGACCCCCCTCATGTTACTGCCAATAAGGAGAATGAGCTGGAGGGGGGCAGGCTAGAGCAGAAGCCCACCCCCACACCAAGAGAGTTTAGCCCGGCCCCAGTGGGCTCACAAACCCCTGTCCCCCAGGCTAGCTCCAACAAGACCAGCCCACTGACCAAGCAGGCGGCCGAAATGCTCCACGACATCCAGGGTCTAAATCCTCCCTCCACCCCTCCTAAGAGGCCAGGCATGGGCTGTCCGGAGCTGCCCCTTCCTCGGACCCAGGAGTCTCTAGACTGCCCCAGGACACCTGCACGTCAGAGGCTGGGCAGAGACGGAGAGGGCACCCCCAGGCACCTGGTCCCTCTTGCCACCCCCGACCATCCGTCCTGCAGCCCAGCCAGCGAGGCAGGGAGTGAAAACAGCATCAACATGGCTGCCCACACACTGATGATCCTATCCCGAGCCGCCATCGCCAGGACGGGCACCCCACTGAAAGACAGTCTGCGCCAGGAGGGGGCTAGAACGGTGACCCCTGTAGCCTCCAAGAGCAAGAAACGCAAGCAGCCCGAGCCCCTGGCCAGCCCGCCAGCAAAGAAAGATCTCTCAGGTTCATCTGGCAGTAAGAAGAAAGCAAAGGTGCGCAAAACATATAGAATGTTCTATTCAAGCTGTGTATCCGAATCTCTTGAGGTTCATAATTTTAATGTGATTCCATCAACCCAATCTTAGATATTTCACAATGTCCTGCATTTAAATGTGAACTCGGTTTTCTTTTTGCTTGTATAGTGAGAAAGAACATTAAAACCACTGCATCTCTTTACTTGTGACCCCTCAGAAACAGCAGAAACTAATGGATTCCTTCCCTGATGACTTGGATGTGGACAAGTTCCTGTCTTCACTGCATTATGATGAGTGATGGGTTGAGTTATAGCAGTTGGACAGTGAGATGAGAATCTCCCAAACACTATCTACCTACTCTCCAGGAATAGAACAAGCCATAATTTAGTGTCGGAGTGCCTATGGTTAACCCGTCATGCCTTTTTAGGAGTTAGGCACCTATGGTCTAGTGGAGCATGTCCTCAGATCTTATTTTTTCTTTGTACTGTATGCTTGTATGGCGTGTCCTACACCCTTGGACTTAACAACTAAATTATAGAAATGATTGCAGATAGAGAGCACTTTGGTTCCATGCAAGGACTGCAATGTTGAGGGTTTCTCAATGTTGTATTAATAGTTTTTGTTGATCGCTTTGGTACTATTATCGCAAGTATGTGGTAAAACCTCACAACTCTTAGTACATAACTCCAAACTTGCACTTGTAACGCAGCCAGTCTTTCATTCAAAACTTGCCACTGTGCATTCATTTGGATTGTAAACATCTCTCACCACATAACCATTGATTCAAAATATAAGTTTCTTGTGAAATGCATGAGAACATATGGTTTAATCACCAAAACATAACATTGTAGTTTAGTCATTTTAACTACCGGTAAAGCCAACAAACAATGCAAGATACAGGTTTCAAATCGACTTTAGAAGTGCTGAAAGTAATATGCTACAGTACTGTAAAAGATTAGTTTTCACATTAGGCAATACACTTACATTACCCAACATTTACAGAATCTATCATTTCCATAATATCTATCCTATGTGTAATCAAGTTATGATCCATGAAGACATCCTCTACAATCATTTTGGCAAATTTGTTTTTATTTTTCAGATATAATAACATTAGATATACTCTAACCAAATGTACAGTTAAATAAAACTAACTAAATGAGAACAAAACATAACATTTAGCACACATTACATTAATTTGGATCAAGCCTGTCCTGAGCATTTAGCCATAGATTCTCATCCACATCACAATGAATGTCATCATTGTTCATGCGCCTTGGGAAAACCTTTTGGCATGGCGAATCCATGCATTGGTCTACACTGATGTCATCACATGCCTCATCCATGGCCTGAAGGAGGGTGGTGCGCTCAAGGGGTTGGCGATCGTAGACCTTCCACCTCCATGCTGAAAAACATTCCTCAATAGGGTTGAGGAAAGGAGAGTATGGGGGCAGGTAGAGGGTCATGAATTGGGGATGGTCCTGAAACCATGCTTGAATCACCTCTGCATGGTGGAATCTGACCTTGTCCCACACAATTACATAGGTGACACCTTCACCTTGACAGGCCGGCTCAATTTCATTGAGAAACTCAATGAGATGTGCAGCGTTGTAGGAGCCAAGTAATGGCCTACGTCCTACCGCACCATCTTCAGAGATAGCTGGCACATGGAGATGTTTCCTCCACGTTGTCCAGGCACTTGGACAGTGGCCCGTTGGCCGATGAGGTTCCGTCCACGTCGAGCGTTTTGGCCAGGTTAAAGCCCGCTTCAGCAACAAAAATGTACTTGTGATGGTTCACATCAGCATCAAGCACCATCACCCTCTAAAAAATATATTTTGGTTAGTTATTTTTACAGTGTAGTTCCAATATACATATGAAGTAGGCGATGCATCAAATAGTAATACAGTATATAGTGCTGTACCTGAACACTCAGCCCTCAGTTGTTTCACCCAGTCATTGTTTCTCTCAAAAGGCACCAGGTAAATGTGTTTCATTGATACCTGGTGCCTCTTCAAAAGGTGGGCTACTGTTGGTAGGCTGATGGATGCCACATTGGCAAAGGTGTCATTGTTCACCTCAATTGCCTGCTTTATTTCCAACAGCTGTATAACATTCCTGGCCCTCACCATTTCCACCACTGCCCACTTCTGCTGGTCAGTCAGCACACGACCACAGCCACCACTATGGGTTTTTTTGTCAATTCTAAGCATAGAACAGAGTATAGTCAATAGCACATACTATAAGAATACTGTAACATGTTTGATGAATTTACATGCATTACAATTTACTGTAAATGTAATGGTAAAGCATAGTATATATCCTCCAGACTTATCGGTTTTCTTGGCGCAAAGATCAGATGATAGAATTGACCGTTTATTTTTAGATTTGGATTAACTAATCTGGCAGCCTCTGCCATAGTAAGTTCAACACAAGATCAATGATGATGGCCTGGACTTCATTAGAGACAACAGTTCTGCCTCCCTCTCTCTGACGACCAACCCTTCGACGGGCCCCATGCCCACCTCTGACCTCTCTGTTGGTGCCCATGCCCACCTCTCTGACGGATCCCTTGTCCACGAGCTCTTCCTATTCCTTGCTGTCTATCCTGCTCCATGTTGAAACAAATTGCCACTATGTGAAATCAATTAGCAATAACCAGTATTCATTATGTGTGGTTAGTGTAATTTAGATGTTCATACAACCACACATTTTATGTGTAGTTCTCGAAATCCATATGCTGTATATAGCTGACAAAGCAATTTAAAATCTATAGGTTTACAAAACGGTTCAGTGATTAACCATTTAAGAGCAGTTTGATTAAGTGTTGGTCAAATGTATTTACGCAAATCAGAAGTGAAGCATATCAAAAGTAGTGTGAGCATTGCATTGTGAAAGACAATTACTTCATATGAAAGGTATTTCTTTGATGACACAATGATTAGGTGTGGTGAAAACGTTACTGTGTAATTTTGTGTTGTACTTAGTCAATTGAACATGTGATTACATGTTTGAAAAAACTGCCTTTTTGATGATCTGCTTTGAGTTTTTTTACTAACAGTACCAAAGCGATCAACAAAAACTAATTTCAAGAAGACAACCCTTTCCTTGGTCAATGTTTGACTGTGTCTAAACTTTAAATGATCCACCTTACACACTGGCTGCATTTAGACAGGCAGCCCAGTTCTAATTGGTGTTTTGACCAATCAGATCAGATCTTTTCATATCAGCCCTTTTTCAGAGCTGATCTGATTGGTCCAAATACCAATTAGTGAAAAATCAGAATTGGGCTGCATGTGTAAACGCAGCCTTAGTGTTGTGTGTGTTAAGTATGTTTCTGCAGATGTTTTCTTTACTAGTGATTTTGTTTAAATTAAACTGAAATGAAGAATCTAAGTATTCATGATTTTCTTGTTCTAGAAAAATCTAGTTCCATTTAATATTGTCTCTGTGCAGGTAAAAACGGACCGGTTCAGTCCAAAGCAAAGCATCACTATCAGAACACATATTCTGATAACACAATAACCAAGTTAATATTGCACCATTTTATTCACTCTGGTCAATGACTACTATATAGTAGGCCTACATCTCACAGTGATGGAATAATCTCCACTGCCACTAATCCTAGTTTATAACAATTCCCCACCTAGCCGAGGTAAGACGTTAAAGGAAAACTGCACCCCAAAATTATATTTTGGTATTCGTTTCATTAGTCCATTGATATAGTCCCACAATGTTGTGCATGTCAGCAATCGAGTTTAAGGTATGTAACTTTAAAAATACAGAAATCTGGCCCGTATGATGCATTTTGCGTCATATGATGCTGCGGCTTGGTAAGCCATGCCAGTGTATATTTGGCCTTGTGTTTTAGGTTATTGTCCTGCTGTGTCTTTTGGAAAGCAGACTGAACCAGGGTTTCCTCTAGGATTCTGCCTGTGCTTCGCTCTATTCCGTTTATTTTCATCCCCCAAAAAACTCCCTAGTCCTTGCAGATGACATGCATACTCATAACATGATGCCACCACCATGCTTGAAAATAGTGTTACTCAGTGATGAGTTGGATTTACCCCAAACATAATGCTTTAAATCAGCACAAAGTTGATTTATTTCCCAAATTTTTTGTAGTTTTACTTTAGTGCCTTATTGAAAACAGGATGCATGTTTGTTTTTTTTCTACAGGCTTCATCCTTATAACTCTGTCATTTAGGTTGGTATTATGGAGTAACTACAATGTTGTTCATCCATCCTCAGTTTTCTGCTATCACAGCCATTGAACTCTTAACTGTTTGGTGAAAACCTGAGCAGTTTCCGTCCTCTCCAGCAACTGAGTTCGGAAGGAAGCCTGTATCTTTGTAGTGACTGGGTGTATCCAAAGTGTTAATATATTCACCATGCTCAAAGGGATAGTCAATGTATTTTATTTTAACCCATCTACCAATATGTGCCCTTCTTTGCGAGGCATTGGAAAACCTCCCTGATCTTTGAGTTTGAAATTCACTGCTTGACTGAGGGACCTTACAATTATATGTATGTGTGGAGTACAGAGATGAGGTAGTCATTAAAAATCATGTTAACTCTTATTGCACACAGTGAGTCCATGCAACTTAAGCACATTTTTACTCCTGAACTTATTTAGGCTTGCCATAACAAAGGGGTTGAATACTTGACTCAAGACAGCTTTTCTTTTTTAATTAACTTCTAAACATTTCTAAAAACGTAATTCCACATTGATATTGTGTATAGACCAGTGACAACATCTACATTTAAAACATTTTACATTTGGGCTGTAACACAGCAAAATGTGAAAGTCGAGGTGTGAATACTCTCTGAAGGCACTGTATGTACATATCGGTAGGGATAAAGTGAATAGGCAACAGGATAGATGATAAACCGTAGAAGCAGTGTATGTGAAAAGTCAAGAGTCAGTGCAAAAAGGGTCAATGGAGATTGTATGGGTACCTACACTATATATACAAAAGCTCGCTGCCATTGGACTCTGAAGCAGTGGAAACGCGTTCTCTGGAGTGATGAATCATGCTTCACCATCTGTCAGTCCGACAGACAAATCTGGGTTTGGTGGCTGCTAGGAGAACAATACCTGCCCGAATGCATAGTGCCAACTGTAAAGTTTGGTGGAGGAGGAATAATGGTCTTGGGCTGTTTTCATGGTTTGGGCTACCTAGCCCCCTTAGTTCCAGTAAAGGGAAATCTTAACATTACAACATACGATGACATTCTAGACAATTATATGCTTCCAACTTTGTGGCAACAGTTTGGGGAAGGCCCTTTCCTGTTTCAGCATGACAATACTCCTGTGCACAAAGTGAGGTACATACAGAAATGGTTTGTCAAGATCAGTGTGAAAGAACTTCACTGGCTTGCACAGAGCCCTGACCTCAACCCCATCAAACACCTTTGGGATGAATTGGAACACCGACTGCGAGCCACGCCTAATCGCCCAACATCAGTGCCCGACCTTACTAATGCTCTTGTGGCTGAATGGAAGCAAGTCCCTGTTGCAATGTTCCAAATCCTAGTGGAAAGCCTTCCCAGAAGAGTGGAGGCTGTTACAGCAAAGGGGGGACCAACTCCATATTAATGCCTGTGGTTTTGAATGAGATGTTCGATGTGCAGATGTCCACATACTTGTGGTTATGTAGTGTATTTGTATAACTATTTACCAGTCTTATTGCTTGGGGGTAGACTTGGCAGATCATTACCGATTGGCGTGCGGTAGCAGAGAGAACCGTCTGACTTGAGTGGCTGGAGTCTTGTCAATCCTAAACCACGTCCTCCGAGCATGTGCAGACCAGCTGGCCGGAGTGTTTACAGACATATTCAAATCTCTCCCTTTCCCAGTCTGTTGTCCCCACTTGCTCACTTACCTTCGCTTTCTTGGGTACAGGAACAAGGGTAACTAAACAACTATCTCCTCGTACTACTCACTTCTGTCATCATGAAGTGCTTTGAAAGGCTAGTTAAGGACCATATCACCTCCACCTTACCCAACACAATTTGCATACTGCACCAACAGATTCACGGACGAAACAATCGCCATTGCACTGCATACTGCCCCATCCTACCTGGACAAGAGAAATACCTATTTAAGAATGCTGTTCATTGACTACAGCTCAGCTTTCAACACCATAGATCCCTCCAAGCTCATCACTAAGCTCAGGGCTTTGGGTCTGAACACCTCTGCCACGCTGATCCTCAACATGGTTTCCCCACAGGGGTGTGTGCTCAGCCTACGCACCTCTCCAAGCTAATCAAGTTTGCTGACGACAACAGTGGTAGGCCTGATTACCAACAGAAACAGCCTACAGGTAGAAGGTGAGAGCCCTGGTCGAGTAGTGCCAGGAACTGATCATGGACTACAGGAGAACGCAGAGCGAGCACATCCACGGGGCCGCAGAGGAGATGGTCAAAAGTTCCTCGGTGTGCACTTCAATGAGGCCATGAAATGGTCCCTCCACACCGACAGCGTGGTGAAGAAGGTGCAACAGCTTTGCCCCTAAGACCCACAAACTACAGATGTACCATCGAGAGCATTCTGTCAGACTATCACCACCGCCCGCAACCGCAGGGCTCTCCAGAGGGTGGTGTCATGCTCCCTGGTGAAGTATTTTGAATGATTTTATTTAGACAGGAGTAATTATGTAATTTTAGAAAAACAAATTTACTTCAGGGGAATCCAGCATCCTAAAAGCTCATTTATGCTTGATCCAAAAATGTGGTTGGAGGCTCTTTATGGAGGGTGTGACACAGTTGCGGAGCTTCTGGAGACATGCAGAGGCCAACTTGAGCTCCCTACCACATCCCTGTGCGCCTCAAAGTAACAATGCAGATGTCTCCATATACAGTTGAAGTTGGAAGTTTACTTTCACTTAGGTTGAAGTCATTAAAACTCATTTTTCAACCACTCCACAGATTTCATGTTAAAATAGTTTTGTCAAGTAGGTTAGGACATCTACATTGTGCATGACAAGTAATTATTCCAACAATTGTTTACAGACAGATTATTCCACAAGTCTGGTTCATCCTTGGGAGCAATTTCCAAACGCCTGAAGGTACCACGTTCATCTGTACAAACAATAGTACACAAGTATAAACACCATGGGACCACGCAGCCATCATACCGCTCAGGAAGGAGACGAGTTCTGTCTCTTAGAGATGAATGTACTTTGGTGCAAAACATGCAAATCAATCCCAGAACAACAGCAAAGGACCTTGTGAAGATGCTGGAGGAAACAGGTACAAACTTATCTATATCCACAGTTAATGTCCTATATAGACATAACCTGAAAGGCCGCTCAGCAAGGACGAAGCCGCTGCTCCAAAACTGCCATAAAAAAGCCAGACTACGATTTGCAACTGCACATGGGGACAAAGATCGTACTTTTTGGAGAAATGTCCTCTGGTCTGATGAATCAAAAATAGAACTGCTTGGCCATAATGACCATTGTTATGTTTGGAGGAAAAAGGGGGAGGCTTGCAAGCCAAAGAACACCATCCCAAATGTGAAGCACGGGGGTGGCAACATCATGATGTGGGGGTCCTTTGCTGCAGTAGGGACTGGTGCACTTTACAAAATAGATGGCATCACGAGGAAGGAAAATTATGTGGATATATTGAAGCAACATCTCAAGACAGTCAGGAAGTTAAAGCTTGGTCGCAAATGAGTTCCAAATGGACAATGACCCAAAGCATACTTCCAAAGTTGTGGCAAAATGGCTTAAGGACAACAAAGTCAAGGTATTGAGTGGCCATCACAAAGCCCTGGCCTCAATCCTATAGAAGATTTGTGGGCAGAACTGAAAAAGCGTGTGCGAGCAAGGAGTCCTACAAACCTGACTCAGTTACACCAGTTCTGTCAGGAGGAATGGGCCAAAATTCACCCAACTTATTGTGGAAGGCTACTCAAAACGTTTGACCCAAGTTAAACAATTTAAAGGCAATGCCTCAAATACTAATTGAGTGTATGTAAACTTCTAACCCACTGGGAATGTGATGAAAGAAATAAAAGCTGAAATAAATAATTCTCTACTATTATTCTGACATTTCACATTCTTAAAATAAAGTGGTGATCCTAACTGACCTAAGACAGGGAATTTTTACTAGGATTAAATGTCAGGAATTGTGAAAAACTGAGTTTAAATGTATTTGGCTAAGGTGTATGTAAACTTCCGACTTCAACCGTAGCTCCGCATTGACATAATTGGTTGACAGTAGGTGGTCACGGAAGGTCCTGTAAAACAGAAACTCCCTTCCTTCAAAACAGCTCTGCTCAATAGTTCTGCGCTGCTCCGCAAAGTGCCTAAAGTATAAATGCCCTGACTTCTGCAGAGGCCGTACCACCATAAATACTGCAAGGCCAATGCAGACGTCAGATTGACTATACAGCACCTTTAACAGTGCAGGGCTCTTATTCTGGACAGATTTTGGCGTGCAAGCCCTTTCCTCTCTGCTGAAACTATGTCACTGGAGGGAGCAAAACAGCACCCCTCTATATGTAGCTCATGTATCTGATGCTGTCTAGCCAGAAATAGTATGACATGCCATTCTCTTTTGGTACAGACAGCATCAGATACATGGTCTACACATACTGAGACAGAGGGGCACTGTTTCGCTTGCTCAGGTGCCTGAACTTAGATTGATGAGTCTTTCTGTCAGCGCGCATCTTGGTCACATCAATTATTAATATTTCTATATTTTATTTGTACGGGAAAGAAGGTACGGTAGGGTGTGCCAGGCCCCCTAAGGGGAATAAGTAATACTGTCTACAACACTTTATGCATAACTAATATGATCTGTCTAGAACATCTTAATTTATTACTTTTAAGATGCGTTTTCAGAGTTTCCTTTAAAGAAAATCTCTTCCCACACTTAAGAGCATTGGTGGTTTCCCACCAGTGTGAATTAACATGTCTTTTAAATTCCCTGAGAATGACAAAACGTTTTGTGTACAGGGTGCAGGCGTATGGACTGAATCTGAAGATGGCATGCTGCTTTGAAACCCCTTCCACAATGTTTACAGGTGTAGGGACATTCTCTGCCTGGTGCTGGAGTTTTGGAATGCTTAAAGAAAGGTGCTTTTCAGGCCCAGATTCTTTAGAGCGTAGAAGCTTCCTGTCATTTTAAATACCAGATAAATAACAGTGATAATAGGGCTGTAAAATAAAGTCAAATATTTTAGTAATTACTTGATTTTCCTTACCATTGCTGGGTACTGGGATACATAGACCAGAAGTCTCTGCAGTCTTCATCTTCCCAGTCCTCTTCAGTCTGCCTATCTTCTTCCTCCTCCTCCTCCTCCTCTCTGCCCCCATTAGATGGTCGTTCTCCCTCTTCTCCATCTCCTGCTCTGTCCCATTCATCTCAATCTGAGCATGACCTCATTTTGTCAGAGCTGGCCTGCTCCGAGCTAATGATAACTTATTGTTGGAGGGAGGCACAGGATGGTATCTGCAATGTAGAAAGAGAAATAACCTAGGAAAGAGAACATATTTAACCAATAAGTTACACTCATGCCATACATTGTCTTCCACTACTTACCAGACAAAGAATTTAACATACTCAGTAACAAATACATAATTCTGGATGGGGACTTACTCTTTTTCAGGTTTCCATGATGCTGATGGTGCTGCAGAAGCGTCTTCGGCTCTTTAGGGTCAAAGAGGGCGTGTCCACATTTCTCCATGACAGATAGATAGATAGATAGATAGTTAGGAGGGTGCAGCAACAAGCCATGCTGCAGTTTGAGGAGCAGGGAAAATAGCACATTATCTATTTCAGTCTGGGGGAGGGTTATGTAATAGATTACCTTTCAGTGTTTTTCAGTGCTTTAGATTTGACATTGAATTCAACGCTGTGTATCATTGGTAGTGCTCCCTTCTCTGCATGCCAGAGCTTGGTACATTGGGTGGGGGTTTTCCGTTAGCACACCATAGTTCTGTCAATAATTTGTTTAAACAGTGATCAGCGGTCAATACTTAAACTTAATGGGCACCGATGTTTTAATCTGTACCTGTGTGAAATCTGGTACAGGTAGCAGCTCCTCCAGTCTGGAGAGGAACTTCCACACTAATAGGCCAAATCTGCAGTGTTGTGTCATACAGAGGGCGCAGATACTGGGAACACCTCCTGAAAAATGTATAATTTAACACACAATAAGTCCGGTGGCAAGTATTTTCTTCAGCATGGCTGTCGGGGGTAATTTGTTGTGTGGAAAGATCTGCAATCATCTCCTGGTAATTCGGCCAATTAACAATGTCAATAATAGAAGAAAAAAAACGAGTATTACCAGTTATGAGACAAAGATTTCTTACCTGGAAGAAGTGCTCCCTCTCAGAAGGGTCTTTCAGCAGGGTTTGGACCAACTCCAAAGTTAGACACTGTAGCCTCCAACTCAGCATTACTCTATCAGTAAGCATAAACAAACGAAACAAATTAAGACAGACATGAACTTAACCTCAAGGCTGAAAACGTTAATATTTTTTTCAACATAAAAGCGTTGCCAACATAAGTTAACTTACCTTCTTGTGTATAGCAAATTCTATTTATTTTGTATTTTACCCCTTTTCTCCCCAATTTCGTGATATCCAATTACGAAGCTGCAACTCCCCAACGGGCTCTGAAGAGCAGAAGGTCGAGTCATGCGTCCTCCGAAACATGACCCGGCAAGCCGCGCTCCTTAACACCCAATGTGTCGGAGGAAACAGTTCAACTGACGATCAATGTCAGCCTGCAGGCGCCCGGCCCAAGAGTAAATTGAAAGCCGCCCCACAGTTTGGGAACCACTGATTTAGACGACGTAGAACCTCGCACACGATAATTATCGTTCATGGATAATTACAAAAAATACTCTGATCATAATCGAATCCAGAAAATTGCCCGTATCCGTTAGGATGGTCATTTTGTCCAAATACCCCTAATCACAGTAAGGTAATTAATTGTTACCCAGAATTGATTTGATAGAGATTGATAAACAATCCCTTTCATCTTGCTACCATGCTGTGTTGTCATGTGTTGCTGCCATGTTATGTTGTTGTTTTAGGTCTCTCTTTATGTAGTGTTGTGTTCTCTCTTGTCGTGATGTGTGTTTTGTCCCATATTTGTATTTAATTCATTTATATTTTTAATCCCAGCCCCCGCCCCCGCAGGAGTCATTTTGCCTTTTGGTAGGACGTAATTTTAAATAATAATTAGTTCTTAACTAACTTTTTCTTACTGTGGGAATACTCTTATTTTGTAGGATTTTAGAAAAACAACGTGACCCGGAAATTATTTTTGATTCGTTGTTGCTGACCTGGAGGCTTCAATAGGTGGGTTATGTAGGCGCACTTTTATCGCAGATAGATCAATGAGACATATATTTCACCGGATGTATAGATTTGAAGCATCCGGTTGGCGTTTCCACTCACTATCAAATATGGTAGTGAGAGGAAGCCCAGACGATGGAACGAGATGGATTTTGGCCGACATTCTGCTAATTTACTCATCGATTAAACAATACATAATTGAGATCAAATTATCAATAATCTGTTGCGAACAGAGTCGACTAAGTTTTGTAGAAGGCGTTGTTTAGAAGGCATGCAAAGGCGAAATTAGTTATTCCACACGCGACCTTCGATAATTGCAAATGAATGCTAGAACGCGCCAATAGGATCACATTGCTTCTTTGGCCCACTATGGCTCATTTGTTCCCATTTTAAACGACAGGCTGTGGTCTATCTTGGTTTAGTTCTACAAATCTTAGTTGTTATCGAACCGAGCAGAATATTGTGAAAAGGGTACTCTAGAAAATTCTACAAATAGCAAATAAATAACCATGGAAAACAAAAAATCTCTGTCCGGCGCATGTCAATGGACACCTGAGGAGGTAGTGGCATTGTTAGCACGCTGGGCAGACGGGAGTGTTCAAGAGCAGCTTCTCTCCGCAGTGAGAAACGAGAGTGTCTTTACAAAACTTAGTTCAGAGATTGGTGCTTTAGGCTTTATCAAAACATCGACACAGTGCAGGTGGAAAATAAAAAAACTGAAACAGGAATACAAAAAAATCAAGGACGACAAAAATAAGAATGCCTCCGCCTGTCTTGGAAAAAAATGGTTTGCCATCATGGATAGTGTCCTCGGTCAACAACCAAGAAGTACCTTATTGGAGTCTGGGTTGGTAATACATTCTCCAAATATTTTGGAGTCCACGCCTGATTCCCTAGCAGAGGAGGAAGATCCCGGTAATTTAAACCCTGGATAGCGATTGAATGGAATTCTATAATATTTCAATTAAATGTTTCAAGGACTAAATTACATGTATTTAAGTATATATATATATATATATATATATATATATATATATATATATTTTTTTTTTCTTCTATTGGACAGTAACTGCAGTAATATATACTTACGGAAAATGTTATTATTTGCATGTATTTATTTATTTTCACTTGTATTTAAGAGAACAAGTTCTCATTTAAAACTGCGACCTGGCCAAGATAAAGCAACACAGAGTTACACATGGGATAAACAAACGTACAGTAATTAACACAATAGAAAATCTATATACAGTGTGTGCAAATGTAGTAAGGTTAGGAAGGTAAGGCAATAAATAGGACATAGTGACTAAATAATTACAATTTAGCATTAACACTGGAGTGATAGATGTGCAAATAGAGATACTGGGGTGCAAATGAGCAACAACAAAAAAACAATATGGGGATGAGGTAGTTGGATGGGCTATTTACTGATGTGTACAGGTGTAGTGATCGGTAAGCTGCTCTGACAGCTGATGGTTAAAGTAAATTCGTTCAAGTCATTGGCAGCAGAGAATTGGAAGGAATGGCGGCCAACGGAGGTGTTGGCTTTGGGGATGACCAGTGAAATATACCTGCTGGAGCGCAGGCTACGGGTTGGGTGTTGCTATGGTGACCAGTGAGCTGAGATAAGGCGGGGATTTACCTAATAAAGACTTATAGATGACCTGGAGATAGTGGGTTTGGCGACGAATATGTAGTGAGGGCCAGCCAACGAGAGCATACAGGTCGCAGTGGTGGGTAGTAAATGGGGCTTTGGTAACAAAACGGATGCCACTGTGATAGACTACATCCAATTTGCTGAGGAGAGTGTTGGAGGCTATTTTGTAAATGACATCACCGAAATCAAGGATCGGTAGGATAGTCAGTTTTACGAGGGCATGTTTGGCAGTATGAGTGAAGGAGGCTTTGTTGCGAAATAGGAAGCCGATTCTAGATTTAATTTTGGATTGGAGATGCTTAATGTGAGTCTGGAAGGAGAGTTTACAGTCTAACCAGACACCTAGGTATTTGTAGGTGTCCACATATTCTAAGTCAGACCCGTCGAGAGTAGTGATGCTAGTCCGGCGGGCGGGTGCGGGCAGCGTTCCATTGAAGAGCATGCATTTAGTTTTACTAGCATTTAAGAGCAGTTGGAGGCCACGGAAGGAGTGTTGTATGGCATTGAAGCTCGTTTGTTAACACTGTCCAAAGAAGGGCCAGATTTATGCAGAATGGTATCACATGTTTAGCTCACAATATAATTTAAAAGTATGCATTATTATAATAAAATAAATGTAGCAAATACGAATGTAGACATTAATAAATGCATTTCTATAGCTTCCAAAATAATTGTTTTACAACGTGGAGGGGTGCCAAGATGGAGTCATGGTGGCTTCAACACAGCGCCCACTATCGGTGATCTAATTATATATATATATATATATATATATATATATATATATATATATATATATATATATACTCAGCAAAAAAAGAAACGTCCTCTCACTGTCAGCTGCGTTTATTTTTCAGCAAACTTAACATGTCAATATTTGTATGAACATAACAAGATTCAAAAACTGAGACATAAACTGAACAAGTTTCACAGACGTGACTAACAGAAATTGAATAATGTGTCCCTGAACAAAGAGGGGGTCAAAAGTAACAGTCAGTATCTGGTGTGGCCACCAGCTGCATTAAGTACTGCAGTGCATCTCCTCATGGACTGCACCAGATTAGCCAGTTCTTGCTGTGAGCACTGATGGAGGGATTGTGCGTTCCTGTTGTAACTCGAGCAGTTGTTGTTGCCATCCTGTACCTGCCCCGCAGGTGTGATATTCAGATATACCGCAGGTGTTGTTACGCGTGGTCTGCCACTGCGAGGACGATCAGCTCTCCGTCCTGTCTCCCTGTAGCACTGTCTTAGGCGTCTCACAGTACGGACATTGCAATTTATTGCCCTGGCCACATCTGCAGTCCTCATGCCTCCTTGCAGCATGCCTAAGGCACATTCACACAGATGAGCAGGGACCCTGGGCATCTTTCTTTTGGTGTTTTTCAGAGTCTGTAGAAAGGCCCCTTTAGTGTCTTAAGTTTTCATAAATGTGACCTTATTTGCCTACCGTCTGTAAGCTGTTAGTGTCTTAATGACCGTTCCAGATGTGCATGCTCATTAATTATTTATGGTTCATTGAACAAGCATGGGAAACAGTGCAGATCTGTGAAGTTATTTGGATTTTTACAAATTATCTTTGAAAGACAGGGTCCTGAAAAAGGGATGTTTCTTTTTTTGCTGAGTTTGTGTATGTATATATATATATATAATTGGTTTACACTGGTGTTTGGCCTGTATTTCCAACCCTGGAGGCCTATTTTTCATCATGCCAACACGATGTGACTTTCCATGCTCTTCCCACAGTGGAGGCTGGTGGGAGAAGCTATAGGAGGATGGGTTGATTGGAATGGCTGGATTGGAATTAATGGAACGGAGTCTTAAGTCATTTCCATATGTTTAATACTGTTCCATTTATACCGTTCCAGCCATTACTCCTCCCACCAGCCTCCACTGGTTTCCCAATGTTATAAGCTAAGTAACATGAGTAAATGGTGTTTCCATAGCTAAAGCTACTTGCAAGTGTAGGCTAACACTGCGTATGTGAGCAATATACAGCTCTGCCCAGAGGCCCAGGATTTTGTGGCACAGTCCGTTAGGTACTCTCATATGCACCGTAAAAGCCATGATGCAGCTTCCTCTTCTTTCCCGCTACATTGGTAGCAGCGGTGGGAATGAAGCCGCTTGTGCCACATAGGCTAAGCCCAGGCCTCTGGGCAGAGGCAGTACAGTACAAAGCTCACATATACCGTGTTACACTAGCTTTGCTAGTTATTGTGTCCCTGTTTTTTGTGAGTGCTCATGTTGTCTGTTGCTTCCACAGACAAGTCTCTATCCAGTTGGATGCCTGATGAGGTCCACGGTCTCTTTAGTCGCCATTCAGGAACTTCAGGGGGGATAAATTCAGCTTCTAGGCTGTTGGACTCGGCGGATTCCTCTCAAAAAGTGGAAGATGGTAAGCTGTGAAACACTGATCCATTTCATTTTTAGTAAGCCTAAATGGCCTATGACCTTACTGGTTAACATTTTAACTGACTTGCCTAGTTAAATAAAGGTTAACTGGGTTATCTGTGTTTACTAGTCTTTCAACTGATCTGGTGCATTCACAGATGAATCTCCATTCCGCTGGACGCCTGAGGAGGTCCATGCATTGTTAACACTCTGGGCAGACAGGAGTGTTCAGGAGCAGCTTCTCTCAGCAGTGAGAAACGAGAGAGTCTTTACCAAACTTAGTTCAGAGCTCGCTGCCCTTGGGTTTAACAGGTCGTCAAAGAGGTGCAGAGAGAAAATAAAAAAGCTGAAACAAGAGTATCATAAAATCAAGGACGACAATAAGAAGAGGAGCTACAACCGGCGTAGAGAAAGATGGTTTGCCATCATGGATAGTGTCCTCCGTCACCAACCAAGTACTTTGGTAATAGATTCAGATGGAAAGATTTTGGAGTCAACTCAACCTGATTCCCTACAAGAAGTAGAAGATTCTGGTAAATTAAGCTGTCTAGTACAGCATCAACACTAGTGCACATTTTTTAAACACTAACTTGGCCTGCGACTGGAAGCTCTGAAGTTGATATCTGTTCATCAACTGATCTGTTGCTTCCCCAGATAAATCTCCATCTAGTTGGACACCTGATGAGGTTCATGGTTTCCTTGGTCATCGACTAGGAACCTCAGTTGCTGTGATAAATTCACCTACTATGCTGTTGGAGTCTACTGATTCCCCTCAAGAAGCAGAACGTTATGGTAAGTCATCTAGTAATGTCTTTCTGAAACTTTTTTTACAGACTCAATGTCTGCAAACCATCTGAGGGACCAGACAGTAAAATAGTCAGAAGTTGAGAAACACTTATCTACACTGAACAAAAATATAAATGCAACATGTAAAGTGTTGGTGCCATGTTTCATGAGCTGAAATAAAAAGATCCCTGTAATTTTCCATATGCACAAAAAGCTTATTTCTGTCAAATTTTGTGCACAACTTTGTTTACATCCCTGTTAGGGAGAATTTCTCCTTTACCAAGATAATCCATCCACCTGACAGGTGTTGCATATCAAGAAGCTGATTAAACAGTATGATCATTACACAGGTGCAGCTTGTGCTGGGACAATAAAAGGCCACTAAAATGTGTAGTTTTGTCACACAACACAATGCTACAGACGTCTTAAGTTTTGAAGGCGCATGCAATTGGCATGCTGACTGCAGGAATCTCCACCAGAGCTGTTGCCAGATAATTTAATGTTAATTTCTCTACCATAAGCCACCTCCAATGAGAATTTGGCAGTACAGTCGTGGCCAAATGACACAAGTATTGGTGTCCACAAAGTTTGCTGCCTCAGTGTTGATGATGGCAATTTGCATATACTCCAGAATGTCATGAAGAATGATCAGATGAATTGCAATTAATTGTAACTTAATCCCCAAAAAACATTTCCACTGCATTTCAGCCCTGCCACAAAAGGACCAGCTGACATCATGTCAGTGATTTCTCGTTAACGCAGGTGAGAGTGTTGACGAGGACAAGGCTGGAGATCACTCTGTCATGCTGATTTGAGTCAGAGTAACAGACTGGAAGCTTTAAAAGGAGGGTGGTGCTTGAAATCATTGTTCTTCCTCTGTCAACCATGGTTACCTGCAAGGAAACACGTGCCGTCATCATTGCTTTGCACAAAAAGGGCTTCACAGGCAAAGATATTGCTGCTGGTAAGATTGTACCTAAATCAACCATTTATCAGATCATCAAGAACTTCAAGGAGAGAGGTTCAATTGTTGTGAAGAAGGCGTCAGGGCGCCCAAGAAAGTCCAGCAAGCGCCAGGACCGTCTCCTAAAGTTGATTCAGCTGCGGGATCGGGGCACCACCAGTGCAGAGCTTGCTCAGTAATGGCAGCAGGCAGGTGTGAGTGCATCTGCTCGCACAGTGAGGCGAAGACTTTTGGAGGATGGCCTGGTGTCATGAAGGGCAGCAAAGAAGCCACTTCTCTCCAGGAAAAACATCAGGGACAGACTGATATTCTGCAAAAGGTACAGTTTTGGACTGCTGAGGACTGGGGTAGAGTTATTTTCTCTGATGAATCTCCTTTCCGATTGTTTGGGCCATCTGGAAAACACCTTGTCCGGAGAAGACAAGGTGAGCGCTATCATCAGTCCTATGTCATGCCAACAGTAAAGCATCCTCAGACCATTCATGTGTGGGGTTGCTTCTCAGCCAAGGGAGTGGGCTCACTCACAATTTTGCCTAAGAACACAGCCATGAATAAAGAATGGTACCAACACATCCTCCGAGAGCAACTTCTCCCAACCATCCAAGAACAGTTTGGTGACGACCAATGCTTTTTCCAGCATGATGGAGCACCTTGCCATAAGGCATAACTAAGTGGCTCGGGGAACAAAACATTGACATTTTGGGTCCATGGCCAGGAAACTCCCCAGAGCTTAATCCCATTGAGAACTTGTGGTCGATCCTCAAGAGGCGGGTGGACAAACAAAAACCCACAACTTCTGACAAACTCCAAGCATTGATTATGCAAGAATGGCCTGCCATCAGTCAGGATGTGGCCCAGAAGTTAATTGACAGCATGCCAGGGCGGATTGCAGAGGTCTTGAAAAAGAAGGGTCAACACTGCAAATATTGACTCTTTGCATAAACTGAATGTCATTGTCAATGAAAGCCTTTGACACTTATGGAATACTTGTAATTATACTTCAGTGTACCATAGTAACTACTGACATAAAGATCTAAGAACACTGAAGCAGCAAACTTTGTGGAGACCAATACGTGTCATTCTCAAAACTTTTGGCCACGACTGTACATCCAACCAGCCTTTCAACCGCAAACCATGTGTATGGCTTTGTGTATATGAGTGGTTTGCTGATGTCAACGTTGTGAACAGTGTCCCGTGGTGGTGGGGTTATGGTATGGGCAGGCATAAGCTACGGACAACAAACACAATTTCATTTTATCGATAGAAATTGGATTGCACAAAAATACCACAACGAGATCCTGAGGCCAATTTTTAGGTATCTGTGACTAACATATGCATATCTGTATTCCCAGTCATGTGAAATCCATAGACTAGGGCCTAATTAATTCATTTCAATTGACTCATTTCCTCATATGAGCTGTAACTTAGTAAAATCTTTGAAATTGTTGCATGTTTTGTTTATTTTTGTTCAGTATAGTACACCTTTTTGTTAAACTGTATAAAATTGTTGGCTAACTTTTGCCAGTTTGTAAACGCTTTTAACTGATCTGGTGCATTCACAGATGAGTCTCGAGCCAGCTGGTCACCTGAGGAGGTCCATGCATTGTTAACACTCTGGGCAGATGTGAGTGTTCAGGAGCAGCTTCTCTCCGCAGTGAGAAACAAGAGAGTCTTTACCAAACTTAGTTCCGAGCTCGCTGCCCTCGGATCTACGAAGACTTCTAAGCAGTGCAGAGAGAAAATTAAAAAGCTGAAACAAGAATACAAAAAAATCAAGAACGACACTAGCAAAAATAGTTCCAACATTCGTGGAAGAAGATGGTTTGCCATCATGGATGCTGTCCTCAGTCAGCGAACAAGAAATTCAATGCTTTTGGAGTCGACTCAGCTTAAGTCCTTGCCAGAGGCAGAAGACTCTGGTAAATGAAGTTGTACTATACATTTTCAAAATGGTAACTTGGCTCGATATATTGTTTGTGTGAGTGCTTTTAAAATGGTGGCTGGCTTCATAGATATTTGCTGAAGCTGGCTAGTATCCCAAACCCTAGATAAAGACATTTTAGATAGAACCTATACAATATTTAAACTTGTCTTGGATTTTATTCTTATGTAATACATATTTTCTTGTTTGTTTCCCACTGCAGGTCCCTGTTTAACTCTCTCCTCCCTGCGTCTCCTTGCTCCACCATTACGCCTGATGTCAGCATTCTTGTGGCAAGTGACTCAGCAGCATCTTGTAAAGCATTATGGGAAACTGGAGGAGTTTGTGACTTTGGTGACAGAGATGGTTCCAGAGCTGCTGAGTTCCAGGCAGAGGACCCAACTCCTCCTGGGTCTGAGAGCAAGGGTGAGAGAGGTGGAAATGCAGAGGATTCTGATAGAAGTATGGGCAGCAACTATTTACAAATATAAACTTAACAATTTCAAAGATTTTTCTGAGTTACAGTTCATATAAGGAGAAGTCCATTTAAATAAATGAGGCCCTAATCTATGGATTTCACATGACTGTGAATACAGATATGCATCTGTTGGTCACAGATACCTTAATAAAAGAAAGGTAAGGGCGTGGATCAGAAAACCAGTCAGTATCCAGGAATAGTGTACAGATCCGTGCAACATGGGGCCGGGCATTATCATGCTGAAACATAAGGTGATGGCGGCGGATGAATGGCACGACAATGGGCCTCAGGATCTTGTCAAGGTATCTCTTTGCATTCAAATTGCCATGGATACAATGCAATTGTGTTCGTTGTCTGTAGCTTATGCCTGCCCATACCATAAACCCACCGCCACCATGGGGCACGCTGTTCACAACGTTGACATCAGCAAACCGCTCACCCACACGACACCATACATGCTGTCTGTCATCTGCCCTGTACAGTTGGAACTGGGATTAATCTGTGAAGAACACACTTCTCCAGCATTTCAGTGGAAATCAAAGGTGAGCATTTGCCCACTGAAGTCGGTTACGACGCCGATCTGCAATCAGGTCAAGACTGGTGAGGATGCAGATGAGCTTTCCTGAGACGGTTTCTGACAGTTAGTGCAGAAATTCTCTGGTTGTGCAAACCCAGTTTCATCAGCTGTCCAGGTGGCTGGTCTCTAAGATGACATTGGAGGTGACTTATGGTAGAGAAATAAACATTAAATTATCTGGCAGCAGCTCTGGTGGACATTCCTGCAGTCAGCATGCCAATTGCACACTCGCTCATCTTGAGACATTGTGGAATTGTGTTGTGTGACAGAACATTTTAGAGTGGCCTTTTATTGTCACCAGCACAAGGTGCACCTGTGTAACGATCAGGCTGTTTAATCAGCTTCTTGATATGCCACACTTGTCAGGTGGATGGATTATTGGCAAATTATATTTCAGCTCATGAAACATTGGACCAACACTTTACATGTATAATTTTGTTAAGTGTAGTATGTTTTCACCTGGTGCTGTCTCACGTCAACCTCTTTTTCAGCTGGTTCTGGAGTTATGTCGCAATAAAAGCACAGCTGACCTTGTGACCATCCAGCCTCACCTGGATAAAATCCATTCTTTGACAGAATTATCTGTACACAAAGAAGTAAGTTAACTTATTTTGGCAACATTTTAGAGTGATATTTGAAGCATATATATATTTATTTATTTATTATTATTTATGTTTTTTTTTTTTTTTCTTTTTTCAGTCCACATGTAGGGGTTGAGTTCATGTCCGACTTCATTTGTTTTGTTTGTTTATGCTTAATGACAGAATAATGATGATGAGGTGGAGGCTACAGAGTCTAACTTTGTGGAGTTGGTCCAAACCCTGCTGGAAGACCCTTCTGAGAGGGAGCACTTCTTTCAGGTAAGAGATCTTTCTGGTTTGTGACTTTCAGGTACCTATTGTATCAGCATTGGCACAGGACTTAAATTATAAGTCATAAATTATCTATTTTTCAGGAGGTGTTCCCAGTGCACTATGGCCCTCGGTATGACACAGCACTGCAGGTACTGGTGTGGGAGTTCCTCTCCAGACTGGAGGAGCTGCTACCTGTACCAGATTTCACACAGGTACAGATTGAAACATCACAGTATAAGTTAGATTTTTCTTTTGTCTACACTAGGTTGTATGCCCCAAAAATTGTTTACTCTCTTACAAAGATGGCCAGAGTACAACTGAATGGAAAATACTTAATTTCAATTTAGGTAATTCCATGTGTGTAAAACATCAGGTGTCTGGCATAGTGTATTTTAACGCTATATTCCTCTGCTCCTCAGACAGCAGCATGGCTCGGTGCAAGCCCCTCTGTCTTGGAGGAATATGGACACACCAGCTTTGAGCCTGAAGAGTTGAAGACACTTCTTCAGCACCATCAGCATTATGGAAACCTGAAAAAGAGTAAGTCTCCACCCAGAGCAAACCAAACTCCTGTCATTTGAACTTGATAATGCAGGTGTTTGGAGTTGAACTACACAGCCAGTCAGTGACAATAATTTTAGCTGTAATGGTGAGGGAAAGGAAAACGCTGCAGAAATGTATAGCAAAAGTAACTTGTGCTGTCTTTCGTAGGTTATTTTTCTTACTACACTGCAGATACAATCCTGTCCACACTGTCCCTCCCTCCAACAATAAGAGTTTTCATTGGCTCTGAGCAGGCCAGCTCTGACAAAATGAGAGATGGAGAAGGGAGAGAAGGACAACCTAATGGGGGCAGAGAGGAGGATGAGGAAATGGAAGAGAGACAGAGTGAAGAGGACTGGGACGACGAAGACTGCAATGAAATAAGTTGTATAAGGAATTTGGAGCAACAGGAGCAGATGGGCATTTCAACGGCAGAGACTTCTGCTCTGTGTATCCCAGTGCCCAGTAACGGTAAGGGGGTTCAGGAATTTAAACACTGATCTCATGTTAACAAATGATTGATAACATCACCTGTTATACAATCTACACTCCTGATCTTGTCATTGCAGGATTGAATCGTGACACGTCATCCCGCATCCTTGCCTGCTCCCTCTGCACATTCTCTCACAGTGAAATTGCAAAACTCCACCAGCACATCAGGATTAGGCATCGAGGAGAGGACCAGAAGCTTTTATGTTCTAAAGAATCTGGAACTGATAACCCCTTTCCCTCAAGCAGCACTAAAATAGTCCCCTATGCACCAATAATCAAGACTCACAAATGCACTCATTGTGGGAAGGTTTTCAAATGCTCCAAAACCCTGAAAGTACATATAGGAATTCACACATTGCCATTCCATTGTAACCAGTGTGAGAGAAGATTTTCTTCCAGGTGTGGGCTGAAAAGACATCAGCGAGTTCACACAGGGGAAAGACCATTCAAATGTTCTCACTGTGACCGGAGATTCATGTGTGCAGGTTCACTCAAATGGCATGTGCGCACACACACTGGGGAGCGTCCCTACTGTTGCACTATTTGTGGGAAAACATCTGTCCAACATCTAGCAAGACACATGCGGATGCATGCAGGGGAGAAAAACTATTTATGTAGCATCTGTGGTAAAGCATTCCTTAGCTCAGGAGAACTGAGGCTGCATACACGATCACACACAGGAGAATGTCCCTACACCTGTAAACATTGTGGAAAGGGCTTCAAAGCATCATGCCATCTAACACTTCATATGCGATCTCACACAGGAGAGCGTCCATACCCCTGCACCCTGTGCACAAAACGTTTTACTACGGCAAGAGGCCTTAAAAGACACACGCTTACTCACACAGGCGAAAAACCTCACCAGTGCTACAAGTGTGGGAAGAGATTTTCTATACGGGGAAATCTGAATACACATCTTAAAAGTCATAGATTTTAGGATGGGATTCTGCAGGTGCTGTCTTGTAGAATTGATTTGAAAATAAAATAATTACAATTTAATTAAATACTGAAAACAAGTATTTCCCTGGGCATTTTGTTTTGAACAACCTAAAACCTGTGAACAATGTAAGGGGTTTATCAATATCCTACCCATGATCATGCTATACTGTTCATATGGTGAGTCCATGCCACTAGATTCAACCTAGCCCAACATGTACTCTTAAGGAGCCTACCCTTACTCCTTAAGGTCCACATACACTGGGGAGAACAAGTATTTGATACACTGCCGATTTTGCAGGTTTTCCTACTTACAAAGCATGTAGAGGTCTGTAATTTTTATCATAGGTACACTTCAACTGTGAGAGACGGAATCTAAAAAAAAACTACAGAAAATCACATTGTATGATTTTTAAATAATTAATTTGCATTTTATTGCATGACAGAAGTATTTGATCACCTACCAACCAGTAAGAATTCCGGCTCTCACAGACCTGTTATTTTTTCTTTAAGAAGCCCTCCTGTTCTCCACTCATTACCTGTATTAACTGCACCTGTTTGAACTCGTTACCTGTATAAAAGACACCTGTCCACACACTCAATCAAACAGACTCCAACCTCTCCACAATGGCCAAGACCAGAGAGCTGTGTAAGGACATCAGGGATAAAATTGTAGACCTGCACAAGGCTGGGATGGGCTACAGGACAATAGGCAAGCAGCTTGGTGAGAAGGCAACAACTGTTGGCGCAATTATTAGAAAATGGAAGAAGTTCCAGATGATGGTCAATCTCCCTCGGTCTGGGGCACCATGCAAGATCTCACCTCGTGGGGCATCAATGATCATGAGGAAGGTGAGGGATCAGCCCAGAACTACACGGCAGGATCTGGTCAATGACCTGAAGAGAGCTGGGACCACAGTCTCAAAGAAAACCATTAGTAACACACTACGCCGTCATGGATTAAAATCCTGCAGCACACGCAAGGTCCCCCTGCTCAAGACAGCGCATGTCCAGACCCGTCTGAAGTTTGCCAATGACCATCTGGATGATCCAGAGGAGAAATGGGAGAAGGTCATGTGGTCTGATGAGACAAAAATAGAGCTTTTTGGTCTAAACTCCACTCGCCGTGTTTGGAGGAAGAAGAAGGATGAGTACAACCCCAAGAACACCATCCCAACCGTGAAGCATGGAGGTGGAAACAGGACAGGACGACTGCACCGTATTGAGGGGAGGATGGATGGGGCCATGTATCGCGAGATCTTGGCCAACAACCTCCTTCCCTCAGTAAGAGCATTGAAGATGGGTCGTGGCTGGGTCTTCCAGCATGACAACGACCCAAAACACACAGCCAGGGCAACTAAGGAGTGGCTCCGTAAGAAGCATCTCAAGGTCCTGGAGTGGCCTAGCCAATCTCAAGACCTGAACCCAATAGAAAATCTTTGGAGGGAGCTGAAAGTCCCGAAACCTGAAGGATCTGGAGAAGGTCTGTATGGAGGAGTGGGCCAAAATCCCTGCTGCAGTGTGTGCAAACCTGGTCAAGAACTACAGGAAACGTATGATCTCTGTAATTGCAAACAAAGGTTTCTGTACCAAATATTAAGTTCTGCTTTTCTGATGTATCAAATACTTATGTCATGCAAATTAATTACTTAAAAATCATACAATGTGATTTTTCGGGATTTTGGTTTTAGATTCCGTCACTCACAGTTGAAGAGTACCTATGATAAAAATTACAGACTTCTACATGCTTTGTAAGTGGGAAAACCTGCAAAATCGGCAGTGTATCAAATACTTGTTCTCCCCACTGTATATTGTTTGCAGCGGTAGAGTGGTGAGTTCATTCCCACTCCATCCAAACATGAGTTGATTCTCAATTTCGATTCTAGAAACATAAAGCCCTCTAGATCAGATCACATCAAAATAATGTAATGCAAACTATACACTTACCTGTTTTAACCAGCTTTATCACAGTTGCAGCCAACAGTATTATTCATTGACAACACGTTTCTGGTGGCCTTCTGTTAAACACAGGTGTACAGAGCATGCTAGATGTCTAATTATTACAGTTGGTCCCTCTGTCTATCATAAACACTAACTGTAACATGGAGATATGGCTGTGTGGGAACCCTAAACCTATAAAGGTGTGCATCAATTTTACCTTTCTCGCTAATATGAAAGGTAAGGTCATTATGCTTCCAAACCCGTACCGCAAGCGTTACAGGTTAATGTTGAGACCGACCTCGATGTTCTTAACAAAACTCCCCCTTACAGAAGAGGCCTTTGTCCAATGACTCTTATGTGTAATGTAATGGAACTTAGAGTCATAATCAAAGGTTAGATTCAACTACGTTAATGGGCACAACATTAAAATAAAATGAACTGTAATGCAATTATCACTTACGAATAAGCACAAACTAATAAGAGTGGCGTAGCAGTCTAAGGCAAGAGGCGTCACTACAGTCCCTGGTTCGAATCCAGGCTGTGTCACACCAGGCCGTGATAGGGCGGCACATAATTGTCCCAGGTTTGGCGTCATTGTAAATAATAATTTGTTCTTAACTGACTTGCCTAGTTAAATTAAAATAATAATAATGAATGTAAAATAATGCAAAAGGAGACCTTTACTTTGATGGAAATATTTTGCCCGGAAGTGATTGCCACGGCTCCAGGAAAAGGACGCTCTGAGGTATGAGCTCATTTCATTCAATTTGTGTGACTAACAAATTCATATTTGGCTGTAATATATAACATTTTCGACTGTGAAATCCAGTTTTGTAATTATAGAATTGTACGTCTCAAGACAACAACCGTAACTTGATCCAAACATATTTCCAAAGTTGTTGTAACCTATATTTCCCCCAGTGTCACTAGCTAGCTAGTTAGCATAGCTAGGTACCTTGCTAACTAGCGTAGGGAAGTCAGCATGCAATAGGTTACGTGTCGTTTATAATTCGTAATTAATTCATAATCATAAGCATTGAACAATTAATTGTAACTAATAGCTATTTAACTATTACACACTTAAGGTGTTTTACACAGCAGGTCTATGTAATCCAATGGAGTTGGTGTCGTCATGAATAAGGCCGGGTTACTTGCTGTCAACTGTTTGTTAGCTTGCATGCCGGTTAGTTAGCTAACGTTAGCGTGTGGGAGATGTTGCCACTAGCTGTCCGTCATTCACAAGTAATAACTAACTAATGCTGTTCCTACAGTTGATAAGAGGCCAAACCCCTAAAAAACGTATTTGCTGGTCATGTCCTCAGGTTGCCTGGTCGATTCAAAAGTGAATGAGATGGCAACGAATGGGGCAAGCTGTGAACAACCACAGAAGCGAACAACCAAAGACAAACATAATGGACATTTTGCAGGTTTGTTTTGAAACTTCTCCAATTGAACCAGCATTAGGCTGTGTTTATGGAGAATAGATAAACAAATTGACCAAGGAAGGGGAAGGGTTGTGTCGCTGGAGGTATGCAGCAACTGCAAAAATTATCATCTTGGCAGTACTTCTTACGTTACAGTATTACCAGAATGGTCCCAAACTGTTGTGTACTAATATATTCCATAGTTTAGAAACTACTAAATAATTCTACTTGATTCAAAGGTCTAGACTAGAGAATGCAACCAATTGCTAGTTCGATGTTCCTACTTAGGCCTAGACAAAGTGACATGACTTTGTCAAAGGCACATGATAGCGTATGTCCAGCAAAATAATGGGATATTGCAGTAGCTTTTTTGGTACTAGGCCACTTTATAGGTTAATCTGACCTCATGAGTGTGCTCCTATATCTACAGACTCTGCGGTCAGTGAGAGGAGGCGGAAAGATCGGGAAGAGCGTCTCGCTCTGGTGCTATGGAAACGGCCTATCGTCACACTACACTACTTCCTCCTGGAGACCTTCATGACACTAAAGGACTGGACATTAAAGTAAACCACCACTACTTGACAGTAAAACTAGAAACCAACTGATCAGTTGAAAGCTTTCTCAGTTCTGTTGTGTTTAAAGTAACAGGTCTGCCAGTCTAGTCATTAGGTAGTTGTACCTAAAACTGTCCCACTTCTCCCCCTCTACAGGTTATGGCGAAGAAGGGGTACAGTGTTCTTGTTCCTGGTATTGTGTTCACTCTTCTCCCTTGCCTACTCTACTGAGGGAGCACACCAGAAGGTAAGGAAGGAGAGCAACAGAAACCCTTATCACCTCTGTAATTGATTTATTTGGGATGGTTAAACGTAAGTAACTGTTCATTCAGATACATTGCATAGCTAGAGGAAAGGTCATCTGAGGAGATACAGTATGTTGCGCTATAAACAATTTTTTTTTACTTGAGGCTCAGGCCAGTACATTGGATGTATCTTAGCTTATAAATTGATATTATGGTGTAACATTTTCACATTTCTTATTTTTCCACCACTATCATTTGCATAACATCGGTCTCCAGTGTTTTCTCCAAAGGATAAATGTCTTGTGAAGTCACGTGTTATGGCTATTTTTGTCCATGCAAAAAAGCTAAAGCTCTCTACTTCTCTCTCCCCCTCCTGTCTGTTGTCCTCTGCAGTATGTGCAGTATCTGGAGAAGAGGTTTCTGTGGTGTGCCTACTGGGTAGGTTTGGGCATCCTGTCCTCAGTAGGCCTTGGGACTGGCCTACATACCTTCCTACTATACTTGGTAAGTAAGAGAACCACCCTTCCCTTGCCTGTCAGCTGTGCCAACAAAAATGTAAGCTAACTTATCACGTTCAGACAGTGGAAAAGCCTGCCGTATCTCTGTAGGAATTACTTTTCTGAGAAGGCAGGTACAGTATGTGACATGGATGTTTTGTTCCATAACTAGCACGATAAATAAATACAACTTGTAGTTAGGGTGAATTAGTTGACAGGCTTGTGCTTGTCCTCTTTGAGCAAGAGGGAAACATTTTGTGCACAGGGTATTTCCATCATCTGAATGATGTTTAACTCTGACCGCTACCAGAAACTTAATACATATCCACAGTTTATCCAGTGGGTGACGTCATACTTCCTATCTCATTCTTTCAGTGTGTTCAGTTCTCCTGAAAGGGGAGGAGACGGGTCAAAGAAGGATTTTTAAGCCTTGAGACGATTGAGAAATGGATTGTGTATGTACAGTGTATTCTGAAAGTATTCAGACTCCTTGAATTTTCCCACATTTTGTTACAGCCGCATTCTAAAATGGATTAAATAAAAAAAAATCCTCATCAATCTACACACAATACCCCATAATGACAGTGAAAACAGGTTTTGCAAATGTATAAAAAAAGAAAAAACTGATACAGTTGAAGTCGGATGTTTACATACACCTTAGCCAAATACATTTAAACTCAGTTTTTCACAATTCCTAACATTTAATCCTAGTAAAAAATTCCCTGTCTTAGGTCAGTTAAGATCACCACTTTATTTTAAGAATGTGAAATGTCAGTGGGTCAGAAGTTTACATACACTCAATTAGTATTTGGTAGCATTGCCTTTAAATTGTTTAACTTGGGTCAAACGTTTCGGGGAGCCTTCCACAAGCTTCCCACAATAAGTTGTGTGAATTTTGGCCCATTCCTCCTGACAGAACTGGTGCAATTGAGTCAGGTTTGTAGGCCTCCTTGCTCGCACACGCTTTTTCAGTTCTCCCCACAAATGTTCTGTAGGATTGAGGTCAGGGCTTTGTGATGGCTTCTCCAATACCTTGACTTTGTTGTCCTTAAGCCATTTTGCCACAACTTTGGAAGTGTGCTTGGAGTCATTGTCCATTTGGAAGACCCATTTGCGACCAAGCTTTAACTTCCTGACTGATGTCAATATATCCAAATAATTTTCCTTCCTCATGATGCCATCTATTTTGTGAAGTGCACCAGTCCCTCCTGCAGCAAAGCACCCCCCCACAACATGATGCTGCCAACCCCGTGCTTCACGGTTGGGATGGTGTTCTTCGGCTTGCAAGCATCCCTCTTTTTCCTCCAAACATAATGATGGTCATTATGGCCTAACAGTTCTATTTTTGTTTCATCAGACCATATGAGTACAGATACTTTTGCACCTGCTTCTTCCAGCATCTTCACAAGGTCCTTTGCTGTTGTTCTCGGATTGATTTGCACTTTTCGCACCAAAGTACGTTCATCTCTAGGAGACAATTGACTCAAATGGTGTCAATTAGCCTATCAGAAGCTTCTAAAGCCATTACATCATTTTTTGGAATTTTCCAAGCTGTTCAAAGGCACCGTCAATTTAGTGTATGTAAACTTCTGACCCACTGGAATTATGATGTAATGAAATAATCTGTCTGTAAACAATTGTTGGAAGAATTACTTGTCATGCACAAAGTAGATGTCCTAACCGACTTGCCAAAACTATAGTTTGTTAACATGAAATCTGTGGAGGGGATGAAAAATGAGTTTGAATGACTTCAACCTAAGTGTATGTTAACTTCTACCTTATTTACATAGGTATTCAGGCACTTTGCTATGAGACTCGAATTTGAGCTCTGGTGCATCCTGTTTCCATTGATCATCCTTGAGGTGTTTGTACAACTTGATTGGAGTCCACCTGTGGTAAATTAAATTGATTGGACATGATTTTGAAAGGAACACATCTGTGTCTAAGGTCCCTCAGTTGACAGTGCATGTCTGAGCAAAAACCAATCTGAGGTCGAAGGAATTGTCCGTAGAACTCCTAGTCGAGGCACAGATCTGGGGAACGGTAGCAAAGCATTTCTGCAGCATTGAAGGTCCCCAAGAACACAGTGGCCTCCATCATTCTTAAATGGAAGAAGTTCGGAACCACCAAGACTCTTCCTAGAGCTGGCCGCCTGGCTAAACTGAGAAATCGGGGGAAAGGGCCTTGATCAGGGAGGTGACAAAGAACCCCATGGTCCCTCTGACAGAGCTCCAGAGTTTCCTCTGTGGAGATTGGAAGACCTTCCAGAAGGACAACCATCTCTGCAGCACTCTACCATTCATGACTTTATGGTAGAGTGGTCAGACGGAAGCCACTCTTCAGTAAATGGCACATAAAACCCTGCTTGGAGTTTGCCAAAAGGCACCTAAAGACTCTCAGACCATGAGAAACAAGATTCTCTGGTCTGATGAAACCAAGATTGAACTCTTTGGCCTGAATGTCAAGTGTCACGTCTGGAGGAAGCCTGGCACCATCCCTACAGTGAAGCATAGTGGTAGCAACATCATGCTGTGGGGATGTTATTCAGCGGCAGGGACTGAGAGACTAGTCAGGATCGAGGGAAAGACGAACAGAGAAAACCAAAGAGATCCTTGATGAAAATCTGCTCCGGACCTCAGGTTCACCTTCCAACAGGACAATGACCCTAAGCACACAGCCAAGACAACGCAGGTGTGACTTCGGGGAAAAGTCTCTGAATGTCCTTGGAGTGGCCCAGCCAGAGCCAGGACCTGAACCCAATCAGACCTGAAAATAGTTGTGCAGCGACGTACCCCATCCAACCTGACAGAGCTTCAGCGGATCTGCAGAGAAGAATGGGAGAAACTCCCCAAATACAGGTGTGCCTTGCTTGTAGCGTCATACCAAAGAAGACTCAAAGCTGTAATCGCTGCCAAAGGTACTTCAACAAAGTACTGAGTTAAGAGTCTGAATACTTATGTAAAGGTGATATTGCCTTTTTTTTTTTTTTTGCAAACCTTTCTAAACTTGTTTTTTCTTATTGTGTGCAGATTGATGAATAAATAAACAATGTAATCCATTTTAGAATAAGGCTGTAACCACAACATGTGCCATTGAGGGTGAATGGGCAAGACAAAAGATTTAAGTGCCTATGAACGGGATATGGTAGTAGGTGCCTAATTCAAACAGGGCATTAGAATGTATTAGAAATCAAAACATGTAGCCTAAGGTTTGCATCACAAGTTGCACAGAACTGTAAATTAAGCATATAGTAGGACCTGTTTTCAAATGATCACTTTTCTTTTAACCACTCAACACAGAAAAGCCGCATGTACACACTCCCTCGGAAATCGTTTGGGGGGGAAAAAAATCCTTTATTGTATTCAGCTATGTTCAATTGTATTCTTCTTACTTCAAAATAATGCCACGAATTATAAGCAAATCTTATCTGCTAAATTAACTAGTTAAGCCCACAGCCAGACATAAGGATAGCTAAGAATATAATGTTCTGTTCTTCTGAAATGGGCTACATGTCACATTTCTTTAGACCTGCATAAATAAACAGGGTTTATTGTGATGGTGTAGGCTATATTAAATTGGAACATATACATTTAAAAAAATGTCTAAGAAATCTTAGGTCCGCATCAGTGGCTTGTCTGAGTGGAAGCCCAGAGATGTTAAACGTGTTTGTTAATTAACAGTCAATTACCGTGAGACAGCAGTTATTTGCATGACAATTACCAGCTGACAATTTCATGACCGCCACAGCCCTTGTTCCTGATTAGCGATGACTGGTTGAGTCACGCTCATTCCTCACTCTGTGGTTTGTGTTTGACATCCATCTTGGCTGTGGTGAAATTAAGCATTCAGCTGTGACGAAGACAAGGAAGTGATTCTACCGAGGTCCCCACTTTTTCAGTGATGTGGCCATTGTTCACTAGATCTTATGAAGTACCCTTGAGTCAACAGCTCCACATTTACAAATAGGTAATTGCAAGGTTTCTTCAAAATGTTTTTGAAATAGCTGCTTTGGAAATACAATTCTACTACTCATGCAGCCTTTTCCAATTATATACCTAACTACCCATTATTTTCCACACTACCCAAACCCACTAGTCGAGACAGGCCTGTAAACCACAGCCTCTGGTAGTGTTGGTGGTGTTGACCTCATGATGTGTCATTTTCCATAGATGTGTGTATGAACTCATTCCCTTTCCCACATCTCTCCACTCAATGTGAGGGAGGTTATTTTCATCAGCTTTCAGTCATCTTCTCTGAAATGAAAAAATGTAGCTGTCTATTGCAACTTACAAACACTAATTATTCTATATGAATTCAAAGATGCAGTGTCATGATTTCTATAGTGGTAGGCCTATGTTGTATTGTACAAATGTTCATGTGGATATTACCAGTATGTTTGCTTTAGAATTAAATCAAGGCATCACTAAAATATCTACCACGTGTAAATATGTGCTGATATGAGAGAGCGCTTGCTTAACTGGTTTTTGGAAAACTATCTTCTATCTGGATAATAACGAGGTTGTGCTCCCTGCTAAAATAGGCAATGTGCAACCTTTCACCTTTGAAGAGCTGCTATAGATTTACAGTTGAAGTCGGAAGTTTACATACACTTGAAGTCATTAACTCATTTTTCAACCACTCCACAGATTTCATGTTAACAAACTATAGTTTTGGCAAGTCTGTTAGGATATCTACTTTGTGCATGACACAAGTAATTCTTCCAACAATTGTTTACATACATATTATTTCCCTTATAATTCACTATATCACAATTCCAGTGGGTCAGAAGTTTACATACACTAAGTTGACTGTGCCTTTAAACAGCTTGGAAAATTCCAGAGAATTATCATGGCTTTAGAAGCTTCTGATAGGCCAAATGACAACATATGACTCCATTGGAGGTGTACCTGTGGATGTATTTCAAGGCCCTCCTTCAAACTGAGAACCTCTTTGCTCGACATCATAGGAAAATCAAAAGAAATCATTCAAGACATCAGAAAAGGAGGGACTGGTGTTCTTCACATAATAAATGGCATCATGAGGAAGGAAAATTATGTGGATAAATTGAAGCAACATCTCAAGACATAAGTCAGGACGTTAAAGCTTGGTCGCAAATGGGACTTCCAAATGGACAATGACCCACAGCATACTTTAGTTGTGGCAAAATGACTTAAGGACAACAAAGTCAAGGTATTGGAGTGGCCATCACAAAGCCCTGACCTCAATCCTATAGAAAATGTGTGGGCAGAACTGAAAAGGCGTGTGTGAGCAAAGAGGCCTACAAACCTGACTCCGTTACACCAGTGGGCCAAAAGTCATCCAACTTATTGTGGGAAGCTTGTGGAAGGCGACTCGAAACGTTTGACCCAAGTTAAACAATTTAAAGGCAATGCTACCAAATACTATTTGAGTGTATGTAAACGTCTGACCCACTTTTCCACATTTTGTTACGTTACAGCATTATTCTAAAATGGATAAAATAAAGGAAAATCCTCATCAATCTACAAACAATACCCCATAATGACAAAGCGAAAAAAAAATATAAAATTGAGATTATTCAGACCCTTTGCTATGAGACTCAATTGAACTCTGATGTGTCCTGTTTCCATTGATCATCCTTGATGTTTTTAGAACTTGGAGTCCAACTGGTAAATTTAAATTGATTGGACATGATTTGGAAAGTCACACACCTGTCTACAAGGTCCCACAGTTGACAGTGCATGTCAGCGCAAAAACCAAGCCATGAGGTCCAAGGAATTGTCTGTAGAGGCACAGATCTGGGGAAGGGTACCAACACACATCTGCAGCATTGAAGGTCCCCAAGAACACAGTGGCCTCCATAATTCTTAAATGGAAGAAGTTTGGAACCACCAAGACTCTTCCTAGAGCTGGACACCTGGCTAAACTGAAAAATTGGGGGGGAAAGGGCCTTGGTCAGGGAGGTGACCCAAGAACCCAATGGTCACTCTGGCAGAGCTCCAGAGTTTCCTCTGTGGAGATGGGAGAACCTTCCAGAAGGACATCCATCTCTGCAGCACATCACCAATCAGGCCTTTATGGTGATGTGCTGCACATGAAAGCCCGCTTGGAGTTTGGAGTTTGCCAAAAGGCACTTGAAGGACTCAGACCATGAGAAATTCTCTGGTCTGATGAAACCAAGATTTAACTCTTTGGCCTGAATGCCAAGCGTCACGTCTGGAGGAAACCTGGCACCATCCCTACGGTGAAGCATCATTAATACATTTTAGAATAAGGCTGTAACGTAACAAAATGTGAAAATAGTCAAGGGGTCTGAATACTTTCGGAATGCACTGTATACTTGTGCTTCTCAGAATACATCTCAGTGCGCACAGTGGGGAGACTGAGTGAGAGTCGGCAGCTAGCAGGAACTAACATAATATATATATAGGTTATTATTGTTGACCAAATAATGGTTTTAGAACAATCTCTATAGAAACGTTGTGTAGCAAAATGACCAATGTAAGCAAAAGGTCCGTAATTTTCGGTGTATCATCCCAGCTCTAGTGTGTGTCAACTGTACATGTTCAGTTGAATTAATAAATACCCATCCATCCTTCGGCTCTCAGGGTCCACACATAGCATCAGTCACCCTGGCTGCATACGAGTGTGGTTCTACAGACTTCCCAGAGCCCCCCTACCCAGACCAGATCATCTGCCCAGAGGGAGGAGGAATGGAGGGAAGCATATCACTCTGGTCCATTGTCTCAAAGGTCCGCCTGGAGGCCTGTATGTGGGTGAGTAGACATCTGTCTTTATTCAATGGCAAAAATAAGTATCATTAAACTAAAGTCTAGCTTCAACGTTCTAGTGAACTCTATGGGGCGGTTTCCAGGAAACAGATTAAGCCGGCCTTTGGCGGACTTAATCTATGCCTGGGGAAACAACTCCTTTTGGGTTTAGAACAATCAGTGCGTCTTGAGGGCTCAACATTGGTAGTTTTCCGCTGACCTCACGTAACCTCACCTATGACATCCTCTAGTAGTGAGAGACCATAGAGCTATGCCTGACTCTGATATGAGCCAGAGTATGAACCAGTGCTAAGCTAACCCAGTGTGTGACTGTCTCTCCAGGGTGCAGGCACAGCCATTGGGGAGTTGCCTCCCTACTTCATGGCCCGAGCAGCCAGGCTATCTGGAGCAGACCCGGACGATGAAGACTATGAGGAGTTTGAGGAGATGCTGGAGCAGGCAGAGACCGCTCAGGTGAATGTGGACTCTGTCCTCCCCTCTCAGTGTAGTAGCCTGCCTCTTGAATGCCCCATTCCACCCAATATTGTGGAGTCCTATACTCTCCTTCAGTCTTTAATTTTGAGATGAAACTCTACTTAATTGTCCATCACTATCTACTGACTTCTGGCCTGTGATTGGCCTCCAGTTATCACATGACTTCTCTGAAAAGCCCCTCCTCCCACCATTTCCAGTAAGGTCATCGCTAGTGGAGTGAGTCAGGGTGAAACGAGCTCCCCTGTAATCATCCCTGAGCTCAGATTAAGAATCATATATTCAACATAATTTTCCTCCAGTCTATTCTCACATCATGGAATCTGAAATAAAGAAGTAATATCTTATTACGTCTTTACCAGTAAATGTGTGTACAGCTGCATACTCATAATTTATTATTTAGATATTGTGACCTTGGGACTTAAAGGTTATATCTGTGCAAAGCATAGTTCTGAGATATTGAGCATCAAAGTTTTCACATCCCAGATCTCAGAACTGTTTTGCAGTGAATTCTTCTTTTTGTAGTGAACTCATTGTTTTCACCTTAAAGGTACTTCAATTACAGTGTATCAAAGTTCTGAGGGGGGGCGGTGTGCAAACGCAGATAGAACCTCATGGTTATGAAATGTCAATATGGGTTCAGCCATAATGTTCTCTGGCACAGAATGTAAATATTCTTTTTTGTTTTTTTTAACTAGGCAAGTCAGTTAAGAACAAATTCTTATTTACAATGACAGCCTTCCTACAGGGACAGCCATAGTAGTACGGCGCCCCTGGAGCAAAAATGGGTTAAGTCACGTTGTCGGCTCGGGGATTCGATCCAGCAACCTTTCGGTTACTGGCCCAAAGCTTCAACCCTTCTTTCTAATCACGTCATCAAATATATTCAATAATGTTCATCACACAATCGATAGTTCACTAAAATGACAAATACACTATATCCTATGGAGAACTAGCAACATTGCTAGAGCTTAGCTCTGGGTGAGTAAACTGATATATTTTTCTGGTCTCTAACACCAAAAGTCCGTAAACGACTTTTGTCAACCCAGCTTTGTGTGATTGGATTGCTGATATAACATTATAGCACCAAGTTCAAAGGTGTTTGAACAAACCTTTTCACAAATATGACATACTGTATGTCACATGTGAAGGATCTCATAAAGAGCAACTAATTTGACACAAATGTCAGATAGAACCTTACGGTCAGTCCCAAGGTGTTGATATATCATGTCAGATGCTTTTGACGTGACTTTTACAACTGAATAGTTTTCGGGCAAGGGTTGTATTATCACTAAAGACACCATTGGTTAGATGTGTGTGTGTGTGTGTGTGTGTGTGTGTAAACAGTGCATTCGGAAAGTATTCAGATTCAGAGTAATAGTTCTCTGCCAACAACTCTTGAATTAGATTTTTACCAGAGATAATAGCCCATCTGATAGTATTTGTTATACCACATTAATTATTTTCCAGAATTACATTACTCTTTTTTTTTTCAGTACTGTCATGATTTTTATATATTATTGTAGATAATGTGTGAAGCATAAATTCATATTGGATAATAAACTGTTGAATTATGTTTTCAGGATTTTGTTACTAGAGCAAAACTGGGCGTTCAGAACATGGTGCAGAAAGTGGGATTTTTTGGGATTCTAGCCTGTGCCTCGGTAAGTCCAAAACTACATTGCAGGCAACCGTTTGATGACATGACATGGACTCTGTTATCTTATACTGTATTAAAGTTGAGACCTTTTATTATTAAAGCACATCACTGAATATTGTACAAAAGTATGTGGATACCCCTTCAAATTAGTGGATTCAGCTATTTCAGCCACACCCGTTGCTGACAGGTGTACAAAATTGGGCACACAACCATACAATCTCCATAGACAAACATTGGCAGTAGAATGGCCTGTACTTAAGAGCTCAGTGACTTTCAACATGCCACCGTCATAGGATGCCACTTTTCCAACAAGTCAGTTTGTTAATTTTTTTCCCTGCTAGAGCTGACCCGTTCAACTGTAAGTGCTGTTATTGTGAAGTGGAAACGTCTAGGAGCAACAACAACTGAAGTGCGTAGCGTGTAAAAAATCGTCTGTCCTTAGTTGCAACCCTTACTACGGAGTTCCAAACTGCCTCGAAGCAAGATCTGCACAGGAACTGTTTGTCGGGAGCTTCATGAAATGGATTTCCATAGCCGAGCAGCCACAAACAAGCCTAAGATCACAATGCGCAATGCCAAGTGTCGGCTGGAGTGGTGTAAAGCTCGCCGCCATTGGACTCTGGAACAGTGGAAATGCATTCTCTGGAGTGATGAATCACGCTTCACCCTCTGGCAGTCTGACGGACTAATCTGGGTTTGGTGGATGCCAGGAGAGTGCTACTTGCCCCAATGCATAGTGCAAACTGTAAAGTTTGGTGGAGGAATAATGGTCTGGGGCTGTTTTTCATGGTTCGGGCTAGGCCCCTTAGTTCGTGAAGGGAAATCTTAACGCTACAGCATACAATTACATTTTAGATGATTCTGTGCTTCCAATTTTGTGGCAACAGTTTGGGGGAGGCCCTTTCCTGTTTCAGCATGAAAATGCTCCTGTGCACAAAGTCAGGTCCATACAGAAATGGTTTTAAGTTCAGTGTGAAAGAACTTGACTGGCCTGCACAGAGCCTCATCCTCAACCCCATCGAACACCTTTGGGATGAATTGGAACGCCGACTGCGAGCCAGGCCTAATCAGTGCCCGACCTCACTAATACGCTTGTGGCTGAATGGAAGCAAGGCCCCGCAACAATATTCCAACATTTAGGCTGTTGTAGCAGCAAAGGGGGGACCAACTCCATATTAATGCCTGTGATTTTGGTATGTGTTGTTTGACGAGCAGGTGTCCACATACTTTTGGCCATGTAGTTGATGTTATGGCAATGAAGGTAGAATTTGAATGCGCTCCTCTTTTACAGGATGTATTTTCACATGTTATGACCTGCCTTTCAGATCCCTAATCCTCTGTTTGACCTTGCTGGTATAACATGTGGTCACTTCCTGGTACCATTTTGGACCTTCTTTGGAGCAACTCTTATTGGGAAAGCCATCGTCAAGATGCACATACAAGTAAATATTTCCAATGTACTAAACAATTAGACATATTCAGACATCAGTCAGAATATTTTCAGTTGTAATTCCATGGTTTCTGTGTTTGAAGTACTTATAGTGCTGCTGCTGAAGACCATTCCAGATGAAAGGAGTATGGAGAGCACTTTAACAAAGTATTTTGTAAACCAGATCAAACTGTTAGTTGTCGGCTGTATTGTTGAGCCTGCCACAGTGACTAATCTACTCCCAGATGGTGGGAGACTGACTGTGAGTCGTGGTGGTGAGAGCTGAGACGTCTAACCAGACCAATCCATCTTTGGTACCACCCAGTGATCTCACCAGTTCTGACAAAGCCCCCCCAGGGTTAAGGAGGAGGACCAGGGTCCGGGGGATGCTTTGTGCTTCTCCCTTGGACCTCAAGGGTCAATTACTATCCAGTCTTGGCTGGGAAGGCATGTGTCACTGTGTTCAAAGCAGACATAGGATTTATCCCCTACCTCGGTGCAGATGGCGACTTAAGTTTTCACTGTCTGTGTGTCTATCCGAGACTGATCACTAATCACCCAGTTGATTCATTTGTCTTCCCACAGAAACTGTTTGTTATCATAACGTTCAGCAAGCACATAGTGGAACAGATGGTGTCTCTGATTGGGTGAGTATGTGTCTGTGTTAATGTATGCGTATCGATGGAGAGAGGTGCTTTGCCCGGTTAGCATCCTTCCTCTGTGCTTTAATGGGGGCAGGGCTCAACATTGATGCTTGTCCTGTTGTTAAGTAAAAAAAGGAATCACAATATCAAACAATTACTCCGATCAGAATTGGATTAGAGAGGCCAACATTGGAATAATATTCTAATCTATTTTTCATGTGCATAAATAAAAAAGCCTACATGTCACACTGTAGGTGTTATGCATGTTGGCTACACTTTAATGAGACTTAATTACATAAATATAGGCTAAACGCCTAGATCTAATGAAGGATAAATTACATGAACATCTAATGGCTTGATTATGTCGACATACAGTACTTGAGGCACGGTTCATTCGGATCAAATGGTCACAAGACCGGAGAGTGAAGAACAGTGCCTGTTGCGCACCGCACATCACCCACCTTGAATCTGAGCGGAGGCAGTCAGCATTTTATTTTATAAACACTTAGAACATGCTGGTTTATAGCATAGAACTATTGGTTTTCAAATCAACTTTATTTTAACCAGCAGCCAAAGGCACAATCCTAGTCATATTACTGACCCATGCTAGTTGATGCATCTTCAGATCCTCCATTTCTTCTGTCACATGAAGCCAATGTGTTTTCCCGCTAATTGCATTTTGGAACATTCACACATCGCCTACAGCCATGTGCGCATTGTTGAGCTTATAATATGAAGAAATAAAACTACAGTATCAACATGTTAAGCTAAACTGTCTTATCTGTTGCATCAGCCTCATTGTTAAAAAAAAATAAAAATATAATGTGCAGCGGTTGTATGAATTTTGTATTTGAGTGTGTTTTTAACCATAGACATACAGTATTTATTGACCAGACTCCCTTTATTTCGAGCCCAAGGAATTATTTTATAAAGAATTATTTTATAAAGACCAAGTATTTGATTTGGTTGTAATTGTAATGTTGCCATATTGTAAAGGCTACCAAGGGTGGCCAACCATCCTCCAGGAGAGCCTTAAAGGGGCATTGTTGAATTTTGAGACCGGCTTGAATATGCAAAGAAGCCAATGGGTAGAGTGTTCTCTATGGTAAAAAATATAGTAATTTTTTTTATTTTGTAAAGTGGTTCCTTGCTTCATACAATGTTGTACAAATTTTCCTACAGACCATTTCTTATTGTTGGACAAGTGACTTAAGCCTTTTGACGAGTAAAAAATCAGTCCTACTTGTCTAAAGGACAAGGGGCAAAAAAAAAGTCAAGCCCTGGGGGGGGGATTATACATTTGAAACCAGTTTTGCTGATGGATTGATCATTCCCATTCTGAACAAATAGCATCATAAAAGCATAACATCAAAGTCAGATGTGTGTGTTTACCTCTTCCATTAAGGGTATTTCCCTTACACGCAAACCAATCCCCCACATAGGTGGTCAGCCAGCCTTGTGGGGTTCTCTGATGGAATGTCTTCTGTTCTGTTCTGACTCACAGCAGTTTAGCTTTGACTGCACCAGAATCTCCATGACAGCAGCAGGGAAACTAATTACCAGCAGGATGTATGAAAGAAAAATAAATCATCACATCCATATTACACATCTAACATCTTAAGCTCTTCCTTGGCAATTTTTTTCGAACAAAAAAAAAAGATCAGTTTATAGTGCCGTCTTATTCACAGTTCGAATGAGTCGCATGAGAAAGAGACCCTTGCTTGCTACCGTTGCAATTGGTTGACTGGTCTGACTCGCTATGTGCTTGAATGCTGAATCGAGATTTTGGGTAATTGCTGCAGTTTTTGTGACAGTGAGTCAGTCAAATTTTGCCTGGGAATGGGCTTGCCATATCCCTTGTTTAAGATCAGCAATTACAATAACCCAATTAACTTTTGTACCCCGATTTAACCATATGTATATTCTATTTAATGATGGTTGTGATACAATGATTAAACTATACCAATATTTTGGGGGGGTAATAGTGCTGTCAACTACAAATGATTGTGGATTTATAGTACCTCATGGTCTCCTGAGGGTTCTATTCCAAACAAATTATGTCTGCATTTTCTAACTATAATCTAAAGAGCCCCTATGAACTGAGTGGCCCACACAGTGATCTAATCATTTGCGCTCCTTCCCATATATGGACAGTCATATTGATGAACACGCCTAGTTTTATCTGTTTCCACCCATAAGGCTGTGATGACCACATATCGAGTCACTTCCTGGTTATTGGTCTGACTGGTTTCCTATAGGAACCTTCGAGATAAATAAGAGAGATGAGGACTGCCTCACTTCACCCTGCTGTGTGCTCTCAGCCACTACACTGGCAGTGTGAACTCCCAGCCAGAGGCCTGATTTATGCCTAACTAAAAACACATAGGAAATGGAACTCTCGACATCCTGAGAAATGGACTGCTCTCTTTAAACCCTGGTCCTATGGACCAAGGGTTACCTCTACAAAGCCTAATTATTTTACCATTTGAAGGGATACTGCTGGTATGGTAAGTACTCTGGCATATAATGTTGTCTCCGTCTTTTCCTCGCCTCTCCCCTGCCTGTGGATGTCCTTGCCCTGCCGCTGTGTCAGGTCTCTGCCGAGGGTAGGTCCCTCCATACAGAAGCCCTTCAGTGAGTACCTGGAAGCCCAGAGGAGTAAACTCCACCACCACACCGGAGAAGGCACCCCGGCGGTAAGAGCACTACTACCAGCATCCATCCTTTATAAGTCGAAACAAAGCATGTGATTTTATTGATTGCCAAGGTAATACAAATTGTAATGTATTCGTGTTAGTGTCCAAAAGAGTAATATTGCTCTATGCATGTCTCTGTGCAGAGTGAGAACTGGCTGTCGTGGGTCTTTGAGAAGGTGGTTCTGGTCATGGTCTGTTACTTTATCTTCTCCATCATCAACTCCATGGCTCAGAACTACGCCAAGCGACGTCAGCAGCAGAGGTACTCTGAGGAGAAAACCAAGTGATAAGAGACTCACCAACTGACTGTGCTGAAAGTTCCCCGGCTCTGTCTCAAACTAACCTCACCCTTTTCCATCCTTAAGAGGCTGAACTGGCACTATTCTGTGTGTGTTTACGGATGTATGTGCTGTTTGTTTGTCCCTCTTAAGGTTTTGTAGTTTCCCCTCATCTGTGTTTTAGTGTGTGTGGTTTAATAATGACATAATGATAGGATATGATGAGCAGTTAAGCAGCAGTTGGTTGTCAATTGTTTAGCTGGCAGCTATACCAGCTGCGATGCCTTATGCAAAGTGGAGTCCTACTTCCATTGAACACAATTCTTAATCACTAGACTTGAACATAATTTTTCACTGTATGGATGGACTCAGACTTTCTGAATGCTGATATGATGCTACGGATATTTTCAGGGTTACATTTCTTGCGTTTTGTCCTGTTGATCAGAAATAGACCATCTGTCATTTGTGTTTCTTGGATTAGTTTGAAGTTCAAGTTTGCCATTAGAAATAGCAATATCAAGTCATCTCAACATGTTATGGATGGTTTACACATCCTGGAAATATTTTTGGGGACGGTATGTTTGCACATATATTTAGAATGATCTGAACAAACTAACTTGAACCAATAGGAAAGTGATATCATTTGTAAGATTTTGATCATAATATATAAAATGCCCAAATCATTGTTTTCATGTCTTCAGTTTTTCCATCTTTATTTGACACATTGTAGGTCTAACTATGTAAACAATTTCTCCCATTCTTCTAAGCTTGCCCCATGTTATTGTATAAAGCATATTCTACTGTTGAGGCAATCAGAGTACAAAGATTGAAAGAATGCTTGAGCCTGAAAGGTAAGTGCCAAGATCTGGATCGCTATAACATCAAACAATATGTTATGGGAAATATGGAATTGATATGTTGTAATATGAAACGTGTGTGTGTGTGTATATATATATATATAAACGAGTTGTATATCATCATAGTTATTGTTTCAAAGAGAATGCAATGCTTATTGTCCTGTGTGGGAATTCGTTTTCTGAAGCTGGTTTGTATAGACTGGGTCCTGGTTGTTGCAGGTTGTTGACTCCCTCTCCCATCCTGTCAGATAGCTTATCAGACTGGTGTTGACTGTTTGAATCACATGGCGACAACGGTCTGTAAGCTGTCTGAAGTTCTGGGTATTAACCATCTGAAGAGTGAGGTATTTTGTACCATAGTCAAAGCATGTTCCAATTTCAGTCATTTTTGTAACGGATGAAATCCACAACTTCTCAACAAAGACATTTGTAGGGCATCATGGCTGTTTTGTGTGCATCAGTTGTCTTAACTGAAATCATCTTTAATTAAAGTATTGTTCATATAAAATATTTGTTTATACCCCTCCAAATGTACTTGAATATTTTTTCCACGAATGCTCTGACTCCTTTGACAATTACACACGTACTCTTCTATCCAAACAGTATCTTACTGGTCCAAAGCAGACGGTAGCGTCAAAGTTGACTGTAGCTAGAGATTATCTGTTCAAGAGATGTGAAGTTATCCAAGAAATCTTCCTCTGAGTGGAAGCAAAGACACCACATCAATATGTAGAAACCCAATAACCTGGGAAAGAAGCAGTTTAGATCAGTAGAAGTCTACCATTACCAATCTTCTGAATATGGCATCCCCAACTTTTTGCAATGATTGACAATAATTACTCATCCTGTTGGAAAATGTCAATATAAATGAGCATGCATGTTTTTTTACATGTCTAACCGTACCTAGAAGCAAACATGTTCCAGGCTTTCCCCACCATATTGTCCAGAGGCCTCAGCAGAGCCTGGCTATTGATGACCAGTGTAGCAGACTTCTCATACTTGAATAGAATCAACCAGTATCTGTATTGTCTATTTTCCTATAGTAGTTAGACACCTATGTACTGGTCTCTTACCTATCTCTACACTGTTCACATCCTCCCCCGCAGTATTAGCAGGTTGGCCAGGGAGGTGTTGAAGCCTGGTCCTCTCTACCCCTTCAGGCTGGCGAGAGGGGGCTTGCACCTGCCAGTCGATGCCTGAAAAATAAGTCCTTGGCGCAGTAATATGAATTTCAGGACATGGAATAGTAAACAGTTGAGTTACATGGGGACATCAATTGTTTTGGGATTTCAGTTATTAATTTCATTTAGACAATACTGCCTCCTAGTGTTCAAGACAAGTACAGCACTCGATTTTAACCAATGCAGTATTTTTTTTATTTCACCTTTATTTAACCAGGTAGGTCAGTTGAGAACAAGTTCTCATTTGCAACTGCGACCTGGCCAAGACAAAGCAAAGCAGTGCGACAAAAACAACACAGAGTTACACAGTAAACAAACATGGTAAAAACACAATAGAAAATCTAAATACAGAGTGCAAAATGTAGTGCAAAATGCAGTAAGGTTAGGAGGTAGGACAATAAATAGACCATAGTGGTGAGATAAATTACAGATTATCATCATTAACACAGGAATGAAGGATGTGCAAATTATGTGCAAATAGAGATACTGGAGTGCAAGATTTGTGAAAATAACAAAAATATATATGGGGATGAGGTAGTAGTGTGGGCTATTTACAGAAGGGCTATATACAGGTGCAGTGATCGATAAGCAGCTTTGACAGCTGACGCTTAAAGTTAGTGAGGGAGATAGGAACCTCTAGCTTCAGTGATTTTTGCAATTCGTTCCAGTCATTGGCAGCAGCGAACTGGAAGGAATGGCGGCCAAAGGAGGTGTTGGCTTTGGGGTATGGGTTGTGTAGGAGGTGTTGGCTTTGGGGTGTTGTGTAGTATGACTACACAACACTTGCCTTCCTCCATTTTGGCGTTGGCAATGAGCATCTGACGTAGGTGTTTGAGCAGGCCTGACCAGGTGAACATGCTGTAAGCCACGGAGGAGCTGGACACCTGGGGAATGTTGAGCAGTTGTACTCTGGGTGACATACCAGGCCGCTCATCAGTTCACCTGGAAACAGTGGGTGATATGCAACTTCAAGACTTTGACACACTGGTTTGTTTCGTCCTACTACTACATTTGAAGGGGGCATAGGTTTACGTGTGTATATGTACAGAATGTGTGTTGTCACAGTACGGTGCTGATGCTACTCAGTGCTCACCTATGGAGTTTCTATTGTAGACACCATGGGAGTCACCAGTGAGTGCAGGCTGCAGAACACTCCCTAGCTAGTGGGTGATGACTTTGTTGACGTCACTGAATGATATGTGTTTGATATTCATGAGATGGGCACAGATCTTGTGAACCAGGATGGCATCTGAGAGCTGGTAGAGGTGTGAGTGTGAGGACAGAGTAGTAGTTCTGGACAATCACCTTCAAAGTAAAACACAAAACAGCAATTAGATAAAACTGGTCATTCAGAGTACTGATGACGATGTTGTTTCTGCCTTCAGAAATTCTATAATTGTAACTGTGTCATTTCTACTTTGTAAATGTGGTTGTCTCACCTTAAAATGAATGCACTAATTGTCGCTCTGCATGTAAATGTAAAAATAAAATGCTTTGAAATATTACTTTCTTATCCCACAGGAAATATGTCTATTGTAAAACATAAAAACATACAGCGGGTGAAATAAGTATTGAACACGTCACCATTTTTCTCAGTAAATATATTTCCAAAGGTGCTATTGACATGACATTTTCACCAGATGTTGGTAACAACCCAAGTAATCCATACATACAAAGAAACCAAAACAAATAAGTTCAGAAATTAAGTTGTGTAATAATGTGAAATGACACAGGGAAAAAGTATTGAACACATGAAGAAAGGGAGGTGCAAAAAGGCATGGAAAGCCAAGACAACAGCTGAAAACTATCAGTAATTAAAAAGCAATCCAGCCTCCTGTCAGTGCAAATTAATATCAGCTGGTTCAGTCCCAACTGATGGCCTACAAAAAGGTCTCATTGCCAAGGTGTCACACAAGACACATCTCATGATGGGTAAAAGCAAAGAGCTGTCTCAAGACCTTCGCCCAGATCCCTGTTTCTGACTGAAGTGTGAACGGTCCCCATATCTCCACTTCCCAGATTTGGCAGCCTTTGCAATACTCTGAGATGACTTTAGGTTCCATGTCAATCAGCACTGACCTTGCCACGAGGTCTGTGCAAAGACAACATTAAATGTTAAATACACATCTGTTAAGTTTACATGTTAGAAGAGGAGCACCAGTTTATTATCATAAGGAATAGCTAACCTACCTCTATTTGCAGTCTCATTGAAGAACCGCTCACTGCTGCATTCACTGCAAATCTTTCTTTGCGTTTCATTTGCATCATTGCTGATCACCTCGAACAACTCTTTGCCTACTTGGTTGCCACACTGTCCAAGTTGTACTGTCACGATGGACATTATTATAACTGCTTGCAAAAGCTGTTGTTTACTAGTATGTTAGCCTAAATGTCACTGATCATGTGTGGAAAATGTGGAAAATAAAATAATAAAAGTTTCCTCCAACTGACAGTTTGGATTCCAGCGTGGTTTGAAGCTCGCCGCGTTTCCTGCAACAGATCGATCAAGTCGGCGCTTCACCTGGTTGGTTGTGTGGTGCGCATGCTCTGTGTAGTAGCCGGTTATGGCGGCGGTGATGCGTGTTTGTCCATGAGGCGGAGAGCGCGAGCTATTCTCACGGACTGAACCTGGACGAAAGCAGCGATGGCGGGTGTATTCGACATCGATTTGGATCAGCCGGAGGAAAATGTATCCGATGATGAGCTCGAGGAGGTAATTTTCTCGATCCTGTCGGGTGTTATTGCGCGAGCATTTGATGTAACTGTTGATAGCCATGCTAGCTAGCTATAGGGCCCGTCGTCTTGGTTTGTTGCCAATGCATTGCCATTAGGCCCAGTTTTGACAAGGCTACCAGCTAGCCTTCTAACATTGACTAGCCTCCGATCAGCCTGCTAAGTTAACACTCATGAGCTGTCACTTGCTCGCATCTGCTGCGAGATAGTTGTTATACATTGCATGTTGTTATGACATTTGCATACTTAATGCTTTATACTAATATTGAATATGATATTTTCAACCTTGTTAGACAGTCAGTGTGCAGGAAAGGCAAGCATACTCTGGTTTGCTGGCGTGCAACAGTTTATTTTGGCACTACTGCAGTTTGGAACATGGACTGGAGGTCCTTATGTGGACACAGGCGGATCCTAATTTGGACAAGGTTTAATGATGGGTTATAGTGGACATGCACCGTTCTGATAGACATATTTATGAACTATTTGTGATAACTAGGTAGTGAGTTGGCTGTTTAGGGCCATGTTCACAGTTTACATGGTATGAACGAACTGTATTCATTCTCTGACAGTTGCAGATAATGACAACTTTAGCGTAAACATTTCGTACTCTATTGAACATCTCATGTTCAGTGCCCTTTGGCAAGGATTTTGGGCAACACTAAATATCACGTTGCATGTTTTTTGGGTGTAAAATATTTACCTCAAGATTTGTATACATTTATGACAAAATAAATGTAAATTAGTGGTCAATTCCAAGGCTGTCAAGATAAAATAAAAAATAAAAATAAATATCAGTCCACAGCTCAAGATCCAATTTCCAGTGTTCTGAAATAAATGTAAACACAACAGATTTTAATTTAACCTGATTTCACATTGTATACTCTCGCATGTTGGCCTATGTTGACTTAATATTTTAGCTAACATTGCATTGATTTCAGTTGATGTCCTGCCATCTTGCGTCTAAGATTGAACACTTCTATAATATAATCAATATTCCTGTTTAATCTAATGACATGCTACTGCGGTTCTATGGCTCTGCAGTAATTTGAGTTATAAATCAGATTTGTTTTTACAATGTGCTAATCTACATTTTCTGTCATAGTCTCAGATCAACGATTTCATGGACCATTGCAGCGCCTTTGAATTGTAAGTGTTGACACATCATTATGAAGGCCTGGTCGATTTAAATCATTCTGTTGAGCAGTCACAGTAATTGTACCGTGCTTCGGTCAGTGTATTGTAAGTGAGCATATAGTTACATGACTTCTTTCCCCAGCAATATGGACGACTGTGAGAAGATTGAGATTTCTGAGGACAACGTCAACCAAGGAACAGAGAACATCAGGCCGGAGTGTTTTGAGCTGCTACGGGTGCTGGGAAAGGGCGGTTATGGAAAGGTATGGTACTGTTCCCCCGAGAGAGATGAAAATCCATCCTCCGCTTATTAAAATGTATTTTTTTTATAGGCTTTTATGTAGTTTTATTCAAATTCCATGTCACTTGTCATTATTAGGTCTCGCACATTGTGTTGAACTGGTTATTCCCTTTCTTCTTTTTTAGGTTTTTCAAGTTCGGAAAGTTGCTGGAGCAGCGTCGGGGAAGATATTTGCCATGAAGGTTTTAAAGAAGGTACCTAAAAACTCTCATTCAAACACACATATATTTACATTTACTCCATCAAGTGTCTCTCAATTTTGTCTCAAATGTAGTAAATATGACAAATTAACATTGTTTTATGTTGCTTCTGTGTGAAAATATTGGCTTTCCTTGAAGCCTGTTGGTGTGTATGGTCTTGTTGGTAGTTTGCCATCTTTGTTGCTGCAGTCGTGGCAGTTAAGAAGCTGTGTCAGCTCATTAGATGTTGCACAGTACTGTAGATACAGTGCTTTTGCTTGATCAGTGAAGGGACTTTAATGACAGATGCGGTCACATACCACTTCATCAAGATTTGTCCACCAAGCTATGCTACAGAAATGAACCCAAAAATATAATAATGTTTTCTGGCCCCGCAGGCTATGATTGTACGCAATGCTAAGGACACGGCCCACACCAAGGCAGAGAGGAACATCCTGGAGGAAGTGAAGCATCCTTTCATCGTGGATCTCATCTATGCCTTCCAAACAGGAGGCAAGCTGTACCTCATCCTGGAGTACCTCAGCGGTCAGTAAATCAGGGGTCAGATAGGCAGTTACACCAAACAACCTATTCACCCAAAGATAAACAACCATCCATTCTTTCCACACTCTTCCTGTTGCCCAAGAGTTGCTGGTGGAGTCAGACTGAATCTCAATACACATTAGCAGTCCCAGTCATGCAGATGGTTTCTCTTATTCTGAGCACCTCTAGATTTGCAGAGAAGAATGAACACTATGATGAATTCAGGCAATGTCAGTATTAAAAATGAAATGGGTGAAAGAGATCATTTGGTGTAGTCTCTCCCACAACTATTTTTGCATTTGTACAACACTACCATTTTTTTAAATTCATTTTTTTGTAATTTTCAGGGGGTGAGCTATTTATGCAACTGGAAAGAGAAGGGATTTTTATGGAAGACACAGCCTGGTGAGTGGAGATGACGAAAGGCAATGTAGTCATACCAGTCATAGTACATCCACTGTACTAAGACACGTCTTTGGAATAACCTACGTTAGTTGGTGAAAGGGAAAATACAATTTACGAAGGCAGTGAACTGAAGATTAGGTTCTTCTTAACTGACTTGCCTAGTTAAATTAAGGTTAAATAAAAAAAAAAATTGTGTGTGTATATACAATGTAAATGTGGTTTCTTTCTTATCTGCAGCTTTTATCTGGCAGAAATCTCCATGGCTCTGGGCCATCTGCACCAGAAAGGCATCATCTATAGAGACCTGAAGCCTGAAAACATAATGCTTAACAACCAAGGTAATGCTGGAGCTGGGTAAGGATGTCACAACAGATGTCCTGAGTTGCAATCATGTTCAAGTCAGGCAATGTTTGATGCTACATTAGCTGTAAATACATCGACATTTGTGCTTGTGAATGCACTTTATGTTAGACATTAGGGCTGGGAATTGCCAGGGACCTCATAATACGGTGTTATCACGATACTTAGGTGCTGATACTATATGTATTGCGATTCTCATGATTGTATATGTATTGCGATTCGATACTGCGATATGATGTTCCAAAGATATTGCTCACTGTAAGTCTGCTGCTGAGAGACGAGAGAACATGAGAAAACAAAATAAGTGCTGAACCTGTTGGTTCACTATTTAAAAAGAATATGGAGAACAAGCTTTTGGCCAAGGTACAGCCAACTAGCGCTAGCTAACGCTACCTACTGTAGCAAACAGTAGGTAGCGTACCACTATTACACAACATTATTCCGCAGGAAATGTTGTTTACTAAACTCAAAGTGAAATTGGCTGAATTGTTTCTGTGTTGTGTGTTTTTCCAGGTCATGTGAAACTGACTGACTTTGGGCTGTGTAAAGAGTCCATTCACGGCGGCACAGTCACCCATACTTTTTGTGGCACCATAGAGTACATGTAAGTCACACTTTGTAAAATACACACCACCTGTTGTTCATTTAAATCAGTTGAAAGCTGTGCTATTTTTATCTATTGACTGCCTCATGAAAAATTGATATTGTGTCAGGGCTCCAGAGATCCTGATGAGAAGTGGACACAACAGAGCAGTGGACTGGTGGAGTCTCGGAGCACTTATGTACGACATGCTGACTGGAGCGGTGAGTGCAAAACTTATTTCATAGCCTCATGTTTATAATGACGTGGTAATGCAACAATCAAGCGGTGTTGACCTAATGTTATTAATTTGTGCTTCAAATGTAGCCACCATTCACTGGTGAAAATAGGAAGAAGACCATTGACAAAATCTTAAAATGCAAGCTGAACCTCCCACCCTACCTCACACAAGAAGCCAGAGATCTCCTGAAAAGGGTGACTATTTGTTTAACATATTTTAACTTTTTTTATTTTCATGTTGGTAATCGCATATGTATTTATACTTTTTTCTTTGTTCTTGTTTTTCAGCTGCTGAAGAGAAATGCCTCGTCAAGACTTGGAGCAGGGGCCGGGGATGCTACAGAGGTGCAGGTGAGAACAAGAGAAGGAGTGGAACATTTTGGGATGGAGTGACTTGATACTTCCAAAACAAATGTAACCTTGAGAATGTAGAGGGCAGGAGAGTTCGAGATTCTACCCCATTCTGGCAAGCGACGCTTTGTCTCAAGCCATTGATCACAATACAACAGAACTTTACCCTAAATAGAAGTGTTCAAAAGTGAGAGGAGACAGGAAAGTATTGAAATTAAAATGCTATTGTTATAAGAATTTCTTTGCTCCTCTTTCCTTAGGCTCATCCCTTCTTCCGACACATTAACTGGGAAGAGCTCCTGGCCAGGAAAGTGGAGGCTCCATTCAAGCCTTTCCTGGTAAGCGGAAGGATAGCTTCTGTTGGTTTTAGACAACCTTTTCCAGCTCTCAAAGGCGTTAGACTCTAACATACTTTTTCTCTTGTATCCATAGCAATCCGCTGAAGACGTGAGCCAGTTTGACTCCAAGTTCACCAGCCAGACACCAGTGGACAGCCCAGATGACTCCACACTCAGTGAAAGCGCCAACCAAGCCTTTCTGGTAAGACTGCTACAGATCTTGTTAGAGATTACATGTTTTTATTTTTTGGGGCCCATTCACCTTCCCCTTCGGAGGATAAAAAAAAAAAAACTAGCTTTTTCTTTTGTTACGTGTACATTTTACACATATTACACTTGTTTTACATAGCAAGAATAAAGTAATTTGATATGTGGATATACATTATGTATAGTACTTATACATCTTGTTTTCAGCCATAACTATTAAAGAACATGAGCTTTTAAACCACCCCTCAGCTACTCTGTCCATCCCACCTATCTCAGTAAACCGTCCTCTTATGATTTCCATGTGCCATATATTTTTCTACTGTGCTGTTTCACGGAAATTCGGAACCTGTCTAATTGCATAGTACATGTGTTGGTGTTAATTTTGCTCATAGGACAAAATCATGATATGACAGAATTCACCTTAATTTCTCCTTATACATTTGTAGGCAGTACTGGTGACTGTAACCCCTCTGTCATTGCTTCTGCAGGGTTTTACGTATGTTGCTCCATCAGTACTGGAAAACGTCAAGGAAAAGTTCTCATTCGAGCCAAAAGTCCGCTCACCCCGACGGTTTTTGGGGAGCCCAAGAACACCAGTCAGGTATTCTGTAATTTCAGCCACTTTGGCTGTTCCTACATTCGCTTGTACAACATTATGCCACATCACCACATAGTCATGGTATGTCCTCTTCCTTTTCAGCCCTCTCAAGTTCTCTGCTGGTGACGTGTGGCCCCGGGGCACTTTGCTGCCCGGTGGATCCTCTCTATGTCTCCAGTCGCCCCAGGAGCAGGTCATGGAGGTGTCAACCCCAGAACAGATGGACGTGCAGGCCAGCTCTGAGGCCTCAGCCCCCCTGCCCATCCGCCAGCCTACAGGGGACAACCTGTCCCAGTTCAAACAGGCCTACCCCGTCATGGCCAAGAGGCCCGAGCATCTACGCATGAACCTATGACCAGCAGCTCCTCTCAGGGGAATTTTCTTCTTTGTTGATAATTATTTTTATTTTTTAAAGATAAGGACGCTAGAGACAATGAAACTCTAAATTTCAGTTCTACACACACCATCACTACCTGAAGTCTTCCTCAGGCTGTAACCTCCAGTGTGCTGCTGCTGAGCTCGGCAGACTATGCCACTCCCTCAGGTCCCCTTGACCTCTACAACTTGACCCCTAGCTGGACTGGACTAGCGGCACAGGGCATCACTTTGGATATGTTAGTTTTTTTATTACTCCATCCTACCACAAAAAAAAGGAATGAGAGAAAACGTATCAAATGTGGCCCATCGCAATTAACACGAACGTGCAGTATATAAAATATTATCAAAGTGCTTCATGTTACATCATCGAATGCTGATGAGGAATTAATTGCTTCCACTGAACACTTGGAAGATTTGACAGTATTTCTTGAAGATTGCTTCCTGGCTCAATTAAATCATATGAATTATTAATAGAAAAAAATATGATTGGAAGTTGTATCAATAAGCTGAGGTTCTGAACATAGCTTTATGTCTTAAGTATTTTACAAAAGGGATGCATCTGTGCTATATCAATGATGGATCAATTCATGGGGTCCTCAATAACAATAAATGTTTACTTTTTACATTTCACTTTGTCTGAATTACTAACTGAATGCAGACTTTTGGTTATTACATTTGTATTCCTGTACTGATAGAGAATATAACGTTGTCAGGTAGGAGTTAAATGAGTACATGCATATCCTCTATAATAGTAAATATGCACCACACTAAAATGAATAATAACTCAGTTTATTTTTAATTGTTGGGATGGTACTTGCTTAGTGGGACTAAAATTACTGAGACAAAGTCCCAGGACTATGACCTAGATTTTAAGAGGTGTTAAACCATCTGGTTTGTATCCTGCCTAGATTAAATTCTGCTGCCTGGCCAATCTTGGCATGAAGTAAATATGTCCAGTTCAAATCAGTAACTCAGCATTCCAACCTGTCGTACCAGCTCTCCTTGAATAATATTTGCCAGCATCAACAACCTAAAATTATTTGACATACTCTTCTTCGCTGTGGAAAATATATGCTACTATCCTCTCTAAACCAGCAGTAGCCAGTCCGAGCTAGACGGGGTGGCTGCTGCCAACTTCCGTATAAAATACATTTCTCATACTGATGCTGCTGCACTTGTTTGGATTTTGCCAGATAAAAAGTGATACTGATACTTAGATTTTAGACTTAATGAATCAAATTATATTGTGAAAATAATTGTATCATCTTTTTCAAAAGTATTAAAGGTTTAATGAGATTTTATTAGATAAACATGATGTATTGATGTTCTATCTATTTGAATTCCCCCGCCGACTAGGTGAAAAAATATTGTCTGTGCCCTTGAGCAAGGCACTTAAACCTAATTGCTCCTGTAAGTCACTCTGGATAAGAGCATCTGATAAATTACTTAAATGTACTACTTAAAAGGGATAGTTCATCCAAACTACAAAATGGTGCATTGGTGTCCTTACCCTGTAAGCAGTCTGGACAAGGAATGAGAGCAAATCATTTTTGGGGTTTAGTTTCCCTGGCACTGATTCCATGCTAACGTTTTAGCATATCCAGGTGCTGGAGTTGTAGGCAAAATCATGAAAAACAGTAAGTAAAATGCCGCTGATGCTCCCAGGTAATATTTATAACAACGTCTCGACGCTTAGGTCTTCATCAGGCATCCATATCCCAGGTGGGGGTGGAAGGTCCTATATATAGGGGCAGTACTCAGTGACATCACTTCCTGAAACAGGAGGTAAAAAAACATAACATAGGTTAACAATATTAACATTCAATGTATCAAAATATATGATCATATACAAGGAATGTGATCAATATTTGCAGTAATGTACATACACATACCATATTCATACAATATTAAAATAGGATTTTTTTTTTAAACAATTTTGACATATTGAAACTATAAAACCGATTTCAAGTCAACTCCTCGTTAAGGCTAAGAGGAGACAGTGTGTTGAGCCTGTGGATCCAGAAAGATTCCCTTTGAAGAAGTTTCCTCTCAATGTCCCCTCCCCTGTGTGACATCTTGACCATTTCTATTCCAATGTATCTCAGAGAACTAATAGGATGTCGAAACGTAGTTATAACGTATTATAGCATGAGCAGCAGTGTGCAGCGTTTTCCTTTCTGTTTTTCACTAAAACCCATTCAAGTCATGGGAATGATTTTAGCATTTAGCATCATGTCCAAATCCAAAAGTGTCTCAAATTTATTGTGAAGTTCAACAAAGTAACCTTTAGATTATTTGAACATGATGCGTGAAAAATGACAATGATGCTAAACGTTAGCACGTGGAAACAGTCCCAGGGAAACTAAACCAAAGTATGAATTGCTGTCATACCTTATCCATAGACTGCTTTACAGGGTAAGGAAACCAATGTATTTTTGTAATTTGGGTAAAGTATCCTTTAAATATTAGATATAATACTTCCCAGATATCTGGAGCAAACTAACAGTTTGGTCAAGCTGCACTGTGTGCAGGACTGGTCATATACATTGGATGCAAGAGTTTAACTTGTAACAAACATAAAATAATCAACAAGGGTGCTCTGTCACTCTACACTTGAAATCGTATGGGGAGTATTTGAGAAATGTACACTACGTTCAAAAGTTTGGGGTCACTTAGAAATGTCCTTGTTTTTGAAAGAAAATCAAATTTTTTGTCCATTAAAATATCATCAAATTGATCAGAAATACAGTGTAGACATTGTTAATGTTGTAAATTACTAATGCGTCCAGAGGGAGCTGAATTTGCGGATTGCTGAGGGGAAGAGAGTGTATAAGGAGAAGATGGAGGACAAGCTGAGGCAGATCCAGGTGAGAGAGGTGTGGAAGGGTATGAGAAATATCACTGGCTTCAAAAAGTCAAACAGTGGGCAGACGGAGGGGACCCAGGACAGAGCCAATGAGCTGAACCAATTTTATAACAGGTTTGATCAGCAACCCCCTCCCCACCTCCGCCCCTGCTCCCTCTGGACTGATCCTCAACACCCCCCTTCCCCCCACCTCCCCACCTGGGCTGGCTTTCACCACCAACCAAATGAAGAGAGAGCTGGAGAGACTACATCTATCTATCTATCTATCTATCTATCTAAATGGCAGATTTTTTATTGAATATCTACATAGGCATACAGAGGCCCATTATCAGCAACTATCACTCCTGTGTTCTAATGGCACGTTGTGTTAGCTAATCCAAGTTTATCATTTTAAAAGTCTAATTGATCATTAGAAAATCCTTTTGCATTTATGTTAGCACAGCTGAAAACTGTTGTGCTGATTAAAGAAGCAATAAAACTGGCCTTCTTTAGACTAGTTGAGTATCTAGAGCATCAGCATTTGTGGGTTCGATTACAGGCTCAAATTGGCCAGAAACAAATAACTTTCTTCTGAAAAGCCATATATTTCGTAAAAGATCTGCCGTTTCCAGCTACAATAGTCATTTACAACATTAACAATGTCTACACTGTATGAAAATGTATGCAATCAATACTGTAAGTCTCTCTGGATAAGAGTGTCTGCTAAATTACTTATATGTAAATGTACACAGTATTTCTGATCAATTTGATGTTATTTTAATGGACAAAAAAAAAAACAAGGACATTTCTAAGTGACCCCAAACTTTTGAACAGTGGTGTATTTTGTTAGCTGTAACCGAAATCTCCAAAATAATTATGATGGATGTGAATTAACACATCTCTAGAGAGTGCCTTGGAAATTAAACATTATACCCTCACATCATCAGCTGGAGTTGAAAGTATGCCAAACTTCTTTCAGAGCTCCCCCATGCAGTTATGTGTATGTTTGAGATATGATTCCCCCTTCTTTACCTCTATTTACCTTTTGCTCTACCTTATGTCATATTACCCTCTGAAAAATAACAGGGGAAAACTTGCACATATAGTAAAACTGTCCCATTGTGCCCAGTTTTGGTGACTTGTTGGGCTTTTTGCAGTAGGTCTATGTGTCTTGAGGAGGGTTACCTGCGATGTTCAGGAGCAGCCTCAGGACTACCTGGGGCCAGGATGAGAGGTACCGTTTGTACTATTTCCAGCACAGAGCTCCTACATTAGTGTTTCCCTGTTGGACAGACAAACTCAAGGTCAGCATTTTCATCGCATTCTCCCAGGTATTCCCTACCTCACCTTCCCATATATTTCCCATATATTCTAGTAGGCAGCAGCACCCATATATGGGATCCACACAAAATGTATATAGAAATAGCCAATGTATGTTATTGATAGTAGTAGGTGTAATTTATAAAAGTTATATTGCTTCTATATATCTATCTGTCATCTATATATCTATATATACACTATACATATATACAGTACCAGTCAAAAGGTTGGATACACCTACTCATTCCAGGGTTTTTCTTTATTTTTACTATTTTCTACATTGTAGAATAATAGTGAAGACATCAAAACTGTGTGTTCCGGGCGACTGTGTGATCATGTTCTCCGTAGCCGACATGAGTAAGAGCTACAAAGTAAGAGCTATTATTCTACAATGTAGAAAATAGTAAAAATAAAGAAAAACCCTGGAATGAGTAGGTGTATCCAACCTTTTGACTGGTACTGTACAGTCGTGGCCAAAAGTTTTGAGAATGACACAAGCATTGTTCTCCACAAAGTTTGCTGCCTCAGTGTTGATAATGGCAATTTTCATATACTCCAGAATGTCATGAAGAGTGATCAGATGAAGTCCCTCTTTGCCATGAAAATGAACTTAATCCCCAAAAAAACATTTCCACTGCATTTCAGCCCTGCCACAAAAGGACCAGCTGCCATCATGTCAGTGATTGTCTCGTTAACACAGGTGAGAGTGTTGACGAGGACAAGGCTGGAGATCACTCTGTCATGCTGATTAAGTCAGAATAACAGACTGGAAGCTTTAAAAGGAGGGTGGTGCTTGAAATCATTATTCTTCTTCTGTCAACCATGGTTACCTGCAAGGAAACACGTGCCATCATCATTGCTTTGCACAAAAAGTGCTTCACAGGCAAGGATATTGCTTCTGGTAAGATTGCACCTAAATCTTCCATTTATCGGATCATCAAGAACTTCAAGGAGAGACGTTAAATTGTTGTGAAGAAGGCGCCAGGGCGCCCAAGAAAGTCCAGCAAGCGCCAGGACCGTCTCCTAAAGTTGATTCAGCTGCGGGATCGGGGCACCACCAGTGCAGAGCTTGCTCAGGAATGGCAGCAGGCAGGTGTGAGTGCATCTGCACGCACAGTGAGGCGAAGACTTTTGGAGGATGGCCTGGTGTCAAGAAAGGCAGCAAAGAAGCATCAGGGACAGACTGATATTCTGCAAAAGGTACAGGGATTGGACTGCTGAGGACTGGGGTAGATTTTCTCTGATGAATCCCTTTTCCGATTGTTTGGGCCATCCGGAAAACACCTTGTCCGGAGAAGACAAGGTGAGCGCTACCATCAGTCCTGTGTCATGCCAACAGTAAAGCATCCTCAGACCATTCATGTGTGGGGTTGCTTCTCAGCCAAGGGAGTGGGCTCACTCACAATTTTGCCTAAGAACACAGCCATGAATAAAGAATGGTACCAACACATCCTCCGAGAGCAACTTCTCCCAACCATCCAAGAACAGTTTGGTGACGACCAATTCCAGCATGATGGAGCACCTTGCCATAAGGCAAAAGTGATAACTAAGTGGCTCGGGGAACAAAACATTGACATTTTGGGTCCATGGCCAGGAAACTCCCCAGAGCTTAATCCCATTGAGAACTTGTGGTCGATCCTCAAGAGGCGGGTGGACAAACAAAAACCCACAACTTCTGACAAACTCCAAGCATTGATTATGCAAGAATGGCCTGCCATCAGTCAGGATGTGGCCCAGAAGTTAATTGACAGCATGCCAGGGCGGATTGCAGAGTTCTTGAAAAAGAAGGGTCAACACTGCAAATATTCACTCTTTGCATAAACTGAATGTCATTGTCAATGAAAGCCTTTGACACTTATGGAATACTTGTAATTATACTTCAGTGTACCATAATAACTACTGACATAAAGATCTAAGAACACTGAAGCAGCAAACTTTGTGGAGACCAAAACTTTTGACCACGACTGTATATATATGTTTTATTGTTCTAGCCATTGTACTGTATATCTAGAAGTATACCTAGAAGTGTTTAATCTAATATATATATATATATATATTTTAATTGCCATGGAAACTCCAAAAGGTTTGCTATAATGGCAGCTAGTAATAAAATGCAGTTGTTAGAGATTATGGCTGGCTGGAGCCTGAAAGCGTGATGATCATTATAAACTGAGATTTGCCTGATACAAATATCTCATTGGTTTGATCAGTAAACACAGCTACGAGCCATCAGTTATAGTTTGACGCCTTCCTCCTCCTTCTTCCCATTACCACACATTGGCCAATGGGAGTTGGGAGGCAGAGTTGTCCTCCTGGCCGCCATTAAAGAATTCAATCCATGAATTCAAATGGAAACCTGCAGGACCCGAAAATCAGTAAACGCAAATGCTTACCTTTACTGGACATTTACATCATGATTTCAGTATTTTTGTTTAAGTTTTCATAGTTTTATCGGATTCCGGCGACTATGGGGAATATAAAGGGTGGTGTTAGCTAACTGTTTTATTTAGGCTGACTTGGCTAGTATGTTAGCTAGATAGCGAAACTCAGGGGGAGGGGAGAGTTTATTTCCTCTGAAATTGTTTTCGATTACTAGTAGATCACTTTATGGTGAGGTTGTGGTTCGTGTAGATATTGTATTTAACGCATTGTGAAGTAAAGTAAGAAAACGAACTCGGGAGTGGGGTTGATGAATTTGTTAGCGTATAAAGCTAACTAGTTGTGTTAGCTGGCTAGCAAGACAGCGAGATTGTTTAGTTAGCTAAAGCTAGCGTAGTGGCTAGCCATCAACCGGTTGTATAAATAACTAGCCAGTTAGCATCTTAGTTTTATGGGGTAGTTGACTAAATACTAAATATCCAGATCAAATAGCTTAAAACTTAGCTGCATATTGCTCTTCTCTGTAACTACTGAGACGATGGATTGTTCAACCACGCTGTGAGGATGAGTTCATGTTTTGTACCAAACGGGGCCAGTTTGGAGGACTGCCACTCCAACCTATTTTGCCTGGTAAGTGATTAAACTCACTGTTAGCATGCTAATGTTAGCTAACTCAAACTGAGGCCAGAAAGCCATTTTGGCTAGCTAGTCAGCAACCTGAACCGCTTGACTACAGCTGACTGTGGAGGCGTCAAGGCCTGTTCCAGATTGATTGCTAATGCAATTTTGCAAGTGCGCTAACGTTAGATAGCTAACTTAGCTAACTAACATTAATACTTGGTTGATACGACGTTAGTTTATAGGAATAGAAGTTAATCAGATCCAACCACAAAAATAATTTGGTATCTAGTTATCATTTCTCTCGCTAGCTACCTAATTTGGCTAACTGGCTTGCTAGGTTCAGGTTGTTTTGTGAGGTTTTCTGTCATTGTGAGATGTTTATGATTCTTCTTCACTTTAGCACCATTAACTATATTTCATTGCAATTGCATCTATCCAACTCGTTAGCAACTAGTCATAGTGTACATTAACGTTTGTTTACAACTTGATGCTTGGCTAGTTATGGCTAACTTTTTAGGCCAACAATATCGTGAGTCAGCCTATGACAATGTCTACAGTATTGTTTTCTTAAGTTAGTATTCCTATTGCTAATGATGTCCACAACCACTCACGAAACTACTGAGTTTAACACTTCCTCATTGTAGTATTATATGGTACTCCTTTATGGATAGAACTTTCAGCAGGGTACCGAGATAAGTGTGCATTTTATATTAACTATAGGCTACTCGTTATAGCTATTAGACTGAGGGTCTACTGCACTGGCCAATAGTTTTAGTGATTCTGAAACTGTATATTTTATTGAAACTAGAAATATCTTGTCACACTTTGACAATTGCTACTATATTATTTTTCTGGCAAATGTGTTGCATAGCATTCGAATGTATTCTATATTGAATATTTGAGGTAATATCCATTTGCACTAAATACCACCCTTTGAACCCTAAAGACTGAGTTGGAAGGTTAGGTTGCACAGAAGGAACAGGTGTATTCCTTTACATTTTGTATTTGGAGGTGCTTCACACTGATTGGATAGAGCAGATGTTAAAGTTGTCAGGCTACTACTGCTTTGCTTGCAGCTTCTGTCTCCTGGACATTCCCAAATGGACCCTATGCACTTTTGGTGATTTGAAAGGATTTGGTTGGTATAAGCAATATGGTAAAACTTCCACCTAGTTTATCAGAGGGCAAGGTGGAGCTATTACAATATTAGTCTCGCCTGTCAAATCTTCTCAGATCTCTACAAGTGCATAGGGTGTAGTGTCCATTTGGGATTGGGCCTCTTTCTCAGCTCTCTCTTTTCTCACCCTGTCCCCCAGGCTGACCTGACTGGGATAAAATGGCGGCGTTTTGTGTGGCAGGGGCCCACTTCCTCGCCCATCCTGTTCCCTGTGACTGAGGAGGACCCCATCCTGTGCAGCTTCAGCCGGTGCCTGGCGGCCGACGTGCTAAGCGTGTGGCGGAGGCACCACAGCCCGGGGCGCCGCGAGCTCTGGCTCTTCTGGTGGGGGGACGACCCCAGCTTTGCTGAACTCATCCACCACGAGCTGTCAAGTAAGGGATAGCCTCTGCCACGGGAAAGGATGCTTGTGGCTCACATGGCAGAATAAACTCTCAGTTGACATTTGGGAGAGAGGCTGCCAGTGTCATGAGAATGGGGAGAGACACTGCTCAGTTGAAGGGTGGCAGGTAGCCTAGCGGTTTGAGCGTTGGGCCATTAACCGAAAGGTTGTTGGTTCGAATACCCAAGCCGACAAGGTAAAAAAAACCTGTCGGTGTCTTTGAACAAGGCACTTAACCCTCATTTGCTCCAGGGGCTGACCCTGTAGGTAGGCCGTCATTGTAAATAAGAATTTGTTCTTAACTGACTTGCCAAGTTAAAATAAAGGTTAAATAAACATAAATTAAAGACCCACATTAGTGCACAGCCTGACACACTTCAATGACTGCCTGCATCTTTCATTACCGAAAGTTGCAAGTACTTTACATGTCGGGCTTACAGTTTTGAGTTCTGCATGTTGTTGGGAGTGGGTTTGTGCATCACGATACCAGTCCGATGAATGCATAAATCATACTTTAATATCTCCCATCTGCTTTTTCATTGTGGTCGCAGCTCCTGTTACAGTAGTTAGCTTTTTACCCTGTAGGGAGCTAAGGGGCTGCCTGGTGGCTAGATATTATAGGCCTTGCCACTGACTAAACAAAGCTAACATTTTTGTTTATCTATCCAATACTAGTCAGGCAAAATTCCCTTTTGTATCCTCACCACCCATCAAACTGTTGCAATAACAGTTCATCATGAAAGCTTAAAGGGGGAACTCCACTCAAATGATCTTTTGGATATGATGCGTCTTCATGATTATGTGGGTGATAACATTTTGCTTCTTGAATGTCAAATATCTTGACAGCTTGACTGTTTTGAGTGGAGTTTCCCTCTAACATATTATTTACATGGTTGCTTAACGTGTTGAGTCATATTGTAAACATTGGCAGATGGTCAAATTCCCATCCAATCGTTTTTCTGACCTGTTTGAACCCATGGCAAAAGGCAACACCACCATTCCTTGAGTTTTTGTTTACAGTTTAAAATTGTGATGTTGATGGCGCCTTCAGCACTTATCTTGACGGTCTTTTCTCTCTCTGGCTCAGGTGAGGAAGACGGCGAGTGGGAGAGTGGCTTGTCCTATGAGTGCCGCACACTCCTGTTCAAAGCTGTCCACAACCTGCTGGAGCGTTGTCTCATGAACCGCAGCTTTGTCCGTATTGGCAAGTGGTTTGTCAAGCCCTACGAGAAGGATGAGAAGCCCATCAATAAGAGGTAAGAGTCCCCATAATAACCCTCTTCTGTAACCAGTGCATTGATATGTTCATCAGTATTGATGAGTCTTCTGGTGACTGTTTCTAGTACATTTCTACAGCAGGTCAACCAGTCATCCTGATCCAGTGTACTTCCTTATCGGTTTTAGAAATGTATCGCACTGGTTAGTAAATTTATTTGGCCACAAGTGGAGTGGATGCCAATCAAAGTTGTTAATGACATGCATTGGTGTCTAGTGTTAAATTCAGCCTTCTTAGTGTGATAGTTTTCCTCTTGATGTTCGGGCATATGCTTTCTAACACAGCCAATAGAAAGGGACACTTTTTCATTGACTCCCTATCTGACGCTTTTATTCTTGAAAGAAACCCTGAGGTTCATTGGATAGATGGATTCATTGAAATCCTCCTAGGACCCTTGGATCTTCAAAGGTAGCGTGTGTTTAGTAGTTTTTCACATGTCCGTTTCAGTATCCTTTTCTGTTGATAGACCTACTGGATTACATCTTGGATGTCTGGAGAGTTTCCTGTTGTTTGTAGAGTATTTTAGTGAGTGCAGGTGAATGTATGGTTGTTCACGTGAGTCATCCTGCACAGATTATCTGATCTATACATTTCCAAAAAATGACTACACTGCCATTAACAGTTTGGAAAGATTAGGGAATCTATACAGAGCTGAACAGCCAGCAGATGTTTTTGTTCTGCTGCTGAGAGTAGACATGCATACTGTATTTATTCTTGCCCTGTTATGCGTCAGCATGCTTCAGTTCGGCTAGGTGACCTGAACTAGTGTGCTTGCATTCTCCCTTAAAAACCTTTGCTAGAAAAAAGGTGGCAATTTGAGACGCCGTAGCCAGTATACATTTCCTCAAAATAGTCAGAATTCATCTAAAATCACTCAATAAATCTGTCATTAATTTTGACGTTCTTGTCGAAGATTTTAGGTACGCAATTTGATATAAGTTTGGTGCAGTATTTTTCAATGAAAAAATGTGCATAAAAACGAGTAGTCTCTCCTTGAATGACAATACTTTATTGGAGAATCCCTACTGTTGACCAATCACAGATGAAGGGGTGTAGACTTTGGATACTGACTTTGGCTTGCTTTGAGAAAAAGTGTTCCCGAACAGCCTGAAAAACGTCACAAAATGTTGTCATAATATATGCACAAACTCTTCTAAACTGTTTCGCCTGGGAAGCATGCTGACGCCTTTTAAGGGGAATGACAACTCAGTTTTGGCTTCCCCCTGCACTTGAGTGGGGCCTGGGGGAATCCTGGAGTGCCCTGATGGGCTAATTTGAGCCCTGCCTGATTTGCCTGCCCTGGTAATTCAAGCAGTGCTGCTGTTTTAAGCATTCCTGTTTTGCTCAGTTCATTTCAGAGCTGCCACCACTCACAGGAGAGTACGTTTTCAGTGAGCTGGGCGAGAGTGTAGAATAGAGGTGATTGCAGTGCATGTTCACTGGGGGGGCTAAGGTGTCACGTTGTGTTTACGGGTGTGAGAATTGGCTCCTTGGCCTCCAATGTTCTGGATGAAGACATCTACAAGTGGGTGTTGAAGCGGAGCAGTGCCTGCATGGACTTGATGAAAAATGAGAGTGGGCGGGTGTGTGAGTGAGATCCAACGGTCTCACGGTCGCCTGTACTCTCTGTCTGGTAAACGGGGCTGTCTTTGGAAAACGCTGAGCATGCACTGTGGTTTTACACCAACCATGTTAACAGGAACTATTTTGGCCGCTTGGCTGTGCAGCACTAGTGAGGAAATGAAGCCTTTTTTTTTTTTTTTTTTCAACATTTCAATTCTATAATAGTTTGTTATTTTTAACTAGGCAATCAAATTTTGGCCTATTTAAGGAAAGTTGGCATTTTGGATGAAGCACTTTTAACTGGAACTAAAATAATGTTCTGTCTTGTCCATGCTGGTTGAAGGCCAGGGCTCAGGCCTCCCTGACAATTTTCCTCACAGTAAGCAGGCATTGTGACCTGGAAGTAGATTTTATGGCATAGAAGTGCACAACAAATATGTGAGAAATGTTGTTGCCACTCTGGTCCTCACTCCTTTCCATGCTCTCTTTTTCTCTCACCCCTCACAACCGTCCTTTGACCCTTTCATGGACAGTGCGCTTTCTCTGTGGTGAAGACATTGGCCTGTCGCTCTAGGAACATACCAATAGCCTGTCATATAGTCTTCCGTTTCTATGTGCCTAGTGTATTTCTGTGATGTTGAGACTGTTATCCTTTCAGCAAAGTACTGGAGCTGCTATCTATGTAATGCAGACTGTAAAAGTTTGAATTGTAAAGATTTGTTTGAAATGAGTAACCCTGTCATGTGCCAACATTCCAATCTTTAATTCAACCTTAGCAAATCAAGGTTTGTGTAATGACGGGCTGCCTAAATGTATTTAAAAAAATATATATATATATTACATATTACTCTTTGGGTTGGAAAACCGCTTTCATTGTGAACTTTAATGACTTAAACCAGAATCTTCAGTGCATTCATAAAGTATTCAGACCCCTTAACATTTTCCAAATTTTGTCACATTACAGCCTTATTCTAAAATTGTTTTAAATTGTTTTTCCCCTCATCAATCTTCACACACTATCCCATAATGGCAGAGTATTATGGGGTAGTGTGTGTTTTTAAAAAATCACATTTACATAGGTGTTCAGACCCTTTGCTCAGTACTTTGTTGAAGCACCTTTGGCAGCGATTACAGCCTCGGGTCTTCTTAGGTAAGACTCTACAAGCTTGACACACCTGTATTTGGGGAGTTTCTCCCATTCTTCTCTGCAAATCCTCTCAAGCTCTGTCCGGTTGGATGGGGAGCGTCGCTGCACAGCTATTTTCAGGTCTCTCCAGAGATGTTCGATCGGGTTCAAGTCCGGGCCCTGGCTGAGCCACTCTGAGACTTTTCCCAAAGCCACTCCTGCATTGTCTTGGCTGTGTGCTTAGGGTCGTTGTCCTGTTGGAAGGTGAACCTTCACCCCAGTCTGAGAACCTGCCCCAGAGCGCTCAGGACTTCATCAAGGACATCTCTGTACTTTGCTCTGTTCATCTTTCCCTTGATCCTGACTAGTCTCCCAGTCCCTGCCGCTGAAAAACATCCCCACAGCATGATGCTGCCACCCCTATGCTTCACCATAGGGATGGTGCCAGGTTTCCTCCAGACATGATGCTTGCCATTCAGGCCAAAGAGTTCAATCTTGGTTTCATCAGACCAGAGAATCTTGTATTCATGGTCTTGAGTCTTAGGTGCCTTTTGGCCAAATCTATGTGGGATGTCATGTGCCTTTTACTGAGGAGTGGCTTCCGTCTGGTCACTGTACAATAAAGGCCTGATTGGTGGAGTGCTTCAGAGATGGTTGTCCTTCTGGAAGGTTCTCCCATCTCCACAGAGGAACTCTAGAGCTCTGTCAGTGACCATTGGGTTCTTGGTTACCTCCCTGACCAAGGCCCTTCTCCCTCGATTGCTCAGTTTGGCCGGGCGGCCAGCTCTAAGAAGAGCCTTTTCTGGTTCCGAACTTCTTCCATTTAAGAATGATGGAGGCTACTATGTTCTTGGGGACCTTCAACGCTGCAGACATTGTGTGGTACCTTTCCCCAGTTCTGTGCCTCCACAGAATCCTGTCTTGGAGCTTTACGGACAATTCCTTTGACCTCATTGATTGGTGTTTGCTCTGACGTGCACTGTCAACTGTGGGACCTTATATAGACCGGTGTGCCTTTCCAAAACATGTCCAGTGAATTGAATTTACCACCGGTGGACTCCAATAAAGTTGTAGAATCATCTCAGGAATGATGAATAGAAACAGGATGCACCTGAGCTCAGTTTCGAGTCTATTATCAAACTGTCTGAATACTTATGCAAATAAGGTATTTCTGGGTTTTTTTATATATACATTTGCAAAATTGTCAACCTGTTTACGCTTTGTCATTATGGGGTATTGTGTGTAGATTGCCCGGGATTTTTGATGTATTTAATCTTTTTCAGAATAAGACTAACGTAACAAAATGTGGAACGCCAAAAAATGGGACAGCGCAAATGATATTCAAGCACATCAGGCTATAATTTGTTTTCCACCCCCTCTGCAGTGAGCACCTGTCGTGTGCGTTCACCTTTTTCCTGCATGGGGACAGTAACGTGTGCACCAGTGTGGAGATTGCCCAGCACCAGCCTGTCCAGCGGCTAAGTGAAGAACATCTGAGCCTGGCACAGCAGAATGCCAGCCCCCTACAAGGTGGGTCTAACCAGCCATGGCCTATAGAGACAACAGTTTATCTACCTGCCATTGGTTAGATACTGGAATGTCCATAGATAATAATTTTTTATTTTTTTTTATGTCAAAGGCAATGCCGCTGCAGTAGCATTTATAATTAAAGCTGTCTTGCCTGCTCTCTGCTGTCATAATTCATTTATCTCTAGTCAAGACTCTATTCTGACCTGTGCTTACCTCATACTTCATGTCCCCTCTTTCCCTTCCACAGTCATCTTGAGTCCATACGGTCTGAACGGGACGGTCACGGGCCAGTCCTTCAAGATGTCTGACCACCCCACCCAAAAACTCATTGAGGAGTGGAGACAGTTCTATCCCATCAGCCCCAGCGCCAAGGACCGCCCAGAGGACAAGATGGAGGATGCAGAATGGGAGGACGACTCACTAGCAGCCGTGGAGGTCCTTGTTGGTAAGATGGGGCTTGTGGGGTTGTTACTACAGTTGAATGTGTTGTCCAGTGTGGATGTGTTATTTTAATGGTTAGTATGTGGTATTGCAATTGTGTGTGTTTTTATGAGGGAGACTGTCACTTACTAAATGTGTTGTGCTGATCTGTTCCAGCGGGAGTGAGGATGGTGTACCCTGCCTGTCTAGTACTGGTGCCCCAGTCAGACCTCCCTGCCCTGGCCCCCCAGGGCTCAGCCAACCCTTCAGCCATCCTGTGTGAGGGCCAGGGGGCCCACAGAGACCCTGCCATGTCCTCCGTCACCCTTACCCCTCCCACATCACCAGAGGAGGCCCAAACAGGTAGCCTTACCATTTTACTAATTAGTCTATTAGGACCACAAACACTGCAAGTGTAATAGGGTATGAGTAGCTGTCTGGGTTCAGTGTCTATCTTTTTAATTACTAAACAATGATGCTTTCTAGTTCAATCAATCCAATGTATTTTATAAAGCACAGAAAGTGCACAGATACTCATCCTAAAACCACAAAGAGCAAGCAGTGCAGATGTAGAAGCACAGTGGCTAGGAAAAAAACTCCCTAGATAGGCATATACATGGAACTCATAACTAATTGTTTTGATAAGTAGTATACATTAATACTGAGTTTATATAAATGTATACAACGGGTAGGTCTAATCCTGAAATCTGATCAGCCCAGGCAAATTATAAACTAGATCAACACAAAAAAGCATCTAGATATTATCTCCCATTTCTTTTACACTAGCATTTGATTTTCAACTGCAGAGACTTATATTAACCTTGCTGTCTGTCTCTGACATTTCAGAGACATTGTTTCAATATTGAAATTCGATCTCCAGGTGTCCTATAGTAATAAACGTATCTGAAGTTGGGAGAAGGCAGACATGGATATATACAAAGAAATGTCAATAGAAAAATACAAAATGCAGCTGGTTTGCTGTCATTCCAGCTTCAGTTTGAAGTGATTGTGTTTGCTGTGTAGTTGGGTATCTCTTCTGAACAGTGGCCTGAGAGAGCAAATGTTCTGGATGTATCCCCCAAAAAACAGTTTGACGTGACTGTGTCAGGCGAAGTTGTCTAGCTAGCAAGCAAGGGATAAGAACGTTGCCAGCCATCATGGCAACAGAACTTTTAGAACGAGCTGCTGGGTCGCGTCCATATATTTAGAACAAAAAGACTTAACGACTGGGTCGTGTCCCTGGCAACCGAACCGATAGAACGGAACGTCCAGTTGGCTTGGGTAGCAACCCTAGATTTGTTTTGGAAAAGATGAAATAATATGAATAAATCCATCAGAATTAAGTAAATTCTTTAAATGAAAACATGTCAATCGTTATTTCAATATGTTGGTAACCCGTTGTATAAAATAAATGAAGCCAGTGTTTGGAGGATATATTGGCACGGTTTGCCGTCCCTCATCTACGTAGCGGGACTAACACCTGTGCCAATATATCCTCCAAACATTGGCTTCTCAGGCATTGTGACTTAAGTGTTTCTCTCTTTTCCCGTGTAGATTCTCAGGCAGCACAGAGGTGGTTGAAGCTCTGCTCCACAGTGGATGGTTTCAGCTCCAACAGCAGCGGTATCCATGGCAGCAAGATCCCCCGCAAGCTGGCTGCCCAGGTTGTGGAGAGCGTGTGGCAGGAGTGCACTACCAACCGGGCCCAGAACAAGTACGTAAACTACCCGTCACCTCACCCTACTGATTCATATACTACTGGTCTAATGAAGGAGAGTCTGTCTGCCGAGTGCTCAGCTCTGTATGTCTGGTTCTTTGTCAGGAGGAAGATTGCTACATTGACCAATGGTACCTGTGAGGAGGAGGAGGAGGGGGACAAAACAGGAGTGTGGGATTTTGTGGAGTTGTCGCATAGGGCACACTGCAACTGCTCAAGGTACCGTGGATCACGTTTGATTATAACTATGGGGGTTGTTTTAGGCCAGGGGTGTCTAACTCAATCACTGCATGGGCCATATTAATAAAATAACAATGAATTTACAGGCCAGACATGGCCTATGTTTGTTTTTAGAATATAACGTGAATACAACTTTATAATGTCCACTTATAAATTGACCATGGGGTGCTGTATATAGCATTTTAACATAAAACAAGATGCATAGTATTTGTCCAGCCTATGCTTGCAGATGTCCATATGCTAATATGCTGCGACCCTAATAAAACATATTTAAGTGTTTTGTTGCAGGTTTTGTTTTTTGGTTATTCATTGTCAAGCTTTAAAAACCGAAGCCAGACGGCAACATTTTAGGAGCCTAGCCGGACTGCCTGTGCACTTTCCCTTCGCCGCACGCCGAAAAACCAGACGGCGCAATTGATGTTGAATTGATGTTCACATCAGGCTGTAATTTCATAAAGTAGATGACTCAACTGTTAACTCATTTATACTTGCGTGTGTGTCCTTTTATCTAATAGCTTTTTGACACCAAGATGGCCTTTTCTGTAGGCTATAGCAATGACCCGTTGGAACTGAAACTTGGCATCAACTTTTAGCCTACAACTTAAACTTTCGGTTCGGTAGAAGATTCGGTCGGTGCCATTAAGGAAAACAGTTGGGCTGCTACAAATTTTTAGTGACTTGATACAGCGCACTTGCTGGCTCCTGAATGTGGGTCTGGGAGGAGGGGTGTGTGTGTGGCAATGCACTGGTTTTGGAGCACAAAAAGTTGGCAGTGCGTGCCTGGACTTGTAGGGCAGGGCGTCGTGGGCAGGATAAGTGGGTCAAAATGAATTGATCACCCAATTCATTGTGGAAGACTTATAGAATTGTGTCATGGTCCAGATCTGGCCTGTGGGCCATGTTTTACATGTGTTTTAGGCTGCTGGGAATTTTCCCTCATAACTCACGAGTCCTTTACGGGATCTGATTTAATCACAAATGCCGTGGAAATGAACATTTCAGTAAATTGCTATTCAAATAATTTGTCTGTCTCTTTACTCCAGGCATAAAAACAAGAAGCAACGATCAGGCAGCACCTCAGGAAACCCCCCGTCGGTGGGGCAGCCCCCACAGCCGCCGCCCAAACACAAGCTGGGCGAGAAGCTGGAGAAGGGGGAGAAGCAGCAGAAGAGGCCCCAGACACCCTTCCACCACCGCAGCTATGTGTTTGAGGAGCAGGCCATGGAGCCCCAGAGGCTGTGTATGAGAACCCAGGATGAGGGCCCCTACCCCAGCCTGCACCACGTGGACACGGCCCCTTCCAAAGCCCCCATGTTGCACACACACAGGCCCCCCCAAGACCTGGCCGGCTCTCCCCAGCCCCCTCCTCTCAGCCCCCACCCCTGCGAGCGCGGGGAGGAAGACCCTGGGGCCATGAAGAGCTCCTCCACACCCATCCACCAACACTTCTACACCCCCTCCTCCGAGCCCTGCCTACTGCCCCAGAAGACCTCTTCTGACGAGCCCCACCTGGAGCCCCTACCCCTGCCTTTCCCCCCTGCCAACCCTGATTCCCTGGAGCCCACTGTCTACGTGGGCTCAGCCATCAACCCCAACGAAGACTCTGCCCACAACCCCTGGAAGTACTTCAACCTGCCACGGAAGAAGACCTCAGACTTCTTGACACCACTGTTGCCTGTAGACAAACTACAAGATGACTCCGGGGGAGGAGGAGGGCAGGAGAGCATTGTCTCTGTCACAGAGTTAGTACACTACCCCTCCTCTCTTTCAAGATGTAATGATAAACCTTACTACAAGCACCAATGCGGTTTCTCCCACTCTCCCTCTGTGTACATCCACTTGGAGCATTATATATGCAGTTTCCCTAACTTTCACATGATTACTGATCATCTATATAACATTGTCTCCTCTCAGGTTGATGTCTGGCTCTGGCATGCCTCTGAAGGTGTCTGACGACCTGGTGAGAACCTACACCCAGAGGAGGAACAGCCACCTGGCGGCTGCCATGGCTGACGAGGACCAGGAGGAGGAGCCAGACCCCTACGCCTTCATGGAGGGAGACGAGGAGTTCACCTTCACTGACAAGAAGGACAAACCAGGCTTGGACAGAGAGACCAGCAAGAGACACAAGGTGAGTATCAAACATGATTTTCTAAGAATACATTCCATAGTTATCCCTATACCATTTTCCTAATCCTACCTAGCTAATGTGGTAGGATTTGTTAGTTCAGTTGACATGTGTATGCTACTCTTTTGCTTATAGGATGATGTAACACAGTGGTTTCCAACCTTTTTTTGCTACCAACTGAATTGGTATCAAAATCCCCCCAGGGGTCCAAGTACCCCTGGTTGGGAACCACTGATGTAGCAGATGCCAAGAGAATAACATGTTTTATTCTGGTGTTTGTTTCTTTTAGGGTGATGATGGCAGTGGGACCTCAGCAGATGGTGAGCATTTCCTTCTTGTTGAAGACTTTGTTTTAATCACTCCTATAAAACTACAAGAGTGCCATGACAATAAAATGGTCATCCAGAGTGGTTACTGAGGAGACTTCCTTTGTTGTCTGTCTCTCTGGTGTGTGCAGATGGTCAGGGTGCAGCTGGTGGAAAGCCTGTACCCTCCACCAGCCTCATCCATGAGACCGACCTGGCTGTGTCCATCAATGACTTGGACAACCTCTTCAACTCAGACGAAGACGAGCTAGCGGTCAGTAGAGTATACAGTGCCTCCAGAAAGTATTCATACTTCTTGACTTAATCCAAATGTTGTTGTGTTGCATCCTGAATTCAAAATGGATTCAATAAAAATGGTTACCCACACACTACCCCATACTGACAAAGTGAAAACATGTTTTTAGAGATTTTAGCAAATTTGTTGAAAGTTAAATGCACTCCTTTGCTATGACTGTCCAAATTGAGCTCAGGCACATCCAATTTCCTTTTATCATCCTTGAGATGTTACTACGACTTGATTGGAGTCCACCTGTGGCCAATTCTATTGATTTAGAAAGATACACCTGTCTTTATACGGTCCCACAGTTGACAGTGCATGTCAGAGCAGATACTATACCATGAATTCTAATGACAGACGTGAATTGTGATTAGGCATATCTGGGGAGGGTATAAAAACATATCTAGAGTGTTGAAAGTTTCCAAGAGCACAGTGGAGACCACATTATTTCCATCAAATAAAAAAAAATCTGGAACTACCCAGACTCTGCCTAGAGCTGGCTGTCTGACCAAACTGAGCAACCAGTCAAGACCTTGGTCAGGGAGGTGACCCATAACCCAATGACCACACTGACAGAACTACAGAGTTCCTTGGCTGAGATGGGAGAACCTGCCAGAAGGACAACGGTCTCTACAGCGATTCAGCAATCTGGGCTTTATGGGAGAGTGGTCAGACGGAGGCCACTCTTGAGAAAAAGGCACATGACAGCACACCTGGAGTTTACAAAAAGGCATGTGAAAGACAGCATAAGGCAAAAGATTGTGGTCTCATTTAATACTTTTTGTACAATTTTTGCCTGAATGCGAAGTGCTATGTCTGGAGAAAACCAAGCACAGCTCATCACCCGTCTAACACATCCCTACCGAGAAGCATGGTGGTGGCAGCATCATGCTATGGGGATGCTTTTCAGCGGCAGGGACTGGAAAGAGGGGAAAATAAATAGAGCCAAATATAAGCAAATCCTTGGTGAGAACCTGCGTCAGAGTGCAAACGACCTTGGGGGGCGGGGGGGGGATTGGCTTTGGCTGGGCCACTCAAGGACTTTCACATTCTTGTTCCGAAACCCAGACTTGAATCTCATTGAAAATCTGTGGAAAGACTTGAAGATTGCTGCTCTCCATCTAGTTAAACAGAGCTTGCGAAGTTCTGCAAGAATGGGAGAGAATCCCAAAAATCCAGATGTGCAAAGCAGACATACCCAAGATGACTCAAAGCTGTGATCGCCGCCAAAGGTGCTTCTACAAAGTATTGACTCGGGGTTGTGAATACTTATGTAAAATTAGATATTGTAGTTAATTTTCAATACATTTACTAAAATTTCTCAACATTTGTTCACTTTGTCATGGAGCATTGTATGTAGATGGGTGAAAAAATAAATACATTTTATCCATTTTGAATTTGGGCTGTAACAACAATGTGGAATAAGAGATATGAATACTTTCTGAAGGTATTGAAGTTCTCATCTACATGGGGGGGGGGGGCATTGTTTGGGTTACATATCCTTTTGACCGTTTCCATATCTCCAGTTGATACTTGACTAACAGAACATTGTGTCAAGTCTTAAAAGCTCTCTACATGCATTGATCAGAGCTTATTTAGAATGTGTTCAAAATGTTCTGTCCCCCACAGCCTGGGTCCAGGAGAGCAGGAGTTCATGGAGACAAGTTTGGCAGTAAGGAACACAAAACATCAAATCTGGACCATCTGTCCTGCATAAGTATGTTCCCTTCAACAATTCCTTCCCTAAAGTTCCTCTTTAGGTCATCACTGTATCCTACATTAATTTATCAAACAATAGGGTGATTCCTCCATTCACCTTCCTTTCCCCAGGCTCTGCTGACCTGCACAAGATGTTCCCCACCCCTCCCTCCCTGGAGCAGCACATGATGGGCTACTCCCCAATGAACACTGGAGGGAAGGACTACGGTGGCCTGGAGGCTGGGTTGGGTCTCACTTTGCTGGATGGGAGCCAGTTTAGCAGCCACTACAAGATGGAGGTGGAGGAAGGCTTCTGCAGCCCCAAGCCCTCTGAGAACAAGGTAACTTAAAGGCCCAATGCAGCCGTTTTTATCTCGATCAAATAATAGCCTTTCGTTGGAAAATATGTTTAAAACCCTTTATTGGCCAAGTAACTTCTACCGCCTAGTGATGGCGCCAGGCATGCCCGAACTTCATCCCACCAAAACAGGCAGACATTTCAAACGGCTCTTACATTAAAAGGGCAGGATCTTTTTTCACAGTATTAGTTCAACCTGGTGTGAAAATATTTCTAAAGCACAGTAAAATCAAATTTTTTACTGCACTGGGCCTTTAACACTTCAGCCTAGTATGGAAGGTCTACATTTTAAACTAGTCATTTTGAAGGCGCTCTTATCCAGACTGACTTGCAGTTAAGTACATTTCCCCCTCAGAGGTTATCAGCAAAGTTGGTGACATGTCTTATTTAACGCTCTTTGTCTAGTTATGCTGGCGCGTCATTACTTTCTTAGGTTAGACTTGCTGAAATGTTATAGTGGCTTATTTTACTTCTCTCTCCTATCTACCTCCAGGACTTCTCGTTTGTCTACAAGTCGGAGGCGTGCAAGGCATTCACGGGCTGCTCCATGTTTGCTCCGCTGAAGACGTTGCCCAGTCACTGTATGATGCCCATCAAGCTGCCAGAGGACTGTGTATACACACCCAGCTGGACCATGGGAAAACTGGAGCTCATACCCACCGGGCCAACCATGGGCCTCCTCACCAAAGACGGGTAACCAATCAGACTGGTCCACTTGAATTATACAAGTCTCATATACCCAATTGGGTGTCAGGGGTTTTAATGTGTGTGCTGTTGACTCCCTATTTCAGTAACATCCCCAGTGTGGAGCCAGACTACCAGAGCTACACACCGCAGACCCACACACCCTTCATGTCCAACAGCGCCCCACCCAGCAACAGCGGCACGGGCATCCTTCCCTCCCCAGCCACACCCCGCTTCTCCGCCCCCACCCCACGCACTCCCCGTACCCCACGCACCCCAAGAGGGCCCGCCAGCGTCCAGGGATCGCTCAAATGTGACAACTCTGACCTCTACTCGCCCGCCTCCACCCCTTCCACCTGCCGGCCTCTCAGCTCAGTGGAGCCAGCCACTGTGCCCTCCATCCCCGAGGCCCACAGCCTCTACGTCACCCTCATCCTCTCAGAGTCAGTCATGAATCTCTTCAAGGACTGTAACTTTGACAGCTGCTGCGTGTGCGTGTGCAACATGAACATCCGTGGCGCTGACGTGGGCGTGTATCTTAATGACAACGGAGAGGCCCAGTACCCCTGCACCTGTGGTTTCAGTGCCGTGGTCAACCGTCGCTACGGCAGCTCAGCTGGGCTCTTCCTGGAGGACGAGCTGGACGTGGTGGGGCGCGGCTCGGACGCTGGCCGGGACTCTGAGAGGCGTTTCCAGGAGCTGCACGCCGCCTCCCTTCACAGGACCGGCAACCCTAAAGAGAGGCCCCCAGACGAGCTCATCCTGCTCCTGCAGGACCAGTGCACCAACCCATTCTCCCGCATGGCTGGGGTGGAGTACCCCAGGGCACTGTCCTCTGGCCCCTCTCGTTCTTCTCTACGGGTGGAGGAGAGGGACTGCTATAACGACTGCTACATGGCTCTAGAGCATGGCCGCCAGTTCATGGACAACATGTCAGGAGGCAAGGTGGACGAGGCGCTGGTTAAGAGCACGTGTCTACACAACTGGCCTAAACGCAAAGGTGATTCTGCTCCTTCACTCATTGACAATGCAAAAAAACGTGTTTCCCCTCTCTTCCTACTCCTGTATGTAAAGCCCAGTCTTCTTGGTTGGATGTGTGTTTGTATGATGCTAATTCCTCCCTCCCTTTTTTTGTTTTCTCCTCCAGCTGCAGAAGTGAGCAGGCTGTACTCTCAGGACGTGCTGCGGGTGCTGCTCTCCCTCCAGCCTGTACTCCAGGATGCCATCCAGAAGAAGAGGAGCGTGCGTTCCTGGGGTGTTCAGGGACCCCTCACCTGGCAGCAGTTTCACAAGATGGCCGGCAGGGGATCCTATGGTAAACTTAAAAAAATTAAAGCAATAATAATACATAAAGATTGTATCCAGGGTTTTTTTCTGGATCAAAAACGAACTTAGGTGGTGGCCTGTCGCTGCGGCTGAATTGAATATAATTCTCGCAATTTTATAAATGTCTCCCTGGGCATTTTTCATCCCTGGTATCTGTATTTTTGTCAGAACCATGTGTTTGTAATGTGTGACAAACTACTTTCTATATATATATATATATATATATATATATATATATATATATATACACACACACACACACACACACAGTGGGGAGAACAAGTATTTGATACACTGCCAATTTTGCAGGTTTTCCCAATTACAAAGCATGTAGAAGTCTGTAATTTTTATCATAGGTACTCTTCAACTGTCAGTGACGGAATATAAAACAAAAATCCAGAAAATCACATTGTATGATTTTGAAGTAATTAATTTGCATTTTATTGCATGACATAAGTATTTGATACATCAGAAAAGCAGAACTTAATATTTGGTAGAGAAACCTTTGTTTGCAATTAGAGATCATACGTTTCCTGTAGTTCTTGACCAGGTTTGCACACACTGCAGCAGGGATTTTGGCCCACTCCTCCATCCAGATCCTTCAGGTTTCGGGGCTGTCGCTGGGCAATACGGACTTTCAGCTCCCTCCAAAGATTTTCTATTGGGTTCAGTTCAAGATGACGGTCAATCTCCCTTGGTCTGGGGCACCATGCAAGATCTCACCTCATGGGGCGTCAATGATCATGAGGAAGGTGAGGGATCAGCCCAGAACTACACGGCAGGACCTGGTCAATGACCTGAAGAGAGCTGGGACCACAGTCTCAAAGAAAACCATTAGTAACACACTATGCCGTCATGGATTAAAATCCTGCAGCGCATGCAAGGTCCCCCTGCTCAAGCCAGCGCATGTCCAGGCCCGTCTGAAGTTTGCCAATGACCATCTGGATGATCCAGAGGAGGAATGGGAGAAGGTCATGTGGTCTGATGAGACAAAAATAGAGCTTTTTGGTCTAAACTCCACTCGCCGTGTTTAGAGGAAGAAGAAGGATGAGTACAACCCCAAGAACACCATCCCAACCGTGAAGCATGGAGGTGGAAACATAATTCTTTGGGGATTCTTTTCTGCAAAGGGGACAGGACGACTGCACCGTATTGAGGGGAGGATGGATGGGGCCATGTATCGCGAGATCTTGGCCAACAACCTCCTTCCCTCAGTAAGAGCATTGAAGATGGGGCGTGGCTGGGTCTTCCAGCATGACAACGACCCGAAACACACAGCCAGGGCAACTAAGGAGTGGCTCCGTAAGAAGCATCTCAAGGTCCTGGAGTGGCCTAGCCAGTCTCCAGACCTGAACCCAATAGAAAATCTTTGGAGGGAGCTGAAAGTCCGTATTGCCCAGCGACAGCCCCGAAACCTGAAGGATCTGTATGGAGTAGTGGGCCAAAATCCCTGCTGCAGTGTGTGAACCTGGTGAAGAACTACAGGAAACGTATGATCTCTAATTGCAAACAAAGGTTTCTGTACCAAATATTAAGTTATTTTTTTCTGATGTATCAAATACTTATGTCATGCAATAAAATGCAAATTAATTACTTAAAAATCATACAATGTGATTTTCTGGATTTTTGATTTAGATTCCGTCACTCACAGTTGAAGAGTACCTATGATAAAAATTACAGACTTCTACATGCTTTGTAATTGGGAAAACCTGCAAAATTGGCAGTGTATCAAATACTTGTTCTCCCCACTGTGTGTATATATATATATTTCTTTTTTGCCATTTAGCAGACCTACAGAAGCAGTTGGGGTTAAGTACCTTGCTCATGGGCACATCGCTAGATTATTTTCACCTAGTCGGCTTGAGGATTTGAACCAGCAACCTTTCAGTTACTGGCCCAATGCTCTTATCTGCTAGGCTACCTGCCGCCCTCAACTAGATCTGCAATGAGTCTGACTGTCCCTCTTATCTGAACCATTAGGTACAGACGAGTCTCCAGAGCCCCTGCCCATCCCTACCTTCCTGGTGGGCTATGAGTATGACTTTGTGGTGCTATCGCCCTTCGGCCTGCCTTACTGGGAGAAGCTGCTGCTGGATCCCTTCGGCTCCCACAGGGACGTCGGATATGTAGTCGTCTGTCCTGAGAATGAGGCTTTGCTCCACGGGGCTAAGAGCTTCTTCAAGGACCTTACGGCCGTGTACGAGGTAAGCAGACACACACTCTCACACACACAGACCCCCCCCCCCCCCCCCCCAATAGTCTTATAAAACATGTTTCTCTTTGCAGGCCTGTCGCCTGGGTCAGCACAGACCAATCTGTAAGACTTATGCAGATGGCATATTGCGGGTTGGTACGGCAGAGGGCAGGAACCTGGCAGAGCAGCCCCTCAGTGACTGGTTCCTCAAGATGGCCAGCAGCAACAGCGAGGCCTTCAGCAAGCTCAAACTCTACGCCCAAGTGTGCAGGCATGACCTGGGTACGTCTTCATTAGATTGCCATCTTCTATTTCAGGAGATTGTACTGAATAAGAGATTTGGGTTTATTTTTTGATGTGGCTTGTGCAAAAAGGCAAGAAGTAAATATTCAGATTGTAGTTGGTTGTTGGTCATCTTTTTCTCTGCCTATTTGTTACTCTCCTCAGCTCCATACCTGGCTGGGCAGTCTCTGGACAGCTCTCTGTTGAACCAGCACGGCCCCAATGTGGCCTCACCCCAGTCCTCCTCCCAGTCCCCCGGCTCTACCACCCCCTCCTCAGGTCCCCAGAGCTCCATCAGCAGCAGTACTGCCCAGCCTGCCAGCACCAACAGCACCCCACCCTCCTTCACAGGCCCCCAGGCAGTGGGAGGGATAGGGGGGGTAGGAATGCCGTCGGCCAAGCCCAGCTCCTACACCCCATACGGGATATCAGGCCTGCAGGGCAGCGTCTCCCAGAATGGGCCCCAGTCGGGTGCTCAGACTGCAGGGGAGACTGGCCCCACTGCCAACCAGCCCCAGGCCAGCACCGAGCCTGTAGAGACGTATGTAACCCCACCATCTGACATCCTCTGGTTTAGTCACACTGATTTAAATTATTTTCTGTAGCACCACTTGTAGCCCTAAGTTTGTAATTGGCTGAATTACAACTGCAAAACCTTACCCATCTCTCCCATACTTAAAGTTAGTTGATAATTGGCTGTTTGACCTTTTTGACCTGAGTGCTTCTCTCTATAGCACGTTGGAGAGAGACAAGGTGGGCGTCCCTACAGATGGAGAGTCCCACGCTGTGACGTTCCCCCCGGCCATTGTGGTCTACATCGTGGACCCCTTCAGCTACGAGGACGGGGAGAGGGACACCCACTCCAGTGTGTGGACGCTGGGTCTGCTGCGCTGCTATGTAGAGATGCTCCAGTTCCTGCCACCTCACATCAGAAACTCTGTGTCTGTGCAGGTAATGAAAGACTTGACACATGTAGCCAGACTGCAGAACATTCACATTTATGTTCAGCACATTGGCTCTATAGACAACTTATCTATAGAAAAAGGCTGTTTCTAACAATATGCCATGTGTTGTGTTGGTCAGATCATTCCCTGTCAGTACTTGTTGCAGCCTGTGTGCATTGAGGAGCGCCATCTCTACGGTCAGCACCTCAAGTCCCTGGCCTTCTCCGTGTTCACCCAGTGCAGACGGCCCCTCCCCGGCAACACCAACATCAAGGCTCTGACGGGCTTCGGCCCTGGCCTGGCCATTGACATGGCACTGAGGAGCACCGAGGTAAACAGAAACGCATAGGAAACTGCGCTAAAACCTCACACATATTATTACTGGGTTGATTTAGACCGCTTATCGGTTTTAGAAACTGTCACAATGTGAATGGTCTGTTTAACATAACATCCTGGTCTTTGGCAACTCCTTGCATACACGTTGATCCACTGCTCTGTTGAATAAATCACAATGGCTTACTAAATGCAGCTTGATAAGTGACACATAAGGAACCATTGGTCTGACCCCATGACCTTTGACTTTCTTACCTTTGCAGAGGCCAGAGTGTCTGCGTCTGTACACACCACCGTTCATCCTGGCACCCATCAAGGACAAACAGACAGAGCTGGGGGAGACATTCGGCGAGGCCTCTCAGAAGTACAACGTGCTGTTTGTGGGCTACTGCCTGTCTCATGACCAGCGCTGGCTCCTAGCCTCCTGTACTGACCAATCAGGAGAGCTGCTGGAGACATGTATCATCAGCATCGACGTGCCTAACAGGTCAGTGACTCATACAACCTGTCAATTGGTAGACACTCGACATGCAAACAATTCAATTCAGAATCTTTCTCTTTTGTGAATGTTTGTGGTGTCTGTCCAGGGCTTGGAGGAAAAATGGTTCAGCCAGACAACTGGGCCTGCAGAAGCTGTGGGAGTGGTGTCTAGGCTTGGTGCAGGTGACATCACTGCCCTGGAGGGTGGTGATTGGCCGCCTGGGCAGAATGGGCCACGGAGAGTTACGAGGTATGCCACACTTGTCCAAACTCCACCAGACGGGGGAGATTTACACTGAACAAAAATATAAACGCAACATGTTAAGTGTTGATCCTATGTTTCATGAGCTGAAATAAAAGGTCCCAGACATTTTTCATATGCACAAAAAGCTTATTTCTCTCAAATGTTGTGCACAAATGTGGTTACATCCCTGTTAGTGAGCATTTCTCCTTAATAATCCATCCACCTGACCGGTGTGGCATATCAAGAAGCTGATTAAACAGCATGATTGTTACACAGGTGCACCTTGTGCTGGGAACAATAAAAGGCCACTCTAAAATGTGCAGTTTTGTCACACAACACAATGCCACAGATGTCTCAAGTTTTGATGGAGCGTGCAATTGGTATGCTGACTGAAGGAATGTCCACCAGCTGTTGCCAGAGAATTGAATGTACATTTTTCTACCATAAGCTGCCTCCGAGGTCGTTTTAGAGAATTTGGCAGTACGTCCAACCAGCCTCACAACCGCAGATAAAACTGGGTTTGCCCAGGACCAAATTTCTGAACAAACTCTGAAACCGTCTCAGGGAAGCTCATCTGAGTGCTCGTCGTCCAGTTTGGCGTTGTAATCGACTTCAGTGGGCAAATGCTCACCTTCGATGGCCACTGGCACGCTTGAGAAGTGTGCTCTTCACAGATTGCCAACTGCGTATGTGGGCGAGTGGTTTGCTGGCCCTTGGCAATTTGAGTGCATCAAGATACCGTGACGAGATCCTGAGGCCCGTTGTCGTGCCATTCATCCGCCGCCATCACCTTGTGTTTCAGCATGATAATGCCCGGCCCAATGTCGCAAGTATCTGTACACAATTCCTAGAAACAGAAAAGTTCCCAGTTCTTCCATGGCCTGCATACTCACCAGACGTCACCCATTGAGCATGTTTTGTATTCTCTTGATTGGCGTGTTCAACAGCGTGTTCCAGTTCCCACCAATATCCAGCAACTTCGCATTGAAGAGTAGTGGGACAACGTTCCACAGGCCACAATCAACAGCCTGATCACTGCGAAGGACATGTCTCGCTGCATGAGGCAAACAATGGTCACACCAGATACTGACTGGTTTTTTGATCCACACCCCTACCTTTTTATTAAGTTATCTGTGACCAACAGATGCATATCTGGATTCTCAGTCATGCGAAATTCATAGATTAGGGCCTCGTGAATTTATTTGAATTGACTGCTTTTTCTTTATATGAACTGTAATTCAGTAAAATCTTTGAAATTGTTGCTATTATAGATAGTGTGAGTTGTACATGATTTGTTGTGCCTTGACTGACGACAGCCTCCCTGTGTTCCAGACTGGAGTATTCTGCTGAGCAGGAGGAACCTGCAGTCTCTCAGCAAGCGCCTCAAGGAGACCTGCAGGATGTGTGGCATCTCTGCCGCAGACACTCCCAGCATCCTCAGTGCCTGCCTGGTCGCCATGGAGCCCCAGGGCTCCTTTGTCATCATGCCAGGTAAAAACTAACAGAAGTTGAACCTTGAGCGATGGCAGCACAGTGCCTGCTTGCTTCCCCTGTCTGAGTCCACTGAATTTCCTAAAATGTTTAGTGATGTCTGTATTGTGTTTACCCCTCTCTCTCTGCTGTGTAGACTCTGTGTCGACAGGCTCAGTGTTTGGCCGCAGCACCACTTTGAACATGCAGACGTCCCAGCTGAGCACGCCTCAGGACACGTCCTGCACCCACATCCTGGTGTTCCCCACCTCGGCCATGGTGCAGGTCAATAACGCCACTGAACAGAACATAGACATCGCTTTCAACCCCATCAACCCTGGTCAGTAACACACACACACACACACACACACACTGTAGATGTTGATGCATTTCTAGGCTCGGCTGTAGTCTGGCTCCTTACAGTGCAATGTTACCGAAACAGGAAGACAGAGCGGCTCTCTGTCTGAGCTACTGGGATATAGTATTGAATTACCCTTTATATTTATCCCCATAGATGGTTCAGATGGCATGGGCATCTTTGACCTGTTTGATAACGACATGGTGGACCCTGACCTCATCAACATCCTGCCTAACTCTCCCACCACCTCCCCTGTTCACTCCCCGGGTGGACACTATCACCAGGGGGGGGACGGCAGCAAGGTAAGCCCCTCTCTGCCCCTCCACAATACTACCAGCAGGAGGATGCTTACCTGACTACTAGTAAATGAAGGTTGAATAAGTATTGATGGTGTCTCCCGATGTCCCTGTGTGTTCCAGGGCCAGAGCACAGACCGTATGGAGTCCCACGAGGAGGCCCTGAACATTCTGCAGCAGCCTATGGCTCTGGGCTACTTCATCTCCACAGCCAAGGCTGGCCCCCTGCCTGACTGGTTCTGGTCAGCCTGCCCCCAGGCACAGGACCAGTGTCCACTGTTCCTCAAGGTACCTACCTATCTACCGCTCCTCTTACAGTTAACCTCACTCACTCTGCTCCCAAAGGCTTTTCTTCTGGTCCTAAAACTAAGCAACACTTTTCGGCTTTACTTAAACGTGTACTTGATCCGGAGTCCTGTCATTTGAATGTTTCCCTTTTTTAATGTAACTGGTGTGATGCTCGGGTGTTCTTCTAGCTGACCTCTTGTCGTCTATCGTCCCTCCCCAGGCCTCCCTGCACCTCCACGTGTCCTCGGTCCAATCAGATGAGCTCCTCCACAGCAAACACTCCCACCCTCTTGACTCCAACCACACCTCAGATGTGCTCCGGTACACTGCTCTCTATTGAATGGAAGCCATATGAAATAACAAATGAGCAATAGATTGATCTGAAAGTCAGAGCATAGGTCTATCAGAAAAGAGGGGTGAATATAAATGCATATTTAGTTAAACCTGGTGGTGTGTTCTCTGCCCCTGACAGGTTTGTGCTGGAGCAGTACAACGCCCTCTCCTGGCTGACGTGTGACCCCGCCACTCAGGACCGGCGCTCCTGTCTGCCTGTTCACTTTGTGGTGCTCAATCAGATGTATAACTTTATCATGAACATGCTCTGAACAAGGATATCAAGTGGGATCTAACCCAGGGGAATCTAGTGGATCTATGGACCTCATCATGAAACTAATGGGAGGGGATTCCCCAGAGTGGATGGACCCTCAACATTTCAGGGTGGGGGCATGGCCATAAGGAATCACCCCCCCCCCCCCCCCCCGCCAGCCAGCCTCTCCATGGCAGCACTGGAGGTGTCCTATCCTATCAATCAAATGCCAAGTGTCCATTTTGGATGATAAGGGACTTTTCATAAAGGAGAATAGTCTTTTTAATGATCTTAGATTTCAATCTTCTGATAAAATTTTATCCTAATTAAATGCCTGCATATATATATTATTTATTGTAAGTTTTTAAATGTGTAATTTGTATTTCTTTATCTTTTATATATAAAAAAAAAATCTAAAGGTTGTGTATTGCCATCTCACTTTAAAAGGAATTGGTTTAACAAATGTAAAGTAATTTTCTCAATTACAAAACCAAAACCTGCTCAAGTGAATTTGCTGTAGGCTGCGTTTAGAGTATTATTTTTTCAAAGGGTATTGACCTTTTTTTTATTGCCCTGATGTACAGATTAAGTAGGCTGGGCATTTATATCCCTTTTGAGTGGACTTACAGCTCAGCCATAGTGGCAGAGTCTGTTGCACAGTAATTCAATGCATTCAGATAAATGGGATATGAGGTACAGATTCTATATTTTATATGACAGATTTAGAGAATGGTGTGTATATGTGTGTACATATAAATGTGTGCCGCTACAGATGGTGCAGCTTCTGTTTTAGGAATAAAGTGCGTCTACCTATCCAATTATTATTTTTGTCTCATTGCAAATGTTACCTCTGTCCTTGTTAGCCACACCCTCTGGGTGAGTGTTGGATTGGCACATTTAATGAGCTGTACTTTTAGGGGTTGACCGGGACATGGGTGGGGTCCAGATGGGACCACAGGTTTAGGGTTATCCCCCCCCTCATTTAACAATTACCCCAACTAAATGGATTTGGCAGGTCTGTAAGAGTGGAATTGGTGAACTGAGGAGAACATCTCATCCCAAAGGCTCATCCAATCACCGCCTTATGTTCAGTCTAATGGGATCCCATTGAAGGGTAGCTAGTTGCCTCATTCATTAGTGGGCATTAGGGACAGTGCCAGAGCTGTCGTTTGAGGGCAATTATATTGCAACCAAACTATTCCAGGCACACTGAAATCATCTGCAGACCAAGCTATGTACAAATGAACGTGTGTTTTATTGGTGTTGGCCAGTATGGGTTCACGCAAGGCTGAGGGGATGTGAGATCAGAGGGTTGATCTGTGACAATGTGAGCATGTTCTCCAGGAATCTCAGTTAATATAATTCTGCGTTCATAACATCTAGTTAATTGTTTATTACATGTCTATAGCACTTCATAGAATCTCAAAGTGCTTCGAGCAAACAAACAAGCAATATATCATGACAGGTCAGCCAATAGAGGCCAAGTCTTTGAAAGCTGCATCCTTTGATGATGGGGGGGGGGGGTCAGTTAATGGCTTGAGCGGCGAGAGCCTGGTCAGAGGATGGTAGATGAGGGTGATTGAGTCTGCTGATGATCTTGTAGAGGGCAAGTCTGGGAACCAGCCTGATTCTTATAGCCACTGGACTTCTCTTCCACTCTGTGTAGGACCCACTTGGGCGATGCCTCAGCAACTCTGGCTGCCAGAAAGCTCACCACACAAAGTTCAGAATAGTAGCCAGTCATCCTCATTACAAGCCCTCTGCCTCAGCACCAGTATTCCTCAGATGCTTGAGGTGACTTTTCAAATTGTGTTCTCAAATACCAGCATACAACTGGGAAAAATCCACTTGAACGCCCCTCCAACTGGTAATTACTAGTGGGAAACTTGTCTACCATCTCTGAGCTCTGACTTCCTACCACATGCTGAACTCTGACGTCACATACAGTACTAAGGAAATGACCTCCAACAGCATTTTCTGCAGTTAAATGCAACAAGAATTTAGAAAAAGCTATCTTAATTTTGTTTACAAATTTGTTAACAAGCATGATAACCATAAACTGAACGTACAGCTAACAACTTGTTTGCCATCAGTCAATTGGGGTTCTCAACGAGTTGAAAGCATGTGAACGTACACAACTCATTGCTCCCAGTTTACAGGTAGTACTATTTTCAGTACTACACTTCTACAGTACTAGAGTTTCCCACGTTTGCAGTCCCTAGTTTTGAGAACCTGATGTGTAAGGTTGGGTTTTATAAATTACCTGAGCTTCTTGAAATGGAAAAACCCTGGAGTCTCTTTTCCTGCTCACTGCTGCTCCATCACAGTGAGATGATTTTAATGGTGGTTTATCCCTCTGTCTCAATGACTAATGTCACTCTTTATAACAGAGCTGAATGAGAGACTGACTACACTACAACCTATAATTCCATCTGTTGTTCACACTCCGGTTGCTCATTAAGTGCACTAAATCAAATCAGGAGCTTAGGAGCTCTAATGAGATTACCATTAGTCACTAGTGATAGTTAATTGTATTTTCCTCTGTTGGTATGTAACAGTGATGACGAGCTAGAGGACATGGACTTTAGGGCAGTAGGTCTGAAGACAGTGTATCTGTGTTTTCTGGAAGCCCACTCTTAATTGTACAATGAGCTCTAATAGGTAGACAAATATATACAAATATTAAATCTCCTATTTGACATTAAGTAGAGAAGCAGCTGTCCATTATGTTGGTTCTCCTAATAAAACAGCTTTAAAAAGGATGTCAACACACAGTAAGGTGACTGTGTTCAGACCGTTGAAAAAAGGGGTTCAGACCATTCATGTCAATTCTCTGTCTTGTATATGCTCCGAATCTAATGTGTGTGTACAGCACAGAGCAACCAATGCCAAGAAGAGCTGCTAAAACCTTAAGCTGGTTTAATGCAATTGAGATAAAGGTTACTCACTTAAGTAGTGGAAGATTAGACAGCGCTTAATGAGTTCTCTGTATTCTAAATGGAAAGTTAAGCTTGACCATATAATTGACCTTTATGGCAGGTCATAGTTTATGCAATGTACTATGTCCTCTTCCAATCATTTGAATGTTTTCACCCCCTATAGCCAGTATTCATACATAGTAGGCATAATGTATCATGTGTAATGTGTATTAAGTTTGGCATTCCTAGGGCAGCTCAGGTTCCTGGTCTAACGCATAGTAGTTGTGATTACTTGGGTTGTAAAAGGGGTTATATGTTCTGTGCCACATCCCCCTTTAGAGAATTGACATTCCCATGTACCCCCAATTACCACTTTGTGGGCTGTCTGAGTGACTGAGTGTGAACAATAGAGAGACGAGAGAGAGAGTAGGTGAGAGAGTGAGTGAGACCTGAGCGAGGTAGATGAAGCATTTGCATAAGCTGAGTGTTGCCTGACACTACAGACCCCACGGACAGACACAGCACATTGTCTCAGAGCCAAAGGAGTCTCATGCTGGAGAGGCTGGATATTGAATCAGTCCCAAGTCTGATAACGGTTTCTTCATTGGAGTAAACCACTTGCCTGCCTTTTTGGTTTGCTGCTAAGGTTGGCTGACAAATTGGACATGCATTGGCAGATGGAGCAATAGATAGGTATGTATATGTGTGTTTATGTGTGTTTATGTCTGCCTGTTTCAAAGGCATGATCTTTGAAAGTTTGAAAACTTGAAAAATGTTTGTCCAGATTTACTAATTGGTAATGATTTGTAATGATTTGTACGAATAAACATGATCTGGTATCCATAATATGGTATGACCTGCTGCACATTGTATTTATTGTTAGCTGATTTTATCGGTTGTTGTGTCTTTGAGACTATTTTGAATGGAAAAGATGTTTGGAGACTGTTTCACTCAGAGAGCTGAGTACCATGTTGGAATCTGTCAGCAAGTAAAGACAACTGTGTGAGTGTGTTTGAGTTATCAGCTCAACCGGTTCTTTACTATGACACGCTCCCTGAGAGGGCTGCCAACTTATTAATGGACTGCTCTGCTAATCGAGAAGTATTTTTTATTCAAATGATGTGTGTATGTGCACATGTTCCGTATTCTTGGCCATTTTCCCATACATCTCCTTTGTTGGCGTCTCTTTTTTGTGTGCAGACAAGGATGAACTTTAAAGAACAGGAGTGGTTAACCTCCAGCTAATTTAGTCTTTATGAGAATGGAGGGATCAAGTCATTGGATCTCTCAGGCCCAGATGGGTTAGAGAGGTCAGGGCAGCCACGGCACTGTGATGACTGACACAAACAGCCAGGAAGTAAAGGAAGGGAGGACATACCTACCCCACGGGCTGACAGCTCCAAACACAGGTTTAGTCCAATGATTTATATATCCACTAGATAACTATTTGGGGGCACTGTGTTGAAGCCACCGTGCCTCCATCTTGGCACTGCCCCACCGTTGTAAAAAATATTTTGTAAGCTCTAGAAATGCATTTATTAATGTCTACATTAGTTTTCCCCATCTTTATTCTATTACAGACACCTTAATGCATACTTCTAAATTACATTATGTGAGCTAAACATGTTTTTTCCTTTAAAGTATAATTTTTTCTAGATGACTAATGTTACTGTCTTCACTACAATAACAAAAAATACTTAAATACATGTAATTTTGTCCTTGAAACATTTCACAATACTGTAGAATTCCATTCATTCCTGTGGAGGACTGCTCCTACTGGGGAGTGCCAATATGGCTGACCGGTGGCTTCAAAGCCTCTTAGTGGCCAATACATAGAATCCGCAATCCAGGGTTTATATACATCATTGACCCAAGACCCCAGTCCAAATAAACCACCACTGCTCTGTGAGGGAAGGAACATAAACAGCAGCCAGCATGAAAGGTCTTGTCCAAGTAGACTAACAAAACACACTTCAGTTACACACTGTCTCAGAGCTGGATTCTGTCATTCAACAACCACAATTAGTTTTTTGTTTTGAGGTATATGTGACTCACAACCTGTAATGGGCTACATTCATGGATATGTGACATGGATTTGTCTCAGTGTAAACACGATTCACAACAGTGAAGGACTGTCATCAGTGATCATCAAGGGTGGTAGTCCCGGAGGGCTAATGTTCTCTCTCTCTATTGCCTCAGGCTGGATTCTGCCACATCCCCATAGTATTGCATCAACTCTGCCCCATACAAACCCCATCTCTCACCAAGGGATTTATGCCCTGCAGAGAGAGGGATCAGTTCTCTCTCATCTGTCCTCCATTCATCCATAGGGAGGGGCTGGAAAGGAGGGCATCACCCTAAAGAGATTCTAACATTCCATTATGAGACTCCCAAAGCTCCTTTCACTATAGAAACACCATGCATGGGGAAGAAGCATAATCCGAGGGGGATTTGTTGCTTTGTTTTCTGTTCACGGAGGTTTTCAGCAGAGTTAATTGCAGGTTATATGCGCTGGTGATTCACTATGGACTTTTGTCTCATAATGTGGACAATCATCTGCCCCACTGGCACACACCCACAGACAGTACACATGTAATGTAATAGAATACATTTTACCTTGCAGTAAATGTGAGGACCTAGCCTGATGTATGTAACTGTTTAGTGTATCAGCATTCACTAACAGCATTATCGGTCATGCGTCCTTGAGAAGAATGCCTCCCAAATGAATTAAATGGATTTGTAAAGCCAAAGTCCTCAATTGGATTATTCTAATGATGCAACCCATAACATGCATAATTTATGTGCTTTTTAAACTGTGTAGTCATTGGAACTAGTCTGTCCTGTACTGTGAAACACACCCTGGCATAGATTCAATCAGATCAATCGTTAACCGGCAATAACCGAGACTTGCATAGCTAACGTTTGGCGGTGTCGCGACTCAGGAGGTGTAACTGTGCTGGAGCTGTCAAATCGGTGAGCAGCTGCTCTTGATCATTGTCGCAAAGCCACAACAAGTTACATGTTCAGGACGTGAAAGGGTAGTCTGTATAGAAATAATGACACTACAATTTTAAATCATTAAACAAAATAATGAGTATTTCTAATCAGCCTAGCTATAATACCATCAGCTGCAAATTTGTGTACGCGATCAAGTTGTAGAAACATCTCAAGGATGATCAATGGAAACCAAGATGTACCTGAGCTCAATTTCGAGTCTCATAGCAAATGGTTTGAATACTTAAGTAAATAACGTACTTATGGTTTTTTTTGAATTACATTTGAAACAAAATTCCCAAAACCTTTTTTCGCTTTGTTGTTATGGGGTATTATTGTGTGTAGATTGCTGAGGACGTTTTTTTATTTAATCAATTTTAGAATAAGGCTGTAACGCAACAAAAAGTGGAAAAAGTCAAGGGGTCTCAATACTTTCCGAAGGCACTGTATTACATTTCTGATCCCACCCCACTGCTCTCAGTGAGCGCTTTGGCGTCTGCTGCCCAGCAACTAGTGGTTAGTTCCTACTCAGGTACATCTTCAACTGCTTAGCTGCTATTCTCCCTATAGAACCTTTTGAAGTGGTCCTGTTTACATATATACTGTAAGCTAGTATCTTCAGACACAATATAGCAGAAATTATTACAGTTACATGGAATGTGTTTGTTATGTCTGCTATGCTCTTCCTCTTCAGAGCCCAGTGAGCTGCATCAAGAGGTGAGTTCACGTTACCTGGCCTTCCAGGCTTCTGGCCGGGCCACCCTCTACCTGTCCATGGAGGTTCACCAACATCAGCACATACACCAGTACCAGCACCATACCAGCACCAGCACCAACACACCTTCACCCTCTTCCAACATCAGCCTTCTGGCATTTGACTAACGCCTGTTCCACCAAAGCTGGCGACACCAGACAGAAATGTAAGGAGAAGTATTACTGTTTTTATCACTGTTTTATATCAATTATATTGATGAAGGCAGTCTAAGCCAAGGTACAAATATAATGGAACACACTGCTTTTTTGCCTCTACAGCTGCCCCATCCCCATGTGATGCGGAGGTTGGCCCCCATGGCAGCCACCTTTGTCCCCCTCCCAGTACCCTTCAGCTCCCTGCAGGGGGCCTTCCAGCCAAAGACATGGCCTCCCAAGGTACCAGGGGAAAAGGGGGTGATGGGGACTAGGAAGTTGGGGCTGAGGAAAAATATATAGTATTTAGGTATCTTGACGTTATGGTGTAATCAGTGGCGGTCAGTGTTATTTAAGATGAGGGAGGACAATATTTTTTATGAGCATGGCCTTATTTCTATTAAAGCATATTGGATGACTGTCATTCATATTCCATTCACCCAGCTCATTGTAACATCGATAGGTTTAGGCTACTACATGATGATCGAATTTGCCCTACACACATCATGAGGTTGCTACAACCTAGCCTACGAACGAAAGTTTACAACGTAGGTGCACAGGTAAGAGAAATAAAAGTAATCAAGTGACATATTCAATACCACCTTGCACACTCTTACCTGCATCTAGCTGATCTAGGTTTTAATCATTAGTCCAACAGTTTCAAATGAGAGTTTCTATTGGATAAATTCAGGTATGTTTATACCCGTTTATCACCCGTTTCGTTCCGTTTGCTTCCGTTTAAGAAACGGTTTTCAACAGAATCAGCGGAATAGGGTGTGTTCGTAAATTCACTCTGGAGTTGAATATGACTGGTGCCAGTAAACAAAATAACGTAATGAAATTGAGCGTCCAATGTCCGGGCAGTTAGCCCTAAAAGCGTTCGCGCTCTGGCCGAGGATTAGGGTTGATCCCAGCGTTCTAACCTCACAACGGCAGTCAAGCACCCAAGCTAACTGGCTAAAGCTGGCTAACAGTTTGGCTACTTGTAGACAGAGAACACCTCGTCGGCTCGAGTTTTCAGTTACTGGCCCAACACTCTAACCGCTAGGCCACCCATCTTAAATGCATCAATTATTCTGTGCTCAGGCACACTTAGACAAGAGTGTTCTGAAATCGGAGTAAATAGCCAGAGTGAACAGGAACACACCCCTTTAGCCTTTACACCCATGGGCCCCAGTGGCAATAAATTAATAAAAACTAAAGCTTATCTTGACTTGGACGAGTTCCAGTGTTAGATAGTCATAGCCCGATATCTAGCATAGCATCCCTCTCTGTTTGAGCCAAGTAAGTATAGTATATGTATATACATAAAGTATATGTATATACTGTATATATATATATATATATATATATATATATATATATATATATATATATATTATATTTAAGATTCTTCCTTTGCCTTGGCCACAACTTTGCACACTCTTGGCATTCTCTGAACCAGCTTCATGAGGTAGTCACCTGGAATGCATTTCAATTAACGTTGTGTGCCTTGTTGAAAGTGACGCAGCGGTCTAAGGCACTGCTGAACGGCCGTGGTCGGGAGTCCCATAGGAAGACGCACAATTGGCCCAACGTCGTCCGGATTAGGGGAGGGTTTGGCCGTTGGGGAATTACTTGGCTCATGGTGCTCTAGCGGCTCCTTGTGGGCTGACCCCGGATGCCAGTTGAACGGTGTATTCTCCAACACATTGGCACAGCTGGCTTCAGGGTTAAGCTGGCGGGTATTAAGGATCACAGTTAGGTGGGTCATGTTTCAGAGGACGCATGACTCCACCTTTGCCTCTCCCGTTGGGGAGATGCAGCAATGAGCCAAGATATAAAAATTTAGGAGAAAAATGGGGTTAAATATATACAATATATATATTCAAAGTTAATTTGTTGAATTTATGTCCTTCTTAATGCGTTTGAGCCAATCAGTTGTGTTGTGACAAGGTAGGGGTGGTAAACAGAAGATAGCACTATTTGGTAAAAGACCAAGTCCATATTATGGCAAGAACAGCTAAAATAATCGAAGAGAAACGACAGTAATTACTTTAAGACAGGAAGGTCAGTCAATCCAGAAAATGTCAAGAACTTCTTCAAGAAAGTTTCTTGAAGTGCAGTTGCTAAAACCATCAAGCGCTATGATGAAACTGGCTCTCATGAGGACCGCCACAGGAAAGGAAGACCCAGAGTTACCTCTGCTGCAAAGGATACGTTCATTAGAGTTAACTGCACCTCAGATTGCAGCCCAAATAAATGCTTCACAGAGTTCAAGTAACAGACACATCTCAACATCAACTGTTCAGAGGAGACTTTGTGAATCAGGCCTTCATGGTTGAATTGCTGCAAAGAAACCACTACTAAAGGACACCAATAAGAAGAAGAGACTTGATTGGGCCAAGAAACACGAGTAATGGACATTAGAACGGTGGAAATCTGTCCTTTGGTCTAATGAGTCCAAATGTGAGATTTTTGGTTTCAACCGCTGTGTCTTTGTGAGACGCAGAGTAGGTGATTCCCACTGTGAAGCATGGAGGAGGAGGTGTGATGGTGCTTTGCTGGTGATATTGTCGATGATTTATTTAGAGTTGAAGGCACGCTTAACCAGCATGGCTACCACAGCATTCTGCAGCGATACGCCATCCCATCTGGTTTGCGCTTAGTTGGACTATCATTTGTTTTTCAACAGGACAATGACCCAAAACACATCTCCAGGCTGTGCAAGGGCTATTTGAACAAGAAGAGTGATGGAGTGCTGCATCAGATGACCCGGCCTCCAGAATCACCCGAACTCAACCCAATTGAGATGGTTTGAGATGAAAAAAAAACAGCCAACGAGTGGTCAGCATATGTGGGAACTCCATCAAGGCAAAGGGTGGCTACTTTGAAGAATCTCAAATATAAAATATATTTTGATTTGCTTAACGCTTTATTGGTTACTACATGAATCCATAATGTGTTATTGCATAGTTTTGACTTCACTATTATTCTACAATGTAGAACATTTTAAAAATAAAGAAAAACCCTTGAATGAGTAGGTGTCCAAACTTTTGACTTGTACTGTATGTATATATATACAGTATATATAAATTATTCAAACCCCTTGACTTTCTCCACATGTTACGTTACAGCCATATTCTAAAATGTATTAAATAGTTGTTTCCCTCATCAATTACCACAAAATACCCCACAATGACAAACCAAAAACAGTTTTTTTGAAAAAAAAAATCACATTTACATAAGTATTCAGACCCTGTACTCGGTACTGTGTTGAAGCACCTTTGCCAGTGATTACAGGATATGACGCTAAAAGCTTGGCACACCTGTATTTGGGGAGTTTATCCCATTCTTCTCTGCAGATCCTCTCAAGCTCTGTCAGGTTGGATGGGGAGCGTCACTGGCCACCGGGCTCTGGCTGGGCAACTCAAGGATATTCAGTTAGATAGGTACTTTATTGATCCCCGAGGGGAAATGTCTTCATCAAGCAGCTAAGAAAAAACACAGGGCAGGTGCAAAATGCCAGAACGAAAAATACACAAAAGACAGATACATGATACATATTGCGGCAGTAAAGTCTTGAATAAGTCTGGAGTGCAAAAAACTATAAAAAGACATTGCATAGTATGGGTGAAATATTGCAAGTTGATATAGATAAATAAGGAATATTTGCATGGTTAACCATACTATACAGGTCGATGGCAGAAAAATACTTAAATAGCTAAATGTGCATATGATATACAGTGGGGAGAACAAGTATTTGATACACTGCCGATTTTGCAGGTTTTCCTACTTACAAAGCATGTAGAGGTCTGTAATTTTTATCATAGGTACACTTCAACTGTGAGAGACGGAATCTAAAACAAACATCCAGAAAATCACATTGTATGATTTTTAAATAATTAATTTGCATTTTATTGCATGACATAAGTATTTGATCACCTACCAACCAGTAAGAATTCCGGCTCTCACAGACCTGTTAGTTTTTCTTTAAGAAGCCCTCCTGTTCTCCACTCATTACCTGTATTAACTGCACCTGTTTGAACTCGTTACCTGTATAAAAGACACCTGTCCACACACTCAATCAAACAGACTCCAACCTCTCCACAATGGCCAAGACCAGAGAGCTGTGTAAGGACATCAGGGATAAAATTGTAGACCTGCACAAGGCTGGGATGGGCTACAGGACAATAGGCAAGCAGCTTGGTGAGAAGGCAACAACTGTTGGCACAATTATTAGAAAATGGAAGAAGTTCAAGATGACGGTCAATCTCCCTCGGTCTGGGGCACCATGCAAGATCTCACCTCGTGGGGCATCAATGATCATGAGGAAGGTGAGGGATCAGCCCAGAACTACACGGCAGGACCTGGTCAATGACCTGAAGAGAGCTGGGACCACAGTCTCAAAGAAAACCATTAGTAACACACTATGCCGTCATGGATTAAAATCCTGCAGCGCACACAAGGTCACCCTGCTCAAGCCAGCGCATGTCCAGGCCCGTCTGAAGTTTGCCAATGACCATCTGGATGATCCAGAGGAGAAATGCGAGAAGGTCATGTGGTCTGAGGAGACAAAAATAGAGCTTTTTGGTCTAAACTCCACTCGCCGTGTTTGGAGGAAGAAGAAGGATGAGTACAACCCCAAGAACACCATCCCAACTGTGAAGCATGGAGGTGGAAACATCATTCTTTGGGGATGCTTTTCTGCAAAGGGGACAGGACGACTGCACCGTATTGAGGGGAGGATGGATGGGGCCATGTATCGCGAGATCTTGGCCAACAACCTCCTTCCCTCAGTAAGAGCATTGAAGATGGGGCGTGGCTGGGTCTTCCTGCATGACAACGACCCGAAACACACAGCCAGGGCAACTAAGGAGTGGCTCCGTAAGAAGCATCTCAAGGTCCTGGAGTGGCCTAGCCAGTCTCCAGACCTGAACCCAATAGAAAATCTTTGGAGGGAGCTGAAAGTCCGTATTGCCCAGCGACAGCCCCGAAACCTGAAGGATCTGTATGGAGGAGTGGGCCAAAATCCCTGCTGCAGTGTGTGCAAACCTGGTCAAGAACTACAGGAAACGTATGATCTTTGTAATTGCAAACAAAGGTTTCTGTACCAAATATTAAGTTCTGCTTCTCTGATGTATCAAATACTTATGTCATGCAATAAAATCCAAATTAATTATTTAAAAATCATACAATGTAATTTTCTGTATTTTTGTTTTAGATTCCGTCACTCACAGTTGAAGAATACCTATAATAAAAATGACAGACTTCTACATGCTTTGGAAGTGGGAAAACCTGCAAAATCGGCAGTGTATCAAATACTTGTTCTCCCCACTGTAAGTAAGGGTAATAATAGTTTACTTAATATACAGTCTGGTTAAATGAACAGGTAAGTGAATATTTTGAATGGTTAAATTAACTGTACAGGTAAATGTACAGTTAAATGTACAGGTAAGTGAATATTTGCACGTTACATTAACTGTACAGGTAAATGACACAAAGAGATACTTAAATAGCTAAATGTGCGTATGATATAATTTAGGGGAATAATAATAAATACAGTCCTTAGTGCAGGGTTTAATTACAGATAAATACACGTATTGCACATTCGATATACTAAAAGCAATGAAAAAATATACAACTGACAGGATACTAATATGCATTCCTGAGTGAATGACTACGTAAGTTAAGTTAAGAATTACTTACAATATTGCACGTGATATGATATAACAACTGTACATGAATATGTATATACAGTCCTGAATGAATAAGTCCTGAGTGAATGAGTGATTACAGACCAGAGTTACTCATGGATGGATGCCTAATTGTTAAACTAGGCCCTAACACCCCAACAGTTCCAGGTCTATGTTGCCGACGGCACAGCACCCAGTTGAGGCATTAAATAGTCTAATAGCCGCTGGCAGGAAGGACCTCCTGTAGCACTCTCTGGCACACCGTGGTGGGATCAGTCTGTGACTGAAAGTGCTCCTCTGCATCATAACCATGGCATGCAGAGGGTGGGTGACGTTGTCCATGATGGCCAGCAGTTTGGCCAGGATCCGTCTCTTCGCCACCTCTTCTAGAGTGTCAAGACTAATCCCCAGAACAGAGCTAGCCTTCCTGATCAGCTTATTTACCAGAGAAGCATCTCTGGCCTTTATGTTGGCGCCCCAGCACACCACTGCAAAAGAGATTGCACTGGCCACCACAGACTGGTAGAAGGTATGCAGTAGTTTACTGCACACGTTGAAGGACCTGAGCCTCCTCAGAAAGTAGAGTCGGCTCTGGCCCTTTTTGTACAGGCCCCCGGTGTTTTCCAGCCCAATCCAGCCTGTTGTCCATATGGACTCCCAGGAAATTGTATGACCCAACCATTTCCACATCCATCCCCTGTATAGGGACTGCAGTCGGTTGTGCTTTGGTTCTCCTGAAGTCCACCACCATCTCCTTTGTTTTGCTGATGTTCAGCTGAAGGTGGTTCTGCTCACACCACACCACAAAGTCATTGATTGTGCTCCTGTACTCCTCCTCCTGCCCACCCCTGATGCACCCTACAATTGTGGAGTCATCCGAGAATTTCTGTAGGTGGCATGTTTCAGAGTTATATCTGAAGTCTGAGGTGTAGAGGGTGAACAGGAAGGGGGACAGGACCATTCCCTGGGGGACCCTTGGGTTGCTCACTGCCCGTTCTGACACACAGCTCTGTAGCAGCACAAATTGTGGCCTACCGGTCAGGTAGTCCGTAACCCAGGAGACTAAGGGTGCTTCCACTTTCATCCTCTTCATCTTCTCACCAGTAGCATGTGCTGAATGGTGTTGAAGGCACTGGAGAAGTAAAAAAACATAACCCTCACAGTGCAACCTGCGTTGTCCAGGTGAGAATAGGCCCTCTGCAGAAGGTAGATGATTGCATCATCCACCCCGATGTTGCGCTGTTCAGAGACTTGTCCCGAAGCCACCCCTGCGTTGTCTTGGCTGTGTACTTAGGGTCATTGTCCTGTTGGAAGGTGAACCTTCACGCCAGTCTGAGGTCCTAAGCGCTCTGGAGCAGGTTTTCATCAAGGATCTCTCTGTACTTTGCTTTGTTCACCTTTCCCTCGATCCTGACTAGTCTCCCAGTCCCTGCCTCCGAAAAACTCCCCACAGCATGATTCTGCTACCCCCATGCTTCACCGTAGGGATGGTGGCAGGTTTCCTCCAGACATGGCGCTTGGCATTCAGGCCAGCTAAAGTGTTGGTTTCATGAGCTGAAATAAAAGATCCCAGAAATGTTCTATACGCACAAAAAGCTTATTTCTCTAAAATTGTGTGCACAAATTTGTTTAGTGAGAATTTCTCCTTTGCCAAGATAATCCATCCACCTGACAGGTGTGGCATATCAAGAAGCTGATTAAACAGCATGATCATTACACAGGTGCACATTGTGCTGGGAACAATAAAAGGCCACGCTAAAATGTGCAGTTTTGTCACACAACGCAATGCCATAGATGCCTCAAGTTTTTTTGGAGCGTGAAATTGGCATGCTGACTGCAGGAATGTCCACCAGAGCTGTTGCCAGATAATTTAATTTTAATTTATCTACCATAAGCCGCCTCCGACGTCATTTTAGAGAATTTGGCAGAACTTCCAACTGGCCTCACAACCGCAGACCAGGACCTCTACATCTGGCTACTTCACCTGCAGGATCGTCTTTGACCAGCCACCCTGACAGCTGATGAAACTGAGGAGTGTTTATGTCTGTAATAAGCCCTTTTGTCGAGAAAAAATTATTCTGATTGACTGGGCTTGGCTCCCCAGTGGGTGGGCCTATTCCCTCCTAGGCCCACCCATGGCTTGGTCCATGCCCCATCATGTGAAATCCATAGATTAGGGCCTAATTAATATTTATTTAAATTGACTGATTTCCTTATATGAACTGTAAACTCAGTAAAATTGTAGAAATTGTTGCATGTTGCCTACATTTTGTTCAGTATAGCCATCTCTCTCTCTCTGTCTCTCTCTCTCTCTCTCTCTCTCTCTCGGTTATCCTTCATTTTGGAAGAAATTAATTTTTTCAAAACTGTTCTTTCTAAAAAAAAAATAGTCAACTACCCACAACATTTTATCCACTGCAGTGCTAGCTAGCGCTAGTTTATGCTTTCAGTACTAGATTCATTCTCTGAACCTTTGATTGGGTGGACAACGTGTCAGTTCATTCTGCAAGAGCTCTGATAGGGTGGAGGATGTCCTCAGGAATTTGTCATAATTACTGTTTAAGTCACAGGAGGTTGGTGGCACCGTAATTGGGGAGAACGGGCTCGTAGTAATGACTGGAGCGGAGTAGTTGTAATAGTATAAAATAAATCAAACACATGGTTTGCAGGTGTTTGATGCCATTCCATTTGCTCAGTTACAGCCATTATTATGAGCCGTTCCCGTCAGCAGCCTCCTGTGGTGTATGTCTAAGGAAGGGGGTGAGAACCATGAGCCTCCTAGGTTTTGTGTTGAAGTCAATGTACCCAGAGGAGGACAGAAACTAGCTGTCCTCAGGCTACACCATAGTGCTACCCTACAGAGTGCAGCTGAGGCTTCTGTAGACCTTCATTGCGAAACATTGCGTTTTCATCAATAATTTGTTAATATATTTTGTACAGTTTTATCTAAAAGGGATAACTTTTTTAATGTTTCACTATTTAAATTTTTCTCGAAATTCACTGAGGAGGATGATCCCCCCCTTCCCCCTCAGAGGAGCCTCCACTGTGTGTCATGTGTGTGATCAACAGTCTACATTTCCTTGTCTTTGCCAGACGTCAAACGTTCTAGACATGGCACCTGGACCTAGGACTGGGTCACATAAGCAGCTACAGAAGGATCCAAGAGTGACTACCCTTTTGATTATTTTTGTTTAATTTTAAATCTTCATATATTGCCAAAATGTTGTTTCTATTTTGACCTGTTGAACTGGTTGTTCTCTCAGAGACCAGGAAGGTGGGATACAATGCATGTCCGCATTGCATGGCAGATCCACCACCATAAGCTGAGAGTGAAGGTATGGAAACGTGTTGAACATCCACTAAAATGTGTGTAAAACCCAATAATAATTATTTGTTACAACTGAAGCTATTTTTCTGTCTGTCGGGCCTTCCATTTCTCAGCAGAAGATGCAAGTGGACGCACATGCACTCAACTTCGGTATCAAACCAAAGTTTCTGACACAGCCTCCTGGTCCTGACCTGATTCAAGCCATCCACCATCAGCGGGGCCTTATTCAGTCCTCCACCCCACTCTCTAACCCAGGTGAGGAAAGGGACCAAAGACTAAACCTCCTTTAAAATATGTCTTGTCTTACTATGTAGTACCGTGTCTAACACAGAGAAAACATTTTCAACATAGCATTTCTCCATTATTCTCCTGCTCCAGAGTCACACAGTAGACATCCTTCATTTGGAGGTTTGGGCACACTGAACGTCACAGCCTTTGGTGAACTGACAAACCTAGCACTTAGTGAGTCGCACCTTCAGTGTTGGTTCAGTATTATGTTAAAGACAATATAATAATAAAGGACGGAATTGCCTTTTCAAGCTCACACATTTCTTTGACTTGTTGTTCTTCCTCCTCTTAAAAACAGACTATCCCGTGATCTATCACAAAGACAATCTAAATGCACCAAGTGGAGAAGTAGGAAGAATGCCTAAGTGGTGGAGCAGGCAGCAGAAGACACCCCCGTCCTCTGTATGCCAACCTGAACGCTCTACAGAACCTGAACAACCAGGAAGCAATTCAACCAGGGAACCTCAGGACAGGGACACACTCAGGGAGAGGGAATGGGGACAGCAGCTGCACCTACCCAGAGAGAAGATGGAGGAGGAGAAACAGTACATAGTGGAGAAACACCAAGGCCACAATGTTGCAGGGACTCATGACAGTTCACCTGCTGAAGACAAGTCTGTTCCTCAGACAATGACCTTGGAACATGGTCAGCGTTCCAATGGCAGCCATAGCTGGGAGTCAGGTGACAGGAAGAGAAGGCTTGAGTGTGAGAACTACATAAAGGCCAAGAAGATGAAGCGGCAGAGAGAGGATGACCAGGAGGATTTCAATGAGGACCCTCATCCCAAGGACCCCAGAGAGAAACCATCCCTGACCCCTACAACACTCAAGCCATCCTCCTTGTCGATGCAGCACATGACCATAGGGAACGTTATTCCAGGGCTCTACCCAGTAAATAGTGCATTTAATCTGGCCCGGACTCAGGTTGGCACTCCTGTTATGCGGCTAATTCCCTACCCTGCACTTCCCTGGTACCCCCTAAGAGACCCACTGTGGGATGTATACAGGAGATTGGACCTCCCTGTCTCCTCCTGTCAAGAGCTGGTCATGAGGGCTGATCCTCTGCATGGCGTGGTGGGGGCCAGGCTGTTGGAGGCAGCAGACTGTACATATATAGACACTCATCACGGCTTTCCGCACCCACCCCATCACCCCTCACTGGCCCTGAAGCAGCAGGAAAGGGCTTACCTCATGGAAAGAAAGCGTCTGCACATGCTCAGAGAGGAATTTTACCAGCACAGCCTCCATTCTGCCACCATGGGCGGCCATCTCCCCCATCCCAGCCTCCTGACCTCCACCTATTCCGGGTCACATATCTCCAGGGTGGGTCTCACACATAACCACCAGAGTAGCCTCCCTAACAGAACTCTTCCCCCTGGGTGCTTAAGCACACTACCGCCTCTGGTCCCCTTCTCTCTCCCCTTGTCTGGCACTCCCCAGAGGACTACCTCGTAATGACAGAAATCAGAAGACCCTACTCCGTGTGCTTGCTTGCCTTAGAACTGTAACTCAGCAATGTACTGCTTCAAAGACAAATTCCATAATTCTGATTACTGCCTGTATGACAAAGATAACAGACAAACTACTGTGTTGAAAAATGTATTTACATCCCTTAAAACACCTGTAAATTGATGAACAATATGCGATGAACCCACGAATGAACCCACCGAATGAGTTCATAAAATGTTAACTCTTGCGTTTGTCAAGTTACTGCTCTAAATTGGACATACAAAAAAATAAATAACTGACAAAACTAAAAAACAAACAAGAACTAAGTAAATTCAAAAGCTACAGCATTGATTAAATCAGAATATCCAGTGACCATAAAGGAAAACCTATGATCTATGACTTTAAAAACATCAGAAACATGACCTGACAGACTTCTACACTACAAACCTGAGGTTATTTCAAAACTGCTGTCAATGGGATCACATTCTGAGGCTGCATTAAACTGAAGCTGCGAACGCCCCCGCCACATTAAAGCTCATACTGTAAAACACAAACAAATAAAAACACTGTATAAAAATAAAAATACAACTTTGATCCGGGCTAGTTAGCACTAACACAATCTTCACATTCTTGTCATAGCTCTACCAGAGATACTAACGTTTAGTGAACTTTAATAAACAGTCCATCCCAGGTTAAGCCCAGCCATCATACATACAGCACATCTGTAATATTAGTGATTCAGTACTGCTACATTAGTGGTCTCCAACACTGGTCCTGAGAAGATGCTGGATCTGTTTTTGTTTTTTTAAAGCTAAGTGCTCATTTCATAAAGGAATGACATAGTGTGTTAGATATTAATGGCTGCATTGATCGCCTGGAACATTCCTATTCATTGAGACACAATTCAAGTTAATATCATTACTTTAGGCTACAGAATCAAGGTTGGAGACAACAATGGTGGCAGCGTTAAGAGTTTAATTGGACCACTAGAATAAGGAGGGTCAGTGTGTGTGTGATCACACCACATCCATCCCCAGACCCCTGGCCACCTCAGTCAGGGCCCTCACAGCACCTGAGGGCCCACAGGAGTCAAAGTCATCCTGGGTGGCGTCAGGGTCGTCCCCCATATCAGACACGTTACTCAGGACACAGTACACAGGTGAGTCACTGCCCCTGGGGCTGGGCTGGGCCGACGTCTCCTCCCCTGCAGAGAGTTCTGAGGAAGAGGAGGAGCAAGAGGAGGGGGAGGAAGAGCCAGGGGGAGAGCCGTGCCTCCTGGCTGCCCGGGTGGCAGCTCTCTTGGCTGGGCTGCTGGACCCGGGGCCCTTATGGAGCGTCCTCTTCTTAGCCATGTTCTTCATGATCTCCTGAGTCACCTCCACTGTCTCGTAACGCACCATGTTCAGCCTCAGGTAGCCATCTTCATCCTCCTTGTATCTGTGGAGCAAGCCAAATAATCAACAACCACCCCCTTATGGTAAAACTGACTAACTCATGTTAACTCATCACATTAGGGAAAGATTAAGTGTTGGTTCATACCTGAAGCGGGAGTGTCCAGAGGGCCATTTCAGGTGGTGTTTCTTGCGCAGGTGAAGAGTCAGTGTGTAACACCAAGAGAAGGTTTTGTCACAGAGATGACACTTGTATTTCGAGACCACTCCACCCTACCGTGGAGAAATATGCAAGTGTCAAGTACAGTACATTTGATCAAAATTCCACAAACCCAAAAGCATGTTTTGCAAATGAAAAAGTCTATTGAGCACTGAGTGAGTGTTTAGAGCCCCCTGCAGGCAGGCTGAAGTACCTTGTGTACTCTCTTGTAGTGCTGGTTCATGGTGTGGGCCATGCGGGAGGAGTAGTCACAGCCATCTACTGAGCAGTGGTAGGCCGCCCCCTCATTATGGGTCTCCATGTGCTTCCGCAGGTCGTGCTGGTTCTTAAAGCTGGGAGACATACATCATAAAACAACTGTGTGTAAGCAAAATAATATGTATACAGTCCATAAGGGTCAGTAAGTTGTGGGGAGTCTGACGAGTCTGTGGGACAACAACCTGCTCTCACAGAAGTCACAGGGAAAGGGTCGTTCGTCACAGTGGCGGAACTTGATGTGGATCTTCAGTGTGGCGAGAGAGGTGCAGGTCATGTCACACAGGGGACACTTGATATGGTTCACTGGGAGAGGCAAAGGATAGATCACTCCTTAGGTTTACAGTGAAAGGAACTGGACACAGACAATAGACATCATCATCATCCGATCTAAACATCTTATTGACAAACCCTATTGATAGCACTACAACTAAAATACATCTGCTTGACTAATAGATGTACACTACCACAAGTTTGGGGTCACTTAGAAATGTCCTTGTTTTTTATTTTTTTGTCCATTAAAATATAAAATTGATCAGAAATACAGTGTAGACATTGTTAATGTTGTAAATGACTATTGTAGCAGGAAACGGCTGATTTTAAAGGAATATCTACATAGGCATACAGAGGCCCATTATCAGCAACCATCACACCTGTGTTCCAATGGCACGTTGTGTTAGCTAATCCAAGTTGATCATTTTAAAAGGCTAATTGATCATTAGAAAACCCTGTTGCAATTATGTTAGCACAGCTGAAAACTGTTGTGCTGATTAAAGAAGCAAAACAACTTTTGAACGGTAGTGTACAGTACATGTCGAAGGCAGACATGGAAAATTAGCTAGATAATACTGAACAGAGAAGTGGTGGAGAACAGCACACTCACCATGCTGTCGTACGTGGTCTCTCAACAGTCTCTCATTGGCAAAGCCTTTGTCACAATGCTCACACACCAGGGACTCTGCAAGAATCAGAGGACATTCAATCAAAATAAAATGTATATGTCTAAGCCAATAACATATCTGCCTATAAGCTGTAAAACAGTGACTTCTGGCCAGAAAGAGCTGAGCCCATTCACCCTCTGGCTCGGCCTGTCTGTGGATGTGGTCGAAGAACTTGGTGTTGCTGGAGAACATGCAGCCGCAGGTGGGGCAGGCCACCAGACGCTCTTGAGTGTGGCTGCGCAGGTGCTCCCGCAGACGGTACTTGATCTTAAAGAATGCATCACAACCTGTGGAAACACACACAATACCCCATAATGGCAAAGCAAAATCAGTTTTTTTTTAAACATTTTTGCAAAAATAAATAAATAGAAATATCACATTTACATAATGTTGGGTTCTGGTTTGAAATACTTGCTATAATAGAAGTGAATGGTTACATGTATGAGGAATGTATATCGTGGGGTCAATGGAGATTGGATATGAGCCAGGGGCCTGGAAAGTTACTAAGTAAGGGAAAAGGAAATCACATCGTTGCGGTCACCGATAAGGGTGGATAGCTGTGGATTAGTGAGTGGCGCAGTGATCTAAGACACTGCATCTCAGTACTAGAGGCGTCACTACAGACAACCTGGTTCGAATCCAGACTTTATCACAACCGGCTGCGATTGGGAGTCCCATAGGGTGCAGCACAATTGGCCCAGCGTCGTCTGAGTTTGGCTGGTGTAGGCCGTCATTGTAAATAAGAATTTGTTCTTAACTGACTTGCTTAGTGAATTAAAGGTTAAATAAAAAAAATAAAAAACAAAAGTGAGAAATGTGGGCAGAGATCAGGTCAGGTCACGAAGGGAGAAGGAACTGTTTTATTACACACATCACTTAAGTTCCTGCCTAGCAACAGAGTTGTATTGGCTGTGCAAGGAGTTGACTCCACCTAGTGGAGGGTATAAATAAATGTATTTTTAGCTGTTTGACCCAGTGGGTGAATAAACTTGGTTTTAACTTTTCCTAGTCGTTCGTTAGGTTCAAATAAACAGAGTAAAAAAACGAACAATAAGTATTCAGACTCTTTACTCTGTACTTTGTTGAAGCACCTTTGGCAGCGATTACAGCATAGAGTCTTTTTGGGTACGACACTACAAGCTTGGCACACCTGTATTTTGGGAGTTTCTCCCATTCTTCTCTGCAGATCCTCTCAAGCTCTGTCAGTTTGGATGGGGAGTGTTGCTGCACAGGTATTTTCAGGTCTCTCCAGAGATGTTAAATTGGGTTAAGTCCGGGCTCTGGCTGGGCCACTCGAGTGGCGCAGTTGTCTAAGGCACTGCATCTCAGTGCTAGAGGCGTCACTACAGACCCTGGTTAGATTCCAGGTTGTATCACAATCTGGCCGTGATTGGGAGTCCCATAGGGTGGCGCACAATTGGCCCAGCGTCGTCCGGGTTTGGCCATCGTTGTAAATAAGAATTTGCTCTTAACTGAATTGCCTAGTTAAATAAAGGTTCAATTAAATTTAAAAAATAAAAGGCCAGAGACTTGTCCCGAAGCCACTCCTGCGTTGTCTTGGCTGTGTGCTTTGAGTGGTTGTCCTGTTGGAAGGTGAACCTTCACCCCAGTCGGAGGTCCTGAGCACTCTGGAACAGGTTTTCAGCATGGATCCCTCTGTACTTTGCTCTGTTCATCTTTGCCTCGATCCTGACTAGTCTTCCAGTCCCTGCTGCTGAAAAACATCCCCACAGCATGATGCTGCCACCACCATGCCTTACCGTAGGGATGGTGCAAGTTTTGCTCTAGACGTGACGCTTGGCATTCAGGCCAGAGTTTAATCTTGGTTTCATCAGACCAGAGAATCTTGTTTCTCATGGTCTGGGAGCCTTTAGGTGCCTTTTGTAGGGGTGGGCGGTATACCGGTATGAACGTGAATACCGGTATGACATTGTGCCATGATATGGATTTTGCCATATCATGATAAAATTAATACATTTATGAAATAAGGCATTTTTGTTTCGTTCAAATTTTCAAATAGTTCAAATTGTTTATCTTTTACTAAAAACATAGCCTTTTTTAGCAAATAAAAAACAACTAGAAGCATGGACGTTACACGCAATCTGCCTGCCTATCAAAGTCAACAAACAAGCATGCGCAATTGCAGAGTAAGCAAACATTTAGTGAAGTAAACTCTTTTCGTTAGCAAAAGTGTCCGAAAATCTAGTGCAAAAGTGTATGCAAGCTTTCAGGATGACAAGGAAAATAACGCTATTGAAGCTGATTTGCAGGACAAGGAAGAATTAGTTTAAGAAAAGGGTGGTAAGATAACGAGTGCAATTACGTATCACATAGCGAAAGACATGGAACCAATTCAAACTGTGGAGAAAGACTGTTTCAGAAAGTTGATTCGAACTCCATACCCAAGATACGAGATCCTGAGACGTAAATACATCAGCAAAACATGTCTGCCAGAACTCTACATAGAATGTCGGGACAGAGTTGACAACGAAATCCGTAACGCTGCATTCTTCTCTACCACTGCCGACTTATGGTCAAGCCGGACCACAGAGCCATACATTAGCCTCACGATTCATTACATTGACGACAACTGGAAGCTGCAAAACAAATACCTTCAGACCTCTTATTTCCCAGATAAACACACCAGAGAAATAATTGCAGGTGGGCTGTGGGAGACACTTTCATCCTTGGGCTTGAAAGAGTCGTGTCAAGTATGTATGACTACCCTTCAGCGGTAGTTAATGTTAATACATTTGCTAAAATTTCAACCCCCCAAAAATTACATTGTCATTATGGGGTATTGTGTGTAGATTGCTGAGTATTTTTTAAAATATTTAATTCATTTTAGAATAAGGCTGTAACTTAACAAAATGTGGAAAAAGTCAAGGCGTCTGAATACTTTCCGAAGACACTGTATAATGTGATCCCTTCCTTTCCCCTAGCAGTACCTTTCCAGCTGCAGAAGATGGCCTGCTGCTGGTCTGGGAGAGGAGAGGGCCCAGTGCAGTGAGTGTGCATGTCCACATGCCGATAGAACCACTCCGGGTTGTTAAATGTACTCTGTAGCAAAACAATAACAACAAAAATGAAGTATATCACATACACAGAAGAGAGATGTCAAACAGTGGGATGCAGAATCCCCCCATGGTATTATTAACTAACATCACAGTGCTCCCACTGGCACACAAGTCCCTCTGAGATCTCAGGGACCAGGTTGTTGCTGTGGAGGTCCTGGGTGCAGCTGGGGAAGTTGGGGTGGGACTTGAGCAGCTGTGCCCCGATGAACTTGAGTTTGCTGTGGAAGGTGTGGAAGTGTGCATGGATCTCCAGCTCCCTGGGGCTGCCCATAGCCAGGAACTCACAGCCCTCCCACAGACATGCATAGTCATCTGGAGGGAGCAACACAACACACGTTATTGGGCGAAAGGCAGTAGGTGCTGTTAGTGGTATTCTGGCGAGCATATAATCAATTGTGCCTTAATACTTTTAAAAGGCTTTCTGTCCTCGACTACTTTCCCTTGCAATCACCGTCAGACTGTAGGGGCCGGAAAGATTTAAAATTCTACATTTTCTTTCACCTGACGGGAGAGACTAGGGAAAGGAAGCTATTGAGACAATACTGAGACACTGGTGTAGTTTTCATCTGACAGTCCCATCACCCACCCACCTAGTTCCTCCATAGCATCTCTGTCTCCTAGGTGATCCTTCAGGTGCAGTGACATGTGTTCGCTGAGCTCCTCCATGCCGTGGCCTTTGAAGGTGCAGGACGCCCACTCACATGACACCACCAGGTCAGACAGGTTCCTCTTCTTCGCCATGTTGATCTAATTGCAGGACACAAGGTAGGTTGTGTTGACACACCAGTCCCAAACCCACCTGAACAAAACAAATAGCAGCAGGTCTTGGTATAGCTAAATAGCCAAAACAGTCCTTTTAACAGCTGGTTCGATTTAGCTACAGTAGCTTGCTAGTTCACAACATCATTACAACCAAACTTGATTAATTTGAGCACACGCTTCAGTTGGTCACTATTTTTCCAATTTCAATATGACTAACAATACTAGTAAGTGTGCTAACTACAAGTGGGAAATAGTTACACGGTGTGCCTGTGCGTTCTAACGTTAGCTAGTTAGCTGGAATTTCCAACTTTTGAAATAGACGTAAACGTTAGTTAGCTACTGTACTAGTTAGTAAATACTAGCCCTTTATCGTTGTACAAATTCTGATACAAACGGAACGCTCTCTAAACATTACTGTAATAAACATTGTTAGCTAAATATCACATTTGAACTTACTTACTGACTATGTTGACATTTTCTACAGAAGATCTCAGAATATTTTCGTTCCCTCCAATGTTTTGATCTACTTCTTTCTTCTTCTTCTTCTTCTTCTTCTTTGAGATTGGGTTGGCAGATCGCATCCAACTTAAAAAATGCATACACTGCCACCTACTGTATTGGAGGGTGAGGGCAGTCACGGCCTACCTACATTAAATTCTCTTCATGAGTCCTGTTCCTCTAAGAAAGTGAAATAGAGCCCTAGACAACACTTCCCTCCCCCCACTACACCACCCAAACCCCAACCCAGAGAGCTGGGTCCACAGTCTCAAAGAAAACCATTAGTAACACACTACGCCGTCATGGATTAAAATCATGCAGCACACGCAAGGTCACCCTGCTCAAGCCAGCGCATGTCCAGGCCCGTCTGAAGTTTGCCAATGACCATCTGGATGATCCAGAGGAGGAATGGGAGAAGGTCATGTGGTCTGATGAGACTCCACTCGCCGTGTTTGGAGGAAGAAGAAGGATGAGTGCAACCCCAAGAACACCATCCCAACCGTGAAGCATGGAGGTGGAAACATCATTCTTTGGGGATGCTTTTCTGCAAAGGGGACAGGACGACTGCACCGTATTGAGGGGAGGATGGATGGGGCCATGTATCGCGAGATCTTGGCCAACAACCTCCTTCCCTCAGTAAGAGCATTGAAGATGGGTCGTGGCTGGGTCTTCCATCATGACAACGACCCGAAACACACAGCCAGGGCAACTAAGGAGTGGCTCCATAAGAAGCATCTCAAGGTCCTGGAGTGGCCTAGCCAGTCTCCAGACCTGAACCCAATAGAAAATCTTTGGAGGGAGCTGAAAGTCCGTATTGCCCAGCGACAGCCCCGAAACCTGAAGGATCTGGAGAAGGTCTGTATGGAGGAGTGGGCCAAAATCCCTGCTGCAGTGTGTGCAAACCTGGTCAAGAACTACAGGAAACGTATGATCTCTGTAATTGCAAACAAAGGTTTCTGTACCAAATATGAAGTTCTGCTTTACTGATGTATCAAACACTTATGTCATGCAATAAAATGCAAATTAATTACTTAAAAATCATACAATGTGATTTTCTGAATTTTTGTTTTAGATTCCGTCACTCACAGTTGAAGAGTACCTATGATAAAAATGACAGACTTCTACATGCTTTGTAAGTGGGAATCTATCTATCTATCTATCTATCTATAGACCTAGACTAGAAATCACTGGCCACTTTAAGAAATGGAACACTAGTTACTTGAAAAATGTTTATATGTCTTGCATTACTCATCTCATATGTAAATACTGTATTCTATACTATTCTATGGTATCTTAGTCACTTTATTAATGTTTACCTATCTTGCATTAATCATCTCATATGTATATACTGTATTCTATACTATTCTACTGTATCTTAGTCCATGCCGCTCTGACATTGGTAGTCCATATATGTTTATATTCTTAATTAATTCCTGACTTATATTTGTGTGTATTGGGTATATGTTGTGTAATTATTAGATATTACTTGTTAGATATTACTGCACTGTCGGAGCTAGAAGCACAAGCATTTTGCTACACCCACAATAACATCTGATAAACACGTGTATGTGACCAATGATTGATTTGATTTGACCTCCTCCTTAACTGACAGGTGCACGCAATGAAATTTCCTCCTCTTACTACTAGCATCTCACTCCCTTTGCCAAAGATCGAGCCCGGATCAAGAACTTGACTCAAACCTATAATCATGGCCATCAACTTGGCCTCGTACATTGACACATAGTTAGTTAACCGCTTACATCCTCTAACATTGAAATCTGGGATATACACCCCTGCCCCCACCCTACCACTGACTGGATCCTTTGAACCATCTGTATATATCCTTAAAAACGAATAAAACCGATTATCTATCGGTGCCCCCAGAAAGTATTCAGACCCCTTGACTTTTTCCACATTTTGTTAAGTTACTGTCTTATTCTGAAATGTATTCAATTGTTGTTTTCCCCCCATCATCAATCTACACACAATACTCATAATGACAAAGGAAAAAACATTTTTTTTTTTTTTTTGTGCAAATGTATAAAAAAAAAGAAATACTGAAATATCACATTAGTATTCAGACCCTTTACTCAGTACATTGTTGAAGCACCTTTGGCAGCGATTACAGCCTCAAGTCTTCTTGGGTATGACGCTACAATCTTGGCACACCTGTATTTGGGGAGTTTCCCCCATTCTTCTCTGCACATCCTCTCAAGCTGTCAGGTTGGATGGGGAGCGTTGCTGCACAGCTATTTTCAGGTCTTTCCAGAGATGTTTGATCAGGTTCAAGTCCTGGCTCTGGCTGGGCCACTCAAGGACAGTGACGCTTGGCATTCAGTCCAATGAGTTCAATCTTGGTTTCATCAGACCACAGAATCTTGTATCTCAGACCCGGTGCGTCCTGTGCCGGATCCCCGCGCTCGCCCTCCAGTGCGTGTCACCAGCCCGGCGCCACCAGTGCTGGCTCCACGCATGAGCTCCAATGCGTCTCAGCAGCCCTGCTGAACCGGTGCCCAGTCCGAGACCGTTCGCCTGCCGGAGCGTCCTGCTACGCCGGGACCCAGTCCGGTCCGGCCTCCAGTGCCACTCCAGTGCCGGAGCCTCCTGCCCTGCCGGGACCCAGCCCGGGTCCGGTCTCCAGCGCTGCTCCAGTGCCGGAGCCTCCTGCTATGCCGGGAACCCAGTCCGGGTCCAATCTCCAGCGCCGCTCCAGTGCCGGAGCCTTCTGCTATGCGGGGGCCCAGTACGGGTCTGGCCTCCAGCACCACTCCAGGTCCGGAACTGGCAGCCAGCCCGGCTACAGGGCTGGAGCCTCCGTAGGACCTGGCGCCACGTCCAGTGCCAGGTCCAGAGCCACCACCGACGCCTGTTCCCTCCCTAACCCTGTCCCAGTTTTTTTTTCAGGGTCTTGCGGCCGGGAGTCCATGCTTTGGGGGTGGGGTACTGTAAGCCTCTGATGGTTATGGTCAGGGCCTGACAGGGGTGTTTATAAAAGTCTATGGTGGTTTTATGTTGGTCCCCAATTAGAGGCAGCTGCTTCTAATTGTCTCTAATTGGGGACCTTATTTAGTATGTGTGTTTTCATGCTTTGGTGTGGTTCATTGTAGTGTTTGCCTTGTTGTGAGCGACACTCAGTTCACGTTGTGTTTCTATTTTCACGTCTTTGTTGTTTTTCGTGTAAGTTTGTTTGTATCGAACTACGATTACTGCTGCGCCTTGGTCATTCACACACTAGGTTTGTGACACTAGGTGTACAGTGACCTAGTTGTACAGTGACCTAGGTGTACAGTGACCTAGGTGTACAGTGACCAAAGTGTTTTATGATAAACAATGGAATGGTATAAAAGGTCTGGTCTCTGACCAGAATGAATGAACAACACAAGAACTTGACATAGTATTGCCATACAGGACTGTTGAATAGATACTTTGGAGAAAGGAATTTTTAAAAATGTGTACACTTGTGACTCGCTGATTGACAGAGACTACAAGGACGATTGTGAGTATTGCATTAATTGGTGAATTGTATTGTAATAACTAATTGTTTATTAAAACTTTATGGTTAAACTTTACCTCACGACTTTGGTGACCTTGTTAGACCTGGGACTGTCTGATGTTATTAATCTGTGTAGGATTAGTTTTATTAACAGTTTAAACCAACATAGGACTTGAACAGCAAAGTCAAGTATTTTATCTGCCATCTAATAGAGGTTACACTGTCATATGAAAGGCAGATAATCAGGACTATCTGTAATTCACAGGCTAGACAGGATCTCAGGATCCTCAGATAATTAAGAATTACACTGTACTAGAAGGTTAAACACTAGAGGAAGGCAGCTATTGAACCTAAGACACTCAATCGGAATAAGACTTAAACCACTAGCGCTGACTAGCACTTAGCTTTTAAATATATTTTTGAATTGACTACACACTAAAGAAATTATCTAAGTTAAACTATATACAGGCTAATTACGACTTATATCGGTGAGGACTACTTAAAGGCGGAAAATAGAAGTACTCTGAACCTACTGAGTTTAGCAAACAGTGGCAGGAGCTCTCTACGTTGAGAGCTGTCACCGGGAAACTAACTTAGCACTGACGCACGTAGGTCACTCAGGCGGAAAGGAACAGACTTCTCGTATACAAACTCGGCGGTGAACCCCTGTCTCTTAGCAACCGGTTGTCTAACAGGGTGGAGCTGAGAGAAGGGTTAGAGTGTTTCCCTGTGTACCCACAGAAGAACGACTCAAGGGTCCCAACCGCGACAAGACACAGAGGAAAGTTCCCCAATGCAATTGCCGGCACCATCTCTCTCCCCCAGTCCATATTCTACCACTTTCTGCCCAATTGTCCATTCGTACACCCTCTGCTTACCCACTCCTCGCTCCCAACATTCTCCAGTTGCCGTGACCGCAGGATGTACTTCTGAACTCCCTTTCAACCTCACCCTTATCCTCAGTGCCAGTTCCCCACTATCCACCTGCAATGCCTCAACAGGTGTCGTCCTGAAGGCACCCACACACAATCTCAGGGCCCTTGACTGCATCCTATCCAGGTGCTGTAGTACCGTTTGGCTGCCGATCCATATACAAAGGACCCATAATCCAAAGATCAATACCTGATACATACACAACAGTGTTTGTCTATTCGACCCCCAATCATATCCTGCCACTGACCTCATGAGGTTCAACAACTTCCTACACTTAATTTCAATATACTCAGCATGTCTCTACCACGTAAGCCTCTCATCAAAACATATACCTAAATACTAAAACTCAGACACCCTACCTATATCATGACTGTATATTTGCATCCTAACATCTTTAACCTTCCTTCTGGAAAACACCATAAAGCAGGACTTGGCCACAGACATCCTAAACCCCAACGCCAGATCTCTCGTTCCCGTCTCCACCGATCCAGACTCCCCATTGACTCCTGCTATGCTACTTACCCAAAAGTTTGGTTCACCCACTCCTCCTGGAGATTTATACTGACAAAGATCTCTTCAAGAGGCTGTGGAGACAGGTGTCGAGTCTCACCAGCAAGTTCTGGAGTCGCGAGGACCTCCCTACCTTGCTGAACTGATGAAAGTGGACTGAAGCTCATCGCACCCTACAAGACGGAGATCTTGTGTGCTTCTAAGAAGCCAACTTTACTGAAACACAAATTGGTAACACTGTATTGGCCTAAGCCTACTACTCACCCTTGGCCACCCACATCAACCTCTACTCTCTTCACTGCTTCAGAATATGACACATTCTGTTCTACTCTGAGCCTGGCAACCTCAACTTGTCTCTCTTGCACCGGGCACTTCTGATCCCCAGCAACATGGGCACCCCTAAAATGGACATTCCTTTGTCCCATGCCCTCCTGCATACTTCTCACATCTAGGAATCGCCCTCCTACACACTGCTGCAACATGACCATAAGCATGGCATCTGAAACACCTTATTGGTTTTGGCACAAAAGCTCTCATTGGATTGACATATTCTAATATGACTTTATCAGGTAAAGGCAGTGTCTTCTCGGTTTCACCACACTTGCCACCGGGTCTGCGTTGCACCAAACAGGGGGGTGTCACAGACACATGGAATTTAAAGTTTTAGTTGCTTCACCTCAACACTTAACGGCACCCCAGTAATCACTCATTTCAAAGGGGCCCTACTCCAGAGAGCAAAGCAAGTCACAGGTCTTGTCCCTAGTCACGTGAAGCGACGCGCCTGCTCCCTTTGGACGAAAGAAACACAAAATCATCACAATTCTACTTCAAGCTACCTTCACCAATTTAACAATACCTAACTTTTTTTCTATCCAGCCTGAGACTACATACTCTATGGGTCAGCCAAAAGGCAGGGATCCATTTTCTTCAAATATTTCACTCCCAATGGGCCTGAATCATCCTTTGCATGACCATCGGGGCGATGCTCAGACTCTGAGGTCTTCACCACACCTGTTGCCCACCACACATAATTCAGGTAAAATTTCTAAGCCATCAGAGACAGCAGTATATGGTTGGTACTTGGCGCCATTCTTCCTCAACACATATCTTCCCACTGCACTCGGCTCTTGTCTTTCTTCCTCGCTGTCCATAACCATGTCTATCCGTTCACCATGCTCAAGCCGTGTCTTCATCCGCTGTACTGCTTGCAGAACACGCACTCATGGCCTTTCTCCAATACCCACCTTCTGTTCCTTAGCCCAATTTACTAGTCTAGCTATCTCTGGCCTCTCCAAGCTCCCAAAGCATACCACAGTCGTCAGCTCCTCATCATCCATAACAGTTTCTTGACGCCATGGTCACATTAAACTTCTTCTTCTACGCTGCAGTAAAATGTATGACATGCATGTCATGAATCATGAATGATGAAATATAAAATGTAGCATATGTAAAAATATTTAGAAAATAACTCAAATTAATACAAACAAACACAAAACAGGAGAATAATCTGCATAGAAATTTGGACTCAATTAGGAGATTTATGTCAACTCAGTAAAACTGTTTCTCTGGCTTTGACCTTTTGTGTGCCAGTGTTTACTTTTCCATTGAAACAAACATGCAAATGATTGTGTTCTTATGTGAGCTTAATCTAGTATCATCACAAACCACGAAACACATTTATTTCACTGAGCAGTGTGAATTTGACTATGATGACACTATAGTCACAACATTTTTAAACCATGCTTTTCTATAGTTCTGTAGTGACAGATCCATTATGTTAAATCTAGATAAACAACTTTAAAGGGATACTTCGGGATTTTGGCATTGAAGCCCTTTATCTCTAGTCAGATGAACTCGTGGATGGCCTACCATTTTTATGTGTTCTTGAATGAAGGATGTTAGAGGTAGTTTTGCGAGCCAATGCTATAAACGCAAAATAATCATATCCTGCCACTGACCTCATGAGGTTCAACAACTTCCTACACTTAATTTCAATATACTCAGCATGTCTCTACCACGTAAGCCTCTCATCAAAACATATACCTAAATACTAAAACTCAGACACCCTACCTATATCATGACTGTATATTTGCATCCTAACATCTTTAACCTTCCTTCTGGAAAACACCATAAAGCAGGACTTGGCCACAGACATCCTAAACCCCAACGCCAGATCTCTCGTTCCCGTCTCCACCGATCCAGACTCCCCATTGACTCCTGCTATGCTACTTACCCAAAAGTTTGGTTCACCCACTCCTCCTGGAGATTTATACTGACAAAGATCTCTTCAAGAGGCTGTGGAGACAGGTGTCGAGTCTCACCAGCAAGTTCTGGAGTCGCGAGGACCTCCCTACCTTGCTGAACTGATGAAAGTGGACTGAAGCTCATCGCACCCTACAAGACGGAGATCTTGTGTGCTTCTAAGAAGCCAACTTTACTGAAACACAAATTGGTAACACTGTATTGGCCTAAGCCTACTACTCACCCTTGGCCACCCACATCAACCTCTACTCTCTTCACTGCTTCAGAATATGACACATTCTGTTCTACTCTGAGCCTGGCAACCTCAACTTGTCTCTCTTGCACCGGGCACTTCTGATCCCCAGCAACATGGGCACCCCCAAAATGGACATTCCTTTGTCCCATGCCCTCCTGCATACTTCTCACATCTCGGAATCGCCCTCCTACACACTGCTGCAACATGACCATAAGCATGGCATCTGAAACACCTTATTGGTTTCGGCACAAAAGCTCTCATTGGATTGACATATTCTAATATGACTTTATCAGGTAAAGGCAGTGTCTTCTCGGTTTCACCACACTTGCCACCGGGTCTGCGTTGCACCAAACAGGGGGGTGTCACAGACACATGGAATTTAAAGTTTTAGTTGCTTCACCTCAACACTTAACGGCACCCCAGTAATCACTCATTTCAAAGGGGCCCTACTCCAGAGAGCAAAGCAAGTCACAGGTCTTGTCCCTAGTCACGTGAAGCGACGCGCCTGCTCCCTTTGGACGAAAGAAACACAAAATCATCACAATTCTACTTCAAGCTACCTTCACCAATTTAACAATACCTAACTTTTTTTCTATCCAGCCTGAGACTACATACTCTATGGGTCAGCCAAAAGGCAGGGATCCATTTTCTTCAAATATTTCACTCCCAATGGGCCTGAATCATCCTTTGCATGACCATCGGGGCGATGCTCAGACTCTGAGGTCTTCACCACACCTGTTGCCCACCACACATAATTCAGGTAAAATTTCTAAGCCATCAGAGACAGCAGTATATGGTTGGTACTTGGCGCCATTCTTCCTCAACACATATCTTCCCACTGCACTCGGCTCTTGTCTTTCTTCCTCGCTGTCCATAACCATGTCTATCCGTTCACCATGCTCAAGCCGTGTCTTCATCCGCTGTACTGCTTGCAGAACACGCACTCATGGCCTTTCTCCAATACCCACCTTCTGTTCCTTAGCCCAATTTACTAGTCTAGCTATCTCTGGCCTCTCCAAGCTCCCAAAGCATACCACAGTCGTCAGCTCCTCATCATCCATAACAGTTTCTTGACGCCATGGTCACATTAAACTTCTTCTTCTACGCTGCAGTAAAATGTATGACATGCATGTCATGAATCATGAATGATGAAATATAAAATGTAGCATATGTAAAAATATTTAGAAAATAACTCAAATTAATACAAACAAACACAAAACAGGAGAATAATCTGCATAGAAATTTGGACTCAATTAGGAGATTTATGTCAACTCAGTAAAACTGTTTCTCTGGCTTTGACCTTTTGTGTGCCAGTGTTTACTTTTCCATTGAAACAAACATGCAAATGATTGTGTTCTTATGTGAGCTTAATCTAGTATCATCACAAACCACGAAACACATTTATTTCACTGAGCAGTGTGAATTTGACTATGATGACATGAGTCACAACATTTTTAAACCATGCTTTTCTATAGTTCTGTAGTGACAGATCCATTATGTTAAATCTAGATAAACAACTTTAAAGGGATACTTCGGGATTTTGGCATTGAAGCCCTTTATCTCTAGTCAGATGAACTCGTGGATGGCCTACCATTTTTATGTGTTCTTGAATGAAGGATGTTAGAGGTAGTTTTGCGAGCCAATGCTATAAACGCAAAAGAAAATGGTATCCACTGTCACGCCTGCTCCCTCCCTGGTGCTTGAGGGGGCCAGGCTGCCCAGCACTAGGCACTCCTGCCACCATCATTATGCACACCTGATTATTGGACTCACCTGGACTCAATCACCTGTGTATTACCTCCCTCATATCTGTCTGTTCCCCAGCTCCATTCCCCGCTTCAGCATTGATTGTCGTCATGTCGCTTTGTTTACCCGGTTCTGACGCTGTTCCTGTCCTGTTCCATGTCTGTGTTATTAAATGTTAACTCCCCGTACCTGCTTCTCATTTCCAGCGTCGGTTCTTACAATCCACGAGTTCATCTGACTCTGGGAACTAGATAAAGGGCTTCATTACCAAAATCCCGAAGTATCCCTTTAATGCCCCTGTAGGCACATCGAGGGATGAAAATAACTTTGGCTGCCACACTGTGGACTGTGCCCTACATGGACATGAATGGATGAATGTCTCTGAAAGCTTCCTTTAAATTTGCTTCCAACTACATTACCGGTAGCCTATATGAAAATATGTCTATTGAGAGCCCTTTGCTGACTATATCCAACTCGAAAAATGATTTTACCTCTTGGTATTTGATTTCATATGAAGTTACCTGATCATGATCATATTGTGACTCTTTTTAAATCACTCTACTCTAGTAACATGATCAGGGGTATCATGTTCAGGAGCCTTTTCAAGGTGTGATCTGCTATGTGGAACAAAACAATAACTTCCCTCTACCAGGAATGAGATGATATCACTAAATAGTACCATAATGAGCATGATTTCTCCACCAATATCCTTGTTTAATTGGTAAACAGTAATATACATAGTTTGGAGCTGGAATGACTATTCATAAAGTGTAAGATTTTGAACATTAAAATGGATACAGTTACACTACATAAGATTTTTACAGTATACATATTTATGGTCTACAATGTGCAAAGGTTTTGTGTAAGCAGCCTGTTTTAATATTGCCAACGTGGTATTTATCAGGAGATGCATCATGCAAAGTTTCTAATGAATTACCAACAGTGGTTACCATGATATCAAAGGTCTCTTTGTGAATTCAACACTTCCCTGATCCATCCTACAGGTTATGCTTCAGTGTGAGAGCGAAATGAGTGGTTCAAAACGAAACAGATTACCATACACACCTTCCCTCTCACCTGTGAACAAGAAAATAATCTCTGCCTTACATCACATAGCACACTATCTGGGCTGGGTTAAAAGGAGATGTTCCCGCGGAAAGCAAAAAGGTCCAAATAAAAATGCAAGAAAGAATACCCTCTTGGCATAACAATGTTGCCTTTATCTTATGTAAGTACCACTGATTTAATTATGTTGTATAGTTGTTTGAACCAAAACCTTTCCTTAATACCTGACCTTACTGAATAAATAGACAGCATGATGACTCAGATTACAAAATAATAAAAAGAAAATTGCAAAAAATGATAGATCTCTGTTAAATTTGGTTAGATGTTTTATTATGTATGGTTCCATGAAGCTTTTAATTTTATAACTGCTAACTTTAACCCGGTTGTTTCCTAGCTGATAAACCATAGTTTATGACTCAGCTGTCCACTGTCATAAAACACATAACTGACTTAGAGGCAAAATAAACTTATGCTAAGTATTTGAAAGACATTAAAAACATAAAGAGCAGTGTGACATTTTAGTCATGGTTAATATGAACTGAGTGTACAAAACTCTTTCCATGACATAGACTGACCAGCTGAATCGAGGTGAAAGCAATGATCCCTTATTGATGTCGCTTGTTAAATCCACTTCAATCAGTGTAGATGAAGGAGAGGAGACAGGTTAAAGAAGGATTTTTAAGCCTTGAGACAATTGAGACATGGATTGTGTATGTGTGCTCTTCAGAGGGTGAATGGGTAAGACAAAAGATTTAAGTGCCTTTGAGCAGGGTATGGTAGTAGGCGCCAGTCGCACCCGTTTGTGTCAAGATCTGCAATGCTGCTGAGGTTTTCATGCTCAACAGTTTCCTGTGTGTATTAAGAATGGTCCACCACCCAAAGGACATCCAGCCAACTTGACACAACTGCGGGAAGCATTGGAGTCAAGTTGTTCCCTCTGTTGATGATGCTTATTATGCATTATGGTTGAACCAAGAGACTACATGTAACAATAACACTTCATTAATTCTAAACCTAATAATTATGACACACCCCTCACTATTGTCATTGGTTGCACTGATAGCATTGTTTGTCTACACAACCTGGTTCAAGCGTTCATGACATTACCCTGAAGAAGGCACAGTGATGGCGAAACTATGGTGTTTTACCCAATCAATTACTGGGAGTTTATATATAGAGTGTGCGTCTCTCTTTAATTATTGTTTTTATTAACAGTTGTCACATACATTACATCCATACCAAGTAATGCCACCACTCCCTCAACTACATCAACAGTCACTTCAAGTGATCGCACCAATACTACATTGACACTAACTTCAAGTGATACTACATCAACACTCATTTCAAGTGATGCCACCACTCACTCAACAGTCACTTCAAGTGATGCAATCACTCCCACGATTGCATCAACAGTCACTTCAAATGATGCCACCGATCCCTCAACTATTGATTCAAGTGATGCCACCACCCTCTCAACTATAACAATAGTCACTTCAAGTGATGCCACCACTACCTCAACTACATCTACAGTCACTTCAAGTGATTCCAACAATCCTTCAACAGTCACTTCAAGTAATGCCACCACTCCATCAACTACATCAACAGTCAATACAAGTGATGCCACCACTCCCTCAACAACATCAACACCCATTTCAAGGGATGCCACCACTCCCTCAACTACATCAACAGTCAGTTCAAGTGATTCCACCACTGCATCAGCAGTCACTTTAAGTGATGTCACCAATCACTCAACTACATCAAGTCCGTCAACTACATCAACAGTGACTTCAAGTGATGCCACCCCTCCCCAAACTCCATCAACAGTCAATTCAAGTGAAGCTACATTAACAGTCACTTCAAGTGATACTACATCAACATTCACTTCAAGTGTGGCCACCACTCCCTCAACTACATCAATACCCACTTCAAGTAATGCCACCACTCCCACAACTACACCGACAGTCACTTCAAGTGAAGCCACCACTCCCTCAACTACATCAACCGGTACTTCAAGTGCTACTACATCCACAGTCACTTTAATTGATGCCACCACTCCCACAACTACATCAACACTAACTTCAAGTGATTCCACCACTCCCTCAAAAGTAATATCAAATGATGCCACCACTCCCTCAACTACATCAACAGTCAGTTCAAGTGATTCCACCACTGCATCAGCAGCCAATTCAAGTGATTTCACCAGCCCCTCAACTACATCAACACCCACTTCAAGTAATGCCACCATTCCCACAACTACATTGACAGTCACTTCAAGTGAAGCCACCGCTCCCTCAACTACATCAACAGTCACTTCAAGTGATACTACATCAACACCCACTTCAAGTGATACCACCAGTCCCTCAACTACATCAACAGTCAGTTCAAGTGATTCCACCACAACATTAATAGTCACTTCAAGTGACTTCACCAGTCCCTCAACTACATCAACACCTACTTCAAGTAATGCCACCACTCCCACAACTACATCGACAGTCACTTCAAGTGAAGCAACCACTCCCTCAACTACATCAACACCCACTTCAAGTAATGCCACCACTCCCACAACTACATCGACAGTCACTTCAAGTGAAGCCACCGCTCCCTCAACTACATCGACAGTCACTTCAAGTGATACTACATCGACAGTTACTATAATTGATGCCACAACTCCCTCAACTACATCAATAGTCACTTTAATTGATGCCACAACCCCCTCAACTACATCAACAGTGACTTCAAGTGATGTCACCACTCCCTCAACTACATCAACAGGTATTTCAAGTGATACTACATCAACACTCACTTCAAGTGATTCCACTACTCCCTCAACAGTCACTTCAAATGATACCAACACTCCCTCAACTACATCAACAGTCAGTTCAAGAGATTCCACCACTACATCCACAGCCACTTCAAGTGATTTCACCGGTCCCTCAACTACATCAACACCCACTTCAAGTAATGCCACCACTCCCACAACTACATCGACAGTCACTTCAAGTGAAGCCACCGCTCCCTCAACTACATCAACAGTCACTTCAAGTGATACTACGTCCACAGAAACTTTAATTGATTTCACCACTCCCTCAACTACATCAACACCCACTTCAAGTGATGCCACCACTCCCACAACTACATCAACAGTCAGTTCAAGTGATACTACATCAACACCCACTTCAAGTGATTCCACCACTCCCTCAACAGTCACTTCAAGTGATACCACCACTCCCTCAACTACATCAACAGTCAGTTCAAGTGATTCCATCACTACATCAATAGTCACTTCAAGTGACTTCACCAATCCCTCAACTACATCAACACCCACTTCAAGTAATGCCACCACTCCCACAACTACATCAACAGTCACTTCAAGTGATGCAACCACTACCTCAACTACATCAACCGGTACTTCAAGTGCTACTACATCCACAGTCACTTTAATTGATGCCACCACTCCCACAACTACATCAACACCCAATTCAAGTGATGCCACCACTCTTACAGCTACATCAACAGTTACTTTAATTGATTCCACAACCACCGCAACTACATCAACAGTGACTTCAAGTGATGACACCACTCTCTCAACTACATCAACAGGTATTTCAAGTGATACTACATCAACACTCACTTCAAGTGATTCCACCACTCCCTCAAAAGTAATATCAAATGATGCCACCACTCCCTCAACTACATCAACAGTCAGTTCAAGTGATTCCACCACTGCATCAGCAGCCAATTCAAGTGATTTCACCAGCCCCTCAACTACATCAACACCCACTTCAAGTATTGCCACCATTCCCACAACTACATTGACAGTCACTTCAAGTGAAGCCACCGCTCCCTCAACTACATCAACAGTCACTTCAAGTGATACTACGTCCACAGAAACTTTAATTGATTTCACCACTCCCTCAACTACATCAACACCCACTTCAAGTGATGCCACCACTCCCACAACTACATCAACAGTCAGTTCAAGTGATACTACATCAACACCCACTTCAAGTGATTCCACCACTCCCTCAACAGTCACTTCAAGTGATACCACCACTCCCTCAACTACATCAACAGTCAGTTCAAGTGATTCCATCACTACATCAATAGTCACTTCAAGTGACTTCACCAATCCCTCAACTACATCAACACCCACTTCAAGTAATGCCACCACTCCCACAACTACATCAACATTCACTTCAAGTGATGCAACCACTACCTCAACTACATCTACAGTCACTTCAAGTGATTCCAACAATCCTTCAACAGTCACTTCAAGTAATGCCACCACTCCATCAACTACATCAACAGTCAATACAAGTGATGCCACCACTCCCTCAACAACATCAACACCCATTTCAAGGGATGCCACCACTCCCTCAACTACATCAACAGTCAGTTCAAGTGATTCCACCACTGCATCAGCAGTCACTTTAAGTGATGTCACCAATCACTCAACTACATCAACTCCGTCAACTACATCAACAGTGACTTCAAGTGATGCCACCACTCCCCAAACTCCATCAACAGTCAATTCAAGTGAAGCTACATTAACAGTCACTTCAAGTGATAGTACATCAACATTCACTTCAAGTGTGGCCACCACTCCCTCAACTACATCAATACCCACTTCAAGTAATGCCACCACTCCCACAACTACACCGACAGTCACTTCAAGTGAAGCCACCACTCCCTCAACTACATCAACCGGTACTTCAAGTGCTACTATATCCACAGTCACTTTAATTGATGCCACCACTCCCACAACTACATCAACACCCAATTCAAGTGATGCCACCACTCTTACAACTACATCAACAGTTACTTTAATTGATTCCACAACCACCGCAACTACATCAACAGTGACTTCAAGTGATGACACCACTCTCTCAACTACATCAACAGGTATTTCAAGTGATACTACATCAACACTCACTTCAAGTGATTCCACCACTCGCTCAAAAGTAATATCAAATGATGCCACCACTCCCTCAACTACATCAACAGTCAGTTCAAGTGATTCCACCACTGCATCAGCAGCCAATTCAAGTGATTTCACCAGCCCCTCAACTACATCAACACCCACTTCAAGTAATGCCACCATTCCCACAACTACATTGACAGACACTTCAAGTGAAGCCACCACTCCCTCAACTACATCAACACCCACTTCAAGTAATGCCACCACTCCCACAACTACATCGACAGTCACTTCAAGTGAAGCCACCGCTCCCTCAACTACATCAACAGCCACTTCAAGTGATACTACATCAACACCCACTTCAAGTGATACCACCAGTCCCTCAACTACATCAACAGTCAGTTCAAGTGATTCCACCACAACATTAATAGTCACTTCAATTGACTTCACCAGTCCCTCAACTACATCAACACCTACTTCAAGTAATGCCACCACTCCCACAACTACATCGACAGTCACTTCAAGTGAAGCAACCACTCCCTCAACTATATCAACACCCACTTCAAGTAATGCCACCACTCCCACAACTACATCGACAGTCACTTCAAGTGAAGCCACCGCTCCCTCAACTACATCGACAGTCACTTCTAGTGATACTACATCGACAGTTACTATAATTGATGCCACAACTCCCTCAACTACATCAAAAGTCACTTTAATTGATGCCACAACCCCCTCGACTACATCAACAGTGACTTCAAGTGATGTCACCACTCCCTCAACTACATCAACAGGTATTTCAAGTGATACTACATCAACACTCACTTCAAGTGATTCCACTACTCCCTCAACAGTCACTTCAAATGATACCAACACTCCCTCAACTACATCAACAGTCAGTTCAAGAGATTCCACCACTACATCCACAGCCACTTCAAGTGATTTCACCGGTCCCTCAACTACATCAACACCCACTTCAAGTAATGCCACCACTCCCACAACTACATCGACAGTCACTTCAAGTAAAGCCACCGCTCCCTCAACTACATCAACAGTCACATCAAGTGATACTACGTCCACAGAAACTTTAATTGAATTCACCACTCCCTCAACTACATCAACACCCACTTCAAGTGATGCCACCACTCCCACAACTACATCAACAGTCAGTTCAAGTGATACTACATCAACATCCACTTCAAGTGATTCCACCACTCCCTCAACAGTCACTTCAAGTGATACCACCACTCCCTCAACTACATCAACAGTCAGTTCAAGTGATTCCATCACTACATCAATAGTCACTTCAAGTGACTTCACCAGTCCCTCAACTACATCAACACCCACTTCAAGTAATGCCACCACTCCCACAACTACATCAACTCCCTCAACTTCATCGACAGTCACTTCAAGTGATACTACATCCACAGTCACTTTAATTGATGCCACAACACCCTCAACTACATCCACAGAAACTTTAATTGATTTCACCACTCCCTCAACTACATCAACACCCACTTCAAGTGATGCCACCACTCCCACAACTACATCAACAGTCAGTTCAAGTGATACTACATCAACATCCACTTCAAGTGATTCCACCACTCCCTCAACAGTCACTTCAAGTGATACCACCACTCCCTCAACTACATCAACAGTCAGTTCAAGTGATTCCATCACTACATCAATAGTCACTTCAAGTGACTTCACCAGTCCCTCAACTACATCAACACCCACTTCAAGTAATGCCACCACTCCCACAACTACATCAACAGTCACTTCAAGTGATGCAACCACTCCCTCAACTACATCAACAGGTACTGTAAGTGATAATACATCAACACCCACTTCAAGTGATTCCACCACTCCCTCAACAGTCACCTCAAGTGATGCCACCAATCCCTTAACTACATCAACTCCCTCAACTTTATCGACAGTCACTTCAAGTGATACTACATCCACAGAAACTTTAATTGATTTCACCACTCCCTCAACTACATCAACACCCACTTCAAGTGATGCCACCACTCCCACAACTACATCAACAGTCAGTTCAAGTGATACTACATCAACATCCACTTCAAGTGATTCCACCACTCCCTCAACAGTCACTTCAAGTGATACCACTACTCCCTCAACTACATCAACAGTCAGTTCAAGTGATTCCATCACTACAACAATAGTCACTTCAAGTGACTTCACCAGTCCCTCAACTACATCAACACCCAGTTCAAGTAATGCCACCACTCCCACAACTACATCAACAGTCACTTCAAGTGATGCAACCACTCCCTCAACTACATCAACAGGTACTGTAAGTGACACTACATCAACAGTCCGTTCAAGTGATACTACATCAACACCCACTTCAAGTGATTCCACCACTCCCTCAACAGTCACCTCAAGTGATGCCACCAATCCCTCAACTACATCAACTCCCTCAACTTCATCGACAGTCACTTCAAGTGATACTACATCCACAGTCACTTTAATTGATGCCACAACACCCTCAACTACATCAACAGTCACTTCAAGTGATGCCACCACTCTCTCAACTACATCAACATGTACTTCAAGTGATACTACATCAACAGTCACTACAAATGATTTCACCACTCCCTCAACTACATCAACATTCACTTCCAGTGATGCCACCACTCCCTCAACTACATCAACAGGTACTTCAAGTTGTACTACATCAACAGTTACTTCAAGTGAAGCCACCGCTCCCTCCACTACATCAACAGTCACTTCAAGTGATACTACATCCACAGTCACTTTAATTGATGCCACAACTCCCTCAACTACATCAACAGTCACTTCCAGTGATGCCACCACTCCCTCAACTACATCAACAGGTACTTCAAGTTATACTACATCAACAGTTACTTCAAGTGATTCCACCACTCCCTCAAAAGTCACTTTAAGTGATACCACCACTCCCTTAACCACTGTTGCAGAATGTATGCACTCATTCTCAAAAATCATCATAAGATAATATGATTCCTAATAACAAAAGTAGCAGACATAGTATATCATTTTTTTCACTTTTTTTCACTTACAAATTGATGCCAAAGACTATTGAAATGTATGAAAATATTGCTGTAGATACACTGCATTATTTGATCTTTATTTGTTGTCATTTGTTTTCAGTGTCAGAAGCTCTGGTGAATATCATCAGGCTGGAGAATGTCACCAGTAAATTAATCAGTGTGAGTTGGACGGGTATTAACCTGGACCAGCAGATACAGTACAAGGTGAACCTGGCGTCTGGTTCCAACTCAACCCAGAGTGAGACCTCAGCCACCAATGCTGTTTTCTCAGACCTTACTCCTGTAACCTTATACACTCTGATTATTGAGTGCTTATCCTGCAGCAACAAGAAAAACATTTCAAGAGACATAATCACTGGTATGTCAAATGTTTTTCAAATAATCTGCTTGAATTCACTAATTTCCTACTTTAGATTTTTTTTTAATATATAGATCAAATGAGTTCAATGGGACATTTTGTGCAAACATCACATTTGTTTTGCTAAATGTTCCTTTATATTTTTTCTCCAAAAGATGGAAAGGTCTATGAATCTTTCACTCGAATTCCAGACAAAGAGTTTGTGTCTGATTATACAAATCAATCCAGCAAATTTTACAAAGACTTTGTGACCAATTTCATCATGCAGGTAAATATTCACTAAGCATTTTTAATAATCGCTTTTTAATTTAAGTCATATAATTTAACCCTGTATGATTTAAATGTACATATTTCTTTAAAGGTTGAAAACAATCTCCCGAAAGAATGGCAGGACCTTATCGGGGCTAAAGAAATGGTGATGGTTGTGACCAGTGTTCGCAGAGGAAGTGTGATTGTTCACTTTGATCTGGTCACTGCTCTGGAGGTCAAACTGTCAACCTCTGACGTGCAGAACACCGTCATCAATGCGCTGAACTCATCTGCACTCGGAGTGGATCTGAATTACACCTCTGTCAAAGGTTCCATTCCAATAACTATATACAATTATCTTTTCTATGCTAGTTAATCAATCAAGTGATTTTGGAATAAATAATCAGGAACTAACAGAAATAAGGATGCTATAGATCAATTGGATGATATATTTGTACATCTAAGTATAAAACAGAAGTCTACATTCACACCAGGTGGTTATCAAATCGCCATTTGTATTTAGTGGCTTTTAGTAACTTAATTTATTACTTTATTACAGAGGCAGATATCTGCCAACGAGGAGCTCACATTTGCTCAAAACATGCCAGCTGTGTCAGAGAAGGACCTTCACATACATGTGAATGTAAGGCAGAATTCTATGACCAAAACCCATCCGTACCGGGTACTGACTGCAAAAGTAAGAAAACTTTGTTGACTGAAATGTGGGCCACACTTTACATTAAATAAGTACTTTATACAAGAGAAACTACCAGTGGAAGAACATATGTTATTACCCTGCAATACACTATTAAGTACATCCAGTTAAGCACTATTTACCACTATTGCACACACTATTTTGTAGGAAATATCGCTCCAGATCCATGTAAAGGCTTGTGTTCATCACGTGCTCAGTGTGTGGTTGGTCCTGGAGGCAGCCATGAGTGTAGCTGCTATTCTGGTTTGATAGATCAGAATCCTGTTAACCCTGGCAAGATATGCAAAGGTTCGCTAATGTCCTCTGCCTCAAAATGTATCTGTATTAATTCCTTACTTGAGTATGTTACACATACATTACAAGTGGGTGTTGTTGTAGTTGAGGGACTTATAGACATTGACAAAACATCCGTCTTTTCCCTGTAGGAGTTTCCCCGATATCAACAGCACCGGGAGAAGACTGGAAAGTGCCGACCATAGTCCTGGGAGTTCTGCTTGGCTTGATTTTGTTAGTCGTGGTTGTTGTTCCGATTAGCACCGCAGTGAGGAGAGCAGCTAGCAAGCTGACCTCATACGACATCCAGCACACAGAGCACAAAAGACAGGTGGTGTCCAATGACTACTTACAAGGATGTTTTTCTTACCAGGTGTAGTTCAGAGATTCTTGAAAGACTGGAACAAACATATTTCTTAATGTTGACAACATTTGAATTATATATTTGGATTGACAAAGTATCCGCTATGTTTTATAAACTGCAACTAACTGGATTTATGTAAACTTATTTAACATATTTTTGTTTTATTTTATAGTGATAATGCTCCAGGGCTAATTTCGTTAGCATTTTTCTAGATTCAGAACATAAAACAACATTTAGAAAGCAAACATTATCCCTTAGGTCTAACAATACAGCAAATAAGTCAGTAGCTTAAGCATACGTTGCAAAAAAGGTAAAAAAAAAAAATCTGAATATGGACAAAAATATCGATATTATATTTACACTTTCTTTATGACTCTAAAACCAAATTATATCATGTCCAATGTTAATTTATCCGGCAGATGAAGTTGACAATTTATGGTTGTGACAATGGTGTTTTAAATATTGTTTGTTTAAATCTATTAAAAGCAGAGGACTTTACAGACCATGAGTTGTCTTGTTGCACTACAGGTAATGAGGACACGAAGAAGGGGTCCTTATGGTAAAAACCAAATCTCCAGACACATTGTTTTTTAGGAATCACAGTTTTGAGATAAATATTATTTAAAGTCAGAGAGGGCTATTGGAAGAAACTACATAAGATATTTTTTCAGTTAATATTCATTATTGACATTTCTTTCATTCTAAACACTTTTTTGGAGAGTTTGAAATTGGGATCCTTTGCAAGGGCATTTCCAGGCATAGAGCCGACATGGAAATTAATAATATTAAAAAAAATCTTTGCCCTAATAAAAGTGTTATTGTGTATGTATGCAATTTCACTGAGTACATAATGGACTGGATCTTATTGCAGTGTACTAAAGCAATCCACTAGAAGCCACAGTTGTCTGATAACTGAATATAGTACCATGATATCACCTGTGTTAGAGTGTGAGTGCCTTGCCATGAACCCATAATGGGCTTATTTAACGTTTTTTTGCAGTCTAATTATTTTTCAGTTAGTAATCAGCATGATTGATGGCTTGGTAAAAACATTTAAATACATATTTATTTTGTATTTTGCTATTATTCTGTTGTATTCGGCGCATGTGACAAATACAATTTGAGTTTATTTGATTTGGTAGGCTAGACTTCTCTGGGGCAGACAGCCTGGTGTTCCCTTGGTAATAACTCCCAGACAGGAGAAGCTGTCTGTCACTCCAGATCAGTCTTTCCCTGATTGGCTTATTATTAATTAATAGGTCTCATCATGTCTCCACTGAGTCCAGTCTCTCCCCAGTTAAATAGTTGTAGCCTGTGGGAGCATATCCATTGGTTACCTGTATCACCTTGTTCTATACAAAAGGAAGAAGAAGTGTCTGATCATATCCATTTGAGGGCGAAGCACTAATGTTTTACTTTTTACCCAATGGGAGATAGAAAGTCAGCTAGACTTCTTTAGAGTGGACCTGGTGAATGTAGATTAAAATAATTAAACGTCACCTTTATTCTTATAAAAGGTATACAGCATAACGATCTAGGTGCGTGCAGACACTTCTGGCCAAACAGGGGACACTGCATTAGATTGTTCCACTGCCATCTCTGCTCCTCCATTCAATATTTCAAACAGCTCGTACTCCAAATAGTCGCCCATAACTTAATTATTCAGAAGGTTTTACATCAGGATGACTGAATCACAGACAAACAAACAACAGACACTGCATGTGTTTCCATTTTATAGCTGCTGTTGTCTGAGGGCACCTTTTGTTTGTTTCCTGATGATGGTTTTCTGTTCCTCATTTAACAATAGTGGGAAGTATTCCTTGTTTCAATTGTAATGCACATTTTTTGTTACTGGTATTGTACTTTTTTCTTATATGCTTATATAACTGTAATCTGCCAGAATGTGAATTACACTGACATAAGAAAAATATTTATTTTACCACCCAATGGGAAATAACAAAGCAACCAAACCATCTTCATTGGACCTTACATAATTCCTCTGAATCTTTAATGTCCACTAAATTAAAAAGAGGCAGTTTGGTGCCCTCATTTTCCAATGGCTTTTGCAATCTCTCTCTGTCTATGTAGCATAATAAAAATCACAAATACCTCTTTTGAAGGAGTCTGAGAGAGTGTTTATAGGCCAGTTCAAGGCCGTATCATGATAATAAGTCACATCATTCAGATGCTGCTTCAACATTTTTAATTAGTTCATTCAGAGCAAGCTGAGAATACAAGCACACAATCACAACACGTCTGCAGTATATGACATCATATTGTCGTCATTTCACAGTACATTCGCATCAAACTGACAGCATATAGATGAGAGAGTCATAGCACCGAGGTGTGGTGTGCTCAGCACATTAGTTACTGTACTGAGGGGCTGGCGCTAGGAGCCGACGGGCTGCAGAGGTCTAACACACCGAACCCTGACAGGCACCAGAGAGCAGGGTGGTTTGGGGGTACAATAGACAATAGCAGACACACAGCAGCATATGGGAGGAGGACTGACACATACTGTAACATACTGTCGGACTGCAGGTGCACAGACATAAGAGAGACAGGGTGAGATGCTTTCAGAGTAGCACTCACACTCACTGTGAATAGATGTGATATCAATGGTTCCAGACAAGCAGCTGCATGTTCCAAAAGGCGGGTTTGATCTTCTAATCCTGGGCCACTCCTTATCTTTTTACACCTAACTACTGAGCCCATTGAAGAAAGTGGAGGTGATTGAGTAAATACAATAGGTTCTCCTATTTCCTATATCATACATATGCTCATTTTTAACATTATACATGATTTTGCACACCAATAGCGTCACAGCTTTATAATGAATAAAATAACAACATATCATTAAAGAGTGGTGTATTATCAGCAATACATCAGTTTCATACTGTATCAAATAACTGGATAGTGGACACAGTGGTTCTCACATTGAAGAAGGCAGTAGAACCATGTGTGGGAAGGTATAACTACAAAGCTGGTGAGCTGACATAACAGTTACAATAGGCACTAGAGTACTAAGTCCTGTAAGTCAGTGACAATTTTTTTGTTTGTTTGTGTAGACACTTATGGTATGAGATCAGACTATCACTACACATGCAGTAATTCTGGAAATTGTATGCCCGCCTTGATTTTTCATGAATGATTTCAATTACAAGCAAGACTGTGACCGTGAGAATAGGATACTTGAATGCTACTATACGACTAGAAAGAGGGCCTTGCATGCAAGCTGTAGCAATTACATTACAGTTCAATTGGTTTCTTAGCAACCAAATTGATGAAACCAGATATCCTCCCGAATATGATGAAATGTGAAATGAAATCTAGGTCCAAAGAGCGGAGTCACTGTAACCAGGAAACGCTACAGTAATTAAGATATTATATAGTCAATGCGTCTAAGAGATCAAAAAGAAGAACCATAGACGATCCATAATCAGTATGATGATAGGTAGTCAGAAAAAAAAGCAAAACCTCTCACTGCCTTCAACAACCGTCTAAGAGCCATATACTGTTCTCTACATACAGTATGTGTATCAATGGCTCTCTATTTTAGAATGTTTTTCTTTCTACAAAGGATTGACAAATGCAACAAAATAATATGCAAAATATGTGCTGAGGTACTAACAGAGAGAGGAAGTGCACAAATGCGCACACATGCACACGCACACAGCATTATAGTTCAATTTCAGCATGGTGAAGACGTCAAACTGTCAACTTAAAAGCTCCACATCTAGTGAGTATACACAGAGACGAGGAACATGAAGGAAAAAGACACAGAGAAAGAGAAGGGCCAAATGGAGGAGAGTCCTCTAATTCATTAGGCAGCCTTTAACTTCCTAAATAAAGTTTCATTTTTTTACTTTTTTGCCTCAGCCAGTCTATTGCTTATCTCTTTGCTCTTCTTTGAGATAACGCCTCCCTCTGGCTTGGACTCATCTGGCTTGGTGCTCGTGGAGGTTTTCTTCTTGGTTGACAGTGCACCAGCGATGGTCTTCTCTTTCACCTTTATCACCATTTTGCTCGTTGTTGTTGGTGTCTTTTTTGGTTTGGTTTTTGTCTTGTCCACCTATAGGGGCAGAGAGGAGGGAATTTTGTACTTGACATCCTCCTAAAACTGTAGGTAAACTATGCAGCCAAAATGTCATCAGTCCAGGTTACAGTATCATCTTTGGAATGATACTGTATGATACAGTGATACAAAGATTTTAATTTCCTCCTGGAGATTTTACAGTAAATCTTTATTCTGTGCATGCAATACATACCTTCATGTTACTAACATAAAATAAAATAGCAAATGTCACCATCTTGTTGGTAATATTTGCAATGTGTGGTTAGTGCAATTTCGATGAAAGAAAAACATTGTTTAGAAAAACTAATTTCATTTCCATCCTGAAGGTTGTGTCTAAAATACAAACTTACAGTATAAAGTTGGGGTTAGTATTTGAACAACTAACTGTCACACCCTGATCAGTTTCACCTGTCTTTGTGATTGTCTCCACCCCTCTCCAGGGGTCGCCCATGTTTCCCATTATCCCCAGTGTATTTATCCCTGTGTTCTGTGTTTGGCTGTTTTTCCCCTTGGCTCCTGTCTTGCTATAGTTCCTGTTTTCTTGTTTTCCTGGTTTTGACCATTCCTGCCTGCCCTGACCCTGAGCCTGCCTGCCGTCTTGTACCTTTGCCCCACTACTCTGGATTACCGAACTCTGCTTGCCCCTGACCTGTCTTTTGCCTGCCCCTGTTGGTGTAATAAACATTGTTATTCCAACGTTGTTTGCTCCTGGGTCTTACCTTGAAACATAGTAGTACGAACTGGCCATGACTGACCCAGCAGACTCGGACCAGCTGTGCAGCGCCATCTCCTCCCAAGGAGCCACCATCGGGAGGCACGAGGAATTGCTGCATGGCCTCATGGAGGGGGTCCAAAGTTGGCCGAACGCCATGACCGGGCGTTGGACCTGTTGCTGGAGCAATTCCGTGGGTTGTCTGGGAGGCAGCCTACCACGACGGTAACATCACATCCCCTCAGTAACTCGGCTATGACAACGCCACCTCACTGGTCTCTCCGCCTTCCCGGGAATCCCGCTTACCTCCCCCGGAACGCTTCAATGGGGAGCCGGGCACCTGTCTGCATTTTTTAGCTCAGTGTGCCCTCATCTTCGAGCTTCAGCCCTCCTCCTTCCATTCGGACTGCTCCAAAGTAGCGCATCTTATCACGCTGATTTCTGGGAGGGCTCTCACCTGGGCTACCGCCATATGGGAACAACAACCAGCCATCTGCGTCAGTCTGGAGGGTTTTGTGGGAGAAGTCAAAAAGTTTTTCGATGCCACATTCTCCGGGAGAGAAGCTGCCAGGAAACTAATCCAGCTCCGACAGGGCTCTCATAGCATGGTGGATTATGCGGTGGATTTCCGCACGTTAGCAGCAGAGAGTGCCTGTAACCAGGAAGCACTTTTCGACATGTTCCTGCACAGAGTCTTGGAGAAGGTCAAGGACAAGCTTGTGCCCGGGAGTTACAGACCGATTTCGATTCCCTCATCGCCTTAACCGTCTGGATCGATGGGCGACTCCGGGAGCGACGGAAGGAGAGGAGATTCGATTTCGCTCGCCAGTCCAGGGATTCCACCTCGCCCGTCCTCTTGTCCTTTAAAGAGACCAGGCTCACCGGTAGAACGGTTCCCCCTACTCGCACCCTGTTTCATGCCATTCTGCTGTGGGGAAACCAGTCTAAATCACTTCAGGTCTTCATTGACTCTGGGGCCGATGAGGGCATTCTGGACGCTACCCTGGCTTCCGAGCTGGATATCCCCACTCAGCCCCTCTCCAGTCCCATAGACGGACGCTCAATAGGCAGGGTTACCCACAACACCACTCTCATCAACCTATGGGTGTCAGGGAATCACAGCGAGACTATTCAATTTCTACTCATTAAGTCTCCTCAGATTCCCTTGGTATTGGGATTCTCCTCGCTCCAGAAACACAATCCCCTCATCAACTGGTCTACTGGTGTCATCATGGGCTGGAGCCAGTTCTGCCACACCCATTGACTGAAGTCAGCACAAACTTCCCCGGGACGTCTTCCTGGGGGCTAGGAAGTTGCCCCGGACCTCTCCACCATTCCCGCAGAGTACCAGGACATCTGGGAGGATTTCGGGAAGGCCTAGGCCACTTCGCTTCCGCTGCACTGACCTTATGACTGCAGGATTTACCTTCTCCCTGGCACTACTCTGCCCCGGGGACGACGGTACTCTCTGTCAGGACCGGAGACCAAGGCTATGGAGACCTACATTGGGGACTCTCTAGCTGAAGGATTTATCCGTCCTTCAACCTCACCCGCTGGCGTCCGTGCAACAACTACCGGGGACTTAATGACATAACGGTGAATAACTGCTACCCGCTACCACTCATCTCCTCAGACTTCGAGCCGCTCCAGGGGGCCACCATGTTTTCCAAGCTGGATCTACGGAACGCCTACCACCTGGTGCGGATACGAGAGGGGAGCGGGTGGAAAACTGCCTTCAACACGGCCAGAGGCCACTACGAGTATCTGGTCATGCCCTTTGGCCTTACCAATGCCCCTGCTGTGTTCCAGGCTCTGGTCAATGACGTTCTAAGAGACATGTTAAACCGGTTTGTCTTTGTCTACATTGATGACATCCTCATCTTCTCCCACTCCCCCAAAGAACACGTGCTCCACGTCAGACAGGTTCTTCAACGCCTCCTGGAGAATCAACTGTTCGTGAAGGCAGAGAAGTTTGAGTTCCATCGCTCCACCATCCCCTTTCTGGGTTACATGATCTCTGCCGGGAGTCTCCAGATGGATCCTGGGAAGGTGAGAGTGGTGGTGGATTGGCCCCAGCCTACGTCCAGGGTGCAGCTGCAATGGTTTCTGGGGTTTGCCAACTTTTATCGCCGCTTCATCTGGGTTTACAGCACCCTGGCATCCCCCCTGTCTCTCCTAAGGTTCTGTTCAAGTGGTCCCCTACCGCCGACCGGGCGTTCCGGGACCTCAAACATTGCTTCACCACTGCTCCCATCCTGGTTCATCCTGACCCTTCCCGTCAATTCGTGGTGGAGGCCGATGCTTCGGATGTCGAAGTGGGGGCTGTCCTGTCCCAACGTTCTGCCCTAGACCTTAATCTTCATCCCTGCGCCTTCTTCTCCTACCGCCTCAACGCCACGGAGAGGAACTATGATGTGGGGAATCGAGAGCTTCTTGCTGTGAAGATGGCGCTGGAGGAATGGAGGCACTGGCTGGAGGGGGCTGGAGGGGGCGTAAAATCTGTTCATTGTGTGGACTGACCACAAGAACCTGGAGTATCTCCGCACCACCAAGCGCCTCAACTCCAGGCAAGCGAGATGGGCTCTGCTATTCACTCGGTTCAACTTTTCCCTCTCCTACCAGCCAGAATCCAAGAACCTCAAGCCGGATGCACTGTCTCTCCGCTATAGCCCCATGGCTATCACCCAGGAGCCCGAGATCCATCCATCCCACCTAGTGCCGGGCTACGGCACACAGCTGGGGTATTGGGAAGCAGGTCCAGGAGGCGCTATGGTCCCAACTGAACCCGGGGGGATGTTTTTACCTGACGCTGTCCTCTCCTCGGTCCTGGAGTGGGCCCACTCCTCCAAGGACCCTGGCCTTCGTGCAACAATGCTTTTGGTGGCAGACCATGGTCCCGGTTGTTACCACGTTCGTCGCTGCCTGCACGGTCTGCGCACAGAACAAGACTCCTCTGCAAGCTCCGGCTGATCTTCTTTTTTATTTTATTTTGAAATGTTAAAAAAATATATATATAATTTTCTCCCCAATTTCGTCATATCCAATTGGTAGTTACAGTCTTGTCCAATCGCTACAACTCCCGTACGGACTCGGGAGAGGCGAAGGTTGAGAGCCGTGTGTCCTCCGAAACACAACCCACCAAGCCGCACTGCTTCTTGACACAATGAACGCTTAACCCGGAAGCCAGCCGCACCAATGTGTCGGAGGAACCACCGTAAACCTGGCGACTGAGTCAACGTGCATGCGCCCGGCCCACCACAGGAGATGCTAGAGCACGATGGGACAAGGACAACCCGGCCGGCCAAACCCTCCCTAACACGGACGACGCTGGACGACGCTGGTCCGGCTGGTCTTCTGCAACCTCTGCCTGTCCCTGTCCCTCCCCGTCCCTGGTCCCACATTTCCCTGGACTTCATCACGGGTCTTCCCCCATCTGAGGGCATCCATTCCTCTCCCCAAGCTACCTTCGGCCAAGGAGACGGCCCAGCTTATGGTGCAGCACGTCTTCCAGATCCATCGGCACCAACCCCACCACTGCCCCTCCGGGTGGAATCCTGCAAACTGTCCCCCCGCTTTATCGGCCCTTTGCCCATCGCCAAGGTCATTAGCCCCTCTGCTGTTCATCTCCTGTTGCCCCAGTACCCTTCGTATACACCCCACCTTTCATGTGTCTAGAATAAAACCTATGTCTCACAGCCCTTTGTCTCCTGTTTCCAGGCCCACCCCTCTTCCCCGGCTCATCGACGGCCAACCGGCTTACACTGTGAGGTGTCTCCTGAGGATTCGACCTCGGGGCAGGGGATTCCAGTACCTGGTTGACTGGGAAGGTTACGGCCCGGAGGAGAGGTGCTGGGTCCCTGCTAGAGACATCCTGGACCCAGACCTCATCTCTGGATTCCAATGCCGGGACCCAGATCAGCCAGGTATGCGCCCAGATAGGACGTCAGGTGGCGCCCGTAGAGGGGGGGGGATACTGTCACACCCTGATCTGTTTCACCTGTCTTTGTGATTGTCTCCACCCCCTCCAGATGTCGCCCATCTTCCCCATTATCTCTGGTGTATTTATCCCTGTGTTCTGTGTTTGGCTGTTGCCAGTTCGTTTTGTTCGTCAAGCCTATCAGCGTTTTTCCCCTTTGCTCCTGTCTTGCTATAGTTCCTGTTTCCTTGTTTTCCTGCCTGCCCTGACCCTGAGCCTGCCTGCCTGCCGTCTTGTAACTTTGCCCCACTAATCTCGATTACCGAACTCTGCCTGCCCTGACCCTGAGCCTGCCTGCCGTCTTGTATCTTTGCTCCACTACTCTGGATTACCTAACATTGCTTGTCTCCCTGACCTGTCTTTTGCCTGCCCCTGTTGGTGTAATAAACATTGTTATTCCAACGTTGTCTGCGCCTGGGTCTTACCTTGAAATGTGATACTAACTTAATATGCACAATCCTATACTCTTTCCCTGGGACAAGACTATATTGGTCATATTCAACAAATTCTTTATTTTTTGTAAAGAAAATTGTGATATTTGCCTTTCGTATAAAGTGCCTCTTCTAACAACAATCAAATGACATGCTAAATAATACATCTATTTAATGAATCCAAGCTCTCTTGGTGGTCTTGAGAGAGGCATTCCAAACTCTGAGGATGTGGCTGACAGCTTTACAGAAGGAATTATCTGGCAGTTTGGTAGCTAATGTGACCCTACTCCTGTTAGTTAAGGTGCATTAATTAAGGTGTAAATTAATCTGAGTCAACCTCCATGCCTTCCAGAAGAAATTGACAACACACCTGACTACAGCAGATCTAGAATAGAGCTGCTCTCAGTCTCAGAACAGTCCTACAAGAGTGAGAGAGGGAGGGGCCATATAAACATAGCATGCAGACACATGAGACTTTTCTACCACTCACAAACATGCATGGAGATTTAATACACTTTAATGGATTACATTAGTTTTGTGATGTGCTAATGCTTATCTTCATTTTGTAGTTTAGACCATTCCTCTGGGATTTTATACTGTACAACATTACAAAGTCATTAGGACCATGGAACAGGCTACAGTGATGATTTCAATTGTTATTATTGTAGCATCTAAATCAAAATAGTATATTGCTTAAAGGATAACATATACATGAAAACAACCATGTCCAAAGTAACTAATGCAGTTTTTCAATGAGACACAAATACATAAACATGAATTGGCCCGTCACAGCAACAGGTTGGAAAACTCGAAATTGAACATGTATTTTGTGCAATTAGATACACATTTTAACATAAAATAGTTTGTGTTCAGTGTCCCATGCATGTTGATGTGGGCTCACCTTGGTGGTCTCCTTGCCGCCCGGCTCATTGTACAGGCTGCGTATCCTCCTGCGCTCTAGTAGCTTGTTGTCAGTGGGCTGCACCTTGGTCTGCTCCCCCTTGTATGTGGCGCTGTAGCTGGTCTCCAGGCTGGTCTTGTCCTTGTCATCCATAGGGGGTTTGTACTGAGACTGGGGCTTGGTTGACTTCACTGGCTTCACATCTTTGTATGCTTTGAACTCATTCCTGAAAAACAAGGAATCAGCAAACTCAGCATTAGTTCCACTGTTGTTTTTCTAGATGCCACTGTATTAATTCATCACAAAACAAATCACTTAGTTTTATTATGAATCCCAAACAAACATTGTTGTTGCCCAAAATATGTTGGAGGAAATGGACCGAAATTACATTAGATCTACAGCCCAAGTGTACACAGGGAGGGTAGCATGATTGGTTAGCCACTTTACTCCCCATTACAGTAACTACAACACAGGGCTTCTGTTTCCTTTCACACACAGACGACAACTACAAAACTCTCTACACATTTTACACAAAAATGTATTGACTTGCATTCAAAAATGAGGGAAACAAATGAGGGAGAGCCCCTCCAGAGAGGCCTTAGTTGAGAAGAGTAGACATGATTATATCCAGAGCTCCTTTACTGCCTAGGCCCTGACGTGATGTCCTACTGTATTGATCTGGTGATAGAGGAGGATGAAAGAGGGGACAACCAATGCTGCAGCAGCTATCTATGACAATATTAGTCTGATCATCAAGCTCACAGGACACTGAAATGAGAGAACATATGTTATATCAAATATCAAACAATAATAAAAAATAAAAAAAGATTAATCAAGAAAAAGCTGACATGTACAGTTCATGATGGAGAGATAGCGTGGGCTTTCTTGAGTAGATTATAAAGCCCATAGGGATGATGTGCACTTTATTGTCAATAGACTTAAGGCTACATGCATCTTGGCTTCGCTACTGCTAGTACAGTAACTACCAAAAATTCATTAATCAATTGTTAACCAATTGTATTTAAATGTTGTGCACAATACGTTCTTCTCTTACCAACATGTGCACATTTAAATACAATTGATTAACAATTGATGCATGTATTTTGTTAGTTACTGTAGTGATGTATTAAGATGGCGTGTTAGGCCTTATTAAATAAGTTTGGGCTCCACAATAAAGTTAATTGTGGCCTTAATTCCATGTTTAATTTTTGGGTTGATATACTGTATTTAAAAACAACAAAAAAACATAAAGTAATTCAATAATAAACATTCAACGAAAATACATAGTCACAGTAGTCAGATCCTCACCTATATGAGCTGCCAGTGCCAGTTGAGACGACCTGTTTTATCTGTCTGTTCAGCGCGTCTGCTGCTGCCCTTCCTTTCCCCTCCACAGTGGCACCTGCCGGTGGCTGTCCCTCCATTTTGGTACTCACTTTCTTCTCTGCAGTTTTCTCCTTCTTCACTGGTTTCTTTTTCCTCTCTTTGGATTCTTTTTCTTGCACTTTTTCTTCAATTTCACTCTTCTCCACACCGCTCTCGGGCTCTGTGGCTGCATGCTCAAATTTGGTCCCCACGCCTCCTTCTTGGGCACCGGAGGAGGCAGTTGGGCTGGGTTTGGGGATCCAGGGGTGGTCTCCCTTTTTCGGGACAGGCCATGGTTTATAATCCTTCTGATACTGGGTTACGTTGTTGAAAGGAGTCGCCGAGGGGTGATATTCATTCTTGGGTTTGCAGCTGGGCTCCGGGCGTATATCTTTCCATTCCCTGAAATCCTGGCGCATCACGGACGCACTACAGCCATGTTTTCCTGATGCGGCACCAGTCGCGGGCGGTGCATTGGCCGCCGCCGCTCCTGGTTCATTGTAAGAAGGCTGTGTTTCTATGGTGATAGGTCCGGTCCTCTTCTGTCTAGATGGAGGCTGAGGATGGAGGTGTTGCACATCGGCCACATCCGAATATTTCGTGAAAACCAAAGGCACGGCTATGTCCGCTTTGTCTAATTCACTCCAGAAGCGGTTAATGCAGCAAGCCCGTGTGATGCACGGCCATGCCATAATCAACGATGAAGATAGAATAACTTATGTACTTAAAACCTGAATCAAAGTGTTAGGCTACTGATGAGAATCCTGAAAGAACGTCCTACTCACGGACTGGAGACGGGGAAACGATGCTCCCTGCGCCCACTCAAATTCTGTCCAGTCAGGAAAATGTACGTGTCTATGTCTCTTTTTTTAGAAATCCTACGATGCTTGCTAGATGGTAAGAAATTTAAGAGTCTTATTGTACATATTAGCTAAGTCCTTTGTAGGCTACTAGTTCTGCACAGCTAATATAATTTAAATTGAAATAGACTGTATTTGCTGTGTGGAGCACATTGCATTCGCGATCTGGATCGGATTTCTGGTTGCGCATCAGAGACCCCACCCCGCTACGTTTCGGAAACATCAGATGAAGCCCGGGGTCTACACGGTCAAATGTCACCTGAGACTGTCACGTCTAGGCCGCAAAGAGGGAGGAGACGCTGCCTGGTTAACCCTCCCTTTCCCGTGGATGGTATGAAGACATGGCGGACCTCGGTCTAGTCTACGGTATAGCCTACCTCTGACCTCACATACTATAGATTAAAATGTATGGTGGGAGATGTACAGGTAACTGACAAAATAATGGAAACACGTTTGTATGATTGATACAAAGTATATTGAAAGCAGGTGCTTTCACACAGGTGTGGTTCCTGCATCAATTAAGGAATTAACATCCCATCATGCTTAGGGTCATGTATAAAAATGTTTGGCAGACCATTATTTTGGCTACCATGGCTATGCCCCCATAGGATGACAATGCCCCCATCCACAGGGCATGAGTATTCACTGAATGGTTTGATGAGCATGCACATTATGTAAACCACATTTTCCACTGCCATCAACAAAACATTATGGAATTTCTCTTGGAAGAATTTAGGGCGGCAGGTAGGCTAGTGGTTAGAGCATTGGGCCAGTAACCGAAAGGTCTCTGTTTCTAATACCCTAGCAGACAAGGTGACAAACCTGTTGATATGCCCTTTAGCAAGACACTTAATTTCGGATTTTCAGACACTTAAATCCCTAATTTGCTCCAGGTGCACTGTACTACTATGGCTGTCATTGTAAATAAGAATTTGTTCTTAACTGACTTGCGTAGTTAAATAAGAAGATGCTTTATTTTGGTGTTTCTTTTATTTTGGCAGTTACCTGTATATCTATAGCCTAAAGCTCTGTGAGTAGGTTTTAGTTAAATACAGTACATGAACAAAAGTATGTGGACACCTGCTCGTCGAACCTCTCATTCCAAAATAATGGGCCACTCTTCTGGGAAGGCTTTCCACTAGATATTGGAACATTGCTGCGGGGACTTGCGTCCATTCAGCCACAAGAGCATTAGTGAGGTCGGGCACTGATGTTGGGTGATTAGGCCTGGCTCGAAGTCTGCATTCCAATTCATCCCAAAGGTGTTCGATGGGGTTGAGGTCAGGGCTCTGTGCAGGCCAGTCAAGTTCTTCCACACTGATCTCGACAAACCATTTTTGTATGGACCTCACTTTGTGCACTGGGCATTGTCATGCTTAAACAGGAAAGGGCCTTCCACAAACTGTTGCCACAAATTTGGAAGCACAGAATCATCTAGAATGTCATTGTATGCTGTAGCAGTTCTTGTGTTGCTTCCAGAGAGAGTTTGGAACTTGGTAGTGAGTGTTACAACCGAGGACAGACTATTTTTAAGCACTACGCAGTTCAGCACTCGGCAGTTCCCTTCTGTGAACTTGTGTGGCCTACCACTTTGCTGCTGAGTCATTGTTGCTCCTAGATATTTCCCCTTCACAATAACAGCACTTACAGTTGACCAGGGCAGCTCTAGCAGGGCAGAAATTTGACTTACTGACTTGTTGGAAAGGTGGCATCCTATGACAGTGCCACGTTGAAAGTCGTTTAGCTCTTCAGTAAGGCCATTCATGGCTGTGTGCTCGATTTTATACACCTGTCAACACTGGGTGTGGCTGAAATAGCTGAATCCACTCATTTGAAGGGGTGTCCACATGCTTATGTATATATAGTGTAGCATCAATACTGAATAATTATGAGTAGGCCTATAGTGCTTGAGAGTAGTGGGGTGTGATTCAGTTTGAGTAGGCCTACTATATTGAGTATGTGAAGGTCACAAATATCAGTCAGAGACACTGTTGGGAACAAACACAGAAACACAGAGGGATAGAAAAAGCTACAAACAGTTGTAACAACCAGTGCATTATTCAAAACATCTACATGTGATACAAACACCAATTATAATGGAGGGACATTTTAGATAGTCTTTGTGAAATGGTAAATTCCACAATGGTTTGGGTTTCATATCATGTGGGAACGTCATCTAATAAGCCAATATGAGGCTTATAATGCCTTTAGGCATTTTGTTTCCATCAATGAGACTAAAAGTGACATTGATGGATAGCCTACCTCTCTTTGCTCATAGTGATCTGTTTAAATCTGTACATTAAGTAAGGGAAAGTTGGCAATATAATTCAGGTGGCAATATTTATTCTATTGTACTTGATTCACAGAAGACTCCTTATAAATATGTACAGTATGCAAGATATATTTTCACATATATTTTCACCATTATTCATTCATTGGTTTCAATGTGGGCTCAAGGTTTCCTTTATCAAGCAAAAATGTTAAGATTACAGGATCATTGCAAAACAAATACATGCTTTGTGAAGCTACAATAGCTGTTATGAGCCAACGACAGTCTATGAGACACATTGTCTCAAAGTGCTGGAATGGAATCTCTCACCCTATGACTACCATTGTGTTTAGATTTTTGGCGCCATGTTCCATGGGCTGATTGCTTAGGCAAACATATTTGTCCAATCAAAGAAAAAATCTATTTACTTTTCTGTTTGATTTTATTATAGGACACATTTGCTTTATTTGTTGACAATCATCATTGACACGCAATTCAGCTTATCAAGACTCACAACTTGTTGCCCAATCGAAACTATATCCTTGGCTACCACCCACATGGAATCTTTTGTTTTGGAGCGTTTTGTAACTTTGCAACAGAGGCCAATGGTTTTTCAGCCAAGTTCCCTGGAATAACACCATTTGTGGCTACCCTGACTGGGAACTTCCGCTTTCCATTAGCCAGAGAGTACCTGATGTCTGCAGGTGAGGACACTGGTCTCAGGTTAGTCTCAACCCATTCTAAAACAATTGTTGTTGTTCGTAACGTGAACATACATTGTAGATGAATTTCCCTCCAAGGACAGTAAAGGTTTCATTTATAGATATGATTGAGTAGTTCCGTAAATGTTGCTTAAAAAGAGTGATTCATTATTATTCAGGGTTTTGTCCTGTGAATCGCGCCACTCTGGAGTTGATTGTATCACCCTAATGATCCGCAAGGGCTTTGTGAAACTGGCTTTGCAACAAGTGTGAGTCCCCATGGTATGCACAAACAATCCACAACAGAGAGCTACATTGATTCGAAGAGATACACTTTCGAACAGACTGTCAAACTAATCATCTGTAGGTGAGACTGACTATGTTGTGTTGTGTCTTATTGTGTTATTATCTACCAGGGCTGACCTGGTGCCTGTGTACTCATTTGGGGAGAATGTTGTGTATTAGCAGCTGATACTGGATGAGGGATCGTGATGGAGGCTGTTCCAGAGGAGGCTACAGAAGATCCTGGGCTTTGTCCACTGTGTGTTTCAGGGCCGGGGTCTCTTCTCCCCTGACACCTGGGGCCTGGTCCCCTTCTCCAAACCAATTAACTCAGTTGGTAAGTTTATCATAATCACTAGAAATACTAGGGGTCTTCTGTAAAGTTATTTATATGTTATTACTTTTGTAATTACCATTTGACCATGTAATTTCTTAGTAATTTCTGTCCCCCTAAAACAAAGTGCAACCAAAGTTTTTTTTGTATTTTTTCACCCCTGTAAGTTATGTATGTGGAGAAAGGCCTTGGATCTAATCTATAATTCGAGTACATTTGTATCTATTCTAGGGTGAGTAACACTGAGACTGTCATTAGGTTAGAAAATGATTTTGCCTTTCAGTTGGAAAACCCATGGAGATGCCAAAGATCAGTTCACCCAGCCAAGAAGTGGATCATTACCACACCAACTCCCTTACACAGCTCTTTGACAAGCACAAGACCCACTTTGGGCTGAGGGAGGAGGATGTACTGGTGATTCACTGAGGAGTGGTCATACCCTGGCCGGTCAGACACAAGCACTACTCTTTGGCTGATCCAGATATGACTTTATGACTGAAGATGTGATTAAAGGAACAATGCTACCTGTCAAGACAGACAGAAACACAATAGATGCTGCTGGTTCTTTTTTTTTAGGATAATCACTAGGTAAAGTGCCCTGGGGTAAGATTGTGGTTTGTTTTCTGGAACCATAGCCTGCTGTAACACATTTTATGTATCATTGCTCTCATCACGTTCAATTCAACATAACCCCCAGGGGCAGCATATTTCTCTCAATTTATCGTTCTGCTGAGGCAAGTAAAACAGAGAATGTGTATTTTAAATCCATAATATTTCGTTTTTAATCAGAACTGGGTTGTTTTCTGGGCACTTTCCAAAGATATTTGAAGAGAGATGTGATGTCAAATCATTGCTGTATTTGTCTTAACAAGTCACTTGCATGGCCACACAGGGGTGTCTTGACTCTTGAATGAACGTATGCCAGCTATTCAAACCTTTTGTAAAGTATTGTACATCAAGCAGGCATTCATTATCATGTATTATTAGTTGCTTGTATATTTTAATATAATGATTCAGTAGTTTAGTGTGTATATTTAAATAAAATATTGTTTAGAGAGAGACAATTTTATCTAAATTCACTTTTTCCACATAAGAACAAGTGAGGTCAATAGACACTCAAGATATAGCTGCCACATTATCATAATATAATCTGTTCACATAACAATGACAAGATTATAGGTCTTAATAAAAAATGTACACACTATAACATTCCCCCTTTATTTTAGAAGGGCATAGAACAAGAAAAACATGAAACTGTCGTCACACCACGTCTTCCTTCTTTAAAACGATAATAAAGTATGAATGCCATAACTTCTCATTGGTGCCCTCTGATGTTATTGATCATAGTTTGAATCACTAAGCCCTCACTGAAAGCCCTGAATCTGCCTGTCAGCCCAATGCAGTGGTCCCCAACCCTTCATCCGTCATGTGCATCTGTTGAAGGTGTAATGTGTTTGTTACCACAGCTTAACAAGATACAGTATGTCACCATATTGACTTTCAGTTGCTTCTAAAACATTACATATCCTATAAAACATTTGATATCTTTGAGCCATTCACCCTGTAATTGTTGCTGTTTACATTTTCTGGATTCTACGGCTAAACGATCAAAATGTGGATAAAAAAAATACTTTATAGCAGTATCATTAAGTTGGGTTGACACCTGATCTTGAAGGTGAATCAATAGATGTAAGACTAGACAACCAGCTGTAGAATACTTTATTAACATGCCCTGTATATTGGCATTATTATTTACAATGCGGCACATACATTTCCAATTTTTACCATGATCTATGCCCTCTTGCCTTTAAATTAGTGTTTTATTTGGTTGTTGCAGGAGATTTATTTGCAGTCGCAGTTATTTCTATTATGACATGGGTTATCATTCACATACATTAATGACGTTGACGTCCAGATAGATCTATTTAAGGTTTTCCGTAATCTGAGATTGCACGAGTTCTTTGATAAGAGTGAAATTTACATGACTCCACTTGAAATGTCATCCTCAGTGAGAAATACACATAGGTCTTCCACGTTAATCAATAGACTTACCTGCCCTACCGCAGGAGATGGCGCTACAGTCATTTGAAAAAGTTTGGGCACCCCTCTGAGGCTGCATAATAATTTCGTAGTCACAGAAAATGATCACAATGGCATGCCATTCATTTTCTAATAAAAGCTGAGTACTGGGGTATTGTCCAGACAAAGATTTTTAGTGTAGCAATATTAAGTTGTATGAAATTACATCAGATGTGAAAAATAGGCTATGCAAAAATGTGGGTACCCTTGTCATTCTGTTGATTTGAATACCTGTAACTACTTAGCACTGATTAATTGGAACACACAATTGGTTTGGTGAGCTCATTAAGCCTTGAACTTCATAGACAAGTGCATCCAATCATGAGAAAAGGTATTTAAGGTGGCCAATTGCAAGTTGTTGTTCTCTTTGACTCTCCTCTGAAGAGTGGCAACATGGGGGCCTCAAAACAACTCTCAAATGACCTGAAAACAACGTTTTTCAGTTAAGTGCCTTCACCTGCTGTCCTTTCAAATTCAAATCCAAGTGTTTCAGTTGGGCAGTTCGGTTCCTGCATGAACCCCCACCAACTAAGGAGGGCCCTCAATGATCCCCACCTCCTATGGGGTTCTTGGAAGAACCTTTTGGGGGGCATTTTCAGTGCCAAGAACCCTAACGTTCTTCAAAGAACTTTGAGGATCATGTTGAACCCAAAATGTTTTGAGTGTATGTGAATAAGTGTCACCGACAACTATCTAAAGGTGACTGAATCATGACCCTAACCTAGAATTCCAGCATAATATCACATCCACAGAGGAAAGATATTTGGAATCAGAACAAATCACCAAAAAATAATGTGAATTTTTATGTGTGAAATTTCTTAAGATACCAACTTTTTATACAGTCGCTAAATTACACAAACAAGTGTCTCCTCCCCCAGGTAGACCCATTGTAGCAGCAATTGACTCTGTTTGTGGACCACTACATTAAACCAATGGTTGAGAATCTTCCATCTTATGTCAAAGACACTAATCACATGATCTCATTGATAGAGGGTTTAGGAAGGATACCAGAGTGCACCCTGCTGGCCACTTTTGATGTGGAGAGCTTGTACACTAACGTCCCACACACTGGTGGCTTGCAGGCACTGCAACACTTCCTTCAGCAGAGAGACCATACCCTTGCTCCATCCCATGATTGCATCTCGTTGAACTGATATTATTCAATAACTACTTAATCTTTTCCTTCAAATTCGGGGTGTAGCCATGGGCTCCCCTTTTTCCCCCAACTATGATATACATAGGTGATGTCTTTGTGCTCTGGGAAGGAAGTCCTGGGAAGGAAGTCAGCAGGAACTAAATTAATTCCAAACTCTGTTAAACGAGAGCTCTGAATATCTCAAATTCACCATGCAGACTGTTGAGAGAAAAATAAACTATCTGGACTTACGGATCATCAAAGAGAATTATGCATTACATACAGACTTATACACAAAGCCCACAGACCGCAATACTCTGCTACGTGCAAATAGTATGCATACCCTTCCCCTCAAGAATGGCCTACCATATAGTCAATTATGCAGGGTTGAACGAATCTGTGGCCACTAGTCAGATGTTGACAGCAATGCTAAGAAAATGACAGACACATTTATTAATGCTGCAATTATGAAAATATCTCAAAAACCAAGAGAGGAATTTGCTAAAAAACTAAACCAAAGAAGAAAAACAAAGCAAGTGTTTTGCACTAAGTACACCAATTGTTTGGAGAAAATTAAAGCAATCCTGAAAAAGCACTGGCATATTTTGCAATCAGACAAAAAAATTGCATACCTCTTCAAGGAACTCCCACTGGTGGTCTATAAGCGTGGTCGCAATATTGGGGATCGCTTAGTGAGATCTGACCTGCCCCCTGTGGCCACTCTTGACACCCATTCCAAATGGGAACTACTAATGTGGCTCATGTGCACAGTGCAACAGCACTACAAAAACATCCTTCTTCAGACACCCACATACAGGTTGAAAAATCCCTGTTAGGGGTATCATCTCATGCAAGACAAAGGGAGTAATCTATCTCATCACCTGTCAATGTGGGAAAGCCTACGTAGGACAAACGAAAAGACAATTAAAACAACGCATAGCTGAACACCGCACCTCAATAAGGTGTAAGAACACTGACTATCCAGAAGCAGCTCACTTTGTTGAAGCTAACCATCCCATCTCCTCCCTCAAATACACAGGCATTGAGCATGATGCTGTACCAAGGAGAGGAGGTAACATCGAGATCCTACTACTACAGGGGGAGGCCTACTGGATATCCTGTTTAAAAACATTGACACCTAGTGGTCTGAATATTGACTCTGATCTCAGGTCCTTCTTATGACCAATTACATTACATACAGGTCTTGTAAATGAATGTTCTTTCTACAGCTTATCAGCGAACACCCAATATGTTCTCCCTGTTGATGATGCTTATTATGCATTATGGTTTAACTTAAAGATGGAAATATTAAAATATATAGGTGAAATTAAATGAAACAATAATGTATGTTGATGTTATGTTATGCTAATAATGATAACAATGGCATAATATATTCAATATGCTGTGGGCTATTGTCTTTTAACAGTTTTGCTCAATTCATTCTGATCAACCTAGCAATTACGACACACCCCTCACTATTGTCATTGGTTGTACTAATTGCACTTTGTCTAAATTACCTGTTTCAAGCATTCATGACATTAATCTGAAGAAGGCACAGTGATTCCGAAACGTTGGTGTTTTTTTACCCAATAAATTACTGGGAGGTTATACACTTTTCATTCAAACTCAAGCATTTCATAGCAGGAACTAGGGAAAGAGACATTACATGGGTTTACCAGATTCATCTGTTTGATTTGATGATTGTGTCCCAAAAAGTATTTTGAATGGTTGAACCTTTCTTAAGATTCTAGTACAGTGCAATTTTCACAAGTATTTGGTACAACTCTAAGCACAACAATAAAAACAGATCTTCAAAGTGACTCGTGTTTCAAAACTCTAAGTACATTTTAAATTGACAGAGTAAAACAAACAAGTTCACAAAGTTACTTGGTCACTTGTTCACTGCACCAAATCACTCCTTCAATTTGGATACAAATTCACGCCAAGTATCTGCTCTTCAAAATACAATAATTAAATAACTAAGTATTCACTTTACTTTTGATATGATCATCTTGTCATTTGTTAACAATAAAATGAACTATAACTTCATCAAACTGCTCTAAAATGGATAACTACTGAACCAAAACATTGTAGTGCCTGGTTAACATATATAGTTTGATACAGTAACTGCTGAACCCTGTACATTTTTAAAAAATAAACATGTATCAATTTGATATCAATTTAAGGTAAAAACCAAATCATATATGGATGTGACTGTAAATACTACATCATAATTCTCTATTAGCCAGGGTGCTTCAATAGGACAACGTGAAAAGAATCACTCTATGTTCTACCATTTGGAATTATAGTGTAGTGTACAATGCACTTCTGAAATACCTGGACTGTATATAAAAATATATTCCACTTATTATTAGAATTTCATTGGTACACTGTAAGCTGATGAATTTCAAGCAGAGAGACAGGCGATACTATGTCAGTTGACAAGTCACATAGGAAAGGTGATCTTGTACAATGTTTCATGGGGCAGAATTTGCATTAAACACTATGCTATGTTTTTACAGTAGCCAACTGCTGTACAACACCCCTATTTCTGGTGATTTGTCCTACGTATGTACTGTATAAGGATAGTGAAACTGTAAGACTGACATGCTCACAACCTGCCATTGGATACAAATGATTTAAAGAATTGTGCATGTCAAGTTATAGTCAAATGCTGCATGGAAAATTACATTTACCATCTACTATTCTTTCCATTCTGCACTTCAAAAATAAGTTTTGAAATGTGTATCTTACATTTTTTTCTATTGGATTAAATGGTAGTAAAAATGACTAAATGGTGAGCCTATCATTCATTATCTGATGTATTGGTGACTAAACAAAACACAAAAAAAGTTATACTTTTGAATAATCTGTCCATAGAACATTCTTCCAAGAATCTTGATGGTCCCATTATGCCTGCCGAAAACCAAACGGTGCATTCCACAGTAAGAACCGCATACCAACTGTCAAGTACAGTATGGTGGCGGTAGTGTGATGGTTTGGGGATGCTTTGGTGCCTCAGGACCTGGACGACTTGCCTTAATAGAAGGAACCATGAATTCTGCTCTGTATCAGAGAATTTTACAGGAGAATGTCAGGCCATCCGTCTGCGAGCTGAAGCTGAAGAGCAGCTGGGCCATGCAGCAAGACAATGATCCAAAACACACAATCAAGTCTCCATGAAAAAGGCTAAAAAGCAACACATTTGAAGTTTAGGAATGGCCTAATCAAAGCCCAGACCTAATCCCAATTACATTTTTTTATTTTATCTTTACTGGTGGTCTATAAGCGTGGTCGCAATATTGGGGATCGCTTAGTGAGATCTGACCTGCCCCCTGTGGCCACTCTTGACACCCATTCCAAATGGGAACTACTAATGTGGCTCATGTGCACAGTGCAACAGCACTACAAAAACATCCTTCTTCAGACACCCACATACAGGTTGAAAAATCCCTGTTAGGGGTATCATCTCATGCAAGACAAAGGGAGTAATCTATCTCATCACCTGTCAATGTGGGAAAGCCTACGTAGGACAAACGAAAAGACAATTAAAACAACGCATAGCTGAACACCGCACCTCAATAAGGTGTAAGAACACTGACTATCCAGAAGCAGCTCACTTTGTTGAAGCTAACCATCCCATCTCCTCCCTCAAATACACAGGCATTGAGCATGATGCTGTACCAAGGAGAGGAGGTAACATCGAGATCCTACTACTACAGGGGGAGGCCTACTGGATATCCTGTTTAAAAACATTGACACCTAGTGGTCTGAATATTGACTCTGATCTCAGGTCCTTCTTATGACCAATTACATTACATACAGGTCTTGTAAATGAATGTTCTTTCTACAGCTTATCAGCGAACACCCAATATGTTCTCCCTGTTGATGATGCTTATTATGCATTATGGTTTAACTTAAAGATGGAAATATTAAAATATATAGGTGAAATTAAATGAAACAATAATGTATGTTGATGTTATGTTATGCTAATAATGATAACAATGGCATAATATATTCAATATGCTGTGGGCTATTGTCTTTTAACAGTTTTGCTCAATTCATTCTGATCAACCTAGCAATTACGACACACCCCTCACTATTGTCATTGGTTGTACTAATTGCACTTTGTCTAAATTACCTGTTTCAAGCATTCATGACATTAATCTGAAGAAGGCACAGTGATTCCGAAACGTTGGTGTTTTTTTACCCAATAAATTACTGGGAGGTTATACACTTTTCATTCAAACTCAAGCATTTCATAGCAGGAACTAGGGAAAGAGACATTACATGGGTTTACCAGATTCATCTGTTTGATTTGATGATTGTGTCCCAAAAAGTATTTTGAATGGTTGAACCTTTCTTAAGATTCTAGTACAGTGCAATTTTCACAAGTATTTGGTACAACTCTAAGCACAACAATAAAAACAGATCTTCAAAGTGACTCGTGTTTCAAAACTCTAAGTACATTTTAAATTGACAGAGTAAAACAAACAAGTTCACAAAGTTACTTGGTCACTTGTTCACTGCACCAAATCACTCCTTCAATTTGGATACAAATTCACGCCAAGTATCTGCTCTTCAAAATACAATAATTAAATAACTAAGTATTCACTTTACTTTTGATATGATCATCTTGTCATTTGTTAACAATAAAATGAACTATAACTTCATCAAACTGCTCTAAAATGGATAACTACTGAACCAAAACATTGTAGTGCCTGGTTAACATATATAGTTTGATACAGTAACTGCTGAACCCTGTACATTTTTAAAAAATAAACATGTATCAATTTGATATCAATTTAAGGTAAAAACCAAATCATATATGGATGTGACTGTAAATACTACATCATAATTCTCTATTAGCCAGGGTGCTTCAATAGGACAACGTGAAAAGAATCACTCTATGTTCTACCATTTGGAATTATAGTGTAGTGTACAATGCACTTCTGAAATACCTGGACTGTATATAAAAATATATTCCACTTATTATTAGAATTTCATTGGTACACTGTAAGCTGATGAATTTCAAGCAGAGAGACAGGCGATACTATGTCAGTTGACAAGTCACATAGGAAAGGTGATCTTGTACAATGTTTCATGGGGCAGAATTTGCATTAAACACTATGCTATGTTTTTACAGTAGCCAACTGCTGTACAACACCCCTATTTCTGGTGATTTGTCCTACGTATGTACTGTATAAGGATAGTGAAACTGTAAGACTGACATGCTCACAACCTGCCATTGGATACAAATGATTTAAAGAATTGTGCATGTCAAGTTATAGTCAAATGCTGCATGGAAAATTACATTTACCATCTACTATTCTTTCCATTCTGCACTTCAAAAATAAGTTTTGAAATGTGTATCTTACATTTTTTTCTATTGGATTAAATGGTAGTAAAAATGACTAAATGGTGAGCCTATCATTCATTATCTGATGTATTGGTGACTAAACAAAACACAAAAAAAGTTATACTTTTGAATAATCTGTCCATAGAACATTCTTCCAAGAATCTTGATGGTCCCATTATGCCTGCCGAAAACCAAACGGTGCATTCCACAGTAAGAACCGCATACCAACTGTCAAGTACAGTATGGTGGCGGTAGTGTGATGGTTTGGGGATGCTTTGGTGCCTCAGGACCTGGACGACTTGCCTTAATAGAAGGAACCATGAATTCTGCTCTGTATCAGAGAATTTTACAGGAGAATGTCAGGCCATCCGTCTGCGAGCTGAAGCTGAAGAGCAGCTGGGCCATGCAGCAAGACAATGATCCAAAACACACAATCAAGTCTCCATGAAAAAGGCTAAAAAGCAACACATTTGAAGTTTAGGAATGGCCTAATCAAAGCCCAGACCTAATCCCAATTACATTTTTTTATTTTATCTTTATTTAACTAGGCAAGTCAGTTAAGAACAATTTCTTATTTACAATGATGGCCTACCCCGGCCAAACCCGAACGACGCTGGGCCAATTGTGAGCCGCCCTACGGGACTCCCAATCACAGCTGGATTGTGATACAGCCTGGAATAGAACAAGGGTCTGTAGTGACACTTCTAGCACTGAGATGCTGTGCCTTAGACTGCTGTGCCACTCGGGAGATGTTGTGGCAGGACTTGAAACGAGCAGTTCATCCTTGAAAACCCACAAATGTCGCAGAGTTAAAGCAGTTCTGCATGCAAGAGTGGCCAAAATTCCTCCACAGCGATGTGAGAGACTGATCAACAACTACAGGAAGCATTTGGTTGAAGTCATTGCCAGTGGCAATTTTAGCACTCAAATCTTGGTGGGGCAAACTCAACATTTTATTTTTTAGATGCATGCCAGCAAAGCCTCTACACAACACTAAACAATACATTCATTGCAATATAACGTTGGGGTCCACAAACTGTTAGGGCCTACATAAAGCTGGCCCAACAGCAGAGCTTTCTTTTCAGCAACATGGAGTGAATCCTTCCCACCACTACACCTGGCTATCAGTTTAGCCTTGTCTGGCAGCGAAACAGTTAATTCAGCCTTGTTTACTGCCTTTTTTTAAAAACATAGCTGATATGGCTGACTTGCTTAAACAAATGTGGTTTCTACTGACAATTGACATGTACAAACTATGGCATAAGGGATCAATGAGGGATAAGAGGCAATCCGTAATTTCGATTAAGACAATAAGCGAGCTAAAACGGACGTAGTCAATTTAACTACAGCGACATAATTCAGAACATGGGCCGTTCTTACAGTATTCTCCCTTTACACCAAGTCAGAACCGTAGGATAAATAAAAGGGCCATATAAGCAGACAATGAAAGCTTTTACAATATTAGATGATGACATTTCTCTAAAACAGGCTATAGGCTACATGTGCACTACTAAGTCAGACAGTAGGCTAAGTTATGAGGGGGAAAGGGACCAAATTATTAGGGTGAGGCAAATGGGCTACTAACAGCTTAGTACACAACATAAACTTAGTATTACTTTCCTATCTACAGTATACATATCTCCCTGACATATTACATAATTTATGCAGCAGCATACAATACAACACATCTGCATATTTCCGTTTGGGAACGCCTACTCTCTGAAGTGCGCGTGTGCAATAACTCAATTAGCCTTTGCACGCCTTCTAAAAACGCTTTTAAAAATAGGATAAAGGATAAAGTCTACAAAACTTATTTCACTCTGTTCATAACATAGTTATGGGAACAGAAAATGGTGTTCATCGGTGAGAAAATTAGCCGTTTCGGCCAATCCATCTTCTCCCAGTGGGCTTCGGAAACGCCAAGGAGATGCTTCACATTTATACATCCAGTGAAATATCTCTCTCATTGTTCTATCTGTGGCGTTGTCCAACGAACAATGGCGGAATTAGTGCCTACAAAAAGACGCCATTACTAGGCATGTGGCTCTTTCGGGATGACGATATTTACTTTGCCACTTTTGAGATTGCACTGCCCTCTTGTGGATTTTCCGAAATAATTTCAAGACTCGGACATCATAGTAATAACGTAGTCTACAGTAAAATTGTAACATTATACGATTATAGCACCTTGGTATGTCTTCCCTCCTCTGTGCGAGGTCATCGGCAGGTCACAGTAACTGGTAGATTTGTGTTTCTAGCACAAAGGCGGGAAAGTTATAGCGGTAGCGTATAGTTAATTGGCTATAGTTCTAAATCAACGTTAAAGTATATGATGAATTCCCATAAAATAAAGAGAAGTATCATTCAAGAGACCACATGACATTTAATTAGAAAAATATATAATAAAACATGTTTTAATGGCAATACTCTTAAGGTACAGAGCAATATTAATGATCCAGATGTTACACAATTCTGCCCCAAAAACCCTTGTCTAGAGATCATATTTTAATCAGACTTGACAGTTACTATTCACATGAACCTATCAAAAACTAAAGCTATATTATAAACTGGTTGGTTCTAGCCCTGAATGCTGATTGGCTGACAGCCATGGTATATCAGACAGTATACCACAGGTATGACAATACATTTATTTTCACTGCTCTAATTACATTGGTAACCAGTTTATAATAACTATAAGGCACCTCAGGGGTTTGTGATATATGGCCAATATACCATGGCTAAGGACTGTGTCCAGGCACTATGCGTTGCGCATAAGAACAGCCCTTAGCCGTGGTGCTCGTCTTCTCAGTTTGCTGCAGCTAGCAACTGGAACAAGCTGCAACAAACACTCAAAATGGACAGTTTTATCTCAATCTTTTCATTCAAAGACTCAATCATGGACACCCTTACTGAGAGTTGTGGCTGCTTTTTTCTGTGATGTATTGTCGTCTCTTGCTGTATAGCACTTTGTGACATCGGCTGATGTAAAAAGGGCTTTATAAATACATTTGATTTGATCTCTACCTTCTTGCCTTTTGTGCCGTTGTCTTTGCCCAATAATGTTTGTACAATGTTTTGTGCTGCTACCATGTTGTGTTGCTACCATGTTGTTGTCATGTTATGTTGCTACCATGCTGTGTTGTCATGTGTTGCTGCCTTGTTATGTTGTTGTCTTAGGTATCTCTTTTGGTCGCAATGTGTGTTTGGTAATATATTTAGATTTGATTTATTTTTATTTTTAATCCCAGCCCCCGTCCCCACAGGAGGTCTTTTGCCTTTTGGTAGGCCGAATTTAACTAGGCAAGTCAGAATTTGTTCTTAACTGACTTGCCTAGTTAAATAAAGGTTAAATAAAAATATATAAATATTGGCCATATACCACACCCCCTCGGGCTTTATTGCTTAAATATAACAGGGAGACTCTATCTATAGAATCTAATTTTAATTGGATTTTGTCCCCTTCTACTGAAAAAGTCCACAAGTTCTGTCTAAATATCCTATATCACCACAGTGCTGATCTCAGACTCGGCCTCGGGTTCAGGCTCATCCTCGGGGTACAGTCTGCAGTATTTGTCAACCATGACATCCAGGTCATGCTTAACGTGAGAGTTTATGTGGAGCACGGCCAGACTCTTGCACCTGTGTTTGATAGGTGTGTCACTGAGATAAGTCTGCAGTCGTTTCCTGGATGTCTCAGAGCTGCTGCTGTCCTCCAGCATCAGGACAGGCAGAGTGGTCAGGACCTTCAGGAAGCAGTTGACGTTGGGGAAGAACTTGATGTCCGACAGCTGAAGCGTCTCGTGGATGGTGGAGGGCAGGCGGACCTCCTTGCTCCGGTGCTTCCATTTGATCTTCCAGCAATGCAGCTCAGCGGGCAGCGTGTCTGGGTTGGGGAGGTCCTTGCGGTACACATCTGCATGGTTCTCCTCTGAGGTGTTGAACTTCATCTGGCCCATGATGGCAGGGACCAGTGACAGGCACTTAAGGGCTTTGAGGTTGCTCTGGGAGAAGATGTCGTCCACTTCATCGATGATGCCACGGATCACCGGGACCGTGACGTACTCCTTGAAGTAAGTCTCTGGCGGGATATCGCCTGTGTCGGCCGAACGGTGCTTCCGGAGGAAAAGACGAGGCACCTTCACCGGGATCTCCATGGTACCTGCCAGAGTCACAGCCTCCTCAAACCAAAACTCATGGTAGACCTCGATGTTGTCGAAGACTTCATTCAGAGAGTGCAGGACAGCTGTTAGACTGTTGGCAGCGAAGAACACATCAAGGGCCTCCCCTTGCAGGTTTTTGCCAAAGGCTCGTGTGAAAGAAAGAGCGTTTTTCAGGATGACCAAGGTGACAATGAACTCAAAGTCAGCCAGGGTCTCTGCGATCGAGTAGGCATCCCCAGTCACAGCGTCAGGGAACTTGATGTTCTCATTGTCCCGAATGCAGTCCATGCACAGCAGGAGGGACTCAAGCAGGTCCACAGTCAGTTCAAAAACGTTGTGCTGCACTGTCCAATTAGAGCTGCAGGCCTCCTTCAGCTCGGTTACCTTCTCATCATTTCCCTGGTGGTAAACAGAGATGGCCTTCTCCAGCTCAGCCTGCAAGGACGGAGACTGCTTAAAGAAGACGTCAATCTTTCTCAGGGTTGCCATGACAACCTGAACACTGGGGAAGGGAAGGCTGTTGGCCAGGTGGATATTCAGTGCGCAGGTGGAACAAGGCGTGTTCATTGCCATGGGGTACTTTCCCATCAGTCCGACTGCCACAGCTTTCATCTTAATGGCGAAGGTGCCAGTGGCTACATGGGCCTGGCCGCGGCAGTCCTCCATCCTCAGCCCCCACCCGTCTGTCACTTGGGTCTCCAGCCTCTCTACCAGTGAGGCCTCGTCCCCCTCAAACGGCAGAAAGTCCAAGAACTCCTCTCTGAGAGTGTTGGACTGATCTACAAACCGCAGGAAGAGAGGCAGGTGTCTCTCCCCAGCGAACTCCACCAGGTCCCCTGTGACAAGTGAGAAGAAGCAACTCTCTCTCACCTCCATGAGGATCTCCTCTCTGACAGTCCCCTCACAGATGTCTAGGAGCTGGCTCTGCTGGGCCATGGAGTGGTACTCCACATTCACTGCTGTGGCCTCAAACCGTTTCCTCAGAGCCTCGTCTCCAGCATTAATGCGGTACTCCAGTAAGGCCTGGAAATTACTGGGGTCTCTCTCCACTCCTCCTGGGACACTGGTTTCCAATGGGATGTTCTGCTTTCCTAGCATGTCAACAATCTCAAATAGAGACCTCAGGTAATCTCGGAACTCCTTCTCCTCTGGGGACAGCTTGATTTCCTCCTCAGGGGCATCTTGACCCCCGGTTGCCTCAATGTCTTTCTTTGAGTGGAGCTGTTCAATGGAGGATGCCACTGCAAGGAAACAAAAACATGACATTTGAAATAAGCTCATGTTAAACAGGTGTATTTATTTTAATTTTATTTAAGCTTTATTTGGGGTGGCAGGTAGCCCAGTGGTTAGAGTGTTGGGCCCGTAACCGAAAGGTTGCTGGATCAAATCCCTGAGCTGACAAGGTAAAAATCTGTCGTTCTGCCCCTGAACAAGGCAGTTAACCCACTGTTCCTAGGCTGTCATTGAAAATAAGAATTTGTTCTTAACTGACTTGCCTAGTAAAATAAAGGTAAAACATTTTTTTTTTAACTAGGCAAGTCAGTTAAGAACAAATTGGTATTTACAATGACGGCCTACCTACAGGGTCAGCCCCTGGAGCAAATTAGGGTTAAGTGCCTTGCTCAAGGACACATCGAAAGATTTTTCAACTTGTCAGCTCGGATATTCAAACCATTGACCTTTCGGTTACTGGCCCAATGCTCTAACCGCTAGGCTACCTGCCTGGATACAACAATACTTTTAAACAAAAACAATGCAACTTACATCTTCTCTCTTTAATTCTCCTTATGTCTTCTTCAGTCTGTTTAAAAAATATATTTGAAACATAAGACAATGTAACTATATTTTTCGATTACACTGAAAACAGACCTACAGAAATGAAGCCAGTAGTAGTTTACAGAAATGCTCCTTTTTGAAGCCACAATAGTATATAAAGTTACTGCAAAAAAGGAGAGATATTATACCAATTCTTTGATCCGCTTGCGATGTCTGCTATGAGGATTTTTGAGGTGGCTTGTTAAATCAAATATGGTTGGAATAGCAGTATCCTTCAGTACCGTTCTGTAAGGGCTCTGAAAAACAATAATGAAGACAAAATAAGTTATTCAAATGCATGAATATCAAAACACACAGCTCAAATCCTCTCAAATGTAAGATTAGACAGGTTTCAAACAAAGATCTTTGTGGTTTGACATGCACTTACTGTTTTACAAACCATAGCCGGGTCAAAGTGTTTGGCACACAATCTGTAATGTTTATTGAGTTGGTCTGATGTTTTCGCCTCAAGATCCGCCCGGCGACAGTTCTCAACCCAGAGCCTACATCTGAACAATCCATAATAGGAGGGGTTAGGTGTTTTTTTATTTATTTTTATACCTAGTTACCTGTGAACTATTAGTTTTTAAAAATCAAGGTCCAGACTGAAGACAATGATTAATTTATTATTTAGGTGTGAACAAAAACCAGCACGCCCATAAGCTCTCCAGGACCATAGTTGGAGACGCATGCATTCAATGGTACCTAATGTAAATGTCCCAATCGTTTCATTAGAGGTACGATGGATCTACACCACAAATGACATGGGGGCTAACTTATCTGTACAACTCAGCTACAGGTGGATGTCAGCACTGTAAACCACACACACCACCTGGCTCGCTGCAAGTGAGCTGGCTAACAAGCAGGCTAGCTAGCTATTTTCCACTACGAACGTTAGCTATGATGACTAGCGTGCTACTGAACACAACATATCTACATTTAGCAAGCTATAGTATAACTGGTTAACGTTACTCCCCGAGAAAAGTAGGGGTCCATATTGTGATGGTCAGACGTTGTCATACCTTTCTGGATCTCTTGGAAACCTGAAAAAAGCCAAATCAGATTGAGTGCTCTTCCTGGTGCAATTTGGAGCCGCGCAAAAATTGGGCATTGTGCATAAACGTTTATTCAATTTCAAATTAATTTAGTATTCAGACATATGTTTTGCGTTTAAATAATGTAAATTACACAAGCTAGCTACCTGTTACTTTGAAATCAACCTAAAAGGCGCGCAACAGTGCTAAGAGTGGCCTGGAGGAGTTGAGAAAGACGTACTACTTCCGTTCAACAAACAATGCATGTCACAATGACGTCTCGTCACGTGATCATTTGCGTTCTCTCTCTACGCCCAGATCCAGGATCAGCTCTAACTAAAAAACATTTTACGTTTACATTGTAAGGGTTAAAAAAATTATACAACGGGGTGGGTCTAATCCTGAATGCGGATTGGTTAAAACCGCATTGCCACTGGCTAAATCTATTAAATTAAAATGTATCTTTACTCTGTTACATCTGACTGCGCAATCAACTCTCATCAACCCAGCCAGGCACATTTTAAACTTTATCCCCACTAGAAAAAATAATCTACACGTTATCTCACATTTAGACAAACATTTCGTTTTTAACAGCGGATACTTGTATAAACCTTGCTATCTGTCTCTCCAACATTTGCAACATAGTTTCAATATTCAAATTTGATATTCTGCTATCCCATAGGCATCTTTCTCAGTCAGTCGAAATCGTGAATCAGCTGGCATAATTTTTATGGATATATAGAACAAAATATCAATTGAAAAAAGGTCAAACGAAACTCATCTAATTTGCAGTCTTTCCATATTCAGTTAGGAGTGATTGTGTTACTGTAGCTGTGTTGTTGGCTAGCTCCTCTGAAGAAAAGTGTCCTGACGAGTGAGCACATTTTCTATACCAGGCGAAATCGCGCCTCATTAGGTCATTGTTATGGATGTATCCAAATAAATGTTATGGATGTATCCTCGACTTCGTCTCGGGCATAACAACACCGCTGCCAATATATCCTTCAAACACCGGCTTCTCAGGCATTATCACTTAAATTTACCTCGGATCAGTGTAAAACCCAGGAACAGAGGCCTTTCGTCTTCAACGCACTGATGATTTATTCGTCAGAGGTACCACAAATTTGCAAAAATAGGTTAACTAGTTTGTCATGGCAATTGGACATATAGGACAGATAGTACATTTGAAACGGCTCATGAAAAAAATACAATAGTGCGTCTATACATTAGCGCGATTAAATACGAAACACATGGCACGAAAGTTTCGTCTGGCTCGTTGGTCTAGGGGTATGATTCTCGCTTAGGGTGCGAGAGGTCCCGGGTTCAAATCCCGGACGAGCCCTCTTTTTATGTCTAAAATGTAAAAAGCGTCAACGTTGTGGATGGAAACATTTTACTGTATATATTTAACCATTATTTAACTAGGCAAGTCAGTTAAGAACAAATTCTTATTTACAATGACGGCCTACCAAAGGGCAAAATACCTCATGCGGGGACGGGGGCTGGGATTAAAAAAAATATATATATATATACCAAACACACATCACAAGAGAGACAAAACAACACTACCTGCCACTGGTCATCTCTGTATACCCGTCGCAAGACCCACTGGTTGATGCTTATTTATAAAACCCTCTTAGGCCTCACTCAACCCTATCTGAGATATCTGCTGAAGCCCTTATCCTCCATATACAACACCCGTTCTGCCAGTCACATTCTGTTGAAGGTCCCCAAAGCACACACATCCCTGGGTCGCTCGACTTTTCAGTTCGCTGCAGCTAGCGACTGGAACGAGCTGCAACAAACACTTAAAGTAGACAGTTTTATCTCAATCTCTTCATTCAAAGACAAATGTGCATGAGTTAAAAGGAGGAACAATATTGTTCAGTCTCTGTTATATTCTATGTAATTGCACCAAATGTATCACTTTTCACAACGTTTTTGCTATGGTAATTATGGCATTCAATTATTTACATCTACCATTGCTCTCCACATTTAAAATGATGGGCTCGTCCGGGATTTGAACCCGGGACCTCTCGCACCCGAAGCGAGAATCATACCCCTAGACCAACGAGCCACGGAATAGGATTTGCTGAGCCACATGTTTATAAAATAACTAATTCCACGTCATCTATTTGACACGGACAAGAAATTAAGTTCATAAGGACACTTCAATTATAATACTATATAATACTACAAATTCACATTAATCTACACCCATTCAATGTAGCTTGCTGTTATGTATTATTCAATAATCACTCAGGCGTTCTTCCAACACTAGTATAACTTTACCGTTTTGGTTTGTTTTGCTGATCAGTGTATTAAATGAGTATGAATCATAATAATAGGCTACACAAAATAGGTATTATGGTGTTAAACATTATTATTGAGTAGAAAAGTGGCCACTATCATGGTCGTTTATTTGGTATTCGTGCAGGTAACAAATAGCATCTGGAAGAAATACACATTGGTGTGTGTGAAGATAAATTGAGGAGCAGAGTCTCACAACAGTTCAATTAACTTCTTTTTATATATATCATACATAAGACTGTCTTAATATAATACAAAGGGCATTGTCATATACACAGCAAAGTCTTGACTAGATCTTACAATCTGTGGATACATGGATTTATCCTTTTCCCCATGCTGTTCAGTTTTATAGTGCATGTTGCATGTACAAAAAATGTGATAAAATGTGAAATCAAAAAATGAAGGAAAATATATTTAAATGAAAATCAGAGGACTTGCGCTTCTGTAGGGTGAGGGATATGTCAACAAGTACTCAAACATGTGTGAAACCCACAAACATAACAGCCTTATTGAAAATGGAACCACTTTTTTTCCATGTGCTTCTGATACAACCAAAAAGAAAGGTTTGTGGATGTACATGCACTTATAATATACCCTGTGAAAATTAAGGTTTGAAGATCTAGCTTTCCCTGTTTGATTCAAACCCTACCTCATAGTGTTGTCCTGATGTAGTATCTCTGCCCAGAGGCCATGTTACACCACTGACTAAGAAAACAGATCTTGCCACTGAATGGTCACCAAATTGACAAACAATCATCATACCAGCAGGAGCAAGGTAGTGAGTTCTATACTTCCTTTATTAAAAAAATATAAATATATACATAAATTCTATTTCCACTATTAAAAAGGGGATGCATGTCATGACAACTGCTCTATATCAGAGGTCATTCAGCATGATCCAAAACAGGCTCACACTTAAGAGTCACTCTGGATGTTTTTTAAAATCTTTATTTTGGAATGTTTAGTACCAGTACGAGTGCCAGCAAAACCACTGGCATTTTCTGAATCTCAAATCATGAGGGGTATGAAAAAAAATTGTGATTATAACCTTAACATTTAGATAAAATCAAAATATAATTACAGGTAGCTTTACATTTGAGTTTGTGGTTATACCAAACATGATTTATCCTTGTGATGTCTCTCCCCTGAATTATGATGACAATAAAATGGTGTCCTGCGGTCTGTGTGTTTAACTAAGAAGGCTGTTATGCGCAGGACTTTGGTCTTGTTACTTTTCCAGAGTTGACAGAAAAAGAAAAAGCATAAAAATAATAAGCACTTCAAAATCCCTGATATAAAATAAAATGAAAAATGTATTTTATTAACTGTAGAGTTCTACAGACATGCATGTCTGCCTAAGTTGAGCACGCATGCTCAGGACATTAGCAAGAGGGCTGACAGGCACCCTTTCGATTTGAATAGGACCAGGTTCACAAAGAATTGCCCTGCCAAATCATTTAGAAACAATTGTCTGTACTCTGCCAGGGTAATGAGACTAAAATAGTCTTGAGTTTTATGGCAGTAGCTAGAACGTCGAACCAAATGATGAATGAAAGGCAGCGAAAACCCTTAAAAATAGTATAAGTGGGGGAAAATCCAGAAATAGACTGCAGTTGTCTCCATTGAACCATCAGCTTTTCATTATGATACTCTGGAGCCTGCAGAGTAACTACCAATGTCTCTAAACATACCAAGGTTAAAAAGAGACTCCCCAAAATAATCTACCAAATAATATGGAAACAGGTTTGGTAAAACATTGCAATTTTAGCTACCGTATATTCTAATAGTTAAGTTTAACAACGGTTTCCAGTTTTGCTAAAGCAATATATTGCAGCTGTTTTGTTTTGAAGTTAAAATAAGATCTTGATAAACTGAGTCAAAAGTGGTGAACTGCTACATTATTGGTTACAGACACCTAATATGCTATAAAACAACTGCTTTGGTATAAAAAAAAATATCCAAAGGGAAAATAAATTCTTGTAAAATTCACAGCATAATTTGGGGAGAAAAAAACAAAAAAGCAGTCACTTAACTATTTGTTAATTCAGTTTCCGTTTAAGATGGAGACATTTGTGCAGGTGAGGACATGCATGCAAATAGGGGGGGCAGAGACTCTGGAAAATATACTTCTTTCCACTGTCGTAATCTGTGAACAAGATTTTGAGGAAGTAATGTTTAGGAGATTGGTGTGTACAAGTAGACCATGTAATGTGGGGCCCCATTGATGAGTAATCTTTGTAGAGAAAGGCCTCAGAAATCATTCTTAAATCACCTTTTTCTATTATGTTTATTTTCCTTAAAGAATTAAGGGCAGTCTAGAGATAAAAATAGAGGAAAGCCATCTTAATTCAAATGATAATGTCCAGCTCCGTCCCATTCAAAGTCCATGAGTCGTAAGGCCAAAGGGTTATCTGAGAACCAGCCACTGACTGAACCAGTCTTCACCGCACTGGGCCGGATGCTTTCTTCTCCAGAGCACGTCTCTGCTCTCTCGTCTGTGCCAGGCTGGGGCCGGGGCCAGCTCACCAGGGCTCTTCCACCTGCAGGGTATCCCCTCCACTGTCTGGGCCAGCGCACGCCATAGGAACTCCACTGCCATGTGCTCCCCTCTCAGATTGACAACAGAGAACACTAAATATCACCGCAAACACTTTCCTCCTGGTCAAGCTACAGGTTTTAAAAGTAGCTCTTCTGTGAAAATTCACTTTAAAAAAGGGTAAAACAATCAACAACCTGTGGAACAAAAATGTCAAATTCCACAGTTTGAAATAAAAGGATGTGTTAGCATTTAATTACTGACAGCTACCTGTAAAACGGCTTCCAACTTTATCCCCAAATGCTCACCAGAAGATTTTACCACGTAATACCAGATGGTGGTTATTTGTTACATTGATTTTGTGAAATGGCAGATGGATGTCTCAATTTTACTATGGTTATTCTGCAACATTACTATGTGCCTAATGATTGCAAAAGAAAAAATGGAAACCACATTCTTTTAACAAAGGATCTTCTCTGTAGTAGCGGTTCAGTGATATCTCCCTTCTGACGAGCAGCTTTAGGTCGACACACCTGTAGTAAAAACACCACCTTAAATGACGCACAGGGGGAACACACAGTCAAATGTCAGTGCAGTCACGAGCTGGCCATGGAACTCTGCTGCACACACACTCCAGTCATGGGAGACTCCTCCCGGTCCATGCCCTGCCTCATGCTCAGGTGGCCCTCTGGTAGGTAGTGGGCCGGCCCCATGTTTGTGCCCATGGGGTACGCGGGGTGGGCGGCCATGCCTGTCTCCTGCCGGGGGTTTGAAAATGCGCCCAGCCCCATCCCCATGCTCAGCCCGCCGTGGTGCCCAAAAGGCAGGTGGCGGAGCTGGTAGGCCTGGTTGCCGTGGTTCCCAGTGGAAGAGGAAGATGTGGAGGAAGAGGAGGCAGAGGAAGACAGGGAGGTCATGGACAGATGGCCATGCACCACTTCCATAGAGTCCTGTGTGGAGGCGCTGTGTGTGGGGGAGGTGTAGTGCCGCGGGCGGGGCCGTGTGGCCATCATCTGCCCGTGGTGATGATGGGGGTGGGAGTGGGGGTGCAGGGCCTTGGGGTGCTGAGGGGGGACATGGAAAGTGGTCTCCTGGACTGGGTGGGTCTCTCCGGCCACTGGCTCTGGTCCAACGCCGCCTCCCCACACCAATGGGGGAGGGTAAGTCTTTCTTGCCTGTCAGTGGACCACAGATAGAGAAATCAAATCAATTTATGCCTCATACTGGCTTTGACTTTGCTGCTAGCTACCTTGATGAAACATGTACTTAATATGATTGTGATGTGGTTGTCCCACCTAGCCATCTTAAGATGAATGCACTAACTCAGTCGCTCTGGATAAGACCGTCTTCTAAATGACAATTTCAATACTCTTGTCAAATATTACATTCCTAGTGCATTTAATTACATTTAAATATAATATTGACTAGATTAGGACTTACAACAGGCTGTCTATTGATTAATTTGCTTCTTCAAATGAATGACAAAGACATGTCACCTGTGGACAGAGGGTGTCACCGTCGACAGCTGGCAGCACTGCCCCAAAGTGCCCTCCACTGTGTAGGTGGTGATGGGTGGGGTCTGACCTCGCTCTGCCACTGGTACTTGTCCCAGATGACCCTCCTGCAAGAGAGAAGAGGGCAGAACCTCAGACCATCACACCACATCTCAGACAAATATATTTTTTTTTGTTTTGGTTTCCTACCAGCGCACTGAAAAGGGACCACTGAGATATGAACCGGCAACTGCAATATTCAGAGGAGAGAAAGAGGGTTGATTGAGCCAGGGAGTATTACCGGAGCTGGAGGAGGTGCTGGAGGTGGTTCCAGAGGACTGGGACTGCTCCAGGGCTGGGCTGGTGGACACGCTGCTGCTCGTGTTGGTCCCCTCGTCTGCAGTCTTCTTGAAGAAGCTGTGCTGCAGGGCGTAGTAGGGCTGGATGCGGCTCTTGGGGTCGTAGTCCAACATCCGCAGGATCAGATCCTTGAACTTCAAGTAGTCAGCGACGGCGTGGCCAGACTCCCCCGCCCGCCGGCCACCTGGCCCGCCGGCCTCAACACCCAGGATGGAGTGTAGCTTCCGAGAGGCTGGAGGCTTATACTGCTCAGAGGAAAGACGACGGGGGGGAGACAGAGGGGGTGTCAGGTATTTGAACCCAAATAAACAACACTACCAAAAGCCACTGTTGTTAGGACACCACATTGAGAGGGGAACTGCAGAACACTCACCCTTTTGCCATCTTTGGTCTTCTTAACGCTCCATGTCCCATCTGATAGCTTCTCAAAGAACTTCCTGGCTTTTGGGGCTAGGTCCATAATATGATTTGGGGGGACACCTAGAACTTCAACTATCTTATTCATCTGGTCCACCTGAGAATTATAGAACAGAACAAAATACTGCCATGGGTTAATTGCGTGTATCAAATTAATTCACTCAGAGTTGGCTACATTTAAAAATAATCTCCAGCTAGTCAGTTAAGCCTACTGTACCTCGTTGGCTCCACTGAAGAGGGGCTCTCCGGTGTGCATCTCTACCAGGATGCAGCCCAGGGACCACATGTCGATGGCCAGGTCATAGGGCATTCCTAGCAGCACCTCTGGGGAGCGGTAAAAACGACTCTGGATGTACTGGTATATCTGAGGAAGGAGAAAGAGAGTCTTTCTTATAGATAACATCACAGATATCAGAGTTACAAGCATGGAAACAGAACATATGGCAGAGGTATACAGAAAATATGCAAGAAATTAGACTAGTTCAACTATTTTGGATCAAGACAATAAGTAGTAGATTAGCATACCCTCTGACCCAGTTGGCAGGAGCTGCCAAAGTCCACTATCTTGATGGCGCTCCTCTTGGGGTTGCACAGCAGGATGTTCTCAGGCTTCAGGTCACAGTGGATGATGCTAAGCTCTGGCGTGGCCAGAAACAGCAGCGCAGTGCAAAGCTGCTGGGCAAACTTCCTGGTCAGATTGAGAGAGACGCCACGGAAGTTGGTGTTCCGCAGCAGGTCATACAGGTTGTATGAGAGCATCTCAAACACCAGGCAGAGGTGGTTCCGGAACATGAAGTGACGTTTCAGGTGAACTACATGACAGGAAAAGAGGGATGCATTCTGTCAGTCAAGTTTAGCTGATACACATACAAGAGAGATTGGTGTGAAACATGACAGTGCTCCATAATGGCTTGGACAACAGACAAGCACTAGAGTGCATTACCTATGTAGTATTTCATCTCAGTGTCATGTTTGTTCATGAGCTCTAGGAGGCGCACTTCAATCTGGGCTTGATTGAGAAAAGCTTTTTTGTTCTTGATGATCTTGATGGCAACCCACTCCTGCTCTGCTCGGTCATAAGCTTTTACAACCTACAGCAATCACAAGGAGAGAAAAAACACCAACACATATTTTCTTATGTTTTAAATCACACTAGCTACACAAGTGCTCTAATTGAGAACAATTTCCAAAGTTGGTCATGGGAATAATGTTGAATAATTTACAAGCGTACCTGTCCAAATGACCCTTTGCCGATCAAGGAGTCAATCTCATAGCGGTCCATCCACTTTTCCCCATTCTTGACGATGTAATCGTAGTTGTCATCGTCGTAGCCATCGTTGAAGACCTTCCTCTCTTTCTTGTGACTGGAGTCTTCACCCTGACCTGTTTGGTGCCGGCGCTTCTTTTTTGCATAATATACCTAAAGTCCAGGAAAGAACCCAAATACAGACATGAGCATATGTACTTCCTGATCTAACTAACAATATGAAAAATACTCAAACTATAATTTTGTTACATCTGCAATTCAAACACTGAAATATTAATGTTGTGACAATTGCAGTACACTGAACAACAGAAACCAGTCTCACCTCATTGATCTGTTTATAGGTTTTGATAAGGTCTATGGAGAGCTTCCGCAGGGGAGCCAAAGTAGGGTCACGAAAGCACTGGGGCATGTGCCTCTGTAATAACAATTCACAAGAAAATCATTAACATCTCAGACAAAAAAACAAACATTTTATGAACTTTTCGTACACTTCGCAAACAAAATGATAGGCTACTTAAAGTTCCGATTTTTATTGGGCAAGAGTGTGTGTATTAAAAAGTGTATGATTCTGTACATCGTTGAAAGTTTGTGGATTGCTTGTATACCGAGTTGGCAGTGAGCTGTTGCGTCTGGTCGCTGTAAGGTAAGACCGCAGCAGTTTGGTCAATGCTCGGCTGGTGGCGGTCACTGTACTGCTGGTGCGTATGGGGCATTGGAGCAGCCATCTGAAGACCAGCAGCGTGGAAAGAAAAAGAGGGCGCGAGCCGGACGGACGAAGGTTTGCATGCTGAAGTCTCTCCTCCTGAAAGAAATCAATATTTACACAAGTTAATGCTGAAACTTATAAAAACAAACATTAAAACAACACTTCCACTGAAGTGGTGACAACTCAATTTGATTTTCTAGACTGATTTATCTGTCAATGGCAGGTTTCCTGGCATGACAAACTGATCTAAAATACCACTTCAAGAGATCTAGAAGTGTAGGCACAGTTCAGCACACAGCCTTAACCTTTTGTTATATAGTAGGAATCTCAATGATTAGCAACTACAATTCTGAAATGGGATGTTGATAAATTCTAACTAACATGTTACAGTCAATGTAATTTACCTCATACATTGACATGAGTAGGAAGACATAGCCCTAACTCTTACTGTTAAATAGTGCTATTCAAATTATATACGTTTGTTGTATTAGCATCCATGAGAAGATGCTGACAGAACAGCCCCTTTGTATTGAATGGAAATTAATGGCTTATACTAGTAATACAATATATCTAGGTCCTTGTACATTGTGTAAAGGCTGAAAAAAATAAAATAAAAATAATACAGAAATATATATCAGAACATGTCCATATGGTAAAGAAAATATTGTCATTCATCTTTTTATTAGCCTTTATGGGGGGAAAGGCTATAGAATATGTACTTTTAGATCAGAAATAAAAATGTAATATCTATACAGCCTGGGTAGTTAATCACCCTTCTATGTGAAAAGGAATCAGAAAATTATTACGTAGCTTGTTCATCTATCAGCATCTCACAAGACAACACAATTCACCAGCGCTACACAGTAAGCACTATTCAGAATCCCAGCAACAGCACCTAATTAGCATAGCCTATCACCACAGAGATACAGTGTGATTTGGCAAGCCCATCAACGCACAGGCCAATCACAACGCAGTATGCAAATAGCCTACTTTTGTTGCCAGGGCAGAGCGGCTCCCATTTTCCAATGAGAAAGCAAGAAATAAACAAGAAATAAAATTGAACTTTGGCACACTTAGAGGCCGCTTTCAGTACACTAGAGCCTGACAGCAAAATAGCAGCACAGCCCAAAGCCTGCACTACATCTGAGAGCACTAGAAACAGGACTGACCCAGCTGTGGAGGAACAAATATATCCAGACTGATAGACATTAGGAGAACCTTGGAAATAAAGATGTACAGTAGCTACATTCCAAGAGATTCCAGTTTAGAAGTATACAATTGTAATATGCCATTTCTGACATGTCATACTCTCAGTAATAAAACATGTATTAGGTATAACTGATAGTGGGGTAACCTCAGAATATGACAAAAACAAATGAGGTAGCCTAGTCTAACTCTGTTTCTCACTATAAGCAGTACAATACCATCCTTAAATTGTGATTAATATTATATTTATAATATTGTACATTTAATATTATCAAGGTCTTTATATAATTATATCTGGGGCTGGTCAGTTCACGCTTGTCCTTTGTGTAACTGTTCAATAATAATGCTTGCCAGTTGTTCAAGCATGCTTCCAAGCTCACTAAATTCAAAAGACTGATCTGTAAGGACTGGCATTTCTTTCTTCTCCACTTTCTTGGCTGACATCTTGAGGGGCAGCATGGTTCTATTTCAAATTTCACTCCATTTAATGTAATCCCAATTCCAAATTGTAAGCTCAATAATGCAACCGAAATTCCTGGGAGAATGCACTGTAATGGTCGAAAGGAACACGACAAGGCAATCTTGGTAATCAAGAATGGAAACACCGAATCTGAACATGTGGAAAGTCTAATAAATAATATAAATCTACTGTGACTGACATAACTGTGTTAGAAAAATGTTTCACTTATGGTGGAAATGTCTATCATTTGCAAGATGCTTTGCACCAACTACTGAAAGGTGTTTTGAAGTAATCAGATAAGTTCTTTATTTAATATTGACTTAATATATTTTCTGATTGACAAGATATGGTTAGGCTGTGGGTGAGTCACAAGATATTGCAGCTAACCTGGATGCATCGTCTCCTGTAAAATTTCATATCATCCTGGGAGGAGAGTCCAGCAGCAAACCACAACCCACTATAAAGAACAAAAAGAGATAAGTATCATTGACTGTGCATTTGAGGTGGGATCTACTTTCCAATAGCACAAAAACGTTGGTGAAAAAAAGGGGGAGGAAAAATACCAAAACATTGCAAAGGCAATGGATGACGATACATTTTTTTTTAAACCAAAAAACATTGTAAAATCAACATTTTGTAACTCTATAAAATAGAAAGCTCTAATCACTCCAACAAATCACCTTATAAATCTAAGATGGAAGAGGCGGTGTACTTTTTGCAAGAACAGTTCCGAAACATGGTTCACAACGAGACAGGTGCCATCCTAACTAGCAGATCAAAATGTTGTGGACCTAGTAAAACTAGAGATCTCCTCTCAGAATGTCTATACTCATTGCCAAAGGCATTAACTTCATATGCCTGTGATCAAGATGATGACCCAAATGCCTCAACAGCAACTAACTAATAAAAAGAATCAAATATCACATTATGTATAGACAGTGAGCTTAAGTATTTTCAGTGTGGGAAGGCTTGCTAAAAATGATATGCAGTATAAGCCTACATTGCAATGCCAAAGTTTGAACACAAACTGTATACCATTTAAATTATTCAGAAATGGGCATATAAAGTAGAGATAATGCTTCCAACTATTCCACTATGAATAAACAAGGTAATTGCTTGTAAAGCATAAACGATCGAAAAATGCCCTTTTTTCAGGACCGTCTCCTGAACAGTTCCTTTCCTGGCTATGGAGTCAAGGCATGAACACAGGCCTAGCTACATGGATATACCGTTATAATACGAATTTGAATTATTGTATGTAGCTTCATATCTAACCATCTTTCCAAGAAGTAACTATGTCTATCCTATGACATTGTTTATTTATTAAAAACGATTCACTCAGTTTTGCTACATACTTGCATACTCAAAACGGGCTGTCATCAGTTCAAAATAAAGAATTGTTAACTGTTAGCTAGCTAACGTTACTCACAGGTGGAGTATTTCTCGCCATGGTTGGAATTTCGAAAGCAAATCATCGGTTTAGTTTAGCCTTCTCAAGAGCAGAAATGTCAGCGGCAAAGTCTGGCTTCGTCTACAATGACAAATACTACACAGCTAGGTTGCTCACTAGCTAACGTTACCCTTTTAGCGTTTGTACGTTAAGGCAAGCAATCCGTTTCCTCTCGCCAGTGATTGCAGTGACGATGTGAGCGAGTTGTATGGGCCTAACGCGTACTAGCTAGTTACGCGTTAGAATGACCAGCTAGCTAGGTGGCGAGCTAGCAAGCCAATAACGCTGGATATGGGGCCTGAATTGTTAACTGGCTAACGTTATCTTTCCCCCCACCTTTCTAATAGATTAGCTAGTTACGGTAGTTAACATGGCTAACGAGCCCTGCTTGTCCATAACGTTAGCTAGTTATTAACTTACGTTAGCACTTTGACGTAACGTTAGTTAGCCGCTAGCTAATGTTAGCTACATCTAAAGGGTACAATGTTGTTAGCTAACTAGGTTTAAAACATGTTAGGTGTAGTTAGATCCAGAGCTCTAACGTTAGCTAGCGAATCTGTACTGGCTAATGTTAGCGATATTCTGATGCAATGGTTGCTGATCGTTAGCTAGATAGTTATAGGTAGTACATTAGCTAGCTTGTTAGCTAATTACCACCCATGTAACGTTAGCTACCTTTATTACACAACACACATTGCCAGCTTCATACACGGACTCACCTCTGATGGCACGATCTTCATTTAAAGTCAAATAATCTGTATGATATGGCAATTTATCCAGCTTGAGCTTCTCCGCCCTCACTCATTAGTCAGCTAAGTTAACGTTAGCAGTCAGTCACAGTCAATCCAATTCCCGTAACGCGAAGGTGAAAAGTCTTCTCCACTGGCCAGCCAAGTAAAACGTATTGACGATCAAATGCGCCCCCAACCAACAAAATTAGTTATCCACCCAACTGGTGACTAGCGCCAGCTAGCTTATTAGCTAGCTTATTAACTAGCTCGCATGCTAGCTAGTTGACTAAACGAACGTGGCTACTGCTGTGAACTAGCTAAGGTTAGCCAGTTAGCTAACAAGATTCTGTAGCTAGGAATTCAATCGCTAAATAAAGGTTGATACATTCAGATTGTTCCGTTTTCTTGCAAGCTCACCACGGGAAACACGGACGTATGCAATCATAACTAACAATAACAAAGATTCCAAAAATATGAAACAAATAGCATGCCCTAAAATATACGCTTATTTTAGACAATTTTTATGTCAATTTGCACAAAATGGCGCGCGTCCCAAACCTGCGCAGTGAACCGGCCCGGTAGACCAGACACTGACAACTATAAATGCGGCTCCCCTAAATATAATTAAATTATGTTAAATCATTTGCCACTTAATCCGATCCATCCGACGCATTGTTTTCAACACAAATGTCAATGGTATATCCAGTGATTGCATTATTCCGGCGGGAAGGTAGAACATTTGAAAATAATCCGCAAAAAAACCTTCTGACAAAATGGCGATGGCCTGAGTTGTTACCATGACAACTGTCAATCAAACTATCAAATCCCCGGATGAACCAATGACGAGGATAATTCAACCATAGATTCAACGTTGCATGCTGTCACAATTTGTCAATCAATCAGTAATTCTAATGAATACATTTAACTTTCTAAAGTAGAATAAAATAATCTAGATAGGATTTCTAAATTATATTTAAAAAAATGCATGACTAGTTGTGTTGCAGGAATTTGCTCAACTTTCCTGCCTCCATGTTTGAGGCAGTCATAGAACTGTATAACTGCAAAAATAAATTAGCAGAACATGAAATGCAAGACATGCAGACCTGAATATAAGCAAGCTGTGTGATATTGTTGCATAAAACACATGTATAAAATACATTCGGAGGAATTAAATACAGTTTTTCTTTTAGTGGCTCTTGAGCTTTACTTTTATTTAACCTATATTTAACTAGGCAAGACAGGAGAGACTAGAGGTATTAAGGGTACCCACGTTATTTATCTATAGCCTATACTGTATGGCTGTCAGTTTAAAGGTTCTCTAAGGTTCTATGAACTCAGTTTAGCAAAACTTGATGCTTGATATTAATTTACTAGTAACATTTAACGTGTGATAAGATTTTCATAAATCAGATCAAACTACTGAAAGCAACTTGACTGAAATATCCAATTGGGATCTTATTTGTAACATTTTTTATCTCTCTGAATGATGATGAAGCAAATCCATGTGCTATGCTCTTTGGCCAATGGATGGCAGCATACATCCTTTCTATGTGCAGTTCTGGATTTCTGATTCTATCAGAAATCATAGTCTTGTATGATTCTGATTCTATATTGACTTGCCAGAGTCATGCTATTAGTGTTGAGGAATGCCCAATAGTGGTCCAATTGTAAAATATGGATTTATGGATGATAGGGATGAATAGAGATTGATTCTCTGGGATTTTGGGGTGTATATGTACCTATTCTCGATGATGCCCGATGGGCGATCATTTTTAGGATGTATTGTGAGTAGAATGACAAAGCCAAGAAAAAATTCTTTAACAACGTTCTTCAAAATGTAGGCTACACTTTATTTTAAACAAAAGTACAAAAACAAAAGCCAGTATTTACAATACTTGCATGGCGATATTTACCCTCTTTGGTCTTATTTCCAATTTGATGGTTTCACATTAACTACAACGTAGGAAACAAACAGCAAGCTGACAATATGAGATTTCATGTGGTAAATCTCATAGAAATCCACAAAAGGCTCAAAATCCACAGAAGGCTTACATTATAATTATTATTGTCAAATACCTGCAAGAAATTACTATCAATTGTTCAGTACCTTTAAAGCTAAGTGGTGACATTTGTGAGAATAATTGAATATAACTAACAGAGATGCTAACCTTGTAATCTTGAACAATATAAATAGCGAAAAATTACCAAAACAAATCACAATTACATCCAGGTCTGATATATTTACAGGTTCATTAAATGTTGCTCATAACCCTGACCTAAGTTGTGAAGTATACAACTGCTGGACAACTTGTCTCTTTCCACATAAAAAATGACATGAAAGCACAGAAATAAACACTATAAACACAACTGAGATAATGTCCAAACTAAACACGACCCACAGATACACAAACAGATGGTCTGAGTGTAATGAATGCCTAACAGCATCACTCAATCTCCTGATACTTTTGATGGTAAAAATGTACAAAAAATGATCAGGAACCATGTAACATGTCATGAAAATATTTGTACAGCAGATCTTCTACTTCCTGCAATGCAAGGTGATGCATCTTGGTATAATGCTTAACTCATATTACCTTACAACACCCAAAGCTGGTTATGTAGCCTATACCCTTAGCCCTTTCATTAACATTTTCTAGTTTATTTTCCCAAAAAAGACGACACAAAATGGCAGTGTATGTGCCATTAAAACGGACACAATTACTGACTGTGTTTGGTTTTGTTGATGGGTGTTTGGTTGTGTTGATGATATGGAACTGAGACGTAACAGTGGTGAAGACCTTCAGCTCTTCCGGATGCATTGAGAGTCAGGGAGGTATAGGCCAATGTACATATCCTTACAGAAAATGTAACTGGTGCAGTAGTAATTCTACCAGCAATAACATTAATTAAATCAAAGCCAAACACTTCAATTGTCATTTTTTTCCTCTTAACCAACACTTGAAACAAAAACTATTATAGTAGGAAAGTTAATGCATTTTATCCATAGTGTAGACAATTTAGGCTTATTGAGAGGAAACAAAGTTTTGTGTATAAGTCCGTATCCAAATTGTCTTCATCCAATTCAATGCCCCCTTTTCAAATATTAACAGAAGTGTGCAAAAGCTTCTAGTTGCCGCTTCCGCACTGCAGAAAAATAAAAAGTGATGATGTTAACGGCATCTTTTAATCTAAAACATAAGAAGTAAATATTCTAATATACAGCAGTAGATGTGTTTTTCAAGACAAGTTTTTCACCTTTTTTTCTCACATTTTTTAAACATTCCTTTTCTTTACACCTCAACTTTCTGGCTGTTCTCCTCCAGCTTCTCCTCTATTTTCTCTTCAAGTTTCTTGCTCTCCTCAGTGGATCCATCCTCCTTCTCACCGGTCTTCCAGCTGCCTTGCCTTTTAACACAATCCAAATTGTTTAACACTAATCACCGCCCTCCAATAATAATACATACATCACCATAACATGCTATATATGAATGGCATTTTGATTTGATGCACTTACTTGGATTTCTTCATGTACAGCCAGTATGCTAGGCCCACAACTACAGTGGCCAGGAGCAGACCCACAATAACTCCCACCACCAACTTTGTCATGTCACCCTCATCTGATGAGTCTGTAAAGGCACAGAGAAAGAGGAGAAGAAACATCAGAAACTAGGAGAGAGAACATTCTGCAAATGAAGAGACTGCAAAAATACATTTAAGTACATGTATGTATAAACAGGGTTGGGTAGGCTACTTTCTGAATGTAATAATTTATTTCAATAACTTTTAAGTATTTCGTAATTTGTATTTCACCGGCCTGAACTACTTCATCCGATGTACACTGGGGGCCAAACATTTGGAATATTAGTCATTCAAGGGTTTTTCTTTATTTGCACTATTTTTTACATTGTAGAATAAAAGTGAAGACATCAAAACTATGGCATAACACATATGGAATCATGTAGTAACCAGATATAACTCTGAAACATGCCACCTACAGAAGTTCTCGGATGACTCTGCTATTGTAGGGTGCATCAGGGGTGGGCAGGAGGAGGAGTACAGGAGCACAATCAGTGACTTTGTGTTGTGGTGTGAGCAGAACCACCTTCAGCTCAACATCAGCAAAACTAAGGAGATGGTGGTGGACTTCAGGAGAACCAAGGCACAACTGACTGCAGTCCCTATAAAGGGGATGGATGTGGAAATGGTTGAGTCATACAAGTTCTTGGGGGTCCATATGGACAACAGACTGGAATGGGCTGGTAACACCGGGGCCCTGTACAAAAAGGGCCAGAGCCGACTCTACTTTCTGAGGAGGCTCAGGTCCTTCAACGTGTGCAGTAAACTACTGCATACCTTCTACCAGTCTGTGGTGACCAGTGCCATCTTTTTTGCAGTGGTGTGCTGGGGAGCAAACATCAAAGCCGGTGATGCTTCTCGGGTAAATAAGCTGATCAGGAAGGCTAGCTCTGTCCTGGGGATGAGCCTTGACACTCTAGAGGAGGTGGCGGAGAGACGGATCCTGGCCAAACTGCTGGCCATCATGGACAACGTCACCCACCCTCTGCACGCTATGGTTATGACGCAGAGGAGCTCTTTCAGTCACAGACTGATCCCACCACAGTGTGCCAGAGAGCGCCACAGGAGGTCCTTCCTGCCGGCGGCTATGAGACTATATAATGCCTCACCGGTGTGCCGTGCCGTCGGCAACATAGATCTGGAACTGTTGGGGTGCTAGGACCTAGTTTAACAATTATGCATCCATCCGTGAGTAACTCTGTTCCGTCAGCACTCATCCACTCAGGACCTACTTATTCATACAGGTCTGTATATACATACCCATGTACAGTTGTTATATTATATCACATGCAATATTGTAAGTAATTATTGGACCTAGGCATTCACTCAGGAATGCATATTAGTATCCTGCCAGTTGCACCTTTTCTCATTGCTTTTAGTATATCAAATGTGCAATAAGTGCAGTTGTCTGTAATTAAACCCTGCGCACTAAGGACTGTATTTTAAGGGAATTACTATTATTACCCCAATGATATCATACACACATTTAGCTATTAAAGTATCTCTTCCTGTCATTTACCTGTACAGTTTGTGTAAACATGCAAGTATTCACTTATCTGTAAATATAACTGTATACCTAACTGTACAGCTAATTTAACCATGCAAAATTTTTCACTTACCTGTTCATTTACCCATTCTGTCTATTAAGTAAACTATTATTACCCTCGCTCATATCATACGCATTAGCTACTGAAGTATTTCTCTGCCATCAACCTGTATAGTATAGTTAACCATCCAACATCCACCAATGTATAGTGTACATATTCAGCCAACCACTCATACTACGCAATGTCCTTTTATAGCTTTTTTTTTGCACTCCAGATATCCTGTATTTCTATACTTTTTCATACTGCCGCTCTATGTATCATGTACCGTGTATCTGTCTTTTGTGTACTTTCGTTGTGGCATTTTGCACCTGCCCTGTGTTTTTGTTGTAGCTGCTTGATAATGAAATTTCCCCCCCGGGGGATCAATAAAGTACCTATCTATCTATCTATCTATCTATCTATCAAAAAAGTGTTAAACAAATCAAAATATATTTTATATGAGATTCTTCAAAGTAGCCACCCTTTGCCTTGATGACAGCTTTGCCCACTCATGGCATTCTCTCAAGCAGCTTCATGAGGACCGCCACAGGAATGGAAGACCCAGAAATACCTCTGCTGCAGAGGATACGTTCATTAGAGTTACCAGCCTCAGATTGCAGCCCAAATAAATGCTTCACAGAGTTCAAGTAACAGACACATCTCAACATCAACTGTTCAGAGGAGGCAGTGGCTTTCATGGTCGAATTGCTGCAAAGAAACCACTACTAAAGGACACCAATAAGAAGAAGAGACTTGCTTGGGCCAAGAAACACGAGCAATGGACATTAGACCGGTGGAAATTTGTCTTTTGGTCTGGAGTCCAAATTTGAGATTTTTGGTTCCAACCTCAACCAAATTTAGATGGTTTGGAGTGAGTCTGACCGCAGTGAAGGAAAAGCAGCCAACAAGTGCTCAGCAAATGTGGGAACTCCTGCCAAGAGTGTGCAAAGCTGTCATCAAGGCAAAGGTGGCTATTTGAAGAATCTCAAATATAAAATATATTTTGATTTGTTTAACACTTTTTTGGTTACTACATGATTCCATATGTGTTATGTCATAGTTTTGATGTCTTCACTTTAATAAATAGTGCAAATAATGAAAAACCCTTGAATGAGAAATATTCCAAACCTTTGGCCCCCAGTGTATTTGGTAACAATATACTTTCTGGGCCTGTAATTTATTTTCAAAAAGAAATAAAATACAAAATACTTTTCTATACCATTTTCTTTCACCTTGCATTTGTATCAGAAGTCTGCTGGCACAATGGTGTGATAAGAGTGTCTTATAAATGACCAAAATGTAAATGTAAAATTAACACTCATTTAGCAGACACTCTTATCACACCATTGTGCCAGCAGACCTTTGATATCCAGAGCGACTTACAGTCAGTGCATTCAACTAAGGCAGATAAACAACAACAACATACCACAGTAATGGCAAGTAAAACGCTCAGGTGGAACAAACTTTACTTGAGTCCCACAGTCACGCTGGTGCGTTTTAGACTTCTAACCCCTTTTAAAGATTGTTAGTTTGTGCTACAGACTGCTGCTGCATTGGATTCTTCTATTTCTTCCAAATCCGCTGACACTAACCATTAGTGTGTGTGAATAACAGGGGCTGAGCTAGAGCAGTGTTTGTGAGACGAGGGCGGATCCCAAAAACGGTTCTTCTCACAAAATCGTCTGTAAATTCTGAACGGTTTGAGCTACAAACTATTATGGCCCATTATACAGTATAATGCTGAGATCACAGGAGGTTGGTGGCACCTTAATTGTGGAGGACGGGCTTGTGGTAAGGGCTGGAGCGGAATAGGTGGAATGGTATCAAATACATCCAGCACATGGTTTACATGTGTTTGATGCCATTCCATTTGCTCCGTTCCAGTCATTATTATGAGCTTGTCCTCCCCTCAGCAGCCTCCACTGGCTGAGACTCTCACTAACACGTTTTGCTCTATGACGCTCACAATTCATTGTTTTGTGCTCTACTTGTAGCCATGGTTGTCCTGAAAAGAAAATGGTAAAACACTTCAATGTGAGGATAAATATGAGGGCAGTGCAAGCAGATTAATGAAAGTAGTGAATTTCAGCTTTTCACTGTGGGAGGCCTGGGACCAATGGAGTTAAACGTGCATTTTTACAATACTGAATTAAATGTCATTAAGAAAATAGAAAGTGCCATAATGTATTTTTTCGCAAACATCCTAAATCTAAAAGTAGTTGGCCTCCCGAGTGGCGCGGTGGTCTAAGGCACTGCATGCGATGCAGTGCTAGAGGTGTTACTACAGATCTCGGTTCATATCCCAGTTTGTGCCACAACTGGCTGTGGCCAGGAGTCCCATAGGATGGTGCACAAATGGCCCAGCGTTGTTAGGGGAGGTTTTAGCCGGTGGGTCTATACTTGGCTCATCCTGCTCTACATATGCACAGTATGCAAACCCAGTTTAGCCCTAAGCCATGTGTGAAAACATGATCTGTTCCTTGTGAACGTGTAATAAATAAAATGTTGGCAAATGAAAGAATGGATAACATTGAGAGATTTTGTCAGGATGCTGGTGGCTCCACTCCTTCTGATCCTCAGAATTTGTATGTTTATCTTACGAAATATTTCTTACAACCCCAGCACAACATCTTGTTGTTCAACAGCGTTTCAGCAGTGGGGAAATTTCTGGATGCTGTTCATCTGAGATTGTGCTCTGAAGGGTATAATGCACAATAGCAGATTCCACTTTCTCTGGGAATCCTATATATTTTCCAGAATCCCTCCTCTCCTCCCTCTAGCTACAGGAAATTATAAAGAAACCATCACAACTTACCTTGTTTATCCATTCTCACCTCCTCAAATACTGAAATCAGATATAAAGTGATATTAACGTCCAACCCAGAAATAAATTAAGTATACTGTATAATGTCATTGGTCAAACAGTGTGTTATTGGCTATGTTAGACTCTAGATTGAGTGTAACGCTGTGAGTTGTGTAGCTTTTCCGGCCGGTCGCATGCAAACTGAGAACGTGACGTCAGCGAGGGGAAAGGATAGAGTCCAGCATCCCGACAAACAGACCAAAAGTGAGGGAGAAGAATTAAAAAGGGACAAATGCTTTTCCAAACACACAAAGATGAGTGAGATATGGCTGTCTGTACTGATTTAACTAATCAAATACAGCAGAAACCCAAGGGAGATTATTATTGCAGGAGCGTGCATAGTATGCCCAGTATGCATAGTAGCATGTTTTAGGTTGGCTAGAGACAAGAACAAGGTCCCCATGACCAAGGTTCCCTCCATAAAACATTTCCATCTTTTTGGACTAATCATCATGCATACAGACAGTGGGTGAGTTTGTTAGCGTCGGGAGAGGGTGATAGACCAGACCCACACAAGGATTAGTGAGTTACCCTTTAGAGAGGAAGGAAGGGGATATGACAGGGAATTGTAGGCCATACCACCACACTGTACTTACAGGTCGACACATTAATAGCCCTGGTGTCCTGGCCAAGCTCATTGGACACAGTGCAGAAGACGGTCAGGTTGACTGTAGGCACAATGGTCAGCTTGTGTGTGATCTTCCCATTGACATAGGGACTCTCATCAGCCTGAAAATTAAAATAGACGCAGTTAGTTAGTGTACAATGGCTTATCTTATATATTGTGTATCTGATAGAGATTTAATGATGGAAGAACATAGCTGCTTCCTCTTCAGTAATAGCACAAAGATGCATATCATATACATCTATTGCGAGGAATATATGGAATCTTATATTATTCCATGGCATAATGAACGTTGCGAGAATCAAATAAAATACGTGCATTCCATGTACTACCACTAGGAGATGGTGTTGTATTTTTGCTAGGCTCAACCAACTCCTGATAAGGAGTACCTTCAGGGCATAGAGGGAGGGGACTAGAGAAACCCCCAGACAAACAGGCAAACAGCCAACACCCTTTTCACATCTTCTAAGAATACGATATGGTGCGTCTACTATGAAAAGAGCCTGCACTAAGCTTACATTTGATCTCTTATCCTATTTACTGTGAACAGGTTTTAAATAACTCTTTATCACACAAGAGACGAAAGACTGAACTTTGAATGCACTGGTGTGTTTGTCCCCAGATGCGCAGCAATGTGGACTGTGACTAAATAACTCTGTGTGAAGTGACTCAGCCTAGTAATTAAAAGAGGCCAGTGCAGCTTTGGGTTTGATTAGTCATGCAGACCCAATGGGTGTGTGTGTGTGTGTGTGTGGTCATGGGCCATGCACCCACCCACCCACACACACACACACACACACACACACACTGGCAGCTGCACATCATCTCACGCTGGCTCATTGTATAGCTATGCTATCAGTGCACACACAGGTACGCCAAGAACAAAAAGCCTTTGTCATCATGACAGACTAATGCATAATAAACGTGGTGTGCATCTGAGAGAAGGAAACCTATCTACAAAAACACTGAGCCCATCCATTTGGAAAGTGTCACTTTCAAGAAGAGAAGTAACTTAAGTCACAAATAGTAACATAGTGAAAAATATTATGGGGGAAGTTTCTGTCTGTCTGAAATTGTGTGGACAGTAAAATACCACAAGCACTGATTCACTACAAAGACATCCAAAGGTTCATTGACTGTAAGCCTCCCAGATTCAGAGTTCACTGGCTTCCTGACAGATTCCAATAAAAGGAAGCTTAAATTGACTCTTTTTATAAGGTCAGGAGCTGCTTTCATATTAGCAGTAACACATCTGGAAAGATGGCGATGGTTTGTATGTTCCGTTCCATTCATGTGCTGACACGCCACAGAAAAATGGGTGCACGGCACCAAGTGTTGATTTGAGAGAATTCCAAATAGACTAATGATTTTGTGAGTCTTTGCTGCAATTCCAAGATCAATAAGGGTGTTGTTCGTTTTACAGTAACTGATGGAAAAATACAGTATGTGTCTGTATAATGAGTGTCTCTGTGGGTGTGAAGTCTAATGGCGCCTCCTGTGTGTCAGTGGAGTGTCCTGGCGCTTTAGTGAAGATGTCTGTGTTTGTTCATACCAAGGTGCCGTTGACGCTCCAGGCCACGGTGGGTTTGGGAGAGCCCTCAGCCTCGCAGGTCAGTACCTTGTGCTGGCCATCCTCGCCACGCTGCTTGGCCATCCGCCGGATGACTGGAACACCTGCAAGAAGACACACAGCCTCCTCAGCTACACCAGAACGAACAAGACAATGATCGCACCGCGCCATGCCACAACACCATGAAGTATGGACAACACAAACAAATATGAAGAAAGCCTCTTCCTTAAGCGAAACAGCCATCCACTGGGGAATCGGGATCTTTGAATAAACATCTCTATCATTAGGAACAAGTACAAACATCTGTTTTTGAGAAACAGTGTTAAAAGTGCCCAGTAACAGTACAAAAGCCTTAACTGAGTAAATGCCAAAAAGTATTTACCTTCAACGACCAGCTCGAAAGAGGCTTTCTTGATGATAGCACCCATGGTGACCACAACCTCATACTTTCCAGATTCAGAGTAAGTCAGCTTGTCAAACTTGGGAGTTCTGTCCAGTTTGCCATTGTCCTGCAATGATTGATCCAACCATTACATTTACAGTTTAGACATTCTTATCCAGAGGAACTAGGGTTAAGTGCCTTGCTCAAGGGCACATCAACATATTTTTTCAAGTAGTCAGCTGAGGGATTTGAACCAGCAACCTGTTGGTTACTGGCCCAACACCCTAAACCGCTAGGCTACCTTTACCTACATTAAAATAATGAAAAACAAATTTGAAGTAATAGTTTCGTCACCCATTTCCAACCAAAAACATAAATCTAGGCCTTATAATAACTTTGGTACTGTTTAGTCTTACCTTAGTCCAGGACACCTTGGGTTCTCCAGATGCATCGATCTGCAGAGTCAGCGCCAAGCCTTCGCCGACCCTCTTCATGACCTTCCCTGAGGGGCTCAAACTTATATCCAGGTCTGGAAAGGAGAAAGGGAGGAGGACACTGTAAACAGGCTGTTTAACAGCCTGGAGGAGAAGGGGCCACAGCACTCCTGTTGAAAACCATATCAGCTCCCTACAGAAACCCCAGCACCTCCTCATTGATCCAGCTAATTTAACACATTAAAGGACCTGAGCTCTCCAAGCATTTTCACCTCACAGCGTGAGACGAGATGCTCGGCTTCTATTCTCTATAACAAACCGTATGTCCTTTCCAGATGAGGGATGAGGTTGCAAACGGACATATACTCTAGACAATGTTCCCCTTTGAGAAAACTAACCCTAATGACTTTATACAGCCGGACAAAACATTAACTATGAATTAGATGATGAGTCATTTCCAAACGCAATCTATAGTGGTAGGAAGTGGGCTATCATTATGGCTGATATTTCCCATTAATCCATTGATGGCCTAGCATCGTTAAAGAAACTGGCAGTCTTTCAGTTGAAGATAATACGTAACTTAATTGAAGAATGCATAATCGATAGCTTAAGCCATTGATCAAGATGTCTGTAGATAAAGAGTAACTTACAATTGATGGTAATGTTCTTGGAGTCTTCCACCTTGGCATTGCCGATGATAGAACACTTGTATTCCCCTGAGCTGCCACGTGTGACATCAGTCACAGTGTAGGAGTCAGAGTTCTCCACCTTCACCACCTCTCCCTTTAGGAACATAAGGATACATTTTGAGTCTAGGTTAATGTAGCTCTTCACAGACTGGGTGGATGGTGTAGGATGTGTAGGGTTTAACCAGGTGTAGGGTTTGAATGGTTTAAAGAGGACAATGGCAGTAGAAGGCAAGTAATTAAAGGGGTAAGAGTAGGAACTAAGGGCATATGCCAGGTGGGGTTTCTGGTTGTGCGGGAGGGTAGTGGAGTCATATCATTGAGAGCTTGCCTGAATGTGGAAGTTGAAGCTGGTGGGAGGTGGGTTCCCGTCGGCCTTGCACTTCAGAGTCAAGTTGCCTCCTTCCATAAGGGGCCCTTTTGAAATGACATGCAGACTTACCCTCTCTGTGGGGTCTGTAGGGAGAGGACAGAGAGATATAACAGGAGAGAGAGAACAGGAGAGAGAGAGAACAGGAGAGAGGGTAAGAGCGAGAGAGAACAGGGGTCAGAGAGGAGGAGGACACAGTCAGGCTGAGACCTGGCACACGGTGACTCTGGGCAGACAGGGCTTCTGAGACCATCACATTGAGCAGACTAGCCAAGCTAGTGAAGTGCTCAGGGCTGTACACTCCATTTCTGAGTCTGTTCCTGTGGCGATGGCTGCTTTTGAATATAGTGGCCGAGCTGTTCGAACGGCAGTCACACCCCGAGGCTCTAGACATAAAGCTCCTTTCAAACGTCAATGGTGCTGCTCCAGACGAGCCAAATTGCCCACATTTCTTTAAAAACAGGATTCAAACAGCCGCTGAGCCCTGTCCTATTTAAAGGACCATTTAGAGCGAAAAACATCACCTATGCTATTCCTCGAACGCTATGCTCCGAATCACTCCCACAACAGACTCATGCTCATCTCATTTTTAAATTAGTGCCATTAGGGTGTCATTATTGTTGTCTGTCTGGGCTGCAAGAAAAGAGCCATACAGGCAATAATTATCCAAATATAACTTCAAAATAAAACAGCCATCAATCTGGTTGTCAATACACTGACTGCTGAGGCTGATAGCAGATCAATACCCTTCCTAGGACAACCAGCGGTTAGGAAGTTGTGTCGGGTAGTTGAGGCAGTTACGGTAGTTGGGGAAGCTTGGGTAGTTTAGGTAGTAAGGGTAGTTGAGGCAGTTTGAGGTTGGTTTGGTCAGTTTAGGTCTTTGGGGGAGTTGTTTGGGTAGTTGGATTGGTTACTTACAGGTCACAGTGAAGGAGACTGGAGAGGACAAAGTATTCAGGGCCCCGCAGGTGAACAGAGCTTCTGTGTCTCCCTTCTCAGCTGTGTACTGCAGAGTGGAGGAGGTGGTGGTGAGGCCAGTGACTTCATCCACCTTCACTTTGGAACTGATTATAACGCCTAAAAATCCCAACAATACTGATTAGAAATGCTATAGTTACAGAATAGCCTACAGACACACAGATAAATAAGAATATGATCACCAAGTCACTGACATTTTGGATCCTGTAGAAACAGACACATTTATGAGAATTGAAGAAAATATGTAGCTCTAGATGTGATATTTCACTACTCGGTTCTTGTAGAATCTCACACCAAACAAGTGAAATGTGCGAATGTGCAATCTTCAGCCCCCTGCAGTTGTTTACCACTTGTAAATAATACATCATAATTTCAATAATGTACCTTTCTCATCAGCCACCAGAGGTTTCTTGTTCTTGAACCATGTGATGCTGGCAGCTGGGTTGGCATCAGGGGCACTGCATTTCCCTAGCTGTGCAGACGTTAAAAAAAGAGGAAATAAGCTGCAAAATCCTAATTTAGAACAATCCACAAGGGCATACGAAAGGTTGGAAAATCCTTATGTTATGAAAGTGGGCCAATAAAATTCAAAATGTTGTTGCTTAATTTATAAAATATCTGTGCAAACTAGCTCTCGTCTGTGGTGGCTCTACTGCATTTGTGATCTTCCCCTCGTGTAGCATGAAATGCCCGAAGCATTTTAAACCCCTCTTAGATCTAACAACCATGGTTGTTTTAATTGGAGGAGGGATATTCTGCTGTTTACTAATTCATCAGGATCACTTCAAAGCACTTATCATTCCAGCAGCACCGTCCTTCTTTAGTTTGCCTTAAGATACTTAATCTCCAATGAAGGATTTACCTTGAAATTCCTGCTTAATATAATGTAGGCATAAGCGAAGCATATGATGAACCTACCTGGGTTGGTTTGCCAATCTCCAGCTCCGCGGCTAGGGCTGTGATCTCCACTCCGGTTGGAGCCTCTGTAGAACACAGGTAATAACATTAACAAGCTGTAGGCGTCTCAGAGAGCACCCACTATCACCAGAGTTAACCATAATGAGCACAGCATTGAATTGTACCTCAAAAGGCCCATTCCATAGCATAAATTAGTATGGCTGCAACATTGCCCTATTGTACCCACTTTGGATAAGGAGTTTGACAGGGTATTCTGAGATGTCAGCCCCAGCTACCACCATGCAAGTGAAAGTCTTCTCGTCCTTCAGTGTTGCTGCAGCAATCAGCAGGCTGGAGTTTTCGGCCATGCTGACACGGTCCTTGTACTTGTCGGTAGCTATGACAGAGGCTTTCTGGTCTTTAAGCTGGGTCAGCAGGTCTCCATTGTCCTGGAAATAAAAAACAGTTAGCTAACGGAGCTGCACTACTTTAGGACTGTCTCGGTATAAAAACTATTGAACAAAGCATGCACCCACTAATGGTGCAGGAGCTAAATAATCTTAGTTTATGAGTTTATGACTTATTAATAGCTATTTTAGAATAACAACCATTAATTTTACACTGTTGCTGCTCTGGAAGCTTGAAGGCGTAAAGAGGACATGTATACATACAGTATATACAGTTGAAGTCGGAAGTTTACATACACTTAGGTTGAAGTCATTAAAACTAATTTTTCAACCACTCCACAGATTTCATGTTAACAAACTATAGTTTGAAGGTACCACATTCATCTGTACAAATACATAATAGTATGCAAGTATAAACACCATGAGACCACGCAGCCGTCATACCGCTCAGGAAGGAGACGCGTTCTGTCTCCTGGAGATGAACGTACTTTGGTGCGAAAAGTGTAAATCAATCCCAGAACAACAGCAAAGGACCTTGTGAAGATGCTGGAGGAAACCGGTACAAAAGTATCTACATAGTATCTATATCCACAGTAAAACGAGTCCTATATCGACATAACCTGAAAGGCCACTCAGTAAGGAAGAAGCCACTGCTCCAAAACTGCCATAAAAAAGCCAGACTACGGTTTGCAACTGCACATGGGGACAAAGATCGTACTTTTTGGAGAAATGTCCTCTGGTCTGATGAAACAGAAATAGAACTGTTTGGCCATAATGACCATCGTTATGTTTGGAGGAAAAGGGGGAGGCTTGCAAGCCGAAGAACACCATCCCAACCGTGAAGCACAGGGGTGGCAGAATCATGTTATGGGGGGTGCTTTGCTGCTGAAGGGACTGGTGCACTTCACAAAATAGAAGGCATCATGAGGAAGGAAAATTATGTGGATATATTGAACCAACATCTCAAGACATCAGTCAGGAAGTTAAAGCTTGGTCACAAATGGGTCTTCCAAATGGACAATGACCCCAAGCATACTTCTAAAGTTGTGGCAAAATGGCTTAAGGACAACAAAGTCAAGTTATAGGAGTGGCCATCACAAAGCCCTGACCTCAATCCTATAGAAACTTTGTTGGCAGAACTGAAAAAACGTGTGCGAGCAAAGACGCCTACAAACCTGACTCAGTCACACCAGTTCTGTCAGGAGGAATGGGCCAAAATTCACCCAACTTATTGTGGGAAGCTTGTGGAAGGCTACCCGAAACGTTTGACCCAAATTAAACAATTTAAAGGCAATGCTACCAAATACTAATTGAGTGTATGTAAACTTCTGACCCACTGGGAATGTGATGAAAGAAATAAAAGCTTAAATAAATAATTCTCTCTATTATTATTCTGACATTTCACATTCTTAAAATAAAGTGGTGATCCTAACTGACCTAAGACAGGGAATTGTTACTAGGATTAAATGTCAGGAATTGTGAAAAACTGAGTTTAAATGTATTTGGCTAAGGTGTATGTAAACGTCTGACTTCAACTGTATACAAAATATTAAATCTCCTTGTGGTCTTCCCAGTGGGAATACACCTAAATATGTATATGTGTGCACTGACAGGGTGGGGTTCAGAGATGTGTTTGTCTCAGTCTCTATCAGTCTCTCCAACATTAGCCCTGTGAACTTTAAGGAGAGTATGAAAATACTAGGAACACCTGCTCTTTCCCTATTTGATTCACTTGTTAAATCCACTTCAATAAGTGCAGTTGAAGGAGTTGAAACAGGATAAATAAGGATTTTTAAGCCTTGAGACAACTGAGACATGGATTGTGTGTGTGCCATTCAGAGGGTGATTTGATTTGATTTTATCTATTTTATTCTTCATTTGGACTAATCTTCCAAGAGTCCTTAATACTAGGAACTAGATGTTCCTAGTATTTTCATACACTGCCTAAAGTTCAAGGTTGCTGGATCGAATCCCCAAGCTGACAAGGTAAAAATCTGTCGTTCTGCCCCTGAACAAGGCAGTTAACCCACTATTCCTAGGCCGTCACTTTAAATAAGCATTTGTTCTTAACTGACTTCAAAATTTAAATTTAAATACAACTTATAATACAAGCACATTTTCACATAACACACTGTTACAAACAACAGACACTGACATATTGACCAGATAAATAAACAGTCTGAAAAGATAGATTGGTTCCTTCATCTACCATAGTCCTGCACAACCTTCCAATGTATTATATTTAAATGGTTCTAAAGTATTGTTTGAATTTATATATTGAAAGTTTTCTGATTTGATAAAGAAGATAAATTATTCTATTTATTATTCTATTTATTTTATTGCTCTGAATCAATGTTATTTTGCCTATTTCTCTTTTCTGCCGGGATAACACATAGATGGTGGACAATCTATTCCTAGTATTGACTGAATGTCTGTCTCTTACCAACTGAATACTCTTCTGAATGGAGTTTTAAATGGTGTGCATTGTGAAATAAAATAAGCATATTTATTTCAATTATCGTGTTGATTGATGACCACCCAAGAGCAGTGTGGAACAGACCTACATAACTTTGGTTTTCTTGGCATTCAAAATAAGTTTGTTCCGGCAAACCCAATCCCTGATAGTTCCCAGATTTACTTGTAGAGCTTGCTGTACCTGTTGAACCAATTGTCTTGCCGTATAAATTGTAGTATCATCTGCAAATATAGTAGCTTGAGTTTCAGATAAAGCATAAGGAAGGTTGTTGGTATATATTAAGTAAATAAGTGGCACAAGGCAGCTGCCCTGCAGTATTCCACAGTTTAAAGCATGAGGGGAAGAAAACAACCCATTAATATAGGTGGACTGTTTCCTGTCAGTTATATATGACTGTACCCAATTCAATACTGCCGCCTTAAACCCATAATGCAATAATTCATGATCCACTAAATCAAATGCTGCACTGAAATCTAAAAATAGTACACCCACAAACCAGCCATTATCCATAGCATTGAGCCACTGGTCAGTCATGTCAACCAATGCAGTGGTAGTGGAATGTTTTTTGATTGGTTGACTATTGGCAGGAGTAATGGGTTCTTTGCTGTCTTTCGGATTGGACTCAGTTTAGCATGCTGCCATACATTTGGAAATTTCCCCTTCTCCAGTGACCAATTAAATATGTATATCAGTGGAGCTGCAATCTGCGAAGCAGTATAGCGAAATCAAACATTGTCCATAAGATCAGAATCTGTAGATTTACCATCGGGTAATGACTTCAATATGTTTAACACCAACTCTACTGACACCAATACTAAAAGAGCAAGGTTTTTTTGCTCATAATATGATCATCAATCCATTTGACAAAAGCTTGTTTGGAAGAATGGGTGTTTACATTATCGCTCAGTAAATGTGTTTTTCTTTGTAAAAGAATCTGCAAAATGATTGGCAATATCAGCTGGTTTTGTTATAGTTCTCCTGTCAAACTCCACACTAGATGGGCATGATGAGATAATGTACCAAGTAAGCCCTTAACTGTATTCCATACCTTTTTAAAATAGTTTTTACAATCAATAAAAGCATGTTTACTTGGGCTTGGGCTTTACTTGGACTCTCAAGAGGCACAGTGGTCTAAGACACTGCATCTCAGTGCTAGAGGCGTCACTACAGACAGCCTGGTTCAAATCCAGACTGTATCACAAGCAGCCATGATTGGGAGTCCCATAGGGTGGTGCACAACTTGACACAAGCATTGGAGTCAACATGGGCCAGCATCCCTGTGGAACACTTTCGACACCTTGTAGAGTCCATGCCCCGATGAATTGAGGCTGTTTTGAGGGAAAAAGGGGGTGCAACTCAATATTAGGAAGGTGTTTCTAATGTTTTGTACACTCAGTGTATATGAACAACTTACGTATTTCCATTTGGTTATGAACAGGTCCTTTGGTTTGGGGGCTCCATTGTTGCATGGCACCTCAACGGTCTCTCCATACAGACCGATAACAGTATCCATACCGCTCACTGAGAAAGAGAGAAAAACATGGTCATTTACTCAGTCAGTGGGAAAATCTGATTATATTTAACACAGCCCGAAATCTATTGACTTTCAAATGGAATCAGGTCTTACGGATTTTTGTGGGTAACGCCAACTCATCTTTATAAATATCTCTAATCTAACAGGTTGTTAATTGACAGGTGTCTGTCTACATTATAGCACATTAACAAAATGCACAAGGGTAGCCAATGTTTGAAATTGCTTATTTACAGCCACTTTACTTCACAACCTTTCCCGCCCCCAATATGTTGCTGTGGAGACAAAGTCCAGCATGAGAGAGAGAGAAAACAGGAGACTGAGGGGAGGGATAGTCACAGAGGCATAGAGAGAAAAAAAAGAGGTCCTCATGGTGCAACTGATTACAAGGTGTTGCTCAGCTAGCCATAAACAGCACTCACATTTTAGCCTTTTCAGAGTTCAGGGCGGGGTTAGGGTGTGTGTAGGAAAATAAATGACATAGGAGAGCCATGGAACCAATAAAACACCTTGACTGGAGGCTAAAGGACTGCAATTAACAAACTGTACCTGCTAGACTTACTGGTAAAATAAACTAAGTACTCAACTGTCCAGACCAATGTTACATTCAAACCTAAATTCACCACCTCCGTCAGGAGATCTAATCTCCCAAACAAAAGCAGCAGCAGCAGAGTATGCTATCTCTACAGACGCTAGCTACAATGTTTACACATGCCACTTCAATATAGTATTGTTTTTTCACACAACGAAAAACACAGAGATAAAAACATTTCTTGGCAGAGCTGAAGTTCCTGTCAGCAAGCAGTAAGCAACCATTAGAAGTGTTTTCATTTGCTTCCCGTGCGCCATTGAATTTGAATCCGTTTTGAGTAAATTATTTTACCATGGTTACAGTGGCTTCCACACAGATCTGTCCAGAGTGACCAGTGGCATCCTTCATCCTGTACTATATGTGCACATCAGATCTAATAGCCCAACTTGTGATTTTCTACACTCAAAACCCATTCTGTTACACTTCAAACTCAACACAGTAATACAACCTGGTAGACGTGCAAATACTGGACAGTGACAAAGGGAGTTACAATGAATTATAAAAAGAACACAACATTATTCAATATTATTGTTTCACCAAAAGTCTGAAATCCTAGTTCTAAACCTTACACCCCCAAGAACACAAAACCATACAGTATAATCTCAAACACAGCAGTTGTGAAGTTATCCTATTTCCATTGGATAATAGCTACTCCTTGTATTTCATATTCAAATAGGTATATTTGAATAGTCAAATAAAGTGGTGTTCACCCTCTTGGAGAAATGTAAATGGGTTTGTGTTATTTTTTTTTATATCTGTCCAGACTGCATTGGACCACAATGCAATGGGAACGAATCGCAGTGTGCTAAATTACACGATTACAGAGGATAAAGCTCCTGCTGCCTGTTGAGATAAGGTAATCCTCAGCAACAGGAGTAGGTGACCATCAACATGACACAATATTAACCATGAACTGAATAAGCAGCCATTTAAATTACTAGCCTTAACACCCCACTTTGTTTTTAATTACAAATTATGTGTGCACTCCATTTAATTTAGTTTAAAAAACAGAACATTAGTAGTAGAACAGTGTGTAGAACTTCTTAAGAAGTAATGCATAAGAACCCGGGTATTATCGCCTCGGGCCTAAGAACAGCCCTTAGTTCTACATGTTCGAGGGCCTTTTTACTTTTATAAAACATTTTTATACCAATATTAATGACAATTGATTTTGAAATAATGTTTTTCCATTAAAAACATTATTTTAACGAGTAAATTCGTTTTTGCATTTTGAAGTTACTACCCCACCGGTCATTAGATATTTTCTCATGTTTTGACCCAGTCATTAATTCTAATATTTCTATTCATTCGAAGTTGTCTTGCCATATATTTTCAAGCAGATTGAAGTCAAAACTGTAACTCGGCCACTCAGGAACATTCACTGTCTTCTTTGTAAGCAACTCCAGTGTAGATTTGGCCTTGTGATTTAGGTTCTTGCCCTGCTGAAGTGAATTAATCTCCCAGTGTCTGTGTTGGCCAAATTTTCCCCAAATATATTGCTTTGACACATTTTTTGCATGTTTCTGTACAGGCTTCCTTATTTTCACTCTGTCAATTAGGTTATTATTATGGAGTAACTACAATGTTAATCTATCCTTGAGTGGTTTCCTTCCTCTCAAGCAACTGAGTTAGGAAGGACTCCTATATCTTTGTAGTGGCTGGGTGTATTGATACATTAATAACTTTACCATGCTCAAAAGGATATTCAATGTCTGCTTTTATTTATTTTTTTACACATCTACCAATAGTTCCCCTTCTTTGAAAGGAATTGGAAAATACCCTGGTCTTTGTGGATAAATCTGTGTTTAGACTCACTGCTCGACTGAGGGACCTTACAGATAATTGTATGTAAGGGGTACAGAGATGAGGTAGTCATTAAACAAACATTTGGAACACTATTAATGCACACAGAGTCCACGCAACTTATTATTTGACTTGTTAAGCAAATTATTACTCATTAACTTATTTAGGCTTAACATAACAAAGAGGTTGAATAATTATTGACTCAAGACATATTTTTTTTTTTTTTTTTTTTTATTGAATCCATTTTCAATTTGGGCTGCAACACAAACAAATGTGGAAAAGGTCAAGGGGTGTGAATACTTTCTGAAGGCACTGTAGCTAGGTAGCAGATATTAAATGATGAGGAGAGACAAGAAGTTCAATAAATAATGCTTTAATAAATATTCAATAGGCCTACATAGGCCACACTGCGGTGGTTAATGAATGAATGGAATTCTGAGAAATTAAGGTTTCCATGGTGAATTAATAGTTTCATGTTCATTCTTGGGCTAGATAGCCTACTGTCACAGAAGATATCGCATTTGCAAAATTATACATTGTTGCACAGGTCGTAGAGGCAGAAAGGTAGGTTTATACAACCCACAACTCACCTAAAGCCCATTCTTGTGGGAAGCTGCTATAGACCACCAAATGCTAACAGTCAGTATCTGGATAACATGTGTGAAATGCTTGATAATGTATCTGATATCAACAGAGAGGTATATTTTCTGGGTGATTTAAATATTGACTTGCTTTCATCAAGCTGCCCACTCAAGAAAAAGCTTCAAACTGTAACCAGTGCCTGCAACCTGGTTCAGTCAACCTACTTACAAACAGCACATGAATGAAATCATCAACATGCATTGATCACATCTTTACTAATGCTGCATACATTTGCTTTAAAGCAGTAGGAATTAATTCTGTGTCAATTAACAGGAATATATGGGAATTAACGGGAATATATGGGAATTAACTGAAATACATGCAAATGAATATTAATACCATTTAAATGTTTATGTTTTTTGCATTGGATATATTTACGATACAGTATCATATGGAGACAGAAACATAAACCTTTTACTTTATCATAAGTAGACATAATTGCAAATGATTAAATACTTCCAATAGAAATAAAAAACTATTTAGTTACGAATTAAACTTTGGTTAAATGAGTTGACTCTTCACATGGGATGTTTTCACTGAACAACAAAAGAAAGGTAATATTGAATGATCCCCAATGATCCATCGCATCTCCCCAAAAAATGTTCAACATACATCTGTAAAATTATAGTCTAGAAACGAAAGCTTTGGTTGTCTTCCTCTCAGGCTTCCATGTCTTCTCCCTGGACCTCCTCAATGTCCACTTCTTGAACATCAGACTCTGAGGCCTCATCTTCACTGTCACTTTCCAACCTTGTTGAGGATGGCTGGTTTTCAGGCTCCAAAAGCCTCAAATTTGCCCGGCTGGCCAACAATTTTTCAACCCATGTATTGGTCAGCCTGTTGCGTGCTTTCGTGTGTGTGTTCCCAAACAAGGACCAGTTGCACTCTGAGGTGGCGGATGTTGGTGGGATTTGGAGGATGATGGAGGTAACAGGGGAAAAAGCCTCAGATCCACAAAGTCCCTTCCACCAGGTGGCTGATGAGATATGTTGGCACGACTGCCATATTGCATCTCCCTTCCAAAGACCTTGCTTGGAAGTGTACCTCGCCAGACTGCCAATAACCTTGCCCTCATCCAGGCCAAGGTGGCGAGACACGGTAGGGATGACACCATAGGCCTTGTTGATCTCTTCACCAGACAGAATGCGCTTGCCAGCATACGGGCTTCAGGCAGAAGTCTCCACCCAAACAGGTGTTGCTGGGCAGCTTCAATGTGGTGCTCTTAATCTTCTCAATTTGCTTGGTGAGGTAGATTGCTGCTATAACTTGATGACCCTTCACATACCTAACCATTTATTGGCTCTCTTGTAGAGTGTATACATTGTTTTCAGTGCCATGATGTCCTTGAGGAGCAGATTCAATGCATGAGCAGCACAGCCAATGGGTGTGAGGTGAGGGTAGGACTCCTCCACTTTAGACCAAGAAGCCTTCATGTTCGCAGCATACCTTCTGTGGTCCAAGGTCATTGATGACTGCCTTCAGCTCATCTGCAATGTAGAGTACGGTGTATCTGTTGTCCCTTGTGTCTGTGCTCTTGTAGAATACTGGTTGAGGGGTGGAGATGATGTAGTTATTTATTCATTGCCCACGAACATTCGACCACCCATCAGAGATGATTGCAATACAGTCTGCTTTCTCTATGATTTGCTTGACCTTCACTTGAACTCTGTTGAACTCTGCGTCCAGCAAATGAATTGATAAAGCATGTTTGGTTGGAGGGGTGTATACTGGGTGAAGAACATTCAGAAATCGCTTCCAATACACATTGCCTGTGAGCATTATAGGTGAACCAGTTGCATACACAGCTCGAGCAAGACATTCATCAGCATTTCTCTGACTACGTTCCTCCATTGAGTCAAAAAAACTTCATCCAGGAGGACCATGAGCTGTTGCTATCGATAAGGTGTCTGATTCATCATTTTCTCCTTGAATAGAAGAAGAGGGACTTTTGTAAAAGGTTGCTTGTTGTGAGCGCTGAGGGAACTTCATGCACATGGCCAGATGATTCTGCATCTTTGTTGCATTCTTAACATATGATTTGGCACAGTATTTGCAAATATACATAGCTTTTCCTTCTACATTAGCTGCAGTGAAATGTCTCCACACATCAGATAGTGCCCGTGGCATTTTCCTGTAAAAAAACCCCAAATACAATTCCATGTACAGATAAATAGTTAAGCAGTTATATTAAACAACTCCTTTGTAAGATTTTTTTTTTTTTAATGAAACATGTATGGAAACAGGTGAATTCTCAGTTAGCAGGCTCAAGCAAGCTAAAACCCACATGGTAGCAAAAACTAACTAGCAGAAATTGTTAACAAGTTAGAAATGATTTAAACACACTTTGCTGTAGGCTACTATTTACCCCACCCAGTATTGTAATCAAAACGTACCAGAAAGCATGTAGTCCTTGGCTCAGACAGTGTAGTATTGTGGGCTCAATAGCATCTCATTAGTGTGCAAGATCTTGAGAATCAGCTGTAAATGTGATGGAAGAATACACTGTGCATGCAGAGGGTTGCAATTCCATTGAATTGGGTATAGTTGAACCAAAATATGCCACAAGACCTAGAACTGCTTTATGTGTATCCCACAAAAAAGGTTCACTGTTATAAGCTAACTGTTTTGATGAATTTAACTTCCCATTGAAAAATTCCAGAAATTTACCGGAAGGTTTCCGACCCTAGTTGAGAGGAATGAGGCAAAAGGAATAGCAAATAAGTCTGGATGTACAACCGACTGGCAAACGTATTGCAAATTGAGAAATCATGTGAATAAACTGAATAAAAAGAAGAAGAAACTACACTATGAAACAAAGATAAATAACATAAAGAATGATAGTAAAAAGCGTTGGAGCACCTTAAATACAATTTTTGGAGAAAAATAATTATCCATCATTCATTGAATCAAATGGCTCATTCATCACAAAACCGACTGATATCGCCAACTACTAAAAAAAAATGTGTTCATTGGCAAAATTAGTAAACTTAGGCAAGACATGCAAGCAACAAACGCTGACACTACACATCCAAGTATATCTGACCAAATTATGAAAGACAAGCGTTTTGAATTCCGTAAAGTGAGTGTGGAAGAGGTGAACAAATTATTGCTGTCTAGCAACAATGACAAGCCACCGGGGTCTGAAAACTTCAATGGAAAATTGCTGAGGATAATAGTGGATGATATTGCCATTCCTATTTGCCAGATTTTCAATTTAAGCCTACTAGAAAGTGTGTGCCCCCAGGCCTGGAGGGAAGTAAAAGTCATTCTGTTACCTAAGAATAGTAAAGCCCCCTTTACTGGCTCAAATTGCCAACTAATCAGCCTGTAACCAACCCTTAGCAAACTTTAGGAAAAAATAGTGTTTGACCAGATACAATGCTATTTTATAACAGACTTTCAGCACACTTTTAGGGAAGGACATTCAATAAGCACAGCACTTACACAAATGACTGATGATTGGCTGAGAGAAATTGATGATAAAAATATTGTGGGGGCTATTTGTTAGACTTCAGTGCAGCTTTTCATATCATAGTCTGCTGCTAGAAAAACGTATGTGTTATGGCTTTACACCCCCTTCTACAGCCATGTGAAAGTAAGTACACCCCCTGGAAAGTTCAATTGTTTTTCTCAAATATATGGACAGATGGATATGTAATCTTCACTTCAACACTATTGACAGATAAAGGTTACCCAATTTAATAAATCACACAAAAAAAACATTTGAAAATGTTATGCAATTCAAATAAACAAAAATGCCTTTTCCTTGTGAGGAAAAAGTTAGTACACCCCTACCTTTACCATCATATAAAATGGCTAAAATTAGAATTAGGTGTACCAAAACAAGTGCAAATGATTAGAAAATATGAGAGAGAAACTTAGGAGGGTCCAGCCTTCCATAAAGATAAGAAAATTGGTCTGGTTTGGTCTTAACCATATGGGTGTGTGGTATTCAAAGATCAAAAGACCTACCCGAGGCCCTCAGAAGAAAGATTATTGATGCCCATGAGTCTGGGAGGGCTTACAAATCAATTTCCAAGCAATTCGAAGTACATCATTCCATTTCCAAGCAATTCGAAGTACATCATTCCACTGTCCGAAGAAAATTCCAGACCACTGCCTAGGACAGGTGGTCCCACCAAAGTCTGCCAAAGAGCTGACCGAAAGATGCTCATAGAAGTCTCTAAGAACCCCAGGGTAACATCAAGGGATCTACAGGCCTCTCTTGCCACAATCAATGTCGAATTGCATGGGTACACTGTCAGAAAGAGACTGCACAAAATTGGCCTACATGGGAGGTCAGGAAGGAAGAAGCCTTTGCTCTCAAAAAAGAAGGCAGGACCCTCCTAAGTTTCTCTCTAATGTTTTCTAATCATTTGCACTTGTTTTGGTAGACCTAATTCTAATTTTAGGCATTTTATGTGATGGTAAAGGTAGGGGTGTACTAACTTTTTCCCCATAAGGAAAAGGCATTTTTGTTTATTTTAATTGCATAACATTTTCAAATATATATATTTTTTTGTGTGATTTGTTTAATTGGGTAACCTTTATCTGTCAATAGTGTTGAAGTGAAGATGGCATATCCATCTGTCCAAATATGTCAAAAAAAGAAAATAAAACTTTCCAGGGGGTGTACTTACTTTTTCACATGACTGTATATTGTGGATAAAGTGTTACCTATCTAACAGAAAACAGAGGGTCTTCTTTATTGGAAGCCTCTCCAACTTTATCCAGGTAGAATCAGGAATTCCCCAGGGCAGCTGTCTAGGAGCCCTACTTTAAAAAAAATCTTTACTAACAACATGCTTTGAGTAAAGCCAGTGTGTCTATGTATGCGGATGACTCAACACTATACACGTCAGCTACTACAGCGACTGAAATGACTGCAACACTTAACAAAGAGCTTCAGTTAGTTTCAGAGTGGGTGGCAAGGAACAAGTTAGTCCTAATTATTTCTAAAACTAAAAGCATTGTATTTGGGACAAGTCATTCACTAAACACTAACCTCAACTAAATCTTGTAATAAATCATTTGGAAATTTAGCAAGTTGAGGTGACTAAACTGTTTGGAGTAACCGTGGATTGTAAACTGTCATGGTCAAAACATATTGATACAACAGTAGCTAAGATGGGGAGAAGTCTGGACATAATAAAGCGCTACTAGACCTTTTTAACAGCAACCTCTACAACCACTGTGATTATTGTTTGACCCTGCTGGTCATCTATGAACATTTGAACCTCTTGGAGAAACCTCTTGGAGAAAGATCTGACCTTAATGGCCATGTATTGCTATAATCTCCACCCGGCACAGCCAGAAAGGGCCTGATTCCTCTCTAGGTTTCTTCCTAGGTTTTTGCCTTTCATGGGAGTTTTTCTTAGCCACCGTGCTTCTACATCTGCATTGCTTGCTGTTTGGGGTTTTAGGCTGGGTTTCTGTATAGCACTTAGTGACATTGGCTAGTGTAAGAAATATTTATTTCACATTTATTTTTTTCAACCATTTTACTTCAATTGAAGGATTGTTTTTTGTGAATATTTTGAATGAAAGACCAAGAGGATAAACAAAAAAAATTCACAGCCCGTTTTGCTCATATTTCCAAGGGTGTCAATATTAGTGGAGGGCACTGTATATACAGTACCAGCCAAAAGTTTTGACACACCTACTCATTCAGGGTTTTTTTTTCAATTTGTTTTACTATTTTCTACATTGTAGAATACTAGTGAAGACATGAAAACTATGTAATAACACATGGACTCATGAAGTAACCAAATAAGTGTTAAACAAATCAAAATATATTTTATATTAGAGATTCTTCAAAGTATGACAGCTTTCATTCTATCTATCTTTTCTGAGAAACTACAGTCCATCATTACTTTAAGACATGAAGGTCAGTCAATCCGGAACATTTCAAGAACTTTGAAAGTTTTCTTCAAGTGCAGTCGTAAAAACCATCAAGCGCTATGATGAAACTGGCTCTCATGAAATGAAAGGAAGACCCAGAGTTACCTCTGCTGCAGAGGATAAATTCATTAGAGTTAACTGCACCTCAGATTGCAGCCCAAATAAATGCTTCACAGAGTTCAAGTAAGAGACACATCTCAACATCAACTATTCAGAGGAGACTGCGTGAATCAGGCCTTTAATGGACGAATTGAAAGAAATCACTACTAAAGGACACCAATAAGAAGAACAGACTTTCTTGGGCCAAGAAACACAAGCAATGGACCTCTGATCTCTGCATGTGTGGTTCACACTGTGAAGCATGGAAGAGGAGGTGTGATGGTGTGGGAGTGCTTTGCTGGTGACACTGTCAATTATTTATTTAGAATTCAAGGCACACTTAACCAGCATGGCTACCACAGCATTCTGCAGCGATACGCCATCCCATCTGGTTTGCGCTTAGTGGGACTATCATTTGTTTTTCCAACAGGACAATGACCCAAAACACACCTCCAGGCTGTGTAAGGGCTATTTGACCAATGAGAGTGATGTAGTGCTGCATCAGATGACTTGGCCTCCACAATCACCTGACCTCAACCCAATTGAGATGGTTTAGGATGAGTTGGACCGCAGAGTGAAGGAAAAGCAGCCAACAAGTGCTCAGTATATCTCGGAACTCCTTCAAGACTGTTGGAAAAGCATTCCTGATGAAGCTGGTTGAGAGAATGCCAAGACTGTGCAAAGCTGTCATCAAGGCAAAGGATGGCTTGAAGAATCTAAAATCTAAAATATTTTATATTAACACTTTGTTGGTTACTACATGATCCCATATGTGTTATTTCATAGTGTTGATGTCTCACTATTATTCTACAATGTAGAAAATAGTACAAATAAAGAAACACCTTTGAATGAGTAGGTGTGTCTAAACTTTTGACTTCCACATTATGAGGTTGGAATAATACTGTGAAATTGTGAAAGAGATGATAATGCCCTTTTAGTGTAAGAACTGTTTGAAAAGACCGCCTGAAATTCCAGCCTGTTTTGGTGGGATTGAGTTTTGGCCTACCTGGTGACATCACCATGCAGTAAATTAGTTAATAGACCAATAACAAGGAGAGTTCCAAACCTCTCTGCCAATAACAGCTCATTTTCAGTTGCTATTTTTGTTTATTTTTCATATTTTTAATTGAAAACAGTTACAATATGTTACTTAATTTTTAACCAGAAATTATTTGATATGAAAATAAAAATGGCTGAATTGGACTTTTAATAAGTTCAGATCACCAGTTCTCATGTGAAATCATCTGCACTTATCAAAGTCAAATCCTCAGGTTCAATGTGAAATGAGTTAATACTGCATACAGTGGAAATGGGAAATAAAATAAAAGAAAGACAGAGAGGGAGACAGACAGACAGAGAGGCAGCGGCACCACAGGACAGGAGATACTTTCATGTTCCTGATTAAGGTGGCTCTGTCCCTGAGGAGAGACAGCTGAAGACAGCTCCGATACGCGCTCACTGGGGAAATCAGCTCCCCCCCACCACACCCCACCTGCACCTCTCCTCTGACTCTCTCTGTTGTTCCTCTATCTCGCTCCCTTTCTTTGCCACATACCTCTTCGGAGAGAGATAAAAAAAAAATAAGCCCACACTTATTAAGTGCTGAAACTGACGGGCTGTGCAATGAATGGTGATCCCGTGGCGCATGTCCACAAAGGCACCATGGCAAATAGCTGTGAATGCAAGGGTTAGAGAGCAGCTAGGAGAACCACTCTAACTAGATCAATACTGGTTGCAGAAAGGCAAGACTCCTACAGTGAACACTACTTGTATAGGCAGCAGAAATAAAAGGAACGTTAACTCTGCATGACATTTTCCTTTTCCTTCCATCTTTTCGTAAATTATTAAGCAAGCAGCACTGCATTTTGATTCCCATATCCCTAGAGTCTCTTGAGTGAGCAAAGAAAACGTTAATTTAACAAACTCTTGAATCTAGAATATGAAGAAACAACACAATACAGAGCAGTAAAGCCTAGCCTACCATTTCCTCACAGCTGTTCAGTACTATGAGCTAACTAACTTAACTAGAGGCTGAGGATAAAAGCTGAGCTACTGCATGTTTGTCTTGTCCATACTGTATCAATGGGGTTCAGTCAGTGATTCATCAAGCTCATTGTAAGCCAATTTACAATGGCAGGGTTTCATATCCTAATTTGCACAATGATTCCAAGTCAATGTTGTTCAACTGATTCCTGTTCTTAGAAAACGTTTTTTGACATGCATAGAGCAACCAGTTGAACAGGTTTGTGACACACAGCTGCACATATCTCTTTCTATCTATCTATCTCCCTCTCTCTCTCTGTCTCTCTCTCTCTGAGGAAGGGGTGTAATCATCTCGCTGATGGATGACTGACAGCACACTTGCACAACAACCTTATCGCACAGGGCCATTTTTGTTCAGCGCACCATGCGCGCTATACCATGGGAGCAGCCGGCCATCTGTGTTGTGCTCTTTAGTGTCCATTCTTCCTGCCTGATGCTGTCCCTTGACAAGCTACATGTTGTTCTGCCTGATGCTGTCCCTTGACAAGCTACATGTTGTTCTGCCTGATGCTGTCCCCTGACAAGCTACATGTTGTTCTAACTGATGCTGTCCCCTGACAAGCTACATGTTGTTCTGCCTGATGCTGTCCCCTGACAAGCTACATATTGTTCTGCCTGATGCTGTCCCCTGACAAGCTACATGTTGTTCTGCAGACTAGCTCCAGTCCAACTAGGTTAATGATTAGACACGACACATTGGGTAAAGGCAACTGAAATAAGCGTGAAAACAGAAAGCACACTCATGGAGATTTTTTATAGGCTGGTTTAACCCTTTAGAACCATAGCGGCCGTCGACGGCCTTTCTTTAAATTAACATAGAGGCTGTAAAAGGCCTTGATTTTCTAACAATGAGTTGTAACTCATTTGAAAGCAGGTGAAGTTTGAAGGGTGCAAGTGGTGAGCATCCGGAGTGGACGCAAGTCAAAGAGAAGGAGATGTGTAGAAACGCCCTTTGGGTGCTCTACGTGTTCTGTGCCACTTTGCATGATGGGGCAGCGCTTCCAGAAGTTCCATGACATGTTGTAGGCTAAATGCAAACACTAAAGTGACAGTGTGAAATATTTGATTGTCTCTGAACAGTTGTTGTGTTTTATATCTTCTCTCTTTATCTGCCTCTATCTAATACTTGATGCATTCACTGAATTGTTGTCAAAGTAGGCTCCTATTTCAAAACAATTTGTCAGGCCTGGTCTGTACTGAATCTTATTGAGAGAGGTTACCTACATTTTGAAATAGTTGTTTGCATTTTTACATTGTTACAGAAGGAAGAATCGCTGTCAATCAAATTGTCTACTTTGTGTGGGTTTTCAAATACTTTCTGAATATGGTCACATTTTGGATATTTGTATTTATTTACACTACCGTTCAAAGGTTTGGGGTCACATACGTTTCCTTGTTTTTGAAAGAAAAGCCACATTTTGGTCCATTTAAATAACATCAAATTGATCAGAAATATAGTGTAGATATTGTTAATGTTGTAAATGACTATTGTAGCTGGAAACGGCTGATTTGTAATGGAATATCTACATAGGCGTACAGAGGCACATTATCAGCAACCATCACTCCTGTGTTCCAATGGCACGTTGTGTTAGCTAATCCAAGTTTATCATTTTAAAAGGCTAATCATTAGAAAACCCTTTTGCAAATATGTTAGCACATCTGAAAACTGTTGTGCTGATTAAAGAAGCAATAAAACTGGCCTTCTTTAGACTAGTTGAGTATCTGGAGCATCAGCATTTGTGGGTTCGATTACAGGCTCAAAATGGCCAGAAACAAAGAACTTTCTTCTGAAACTCAGTCAGTCTATTCTTGTTCTGAGAAATGAAGACTATTCCATGCGAGAAATTGCCAAGAAACTGAAGATCTCGTACAATGCTGTGTACTACTGCCTTCACAGAAGAGCGCAAACTGGCTCTAACCAGAATAGAAAGGGGAGTGGGAGGCGCCGGTGCACAACTGAGCAAGAGGACAAGTACATTAGAGTGTCTAGTTTGAGAAACAGACGCCTTACAAGTCCTCAACAAGCAGCTTCATTAAATAGTACCCGCAAAACACCAGTCTCAACGTCAACAGTGAAGAAGCCACTCCGGGATGCTGGCCTTCTAGGCAGAGTTGCAAAGAAAAAGCCATATCTTCCTCTGTCCAGTGTCTGTGTTCTTTTGCCCATCTTAATTTTTTTTTTTTTTGGCCAGTCTGAGATATGGCTTTTTCTGCCCAGAGTGTTAAATTTGATAGGGAGTGTCTTTACACAATGGAATACAAAATTAGTGTTAGTCCTATTGACATGAATGTGGTGTCATATTCAAAAAAAGGTTGTGCTCTTTAAAAGTATGTTAACGTAATTATAATTTGTTCTTTGTTTTTGAGCTATGTCTGTTTGTATGAAATGTGTGAGAAAATGAGCTTTATCTTGAAAATGCTTAGTAATCTACAGCAGCATTCTAGAATTATATTGGGTTCTAAAGGGTTAAGCTATGTTCTTATCCATTCAGGTTAACACTACTATGTCTGAGGGGAATATGACTGAAACATTTTGTACTGTGAGTCTGAGACGCAGAAAAATGAGGAGGAATCCAAGGTTTTTTTCTCACTTTCAAAGCTAGGCTATATATTGTGCAATCAATTATTTATTGAAAAGGGTACATTTAAATGTTCATATAGTTTCTTTAACACTGAGACCAAAACAAGTCAAATATATGTTTTCACAAAAGTAGTGCACTGGGCCTTTACTAGTCCTGTATTAGCAGACCGATATAGACGAAACTACTTCCCGCGGCTATGACCTTGTGTAGTGATTGTAATGGCTGTGGGGTCTGAATGAAAGATGCA